>PDNT01000009.1:1133-1370106 GCA_003353625.1 Fusarium fracticaudum
CTTTTATAAATACTTATACTATAACTTTTAACTTTTACTTAGTTATTAAACTTTATATTTATCCCTAAACCTTTACTATTTACTTACCTTTCTTTACTCTGCCCTTAGTATTTACTTACCTTCCTTATACTATTACTAGTATTTACTTACTTTATATATACTTACTTTACTTTTATAATTACTTTCTATTTTCTATATATACTTACTTTCTTTATTACTTTAGCTATATATATATACCCTTAAACCTAAATATAGTAAATATATTTTTATTAATATCTAACCTTACCTACCCTATACCTTACCCCTTTAACCTTATCTCTTTTTTTTTTATCTAATCTTTATATATCTATTTAAACTTACCTACCCTATACCCCTTTAATATCTATATAAAACTTATAACCTTAAAAGTGTAAGGGACAGTAGCCTTAGGTTAGAAGGAAGATTTAACCTCTTGCCCTTTAGTTTAAAAGTTAAGATCTAGCTTAAAGAAGATAGCTAACTTACCTAGGCTTAGCAGGTTATGCTAGTACTTCCTGCCTAACCCGTAGCAATAACTATATTAGTATTTATAACTAAGAGATATGTATTAGGCTAGCCTAGAAAGCTGGCTACTAGGGCAGGATATACTGCATACTAACTAGTATATAAATCTAAATCCTTTAGTAAGTGCTAGAGAGTAAGCAGTACTGCGTAGTATAGTATTATATACTTAATAGCTACCTGGAAGTTAAGATCTAGGTTAAGCCTAGGCAAAGATTTATACTAGTGCCTTACTATACTACTTAGGTATAGGGAGTATAAGTTACCTAGCTAGCTAATAGCTACCTAACCTATATATAAAATAAAATAAGTAAAAAAGTAAGCCCTTAGGATAAATAGTAATAATAACCTTATACTAATTTATATACCAGTGCCTTAAAACAGAGTAAAGAAAGGCATTTTATTTACTATACTAACTATAAACTAAAGGGTTGTGCATAGGGCGTGGGGGGGGGTAAAAGGGGGGGTTTTACCTGTAACTACTTAGTTATAAGTATAGAAAAGGGATAGCGTAAATAAGGGGGGGGGGGGGTGCTTTAAGAGGCCTAGGTAACCTATAGGCTATAATATATAGCTACTACTATATAGAAGCCTTAATAGTTAGTCCTTCTTTTTTTCTTTTTATAATAAAAGTAGTAATATAGTTAGTACTTACTACTTTACTTTAGTTCCCTTTGTAAAAGGGGCTAACTAACCTATTTTCTATTACTAATACTAGCTTAAGACTGCTAGGGGTAATCTATATAAGTCCTTACTTAGGTAAGCCTCTAATCTTTCCCTGTGCCTTAGGGCTTTAAGGAAAGAGGTAACTATTTATATAAGGTAAGTAACTATTAACTCCTTATATATTCTATGTTTTATTGCTTGGCATAGTATAGGAATTACCCTGTATACTAGGGAATTACCCTATATACTATATAAACTTACTAGGGCTTATTTTATTATATTTACTTTAAAGCTTTTTATTAATACTTATTAAGCAGGCTAAGGCGCTAATATAAGAGGAATAAGTATCCTTTTCTTTTTTAGTTTAACCTTACCTGCTAAGGCTATACTAAGGCTATTACCCTATCCTAGGGCTAGGTCTTATATAAATGCCTTAATGATATATAAGCCTACCTCCCTTGGGGGGCTTTGTTACTAGTATTACTAATAGGAGTATAGAACTATAATTATTTTACTTTAGATCTTTTCCCTAACCTGGTTAGTAGTCTAAGTAGCTGTATTAAGTAGAAAGGACAGGCTATAGCTGCCTTAAGTATAGTATAGGAATAACTATATAGAACCTGGGGTAACTTAGGGTAGGCTTGGCTACTAGACTAGCCTTCTCTAGGTACTTTTTTTACTGCCTTTAATATAGTATAGGAGTATCTATATAGAACTAGAAGCAGCTTTAAATTAACTTAGCTACTTAATATACCTCTAGGAGCCCTCTTTACTAGTAGTATTAGAGCCTAAGTACTACTAGCTTATTTAAAAGAGGTATTATAGCATTAAAGACTATAGCAGTTAGATTATCTATAGTATATAGTCCCTTTATTGCCTTATTAATATACTTCTAGCTAGTATAACTAGCTATATAGGCCTATCTGCCTATTTATATAACCTTAAAAGGTCTACTAAGTCTAGCTATAATAGTAAGTATAATCCATATAGCCTTATACTAGAGTATAGGCTTTTGGGAAGGATACTTACTTTACTACTTTACTGCTAAGGCTAAAGCTTTCTAGGTTATATAAAGTAGTACATTTAAAGAGCAGTTAGGTTATTTAACTAGAGCTACTCCTTATATATAATATAATTTTAGATTAGGTACTTAAGGGTTTTGCTTTTTTAGTTAACCTGTGCCTTTATAGACCTGGCTAGATTTACCTTTCTTTATATACCTTCTAAGACCGTTTTAGTAAGCTATATACTAAAGCTACCTTATAGGCTACTTTTTATTTTTTATAATATTTATTTATATAGGAAAATAAAAAAATTAACTTATAGTTATTAAACTATAAAACTATTTTATATACTTTTTTTAAAAAGTTTATAGACTAACTATTTTAATTAAGGCAAATTAAATAGTAGTAGTCTTATCTTTATACAGGGCCTATAGTGGCCAGGAAGAGTAATTAAAGTTTAGTATAGGGTAGGTAAGACTGATAGGGGGTTTTTTAGGGCTAATTATATAGTATACTAGCTAACCTGCCTTATTCTTTTTTTAATAAAGTACTATAATAAATACTACTATAATATTAGTTATTTCCTGCCTATATATTAGCTTGCTATACTTTTAACCTAGCTAGTCCTTATAATCTTACTAGCTCTTAAACTCCTGCCTAGCTATCTCTTATATCTATAGTAGTAAATTAGCCTCTGTAGTTATAGCTAGTACTATAGGGATTACTATATGCCTTTACTGCTAGCATAAGGCCCTTTTTATCTTATAGCTATCTTAGTAGAGCTTTTATAATATATAATAGTAAAAATAGCTAAGGAACTGTGCTTACTAGTCCTTCTTATAGTTAATAAGACCCTAGAACTCTATATAGCTAGTAAAGGATAGGTCCTTTATCCCTGCTATTAACTGGCAGTTACTTTATATATACCTAGCCTTCTTAATACTATTAAATATCTAGCAGATATAATAGCCTATCTTACTAAGCTCCTTAACCTCTTCTAAAGTAGATTCTAGGACTTTAAGGGTATAGGTATCCTACCTGCCTTAGGTATATAAGGTAATAATCCTTTATACTAATAGCTTACTTTTCTATACTAGCTTATTACTATAATAGTTATTATATCTTATAACTATAGCCTTACTATTACTACTAAGGTCCTTACAGTCCTGCAGGTTACTATCTAGGCATTAGCCAAGCAGCTAATACTAGTATTCTTAGGTCTAGATTAGCCTGTATACCTCCTATATACTTATATCTAAGCAGGCCTTACCTACAGTATCCTTATCTAGCCAGTCCTTATCTTTAATAATAACCTTAGCTATTATAGGCTCCCTAGCCTGCCTAGCCTGCCTGGCCTTCTAGGCATAGTTAATAATACTAAAAGGCGCCTTAAGGTAAATAATATAAAGGATACTAGTAATATTAATGCCTATGCTTAGAGCTACTATTACTACTATATAAGGGGCCTTGCCTTAAAGCTATGCCTAGAAACCCTCCTTACGCTAGGCAATAAACTGCAAGTTACTATTATTATATAAGGTATAGTAGTAGTAATAGTTAAGCTAGTAGGTAAAGGCCTTATATTTTGCCTAGCTAGTATAATATATAATACTTTTCTTCCCTGCTAATAGGTCTAGTAATTATACCTTAACCTGCCTCTTTACTTTTATTATGCCTTGCCTATTATAAATATAAAGGATAGTATATTATATATTTAGCTAGTAACTTAAGGCCTATATATAAAGCAGGTTCTATAGCTATATAGCTTCCTTAAAGTTATACTAGTAAAGCAATAGTAAGGTCCTAGTTAGGAAGATAAAGGGATAGCCTAGGCTCTGTAAGAGGATAAGGCCTTAGAGCTTTAAGTAATAAGTCTTAGTAGCTATAAAGGTTAGGTAGTACTTATTAATAACTATACAGTCTAGCCTCCTATTAATACTTAAGTTAGCTGCTTACTATAGGAAGTTATTAGTTATAGCTGCCTTAGCTAATATAAGCATAATCCTAGGCTAAGATAACTATGCCTTAGGCTAGGGCTTATAATCTAGGCTAGTATTAATATAGTATTAGATAAGCTGCCTTTTAAGCTTAGTATATAGAGCTACTATAATTATAATACCTATACTTACTAGCATAGCCAGGACTATAAAGACTAAGCTCTTACTACTACCTATTAGTAGTATTACTATAAGCAGGCTTTACTAAGCTATAGCCTGCCTTATAGCCTTTTCTTACTAGGGTAACTAAAATTAGGTATTATTATTATATAGTACTGCCTATAGCGCCTATATAATTATATCCTCCTTCTCCTTCTTATTTTCCTACTTATCTTTCTCTTTTACCTTTATCTTACCTATTTATAATACTTTAAGAGATATAAGCTTAGCCTGCTTCCTAGGGAGGTATCTTTCCCTTACCTCTCTATCTTATCTAGAAATAGGCTTAATCTTCTTACCTAATAGCAATAATAGTAGTAATAAGCTCTTATTATAGCTAAGGAACTTATACTAGTAATAGCTTACCTGCCTAAAGATCTTTAAGGACTTAGCTATTAAGTGTTTTAGTATATTAATTATAATACTATAGTTAGTAGCTATCTAGCTAGTATAAGAGGTAGCTAGGTTATTTAGTACTTTATACTGCTCTGACTTATTATAATTATCCTTACTATCCTTAAAGTTAGCCTGGCTAGCTTCTTAGTTACAGGTATACTTCTTACTAATAGTAATAGCAATGTAGTGCTAATTCTAAAGTATAATCTAGCGGCTAATATAGTAAGATATTTACCTTCTTATAGCTATTAATATTTAGCTGCTTTCCTAAGGCACTTTTTTTACTGCCTTATTATACTAGATAAAGTTACTTAGTAATACTATCTTCTTTCTATATAGCTCTTACTTATTAGCCTCCTAGTAATCTATTAGTAGCTAGATATAGATTATATATATTATAAATAGCTACCTAACCTGCCTAGGTAAAAAGCAAGGGATAACCTTAAGTAAGTTAAAGTAAATAAGGAACTTATAGTACTATATAATAAAAATAACCTTACTATTAATAATAAAAATATTATAGTCCTTATTAATACTATTAATAAGGTATAGTTTTATAATTTCCTTTTTTTAGCTAGGTTAGCTTCCTATAATATAAGCAAGGAATAATAAGAACTCCTTAAACTTCTTAACTAGCTTAAAGTACTTCTTAATACCTGCTTACTTTTACTTACCTATCTAGTTAAGAAGATTAGTCTTTTAAAAGCTTACAATAAGGTACTTAAGTATCTTAACTTCCTTTCTAGCAAGACTATTATAATAGATAAAGGATTACCCCTACCTTATCTATATTAGGTTATCTTTAATACTAGCTAGGAGGATTATAAAGTGCTTATTATTACTTTCCTTAAATATTAGCTAACCCTAAAGGAGGTCCTTAACATTAGCCGTTATCTTAGCTACTATTATCTAAAGGTCTTTTATTAGAATTAGCTTACCTATAAAGTATATTATCTTACTTTGCTTACTTTAGGATACTATAAGCCTACTCCCTATCTCCTTTATAATCTTTTTCCTAAATAAAAGCAAGCTTAGTATATAACCTATAGGTAAGTATATAGCCTTGCAGAGCTAGGTATCCTAGACCTAGGCAAATTATTAGGTAAGGTTTTCTATGCTAGCCTGCTTCTAGGTAGGTATAGCCTACTCCCTTAACAGTGCCTGTCCTGTAAAGATAAGACTAATAAGTATATAGGTAAATAAGTAGGCTAGATATAGCTGCTTTATCTTACTATTAATCCCTAGTATATTAATAAAGTGCTATAGCAGGCTTATAAAAGGGTCCCTATTAAGCTGCTGTGTCTAGAAGCCTGCTAAGACCTATAGTATTTACTTTTATAGGCCCTTATTACTATTAGGGCTATTAGGGCTATTATAGTAGCTGCTTAATGGCCTGTTTCCCTTGATCTTGTTCTCCTTTGCCTTATTATTATCCCCCTTAGTCTTTTTATTTTCCTTCTTTTGCAGATAGGCCTAGAGTTTCTTAAGGTTAGCCCTTTACTTTAATATAAAGTAGAAGCTGTAGTTAGCTAGAAGGACCTCTTTTTTTAGTAATAATATATTAAGGTAGTAGTATAGAAAGCGTTTTATATAGTTTAGGTACTAGTCTATACTAGTCTTTTTTTATAGTAGCCTAAATAGTTAACTGTAAGCGTTGTAAGGATAGGGGCTGGCTAGTAGTAGTTAGGCTATTAGGGGTATGCTTTTTAGTCTGCTAATATAGCAGTTAAAGAAGAGTTAGTCTAAAGCTGTATTTATATACTATAGTACCTTATTATTACCTTTATTTTTTTAGCCAGGTATTTTACTATAAGCCTAGATATCTATAAGATTCCTACTAGTAAAGTAGGCTAATTAGCTAGTCTGCTTTAGTTAGTTAGTTGTTTTGTGCTTTAAGATACCTTTATCTATAACCTTTTGTATTTCTTTTTATTCTTCTTACTATAGTAACTATTCTTTAGTAATATAAGTAATTATTATCTAGTTTTCTGGCTAGGTAGCTATTATTGCTTTTTTTTTTTTTCTTTTTTTTCTTTTTTTACTTTTTTTCCCTTTTTCCCTTTTTCCTTTCTCTTTTCTTACTTTGCAAATATAGAAGTAATAGATTGCCCTCTTTAGACTGGTAAAGAAGGTCTATAGATATATAGCGGCCTAGAGGTCCTTCTAGGTCTTTTTCTTGGCTGCCTTAGCGTTATGCTTATTATTAAAGTATATATATAGGTACTTTTAGCTTAGCATAAGGTACCTATAGCCTGGCTAGGTATATGTAAAATTACGGTAAATAGGAAGACCTTTAATAGGCTTAGCTAGGTTAGATAAGCTATACTAGGCTAGTTAATCTTCCCTTAGTTCTTTTTCTAGTAGTATTAGTAGTAGGCCTTTATAATAGTAAATAAGATTGCTGTAAACTTAATGGCTAAGATCTAGGTAGCAATCCTTTAGGTAGCCTTCTAGGTTATAGAAATAGACTATATAGCTATAGAAAGTATAGATTAGTAACTAGTATTCTTTATTATAAAGAAGCTACTTTCCTTTACCTTTTTCTCTTTCTAACCTATCTATTTTTCTCCCTATTACCTAGGTATTACTATTAGTATTACTAGGTAGTAAGTCTAGTAAGTACTATTAGGCTATTGTAGCTATAGTTAATCAGTTAGGTTATATATGTAGTTAGATAAATAATAATTTAGCTAGTTAGTTATAGCTAGCTTTTCTAGATTGTAAAGATCTAGGATAAAAAGAAAAAGAGAGAGGTAGTATAGGTAGATAGATAGATAGATAAATAGATAGATAGATAGACTATCCTAGCCTCTTTTTTTTCTTTTTCTTTTTTATATTTATCTATTATATCTTTCTCCTTTTTTACTTTACATTACTTTTTCTGTTTTTTTCTTTCTTGCCCTGGTTTACTTTAAGAGGACTAAAGTAAAGACTTAGGGTTAACTCTAAGTCTATAATTAGCTGCTTATAAGGTTAGTAGTTTAGGGTTAGTAGTTTAGCCTCCCTGTTGTCTATCCTGTCTCTACTAGACAGGGTTTCCTTGTATTTTAATTAGCCTGTGCTATTCTTAGAGGTTAGTAGTTTAGCCTAAACTGCTAGCGGCCTAGCGGTTAGGTAGTAAAAAGTAAGGGGCCTAGTACTGGATTTAGAAGAAGGGTAGCTTATTATAGTGCTAGGTAGTGTAGCTATAACTAGTACTTACTTTCTTACTGTAGTTATAGTTAAATGTAACCTGGATGTAGTACCTAATTTAGTAACTAAAACTATTATTAAAAGGGCCTAATAATATATAAGTATTTTCCTAGACTTCTTTAAATCTTTAATAGAGCTAGAGAAAGAAAAGTATATTCTAGGTTAGCAGTTTAGTGTAGTAAAAGATTTACTAAAATAGAAAGTTAAACTAGCTGTTTTTAAGGGCAGGTGCTAGTAAGTAGTTATCTAGTAAGGTAGCTTTACAGGCAAAGCAGACTGTAATAATAATAATAATAATATATTAAAGTTACTATAATAGTTCTTATTAATATTATCTGTTATAACTTAGTAATATTTAGCCTATGCCTTAGTATAGATACTATAGATAGTTTAGGTAGTAAGAATTTAGCTTGTCTTAGCTATTAAATTATCCTAGGCTTCTTTTAATAAGTTAAGTACTAGCAGGTTCTGGCGCCTAACCTGCCTTTAGGTTTAATTTTAATATAAGTATAACTTAGTAAGGAAGTGCTAATAGTATGCCTAGGCTATTTCTTATATAGTAAGAGTAATAGCCCTACTAGTAAGTCTCTTAGTATTCTCTTTATAGCCTTAATTATACTTTATATAAGCATTACTAGTTAATTATTAGAATTACAGTTTAATAGTAACTTGGTTAGTAGTAAGTGCTTAAATATTAGATTAATAAGCTAGTTTAGCCTGTAATAGATTGTAAGATATATAGAGGTTAATTAAAACCTTAAGCGTAATATGTCCTCTCTGCTAATTAAAATAACTATTAGGGATCTATAGTATGCCTAAGGTATTAATTATATCTCTTAGGCCTAGGCCACGATACTACTTAAGTAACCTCTAACTATAGCTACATATCTGCACTGTCTAGGTTAGCTGCTATATCTAGTTATTAAACTTATACTTTTACTTATTATTAACTAAATATATAAGAAGATAATAAAGAAGCTATATAGTGTAAAGTCTAAGGATTTACTACACAGGATTAAGTAAGGAGAAGGGGGAGGATAATAATAATAGAGGCTTAGCTACTTTATTTAATGCTTATAGGAATATATAGTTAAGTAAAAGCAAAAAGCAAGTAGCCTATATAGATATAAACTTTACTACTATCTCTATTAAAAGTACCTAAAAAGGGCAGTATTAATTACTAGCTGTGGAAATGAAAGGAATATTCTAGTATATTAGTCCAGTATAAGGGCTCTGGTTAGGGTCTAGCATACTATTGGCCTATATGGCTAGGATAATATTAAGATAGAAGGTAACCTCTTTCTAGATCCTAAAATTTAGATACTATTTTAAAGTAATAATGGCTCTTATATACTGCTTATTGGCTTCCTAAGTATCTATAAGATAAGAGCAATTAAGCTATAATATAAAGGCATACTAGCGGTCTTAGTCTGTAGCTACTAAATCCTTTAATATTACCTTGTCTAAAGCTAAAAGTAATAATAATCCTAAGCTAAAGAGCTAATAATTACTAAATATAACCCTAAAGAGGTCTTTGCTATAGTTATATACCTTTACCTAAATAATACTAGGTACTCTAGCCTCTAGGTAGCTAGGATTTAATGCCTAACTTACCTTTACCTTTATATAGTATATTCCTGCGTTATAAAGTAGATATAAATAATACTAGTTAGTAACTAAAAAGGCTTTAGGAACTATACTACCTAGTTAGTTATAGAGGTACTTATAATAAACGCTTTTCTATAGAAGTATTTAAGGCTTTTCTTTATAGTAGTTTAGTAATAGGGATAACGGCTAATAAATATAATCTTATATACTTATATTAAGCTAGTAAGAATATATATTAATTTAATTTACATTAAGTCTAGCCAGGATACTGTCCCGAAATAGGGCTAAGCTTCCCTTAAGTATCTGTAATATAAATATATTTTTTAGATTATATACTTAGAATAGTAAGTAAGGGTTTCTAAAGTATAGAATAGTATTTTCTCTTTTTATTTATATACTATATATATTTACTTTTTTTACTACTAATACCTAGAAGTCTATAAGATTTCTAGTAGGGATACTATAGGACAGGCAAAATGCTTAGCTCTTATCTTTAGTAGTCTAATAGCTAGTACCTGGTTTCTCCTGGTAGGCATAAGACTTTATATATAGGAGGTTATATAAGCTAGGTATTTCCTGTTATATGTAGTCAGGGACCGTTTTAAAGATAGCTAGAAGGATAATATTATTATATAAGTCTTTAAACTGCGCTAGGGACAGGCTATTTATAAAAGCTTTTATATATAATTAAGCTTTATTAAGGAAAAATAGAAGAATAAAGAAGTAGATACTAGTAGTAGTAAAACTGCTAAGGGAGGTATACCTTATATATGCTAGGTCCAGGCTATAAGGTTATATTACTTAAGCGGTAAATATATTACTTCTATAAGCAGAGAAAAAAGAAAGTTAAAAGTGGTTAGGGGCTTAGATAGTAAATAGACTCTTTACCTTGAACTAGATACTATTAATATCCTATTGCTATGTAACTATTACGGAGCTGTAGTGTAGCAAAGCCTATATTTTATATAATAATAAGGGGTTAGTTAGTTAGTTAAAGAGGAAGTTTTATTACTATAGAAAGGAAGTATAAGGATTATAAGTACTATTGCATTTTATAAATATAGTTAGTAATAGAGGAAGGGAATGGCTAATATAGTCTATATATTCCTAGAGTATTTAGGTATTTTCTGGCTTGGTATGCTTATATAAACTTAGACCTGTTTAGGATATATATTAGTAAGCTTTACTAATCTAGGAGCAGTTAGGTAATAATAAGTCTATAATATATAGTTATATTAATAGCTAAAAAATACTTAAAGTATATAATTATATACGTTGCCCTGCTAGTATAGGAAATTAGGACTACTAGCTATATCTTATTTATAAATTACTTAAAGATAACTGCTAAGGATAGATTTATCTTTACTTACTAACAGGATTAAAGATAGGCTAGATAAAGGTAAATGTAATAAGGCTAGGGGGCTTAGTATTAGCAAGGAAGTAAAGTTTCTATACTAAGGTAATAAACTGTTATACTAAGTAAAGCTAATTAATAATAGTTATATAGAGATTAATAGGTCTAGCGTGGCGTTATTAGTAAGCCTGAAGTTCTTAGATATATTACTATTATCTCTATCCTTTATATAAGTATTAAGATTATATAAAGATAATAAGAAAAGTCTTAGTTTAGCCCTGGACTTAGGGCTAGGCTTGCTATTTAGTCTATAGCCTAGTCTAGGCTAAGCTCTATTAGTAGAAATAGGTAAGGCAGGGCTATTGTAATATAAGGTAAGGCCTAAGAATTTAGCTATAAGTAAAAGTTCTTTAGTAATATTAAACTGCTTAATAATTTGTTATGCCTTTATAAGATATTACTAGTTACGGTATTATTAAATATAGAGACGTATCTGCGTATGTAGTAATAAGGCAGGGTCCTTCTTAGGATAACCAGGTCTATAAATAGTATATAAAGATATATTATCTGCTTACAGGGTTATTTCTTTTACTTAAATTGTTAGCAGCTTATGCGTTGTTATAATTAGCTAATTAGGGGATAGAGTTTAGCTTCTTTAGAGAATACTAGAAACCGGATAGTTATCTATTTAGTATAAGGTAATGCTATTATACTGTTTATTACTATATACTAGTAAGTTAAAATATTAGCCTAATGTTAAATTTTAGATAAAAAATATATATACTAAGCAGAGAGCTTCCTTTTCTAGCTGTTTTAATAAGTAGGTTTTGCAGAAAATTCAATAGGTAGCTGCTTATAATAATAGATAGATAAGAATTGTCTGAAAGTAAAGTATTATTCTAAAAGGCTATAGTATGATATTGCCTTAACTGGTCTTATTCTTATGTAGCCTTATCTGCCTTTTCTTACGCTAACAGTATATAATAACCTATAGTAATGTATATAGAATGAATTTATATAAAGTTAATAATTATACTGCTAGGCTGTATAGATAGAAATAGGATCTTTACTAGACTGCTTGCTTATTTGCTTTATTATAATTATAACTACGTCTGCTTATAATGTTTATATTTGTATAGATAGAGTTTATACCTACTGACTTTACCTTTTATAGTCTGTTTATTATAGTGTGAATAGAGTAATATTACAGGTATTGGTTCTTATAATTAGCTGTTTCTGTAATGGGATAATTAAGTAAGATTATAAGGTATACCTTATAGGGATCTGATAGCCTATATGATAATAACTGCTAATATGCAGATATTATTATACTGACTTAATAAAATGCCTTTTATATTATATATAAGTTAAAAACTAGTACAGTAAATAGTAGTTCTATAGAAGAATAAGTATAACTTCTAATACTTACTTTTATACTAAGAATTATAATATTATATATACTCTTTTTAATTATCTTATAGTTATATTAAGAAGATATAACTGCTATATAGTATCTTAAATACTAGACTTACTATCTCTATAGAGTTAGCTTAACTTATTTTAACTGTAGGCTATTAATATATTTAGAGGCTATCTTTAAGATAATAGTTAGACAAGATGATTTTCTAACCCTAAGCTTTATATACTTTTATATCTCCTCTTAGGTTAAGATATTAAAGTAAATCCAGCGTATACGTTTATTCTTTATCCTATTAGCTCTAAGAGACTAATAAGGGCACTATATACATTTAAATGTAATTCTATTAGTTATTACTATAAGCTATAATAAGGGTATAATGTTATTTTATAAGTAGCATTTTAACCGGGTTAAGACTTAACCGTATTAATAATAGAAGATAGTAAAGAAAATAAGATAAAGGGCACAAATTAATATTAAAATAGGATTAGTATATGCTAGTTATTTAATTACGCCTTGGACTACAGTTCTATCTATTTTTTATATACTTGTCTATTATAGTTAATTTTTAGCAGATTTTAATTGTTGTTTTCTGGTTGGCGCTTAAATTTAACTAAGACATTTACGGTCCTGCTAACCCTCTCCCTACTTGCATTACTAATGCTTTAGCTAGTTAATTATTTTATACCTTAAAATACCTTTATCTATAACCTTCTATATCTTTTCTTATTCCTTTTACTATAGTAACTATCCTTTAATAATATAAGTAATTATTATCTAGTCTTCTAGCTAGGTAGCTATTATTACTTTTCTTCCTTTTTTCCTTTTTCTTTTTTTACCTTTTCCCCTTTTCTCTCTTTCTCCTTCCTTTTTTCCTACTTTATAAATATAAAAGTAATAAATTGCCCTCTTTAAACTAGTAAAAAAAGTCTATAGATATATAGCAGCCTAGAGGTCCCCCTAGGTCTTCCTCTTAACTACCTTAATATTATACTTATTATTAAAGTATATATATAGGCACTTCTAGCTTAGCATAAGGTACCTATAGCCTAGCTAGGTATATATAAAACTACAGTAAATAGGGAGACTCTTAATAGGCTTAGCTAGGTTAAATAAGCTATATTAGGCTAGTTAATCCTCCTTTAGTCCCTCTTTTAGTAGCATTAATAGCAGGCCTTTATAATAGTAAATAAAATTACTATAAACTTAATAGCTAAGATCTAGGTAGTAATCCTTTAAGTAGCCTTCTAGGTTATAAAAACGGACTATATAGCTATAAAAGGCATAGATTAGTAACTAGTATTCTTTATTATAAAGAAGCTACCTTTTTTTACCTTTCTCTCTTTTTAACTTATCTATTCTTTTCCCTATTACCTAGGTATTACTATTAGTATTACTAGGTAGTAAGTCTAGCAGGTACTATTAGGCTATTATAGCTATAGTTAATTAGTTAGGTTATATATATAGTTAGATAAATAATAATTTAGCTAGTTAGTTATAGCTAGCCTTTTTAGATTATAAAGATCTAAAATAGAAAAAAAAAGAAAAAGGTAGTATAAGTAAATAGATAGATAGATAAATAAATAAATAGATAGACTATCCTAGCCTCTTTTTTTTCTTTTTCTTTTTTATATTTATTTATTATATCTCTTTTCTTTTTTACTTTATATTACTTTTTCTATTTTTTTCTTTCTTACCCTAGTTTACCTTAAAAGGACTAAAGTAAAGACTTAGGGTTAACTCTAAGTCTGTAATTAGCTACTTATAAGGTTAGTAGTTTAAGGTTAGTAGTTTAGCCTCTTTATTATCTATCCTGTCTTTACTAGATAGGGTTTCCTTATATTTTAATTAGCCTGTACTATTCTTAGAGGTTAGCAGTTTAGCCTAAACTGCCAGTAGCCTAGCAGTTAGGTTAAAAAAAGGATTTAACCTTTTACTTTCTAGTCTAGAAGTTAAGATTTAGCTTAAAGAAAATAGCTAACTTACCTAGGCTTAGCAGGTTATACTAACACTTCCTGTCTAACCTATAATAATAACTATACTAATATCTATAACTAAAAGATATATATTAGGCTAGTTTAAAAGGCTAGCTATTAGGGTAAGATATACTATATACTAACTAGTATATAAATCTAAATCCTTTAGTAAATACTAAAAAGTAAGTAGTACTATATAGTATAGTATTATATACCTAATAGCTACCTAAAAGTTAAGATCTAGGTTAAGCCTAAGTAAAGATTTATATTAGTACCTTACTATACTACTTAAGTATAGGGAGTATAAGTTACCTAGCTAGCTAATAGTTACTTAACTTATATATAAAATAAAATAAGTAAAAAAGCAAGCCTCTAAGATAAATAGTAATAATAACCTTATACTAATTTATATACTAGTACCTTAAAATAAAGTAAAAAAAGGCA
This sequence comes from Fusarium fracticaudum, assembly GCA_003353625.1. Taxonomy (NCBI): domain Eukaryota; kingdom Fungi; phylum Ascomycota; class Sordariomycetes; order Hypocreales; family Nectriaceae; genus Fusarium; species Fusarium fracticaudum. The sequence continues at coordinate 15,887 of PDNT01000009.1, forward strand.
TTTTATTTACTATACTAACTATAAACTAAAAGGTTATATATAGGGTATAGAGAAGGTAAAGGGAAAGGTTTTACTTATAACTACTTAGTTATAAGTATAGGAAAGGGATAGTATAAATAAGGGGAGGGGGAAGTACTTTAAAAGGCCTAGGTAACCTATAGGCTATAATATATAACTACTACTATATAAAAGCCCTAATAGTTAGTTTTTTTTTCTTTTTTTTTATAATAAAAGTAGTAATATAGTTAGTACTTACTACTTTACTTTAGTCCCCTTTATAGAAAAGGCTAACTAACCTATTTTCTATTACTAATACTAGCTTAAAACTACTAAAAGTAATCTATATAAGTCCTTACTTAGGTAAGCCCCTAATCTTTCCCTATACCCTAAGGCTCTAAAAAAGGAAGTAACTATTTATATAAGGTAAATAGCTATTAACTCCTTATATATCCTATACCTTATTACTTAGTATAGTATAGGAATTACCCTATATACTAGGGAATTACCCTATATGCTATATAAACCTACTAAAGCTTATTCTATTATATTTACTTTAAAGCTTTCTATTAATACTTATTAAGCAGGCTAAGGTATTAATATAAGAGAAATAAGTATTCTTTTCTTCTTTAGTTTAACCTTACTTACTAAGGCTATACTAAGGTTATTACCCTATTCTAGGGCTAGGTCTTATATAAATACCTTAATAATATATAAGCTTACCTTCCTTAGGGGGCTTTATTACTAGTATTACTAATAGGGGTATAGAACTATAATTATTTTACTTTAAATCCTTTCCTTAACCTAGTTAGTAGTTTAAGTAGCTATATTAAGTAAAAAGGATAGGCTATAGCTACTTTAAGTACAGTATAGGAATAACTATATAAAACCTAAAGCAGCTTAGGGTAGGCTTAGTTACTAAACTAGCCTTTTCTAGGCACCCTTTTTACTGCCTTTAATATAGTATAGGAGTATTTATATAAAACTAGAAGCAGCTTTAAATTAACTTAGCTACTTAATATACCCCTAAGAGCCCTCTTTACTAGTAGTATTAAAGCCTAAGTACTACTAGCTTATTTAAAAGAAGTACTATAGTATTAAAAACTATAGTAGTTAGATTATTTATAGTATATAGTTCCCTTATTATCTTATTAATATACTTCTAGCTAGTATAACTAGCTATATAGGCCTATCTGCCTATTTATATAACCCTAAAAGGTTTACTAGATCTAGCTATAATAGTAGGTATAATCTATATAGCCTTATACTAAAGTATAGGCTTTTAGGAAGGATACTTACTTTACTACTTTACTACTAAGACTAAAGCCTTTTAGGTTATATAAAGTAATATATTTAAAAAGTAATTAGGTTATTTAACTAAAACTACTTTTTATATATAATATAATTTTAAATTAAGTACTTAAAGGTTTTACTCTTTTAGTTAACCTATACCTTTATAGACCTAGCTAGATTTACTTTTCCTTATATACCCTTTAAGACTATTTTAATAAGCTATATATTAAAGCTACCTTATAGACTACTTTTTATTTTCTATAATATTTATTTATATAGGAAAATAAAAAAATTAACTTATAGCTACTAAACTATAAAACTATTTTATATACTTTTTTTAAAAAGTTTATAGACTAACTATTTTAATTAAAGTAAATTAAATAGTAATAGTTTTATCCTTATATAGGGCCTATAGTAACTAAGAGGAGTAATTAAAGTTTAGTATAAAGTAAGTAAGACTAGTAAGGGGTTTTTTAAGGCTAATTATATAGTATACTAGCTAACTTACCTTATTTTTTTTTTAATAAAGTACTATAATAAATACTACTATAATATTAGTTATTTCCTGCCTATATACTAGCTTACTATACTTTTAACCTAACTAGTCCTTATAATCCTACTAGCTCTTAAACTCCTGCCTAGCTACTTCTTATATTTATAGTAGTAAATTAGCCTTTATAGTTATAGCTAGTACTATAGGAATTACTATATATCTTTACTGCTAGTATAAGGCCTTTTTTATTTTATAGCTATCTTAGTAAAGCTTTTATAATATATAATAGTAAAAATAGCTAAAAAACTATATTTACTAGTCCTTTTTATAGTTAATAAGACCTTAAAACTCTATATAGCTAGTAAAGGATAGGTCCTTTATCCTTACTATTAACTAGTAGTTACTTTATATATACCTAGCCTCCTTAATACTATTAAATATCTAGTAAATATAATAGCCTATCTTACTAAGCTCCTTAACCTTTCCTAGGGCAGATTCTAGGACTTTAAGGATATAGGTATTCTGCCTGCTTTAGGTATATAAGGTAATAATTCCTTATACTAATAGCTTACTTTTCTATACTAGCTTATTACTATAATAGTTATTATATTTTATAATTATAGCTTTACTATTACTATTAAGATCTTTATAGTTCTATAAGTTACTATCTAGGTATTAGCTAAGTAGCTAATACTAGTATCCTTAGGTCTAGATTAGCCTATATATCTCCTATATACTTATATTTAAGTAGGCTTTACCTATAGTATCCTTATCTAGCTAGTCCTTATCTTTAATAATAACCTTAGCTATTATAAGCTCCCTAGCTTACCTAGCCTGCCTAGCCTCCTAGGTATAGTTAATAATACTAAAAGGCACCTTAAGGTAAATAATATAAAGGATACTAATAATATTAATACCTATACCTAGAGCTACTATTACTACTATATAAAAAGCCTTACCTTAAAGCTATACTTAAAAACCTTTCTTATATTAAGTAATAAACTATAAGTTACTATTATTATATAAAGTATAGTAGTAATAGTAATTAAGCTAGTAGGTAAAGGCCTTATATTTTACCTAGCTAGTATAGTATATAATACCTTTTTTCCTTACTAATAGGTTTAGTAATTATACCTTAACCTGCCTTTTTACTTTTATTATACCCTGCTTATTATAAATATAAAAAATAGTATATTATATATTTAGCTAGTAACTTAAAGCCTATATATAAAGTAAGTTTTATAGCTATATAGCTTCCTTAAAGTTATACTAGTAAAGTAGTAGTAGGGTCTTAGTTAGGAAGATAAAAGGATAGCCTAGGCTTTATAAAAGAATAAAGCCTTAAAGCTTTAAGTAGTAGGTCTTAGTAGCTATAAAGGTTAGGTAGTACTTATTAATAACTATATAGTCTAGTTTCCTATTAATACTTAAGTTAGCTACTTACTGTAGGAAGTTATTAGTTATAGCTACCTTAGCTAATATAAGTATAATTCTAGGCTAAGATAACTATACCTTAGGCCAGGGCTTATAATCTAGGCTAGTATTAATATAGTATTAAATAAGCTGCCTCTTAAGCTTAGTATATAAAGCTACTATAATTATAATACCTATACTTACTAGTATAGCCAGGACTATAAAGACTAAGCTTTTACTACTACCTATTAGTAATATTACTATAAGCAGGCTTTACTAAGCTATAGCTTACTTTATAGCCTTTTCTTACTAAGGTAATTAAAATTAGGTATTATTATTACATAGTACTATCTATAGTACCTATATAATTATATCCTTCTCTTTCTTTTTATTTTCTTACTTATCCTTCTTTTTTACCCCTATCTTACCTATCTATAATACCTTAAGAGATATAAGCTTAGCCTACTTTTTAGAAAAATATCCTTCCCTTACCTTTCTATCTTATTTAAAAATAGGCTTAACTTTCTTACCTAATAGTAATAATAGTAATAATAGGCTCTTATTATAGCTAAGAAACTTATACTAGTAATAGCTTACTTACCTAAAGATCTTTAAAGACTTAGCTATTAAGTATTTTAGTATATTAATTATAATACTATAGTTAGTAGCTATCTAGCTAGTATAAGAGGTAACTAGGTTATCTAGTACCTTATATTACTTTAACTTATTATAATTATTCTTACTATCCTTAAAGTTAGCCTAGCTAGCTTTTTAATTATAGGTATGCTTTTTACTAATAGTAATAGTAATATAGTACTAATCCTAGAGTATAATTTAGTAGCTAATATAGTAAGATATTTACCTCCTTATAGTTACTAATATTTAGCTACTTTCCTAGAATACTCCTCTTACTGCCTTATTATACTAAATAAAGTTACTTAGCAGTACTATCTTTTTCCTATATAGCTTTTACTTATTAGCCTCCTAGTAATTTATTAGTAGTTAAATATAAATTATATATATTATAAATAGCTACCTAACTTACCTAGGTAAGAAGTAAAAAATAACCTTAAGTAAGTTAAAGTAAGTAAGGGACTTATAGTATTATATAATAAGAATAACCTTACTATTAATAATAAAAATATTATAGTCCTTATTAATACTATTAATAAGGTATAGTCCTATAATCTCCTTTTCTTAGCTAGGTTAGCTTCCTATAATATAAGTAAGGAGTAGTAAAAACTCCTTAAACTTCTTAACTAGCTTAAAGTACTTCCTAATACCTGCTTACTTTTACTTACTTATTTAGTTAAAAAGATTAGTCTTTTAAAAGCTTATAATAAGGTACTTAAGTATCTTAATCTCCTTCCTAGTAAGACTATTATAATAAATAAAGAATTACCTTTACCTTATTTATATTAAGTTATCCTTAATACTAGCTAAGGAGATTATAAAATACTTATTATTACCCTTTTTAAATATTAGCTAACCCTAAAAGAAGTCCTTAGTATTAGCTATTATCTTAGTTACTATTATCTAAAGGTCTTTTATTAGGATTAGCTTGCCTATAAAATATATTATCTTGCTTTACTTACTTTAGAATACTATAAGCCTACTTCCTATCTTTTTTATAATCTTTTTCCTAAATAAAAGCAAGCTTAGTATATAACCTATAAGTAAGTATATAGCCTTATAAAGCTAGGTATCCTAGACCTAGGTAAATTATTAAGTAAAGTCTTTTATACTAGCTTACTTTTAGGTAAGTATAGCCTACTTCCCTAATAGTACCTATCCTATAAAAACAAAACTAGTAAGTATATAGGTAAATAGGTAGGCTAGATATAGCTACCTTATCTTACTATTAATCCCTAGTATACTAATAAAGTACTATAGTAAGCTTATAAAAAGGTCCTTATTAAGCTACTATATTTAGAAGCCTGCTAAGACCTATAGTATCTGCTTTTATAGGCCTTTATTACTATTAGGGCTATTAGGGCTATTATAATAACTACTTAATAGCCTGCTTCCCTTAATCTTATTCTCCTTTACTTTATTATTATTTCCCTTAGTCTTTTTATTTTTCTCTTTTTATAAATAGGCCTAAAGTTTTTTAAGGTTAGCCTTATACTTTAATATAAAGTAGAAGCTATAGTTAGCTAGGAAAACCTCTTTTTCTAGTAATAATATATTAAGGCAGTAGTATAAAAAGCGTTTTATATAGCTTAGGTACTAGTTTATACTAGTTTTCTTTTATAATAGCCTAAACAGTTAACTATAAGTATTATAAGGATAGGGGCTAGCTAGTAGTAATTAGGCTATTAAGGGTATACTCTTTAGTCTACTAATATAGTAATTAAAAAAAAGTTAGTTTAAAGCTATATTTATATATTATAGTACCTTATTATTACCCTTATTTCCTTAGCTAGGTATTTTACTATAGGCCTAGATATTTATAAGATTTTTATTAATAAAGTAGGCTAACTAGCTAGTTTGCTTTAGCTAGTTAGTTATCTTATGCCTTAAGATACCTTTATCTATAACCTTTTACATTTCTTTTTATTCCTTTTACTATAGTAACTATTTTTTAGTAATATAGGTAATTATTATTTAGTCTTTTAGCTAGGTAGCTATTATTACTTCTTTTTCTTTTTTTTTTTTTCTTTTTTTATTTTTTTTTCTTTTCTTCCTTTTTTCTTTCCCTTTTTTTACTTTATAAATATAGAAGTAATAGATTACTCTCTTTAAACTAGTAAAGAAGGTCTATAAATATATAGTAGCCTAGAGGTCCCCCTAGGTCTTCCTCTTAGCTACCTTAGTATTATACTTATTATTAAAGTATATATATAGGTACTTCTAGCTTAGTATAAGGTACCTATAGCCTGGCTAGGTATATATAAAACTATAGTAAATAGAAAGACCCTTAATAGGCTTAACTAGGTTAGATAAGCTATACTAGGCTAGTTAATTTTCCCTTAGTTTTTCTTTTAGTAGTATTAGTAGTAGGCCTTTATAATAGTAAATAAGATTACTATAGACTTAATAGCTAAGATCTAGGTAGTAATCCTTTAGGTAGCCTTCTAGGTTATAGAAATAAACTATATAGCTATAAAAGGTATAGATTAGTAACTAGTATTTTTTATTATAAAGAAGCTACTTTTTTTTACTTTTTCCTTTTTCTAACCTATTTATTCTTCTTCTTATTACCTAGGTATTACTATTAGTATTACTAGGTAGTAAGTCTAGTAAGTACTATTAGGCTATTATAGCTATAGTTAATTAGTTAGGTTATATATATAGTTAAATAAATAATAATTTAGCTAGTTAGTTATAGCTAGCCTTTCTAGATTATAAAGATCTAGGATAGAAAGAAAAAGAAAAAGGTAGTATAAGTAAATAGATAGATAGATAAATAGATAGATAGATAGACTATTCTAGTCTCTTTTTTTTCTTTTTCTTTTTTATATTTATTTATTATATCTCTTTTTTCTTTTACTTTATATTACTTTTTCTATTTTTTTCTTTCCTGCCCTGGTTTACCCTAAAAGGACTAAAGTAAAGACTTAGAGTTAACTTTAAGTTTATAATTAGCTGCTTATAAGGTTAGTAGTTTAGGGTTAGTAGTTTAGCCTCCCTGTTATCTATTCTGTCTTTACTAGATAGGGTTTTCCTGTATTTTAATTAGCCTATACTATTCTTAGAGGTTAGCAGTTTAGCCTAAACTGCTAGCGGCCTAGCAGTTAGGTATAATATTAAAATTTACTTTTTATTTCTTTTCTTTAATAAAGATCTTAAGGTAATTAATCTTTTAGTCTATAATACTATTATTATAGTTAAAAAGCTATCTTTTTACATTAACTAATAGGTAAGGTAATAATTTCTTTTTTTATAGTATTTTAAGCTTTATAACTATTTTTAAGTTAATAAAGTTTTATTATACTTTATTATTAACCTAAGCTTTTAGCTATCTTTCTTTAATTTAAACTTTTAGTACTAAGTAAATTAGTATACTTATTATTTATATTATTCCTAGAGTATTTATATCTTATTATAGACTTTACTTTTTACATATCTATTACTCTATTACAGATAGTATTTAACTTTTCTTAAAGCATTATAGTAAACCTTCTTATAGTTACTATTATAATATCCTTTGCTATTAATATAGTTATTTATAAATTTATTATTATATAGTTATTACTATAGATATTCTTTTAGTTTAGTATCTTATTTATTAGTTGTTTTTTACTATAATTTGTTTTTTTTAAAAAAGTACTATTCCTTTACTTTCTATTTCTTTAGTAGTTTACTAGTATTTTCTAGGCTATAGTCTAGGTAAAGGCTATTTACTTCTTACTATTCTTATAGTTTTTTTATATTTTTAAAACTAGTATTATTAATTAATATTATTTTCTTAGGTATATACTTCCTTTAAGTTATTTTATTAAATTCCTTTTTTACTTTTTTAATTATTTATTTAGATTCTTTAATTCTATTTAGAAAATCTTTTATTTTATAAATCTATCTATAGAGTAGTATACTAAATTATAGCTCTGTAACTTTTAGTTAGTTATACTATTCCTTAACTAAATACCTTTTTATTTCTTTTTATAGGTAAGGTTTATTATTAAATATACCCTTTATAGTAACTAGGAAATAATTATTATCTATCTTTTCTACCTTATATTATTTATACTAGTAGTTTCTATATAAGATTTATAAGATTTTATTATATCTAGGGTTTATTAGTATTATCTAGATATTATCCTATATATTAAAGTTAAGTTCCTTATATAGTAAGTTAAGTATATTATTAGTATAATAGGCTTTAATGTAAATAATACTTCCTTTTTTTATATTAGTATATTCTCTTATTCCTTATATATAAAAGTTATTATATATTTTAAAAAATCTAAGTTCTTACTTATTATATTTCTTTTTATAGTCTTAGGTCTATATCCTAGCAATTTCTTTATCTTACTTTTATAGGTACTATACTATAACTTATACTAATCCTCCTTTATATCCTATACTTTAGGATTATTAGTAGTAAAACTATTAGGTTTTATTTCTATCCTAGACTTCCTTTATCTATTTATCTTCTTTTTTATTAAGTTTAGTTCTAATAAGAGTATTATCTATTATTTATAATAACTATAACTATTTTAGGTTAAGAGTAGTTACTTTTCCTTATTTTATTATTCTTAAGGCTTATAGTTTTCTAAGCTTTTTTTATTTCTAGAATTCCTTAAGTTTTTTATTTTATATTTCCTATTTCCTTTTTTATTATTATACTTAGATATATTTCTTTTTTTTAAAATCTTATATATACTTATAATAGTTTTTATTCTATATCTTATTTTTATATTTCTTTTATTTTTTCTTAGTAAGGGTTTTATCTTTCTTTTATCCTAAGGTATAGGGTTCTAGCTTTATTTAGTTAATTTCCTAATTGCTATTATATTATATATTATATTTACTCTAAGTTATACCTAGAGTCTAGGTCCTAGCTACTATTTATAGCTTAAGCTATTATATTAGTCCTAAGGCTTACTTACCTTAGTTTAGGTCCTATAGTCTTTATAGTTCTAGGTATTATTATACTATATATCTAAATTAGTTATAGTTATAGTACTTATATTTAGATATATTTTATAACTATTAGTTATTTTTATTAGGCTATATAGCTCTTAAGGTTATAAGGCCTAACTATATTCTATATAAGGTATTATTATATTAGTTACCTTATTATTATTCTTAGCTTTAAAAGTTACCCTAGTTACTATTATATTTTTAGTTAAGGTAATATAGGTTAAAGTTACCTCTTTATCCTATTTTAGTAATTCTTTCCTTTTTATATTTATACTATTATTTATTAATCTTAATTACTATTATAATATACTTTATAATATTATTAAGGTAGTTTGCCTTATATAGTTTATCCTTTACTTTTTCTTTTAGTTCTTTATAATATATTTCTATAAAAGCTTTATTATTTTACTAAGTCTTAAAAGTAAGTTATTTAAATTTAGCAGAGTATATAATATATAAGTGTATTTATTTAAGGGTTATAATTTTAGCTACTGCCTATTATTCCTTATTAACTACTTTAAAGTTATCTTTAAGTATATTTTTAAAGTTACTCTAATTAGTAAAAATATTAATAGTTTTCTAATCCTATATAATTTCCTTATTTTTAAGATAGTATTTAAAGATTAGCTTAAACTAATCCTAAGCATTTTCCTAAATTAGGAGTATAGTAAAAAGTACTTTCTTAGTAGTATTATCTAGTTTAGTAGGAAATAAGTAAAAATATCCTTTTATTCTTATAAGAAATAGAACTATATTAATAGCTTATTTTTTAAATAGTTCTAGTTAAGGTAGCTTTAAATCTTTCTTAATATTTTATCCTTTTTGCTGCTAAGTATAGTTAGCTCTTACAGGTACTATATTTTATTTATAGGTATATACCTCTATATTACAAATAGTATTATAGAGTTAATAGATCTTAGCTATTATCTTAATAAGGCTAGGTAGTTCTTTAGTATAAGAAGGTATTAGGCTAGTATTACTAAATATCTTAACAGTATAGTATTACTTAATTATTTAATATAGTATATTTTAAATAAAAGCTATTAATATATAATAGTTAGGGTTCTAAACAGGAAAACTAGTCTATACTAGGTTTATATTTGTAGATTATATAGAGCATTATACTAAGTATATTAGTTTAAAGTTATATCTCTTAATAGTTAATAGTATAGGTAAAGCTTATTAAGGTAAAGAAGTGTTATTAATAGCTAGTAAGCTAAGTTCTATTTAATACTAAATAAATATATATATACTTAGGTAGCTTATAGTATTATAAGCCAGGCTTGCAGTAAGTTATAAGTTAATATTATAAGCCGTATTATAAGGCTTATAGTATTAATAGGGTTAAAGTATAAGCCACTTGGTAATTAGTATAAATAAAGTAAGGTATATATAATGTAAGCGCTTTTACCTATTGGGTCGTAATAATAAAGTACTATTATACTTTTTTTAATTTTTCTATTAATTTTATATTAACTATTATAGTACTTTTATAGCTATTATTAGCTTATACTTAAATCCTAGCTTCTTTTTACCTTAATAGCTATTTAGCTATTATATATATTTTAATACTATATAATAAGTAGGCTTTATAGTAAATAGGTTAATAAACTTAGTAATTTTACTTTACTAGGGCTTATATTATTCCTTAGCTTATATTATTTTTATTTAATTATATAGTATAGACCTTACCTTTTTAATTTAACTAGTATTTTCTTTAGTAGCTATACTTACTTATATAATAATTTTCTTTTTTTCTTTACTTAGTAATATAATTATAGTTAGTAAAGGTATTAGCTAGTAATACTAGCTTTTATTATAATATTTATATATATAATATATATATATATATATATTAATAAATAATAATAGTTTACTATTTTAGCCTTAGCTATAGCTACTTACTTATTATTAGCTTTTTACTAAAATCCTAGGCTTAATAAATTTTAATTTATAGCTTTACTTCTTACTTTATTATTTTTATTACTTTATATACTTACTTTTTTTTCTATTTCCTTTTCTTTTTTACCTAATTATATTATATCTCTTTTTCTTATCTAGCCTTATCTTATCTTATCCTATCTTATTTTATTAAAAACTACTTCTTATTATAGCCTATTTATTTACTTTTACTATATTTCTTATATTTACTATTAAGAACTATACCTATTTTTATTACTTTATAAATATTATACTCTTTTTAATTTTTTTATTTACTATTTCTCTTTACTTTATAAATATTATACTTTTTTTAATTTTTTTATTAGCTATATTATCTTAATCTTTATACTTACCTTACCTTTTCTAACCCTTTTTAACTCTTTTTCTTTTTTTTAATTAATTTTCTTATACCTTTTTACCTTTAAAATCTATTTCTAAACTACTATTAGCTATTTAACTATCTGCTTACTATATTCTAGAAAAGTATATTTAAATTCTATATTTTTTACTTTTACTATATACTTTTAACTACCTTTTATTACCCTAACTTGCCCTGCTTATAAGCCTATATAAAAATAACCTAACCCTAACTTAAATTAAACTGTTTATTATACTTAAAATATTAATATACTTAAAATATTAATATATTATTAATATAAATAAAAAATAAAAAAAATATAATATAATAAAGTATTTAATATAAATTAATAATATATATTTAATATATAAATAAAAACTTATTAATTTACTTAAAAAGCTTTTTTACTTTTTTAATTTTAAAGTTTATTTAATTAATAATATAAATAATATTATTTATTATACTTATAAGCTATATAAATATAATCTTTATAAATATAAGCCTATTTACTTTAATTATATTTTTTTTATTATTATATTAATTTAAATTAAAAGTATTTAATAATATAAATATAAGCTTATTAAGTTACTTATATATATTTAATATGTTTTTAATATATTAATAATATATTTAAAAGAAATTAAGTATTAAAAATATATATAAAATATTTTTATATTTTTATTATTAAGGTTTTTAAGTTAAAGTTATTATAATAAAGTATATATTTTAATATATATAATATTATTATTTTTAATAAAATTTAATATATTTTACTTTATTAAAGTCCTTTTTAATAATAAAATATTAAAAGGTTATAATATATTTATTATATATTTATATTATATTAAATCTATTAATAAAGTATTATATAAAGTAATAAAAAAAGTAAAAAAAAAGAAAATAAAAAGTCCTTATAAAAAAAAGCTTTAAGTTAAATTATACTTTATAATTTATAGCTAATTAAATAAATTTAAGTATAATTTAAATTTTAAATTTTTTAATTTACTTTTTTAGTATTAGTAAGGGCATAGTTTAGCTAAAGTTAAGGGAGTTAGTTTAACTTTACTATAATTACTTTTATTTTTAGTAAAGTATTATTATAACCTTATTAGTTACGTTACGTGTAAAACTATACCCTATAAATTTTACCTAATAGAGATACTACAGCCTATATCTACTAATACTTATAAAATCTAATATTAGACTAACTAGGATTAGACTAACTAATATTAGACTAATAGCGCTTTAGAACTGTATTACTCTAGGACTAATAGTAACCTTATATTATATTACTCCTACTAAGGAACTATAAGTATATATATATTTATTTAGCATTAGATAGAACCTAGCTTACTAGCTATTAATATACTTATATTTACTTAAATAATACCTTTTTATATTAACTAAGCCTAGTATATATTAATTTACTATTAAGAGATATAATACTTTAATAATACTTAGTATATACCTTATGCAATCTGCTAATAATAAACCTAAGCATAGCTTAGTTTAATATAGTTAGACCTAACTATTATATATTAATAGCTCTTATTTAGACTATACTGCGTAATACTAAGCAATATAAATGCAATATCTATAAACATTAACCCCGTTTACTAGCAGGGCATTACTAACCCTTAAGGATATTTACTTGCTATACCTATTAATACTAGTCCAGTAAACTATCTACTAACTAACCAGAATATAAAAAATATAGATAACTTATCCTAAGATAATAATAAAGAAGTTAAATAACTTTAAGAATAACTTAGAAATATTACTAATAAGTTAAATAAGATATATTAGATATTAGAAGAAACTATAGCACTCTAGTAGCAGTAATAGTAAAATAATACTACTACCTAACAGGAAATATATAACCTAGTAATATTAGCTAGTAATAGGAAAGACCCTAGTAAAATCCTTAAGCCTAACCTACCTAAGCTCTTTAACAGTACCCCTAGCAAGCTACTTATATTCCTTACTTAGAGTAAAGCCTTTATTACTTACTACCTGAACTAGTTTTATAATAATACTACTAAAGTAATATATATAGCTAAAAGACTTATTAAAACTACTATAAAATAGTTCTAACCTATTATAAAAAACTATATAAATAACCTACTAATTTACTTATAGCTAAGAACTACTTTACTCTTTAGACTAAATAGACAATATAAAATAAAAGAAGTACTTAAAATAGCTTTTAGAACTATTAATAAAAAAGGATATATAGAAAGATAAATTAAAGCCCTAAAATAAACAGGATTAGCTTTAACCTTAGAAATAGAGTTCCTAGAACTTATAAGTAAGTTACCCTAGGACTAAGATATACTAATATTATTTTTCTTTAATATACTTAAGGAACCAGTATAAGCTAAACTTTAAAAAGAAAATTAACTAAAGACCTTAATAAAATATATTAATATAGCTATTAAGATTAATAATTAATAGTTTATATAGAGAACCTATAACTCCTAAAATAAACTATAAAACAATAATAAACTACAGTATTACGCTAATTAAGGAAAAACATAATAAGTTAATACCTAGTATAGAACTAAACCAGGACTTATAATTATTAGAATAACTAAGAAAGATAAATCTAAGATTACTTACTAGAACTGTAGTAAGAAAAGACATTTTAATTAAAAATATAAGAACTTTATTAAGACTAACTAAAAATATAGACTAGTATTAGAAGGAAAAACCGTTAGTACTACTAAAAAAGATAATAATAAACTATAAATAGTAATTAAAACAGTTAATATAACTAGAAAGGATAGATATAACGATTACGTAATACCCTATATAAATAAGACAGGGATTCTAATCTATATATATAACCTATTCCTTAGTAAGGAATAAATACTTAAAAAGTACTATCTATATATCCTATAAGAATAACAACCTACTCTAGAATACCTAGCACTAATATTAGAAATACTATACCTTAAATAAGGAAAAAAGATAAAAGAATAATAGAACTAAAGAAAAAAGGAACTATATAAAAGAAATAAGTAAAATAATAATAATAAACTTAAATAGATACTAGTCCTGGAACTAAAAAAGTTTAAAATAACTAGAAAAGTTATTACTATAGTTAGAAAAGGAAAGGAAGTTAACCTTAATCTAGATAATAAACCTAGTATATAAGAATTTAACTATAAACTTAATAATGCAATAAACTAAATGTTTATAAAAACAAGAATGCCTATTAAGGTCTAAGATAGAATTATCTAGTTAAATAACTATATAAGAATAGATAAGATCCCTGTTAAGACTATAAGACTAAACTAACACTATAGTAATCTAAACTATATATTAGCATTAAGAGCTAGTTAAGACTTTAAGGCTAAGAAAATCAGATAAAGAGTAAACTAGATAATTTAGAATATAGAGATTATACTATAATATAATAAATATAAAAACCATATATAGTATAGTAAAGCTCTTAAATATACTAAATAAGCTAAAAAAAGAGTAATTACAGAATAAGATAATAATATTTACATTTAATCCTATACTAAGGATAAAGTAAAAGATCTAATAATATCTAAAGAAGAAATTTAAATTAAATAGGACCTATAGAGGTACTTAAAGTATCTAAAGCATTAGTAGATATTATAGATATCCTGTATATAATACTACTGCCTATAATACTAGTAAATAAAGGAAGTAAATAACTGCTTTTTAGTATAGACTAAAGAATATAGGGAATAGGAACCTTACTAGATTATTAATACCCTAGGATATAAAATTACTAAAAGATATAGAGGGACCTAAGTAGTTAAGCTTAAAGCTAATATAGAAATATAAGAAAGAGCTCTAAACTATATCTAAAACTTGCATTATATTGTTAAGTAGAGATAAGAAGTGTAAAATAAAATAGAAAAGGAAAACTTAAATAAAGGAATCTGTAAAGCTATTATAGAAGTTAATAGGCTAGAAAAGGAATAAGAAATTATCCTTATACCTAAAACTAGCTAAGTAGCTAATAAAAATAACTATCTTAACAAAATAAGATTAGTAAAACTAATAAGTAAAGATCTTATATTAAATAAATAAATTATATAAATAGAAGCTAAGTACTAAAATAAACTAGCTTACTAATATAAATGTCCTAATAATATTAACTACGTAGATAGTAAATATAGCTATAAATACCTATAGATAGGAAAAGGGATATACTATCTGTAATAAAGCGCTAGATAAGCGATAAAGCAAAAGGAAATAAGCTTCCTAAAAAAGCTCTAAGAATAACTATAAATAATAGTTAATAAACCTGCCTTAAACTAAAAGTTAGAATTAAGGGCAAGTAGCTAAATATACTTGTAAATAGCAGAGCTAATATAAACTATATTTCCCCTAATATAGTAAATAACCTTAAACTACTATAAAAAAATAAGGAAAGACCTTATACTATAAGAAATAAAAAAGGAGGAATCTATAATTATAATAATAGATAAATAACCAGAGAGATTAATTACCTTAAAGTTTTTATAAATAGAAAAAATTAAGAAATTAACTTTAATATTATCCCTATTAGTAAATACAATTTAATACTTAGATACCTATAGCTAAACTGCTATAACTTATAATTTAACTAAAGAACTAGCTAGGTAAA
This sequence comes from Fusarium fracticaudum, assembly GCA_003353625.1. NCBI lineage: Eukaryota > Fungi > Ascomycota > Sordariomycetes > Hypocreales > Nectriaceae > Fusarium > Fusarium fracticaudum. The sequence goes on from PDNT01000009.1 coordinate 31,598, forward strand.
CTATAAAGATTACCCTTTAAATAATAAAATTAATTTAAATAATAATAATATAAGATCTTAAACTTTAACTAATAAGAGCAGTAAAGACAGGCATAATAAAAGATTACCTATTTTAAAAGGAATATAATATAAGTACTATAAAGGCAGAATAAAATATATTAGATAAATAATAGTAACTCTTAAAAGCTAATTTAGATAATTAGACTAGGATCTTTAAAAGATAAAAAAAATTACTAATAAGGAATTTAATAAATAACTTAAGAATATACTAATCTAGTACTATATCTATAAGAAACTTTTTACAGAAAAGTTAAATATAAAACTCCTAAAATATTTACACTAGGATATCAAAATAGTTCTAAAAGATAATAAAAACCTAAAATTCTTCCTAATCTATAGCCTTATAAAAACAGAACTTATAATACTAAAAGAATAGTTAGAAGATATACTTAAAAAAGGATATATCTAAACCTTAAAATCCTTAGCAGGATACCCTATTATATTTATTTTAAAACTAAATATAGATAAACTATAATTAGTTATAGACTATTAATAACTTAATAAAATTATAGAGAAAGATAGAATACCTTTACCTCTTATTACTAAACTTAAGGATAGACTATTTAGAAAATAATTCTTTATAGCTCTAGACCTTAAAGCAGCCTATAACTTGATTAGGATTAAGGAAAGCAATAAGTAGAAAATAGCATTTTAAATAAAATACGGACTGTTTAAATATCTAGTTATGCCTTTTAGACTTATAAATACCTCTGCAGTATTTTAAAGGATAATTATAAATATACTTTAAGAGTACCTTAATATCTTTATAGTTTACTACCTAGATAATATCCTTATCTTCTCTAATATAGAAAAAGAATATATAGAATATATTTATAAGGTTCTGAAAGTACTATAAGATACTAATATACTTATTAAACCTGCTAAAAGCTATTTTTATTAAAGCTAAGTAATATACTTAGGCTATAAAATCTCCTATAATAAGATAAGAATAGATAAATAAAAAATCGCTATAGTTACTAAATAGAAATAACCTAACTTAATTAAAGAAGTATAATCCTTCTTAGGATTTACTAATTACTACTAACAATTTATTAAAAACTTTAGTAAAATAGTAATCCCTCTTATAGAACTTATAAAGAAAAAAGTATAATTTAAATAGAATAATAAAGCCTAAAAAGCTTTTAAATAGCTTAAGGAAGCTATTACTAGTAAACTAGTTCTAGTTATATTTAACCCTAACCAGTAAGTTAAACTTAAGACCGATGCTTCTAACTTTACCCTAGGAAGATAAATAGGATAATAAGACAATAACAGTATATTATACCTTATTACTTTCTACTTACATAAAATACATAGAGCAGAACTTAACTATCCTATCTACAATAAAGAATTCCTAGCTATTATTAATTATTTTAAGGAATTTAGATATTACCTTAGAGAAAGTAATTATCTAATTAAGGTATTTATAGATTATAAGAATATTACCTATTTTACTATAATATAAGAACTAAACTAATAATAACTACACTATACTAAATACCTATATAAATTTGATTTTATAATTATATACTATAAAGGAACTGATAATAGATGCGCAGATACTATTAATTAACAATATAACTTTAATACAGGAACTGTTAAGATTAAAGAATAGCTCCTAAAAAAAAACAAATAAGGGGAATATAGATTTACCTAACCTATTAAAACTATTATATAAATAATACGTAGTACTGACACTACTATAAAATAAGGACATAACTTTCTTTATAAATTTTATTTATACCTATTACATAGACACCAAGGAGTAATAAAAACACTTAAAAGACTATAAAAGCAAGGATATACTATAAAAAGAAAAGAAGTTAAATAAATTATTAAATAATATAATCTATACTTATATATAAAAGTATAAAGATATAAACCTTATAGATAGTTATAACTACTCCTAGTAATATAATAACCTTAGGACTTAATTATAATAGATTTTATTATAAAATTACCCCTATTAGAAGACCCTTTAACTAAAATCTTTTATAATAGTATTATAGTTATAGTTAACTAACTTATAAAGTTTTTATACTATATACTATTTTAAAAAGCAATAAACACAGAATAACTTTCCTATGTTTTTTATTAATATATTATTAGTATATATAGCCTACCTATAAAGATCCTTTTTAATAAAGGACCTACGTTTATATTAGTATTTTAGTAATTACTTATGTCCTGACTTGGCCTAAACTACTAACTTATAACTACATTTAGACTATAAGTTAACAGATAAACTAAACAAATAAATCAAGTACTTAAATAGTACCTATAGTATTATATTAATTACAAATAAGATAATTAGGTTAAGAAACTACTAATAGCCTAACTTGCCTATAATACTGTATATAATAAAAGCACAAAGCTTACACTAGCTTATACTAATTTCGGTTTTATACTAGATATATATTACAATATATAATAAGAAAAGTTAATTAATCTAGCTACTATTATTAAAAGTAATAACCTTAAAAATTTACATAAGGAAATAAAAATAGAACTTAAATTTATTAAAAAATATATAAAAAACTACTATAACTTAAAATAGTTAAAAGGACTAACCTTTTTAGAGAGAGATATAGTCTACCTAGCTATAAAAAACATCAAAACAGATTAACTAATGCATAAATTAGACTATAAGTTTATTAAACCTTATAAGGTACTATAAAAAATTTCAAAAAATAACTATAAATTAGACCTACTAGAGAAAGTTAGGCTCTATCTAGTCTTTTATATTTTATTACTTAAATTAGCAGCAGACATAATATAAGTTAAAATAAGTAATAAACTATAAGAAATATTAAGGCTAGAAGTCTATAAAGTAAAAGTAATTAGAAATACCTATAAAATTAACAATTAGAAAGAATACTTAATAAAATAGAAAAACTACCTAGAAAATAAAAATATATAGGAACTACTAAAATACCTTATTAAGGCTTAATAACTCTTAATAAAGTTCTACCGGGATTAAGTAAGGATAAAGCATTAAGTAAATTATTACCTAGACTAAGAGCAGACTAGTTAATATAATCCAGAATATAATTAACCTAAAGATCTTTAACTATAGTAGCTTTATAAGTATTAAGTATAGATAATAAGTTATTTTCCTGCTTTACTTCCTATAGACTTTAATAAGTAGCCTTAGAACGCTTTTCTTTTACCTAACTCTTAATCTTATAAATCTGCAATAAATAACCTATAGCTACAGCTAAACGATCTTATAAAGCAGCTATTTTTTTATAAAGTTTAAGTAAATCCTTACTAGCTTAATCTTTATTACTCTTTAGTTTTTTCTCTTATTTTATTAATAACATTACTATATAAATTAGTAAAAACTAAAAACATTATAGTATATAAATACTTACAGGAAAACGTAATATAAGTACTATTATATAACTTCTTTACTTAAATATACTTACTATAATAAGCAAAATTAGAAAACATTAGGTATTTCTTACCTACCTAGAAATAATAAGTATAAGGTATATTAGCTTCTTTATTAGTAAATTTAATAAAAAGTATAAAAGTTTAGATTTTATAATCCTTTTAAGATAACTATTTAGAAATACAGTTAGATATTATATAATATAATAATAAAAGGTTTAAGTTAGGACTTACTAAAAGAAACTAATATTAGTTAGATAAGATAGCCTTAGGGGCAAGACCTAGTAAAGGGGGGAGATTATATTATAACCTTATCGGTTACGTTATATATAAAACTATACCTTACAAATTTTACCTAATAGAGATACTACAGCCTATATCTACTAATACTCATAAGATCTAACATCAGACTAACTAGGATTAGACTAACTAATATTAGACTAACAGCGCTTTAGGACTACATTGCTCTAGGACTAACAGTAACCTTATATCGCGTTATTCTTACTAAGGAACTATAAGTATATATATATTTATTTAGTATTAGATAGAACCTAGCTTACTAGCTATTAATATACTTATATTTACTTAAATAATACCTCTTTATATTAACTAAGCCTAGTATGTATTAATTTACTATTAAGAGACGTAATACTTTAATAACGCTTAGTATACGCCCTACGTAATCTGCTAACAATAAACCTAAGCATGGCTTAGTTTAATACAGTTGGACCTAACTGTTATAAGTATAATATAGATTTACTTCTCTTTTTACCTTATAATACTTTAACTTAATAAAATTTAATATACTTAGTAAATTATAACTAAAATAATATAAATTAATTTATATTTTAAATTTAAAGTAAATAATAATTATAATACTTTAAAAATAGCTAAAATTAACTATTTAAAATATAATCTATTTTCCTTTTTCTTTAGCTTTTCTAACTCTATACTCCACGTAGTGGTGATGTTGCAAGCTTATTTCTCCCACAAAACTCAATCCAACCTGCCGTAACAGACTGTAGATTTAGACCTGGGTTCACATCCTTACGTATCTCAAGCTTCCAATCTCCAAAGGGTCCGATAGGCGGCTTATCAGTAGCGCCTGGGCGGCTCGATCCCCCAGCATAGTCATGCTCGATGTCCTGTCGGCTGTAGACTAGGCCTGGACGACCGGAACGCTGGCCACCGCTGGCATTGAAGACGCTTGTCTCGTACGAGAACTGCATCGTCACAGGGGCATGGCGGAACCGACATGGTGTGCCGTCGGGATCCCAGAGGGTATCGTCACCGCAGTGGGTAATTTCGACACGCAGCGCCCGACGTGGCGTGTCCCCATCACTGACTTGCGCGGTGCCGACAGTCGCTCCTAGCAACCACACGCGCACCTGTGTCAGCCGTACATTGGCCATATCGAGGAAGTCAGTATGTGATTTCGGGGTAATGGTTAGAAATGACTCTACGTCGTGTGCCCCCAGCCCCTGCCCACCACGCTCACGCTTTAAATTATCCAGCACGCCCTGGCTAAGAGGCACGCTAATGCCCTCGCCCAAAAACTTCCCATCTGCAGGCCATGAGCTCCATCCGCCCGCTTGGAATCCCTCGTACGAACTCTGAAACAAGTTAACGAGCCTAGTATGGTAGGACTGCAGCTCTGTATACCCTGTTATGGGGCCAGGTGGCGGGAAGGAAACGCTGTCTACGGGCATGGGCCCCCAGAAGGAGAGCGCGCGGGCCTGGTTATTCAGCTCCCGGAGGATCTGTAGGCGGTTCTGCCCCCTGAGGCGCTTCAGCCAGAAGTAGATGGCAGGTAGCGAAGGGTTCAGCTGCAGTGCTCGCTCCCCAAGCTGGCGGGACTCCTCCTTGCAGCCCTGGACAATACGCTGTAGCTGGAGGTACGAGTGAATTAGGCCGTTGTAGTTGATAACGGCCGCGTTGCGCTTCTGCACGACGTCCAAGTATGCATCCAGCTTGGTTCGGACGTCATCCGCTGGAACCTGCTCCTCAAACTCATCCAAGATCTTCTTGAGGTCGTCGGCGGTCGCGAAGATTTTAGCGAAGCCCGGATCGTCGACCTTGAGCTCACTGGCATCGAGGTCCTCGTACGTCTTGGCCAGGCTGGCAAAGGATCCTTGGCAGGCCTTGATCTGCTTGACGATGTAGTCCTTCTTGATGAGGTTGCCCTGGTCGTTCTCGATTTTGGTCCACGACTTGTGAATCACGTCGGCTGCCTGGACAATGGCCGTAAAGCCCTCGGGTGCCATGGATAGCGTCGATAGCGCGTCCATGAAGGTATCGGCGGACACGCTGAAGTGGTTCTGGACCTTTTCGCGGAATGCCCCCAGAGATATGGCAAGTTGTTTCCTGGCGGTAGCCATGAGCGAGCGGCAGAGCGCGATCTTATCCGCAGCCACTTCGAGCTCGCCGCCCCGTCTGCTAATGCTTAGCATGTTGTCCTGCGCAGCTTGTATCATGGTGCCGTTGGACAACTGTGCCTGATTCACCTGGCTCTCCGTCAACCTCTCCTTCTGCTCCTTTTTGCTGTACTCGCGAAATATCGCCTCTAGTTCTTTGAAATCCTTAATCATTGTCTTAGTCCGATCACCGTAGTATGCAAGCGATAGCCGCGGAACCCACGTGTCTGAATGGCCCCAGAGGTCCTGGTTGAGCACGATGCTGTTCAGCCGCCGCCTTGCTGCCTGGTATATCCCGTCGAGCTGCGACACCGGCGCGATGGTCAACTGGTACCTGCTCTCGAGAGTTTGCAGCGCCTTTGTCAGGGGCGCACTCGCTCCGTCTTTGTCGTTGAGGAGGACGTCGAGAAAGCTGAGCCGCCTGGTGAGCCGGGTGTACATGTTCATTGCCCGGGGGAGCTGGCTTCGGTCATTGGCAAAGTATAGGTTGTCTGCTGCGTTAAGAATCATCTGACACTGTTCCGGTGAAACAATGGCTTGGTCGACGAGGCGGTTAATCTTGTTACTAGAGAGAGAGACGAGCTGCGCGTCTGCCATGTTGTCTGGCTGATCGGCGCCGCGCTTGCCGCTTGGAATCTCTGGAGTAGGACCACTACCGCCTGGCCCGCCTTTGCCGCCCCCGAGGAGGGCGGCCTGGTCGACAAAGCCTTGAGCCTCCTCGTCGATAAAGCTGTGAAGCATTGCCGAGATGTATTGCAGGCCTTTGAGGAGGGGCGATACCCTGGAGGCGGTCGGAGTCAGCGCCGCTACCGTAGTCAAGGCGGACTTCAGGACGCCTTGGAGCTTCTTCTCCGCTGCGGCGCCTCCATAAAATGAGTCGCAGTCATCGGCCAACTGGACCAGTAGGGTCACGTCTTGCTGGGATGGGAGGCCCGGACCGTTTTGATTCTTGACCATCTTTCCAAGCGAGTCAAGCAGACGTTGCATCTCATCAACTGTTTCTTTCCTGAGGGGGGCACGGCCTGGGTCGTCACTAATAAGTCGACCGAGTGCATTCTGCAGCTTTTCAGCTGCGTCCAGCAAACCCGCCGTGCTGGCAACGGTAGACTCCCATGAGTTCGCAGTGCCCTCGTCGAAGCCGTTATCGACCAGAGCGAGCACATCCTTGGAAATGGTCTCATTGACGTCTCTGATCCAGCCTGGCCAATTAGACTTTTGGCTTGTCGTTACACTGTACAGACGCTCGGCATATCGAAGGACAGTCGAGCCGATGTAGCACTTGAGGACGCCTGAGACGTTGATGTTAGCTCGATCGCAACAAGAGGATCACTCGAAGACCGCTCAATGCACGGTGGATAGGAGGATCGGTACATACCACAGGAGCCACCATCACCACCTTCGCCGCCTTGGGGCTTGCCGGCTGCGCCGCGGCCGCCATCTCCGCCATATGCCTTTAGACGGAGGTTCTTGCGCAAGTTTGGCGTGGGCTCCTCGACATATAGCCAAATTGTTCCACCACTCCCTCCATTTCCTGCCTTCTTGCCCGGCTCTGTTCCATCTGTACCGTTGGTACCAGAAACGTCGATACAAGCCTCATCCAGGCTGAGCACGAGCCTGTTGCAGAAGATGCCGAGGTTCTTTCCTTCGACGCTGATGACTTTGCTGTTGAGGAAGATCGTCTCGGCGTAAATCATCAACGTTTTCTCAGTGAAGTTGAGTTTATCATTGAGTGAAACACCCTGGTTACGAGTGCAGTAGATGGCGAGCGTATCCTCGCCGTGGTACACGACATAATCGTCCGACTCCAGCGTTGGCCCCGTCGCTGGGAAGCTAGGAGACGGCTGGTGATCTTCGGTCATGGCTCGATTCATCAGTGTCAGTCGAGGACTGTGACGAGTAGTTTAAGTCGTATCGGGGTTCTGAGGAGGTTCATCTGCCAGCTGGGTAGTGCGTGCCAGAAATATAATAAGCTAGCGGCCAAGTGCATACATGGACATGTTTTGGGCTGCCGAAGACTTGAGCTCTTTTGCTCAATTTGGTCTACTACAGAGTGGCGCTCGGAAGCGGCCTTGTTGAACAACGCACTAGGCCAAAACAGGAGACACCGTTGAGGCCCTTGAGACACTTAAAAGTCTAATAACCCGTTCTCGACGAAGTCGTCCCCTTGGGGGGAAATATTAAACGACCCCAAATGCACCAAACTTCACTGGTGTTCTACCCATCGAGGGGTCGTTTTTTATTGCTCCCCCAGGTCGTGTACCAGCGGAGGCAGAGTTAGTTCTATTGACTAGTATGTTGTATTCAGCTGAGTACGTCGAGGTCTATTGACGCATGTGGTCTAATTGGGACATTTTAGGCTACGTTAATTCTGGCTTTACGCTTTGGCCCTATCGCTGGATATGGTCCCGGCGGGCTGCTATGCTTCACGAGGTCGCGCATGGATCCGACGCTAGCACACCGGTCGCTTAGGTGTGTTCAGCTACCAATATATAGCTCGAATTTTTAGTCTATTGATGTATGAGGCCTAATTGGGACATTTTAGGCTATGTTAATCCCGGCTAGACCCTTTATCCCTCTTGCTGGAGGCTGGATAGTCTGTCCCTTACCACTATATACCTTGTCTGACGCTAGTGGACGCTAGTGGACGCTAGCTCCGAAGGTGTTTTCAGCTGGTTGATTCTATAGTCTATTGACGCAGGCGCGGGGAAATAGGCCTAATCGATACATTCTCTGCCGTATTAATCCTGGATAGACACTTAGACCCTACTGCCAGACACGGTCTGGGCCCGCCACTGCATGATTTACGTGGCTATTATACAGGGCTAGATCTACGTTACATAGGCCCAACGCTAGACGCTAGTGGAGTAGCTTTGAGGTGTATTGGAGTTGAACTGAGACTATTGTCAAAAGGCGTTGCTTCAGCTGCGTCGGTTAAAGTTAATTCTCCACTAGAATGTAGAGTTATCAATTCCTGTTCTCAACCGCAGCAGGCATCCACCAAGCTGTTCAGCCCGGGTATCCGAGGCACGGGACATCCTATATACGCATACATGGGGTCCACCTATGTGACAAATATATCGATAACACCAGTGCTGCTATAAATAAACCAGTGGTAGTGCTATAGGAGAAAGCTTTTGTATTTCTACGCACCGCTGCGCTTCTCTCCCACTCATAGACCGTAGCACTCTAGCCTGCCTGCTTGCTTTACTGCTTCTTTTATCCACTCTAGTCTTTTCGAGGCATTCGTCATCGCAGCAATTATGGGTAATCTCGACGAGCTTGTCGGGGCTATGAAGGGACAGGACACCTTGAGCGGCTGGGATGTCCTCGTGTCCTACAATGAAGTCCAGCTAAACGCTCTCCTTGCAGAACGCGCGAGGACGCTTAACCTCACCTTGCCAGATCCTTGGGAGACCCCATACGAGGACCTTGTCACGGGGGCTGAGTACACCATGGTGTTCGATGTCAAGTTGTTGCAGCCCACCCTACAGTTCGTTGACACTACCAACAGCATCACCCTGATTATGGGCTTGGCGGGTCAGTATCACGTTAAGGACAACACCAAGATGACTGACCTGCCCTCCGGACTTACCTGCGAGCTGTCCACGAGCCTCGTTAACGTGGCTGGGGAGTGGCACGAGGAGGGCTGGACGCCAACCTTGCCGAAAGAAGGGCAACAGGAGACGCCGGGCGACAACTTTGTTGTCATCCTGGAGCCTGGAGACAGCAAGGCCCGTGGCATCTGTGTGGACCTAAAGAACTGCGTTGCTACGCTGAGCGAGGCACCGGGCGCCAACATTCCAGAGGGCACGAAGGCCATGCTGAGTCCGCTTATCGCACCCTTTCTCAGGGGGCACTTTGCAAAGCACAGCTACCGGCTCTGTCTTGCCGCCCTCAGCAACCACTTTGACGTCGGAGAAAAGGACAGTGAGCTGCTCCAGCCAGAGCACTTTTGCTTCACAGTCGAGAGCGGTGCCTTGTTGACCTGGATTGGCCTTAAGGGCGGCCCCAACACGGGCACGCGCCCCTCGGGCAAGACATCTCTGAGCTTCTCGCCAGGCTCCAGCGCGCGATCGCCTATCCCAGATGATAGTACTGCAAGCATCATCTTCAGCCATAACACAATGGCTAACCTGTTCTTGGGCCACGCCCTAAGTCAGAGCCCAGACATCAAGGGGGTCACCTGCACCTCTATCCGGACAAATAGTAAGCCTTAACTTTCAGGGCGCCTTTGGCGTTTTGCTCACCCACCTGCCACTGCCCGCTTGTCTAACTATGCGTCTAGCTGGAATGAATTTCTCGGTTGATTTCACATCCCATGCCGTTGTAATCCCTCCGGAAGACTGGAGCAGTGGCACGGGTTCTGGATACCACGTGGACGGTTGCAATATCGACCTCAACGAGAACTCGTGCGGCCTGAAAATTGACGGTGATGCCCGTCCAGGGACTACCTCGCAGAAGCCTTTTAGCCTGTCATGGTCCAGCAACACCAAGTTGATTCGCAGCAATAGCTACCAGCCGAGTCCTATGCCCGGCAAGCCAGGGCCGCGTCAGAGCTCGTCGTGCCATGCCACCTTCATGTACGCTGGTAGCGGGCAATGGAAAGGCTCTACCGACCCCGTGAATCATCCAAACCAACTGGGCGTCCAATTCGCACTTGAGAAATATCTTTCTATGAATATAGTGCCCGACGAACCCAACTGGTGGGACACGTACAACGGGAAGACCGGAGACGTGCCCCGAAAATACCAAAACCTGACGCCAACTGCGCCCTCGGTGAACCTGAGCCTGAAGCCGCTCGACTACTTCCTCACTACCAATCTGCTGCTCCCAGGGCAGCACATCTTCATCGCCGATGATCCAGTGCAGGTTAGTACGGGCACCCAGAAGGGTCTTGCCACGCCACGAGATACCGTGTTGACCGGCAACGTGGCTGTCAATACCCCTGCCAGTACCAGAAGGGTTGATGCAATGCGGAGACACAGAGAGCTCCTGGGAACAGCAGCAGGATCACAGTCGTTCTCGCCATCGGCGGCTGAGTCTACAGCTGCGACTCTCAACGACATAAAGGAGGCTTTCCTCGCATTCCCCTCCAACAACCTGCTTGGCGACTTGCTCAAGAACACGCTGGGCGGCGGTGGGAAGCTTCCGGCCAGGGATCTTCTCCAACAATATGGCTTCGGGCACCTGGCCGACGAGAACTTCCTCTCTCTCTGGGGCACCAGCATTGAGGAGCTACTCGGCACGGCTCCTGAAACAGCAACAGCAGCAGCCAGGTCCATGCCCACGCCTACGCAGATCGACATGCGCCTGTACTCGGGGTATTATATCATTTCGCAGCCTGAGGATGACAGCGGTGAGCAGTTCCTTATTCACCCGCTTACGGGAGCTATCCGAATGCGGAATAAGGACGTCGTGCCAAAACAGACCTACGACACCGAGGCCAGGCGGGTCATGGTGACCTGGCAGTCGCCAGGAACAGGTGCGACATACTCGGCCTTTTTCAGTTTGTGCGTGGATCAGGACACCCTCGCCCTCGGCACTAAGTGCAAGGGGACCGTGGCCCGGAGCGGCGACCAGTCAGACCCCCAACCCTTCGAGGCGTTTCTCAGAGGGTATCGTCCTGCACCGACCTGGCTAAATGACTCTGCCGCAAGCAGCCTGCGGCCGCTCGAAGAAGGTAGGGACCCTGCAGAAAATGCAAACCTGTATCTAGGCATGATAGTGGCGGGGATCAGCATCGTAGGCAATATTGTATCTATTGCGGTCCTTTGCTGGAAGACGGCCAAGTCGAAGAAAGAGATGGCCTTCAAGGATAAAACTATCAACGAACAAAAGGAAGCGATTGACAAAATGGCCGACAGCATCCAGGCCGCGGTTGCCAAGTCTGTGCGACAGGAATACGACAACCACGCCGCTGCCCGGGATCTTGCCCTAGAGAACCTCGAGAAGCTTGTCGATGCGGCAGCCAAGGCTGAGCTTGATAAGATTCTAAAACCCGACCCCCAGGCCCTCGAACGCCCAAATCGACAAGACCACATTGACAAGCTTCACCAGGTCGCTAAACAGACACTCGTTGAAGAGGCCCCCAGCGCCCTAGACGGCGTTACAAAGCTGGCGATCGAGGCCGCCATGGCGCGCAACTCGTTCCGCAACGCCCTCCCTGACGGCCGTCCTGAAAAGATGCTCAAGGACCTACAGGTGCAAGAGGTGCAACGTGCCGTGAAATGGCTAGAGGACGTACCAACTCCAGACTCCAAGGCGTTCAGCGAGCTGTCGGCGCAGAAGGTGGCTGACGTGGCGCGCGCAGAAGCCGCACGCCTCAAATTGGTGGACTTGTCCAAAATCAGGGCGGATGCAGAAAAGACACTAAAGATCGAGGACGCAGCCACTAAGAAGTTTGAGAAGGAAGTCGTGGAGGAGGCCAAGAAGAAGGCAGAGGATCCCAAGGCCACAGATGCAGAGAAACAGGCCTATAAGGAGGCGCAGGATAAGCTGAAAGATTTAAAGAACAGGCGGGATGCCGAGCAAAAGAAGCATAATGATGCTAAAGAGAATGAGAAGAAGGCAGACAAGCATAGGGAAGAGCGTGAGAGAGAGGAGCATAAGTCAAAAGAGAGACAGGAGAAGAAGCGCGAGCATGTCTTATAAGTATAGTAAAGCATACTAAATAAAGTAGATATTAAACTAAATATAGGGCTAAAAATAAAGTATATTAATACTTTAGTCTATCCTTGTTATTTTTATTTAATAGTAATATTTATTAAATTAATTATTAAAAAAAATAAAATATAAAAATAAGATTTTTATTATAATATTTAATAATAAAAGAATTAATTATAAAAGAAAGTTTATTAAATTATTTAATAGACTTTTTTTAATATAATTAATTATTTATTTATATTTTTACTTTATATTAAGACTTTTTTTTATATATATAGAAAATCTAATTTTAAGTTAATCTTTGAACTATTATAATTAAGAAATTAATTAATATAATTTAATGATAAAAAGTTACTTCTATAAGTAATAAGCCTATTCTAGATAGTAATAATGCTAACAGGAAGGATAGTTAAGATTTTCATAGAGAGAATATAGTATCTGTCGAGGAGGGTGTCGCAGCAACTGAGGAATCTACTTCCCAAGTCACCGTCGAAGCACCACCTACCGAGGAGACCACTGCAGATACTGCGGGTGAATATGCCGAAGAATCGAACATCGCTACACAAGATCCGAGCTCGCAATAAGAATCCGCCAAAGCGCCAGCTTCAGAAAGCCGAGTGCGATCTTCATCTGTCGGTCCTCACAATTCAGCTGATTCAAGACGCTTTGGAGAGCCCAGCCAACGCAAAATGATCGGACCTAAGGCTGCTGACGTCATCAGGAAGCGCAGCGACGAGCTTGTTGAGGCAATGGTGCTGGAGACAGGGGCCAAAAAGAGCTGGGCATCTTTTAATATCGAAACCTGCATTCAGCTCATACATGAGGCTGCTGCAATGGCGACTCAAATCAAAGGCGAGCTTCAGCAGAGTAATAGCAAAGGTGTGTCTCTAGCTGATTCCAGAATGGTACTCATCTATCACCCTGCCGAAGTCATATTCTAACCTGTCATCGAAATCCAGGTACTATTGCCATGATATTTAAAGAGCCATGCGGCGTGGTTCTGGGAATCGCACCTTGGAATGCTCCGATTGTGAGTCAATTACTCTGTATCTAATATCACTCTAACTAGAACTACATAGATTCTTGGAACACGAGCTTTCGTTATCCCAATTATCTGCGGCAATACGGCAGTTCTGAAAGCATCTGAAGCCAGCCCATACACGCAATATCTTATCGTTGATTCTTTCCTGAAGGCAGGGCTGCCCAATGGTGTCCTGAACTACATCTGCTGTCCCCGCAACATGGCGCCGTCGGTCACGGAGACTATGGTCGCCCACTCGGCTGTTCAACGCGTCAACTTCACTGGTTCGACAGCAGTTGGCCGCTTGATTGCTACACTCTGCGCAAAGTATCTGAAGCCTGCCGTGCTTGAGGTGAGCTAAGTTCGGTGATTTGACGTTTCGGACCTGAAACTAATGCCTTGACTTCTGACAGCTTGGAGGCAAAGCTCCAATGGTTATTCTGAAAGACGCAAATCTGGAGGAGGCTGTACGAGCCGCAGCCTTTGGTGCCATGCAGCACCAAGGACAGATTTGCATGTAAGAAGACAGCAACAAACTGCTCCTATCCTTATCAATGTGAAACTCTAACACTGAATGTAACTCAAAGGTCGACTGAACGAATTATTGTGCATAAATCTGTATTTCCAAAGTTTGCAGAGCTTTTCGCTATCAAGGTCAGTGGCAGCAGCCGCCAATGTTGTAGCTCGCTGACTCCCCATATCACAGATCAACTCAATGCGTGCCGCTGACCCGTCTAAGGACGGCACCGCAGCCCTAGGCTCTCTCATTAATCCTGTTGCTGGAAACCGTGTCAAAGACCTGGTCACAGACGCACTTGCCAAGGGTGCCAAAGTGCGAGGCGGTAAAGTCGGGTTCGAAGGTGCTGTTGTGCAACCCATTGTGCTTGAGGGTGTGAGCAAAGGGATGGACATATACTACCAGGAATCCTTTAGGCCTGTGGTGTCCCTTTTCGAGTTTGAAACGACTCAAGAGGCTATAAACCTGGCCAATGACACTGAGTACGGTCTCGTCTGTTCTGTCTTCAGTGAGAATATCTCCGACGCTTTGGCGGTTGGCCGCAAGATCCGAAGCGGATCCTGCCACATCAACGGGGCAACTGTTCATGGTGAGTCTATAAAGACTACCGGTAAGAGAATCTAGAATACTAACAAGTACTGAATTAGATGAGCCTCACCTTCCGCTTGGTGGTCAAAAGGCCTCTGGCTATGGGCGCTTCGGTGGTTCTGCATGCATTGATGAGTTCACTGAGGATCGAGTGGTAACAGTTAATACGCTGGGTGGTTTCTTCCCTATCTGAGCTTAACACTTCTCTTCCCTACACATCTTGTGTAGCTAGCTAGGTTTATGAATAGACAGACGTAACAATGGAGCAAGTTGAAATACATTCCTCATTGCTGCGCAATCATTACAGTCCTTGGGTCGTAGAGATATTCACATGTGGATAGAAAGAGCGAAAACCTCTATAATTGAAACAGTCGCTTTGCATCTTGCTTTATGGTGAACTGATACCAATGACGTTGGTTATGCGCGGCTAGCGAGAGCTTTTTTTTTTCTCCTCACTCTAAGACGTCGAGCCGAATTCGCATGACGCGTCCTTCAATGCCTCTGATTCATCAATAGAGGCTATAGAGTCGTGATAACCGCAATGAGCGAGACCCCGCAGTATTAGGTAGTTGGCAACCGAGACTCAGGCCCCGTCCCGTCTTAGCGTCCCACTATGGTTGTTCAACTCGGAAGTTCCGGATTGCGGGGAATTGTACGAAGCTATAATCCGGTGATAGCTTGTTTACTGGCCCTTCGGTAGACCTGATGCGACGTCGGATGACACCCTGCTTGACCTTCTTGGATACGCAGTGGGCTCATTGACCAGTGGATGGTAGATCGCATGCATTCATATAGGCCATTGGTCTTAACCATTGCTCATGTGGATCTTGGTTATACGTATATATAGCTGTCCATGCCTATACAAGTCATTTCACCTCAAAGTACATTATTCCCCTCAATAAATTAGCTAGTTCATCTCACTTGAAGGAAGCACAATGAGCGAGTACACGACAGCGACGGCCATCCTTGAAGCCCTTGAGGCTGCTGGAGTGACCCATTTGTACGTCAACCTTGGCAGTGACCATCCCGCATTTGTGGAAGCTATCAGCAAGCGCCAAGCCGAGAAAAAACAAGGACGCCTGCAAGTCTTCACAGCGCCCAATGAGTTCGTGGGCCTCAGCGCAGCCCAGGGCTTTTTCCAGGCCACCGGTCGCATGCAGGCCGTGCTGGTCCATGTCGATGCTGGCACCCTGGCTATGGCTGGCGCTATACACAATGTTTCACGGGCGCGAATCCCCGTCATCATGATTGCCGGTACTAGCCCAGTTACAGAAGAGGGAGAATTGGTGGGCACACGTAATGTCAGTATGCTTCATTTTGTCAATGGCAGACGTCTGATGGTTAACCAACTTGCTCTTATACAGGAATTCATTCACTATCTTCAAGACACGATAGATCAGCGCGGCATCGTCCGTGGCTACACAGTCCTGGATCAAGAGATCAGAACGGGGAGAAATGCCAAGCAACTTGTGCTTCGCGCGGCCCAGTTCTCTATGAGCGACCCGCAAGGGCCTTCATATTTAATAGCCTCGCGTGAAGTGCTAGAAGAGAATATCACGCCATATTCCGTCGATGAGAGAAAGTGGAAGCCCCTGGCGCCGCGGGGTCTCGCGCCAGTTGTTGTGGATGAGATTGTCGCAAGTTTAATATCGGCAAAATCTCCGGTTGTCGTCACTACTTATCTTGGTCGGAATACTGAGGCTGTACCTGAGCTTGTCAAGCTTTGCGAGGCACTCGGAGTAGCTGTGCTGGTAAGTCACAAATTCACATTCACCTTGCAATTAGCAAGAACCACTTCATAACAAGTCATTGCATGAAATAGGAAGCGTTGCCTGCATATATGAACTTCCCGCATGACCACCGTCTATACGCTGGTAATCACTGGAGTGAAGGTCTCCCCAACGGTATCTTGGACAATGCAGATGTCGTGCTTGTCCTGGACTGCGATGTTCCGTGGATCAAATCTGTGTTCCGTCCTTGCAAGGATGCAAAGGTTTACCACATCGACTGCGACCCTCTCAAAGTCAACATGTCTCTCTTCCACATCGACGTGGAACTCTGCTGCCAAGCGGACATGCTTACAGCGTTACGGCAGTTGAACAGCGCCATCTCTACACCCACATCTATATCCACAAGTACGGTGCAGGCTCGGATCGAACATGTTAGCTCCATACATGAGGCCTACATCAATAAAATCAGGTCCCTGGAGTAGCGGCCTGCCACAGGCATCACTCCGCACTTTGCTTTATCTAGGCTGCGCGAGCACCTCACGCCTGAAACCATTGTGCTGAGCGAAGCTATTTCCAACTATCGCCCTACATGCGATGTGCTCATGCGCTCCCAGCCAGGGACGTACTTGACCTCTGGCGCGACCGCCCTTGGTTGGCACGGTGATGCCGCCATCGGAGTTGCCATGGCTCATCCTGGTCGACTGGTTGTGGCCGTGACGGGTGACGGTAGCTTCATGTTCAGTATTCCTTCTACCGTACAATGGATGGCGCGGCGGTACAACGCGCCCTTTTTGACTGTGATCCTGAATAACCGAGGTTGGAAGAGCCCGATGCTGAGCGCTCTAGCAGTTCATAAGAACGGGTATTCGAGTAGAATGGCCCATGCAGATGATTTGCATGTTACATTCGACCCCAGCTGTGATCACTCACAAGTTGCAGTGGCGGCAGGAGCGGGTTGGGGAACAGTTGTCAAGGAAGCGAACGAAGTGGATGCAGCAATTGCCAAAGGTATTGAAGTAGTCCGTTCCGGCAGAGCAGCCGTTGTCGACATCTGGCTGCCAAAGTTCAACGTTGGCGACCGGGTTGGTTAGCTTGCCTGCTGTCAGGAAAATGTAGATAGGATAGATGGACTGTGAAAAGAGAGAGTCCTGATGGATTATTACCCATGTTGCAGTTGCATAATGAATACTGCGGTATAATTTCTAGGTTATGAGCAATATGTGTCTTTTGCAGTTGGAACTTATGTACAGAGCGTATTCCATAACATTGAACCTAGTTCTACGGCCTCCTGATAGAAGCCTCACAATACTGTTACGGGCAATTATTATATCACAATGCCTCTAACAACTTATTATAATTTATAGTCTTTAGTAAACTGCAACTAAGTTCTATCTGCTAGTTTAAGCTCTTAGCTATAAGCCTTAACTATAAATAATATATCTAGCTAATAACTTAGATATTATACTATAATAACTAACTAATTACTATAGCTAAAGGCTAATATTATAAAAACCTAAAAGGTAACTTATTTACCTGCTATTATAAGTTATAAAAAGCTTTAATTTATTTCCTAAGATAATTAAATATAAAATAATAATAAAGTAAGATAGTAATATATATACCTAAATAAAAACTTATCTATATAATATATTTAAATAAATTTTAATAATAATATATTAATAGATTTTTCCTTAACTTTATTAAGATTAAAAAATACTAAAAGACTTTTTAAAAAAAGAATAGCTTTAATATAATTAAAGCTATAAAAAAAAAAGTTTTTAAAATTATTATTACTAAGAAATATAAAAAACTTCTAAATAACCTTATTAAGTAGCTAGCTATTCTTAGTACTTATACTCTTACTTATACTATTAAAGGACTTTTTTAGGAAACTAAGAAAGCTATTAAGTAAAAAAGAAAGGTACTAAAAGCCTTTTTTTATAATAAAGTTAAGGCTAAGAAAATAATAAAGTTAATTAAAAGAAAAAACTAAAATTAAATTAAGTTCTTAGTTAAGCTATAACTAGTAATTTACTTAAATAAATAACTTTTTATAGGTATAGTATATAGCTATTAGATTTATTAAGAAATACTAATATATAAAAAAAGCTTAACCTAAAGAAAGTTTTATAATAATATATATATTAGTATAATTAGGGCTAAGAAGAAAATTAAAAAGAAGGTTTAGGGTAATTAAAAGGTAGTAGCGGAGTTAGGTTTATAAGTTAATTATAAGGTTAGAAAATACACTTTAACTTTAATATAATAGTAAACTGCAACAGGCACACCACAGCAGGCTCAGCCTATAACGGGAAGCAAGACTGTATTTACAATAGCTGCCTTTAACACTGGCTTCTATATAACTATGCATGGCCTTTCTGAGAATTATCTATTCATTTATCCAAATACTGCAACCCATGCCCGAAGCGAAACGTCGGGGACTCGGTGTCGTATTGTAGGTCAGAGCGGGAATTTCGAACATGTTCCATCGAGGATGGAAGATCAAAGGGTAGCAGACCTTCAGGTGAGACTTTTCCACAAACCACGTCCATGAAAGCTTCAACACCAGTCCCGTAACTCACAAAAACAGCCGATGCTGCAGAGACGATTTCTGGGATAATTGCTGGCCGATCCAAGTGAATGTCAACAATAGCACGAGTGGCTGCAAAAATTCTGGCTTGGCGAGCCTTTTCCTGTTCCGGAAACTCAAGCGATCCGGCATGGAACATCGTCTCGAAGCCTCCTGACCGGGGCTCGTACGGGGCTTTGAGCCTGAGTATCGCAACGTCAGCCTCATTGGGAGTGTCGACAACTTGAAAGCCTCGACTTATGACAATGTCTTGGCCGATTCCTTCAAGATATAGTCGAAGACCCTTTGTTCTGATGGGAAGAATGTTCTCCTTATTAGTGAGTAACGTCAACGACTTCATCTGAGCTTCCATGCCCTCCTTGATAAATCCAGCATTTCCAACAATAGCTATTGCATGCTGTACATCTACAAAAGGATTGTCAAACAACCCCAAGTTGAACTTCTCCTGCAAAAGGCGCCTCACAGATACGTCGATACGGCTTTCTGGTAAGACACCTTGTTGCACGAGCTGAACGACAAGTTCAGGTCGAGACTCGCCTCCAAGTTGATCGCAGCCAGCTTCGATGATCTTTCTCACTCGCTCTGCTTCTGTGAGATGTTCAACACCCCAAGCACGAGCTGGCATGTCCTGGCCCGCAATCTTTGCGTCAGTGACGAGACCCCAATCTGTGCACACGATCCCAGTGAATCTAAGCTCATCGCGTAGAAGATCTGTGATAATTTCTTTACTAAATCCAAAACCGACCTCTTCGAATTTGGTCCCTACAGGTTTGCCATAATCTGTAAAGAGCGATGTTAGCTCGCCTTAATCGAATTGGGTGGGAGTAGCATACAAGGCATCATCTGGCGAGCGCCAGCAGCTATGGCGGCCTTGAAAGGCTGAAGGTGATACTCAAGGTTGTCAGCAGGGTAGACCTGTTCTTTTTCGTACGCAAAGTGCGGATCCTCGCCGTCTTTTTGTGGATCACCGCCGTGAAAATGTTTGGTTATGGTAGACACAGACGAATGACCCAGCTCTTTCCCTTGGAGCCCTTGAATGTATGGTCCAACCAGATCACTCGAGAGCTTCGCATCTTCTCCGAAAGTTCTCCCAATTCGAGACCACCGCGGCTCGGTTGCGAGATCGACCTGAGGGTGTAAAGCAACTCTTATACCAAAGGTAAGGTATTCCTGCCTGGCCACTGTGGCGAATCGTTCAACCAGGTTGGGAGAACGCAATGCTGCAAGACCTAAAGTTTCTGGCCACTGAGATAGTGCCCCGGCATTAAAGCCAGTTCCCAGGTTGTCTGCAAAGTGATGCCGAGGATCACTGGATATCGTTATTGGGATACCAAGGCGAGTGGTGTTGAGGGCTAGATGTTGTAGTTTGTTATGCCACTCTGCTGTCTCCCTGACGTCCTTGATAGGGCCCAGGAGGTTGAAATGGCTCATCAGCTTGACTTGGATCTGTTCGTCCGTTGGTGGCACGCCGAATTGCTCATTTCGTTTTTCCAGGAGATTACCTCCTGGCCCCATCACGATAATATCGTGAAACAGCAAACCAGCCTTTTCTTCAAGGGTCATTCGACTAATTAGGTCATCCACTCTCTGTTTGACAGAAAGCTTTGAATCCTTGTATGGCAAGCGAGACATGTCATCTTGCTTCCGTTGGGCTGGGGTGTCCATTGTGAGCTTGAGGCAATGAAAGGATGGTATGGTAGCTTGGGTTGAAACGAGTAGGTAAGCTTGTCTAACATACGTAATATATAAAGCTGATAAGTAATGCAAGCAATGTTGCTGTACTTGGGAGTGGGGTGAATTGAAAATCACGGATTTCCCGAGGGTTAAGTTATCCAGGGTTCGGTAAATCGTGGTTCGTTGTCTTACTAAGTTTAAAACCACACGCTCGGACTAGATTATAAGCCACAACTGTTGTTCTTAATCTAGCATATAGACTAGACAACTCATCACTTGGTTAGCTAGGGTCATAGCATAACGAAATGTGGAGTGTCACATTTGCTAATAAAAGAGAGGTCTACCCCAGAGTCGGAAAATCCGGGGGCTGATCTAGATTTGGAGAAGCGTGCGGGGAGCGTCTGGGGTAGCGCAAAATTTCAGATGAGGAATTAGGCGAATGGTGTCAGATGCCGGCCAACCGAATCGACACTACATGAGGCACTCATCTATCTTCTATATATCAGGAGCCTGCCGCAGTCGAGTTGGTTTGAAGCAAGCTCCCTATCGATAACAACTTGAATCAACATCTTGCCATCACTCATCATGGCACCTCTCAGTCATATCACAAAGCATTTCAATGCAACTCTTACCAAGTCCTTTCTCCTGATATTTCTTTCCACCCTTAACTATGGCCTCGACAATCAGGGCTTCAACACCTCTCAGGCCATGCAGGCCTTCAAGAAGCAATTTGGACACTTCGACAAAGAGACCAAACTGTACGCTCTGGAGACGTACTGGATCTCACTGTTCAACAGCCTCAACTATATCGGCTTTGCTGTCGGTGTCATAGGTGGCAGTCTCATCAGTGCGCGCTGGGGCCGCCGCATGTGCATTTTTGTCATGAGCTGCTGGGCTTTGGTAGCCGGGACGATCTGCGTGAGCTCCTCAAGTGCTGATCAAATCCTTGCAGGAAGAGTTCTATTTTGTAAGCACTGATTCTGGTCCTCCCTTTTCCCTCTCTTTCCTTTCAATCACTGACGCGGCTTTGGGCAGATATCTACATTGGTATGGAACTCGCTGTGATGCCGGTTTTCATGTCTGAGATAATGCCGGCACCCATTCGAGGCATCACAGTAGGATCATATCAGTTTAGTCTTGTGGTGAGATATTGCTCAAGCCGCCCCTTTCGTGGAACACAGATCCGCTAACAATGTTATATCATGGACCGGCGGGCTTATAATCAACGTAATCTGCCGTGAAACCAGTACAATGGCTACCAATGCGGCGTGGAGGATTCCGATTGGGTTGTTCTTCGTTATCCCGTCGATTGTCCTATCTTTAGTGTGGTTTATACCTGAGGTACGGAGACATACACCCCGAGAGATTGCTTGCGGAACAGCCGTGTTGAGCATTGATTGACTTGTATACAGTCTCCCCGTTAGTTGCTCACCAAGGACCGAATCGAAGAGGCCCGCGCCAACCTTCAGAAGCTCAGAGCAGGAACCCTTAGTGACGACGAGATTTCGGCCGAATTCGAAGATTTACAACATAGCTTTGAGGAACAACCCCGCACAAGGCAAGGCCAAAGAGATCTTCAAGGCCCCACATAGGAAGAGAATCGCTATCGTTATCGGCATGAACACGTTCCAGCAGGTCACTGGCCAGGCTTTTGTGTCCACGTACAGTGCCGTATTCATTTCTGGGCTTGGCACAATCAACCCATTTAATATGACGGTCATTAACTTGTCTTGCTACCTCTTCACCATGGCTATCGGTTTATATCTCAACGATCGCGTTGGACGCAGGTAAGACCTTCTACTTACCTTCTGCTTCAACATCCTCGTGAAGGTTAATGCTAATTCATGTAACCAGGCCATTGCTGCTCCTTGGTGCATCCATACAGTGTGCCGCAATTATGACTGTAGGTGGTTTAGGGTTGATCCACGAGCCATCCGCCAGCGTCAAGATTGCCATTGTTTCCCTAGTCACGGTCTTTGGATGCGGATTTATCCTTGCCTGGGCACCTCTTACCTATGTCGTATCTACTGAGGTTGCACCATTGAGGCTCCGGGATGTCACTCAAAGAGTTGCATCCTGCGTCAATGTCCTTTTCCAGTTCGCCGTTAACTTCTCTATCCCTTACCTGCTCTATTCGCCATATGCGGCGCTGGGCTCTAAAGTTGGGTTCATATTTGGGTCGCTCTCTTTCTGCGCTATTGTTTTTACCTATTTCTCTGTGCCCGAATGCAAAGGTAAATCATTGGAGGAGATTGACTATCTGTTTCAACAAGGTCTGCCCATCCGGGACTTCGGTTCGCATAAAGGTGCTATCACCCATTACGATGATAATGGGAAGATTGAACTTGGTAAAGTGTCTTTCTCGACTGTCAAGATCGAGCATGCCGAATGACCACACACAAGCTTTTCGTTTCTATCCTGTTCACATCTATTTACCCCGGTCCTCAGACCTAATTTGAGTCGCGTCGCCAGCAGCTTCTTCTTCTCTAAGAGCAGTAGGAACTCAAAGGATTAATTGTTTTGGTTACTATACTTGCTTAAGCATATACGTCTTGAGAATTAAGATAGCATGGTATTACTCCTGATGACTCCCCAATCAATTCAATTAACTTAATAGGCAACCCTAGTTTCATGTGTAGAAATGAGTCCCTGGAAGGGATGTTGGTAAATGGCTTGCTTCACCTGTACTCTTATCGCCATATCTTTACCTCAGGACATGAGTATCTGTCTGGAGAAGGTACTCTAGACTACTCTCCCTTACAAAGAGTAACGAATTTCTTTGTTCTCCCAATCGGTCTCATCAAGATGGGCTTGGCCCACGTGCTCAAGAACGTGTTCATTTGAGACAGCCTCAGCTCCGTGCTGCTGATTCCTTTGTTTGTTCCATCTTGCCATTATCTGTCTCATAGACATAACAATAACAATATTCAGAACGTAACAAGCTACCATTATATTGAATGCAGTCTGGGTAAATCGATTAGTACGGGCTAGTAACTGAGTGCTCAGAACTTACTTTGTAGCCAGGAGCTTCTTGCGCAATAAATGTAAGTGGCCCGATGATGTACCCAACACAAAACCCAACAAATAGCATTCCATTAACAGTAGCCTTTTTTGTGTGTCCGGTAATATTACTGGAAACCAAACTAAGAGTTGTTGGGAAAGCGCTGGCTTGTGCACAAACGAGCCAGATGCCTGCCAGACGGGCTATCTTGTTGGACTCTGGAAGAAGCTTGACCATCAAAACTCCAGCCAGTGATATGAAATTGAGAATCGCAATAGACAGGCATCGCGCGTTCTTCAAAGTCATCGAAATGGCCACAGTCAGGATGACAAAGAAGAGAAGAAACGCGCCTACCGACATGGAGAGAAGCTGGGTTTGGAGAACGCTGTATCCAAAGTCCTTTATAATAACACTTCCAAACTGTAATTAAACTTGTAAGTAGAGGTTACAAACAGTTTCGCAGGCAGGCAAGGCCTTGAGCACTTTGCATTACTTACAGCAGTCAAACCACCACCTGGAATGGTTGAGAACACAGAGAGGAGAAAAAACAACCAAGACCTGGGGTCTATGAAGGCTTCCCTCATCTGTGAATGGTTCCATTCTCCTGTTTGGGTAGAATGCCTCGCTCCCTGTACTCTCGCAAAGGCTAGTTTTCTCTCGTGTTCATTGAGGAACCAAGCACTTTGGGGATCAGTAGGTAGAAGCCACCAAACAACCAAGCCCCAAATGAAGGTCGCTGCCCCGAAGATAATAAAGAGGAACTAAGGGACTGATTAGCTGTTGAATGACAGATTGCCTCTTGTCTCAATCATGTGCTCACATACCTGCCAACTTTTAATCGCGCTGTTGATATGGGATATGCCATACGCCATGATACCGCCTATTATATATGCTACACTAGCTCCGCCATACCAGAGACCGTGACGTAAGGCATGTTCGGAGGGTTTGTACCAAGTGGACGTAATGATTGTAAAGCCTGGGCCGATAGCAGCCTCAAAAGCACCGAGTAAGATACGCAGGACAGCCAGACTGGCAAAGCTCTTTCCGGCGGCCATAACCATCTGAATACCAGCCCAGATGAGCCTGATTCAACGCATCAGTGTAAGTGCACAAGGATATCAAAAGGAATTCGAGAGAGGAAACATACACGGTCAAGACGACGACTTTAGCCACTGGCAATTTGACCAAGAGAATCGAAGATAGAGGGCTCGCAACGAGAAATCCCACGTAAAAGAAGCTAGAGACCCAGGAGTATTGATTGCCACTAAGTTTCTGTAACTTGTTATTAGCGTTTATGTTTCTTAATATAGATAACAGGTTGACTTACTGCATCCTGTAAGATGCCCATAATCGCAGTATAGCCCAGGGACGTCTTATCGAGATACTGAAAAAGGTAGAGAACGAACATCAGAGGCATCAAGCTGTCCCACCCTTAGATCGGCATATAATTCTAAGAGGTGAGTGACTTACTGTAGGTCAATCTTTCGAACCAGTTTTCGCTCCTCAGCTGGGGTCATTGTCAAGGTCGAGTTTGCCTCACCGACACTGGCACTAGGATGCTTGGTCGATAGCTCCATTGAGGCTTTGTCCTGGCTAGGAAAGTTGTGATTCCTTGAACCCATGTTGCTGTTTATGACTGGTGATGCTGTGATTCAATGGGGGTTCAAAGTGTGATGACTCAGAAATCTCCGTGGCGATTGTGTTACTCTTTATAAATCAGTCTTCCGAGCCACAAAGATAAGGAGCAGAAACGAGCAACCCTTAAGCTGAAAGTATGTAGCGAATCCCATCATCGCCAACTATCTCGGCTATTGAACCCTCTGGTTGGAGGCCCAAACCCAATTGCCCAGGAATGTGGTCCCGGGTACATGTACCCAGATTTTGAGAAATCCTATTGGCTGGGTACAGGTACCCGACTAGTTGCTGATACCGCCCAGCAGCCCTAGCTACTTCCCCGGATTCTTGGCTCCCTCGACCTAGACGGGTACAAGTACCCGAACCAAAGTCTATTTTCAGACCTCTTCTTTCATTTCTGGGTCATAAAAATGTATTTAGAAAGAGGAAAGACCCTCTCTAGTACACGTCTTACACCATCACTGCGCTACAACCAGCCCACTTCATTATGGCCAAAATCCCTATCATGCCTGATCACGTTATGATTCCTTGGATCCCTCCTCCTCGGCCAAGATATATTCTCACCGGAGCTAATATCATCGACCCTGTGCAAGGGACGGTGCTGGAGAACGCAACAATCCATCTCTGCGATGGTATCATCAAATCTATCAATGGTGACGCAACAGAATGGAGCGAAGATCCTTCTGTTTTTGAGATAGATTTGGCCGGAAAGTATGTTTGTCCTGGCCTTATAGACTGCCATGTGCATCTCGCAGCAGTTCCTGGAAAGAGGGGTCTTGAGGATTTAAAGAATTGGAACCTTTCAACCTCGCTCCTACGCCAGCCACAAGTCTGCAAATCTATGTTGGAAAGGGGCTTTACAACCGTAAGAGATTGCGGTGGTGCTTTGGCTCCCTTGAAAAAAGCGATTGAGGACTATGTTCATCCAGGCCCAAGGCTGTTCATCGCTGGACACGCATTGTCACAAACAGGCGGTCACGCCGACAGCCGCGAACAGCTAAATGAGCACGAGTGCTGTGGTGGAACTACCCTAGGCATTGGACGAGTCATTGATGGCGTACCAGACTGTCTGAAATATACTCGAGAGGAGCTTCGCCAAGGCGCCGACTTTATCAAGATTATGGGTGGTGGTGGTGTGGCTAGTCCAACAGATAAGATTGAGCACGTCCAGTTCTCAGACAAAGAGATCAAGGCTATTGTGACGGTCGCGTCTAATGCAGGCACATACGTGACCTCTCATGCCTACACACCTCAGGCGATCCGACAAGCAATCACCCAGGGTGTTCTGGGTATCGAGCATGGAAATCTCACCGACAAAGAAACCGCTGAGCTCATGGCTGCCAAAGGAGTCTTTCTGACCCCGACCCTTGTTGCTTATGCAACAATGGAACAATTTAAAGGCTTTCTCCCACCTGCCTCGGCCAAGAAGAACAGGGAGGTATTGGAGAGGGGATTGGAGGCCATCAAGATTGCAACCGAAACTGGGGTAACGGTGTGTTTCGGAAGTGACCTCCTCGGGCAATTACAATTTGCGCAGTCCCGCGAATTCGGCCTCCGGTCTCAAGTCCAAAGTTCGCTTGAAGTGCTGCGAAGTGCGACCATCAACGCTGCTCGAATGCTTAGGCAGGAGAGCTTCTTAGGCCAGATTGCCCCAGGATTTGCTGCCGACCTTCTGATCCTGAACGCGAATCCATTGGAGGACATTACCGTCCTGGATACACCCGAGAAGCATGTACTGGCAACATTCAAAGATGGACGAGTCTTCGCATCTAGATGGTCAAAACTGGAGACATACCTCAGCCGAACAGTAAATATTGCTTAGCCTATTGACTAAATCAAGAGATGAATTGAATTCCGTCACAAAGCTTGATTATCCTTTCCAAGTTGAAGTTAGCATATCTTAGTTATCAAAACTAATAAATGATGGCATTGTGTTGCTGACACAATAATGAGAACATGGTTTTTCCCCACAATATCAGCTTCTGCGTTACGTCTCAAAAGTCTCAAGAATCTTGTTTATCAACTATTGAGCTTGCCGACCAAATGGAACAAATGAAGTTATGTATCAGCTCAATACTTGAGAACTAGTGTTGTTTTGGCCTTGGCTGGAATGCCGTTCACGTGATTGTTTTTAGTTTCGGCAACCCCTCTTCTTGTTAAACCTCGAATCATCCGGGGCATAACGGAATTTTCTTATCTATTTCTCCCGAATCTTATGATCAATCTCCTAATAATTGAGAGATTTTCGTTCTTGTACCCAGGTTCTCACAATCATCAAACTCACTGTTTCTATGATGCCTGCTCCGCAAGAGGGCGGCCCATCAAGGAGACACCGCCCGCACGTCCCTTTACATAAGCGAAAAAGGGCGGTGCGCGCATGTCTTTCTTGTAGAGGCAGTAAGAAGAAGTGCATCTTGACCTCGGTGGATCAATGCCAAGAGTGTACTCGGTATGGCCTTGCATGCACCTTTGACCCGGTTCTCAGGGATCGTGGCAACCAACTGCGTGACGTTCCATCGAGACTACATAGGTAAGTCTCACATTCTAGATCTTTATCCCCCCTTTTCATGCAATTTTACAAGTTCCATGTACTAATCTCGTAACGTGAAGCTCAGCAGTGTGGGATGAGGTGGCAACAGACGTCTCCCGATGTTTGCAAGAGAGATTTCCTGACATCAAGCTCAATTCTGAACAGCTCTCAATTGTTTCAAATCTCTTTAATGAAGCTGTCTGGAAGAGGCGGCCGCTTTTGTTTCTTCAAAATGATAGTTCCTTTGGACCATTGTCCACGGAGTCGGAGCTGGTTCCTCCGCCCAGAGTTGTCGCGGAGCCTGAAGCGAGCGACTTGCCAGCCACAGTAGAGAACGGTATGTGTGGAGTTGATTTGAAATGTACTGTGTTATGACTTATTCTTTCTGATAGATCATCCGCCTTCGGCATCCCACGCTAACTTTCTGGCTGCAGTTTCAGAGACAATCCCCCCCTTCTGCTCAAAGGATCGCTCCGTGCGTAATATAATATAATTCGCTATAGTACCGTTTCTTTTAGTACATTCTAACCAATTATACGCAGGATCGGTTAAACATGAGAAGCCTCGCTCGGGAAGAGGACGTATATTACACCAGCAATATACTTGACGAGCTTCCTCCTCACGACGCTTCAGAAGCCCTTGTTGATTTGTTTTTTACCTTTCTTGAGGCTAACTGGTACTATTTCGACAAGAAAAGATTTCGAGATCTGTTTACTGATCTGTATGCTGATAAACCTTCTACACAGCAACTTCGCTGTACCACTGTTTGTCAGGTTCTTCTCGTCTTGGCTCTGGCAAGTACATTTAAGCATTTGGTCGACCCAGTGCAGACTGTGGATGCAGACAGAGATGCTCCAGGAGGCAAGCTCTTTGCAAATGCCACCAGGCTAATCCCAGGAGTAATCGCAGCTAACTCTGTAGAGAGCGTGATATGCTCCCTCTTGATATCGCTATACCTCCTTGCCACTGACGATATCGAGCACCACCGTATCTATCTGGGATTGGCTCTAAATCAAGCAGTCGGGCTCTCTATGCATCGCGCAGGGGTGAGTAGCGACGAGACTCCTGAAGCTCGAGAGGTCAAAGTCCGAGTTTTTTGGACTGTCTACACTATTGAACGGTAGGATAGTTGTCAATATTATATATATTTGTGAGAACTGACAGTTTACATAGTCTAACATCTGGCGTCATGGGTCTTCCAACAATGCTGCAAGTCAAGGACATCAGTGTTTCGCTGCCACAGAAGCGACAGGATCTAGATGGAGATAACTGCCAGGCTGTAGATCGACTGATTGCAATAACGAAGCTGACCATGGGGATGGACGAGATTATCAATGAAGGGTATGGAAAAACTTTCAATCTCCCCCATATTACAAATGTCACAGTAGCTGATGCATCTCAAGGCCCATCGAAAGGAGTGAGAGTAAATTTGAATGGGCCCTATCCAAAATGGAATCTCTCAGGCCGTCAGTTCCAATTGATGCATCCAAGTCCCTAGCACCGTCGTTACGAGCGGATGCCCACCTACAGATACTCTATCACATGATTTGGGTAAACATTGGCCGCGGTGCCACGTTGCGTCTTGTTCGCCAATCACTTCAACCTGCATCTGTCTCAATGGCTTCGGGAGACCAAGAAGCATATCTCACATCCCAAAGACTAGTAGAGCAGTGCAGAGAGGCAGCCACAATGATTATTAACTGGATTGGCCAGATGCATCACTGCGGCCTACTGGCCAAGTATTCGTTTACAGATTTTCATACATACAGCTCTGCCACTATTGTACTTCTTTTATACTCTGTTCTTTATCCCACTCATGATTCATTACCCATAACACAAGGCATAACTGCTCTGCAGTATATGGCTGAGGGCAGCAGGTTGGCCATAAACGCACTGCAACTTATCGAACGACTACAGGAGGCTATTCACAAGTCTAGTACTGTTAAGGTCTCGGCCCCTACTATGAGCCAACCCTCACTATCCGGGATAGTGGTAGGCCAGGACTTATCTCAGAATCAGCCTATTAGTAGTGCTGGAAATATTCCTTTCGATTCTACTAGTAACTATGAATCTTCTATCTTACCTGTCAATCAAACCTTGTTTCCGGACTTGGATCCATGGCTACTAGAGTATTCCGACCAGGATTTACTACTGTTTGGATTCGATGGCTTTGGTTCAGTATTTAATACAGATGTTTCTTAGATATGAGCTTTAGAAAGGAAATTGTATTTATTATATCAGGCAGTCTTTAGTTTTCTTAATCTTTATACTTATTAATAGCCTTAACTAAGAGTTTAATAGCTTTTTCCCCTAAGTTCCTTTTATTCTTTAAGTATAGTTATACAGCCTTTACTATATAAAGCTTTTATTACCAAAAGTAGGGCTAGGTATACAGTATTTTATTATTAGTATAGAGAATATCCTTAGTAGCCTTCCTTAATTAATCTTTTTAAACAAACCCTATAATCTTTATATTATTCTTAGAACAAGCTCTTAAAAATACTAAAGTCTTTTCCTTCTGTTTTTCCATCCGCGTTATATATATCTTCCCATAGCTTGGTTACTTACATCCCTATGTTAATAGGTCCTGGACTTACTTCTTAACTTATATCTCTTAAAAGCGTAATTACAAGGAGCAGGGTTCCTGTCTATAACCTTATTTATTAAAAGCAAAAGACATCGTTAGCACCAGAGATAAGTACTAATAGATTATTAGACTTTAACCTAGAATTATTAAGAAATAACTAATTAAATAGGCACTAGTGTATAGCATGCTTAAACGAACAGTTTAGGAAGTTAAGATTTAGCTAAGTTGTAAATCTTACTATTACATTCCTTACTAAGAGACGCCACAGCGTAACAGCGCAGTCCTTAATTTATTTTAAGCTATTTTAAATTTTCTTAGAAGCTTATTATAAACAAACTATAATTTCGGATATAGAGGTAACTGAAGGAAATACTATTTAATAACCCTGAATGTCCGTCCTGCTTGTAGGTATGTTCTTCTGTAGCTTAGTTATACTTCTTTTCCATTCATTATCTGTCACTCCCTTGAATTCCTTGTTCTTGCTAGTAGCACAAATTTCGTGTCTTAGAATGCGTACCTTTTATTCTTGCGTTGCTGCGACCTTGGCCCTAGTGACCAGCCCAGCCTCAGCCTTTTTCAGGTTGCCCTGCAGCCGCCCCGTAACTGTCCAGCGTGTCGATCCCATCGCCAACCCGGGAAAGCTGTCAGTTCATTCTCACACTGTGATGGGAGGCAACGGTTTCAACTTTACCATGGATTTTCGATACGGCTAGAGCCTCAATCTGCACTACCTGCAAGGCCCGGGAAGATCTGAGCAACTATTGAATCCCCAACCTCTACTATCGCGCCCCTGATGGCACCTTCGCGGATGTCCCTCAGACAGGTGGAATGCTAGTGTATTACCTACAGCGATCGGACCCCAAAGATCCATAGTACGAGACGGGCTTGCTTGCGTTCCCCGAGGGCTTCCAGATGTTGACGGGTGACCCAAACTTGCAAGGCTTCAACAACACACTGGAACAAAGAGCCATCTCTTATTCCCACGTTCGAGTAAGCAGGTCCGAAGGCCATAAGATCCCTCCTCATAATTACCCTACCGGACTGCGTACTCAAGTCATGTTCCCCTCCTGCTAGGATGGCAAGAACTTAGATTCGCCTGACCACAAAAGCCACATGGCATATCCGGATCGTGTTGATAGTGGCGTTTGCCCATAATTGCACGCAAAGCGCCTCGTCACAATATTATATGAGCTTGTATTTCAGGTCGATGAGTTTGAGGATAAATAGATGACATGGTGGTTCGCATCCCTTTCTTTTCTTCCACGGCGACCCGGCTGGCTACGGCCTTCATGTTGACTTCCTCAACTGCTGGGACGTTGAGGTCTTACAGAAGGCCGTCAATGAGTGCACTGATGCTTCTGGATTTATTGACAAGTGCTTTGTCCTTACATATTTCGATGACGATGCCATGAGCGGGTGTCTCGTGCATGTTCAAGGCAACGACAAGACTAATTGTGTCTTTAATACACTCCCCGGGTGCAATCCGGTTACGCTCGGCCCAGAGCTTGCTACACTCGTAGTTGTTCAAGTGTGCAATGCCACCAAGGAGATCAACCCACCCAAGTGGCCGTTCAAGTAATCTTAGCGAAAGCGAGATTTAGCTAATAGCATGGTGTTCGACTTTTGGGCTGGCAATGTACTGCGCCGGCTCTATGTCGCTTGGTGCAGCTACTTTGATGTTGTGGATGCGATTATCGGTGCTACAATATGCTACATATCATAATCTTCATACACGTTGTTTCAGAATATAGTTTTGCTAAAAGAATAGCTTGTAAAGCTAGGGTTAGGCATAAGGGGTTAGATCTATCATAGTTAAGCTAGTACTAAGTAAAGTTCATTGTACTAAGTCATGGACAAAGCAGCTCACTATCCACGTGGTGACCTCAGACGACCTTGGAACCAAGTCTCCAGAACCCAATCGCTGCCAATCCTTTTAGCATCGAGCGAGGATGATGTGACATCCTGACTTAGGATAACAAAGTTTGCATCTTTACCTTGCTCAAGAGTCCCAATCTCCTTGTCGAGAAGTATTTGACGCGCGGGATTGACAGTTATACCTGCCAAGGCTTGTTCCACAGTGATCTTCTGATCACTCCCAAGGACTTGCTCTGGGTGCTCGTCGGGAGACTTCTCATACATAAGTCTTGTTACAGCTGTTCTGACATACGACAGCCCATCTGCCTGAGATACAGGAGAGTCACTGTGGAGCGAGTAGATAAGACCGTGCTCAACGTCGTCTTTGAGTGGATCAATGCGGCTTGCTCGAGTGGGCCCAAGGATGTACTTTTCGAAAGTGTGGCCCCAGTATTTGACATGGCCGATGGTATGACTGACATATAAACCAAGCTTGGCGGCACGCTCGACCTGCTCCAACTGAGTAACAGTGAAATGCTCCAGACGATGTCTGACACTGGGGTCCAGGGTTTTGAGCTTTTCAAAGGCATCGAGAACAACTTCAGAAGCGCAGTCGCCATTGACATGAACCATCAACTGATATCCTCTCGATGCCCACTCTTGCATTTCCTTGGCTATGTCGTATTGCGAGAATGGTGTAATATGGCAGGTCTTGTGGACTTTCCAGCGGGCCCAGCCGTATGGTGCACACCAG
Source organism: Fusarium fracticaudum (assembly GCA_003353625.1). Taxonomy (NCBI): domain Eukaryota; kingdom Fungi; phylum Ascomycota; class Sordariomycetes; order Hypocreales; family Nectriaceae; genus Fusarium; species Fusarium fracticaudum. Next base: position 64,609 of record PDNT01000009.1, read on the forward strand.
AAGTACTCCGGAAGCAGCTCGTTCTCGTACTGGTTCTCAAGAGCACCTGTGAAGCCTTGGGTTGAGCCGTCCATCCAGAGTTTGATGGTCTTGATCTTCAATGGCGTCGCACCTCCTGATGGCATCTTGCCTTTTCCAACCGTCCGTTCCGCCTCACCAGGCGTCATATTTGCAGCTGCACCAGTGATACGTAGCGGCGCGCATATGGCCAATGCACTCAGAATGTAGGCGTCCAGTTGAGCAATAGAGAGCCCGACACCGGCATCAAAGACTGTGGTGAACCCCTTGCTGCTCCACTGCTTCAAGACATCGAATAGCCCTTCGAAGATTTCCCCTGTCTTGGGCAGTTGACTTGGTAGTGCTTTGTTAATGATAGGCTGGAACGCAGCTGGCTCGATAAGGACGCCTGAGGCGGGTTCAGGCTGGTTTGCCTCAGCCAAAGCCAGAGAATTTGCGTAAGCGATATGACCGGAAGCATTAATGATCAGGATAGGATTGTCATTTAATCCTTTCTCACTGAACAAAGCCGGTGTCAAGTCTCTGAACGATCCCTCATAGGGCTCCAGTCGAGACGGATCATATCCATACCCAAGCAGCCACGAGCCCTTCTTGAGTTTCCCAACAGCTTTCTGGAGAAACTCTATAGTTCCATCAAACGTGCCGCCTATTTCCGGATTAAGCAGATCACAATTCAAGAGGAACTTATCCAGCATTGCCGAGGTGATGATGTGGAGGTGAGGCTCGATGAAACCGGGCACAATACAATTGTCTCCGATGTCAGTTGGTTCCTTGAGATTCGATGCTGCAACCTTTACTTCTTTGAGGCTACCAACCTTCAAGATCTTACCATCTTGAATGGCCATTGCTTCAACAGCTGAGAATTTACCATCCTTCATAGTGATGATGGGGGTAGGGCTTGTGCTGCTGTAAAAGATGCGGGTTTCTGGAGCCCCTTGAGCATCTTTGCTGAAAGCATCATGGGCCAGCTTCTCAAGTTCTTTGACTAGCACATCGTGTTTAACGCCCTCCACAATATGAGTGGCAATGCTGTGGAGACCTTCGAGGCACCCGGGCATCTTGGAGTTCAATGAGGTTTGTGACAAATATTGCAAGGGAATTATTACCTAGCTACACTGCTGAGCGTCTAAACACAGTGGTATTTTATAGTGCTTATAGTACCCAACAGAAATATGAGTCCCTCCCCAACAAACTCCATGAGTCATGATTATTCTGCACGTTTCACTATTAAGCTCAGTTGATAGATGAGGCCATTTCACTCGACCCCTGTACATGCAAGCCACCAGCGGAGGATTCACTCTTCTAGGAATATTGTCTTAGCACTGAATGCAGGATATTCTGTTTTGAATGAGACATAAGGTAAAACCGCTCACCGCATTTTCATAATTTACAGTTTCAACTGATTCTTAACTACCTTTCTATCGATAGTGTAATTAGTTAGGCATTATAGTTAAGATAATACAATAGGTAAAATAGCCAGAGGTACTATACCTAGTATAGGTTAGTTGGTCATATGAGTTGACACGGGCTAAATGGGAAACGGGAAACGGCAAGTGGTTTCAATGGATTTAGCAGGGGTGGCACGGTCCAACGCTCTTGAGAGTCAAACGGAACGGGCACGTTCCTGTCGTAAATACTCCAGTGGGGGCATCACCATCACCGATCTTCATATCAGATCATAAATACACAGTATCCCAGCCAAGGTTCAAGCCCATACCGTCCAAAGCCAGGGAGAATTCACTCATCGGCACCGTCTCCATGCTCCCATCCAGCTTCTGGAATACCAAATCCAGCAAGTCCACAGCCCTTCTGGCGTCTGGCGACCACTCGCTCCATCGCACCCACGTGTCCCTGCAATTCCTCAATGTAGCCTCGATGTGCGCCATGTCAATACCATCGGTCTCACCGGCCGTAGCAGGCCATGTTCCGAAATGATAGAGGAATGTGCCGAGAACCGCCGTTGCAACGAGGGCCTCGTGCACTGCGAGTATGGACCTCTTATTGTTGAGCACAGTCAGAGCGCCACCGGGCCGAGATTCCGTCTCCATGATAATGAGTAACTCTATGTTTTGTAGGGCTGCTTGTATGCATTTACGTCGTGAGTGCAGTTCGTATTCGACATCCTGTTCCGCAGGAGCGTCTCCATCGTCGGCTGATTGGGGGCTCTTGAGAAGGTGAGATATGTGCAGCATTATGTACATCTTGTTATAGAGGCCGGTGAGGCCAATTCGTTGCCCAACTCCAGCCGGAGACTCGGAAAGACAGTTGCTCAGCGATTCAAACTTGAACCTGTCCGGGATGGTATTCCACGTCTCTACAAGGCGAGCCTCTGCGCGTCGCTTCTCAGAAGGTAATAAGAGACCTTGAAAAACGTTGGCATCAATCAGCCAACCGACGGTGAGACTCAGCTTATACCTGGCCAGTGGACACGACACTGGAGTTAATTCCGAGTCTGGGCGTGACTCGGGAAGAGTAGTACAGCTTGGATCGAGGTCACTGTCGTGCAGGTTCCGAGGGGGTTTCGTGTCCCAAGATCCTTCAGCTATGACCCTTGGTGACCCGCTGAGCACAGAAATTGAGGTATCGAAGATATGAATCGTAGCCCAGATCCGCCGCCGCATCTCGCCTTCAAAACACGATATCTCGGGGAAGTGGCACGGGTCACGGTGGTAGCCCATGCGGAAGGCAATCTGCGTCATCAGCCCTGTTGTGGCATAGATTCCTGAATGGACATCCGGCGAAGGACATGTCGTCATAAGTTCCAACACTGTGTAATTGATCAGTGTCTCAAGAATGCATGGCCCTCCTCGAACATAGTCCCCAGCCTTCAGGCAGTGTACCATTTGATGGGCATATTCTGAGTATTGCGCAGTGTATTCGGGGTCCGACATCGTATCACTGGTTGGGGCTTCTGATTTGCGTGAGAGTAAGGTCGAAACACTGAGTATGCTATAGAGGAGGCTGATCCAATGGATAGACACATCACGAGGGCTGGCCCAGAATTGTTCGTACTAACGTTGCTCAGTATGGCGTCAACAAGTCCTGAATGAGTGGAAACACCTGTGTGCTTACTTACCTCTCGAAGAAACGTCGGAGGATGAAGGGCAATCACTTAGAATGTATGTTCATGTTGCTCAGTATCAGGGAGTCACAATTCCAAATACGTACGCGGCATCATCGACATCTCACTGAAATAATAAAATACCATCCTGTCCACTATGTTTCTCTCGGGCAGCTCAGAGATCAGCCTTTCCTTTGGAGGCGGGCGTGTACCGCTGTATAGCAAGAGTGGGCGCTGGCGCGACTCGTCGGGTACTTCCTGATCGTATGATTCGGGAGACTGCATCTCATTTAGATTTTCAAAGTGACCTTTCATTTCCGAGATTCCATCCATTATAGCAACCCAGTGAATGCCCCCAAAATACTCTGTCCCTTGATTACCGCGGCGCATCGTCCCAGCCTCGGCTAGATGAGGTCGTAACGACATCCCGCTGTTGCTTAAGGGTGACGAAGCGTCGAGATCAGGTCGCTCGTGACGTATGGTAGCCAAAGTCGATATCATCATCTGCTCCAAGGACTTGACTTTGTTCTCAAGAACTGAGATGCTCGGCCTCTGTGTAGTTTGGGCTCTAGGCTCCGGTCGCGATATAAGCCGGGGTGCACGAGCACTGGGAAAGGAGCAGCTCAAGTTGCGGGATGTACAAGCGGAGCATGGTTGTGTCCTATCACATTTCAACCTGGAAAATAAAAGCAGAAAAAAAAGTTAGAAAGTTTTTCTTAGAGAGTTTGTAGACACAAGTAGGCTCAAACTGTACTTTCTCCTACGACAGAATTCGCATGAAAGTTGTTTCTTATCGCGGCGGCGATGAGGTGGAGGACCTGCGGTCGGAGGGCTTAGATCCGCGGCGCTGTGAGCAGAACAAAGATCCGCTTCGTGACAACTTTGATCAGACATTTCGGTAGATACGAATGCAAGCTGATGGACTCTGGGAGAGGAACGGAGATTGGAAAAGAGGGGGCTACATGACGGGCAGATTTTGATGCTCGCTCCGCACGCACCGATCATCCGCTCCCATCGCCGACCCTCCGCTATAGCGCGCCCCGCACGAGCGCCACTTAACCCAACCAGGCTGCTTAACCGAGACGACCCAAACGTGCATCTTCCGTGTACGGGTACGGATACAGAATATGCCGATGCAAGTGCCCCTTAATTATGTCCGTGGACATACCCAGTCAAGGTTCCTTCAAATGGTTCCTTTAAATACTAGACTAGATAAGAGCTTGGCTTCTTCACGGTTTCCCTCTCACTCATTCACAAAACATATACTCCTCTGATATTGTTAACATGAATTCCGACGTCGAAACCGCTGTCGAATCCAGCCATGAACGGGGCTCGAAAGAAGAGTTGGATGCCGAGAGTAAAGCAAACGCCACGTCTTCAGACCCCAATGTCGTTGACTGGCAGGAAAATGACCCAGAGAATCCTTTGAATTGGCCTGCTTTCAAGGCTGTCGCTCATATCGTTATCATCTCTTTCATGACACTCACTGTGTAAGCCATCTCTCTCGTGTACTCTACAAACCTCCCGGTTCAACTGCTTACCTCTGCGGATAACAGTAATCTCGCCGCGACCATGTTCGCCCCGGCCGCAGCCGATCTTGCCAAAGATTTCGGCATCACAAACGCGACAGTCGTGACCCTCACCGTTTCGATCTACCTGTTAGGGTTCACCTTCGGGCCTCTGCTGATTGCGCCTCTATCAGAATTGCACGGAAGGTACTGGATATACAACGTTTGCAACCTGGTTATCTTGGGTATGACCATAGGCTGTGCAAAAGCTCCCAACTTGGGGGGTTTCATGACTTGCCGCTTTATTGCTGGTATAGCTGGTTCTGCTCCGTTGACAATCGGGGGCGGCACGATTGCCGATGTGACCTACCCGAACAACAGAGCCAAAGCAATGGCGGGTTGGGCTCTTGGGCCTCTCCTCGGACCCGTAAGTGCATTGTCCCAATTTACTCTTTTGTTTTCCGTGCTGACGTTAAGTACCAAGGTCCTTGGTCCAATTGCTGGTGGCTTCATAAGTGCTAATCTAGGCTGGCGATGGACGTTCTGGATACTTACAATTCTGGTAATTAGTATTACCACTATGAACGGTACAGACTCCTTGACTGACTTGGGCAATAGAGTGGTGTTAATACCATCATCTGTTTCTTGTTCATGCGAGAGACCTATGCACCAACCATCTTAGCACAACGAGCCGCGCGACTTCGCAAGGAGACTGGCAATGAGAAACTTCGGCCAGCTGGAGCTCGCTCTATCAGCACCTCGGCCCTTATCCTGCAGACCATCACCAAGGCCATCACCATGCTCTTTACCAGTACCGTTTTGTTCGTACTGTCACTGTTCAATGCCTTTGCATTTGGTCTTCTATACCTTCTATTTACTACGTTCCCCCAGGTCTTCGAAGGTCAGTACGGCTTCAGCACTGGCGTCTCCGGCTTGAGTTACATTGGAATCGGGATAGGCATGTTCATTGGTCTCTTTACCTTCGGTATTACCGATAAAATAATGAACGGCAAAAATGCAGCTCCCAAGCCTGAGACTAGGATGGTGATGACAATGGTTGCAACTCCACTGCTTGCGGTTGGCTTGTTCTGGTACGGTTGGTCCGCAAAGGAGAAGGTCCACTGGATTGTTCCAATAATAGGAACCTCCTTCGTCGGATTTGGTATCTTGGCTATCATGGTGAGTAGACCCGGGCCAAACAATATTCCCCGCCTTACAATTCTAACCTTCGTCTCGTCTAGCTGCCCTCTCAGCTATATGTTGTCGACCTTTTTGGCGCAGAAGGGGCTGCTTCAGCTCTTGCCGGGCTCGCTGTGTTCCGGTCTTTGTTTGCTGCATTCCTTCCTTTGGCCGGACCTCCTATGTACGATAATTTGGGCCTTGGTTGGGGCAATTCTGTCTTGGGCTTTCTCGCTGTAGCCTTCTTTCCACTACCTATCCTTTTTTACAAATTTGGGGAGAGATTGAGGAACAGGAGTTGAAACAGTTCCATGGTGTTGGCGTAACAGCGCATAATTAGAACTAATAGATAATTGATTAATTGATACTTAAAGCTTATGACATCTCAAAGAGACATCAAGACAACACACTGAAGACCCCCAATTGAATTCACCTTCTGGAAGGCAATCTGCGCGCACATAGCTTACGGCATTTTCCGTCACCACCTACCCCGGACTGGATAAATGAGAAACGCTAAATCTAATTAGCGTGCCTTACAGTCATTGGGCACATGATGAACAGTTTTCCCCGCGTTTTGACGAGTGGATCTTATTTCACCCATCACTTGTGGGAATTGCTTGCTTTGCTTTATCCAGGGTTCTTCCTCCACTCCTTTACCGGCCGAGCAGTCATGGACAAGACGCCGAGACGCCGAGCCCACGGGCAAAGGTCACGCACTGGATGGTATAAGCCTGCCTCCGAAACACTGAGTTGCTCGCTTGCTTACACCTGTTACCTACTGCTTCTAGTCTACCATGCCGCATCCAGAAGATCAAGTGCGACGAAACCCAACCCTGCTGTCAACAATGTTGCAAGCGTAATCGCGCATGCAACATCTCAAGCTCCCGATTTCGCGTCTATAGTCGCGCCTCTGATCCTGGTCCTGGAACAACTCAGAAGCCGTCAAAGCCACCAGAACCTGACCTGATTGATAAGAGTTGCCACGATGTCGACGACGACAGTTTCAACATCCATGGTAGATCTTGGCACTTACTTATTCGTGAAAATACCGTGGCTCTAGGTCTAGACGTGAATGCCGAGACGCCCAGCGACCCCAGCCCAATGTCGACTGCTGTCTATGACGCGAGTTGCATCCTGGCACAACTGGCGAGCCCATCCACGGCCCATCTTAATGAAGCTCAACTTCACAGGGCGACTGTAGCCACCACGCCCGAAAGATCTGGCACAATGAGCTCACTTACATCAAACAGCATGGCAGTGCAGCCAGAAGCGCCTGGCCGGGGATTCGACATTCCAGAGACATCGGACTTCATCGCCTCGCCCTCTACCGTTGAAACATACGACAGTTTGCTGCATTTGCCAGCAATGATCGCGACGCATGCTCTTACACCATCCCAAGACCGCACAAATGCAAGCGGCGTGTCTTCGACGATTATGATGGACCAGAGATCGGAGATTATAGAAACCGACCCTGAGCTGTCCTTTTTCTTGCGTCAGTTTGCTGACACAATGGGAAACTGGTAGGCTGCACCAAACCTCAAGACCGCCACATTACATCCTGATCATTTCAATAGGATGGACTTGTTCGATATGGATCAGCATTACCATAGAGTCATACCAATGCTCGCATGGAGTAGCCCACTTCTTCTCTATTCTGCTTGTGCCGTGGCAGCCAAGCAGCTCACTTTAGCTGAACCCACTCCACAGGAACTGAAGCCACGGTCCCATATGCAGTCCTGGCAGGCCGGTTCCCATGAGGATTTTGCATGGTATAGCACCAAGTACTACGATCGTGCCATCTCGTTACTATTAAGGTATGTTTCCAACCTCAGTTCAGGAGATTCTAGGGAGGTAGCTTCAGAGCAACAAAACGACAATGATCACGATCCCAAACCATGTAGAAATGAGATTATCATAGCGGCCACCATCTTATCAGTTTACGAGTTTCTCACGGCCAGTGACCAGACATGGTCTGAACACCTTGATGGTATTCGATCTTTCATTCGTCTATCGGACGAACTGGGCTTCAATTTTCAGCCGACATCAGCAAGCCCTATTCTCGATCCTCTGCCACCGAGTCTTCTACGAGCTGCCTGTTGGAACTTTGCACGGCAGGACTTTCTTGCAGCTTGTGAGTCATTTTCATTTTCTTTTCTTTTTGTTGACATTCCTGAACGTCACTGCTTTCCTACTAAGGCATAGCTAACGCAGTTAGTGATCAATGGCCACAAGACTCGTCTCGATACCGAAAATCCAGTTATCTGGCGGCGAATGGGTCTAAGCGTCTCTGAAGATGGGAGACCAATGGCCCACGTGCATTCCAGTTCCCCAGAAGATGCCTGTTCGCAGGCTTTACGGCCTGACATAATATCCAACACACTTGTATGGCTTCTCTCAAAGCTAGCCAACTACGTTGCGCTTGCTACCGACTCAAGACAGCAGGCAAACTCGACGAGAGTTCTAGAGGCTACGTGGCTCTCGTTGAATGAGGACTTTGAAACATGGCATCAAGGGCTACCCTCTAGCTTTCGACCATCATACCGAGTACGATACACGTCTCGTCACGGTGCTGAGGGGTGCCAAAGGTGTAGGCATCAGCCTGAATCTTTGATCAGTTATGAGACGTGGTACAGTAGCAGTATGTGTGCCTCTAGCATGCAGTCATATCACATGAGTCAGATACTCCTCTTGATCCACAAGCCGGAGAGCCTAGCAGTTCCTGTTTCACGACCCTCTGCCTCAGGGAGCCCCACCGATGCCTTAGCCAAGTTTAACCTGATGAACCGGGTGCTACAGTATCATGCTACAGAGATATGTGCTATTGCCTTATCCAGGCCGAAGGAAGCCGCGAGAATACATATGTTGCAGCCTGTTTACCTCGCAGGCCGTTGTCTACACAACAAAGCTGATCGTGCTATTGTTCTTATGCTGCTTGAGTCCATTGAGACCGAGTTAGGGTGGAGCTCACAATACCGGGTGAAGGACTTACTTAAAGAATGGGGCATGGATCGGAACGAGATCATGGATTGCTGTGATTGATCGTCTTGTGGTTGGTTGAATACTGATAGCGGGATTTGAAGCCACACATGTTATCCTTGTATCGTTCTGGCAATACCATAATTACAGGCAAATATTGTCTGAAATGAAGTTCTTCCTTATCTAGATACACTCATGTACTGATTCTTTTTTCATTGTCTACTTGCGAAGGATAAGGCAAGCTTGTCATTCAGTAGCTGCCACACGGATGAAAGTGTACTCTTGTCCAAGACGAATGAAAGACCGGCAAAAGCTGGCAACAATGCCCACAAGGGAGAAATGCTGCCGCCGCTCTTGAGGTCAGACACAAATCGAAAGTCTCCCCAGCGAATAAATATACTTCTCAGCCAAAAGTGCCACTGCCACTCAGGGTATATCAATAGGTTCTTGCCCGTCTTTGGCTCAACATACCAGTTGCTGCATCCCGACGACCAGACCAAGCTCTTACACTTGGACTGAATCCATGAGTTCTCTTCATCTTCGGCCTGCTGTTTGACTTGGACAGCCTCCACCTTTTGCGAGGGCCAAATAGATAACTTTGACGGGTGCAGTGAGCGGAGAACGGGATCGATGACGCGAAGGGTAAAGTTGATCTGACACTCGGTCGACCATGTGACTGACAGGTGACCAGTGAGTGTGTTGGGGCCCATCATGATGAACATGTTTGGGAAGCCGGCTATACAAGTTCCGTAATAAGCTTGGGGGAGTCCATCATTATGCTTGTTCCACTGTTGGAACCTGTCAGTGAGTCACTTGATATATATATAGTAAGGGTGTGCGTGCAACATGAGTGCTTACATGGTCTTCAACGCTGTTCCCTTCGAGACCGATGATCTCAATCGGAGCGAGCAGTTTTGTCGTCTCAAAGCCGGTAGCGAGCACAATAGCGTCAGCTGGGAGTTCCTTACCAGAGCGGAGAAAGACGCTACGACGGCCGATCCGCTCAACAGGATCGTCTGAGATAAGATGGAGGTTAGGCCGATGTAACGCCTCGAGATAACCCGTGTCAAAGACGCGGCGCTTGCAACCAACTTCGAACTTGGGAACCAACGTATCGACATACTCGGCTGGTGCATTTTCTCTAATGTACTTTCTAGATGCCTCGCTCAGCTTCTGACGGGCATTTTTGCCGGTTGCAGTATTAAACATAAGCCACTCGGCCTCGAGTTGGGCGTAGATGACAGTGCGGAGTAGCATCATGGCACCAGGAACCCAACGCATCATGAAGCGGAACAGGGCGGAATACTCTGGATTTGGACGCTCGAGTAGCCAGTGCGGTTGGCGCGCAAACTGGGTGACGCTCTTGGCAGTCTGTGCAATGACGGGCACGAACTGCGTGGCGCTGCAGCCGTTACCAAGCACCACGACATTCTTGTTGGCGTGGTCGAAGCTGTGGTCCCACGTCGCAGAGTGGAAGATGTTGCCCTCAAAAGTCTCATGGCCGGGGACCTCGCACTTCTTGGGGATGCTGAGAGCACCGACGGCTGTGATGAGGATGTTGGCTCGTCTTTGGGTGACTTTGTTGGTGCGGTGGTTGAGGATCTCAACGAGCCACGTGCTAGACTCGGACTGCCACTCGGCCTTGCTGACGCTATGCTGGAGACGTATGTGAGAGTCGATACCTTGCTGGCGTGAGACGTCTTTGAAGTAGGCCAGGATCTCAGGCTGCATGGTGAACTTGCGCGTCCAATGCGGGTTCAGGCCAAATGAGTATGAGTAGAAGTGGGAAGGGACATCAACTCCGCAGCCAGGATATGTGTTCACGGCCCAAGTTCCTCCAACTTCGGTGCCTTTCTCGTAGATTTCGAAACTGGCATGTTTGTACTTCTTCTGCAGTTGGATGGCGAATCCAATACCTGACATGCCAGCGCCGATAATTAGGACGTTGGTATCAGCGGCAATCATTGTCATGAGAGCAAGGTTGATTGAGGATGAGGAGATACCAGTATTGGCCAAGAAGACAAGAAATCATAAGAGGGAGAATAAAGATATCTAGCTTTTGCTTCCTTCTACCAGAAACCAATATTTCCTGGCGTCAAGTTTGCTGGTATCATAGAAAGGGTAGGATAATAAAGTCTTCATGAGCGCCGTATAAGGTCTTGCCTTGATTGATCATGCATTCTTCTTAAGAGCCACGCCAAAATTACCCTTTTCAGATGGCTAGTGAGTTTAGCCAAGTGACAACGTCCATTTAGTACCCGACATTGCCGTTCTAGCCGCCATTTCCAGCCATGTATGATACAGCTGCCGATCTAACGCCTAAATCTCCAAATCGGGAGATTTTATTCTCAACTGGATGGTATTTTTGAGCACCCCTTCATCATGTAGTTGTAATCGGCTCCGCACTTTACGTCTGGTCACATGCATATCATCGTCCGGGAGCTAGGAGGAGAGCCAGTTTACTCAAAACGCGGGGAACCAGTCGGAAAGATTCCTACTCCTCTTTAAAACTAGCTTATTCTTCGTCATCGCTCTTAGGCCTGAGGGATCCTGAACTGGCCATTGATCGATACCTAAAGCTTATGAAGTCTCAACGAGACATATCAAGACAATAAACTGGCCATCTCGCTGAAAATTCAACACAAGCTCCGAGTGAAGTTAATAGGCAAGGGAGCTGAAAGACACGAATTCGGTATTTGGCACCTCTCCCAACTGAAATATCGCGAGTATTGCCAATACAAAAAACAGAGACATCGAAACAAAGGGCCACAGGAGACGTGTTATCCTTGGCAAATAGCGGGAACGGCATCGCATCTACTAACCTGTTGTATAGCATCTTTCTGATAATATGAAAAAGAAACTAATAATCAATTGATCCCAATTATCTGAAACTGTGTTTTTAATAGAGATTGATAGCCCATCTCAGCTATGCTTCTTTTGTGAAAGTATCCCCCAAACCTCATCGATGCCCTTCCCCAAGCCACTGACGGTATGTCCCGAGCCAGATGGACCAACATCATTGAGAACATGGACCTCTCTTGTTTGACCTTTTCCAACTTCCAAAACCGTTCCTCCAACATATTCATCCTTCTCAACCAGACTGACCATTGCCAGCGCAACATCCTCAGGCTCTACCCATTCGTCTTTTGCGCCATCAATCCACGCCAGCTTCTCTGGATGCTCTGTCCACAGTGGAGTTTTGATGACTCCTGGTGCAACTGCTGTCACACGGATGCTAGCCAAGCCGGTACTTGCGGGAGGTGTCTCGAGACCTGCGAGCGAGCGGACGAAATGGGAGATTCCGGCCTTGGCTGCACAGTACATGGGCACCGACAAGACTGGCCCTTGTGCTGCGATAGACGAGATGTGTACTATAGATCCTGGTTTTTTGTTCTCTGTGAAATGCGCAATGGCCTGTTGGGTTGAATAGATCGGGTGCGTCAAGTTGATGTCAAGGCTTGCGAAACGACTTGCGCTGTGCACATCCTTTGACAACTCTGTGCCGACTGGGTGCCAGAAGTTGGAGAAGGGCTAGAAGACGTCAAGGTTTAGTTCGTACACAGGAGAATGACCGACGACTCGAGCCATACTTACTGGGTCGTATACGCCAGCGCCCGGACAAACAATGTCATACCCCCCAAACTCCTTCTTAGCAACCTCAAATGCGTAGTCCAGTTGATCCCATTTCGTGACATCGGTCGGCTGGTATAAAGCCTGAGAAGGGAAGGCCTTGAGCAACTCACGCGCCTCAGGCCGAAGCGCAAGGTCGGCCATCACAACATTGCATCCTCGCTCGAGGAGGATCTTCGAGAAATGATAACATATTCCCGAGCCTGCACCCGTGACCACAGCGGTTTTGCCCTTGACCGTGAATGACATTGTCCTTTCGTGATGTATATTTCTCGCTCAGGGTAAAAAGAAACTCGATAAGTAACTGACGATTGCAAGCAATCTTGTGTAGCTGACGCAGAAACGGGCTCGGCTATGTAGTCGCAAATAAGCGGAATGCACAAAAGGTCATTATTTGATTTGAGGGGGCGGAATGCCTGGGTCCCAGTCTAAACTCCACACAGAGCGTGTTGGCAACTCATGATATGACTCGGACTTGAACATATGCTTCCCCACGATACCAACCCCGCAGGGTTCTCACGTGTCATGCATATCAAGACATCATTAGTTCGAGGACCTGAAGGGGTTGATGGTGATACGACGAAAGGTTGCACCCAGCGCTTAAATTTCCACAATAGGAATCGTACCAATGTCTTTTGCAACCGAACCCCGCAAAGATCCTCAATTTACCGCAAATTTTACTCAGTCAAGTCTAGTTTGACAACTGAGCACCAGTCCGTAAGCGGAAAAATAAGAGTGCCGACTCGGCTAGCGTTACCCCGGAATTTAGCAGTCGGCCCCCCAGATTTCTGGGAGTCAGAATGCGGAGAAGTCCAGGTTGCAAACAGGCTCCCGACCAGTGTGAGATCTTAATTCGCCAATCAATATGCTGATCATGTATCAAGGCCCGCAGTCTTTTTCGCATCAAAGGAATTGATGGCTCTTGGCATTCAAGTACAAAAAGCGATCTGCAACCCATTTCCACCTTATACATCTTACAACACATGGTCCTTATTTTGCAAACCATCCATAAGCATTTGATAGCAACCTTATCAACCAAGCACAACTCACCAGTCCCTGGTGACTGAGAATACGTCATGGGCCGAAAGTACCTGGGCGGCTCTGGAGAGAGCCTGACCGTTTGGATCAGTCTCGCAGCATCAACTGTGCTAGTCTTCTATGGCTACGATCAGGTATGAGAAGCAGGCAGACCATCCTGTAGGACCACCATCGCTAACAAGATCAATTTCAGGGTGTTTTCGGTAACATTCTTGTTTCCAAGGATTTCATCGAGACCGTGGGCCATCCTTCCGTCTCGGCACAAGGCACCATGACATCTGTATACAACCTCGGCTGTTTTGGTGGCGCGCTCTCGACGCTATACACAGGTGATAAGCTTGGGCGGCCCAGGTCCCTCATCGTTGGAAGTTTGATCATTGCTCTCGGCGCTATTATCCAGGCTACTGTTTTTGGCCCAACGCAGATGTACGTCGGACGCGTTGTAGCAGGTAAGAGCTTGGCTCCTCATATCATGCATTTGTAAACGGACGTTGCTAATACTCATACCTCAGGTATCGGAACCGGAATCAACACCTCAACTGCTGGCGTATGGCAGTCAGAAACAGCAAAGACCGCCAGCCGTGGCAAGCTTATTATTATCCAGATGGCCAACTGTATCACGGGTTTTTCCATCTCCAATTGGTTGACACTCGGCTTCTCGTTCGTTCCAGGAAGCGCCAGTTGGAGATTCCCTCTTGCATTTCAGATCTGTGAGTTCTGTTCCATCTGGACTTATATAAAAAGTCTCCGTCGCTAATTTGTATGCCAAGTCTTCTCTGCCCTCGTCTGTCTTATGTGTCCTTTTCTCCCCGACTCTCCTCGTCTGCTTATGCGTAAGGAGAAACATGAAGAAGCTCTTGAGGTCCTGGCGGCGCTTGAAGGGCACGGTGCTACCGTGGACTCACCCTCAGTACGAACTCAATATGCCATCATCAAGGACATCATGGACAAGGAACATGGTGATGAAACTACGTGGTGGCAGCTAATCACCGGCCGTGGTCCATCTGGTGCAGTAAGGAGAATGATCCTTGGCGCATGGATGCAATGCATGAACCAGGTTAGTTCTATTTTTGCCTGTCTCCATCACTCACCCTTCAATGTGAAGGAGAGGGCTAACCTGGAGTACTAGATCTCGGGCATCAACGTAACTAGCTACTACATGACCTATGTCTTCATCAATGCCCTCGGCCTCAGCGAATTCATGGCCCGGGTTCTTGCCGCTGCTGGCTCGATTGACTACCTTGTCTTCTCCTTTCTCGCCTGGTTTGTAATTGAGCGTTACGGTAGACGTCGCGTCATGATGGTGTCTGCTGCCGCTTGTGCTGCCTGCTGGACTATCATCTCAATCGCCGCCTCCCAGATCGAACTCGGCCACGGTAACCGATTCTCGTGGGGTTGTGCTGCCATCTTCGGTTTCTTTGCCTTCTTTGCGGCGTTTGGTATGGGCGTTTTGGCAGTACCGTGGCTTTATCCTACAGAGGTGAACGCTTTGGCTTTCCGGGCCAAGGGTGCTAGCTTGGCTATGGCCTCCAACTGGTAGGTCGACATCGTGATTTCTGGCAACGCTTACTAACGCCATGGTATAGGATCATGAACTATATGGTTGCTCAGATCACACCTCCAGGTATTGCCAATCTTGGGTACCGTTTCTGGGTGATATGGGCTGTCATCTGCGCTGCCTTCGTGCCAATCACCTATCTGTTTTACCCCGAGACTGCAAACCGTTCTTTGGAGGACATTGACCGATTCTTCGCCGAACACCCGGATATTTTCGTCTTCCGCAATAAGACTGCCACTCAGCTCGCAAGGCCTGAGATTTACTTCGAGGCGGATAAGGCTATCGCTGAGCAACAAAAGATCCGAGGCGACGTGGATGAGAAGAGCATTG
Organism: Fusarium fracticaudum; assembly: GCA_003353625.1. Lineage (NCBI taxonomy): Eukaryota > Fungi > Ascomycota > Sordariomycetes > Hypocreales > Nectriaceae > Fusarium > Fusarium fracticaudum. Next base: position 79,907 of record PDNT01000009.1, read on the forward strand.
CTAGTGCAGTTGAGAAAGAGTTTGCTTAAGAGAATAGTTAATTGCAGAGTGTAATGAGTTCACACAGCTAGATGAATATTACTGCTAGCTGCAACACCAAAGAACTGACCTGCCCAAAATATTTTGATAGGCATCTGTATAATCGCTTACGTGACAAGGAGGTGGCTTTAATGTATCCTGACACACCCATTCAATCAGATAGCTTTATAACTTCAACCCTTACTGCTCTGTCTCCTTGTCTGGCATTGTGGCGTCTGATCAATGCCTAATTAAAAGCGGGTAAAGCCTTGCAGAAATTTAGTAAAGCTATGTCCTCCGCATTAGCTATTATTCCCAGCGCGGGAAATAACTTATCTTCTACCCTGTACCTAAGCAGGATTTAACCTCATTAGATGATTTCATGTCTACTCCGTAACGCATTACTGGTGCAAAAACTATAATACGCCAGCATTAGTAAATTTCCTCTTCTGCTCCTGCCCAGGAAGGTGAGAAAATCGTGATTGGCGCGGAAAGCCTGAAGCGGGACATGCATTTCCAAGACTTCAAGGGCCATGAAAATTAAGAGCAAGGACACGCTGGGGGTATTCTACCGGTTAAATAGAACACACAAATCGCTTGCAGCGTCAGTCTTGTTTGTCCGCCTGGGAAGTCCCTCGCATATATAATAGCGATCAATACCCGACATGGCAGTATTCCTCGTTTCTCCCAGCTCACCTTTTCTGGATCTGTCTCCAATTGGGACCAATCTTTGCTACCAATGCGATCATACATATCTTCATTGCTGGTAGCTGGTGTAATGTCCGGTCTTGGTGCCGCGACATCAGCCAGAATGCCCTTAGACACACGACAAGAGGCAGCGTTCACCAATCCGGTCCTTTTCCAGGATCTTCCGGATATCGATATTTTCCGCGTTGGCTCTGTCTACTACTACTCGACATCGACCTTTGCTTTCTCTCCAGGAGCCCCAGTCCTGAAATCTTACGACTTGGTTAATTGGAGTCCCATAACGCACAGCGTTCCCGACGTTGCAGATTTTGGAGAAGAATATAAACTGAATGGCGACAACGACCGCGCCTATGTCAAAGGTGTTTGGGCGAGCTCAATGAGGTATCGCGAGTCCGACGACAAGTTCTACTGGATGGGCTGCATTCAGTCCACTGGCAAGACGTTTCTCTACACGGCTCCAGGTAATGGTGCCGCCGACAACGACGGCGAGAATGACAATTGGGAATGGACTCTTGAAGGTACTATTGACGAGTGCTTCTACGATAATGGAATCTTCTTCGATGATGATGATACCATGTACGTAACATGGGGCAATCGACAGCTCCGCGTTACTCAACTCTCCGACGATGGGCTGAGCGTCGTGCGCACCGAGACGATTTACGATAGTGGCGATGATTTGTATCTCGAAGGCGCCCATTTGTACAAAACCCGGGGCTACTACTGGGTTTGTCCTACGAAAGTCGCTAGTGGCCAATACATCCTTCGCTCAACTGAGCCGTTTGGCAAATACGAGGTCCGGGAGTTCTGGGATAACCTTTCTGGGCCACTCTCCAACGCCGGCTATGCTCATCAGGGCGGCATGGTGGACACTCCCGAAGGCGACTGGCATTATCTCGCCTTCATGGATGCGTATCCCGCCGGCCGCATCCCTGTTCTGGCCCCCATCGCATGGTCTGACGATGACTGGCCTTCAATTGTACTCGATGCTAAAGGCGGCTGGGGAGTGACCTATCCAATGCCGGTCAAGACAAACAAGACTGTTCCTGGTGTCGAACACCTTGATGACTTTTTGGCATCAACCTTGCACCCAGAGTGGGAGTGGAATCACAGCCCTGACTCGGAGTACTTTGTGCTCGGGTCAGGCGGATTGACTCTCAAGACTGCCTCTGTCGTTGAGGATTTGTTTAATGCACGAAACACTCTTACTCATCGCATTACAGGCCCACGATCTGTAGCGACCTGGCACCTCAATATCAGCGGCCTCACGCAAGGTGATCGCGCTGGTGCAGCCATATTCCGCGACGAATCCGCATATATCGGTGTGCACAAGGATACAAATGGAACAAAAGTCGTGTTCGTCAACGAGATTAATATGAACCAGCAGTGGCAAACTATCAGCAGAGGCGCGGTCGCAGCGACGGGTCCCTCGATAGACGCGGACGAGATCTGGCTTCGCGTTGACGTTGATGTGACCGCTGCCTTCGGCTTGTCTCCTGTAAGGGAGGCGCATTTCTACTATAGTCTTGATGGAGAGAATTGGAAACAGCTCGGCACACTTGTACTCCATAACAGGTGGCAATGGTTCACGGGCTTCCGTTTCGCGGTGTTTAACTTTGCAACTGTTAAGCTGGGTGGCCAAATAACTATTAAAAGCTTTCAGAATGCATTAGCTCGAGTAGTTATTAGTGTATCCTAGATGTAGGTCTAGACGCGCCATGCAGGCTTTATCTTATATCTATCTGCAGAAGGATATTAAGTGGCCGCCGGCTGAATGTTGGCTCGGCCGCCGGGCCATTCTCTCTGTTGGCCGAACTGATTGACAGCTGTAATATCAGAGCACCTGCATTCGCTCTAGCCCTCTTTTATCGGAAATGCTTTAATTACTAGGCAGTCGTTAAGAGAGCAGTAGGAGAATCTTTTCTTTTTCGATTGATTTGAGTAAGTGAGCAATTATAGGTACCTTCTTACACGAGGCTCCATGTCGGGAGATCGGAGGTCGCGGGGGAATGGATTCGAGATCTCGAATAGTGCGTTGTCTAGAATATATACATAACTAGATTAGGTTAGCAGGCACGCGATACGCATTGGCATTGATCTGGGGCAAATCTGTCTGAGCTGATGGCTGAGAAAGCTGAGGTTGGTATTTCCGACAAGATAAGAACCAGTAAGAGGCTCGGTTTTAGTCACACTTCAACGTATCACAGAAGATAACATCCATAAATCTCACTGGCCAGGTTGGGATGGAGGCCACCTGATTAGAGTTTGGTGGCGATAAAGCTAAGCTGGATCCCTTCCGGCTTATCAATAGGTCTTATGATTTATCGATTGGGGAGATAAGCTTTACAGCGTGTTTCTTTTCGGATATCAATCCCCAAACTCCCCTCATTCATTTTGCGTTAAAACGCTTGGCACTTGTTTCCAACAGCTTGGTCTTGCTCTCTAGTGTACTCCTGTCCTGTTGATTGACTTGGTGCTGCGCTTTGCTTTCCCTGTCTTACCCCAAGATGCACTCAGACGGCTCGGACACTAAGAATGACTTCGGGGTCACTTCCGACTCCGAACCGGGGCAAGTCGGCCCGGTGAGGCGACGATTCGGATTCAACTTCAGCCTCGAAGTTGACCAGGAACCGAGCTCTTTTGCAAAGTCGAAGAATTTCTCCAATGCAGATTTCGACCCAATCCCACCTTCGAAGCGAACCTGGAATTGGGGTGCCTATGTAGCCTATTGGATGGCAGATGCATGGGCTGTGTCGAACTGGGAAGTTGGTAAGCTTGCTTGCGTTGTGTATAGTGACAGTAAGAGCGCGAGTTGCTAACGATTCGTGGCGTAGCCTCATCCATGATTGCTGTCGGACTGAGTTGGCGAATGGCAATTGGAGCCTGTGTTCTTGGTAACTTTCTCATGGGCATCGTCATTACAGTCAATGGAAGAATCGGAGCTATTGTGAGTTTCTCACTTCGTGATTATGGCTCCTCATCGACTGACTAACTTGTTCGCAGCTTCACACCCCCTTCCCGGTTCTCTCTCGTATGCCTTTTGGTTACTACTTCAGCTACTTTGTTGTGCTGTCCCGCTGTGTCCTCGCCATTGTTTGGCTCGGGTAAGTGCACTTTGCCCTCTTCATGCTGCAAGGTTCGTGACTGACAGATGCCTTATAGTGTGCAAACCACGACTGGAGGTCAATGCATGACCGTTCTACTGACCGCCATCTGGCCGAGCTTTGCCAACATCCCGAATCACATTCCAGAATCTGAAGGCATCACCACTGCAGGCATGTGCGGATTCGTGCTCTACTTCCTCCTTCAGCTTCCCTTCTTGTGTATCCCATACACCAAGGTACTACTTCATACACTTTTCCTTAGCTGAACATCAGGCTGACAATTCCAGGTGCAATACTTCTTCGCCTTCAAGAGTATCATCGCTCCGATCGTCTTCCTGGCTGTCTTTGGTGACACATTGCATAAGGCCGGTGGAACAATTAGCCACAGCACTGTGATTTCCAAGGGCACTACCATTCACGGTGCCACTTTGGCATGGGCCTTCTTCAATAGTGAGCGAGGCAGTTCCGGCGTTCTATTTCACCCGCTAATAACTGAATAATTCAGATCTCAACGGAGTCTTGGGTAACTACTCCACGCTCGGTCTCAACATCGCCGACTTTTCGAGATATGCCAACAAGCCCAGCGCTCAAAACGTGCAAGCCATCGTTATCCCCTTCATCTTCAGTACGATTCTCCCTTTCATGCATCCTATTCAAATTGCTAATTAGTGCCATCAGCCATTGTCGGTCTCCTTGGTATTTTCACCGCAGCTGCTTCCCAATCTGCGTACGGCGAGGTTCTCTGGAACCCGATTGATATCATCAACTTGTGGATGAAATCTGGTTCTTCCGGTGGACGTGCTGCAGCCGCCTTCGCCGCCATTGGCCTGATTATCGTGACGCTTGGTATCAACATTTCCGCCAACTCAATTAGTGCCGCCAACGATTTGATGGCTTTTGCTCCCCGTTATATCAACATCCGACGTGGCCAAATTCTCGCCGCCGTCATTGGTAGCTGGGCCTTTGTTCCGGTAAGTAACTGCAACTTGCATCTTTGTTACTACAACATCTCAGTCTCTAAAGTTCTGAGCTCGGTTTGCTAAATCACTGACTTTTTGCTGTAGTGGAAAATCTTGGCATCAGCTCAAAAGTTTATCGCCTTCCTTAACGGCTATACGATCTTCTTGGGTCCCATGACTTCTATCCTTATGACAGAGTACATCCACCCTAACTGTTGCCTATTATAAAGCTGTCTGACTCTAATCCTTTTCCAGTTACTACATTCTCCGCCGTGGCAAAGTCTCGGTCCCAGACATGTACGATTTTCACGGCATCTACCGCTACTCGCAGAAATGGGGATCTAATTGGCGTGCTGTGGTTGCCTTCTTCATCGGCTGCACCCCTCCTCTTCCTGGCTTCATCGATAACATTGTCCAAGCGGGCGGTGGCCATACTGGTGTCTCGCTAGGAGGCCAACACCTGTAAGTCCTACATTCCATCCTTCTCTTTATCATATCAATGCATGCTGACTGAAATATGTACATAGCTTCTACATCGGTTATGTCTACTCTTTCATATCTGCTGGCGTCTTCTACTATCTCCTCAACCACTTTTTCCCAGCCCCTGAAAGCATGGTGGAGTTTGCTATAACTGGAGAGGACATTATTGCTGCTCAAGATGCTAAGAACTTGGAGAGAAAGCAAGCAGGATTTACAAGCAAGGAGTCTGCGTAGATGAAACACGAGAGTGTAGTAGTCAATATGAGCAGGCCAAGAGCCTCAGGAAGGCTTGGAGAATATTGGGATAAATTATAGTTTATGCTAAGATTGAAACATTCTATGCTGGATAAATGCTTTATTTCCCTATCGCCCGAAGAGGCCTATAGCCAACAAGAATCCATTTTCATCCTGATCAGACGCCGTCCGGCTTGTGCAGTTGTTTACCGACCTCAGGGCTCTCGCCCAGATAGTTTGACCGCAGAAGTAACTGTAAATGCCTACCGTTAGCCATATGGCTTGACAATGACCTCTGCTTCCGTACTCTATCTATCTCGCTTCTGATAATATGATATTCAAGGTTATCAAGCTCTAAGACCTCTCAAGGCTTTACCTCATATAGATCTTGGTGCAACGTTATTATGTGTCATACGCCTCCCGTCGATTCTGGCTGAAGAACACCCACCGCCTTGAGGAACGCATCGACCATTAAAGCTCGCGATTGATACAAGAACAGCCCACCTATGCGACCCGGTGGTGTCTGGAAGTCGTAGTGTTCTTCCACGGGAGTCCCAAAGGAATTGAGAAGCCCAACAACCTCCTTCATCCAGGGCTTGTTAATCAGGTAGAGATTATCCGAGTCTTCCTCTTCGACCTCATGGCAGCCTGGATTTCTGTTTGAGGCTCCCACCGTTGTTGTGTTGGCTAATCTGGCATCGACATCTCCCGCCTCATGGGCAACAGCCCTGGAGTGTTCAGCTTTCAAATTAGTCCCAAGCTCTGATGACACCTTTGAGTCTTGTATTTGAGGAACCTCAGCTTGGTGAAACGTTCTGGGACGAAAGACATAGTCTCCGGCGTTGACCCTCGTTGAAGGGGACAATCTACCCATATGGCGTTCCACAACAGCTGTGAGATTCTGATATTGCTCGTTACGTCGATCTTGACTTGTCCATAGGTCTTCTCTCCGGCTCACAATATTCTTCAGCTCCTCAATCCGTTCCTTAGACTCTGATATCCGGCCAAGATGCCTGAGACACTGCACCCTCCTAGTGGTCATCCATCGTTTCTGTTCAAGAGTGCTAACATCGTCAATATTGGTACCTCTGAACCTGCAAATATCGTGGGAGCACTGGTCAATCTTGTCGAGGATGAAGAGAACAGTTTCCCAGTCCCCAGAGTTGAAGTACACCTAGGCTTTGCTTAGATCTATGACCAGCAACGATGAACCTGTTTCAATGTGCCTTACCTCTACTAGTTTATCGTAGATATCAAGTTGACTCCGAGTGTCGTACCTTTGGACTGCATCCCGTAAGCTCTGATCAAGAGGGGGTGGATCTTGTTCCTGGTTGAAGGAGGCAGTGTTTAGAGCGTCAAACGCGTCGACAAGAGTGTCCAAAGACTTGAGAGGTGAGAAGTCCTCGGAGGAGTCAACAGAATACTAATGGATTCAGCATACTTGATCCACAAAAGTGCAACAGACTTAGCATACCCTCGCACGGTTTTGATGGTTCCGCCACGTCTCAGTCAGGTCCAAAACAAACCCCATTCTTCTGTAAGCGTGCGTTTCCCCCCAGACATCGGCAAAATTACGGAAGGTCGAAGGTAGGTCAAGATCTGAGGAGACTTCGGCCCATAGATCCATCGTCTTTGGCATCCGTCCCTCCTCACAAGAGAGTTCACAGTCTGTAAGAAACGATATCGAAGTCGCCATGATAAATAATCTTTGAAAATCTTGGTCATCGAGGCTGGTTGGAACTGCATCTTGCAGAATCATCAAGGCATCTTGATAGATACTAGCAGTGTTTAGTGAAATGTCGTAATAGTAATGGACAAGAAATTGCACCAAGAGCGTGATGCGCAATATCTGGAAATCTGACAGCTTCCTTGCTCTAGCGTAAAGACCTTGATCAACAACAAACCGCAGGCCCTCATTACTTGTTGGTACAAATTCTGGGACCATGGCTTTCAGCGCTTCGAGAGTGAGGTCAGCGAACATGTCAACGGCGTGCTTTGGGATATCTTTATGGAAAACATGAAATGAGCCAACGATCCAAGAGAGATCGAAGAGTGCCGATTCTTCGGTGTCGTTCTCTAGCTCTGGAATAATATGGCTCAAAACGGCGGTCAGATTTTCCCATTCATCCTTTGGCTTGGACTTTTGAGTGGTAGGGGAGTAAAGACCTGTTTTGATCCAATCAATACTTCGATCGTGGTAGTAGGCTGCTGCTCTGCGCCAACTAGTGGTGATGTCTTCCTCTGACGAGGGCTGATTCCGCGTGAACTGAGAGAACAGGGGGTGAAATCGGAGAGGGCCAATGGTCGCTATTACTCCTTGCGTGTTTGTGCAGCCCGCTTCGACCAATGCCTTTCTGGCAGAGGGGTCAACTCGATAGACTGCAAAGACCTTGGCCAGATAATCTTCTGGCACTGAAGTGGTGAAGGGGATGAGGGCTTGAAGAAGTCCAGGGTGATCATCTATAAGATGCTTCCACTGCAAGAATAACTGCTTCAGACGGGAAGCCTCCCAGTTCAGGTCCAAACTTCCTGTCTTTAGGTGCCAGTAAACTTCGTGAGACTCACGGCTAGCGATCACTGGAATTACAACCTCGATTGCCAGTGGGTTATGCTGCAGGAGCATAAAAATATTTTGCCGGTACCAGAGTGCTGAGTATGATTCTTCCTTGCGTTGTTTGCCCTTGAGCAGGTTGTCTGCCAGCTTTGTGGCAGAAACCGAATTCAGACTTTTTAATTCATAAGCGAAGTGTCTGCCGGGCTTTATCTTGGATAGTTTCCGGCGAACTGAGGGTAGAGACGTTCTTGATGAAATCAGGATAAATGAAGGAACAGCGTCCTCAGACCTTTCCAAAACAGCGAGCTTGAAAATGACTTCTGCTAACCAGTTTGCACTCTCCTCGACATTTTGAAAGACGAGTAAAGTAGCTTGTGAGAACAGAGTCTGAGCTATGTGATCTTCGGTCTCGGGTTCATCCATTCGTTCCGTCTCTATCACGTAGCCGGCTTGTCGGTGGATAGTCGCAAGAACCGAGTCTAACGATGGGATGCCGGAGGAGCAGTCCACGTGGAAAACATGCCTAATCAGACGGCTCTCATAGAGCCATTCGCTCAAGCTGTTTAGTAAGCATCGTTTTCCTACTCCGTGAGGTCCGTGAACGATACATATACGATTTCTTAATAATGAATTCTCTACTTGAAGCATATCGAGTTCCCGGCCAATTAGTTTATCGGATAACCTTGATACGCCTGCAGATGTCTCATAAGGCGTTTTCAAGAGATTCACTGAGTGCCTGTGCAGTTGACGTTGGCTGGCATACAGCACAGGAAGAATATCGTCTTGCAAAGAAAACGTGAGCCCGAACAGGTCACTGGTTCGCTCCTTATTGACCCTTAGCTTGGCACGCGCTTCATGAACAGCAAGGAGAATATTCCTCGTACTCCATAAGAGACAATCATGTAGCGCTGATGTGAATATCTCGACAGCAGTGTGTGTCACCTTGAAGGCCATCCCAAGGACATACGGTACGCCATGGGAGGCTAACTCGTGTGCGAAATTGGCTGTTGACGAGCCGGTAGTGGAAGCGCTCTGGCATGCATTCATGATGACTAGCTTGACTCTGTTGACGAACAATGCTTTTCCAATATCATCAACACTGACTTCGACAGTGTAGTCGTCATCCGGATCCTGGAACAAGAGAAACGCCCTGAAGGAGAAGAATTAACAATGACGCATACCATAAACTTGGGAGACTTACCTGTCACCCCGGACCATTCCATGTACATCGAGATGCACAATATCATAGTCCCTTTCACAGAGACGACTTAAGAATTCCTCCTGTGTTCCTGGACGGGCAATGTCAACAGACACTGAGCCCGAAGAATCTTGACCAAGTTTCTGAAGTAAAGGGCGCGATGTCAGTCGAGGGTCGATTGCATCGTTTTTCCCCCTTGCGACTACGAGAAGGACATTGATGCATTTCTGTATGTCAATGTGCGTTGGTGCTCGTTGTAATAGTGCTTTGTCGCCCATGGCGATGCGACACACTGTGACTTGCGTGTCGTTCTTCCATATTTCAGGTGATTCGAGTGCTTCCCAATGAATCTTGGACAGCTCTGTTCCCTCAAGTATCTCAAATACAATCCGCACGAACCCTAACTGACATATCGAGGTATCATCTATTTGTAGCTCCTCAAGGAGAAGAGATGTCTGATTGTTAATAAGGTTTCTGGCATTATTGGCTCTTACTGTCAAGAAAGGATCTCTAGGATATCGCTCGAAATACCATTCAATCTCTTTTGCCGCCTGAGGAACTGTGATAATCCGCGTGAGGGGAGCTTGAACAGCTGTGTTGTTGTCCTGGTATCCTTCAGGGCGGTGAAAAGAGAGCATAACCTCAACCCTGCCGTCGCCCGCTCCAGGAACAGGCGAAACTTCTTCAATTGTGATGAAGAGTGTATGGTCCATCCTGAGACTTTCTATTGACTCGGGGTTATCCAGAACTGGATTGGTAGCATCAGATCCAAACAGTGATAAATCGTCGTAAGAGAATGGCATGCGATTTTGAGAATAAAACCAGGAGCTATCAACGCACAGCATTCGACTTTTTCGCCTGTACAATCGCAGTGAAACACCGCCATTCTAAGCCATAAGCACTAGTGGTCAGATGGTTTACCATTTAGCATCAGTGGCGTGTCACTAACACCACAGCTGAAAAATAGTCACTTTGTATTGTCTGCTTCCGTTCAAAAACGGAGAACATCCTGATTGGTCTGGGTTGAAGTGTTCAATCAAGCCCCAGCGATGCCATAACATTACCGTCCCTCGTTTGCAGCTCAACCTCGTAACTCGGTGACAAGACTACGTCTCCCTCCTCGTCCTCATCTAACCCATCGGACATGTAGAGCTCCCATTCCTTGACCTCTTGGGTGTCTCTTTCTGAGAAGTGGCGTTAGACAATAACTAGTATAGAAGATTATATAAAAGAACTTACTATGCTCTGGCCCAAACATCATATCCTCAGACCCCCGGATATCCAGATTCTTTCTCATAACAATTTCGCCGTTGAGCAGTCTGGACAGAATCAGCCCTTTCCGCTGCAACTGACGGTACCGAATGGCAATTATGGACTCGCCAGCATATGTGGCGCTCCATTCCACCAACTTGTCGCTCTGGTTCCGCCACTCAGCGGAGATGGACGGTAGCTCCACTGGTACGCCCCCGACACCAAGAATGGCGGCTTCTAGCGCCTTTGTGATCGATATGTCGAATCCAACACCGGAGGACTCGGAATTGGCGACGTGACATGAGGCATTAACGACAGTCACGAACCCCGTGATCATGTACAAGTGCCTGTTGTCGTCAAGCCATTGCTCTGCTTTTTTCTTCAAATGCGGATTATGCAGCATGTTGCTCAGAACCTCTCTCTCCTGGGGCAAGTTGAAAACTCGGGACAACTCTCCAAACCAGTTGGCGGTAGGTTTCTTTGCTTTCTCCCTCTCTATGGACAACAGGTCTTCGATGAGAAAGCGCGCAATGCCGGTAGTATTACGGCCAAGGAGGGCGGAGGTAGACCGCGCCTTGATATGGAAGGGGGCCGCGGTGCTGCTGTAGAAAGACGTTGGATCCTCAGGGAAGTAATTGGCCCATGGCTGGTTTGGGTTGTCGCAAACACGCCCGAGTAAGGTTGGGATGAACTGGCTGGGTAGAAGGTTCTTTGGATCCAGAAGAAGGAATTTATCGCTGCCACCCATCGTGTAACTGGTATGTGAAGTTCAATATGAGTACTTCTAGCCCTGGTGGTGCGAATAAAGAGCCTGTCTTGTAGGGCAGCCTAGGTATATACGCTTTCAGAAGGGTCACATTATGAAGGGAGCTCTTACCGGCTAAACCAAACCGCATCATTAGTGTTCATGCGCTGAATCTAAGCCACCGTGCGTACTCAGCTGGGCGCTCAGTTGGCGTTAGTGGCGCAATTTGGGTACCATTCGCTTGAAGTAAAAAAGCCACGGCTTCTTATTGCAAGCAATATCAGCCCACTGGATCCAGCATCAAAACTCTGGCTAGCGAAAGCTAACCCAGCTTCACCAACATTTCGACAATAACGACTTATCGATTTTACCAAAATGGACGCTTTTACTCAGGAAGTTCTGGCCAATCTCTCTACCGCCGATCACCTAGACTTGCTAGAAGCTCTGACGTTGGACGATTCTGACGGAGACTCCATTCTCCAAAACGATGGGGCTCAGAGAAGTGCCGAAGACGGTAGTGGAGGTAAAATCGCATCCCACAAAGTCGCCGTTGCCATGTCGGACATCGCCAGACAGGCTGTACGAAACGAGCCCATCGTCAAGGCAGCAATCCGCGGAGACATACCCCAACTAAAACATCTCCTTCGGCAGCCTGGGGTCAATGTCAACATCAGAGACGGTATTGGAGATACAGCACTGTTTGCTGCTGCCTGTCATGACAGGGTCGATGCTGCCGCCCTCCTACTTGAGGCGAAAGCGGATCCCAATATCCAGAGCTTTGACTCATGGGCAGCTCTTCACGCCGTGAGCCGAAGCGGTAACCAAGAAATGGCCGCTTTATTACTCGACTGTAAAGCTAACACTGAGATTACGGATGAGGCTGGCTGGACTCCGCTTCACGTGTCCAGTCTCTACGGGACCAACGCCATTGCAGATCTTCTGCTTGAGCGAAAAGCAAAAACGAACGCACAGGATTTAGAAGGTCTAAGTCCTCTCCATACTGCAGTGGACTTTGGGCAAAGAGATGTGATCCAGACTCTCATCCGACATGGCGCCCATCTGGACACCAAAGACCACAAAGGCCAAACGCCGCTTCACATAGCATCAATGAGGAGGCCGTTTCCTCCTCCTGTATCCCTCTTGCTGGATCTCGGAGCGGATCCCAAGCTAGCGGATGAGCACGGATGTACAGCCCTCCATTTTGCTGTTCAAGGAGACCATGATCCAGCCTTGGCCGTTACTCCCTTGCTCCAACGAGGCGCCGATCCGAACATTTCCGCTGCTGACGGCTGGACACCGCTTTTGTGGGCGATTCACCGGATGACCAAACCAGGTGACTACGGAGAAGCCGTCCTCAAGACCCTACTAGATGCGAGTCTGACCGACGTCAACCGCGTATCAACCATCTCTTCAGGCGATACTACGCCCCTGATTCTCGCCATTCAGGCCAGAAGCCAGCGAGCAGTGCAACTCCTCATAGACCATGGTGCAGACATCACGCTTCGGGTAGAGAGGGATGGACAGCGTATCACTCCTGTTATCCAAGCCGCCGCGTGCCAAAACCCAGAAGAGGTAGAGATCCTCCGGCATCTGCTCACGGACGCAAGCTCCAGGGAAAAGATGGCGGGCGACATTACCCTGGCTCATATTACTGCCCTGCATGGGCACTCTAACTCTCTGCGACTCCTACTGGAACGCGGCGCCGATGCCAACGCAGCGGACAAGGAAGGGAGAACACCGCTACACTTGGCTGCACAATACAGCCACCCGGAGTGTATCTCGATTCTTCTAGCACAAGGAGCGAACGTCAACGCCAAAGCCAAAAACAGACGAACACCCCTACATGAAGCCGCAAGTGGCGCAGATGAGGAATGCATCCTGTTGCTACTAGATGCAGGGGCTGATATGTTGATTAGAGGTGGCAGAGAAAAACTGCAGTCACCTATAGATATCATGCGGGAGAAGCTCGGGTCAGAGAATGATGAGAATTTGCAAAGAAGGTATTTATCGATTTTAACGGTTATGATAGAGACCCTAGCGGAGAGGGATCCCCGAGTGGGAGAGATTTCACAGGATCGACGAGGAGGTTGGACTATTGAGGCAATACAACAGTTCTACCAGCCTGACGAGGAAGAGAGACCACAAGGTCCAACAGTATCAGAGCTGAGGGAAAGATATCAACCTCGGTTTAACACAGAAGCAGGACAGCACTAGCTTGTTTTGCACTCAGGAACTTAAGTTTGGATTATCTAAAGAGGAAATGGATACTCAATTGAAGGTATTGATAATAAACTAAAACATTATATAACAATACTCAAAGACAAACTAAAGGTTGTATCTAAACGACTTATTTTCCCTATCAGTCAGATCCTCTAGGCCGTGACTATGGTCAGGAGAACCGTAGGCTGTATCGCGATGCTTGTTCTCCCGAGCAAGTGCCAATCGAAGTGCAAGGGCAGCAAAGACACAGACCGCAAAGCAGATCATGATCCCAGTAAACGATTCATCATAACGAGGGGCGAATTTCCTATCATAGTCAGCATAAATGCGCTTATATGCATCCGCAACGGTCGTTCACTTACGCGTCAAACATGAGAGGACCGATAATATTTCCAAGACAGTAACCCAAGAATGTAGAAGCAGCATACACAGCTTTCTTGGTATGTCCAGCAACATTGGAAGTTCCCAAGCCAATGCACTGAACCCAGGCAGAGGAGAAGAAGTTGACAAGATAGAAGCCAATGATGCGTCCTGCTTTGTTAGAGTCTGGGAGTTGCCATATCAAGGAACAACCAAGAATGACAGGTATAGATGCTCCGACGATGACATACAACCTGGAGTTGGGAACATTCTTGCCAATATACCCTGAACCGAGAACACAGATGAAAGCGAGGGCTCCAATGGGTAGATTGAGCAACAAGGAAGTAAACACGTCGAAGCCCATGTCCTTGAATACAATAGTTCCAAAGGTTGTGACAGCGCCGGAACCTGTGCAGGACACAATAGATAGAACCATGATACCCCAAAGGCGATAGTCAAGCAAGGCCTCTCGGAACTGGTAGGACTTAAATCGCTTATCCTCAGTCCCGGCGTTATTTTCCCGCACTCGCTCTAGGAGAAGATGGCGCTCGGCTTCGGTGAACCCTTTCGCATGCTGAGGGCTATCAGGGAACAGCCACCAGAGGGCAATACCCCAGACCAGAGTAGCAAGACCGGCGATGATGTACATCCACTGCCAGGAGTTGAGAGCGCCTCCCTTGATATGGCCAAGTCCGTAGTTGATCAAGGGTGAGATAAGCAGAGATCCTCCGCTGCAGGAATACCACCAACTTGATCGTGCGACCTGCTCCGAGTGGGTGTACCAGAGGCCTACAACGAGCATGAAGATGGGTGAAACACCTGCCTCGATAAGACCGAGCATAAAGCGATTGATCAGGATTCCCGTATAAGAAGTGCATGCCGGTGTGCACAGTATGACAAAAGACCATAGAATGCAGATAGTGGTGCAAACGATTCGAATCGGGTATCGTTGGGCGAGAAATGAGGCGGGATAAGTACCAGCGATATATCCGAAGTAGAAGATAAGAGATACCCAGGAGTACCTGATGCCAGTGGTGAGTTTCAGATCGTCTCGCAAGCCGAAGATGGCGGCCTGGCTGAGGATAGCCTTGTCGTAGTATTGAAGGGCGTAGGTAAAACAGAGCTTTTGAAGTCAGTCTTAGCTCCAGCTCCAGTCAGTAGGGAGAGTTGACTTGCCACAGGCATCAGCTTCCGATCGATCTTTCGAAGCAACTTTCTGTTCGTTTCTTCATCAAGCTCGACACTGGCTCCAATTACAGAACTTGATACAGTCTCAAGATTAATGGCAGACGCTTTGCTGTGAACGCTAGCCTTGGAGCTTGCTTCTTGTTCTTGACGTGTCATGGTTGCGATCGAAGGTGGCATAGGTAATGGATAATCTCAGAAGCCTGAAGAGCATGAAAGAAGCAAGGATGATGAAGGAGGGACTGATGCTGTGGGTTTAAGTAATTAATGGTAGATGCCTCGACTGCACCAACCCCAGATTATTTACCCCAGATCCGATCAAAATTCAACTGAACATGCCTGTAGCGCACTACGTTACCCCACACACCGCTATAAACCCGCCAATCCGGCGGGTCGAATTACACCAATCCGGCCCTGGAATAATACCGCGGTGTACAGTCTAGAGACTCCACCGTGATCCGAGCCGGTCGGATATTGAGGTGGCTAGTCTGTTCTAGGAATATCCGAGACCGCTGCTTACCACTGACCTCGGCCACTGTTCCCCGACCTTGAGCTATGAAGTGAAGGTCGTATCACTTGAATGTTGCCCTGGAAAGACGCGGAAAAGATACCGTTGTACTTATCTTACGGAAATATTTCCTTACCAACATCAACCGATCGCTCTCATCGATCAAACACATTCAAAGATCAAAGATGGCTATCATTTCGACAGTTTCTTCGAGCTTATCCCGGCCATCGTTATTGGCTCTGTCAAGGCAATGCACCACTAGCCATCAACGTCTTTGTTTCACAAGATATGTTTCTTCCAACGCACGGTCCAGTCGGCAGGGACAATATCCAATAGGGTACTTTCTGTTGGGACTGGGAGCTGCAATGAGTTGCATGGCTCTCGCACCATCGGTAGGCATTGATCTATTCCGAGCGCCAGCAGAGGGCACCACTCCCAGATGGACGGAAAGCAACACGTCACTTATTCCGGCAAAAGTTGTATATGCAGATAGAGCAACTATGTTAAAGGTAAGCTGATTCCGATTTCCGAAAGTTACCAAACACGGGTCGCTGACCATCCAGGCTGTCGATGAGATACGCCGATTACTTGGTGAAGACATCGTCAGCGTAGACTTGGATGACCTCGATGAACATGGCTATTCAGAGTGGTCTACGTCAAATACTGACGTACGACCAGTGGCAATTGTGCGGCCACAGACGACAGAAGAGGTCTCGAGCATCGCGCGTATTTGTACCAAGTATAAAGTACCGATGACTCCATACGGGGCTGGATCCAGCGTCGAAGGCAATTTCAGCTCTCCTCATTCTGGGGTATGTCTAGATCTATCTGGCATGGATAAAATCGTGGCGTTTCATCCTGAAGATATGGATATCGTGGTGCAGGCCGGTGTCAATTGGACTAATATGAATGAAGAAATCAAGCATACTGGTCTCTTCCTACCACTTGATCCTAGCCCTACTGCACTTATTGGTGGCATGATAGCTACCAACTGCAGTGGTACCAATGCCATGAGATATGGAACTATGAAGGATTATGTTATTAACCTCACAGTAGTGCTCTCAGATGGATCTGTTATCAAAACCCGTCACCGTCCTCGGAAGACATCAGCTGGATATAACCTCACGGCTCTTTTTACCGGGTCTGAGGGGACATTGGGCATAATCACTGAAGCGACGTTGAAGCTAGCCATAATTCCGGAGAACTTCTCTGTTGCAACAGCCACCTTCTCAACCGTTAAGGAGGCGGCGGACGCGGCATTCAAGATGATGCGACGGGGTATCCCTCTCGCGGCCTTGGAAATGATGGATGATGTTCAGATGAAGGTCATTAACCAGAGCGGCGGAGCAGGCGGAAGAGTATGGGATGAGCATCCTACACTATTCCTCAAGTAAGTAGCACGCGACTGCTAGTCTTCCGAGAATACGTCCAAATGCTCACCAAAATGTAGATTCTCAGGCTCCCAGAACGCTGTTCACGACAGCATAAAACAGGCCAAAGAGATTACTAAGTCCAATAGCTGCCGTTCTTTCGAGTTTGCCAAAACAGAGGATGAGATGCAATCCCTTTGGTCTGCCAGAAAACAAGCCTTGTGGGCTAGCCTCGCCGTCCGGCCAGAGGGTACTCAGCTTTGGTCCACAGATGTTGCCGTACCTCTGTCTCGAATGGCCGAGCTAATTGGTAAGTAGCGCCGTGCCTCTGATATTGGTTGTTGGACTAACACAATAACCACAGAAATATCAAAGGAAAAGGCCAGCCAACTAGGACTCTTTAACAGTGTTATGGGACATGTCGGTGATGGCAACTTTCATCAGCTCGTCATGTACAACCCGGATAATAAGCCAGAACGCCAAGCTGTGTCGGATTGCGTGGATGGAATGATGGTGAGAGCACTAGAGATGGAGGGAACAGTATCAGGCGAGCATGGCATCGGATTGGGGAAGAAGGTACTTATGTTCTTGTCTCGAACCGCCTTGTCCCAGCTAACAGAAATAAGCATTGCTTACAGAAAGAGCTTGGTCCAGCCACGATAGGTATTATGAAAGCTATCAAAGACACCCTGGATCCCCAGTAAGTACATTACATAACAAACATTGTGAGTATTTGCTAAGTCTCTTGTTTAGTTGGCTATTGAATCCGGGTAAGGTGTTTGACTCATGAAAAGATTAACAAAATCAATGCGTTGCAATCCGACGTCTCTACCTACCTAATCATGTTCAAGTGCTAAGAAATGGGAAAACACATATTAGAGCTGGCAGAGAAAGATAGACATAAGTACCCGGATAATAAAATGTTCATTTTGAAAGGCAAGGTTTATCCAAGATCTAATCAACTACAGCACCATAGATCTTGTTGGGCTCGTTCTGCGCAAGAACGCACGTAATGGCTGAGAAGAGGTAAAAGTAAACTAGAGTATTCTACAAAAGGCTATGTGGTTGACTGCCGACTATAAAGTAAAGCTTCAGGCTGCGAACACAGATAATGAATGACAATCCGGTTCTCTTTTTTCTTTTTTCTCCAATATAAGTATTCCCACTGAATTGCGGGCCTGATTAGGGCTAGCTCGGGGCAGCTACGCAGCTACAGGGAACATCACAAGGCGCGTGCGGGGTTGGGGTTCATCAAACCGACTCGGGACAAGCCAAGCCTCCCCCGGATATTCAGAAAAGCCGGAACCAGGAATTGCATCCGAACGCTGAGGACGCTCCCCTGTCTACCACTAGCCGAACCCCAAGGTATTCGTCTTCCAAGCGTCAGTCAGTCACAAAATTGTCACAGCCCGGAAAGCTGCAGTGACAGGCTCGGATAGCCCAAAAATGACGGATCGCACCGGCAACGACGGTTTGCAGGGTGTGCAGCTTGACTTCGTACCCATCAACCAGGCCAGCTCGCCTCCTGAATCTAAACGGCGCCGCACGTACTTGTCTTGCGAGCGTTGTCGTAGGCGCAAGACTCGTTGCGAGCCAGCATCAGACCGGAAGCGGCCGTGTCAGAGATGCTCAGCCGACAATCAGCCCTGTGAGTTCAGAGCGTCAAGAAGCACCAAAAGAACGCTGTCGCGTGCTGCCGAAGATACCGAGTCAGTTTCCAATCACAGTCACACGGGTACCGATATCAGCATTCCAGCTTTGATACCACTTGCGCCTCGAGATGTTCCAGTTCTTCCTCTCCATGAAACGGAATACGTCAATGACTTGCCCGTCACCGACTGTTCCCAAGGTCCGACGTCACCGAGCGCGCTCGATGCAAGAGAAAGGATTATTTCTACACACATAAATAATGCATCAGATGCCCTTGACCTTCTCACATTCGCTGCAAGCGGTACCCGCGCCTACAACAACCCTTCTGCTACGCCTAGCCGCGAAAGCCAAGTTCCATCTACTACCTCCCCGACTGGTATATCAGATGTGGCTCTCAGTCAGGACAGAGCATGGAAAACCTTCTCCCTTATCAGAAAGGGGATTGTATCGCAACAAGAAGTGATGGACTACCTAGGATTCTTCTTCGACCAATTATGGCCTCTAAAGCCAGTTGTGCCGTCTTACTACCGCGATCGGGCCACTTATGGTCAGCTTGTTGCTGAAGAGCCTCTTTTGGTAGTGTGTCTCGTGACGCTCTCATCGAGGTACTTTCCACTGCCTGGAGGTCATGGCGATATTAGGTCCGAGCGTATACACTGGCAATCGTGGAGGATCCTGCAGCGATCCCTCCAGTCCGTCATGTGGGGATCTACGACAACGCGTTCTCTTGGAGCGATAGCGTCGATGCTACTTCTGATTGACTGGCATGTGAAGGCCATTAACAACCCGTCTAACTTCACAGAAGGAGAAGACGAAGTTAATGATCATACCGATAGCCATGGCTTCAAGCCCTCTTCCAACAATATAGACTCACTTACTGGACAGCGACGATATGGGATGGTATCACTCATGGAAAGGCTGAATATTATATCTCCGGCATATCGAAGTAACAAGATGTCATGGTAAGTATATGACATTCCTGGTTAGCTTATCCAAGTTGACAGATTATGCTCATGACTCCGAGATAGGACCCTTCTTTCCAATGCTATTGCTTTGGCACATGAAGGCTGTTGTTTTCAACCCGAATCTTCCAGCTCCAGATCTGCCCCTTCCAGTATGGACTCTGTCAGAAAAGAATGGAATGGCCTGCTCTGTGTGTTCATATACTTCGCAGATGAAGTTCTCGCGACTCGCCTAGGTCTAGAACCCTTGTTGCCTGAGAAGTCGAGACAAATAGTCAAAGACCGATTTGCAACGACATTCACCGAGTCTTTACCGGACAGCCATCTCTGGGAAGGCTATTTTGAACTTTCGATAGAGACTCGAAAGGGAAGGGAATTCTTGCTCTCATTAAAATCCCGAGACGGGTCTTTTTCTGATTTAGATCTTGTCCCTCACTTGGAACGACTACGAAGGGCTCTGCAGCGCTGGAAACGGCAGTACTATCATCAAGATGGTTGGTTCCAGGAACAAGAAATTTTGTCCAAGCTTACAATTCCCAGATATCAATTCTCTACTGAACGCATGTCTTGTTATTGAGTTTTACTACATAAGCTTGTTCTGCTTCGCTCCAGCAGCTCAAGCCATTCAAACTGGTTCCACCTCCCTGCCTCAAGAAACACTTCAAACCTTGTCTGAGTTTGAGGATCACGCAACTCAGGCTAGCCACGCACTTCTATCGATAGTCGTTGATTCTCTGAAGCCTTTGGGACTCATCAAATATCTGCCAGTTCGATGTTGGCTGTTCATCGTCGCTGCAAGCCTTCATCTACTCAAGGTATGTTGCATATTCCAACAAAAGGAGATGTCTGCAAACGCTAACAAGAATAACACACTAGGCAACTCTAACAAAAACCAAGGATCTAAGTCGGGCACACCCAAACATCCATCTTCTACACCGCGTCATCAATGTAGTCCATAATGGCTCCCCAGATGATTCGCATATGGCAGTCCAATTCGCCAAATTTCTGGGCATTATGGTACAAATAGCCGTTCCTGCAGTGTCGAGTAGCATCAATGTAGCATCAAGAGCGACTGCTGGTGAGGACGGCAACGGTACTGAACATCAGATAATGGACGGCATCGAGAAAGATGTCTATCCATACACATTTAGTGAAGTGGCGGTTGAGGGAATAAGTGATTGGAATGCTCTTCTTGATTTAGACTTGGCTCCAGATCTTTTTATGTGGTGGGAGTCTATGCATACCTAATGAAGATCTGTGGCAGTGGAACCACTCTGGTGACCTCAGACTCGGCCAATCATCACCGTGACGTTATCTCAGCGACTGTCTCTAAGGAAACACACCAGGTCGAGATCTCAAGCATTAATACGTTCACGAAGGACACTCATAGAGCGCAGTTATGATCTTATTAATGTTATCGTACTATGGTTTCGTAGTACTAAAATTACCAGTGCCTATGATATCACCATCCTCCTCCTTACCACTCTGTGCCCGTTCAATGCGGAACTGGCTTGTCTGGAACAGGCGAGGCAGTTTCGTCTCCTCGAATTGAGTGCCCTGCGATACCATCCGAGCCAGCTCCTTGGCTGCCAACCAAATAACAGGCATGCCGTGTCCATTGAAGCCAGCTACTATGAATTGCCCATCCTTGCTTGGGACTTTACCAATATGTGGATTTGAGTCATATGAGTAACCCATGACGCCGGTCCAGATGTTGCTCACTTTGGCGCCAGTTTCTTCCCAGCCACGGTAGGTTTGCTGCATATAGTCCTCATAGTAGTCCTTTGCAGAGTCAATAAGCACACTGTCATCCACATTGTCATACCACTGTTCCTTGAATGGCCGGAACAAAGATGAAGCACCACCTACGATGATGCTACCATCATGTCGAGGGATAAAATATGATAGGGTGTTATCCTTGGTGCGGTTGATGTATGAGTTGTTCAATAACGGCGCTGCAGTTCCCTCTGGGACGGTTATACGACAGCAAATGCCCTTACAGGGGATGATATTCTTGCTGTATTCTGGGAGAAGCGCTGAAACATAGGCGTTGTTGGCGTGGATCACCTTTCCTGCTCGCATCTTGCCACGCGGCGTCTCGACGATGAATGAACCGTCACCCGAGGGATCTGTCATCACAGAAGTGACAGGTGTATGTGCTTGGACATTGACGCCTGCGGCGATGAGTTTTCTTGTGAGATGCATCAAGAATTTGAAGGGCCACATGGTCCCAGCCGTGAAGCTTGCGCATGCAACAGCGCCTTTGACACCGCAGATCTGTTGTATAGATGGGTTAGTCAGTATATATCTCTAGGAACGTCCTTGTGCCGCGCACCAAGCAATGGGCGTTCGGGCTACTTACACCTTCGACTTTGTCGCCTGTATAAAACACAACATCATCCATATACTCGAAGTTGTGAGAGACCATTGACTGGTAGACGGCCTCTGCTTTCTTGGCTGAGTCCTCATTGCACCAGACATCAATAGATCGGGTAAGAGTGAAGTCGCAGTCGATCTTCTCTTCATCAATGATCTTCTTGATGGCGCGCAGATTCGCGATCTCAAACTCGGCAATCTCAGCACCAGCGCGCTCGCCGGCTCGATCTATGTAGGTGGGAATATGGCCGTAGAGGTCTGGCCTACAGTGTCCGCCGTTGCGGCCAGTGGCACCAGAGCAGATGCCCCTGGCCTCGAGGATGCAGATAGACGTTGTGCCAGCATCGCGGACGAGGTGGTGCGCTGTGCTAAGGCCTGCGAATCCAGCGCCGATGATGACGATGTCGCTGTAGTCAAGGAGCTGCTCTGAAGAGCGGTGGTCACGCAGCTCAGTCAAATCTTGTGGTAGGTCTTGTTGCCAGAAGCATGGCGCGGGGTCCGGCGCGGGCATGCACTTGGGCGTACCGGCGGTGCGAGATGTGTTGCCGTTTGAGATGGCCATGATTGCGCTATGATGTGATGAAAGTTTGCTTACAGGATCAGGTTCAGTATCTCAAGTATGTTATGTATGGAGGTTATCTGACGGCATACACCGTTTTAGTTTAGCTGAACTTTACTTGTTGGCTTGTGTTATCGCGTTCGCTCGGATTTGTCAGATTGGTTGTATATAGTTAGATAGACCGGAGTCGGGGTCCACCGGACCGGCATTACCCAATCTGGACAAGTCGCTCCGGCTCCGGTGGACAATGCCGCTAACGCTATATCGCTCACCACGGTGGGTGTACCATGGCATAGCATAGAGAATTGCAGGGCCATGCGCTTCCAAAGAGTCAAAGACAGCCAATCTGATCTCGTTGCGCTCTTCATATCTCCATAGCCGGTCGACCCCGGTCTGATCTGCAGCTATCGCCCTAGCCAGAACTTCCCCAGACTTGTCCAGGGTACTAGGCCTAGCTACTGATAAGCCGTGGCCAATTGTGGCAGACATAAAAACGTTTCGTAATACGGGGAAACAAATACTCGAGATCATCCATTCATTTCTCCTACCAGAGAAACAACCTCCAGTTGTCTCAATTTCCTCAACTCTGCTTTGGTTGCTTCAGCAGTAATCCCGACTCCCAATTCAACCCCTTTCCGTCTTGGCAACAGCCAGATGTCAAGTCACAACACTTCGCCCCAACTTCCCAAAGTCGACGCTATGCCTTCGGAAAAGGAACTCGGTGATCCCATAACCGATACGCGGCGGGACAGCGATGTTGAGAATATGGCTGGGACGGTCATCGAGTCCCAAGAGCTCAGGCAAGGCCTACATCAACGACACATCCAGATGATTGCCCTGGCGGGCACAATTGGCACTGGCTTGTTCCTGAGCTCTGGGCGAGCCATTGCCTATGCTGGTCCGCTCGGTGCCTTCCTGGCATACCTGATCATTGGCTTGGCTGTTTCGAGTGTCGTCTGCGGCGTTGGCGAGATGGGTGCTCTGGCGCCCCTCAGTGGTGGAGTTATTCGTTACGCCGAGCTCTTCTGCGATCCTGCTCTTGCGTTTGCCAACGGATGGAATCAAGTGTACTCATACATGGTCTCTATCCCCGCCGAGATCGTCGCTGCGGCCGTCATCATCGAATACTGGGTCACCATCAACAGCGCCATCTGGATCACCGTGCTCGGCATTCCCATGATCGTCAGTTCGCTGCTAGCTGTGCGCGTCTACGGCGAGCTCGAGTTCGGCTTCTCTATAATCAAGATCATGCTCATTGTTGGTGTCAACA
Organism: Fusarium fracticaudum; assembly: GCA_003353625.1. Lineage (NCBI taxonomy): Eukaryota > Fungi > Ascomycota > Sordariomycetes > Hypocreales > Nectriaceae > Fusarium > Fusarium fracticaudum. Next base: position 103,615 of record PDNT01000009.1, read on the forward strand.
TCATGGCTCTGGTCATTACCTGCGGTGGTGGTCCCAAAGGCGACGCCATCGGCTTCGAGTACTGGCATAGTCCCTACGGACCCATGGTTCAGTACCTCGGCATTGCTGGGTCTCTTGGCCGGTTCCTGGGCTTCTGGAAGACGCTGAACAATGCTCTTTACGCCTACTCGGGCATAGAGAACATCACACTGGCTGCGGCTGAGACCAGGGATCCTCGTCGGTCTATTCCCATGGCTGCCAAACGTATCTTTATCCGCATCGGCCTATTCTATGTTGTGACCATCTTCATGATCGGCTTGGTCGTCCCGTCCACCGACAAGAAGCTGGTACCATGGACAGGAGACGCTTCCATGTCTCCATTTGTCATTGCAGCTCAAAACGCAGGCATCAAGGCTGTGCCGTCCATTGTCAACGCTGTCGTGCTTACTTCAGCTTGGTCAGCGGGCAACTCCAACATGCTCGGCGGTTCCAGAATCCTGTACGGAATGGCAGCTCAAGGCCAAGCCCCCTCCGTTTTCCTTCGCATCAACAGATTCGGTATCCCCTATGTCGCTGTTTCCCTCTATGGGCTGTTCATGGCCCTGGGTTACATGACCCTCTCCGATTCGGCTAGCACAGTCTTCACATGGCTGCAGGATCTCGTCTCCATCTCTACCCTGGTCAATTGGATAACCATTTGCATCGTCTATCTGCGCTTCGTCCACGCCTGCAACAAGCAAGGAATCGATCGTCAAAAGGAGCTCCCTTGGGCTGCTCCTTTCCAGCCTTATACAACCTACGCCTCTCTTGTCTTGTTTGTTCTGCTGTTCTTCACTGGTGGCTATACGACCTTTCTCCATGGGCATTGGGAGATCGAGACGTTTATTTCAAATTACTTCAATTTGCCCTTCGTACTCATTACGTATTTCGGCTATAAGCTCTGGTTCAAGACCAAGATCATTCCATTGGAAGACGTTCAGCTTCGTCATATGATCGATCGTTACCAGAATGAGCCAAGGGTTGAGCCCAAGCCCAAGCGAGGACTGGCAAAACTGAACTTTCTGTGGTCTTGAGCGTTTTGGGAATAGCGGGTTAGCTTTGTAGGGATTCTGCTGTAATTGGCTGAAGACACGTTGAGATCTGATATACGTAGTGTAGTTATTATTTATTGTTATTACAACGCGTTTATGACCTACCCTATAACTCATGAGCTTCCTTTCAAGATTGCCTTTATGGGATTTCGTGTAATATGTATGTATAAGACTTCTAGATTACATTCTCTATAATACTAAGAATACGGTTAAGTATAAGTCAGGGAAGCCCATTGATGCGGCGCAACAAAGACACAAAATGATCAGTCAGTCCTCTAAAATAATTCTACAGTTTGTGGGGAAGTGGGACATGTGGGAAACGCCGAAAGTGTGCTGCAGATTCTCACGTGCCAGTCAGCCGGCTAATTAGCTTGGCTGCAGCTACTCCGCACTACAGTACATACAAGCCTCGAATGTCTAATCAGGCTATGCTCTATTAGGATACAATCTTCAGAGAGGGATTATGAAACTTCCTTTATCTACCTAGATTTATTCACTTAGGTTTTACTAGTTTAAAATATAGATATGTATAAGACATGTGTTTTCTATAGATAAGTCATGGGAGAAGGATCCAGACCGGAACGGTGGCAACGGCATGCTCTTATCGCTTGACATCTCAAGATACGGAGTACCACTAGACTACTTTAAGAGCCGCTAGCATATCTCCGATCCGGAGCCACGAGGGCCAAGAACCAAATGTGGAACCCCCGATGAGGGTGACTGATAGCGTCAAGATGGAGTAGCCAATCATTTCTGGCCGGTCCGGTCCTACTCAATCAGGCTAGATCCAGATGGAATGGTGATAACCCCGGTTGCAGTGGAGTACAGAGTACCAGTGTCACAGTCATCATTGGATAAAAGAGACCATTTCACGTTGTTAATGATGCCGCAACTCGTCTCCTCTTGAGATAATTCATAATTGTCTACTACGTAACCCCAGGTCATCTTGCCCTTCCTATCCGCATCTTATCTTGTTTCGCCAAACTCTCTTTCCCCCTCTTCCCCCGCTCTCGTCTATCTTCAAGGATTGCAACCAAGGTTGACATCAAGTCCCCATCATGGCCAATCAAAAGCATGTCGTCTTCGACGTAGTCGGCACCTGCGTATCCTTCGATGCCTTCTACAAAGGCATCGATCGTGTCATTGGTGAGAAGCTAGCCACCAAGCACATCACAGCCAATGCATTCGGCTACACTTGGATGACGGCTGCCGAGCTGGAGTTTACCTTTCTCTCCGTCTCTGAGCGCCATCGTCCCTACAAGGAAGTCTTGCGCACCTTGTTCTACCGCACGCTGTTCATGGTTGGTGTTGCAGCACCACGAGAACTCGTCACAGACGCAGAAAGGGATGCCTGTGTCCTGGCTTATTCGGACCTCGAGATGAGGCCGGGAGCTAAAGAGTGCTTTCAGATATTGAGAGACGCCGGTTTCACAGTGTGGTGTTTGACAACAGGTGATGTCAAACGTGTGGGTGGATACTTTGAGCGCGCGGGCATTAACATGCCGCTCGAGAACCTCATCAGCTGCGATGGACAGGGCGTGGCCAAGCCCGCGTTGGCTGCGTACAGGCCCACCCTAGCTCGATTTGCACCAGATGATATCAAGTGGTTTGCTGCTGGCCATATGTGGGACGTGTCTGCTGCAGTCAAGGTTGGCTTCCGGGGTGCTTATTGCACCATCTATGAACAGGATCCCTGCTCTGACATTTTCGACACCCAGATGGAGGTTATAGCTGACACACTACCGGATATGGCAAAGGGGATCGTAAAAGCATCGCTTTAGTTCTTATCTGTTTCAAATAAGCTAAATTGACCTTGTTTTAACATAATCAGCTTGCCCTGCCTAGTTTCCTCCATGAGGTCCTGTAATGAATCGCCCAAGTATCTCTGTCTCGGACTGGGTAAGCCATCCATCAGTCGGAGAGAGATTTTCCGTCCCAAAGAAGGGTAGTTGAAGTAGAGGATCAGCCATAGGGTCGTAAGCACTGAAAAAGTCCATGCTGGACAGGGCCTGGAAGTCCACGGGCCAACCAGACGTGGAGTCCGTCTCCGCTTGATCACCTGAGGCATTCGGAGCAGCTGTTGTAGCGGCTTCGAGACCATTCTTGCCTGCCAAGGTGGCTCCCCAGCTGCGAAATGCTTCGTATGCCGAATCGGAACCTGCTTGGTTACGACTACCCACGTCATTCGGTCGTGGCCCAGCGTGCAGACGAGCGAGAGCACGTTCAAGCGACTCGATCAAGGAGACTTCAGAACGTGCCGACTCTCCGATAGCAGACATCTCCCTTATCATATCCAATCCATCACATAACGACTTGCGGAATTGGTCAGAGAGATTGCGGATCGAGTAGGCAATCAGCACCAGTAACGATGCTCGACACGCACTGTATTCGGGATACGAGGCCCGAGCAAGACCCATCTCGCTCGACCGTAGCTGCTGACAAATATCAAGGGCTTCTGTTGCCGCTTTGATACAGTCGCTTATCAGCTCTTCCCGGCTAGCCCCGAGTTTCGAGGCAGTTCTTTCGTTGGTCCCAGGACTGTTTTCGGGAACGGATGGACTTGTTGCAGAGTCTTTTGTATCTTTCTTCAATAGAAACGGCCTCCCAACAAACATGCGCACCAGGCAGTAGTCGAGTCTCAAATGCATCACTGAACGTGACTGTGTCATTGTTGGTTGCTCATTCGCGCCGATTGTATCCGGAGGGAGAGATTGCCACCATGTGGTCAAGCTGTCCTTTTTGGCCACAAGTCGCGATACAATTGTAAGTATCTCTCGCTTTCGACAGTTGCGCAAGATGTTTCTGTATAAGTGTCATTCATAGGTAACCGTATCTTGTCTTATGCGTGGAGGCTTGTTCTCAACTTACATTTCGTGATACATGTCTTCGAGAAAGTACATCAGCTGTACAGAAACTCTTGAAAAAGAAGCTCGTTTACGCTCATCATCTGATTGTAAACCCTCTTGATGTACTGGTAGAGTGGCATCGATATTTGACCGAGACACCGAGATGGGCCGGCCGTGAAAAATAGATATCTTTCTTATCTCTGGTCAGCGGAGTGCAGTCTGGGGAAGATATAGCTTACCTTTCCACCACGTAGATCGTCCACCAAACACGGTTTCGAGTCTCGATTACGCTTGCGTTAAAGGCGCTGTTGCTGCATTTTCGATGCATGCCATTCTGCATCCCTAGCCTAGTAGCCAGGTTAAGGTATATAAAACCAAGGCCAGAAGCGTCAATAGGTACTGAATAGTATCCAAACAACAGGCATACCTGCACACTTTCGAGGGATGAGATCTCGATGATTTCGGGAAGCAGCCGGATTGCTTGTTGGTAAAACATGGCGCCTATCTCTTCTTCCAAGAGGCCTGGTGTTGAGGTGTTATTGGAACCGTCGGTGTGTTCAAGATGAGCGTATTGCGTTCCAATGGCAAGGATGGTCAGGAGGATGCTGACCGTCGCTTCACTACCAGGTTGAGACAGACGTTGAGGATTCTTGTAGAGCAGATCTAATTTCTCAAAAACCCAGCTTTGTTCAACGAAGAAGAGATAACTCTCAGCAAACTTGAAAAAGACTGTAACCAGGAAGTTTGATATGCTGGCAGGAGGGAACGATGATATGGCTTCGGACAAGTGACTACGCCCAGGACGTAGATGATGTGCACGTGGATAACCATCCGAGTCATCATTCTGACTATTGGCCCCCTACACATTATTAGTTAATGATGTATAAATCATAGGTATTACCCGTTGGTAGTATAACATACCCGTCGGCTCTCCGGCTCTTGTATCTGACTCTCAATCAGGTTTTTGATGCGCATGGAGAAGTTCCAGTAAGAGAATTCTCCTGAGAAATCTGTAATCCTTTAGTGTCCTTCTTCGATGCAAGTCAAGTATGAGGCAACCAACACGCTGCCGTATCTCCAACTGGTTGCATTGTACACGCCTCATCATCGATCTCCAACGCTTCCAAGTTGTCCCCCAGCCCTTCCAAGTCCCTCGGGCCATCCAAGGCTGGATTTAGACTCTGATGCTCGGCTTCGAGTCTATCTGCTATGTTGGAGAGGTTCTCAGTGTCAAGCGACACTCCTGGCATGGTGCGCCGTAATATCCGCTCCATGTGTTTTGACCGTTCAATTAGTTGGCTCGTATCTTGTCTGCGACGGCTTTCTCTTCGAGCTGTCAGACATGCTCTCGACAATCGATGAAGCTACTCACCGCGGAACGTAGGCCCGAAACTCACGAGGTTTCGGGGTCGGATCCGTATATCTACATTGCCGTTGGAGATGGGAACATCTGCGGCACGGGAAGCCGCTTTCGCATTTCTCTTTCAATCGACGACATTCATCGCACCTATCGCATCCGACATTAGACAAATTTGGTATGTCCCTCCTGGGCTTGTCTAGGAATCTTACGCTCGGGAGACGCGTCTTCGTTGTTCCATAACCACTAGGTCTGTAACTCACGGTCGTATTGAGTCAGGTAGGGAGCTCACTCGGTATGAGATAAGGGATGTTGATGAGTATGAATGCATGTTCGTTCCCCAATCTTGGCAGCCGACGTGACTTGCATGCACCCCGCTTTTCCAGCAGCTATCCCAGAATAGTTAGTCACTGTGCAGTGTCTTATCTTGAGTCAGGTAAGATAAGCTTGAAGAAGAGAGTGAGTTAATTGATAGTGAAAGCTTATGACAACTCAAGATATATTTTAGACTGATACAGCATAATTTACAACGGCCAAGCAAGGGGATGGTGGTCAACGACCCCCCAACTACGAACAAATTCTTACAGGTAGTTGATTTACAGTTGGGAGAGACAGGATGCTTCCTCAGTTTTGTGGATGGGGAAGACTAAGTATTGCGAAAATAAAACATCTCTACAAGGTAAAGACTAAAGCGTGTCTGTTATATAAATATGAAAATAATAAATATTTACTTGGTTCCACTTGCTCATGTGCCATGCTGGACTCGGTGGGCCTTGAGCTCTTGATGCTACTTACCCCTCGCAGCCTCTGTCTTGGCGCTTTGTGGGGTCAGCTCAGCAGACCATTTCTAAATACCCTGGATCTGCCAAAATACAGGTTCTTGTATGTGGGACAAAGAGGAGAGACTTGATTTGCTTCCTTTGCTATAGGTATTCCTATTATATCTCAGAACCAGCTAACAATATCTTTTTTCCAAAATATCAGATCTGCGTCCCACAAAAACGTCAACCTTTGCTTATCATTAACGAAATCATGTCTTCCCCTAGCTCAAAACCTCGTCCGGTCATTATTGTTGGAGCAGGTCCGGTTGGTTTGATCACGGCAGTCAACTTGGCTAAACTCAATGTGCCAGTGCTGATTCTAGAGAGAAACCACGAAGTCGACCAGTCTCCCCGCGCAGCTGTTTATCAACCTTGTGCACAGGCGGAACTGCTCGAATCTGGAACACTCGACGACGTCCGAAAGGAGTCTGTTCTCAATGATGTCATGACTTTCTGGAAGAACAAGGAGAGGGTCGCTTATATCACCAAGACTCAAGATGCCGATAGATTCCCTGCCGGACTCAATTGCCCGCAACCCAAGCTAGCCAAAATCTTGGTCGACCATCTCCTCAATAAATACAATGCTGAGATAAAGTTCTGCCAGAAGGTCACTGAAATCAACCCCGACGCGGGACAGGATATAGTCGAAGTCGTGGCTTTAGACACTAACGCAAACCTCGAGATCAGATACACCTGCAACTGGCTTGTAGGGGCCGATGGCGCTGGATCAGCCGTCCGGAGACTCTCTGACATCACATTTGACGGCTTCTCTTGGCCCAAGGAAGACTTTGTCGCAACCAACGTACGCTTCGATTTCATGAAGCATGGGTTTTCTACAGCCAACTTTATCATGGACCCTGTTCACTGGTCCGTCGTATGTATTCTAGACCACGCTGGTCTTTGGCGTTGTGCCTTTGGTGTTAAGGCGGGAATGACAAACGATGAGATTCGGGAGGAGATAGATGAGCACTACAAGCATATCTTTCCAGTCTGGCCTGTCGAATACGAGCTCGTGGAGCTAAACAAATACAAGCCTCATCAAAGATGTGCTTCGACTTTCAAGAAAGGAAGAGTTTTGCTAGCGGGAGATGCTGCTCATGTGCGTACTGATTCTCAAAGACCCTTACAGCCATATCCCGCGAGATCACCTGATTTACTGACAATAGACTGTAGAGCAACAACCCTATTGGAGGACTGGGATTGACTACAGGCCTCTTGGACGCAGGCCCCCTCGGCCGCGCTCTCGGTGCCGTGATCAATGGTCGAGCACCAGAAGACCTTCTTGACTACTGGGCAAATGCGCGTCGCGACAAGTGGCTCACATTCACAAATGCCTTCTCCATTGAGAACAAGAGAATGATCCAGATGGGTGGATATAGCGAAGACCCTCTTGGCATATGGGCTGATGACGAAGTCGCGAAAGAACATAGTATGCAGAAGTGGGTAAGGACGGCAACTCCAGAAAAGAGACAGGAGGACACTCAGTTCCATGAGTCGCTTACAGACCTCCATAACCAGGACATGGTCCATGTGAGGCAATGGAGCATTACTCTTGATCCTCGGTGGATGGAGGAGTACGAGGATCCAGAGGTGGTGAAGTACAGAATCTCACTTCGGCCAGATAGACCCTAAGTATAACTATGCTGGTCCTATCTAGATACCAATTAAGGTCTTCATGATTTACTAGATTGAAGTTACAGTCTTTTAAATACTGGCAAATTGTATGTGGCTTTCATATAATTAGAACCTACCTTTTTCGTCTCTGTAATATAACTATAAGCAAAGAAAAGAACATATTCTAACATTTTTAAGATATAGAGTACTGTATCAGGCAGGTTTGCGCTACCCAGCACACCCGCCAGACTCTAACTTAGTATTTAGCCTCAAGTTACAAAGCGAGTTCTATAACAAGGCCCTTTCTTACATAGATGTCTGGGATGCAATGGAGAATTAAGATTTTTATTAGCAGTACAACCCCGATTTACAAGTCTAAGGTAACTAGTTTGGTCCAGACCTCCAAGGCCCTTTATAAGGATAGTGAGCCTTACTGAATACAGCTCATCGATGTTATTTGTAATCTAACAGGTAGAAAAGCAAAGTAGCCAGGGGTAATAGATTCAAATCACATTATATAAACTATATAGACCAGTAACTCTAGTCAAGTAACTCGCCATAGTTGCCAGTATTAAAACTACTTTATGTAAAGGAATTATAACCCCAAAAACAGCTACTGTTTTATTTCCGCAGCAAGGTCCGCCCAGTAAGCGCATTTCTCAGATAATGAGTTACTTATTTGTTCCATCCTAGTATTGTTCGTCTCGATATTAAGAAAGCTACCGCCCATGGATTCCTTCCAAAATGGCGTTCCATTAGCCCTTAAGATGTTAGGGTTGCCAGAAGACCGAGCGAAACTAGTCCAGAAAGCCTGCACTATAGGGACTATCGCAGCATTAGATTGACCGGGTTCGTAGCTTGTGGCCCCCGGCAGAGCAGCGTAGTTCATGGCGAATGAGGGTCCCCAGACAGCCTGCGTGTCGAAAGTATGTGGTACAATGTAACCAGCTTCGACCTCGACCGGATCAAAGATGCGATCAAGATATAAGTACACTGGAACACCAGCATGATGGAGACCGGCCACAAAGTGGAAAGCCGGACAAAGGAAGGAGGAATCGCCGAGCATATCTGCCGCTCTGTAGTATAGTGGAGCATGCGTGACGTTGACATTGGGATACGTCGCTGGTATATCTGAATGAAGCTGGTTTAGCCTACTCAAGGCCGTTTTTGTCAAACCAGGGAGTTGCGCCGTTAGGAATTGGTTCACATCGTCAGTAGTATTGGCTTGAGGTGCAAAGACCGTTCCTTCTGTGTTGGAGGACCCCAGGATCATTGGTTTGTCTTTAGCAAACCGTCCTTGTTGAAGCAGAGTGGAAGGCCGATCTGGGAGAAGGCTACCGTCGATGGTCGGACCATATCCAAAGAGGGCAGGCTCATGTTGGCCTGAGAATGGGATAGCCACATTCTTGGCTTGAAACTGTTCGATAGGCAACTGGCGCAGACATTCCAAGTCGCTACAGTTCGTAGACTTAAGCAGGTGATCGTAATGGAACTGCATCTCATCAACAGTGTAGACTGAGGGCAGATACATGGACTCGGCAATTCCTGCACTCCACTGCTTAGAGCTCTCTGTGGACTTGCCTCCGTATGCCAATAATTGTAGAAGGACACTGCCTCCGCCAACTGAAGTACCGAAAAGTGTCACTTTGTTCGGATCGCCACCAAATTTGGAGATATGTTCATGAACCCATTCGATAGCGGCCATCTGATCGTGAAGCCCTACATTCAGGTTTCCTTCTTTTTCCAATTCATGACTCGCAAGGAAACCGTACGGACTAACACGGTAGTTGAAGGTGGCCACAATCATGTTTCCCTGGGTTGCTTCGATGAGGCCGGAACCATTGTAGTTTGCGTTGATGTTCTGGACAAATCCACCACCTTGGATCCACACCATGACTGGACGACCGCCATCTTTGTTGAGGGTCGCATTTTTCGGAGCGTATACGTCGATGAACAGGCAGTCTTCTGAGAACTCCAAGTCGGGGGTCGGAACAGATGGAATAACGCCATAACAGACAGCGCCGTGCTAGTATTCGGAGATTAGATATAGGTCTAGACTGTAAGTGATAAAACTCACCTTGTGAGCCTGGACTAAGTGCGTTTCATTGAGGGGCCGATCAGGCAACCGGAAACGGCGTGACCCCGTGGGCGGCGCGGCATATCTGAACTAACATCAGCAGCATGTCGAAATGAGAGTGTTGTAAGTATCAACACACCGCATACCCAGGAACTGGTTGAGACCGTTGGAAAGGGCCGCACCTTCGTATTTAGCATAGCCCAAATTAACACGAGGTACAGTCGTTGACGAGCAGCTATCGACAGGCTTTGCGGCTGCGATTATGCCTCTGAAAGAGGACGTGCACAACAACACTATGTACGAGAGTCGTGGCAACATGGTGGGTAAGTCTGGTGCTCTGGAAGGTATTGTAAAATAAAAATATTTCGCAGTTTGTGACTTGAGTAGATCTAGGAGTGGAATGTGACAAGCACCTTATATACGTATCACAGGACAAATCATCACTGGGTATTTAAGATGATGGCAGATCCTACATAACCAAGAGAGTAAAGCGTAAATTGCATGACATTTGTAAGCGCACTGCAAATCAGACCGTATTTTTCAGGCCTCCAACTTGAGTTACTTGACTAAACAGTTCGCGCGCGCTTGTCAGTAATCTTGAGATGGATTTCGGCCCTGTTAATGTGTAGCTTTTGCTGATTTCGTTGATGTCACCACGCGGCTCATACGCCAACGAAGCTATCATAGGCGGATTGCCGAGGATCGCGTACGCTCTGACCCACACAGCCACACCTAGTTTGGAATAGCCTCAGAAAACAATTGCGTTAGTTATCTAGCGGTATGCTTTTAAGTAGCTCTGAGGGATGGATTACCCAGCACGAGAGACAACTAAAGGACAATGAATCATCGCGTTTTGCTGTTGCTCGTTACTCATCAGACTGTAAATCACTTGGATCAATAGCAGCACTGAACTCCAGAGGGCTCTCGATGCGATTCGTCGAAATTCCGGGTTGTTGCCGCTGGTTCTATAGGCTTGGCAGGCAAAGGCATGCAATGCAAGAGTTAAAGTACAGGTTATCACTTCGGCCAGATAAAATTTAAGTGTACATATAATGGTTCCCATCTCGTCACCAATTGGGGCCTGCTCGATGCACGACTATATTTCCAGATTTGCTAAGATATTCTACCGATTAACAAACAATCATCCTGTAGAGCTCTACTGCACAGTCGCTGCGTTGCACCAATTCAGTGTCAGAATTGTACCAGATTCACTTTCAACGATGTAGAGGGTCTTCTCAGCCCCCTCTCTCCAAGTCAAATTAGTCGTGCCGGAACCAAAACCCTTTGTCGTGATGGCTGCACGCGGTGTGCCGTCCTTGTGGTGCACAAAAACCATGCCCAGTGTAGAATGAGCAACAAAGAGATCACCCTCTCGATTCGTCAACAGGCCATCAGGTCCCCCAATACCAAAGTAACTCGAAAACCGCCCTGTTCGCTGCACACTGCCATCTGGGTACAGGGGCGCAAGCCAAACACTATTGTCCCTTGTCATGGCGACGAAGAGGTTCTTTTCATCTTTGTCGAGAACTAGGCCATTGGGCGAAGGACAGTTGCGAAGCAGCACCTCGACGCGGTTAGGGCCACTTCCTGGGTTGAAGCCTGAGCTGATACGGTATACACGCCCCGTCGGGTCTTGAAGTCCGCTCATGCCCTGGTCTGTGAAGATTATGCTGCCGTCGCAGGTGACGATCAGGTCGTTGGGTCCCTTGAGCCGCTCGCCGTTGAAGCGATCCATCACAGTGGTCATAATCTTGGTTTCGAGGTCGAGAGCAAGGATGCCATGTTTGAAGTCGGCGATGAGCAGTTGGCGACGCTGTTTATACCATGCTAGGCCATTGGGCTCACCGTCGTATTGTATCACAAGGTCCCATTCATTTGTATCTAGATTGACGGCAAAGATCCGGCCGTAAGGGATGTCGGCAAGATACAGTGTGTCGTCTATGACGACTGGACCTTCAAGGAAGCTGTCGAGTGGTCGTCCACGTTTCTGGTTCGTCGAGTGCTCTGATCCGCCAACAGTGCGAAATTTGAATGGAAGCGTGGTCAGGAGCTTCGGCTCTAGCACGGGAGGGGGCGAGAACCAATTCATCTGGCAGGATAGCTGAGCAAGGCCCAGGTCATGCTGACTTTTCGAACTGGTAAAGGCATGATTACATAGTCTAGGTCATCGGGCCTGGAAAAGATCTGGAGCGGAGCTTTGCCGTACGAACACACCCGCTAGATTTGAAGAACGGGCAAATGCCGCACGGGGTGGTGTATGGAAATTGAGCACGGAGACTCTCCGCCCAGGGCTGGGGCGGTGTTTGCTCCGCTTCCCCACGATTCCGGGGCCCCGCGGGGAAACAATCTAGATACCAGGCTACTGGTGAGTCTATTCTGGTTGCCCCTTTGTTTGCTCGCTGTATCCAGCGGATTCCACCCGCCATTGCGTGCATCATGGGCATAAGACTGTCCGCTCATCATTATATAAACGATGCTATATCTCACTCCATCTCACTACTGTACAAATGTTCTCCATCTCATTCTCCATTCGATCAAGGATTTCTGCATATCATGTCAGGCCTCAAGAATCAGCAACCATGCCTTCACCTCGAGAACAATACCGAAGCCACCAAAGCAAACACCGAGAGCCCAGTATCCTTCGGCCAAGCGGATGAGAAACGGCTTGTCCGAAAGCTCGACAGGACCATACTCCCTTGGATCATGCTCCTCTACCTTCTTTCTTACATCGATCGAAGTAACATGGGAAACGCCCGTAATATTGGCCTCGCAGAGGATGTTGGTCTCTCCAGCATCCAGTATCAGATTGCCTCAGCTTCTTTCTACATTGGCACAGTCATATTCGGCACGATTGGCGCCTTGATGTTGAAAGTAGTCAAACCTTCCACGTGGCTGGGCATCTGTGCCGTGGGCTGGGGCGCTGTCAGTACTTTACAGGCTTCATGTGTCAATCCCGGAGGACTCATCGCTGTGCGTTTCTTCCTCGGGGTTTTTGAGGCATCATTCGCCCCTGGATGTGCCTTGTACCTCAGCTTCTGGTACCTCAAGTCTGAACTATCTCTGCGCATCGCGGCCTACGCCGGTATGAGCGCCCTGAGTGGTGTCATCTCAGGCCTAGTTGCCTACGGTATGGGCCTCGCCAACGGCATGGCTGTTACTCCTTGGCAGGGCTTGTTCCTTGTCGAGGGCCTTCCGACAATTGCTGTGGGGGTTGCTACTTTCTGGATGCTACCTGGCCGACCAGAGTCCGGGAAGTCGTTTTGGTTCACGGACGAGGAGCATCAAATTATCTTGGATCGACGTAGCAGGTTCACCAAAAACGCAGACGAAGGCATCAGCAAAGATCAAGTCAAAGCGTAGGTCTTTCTTTATTTGTTTGTCTCACTGGCTATCCAATAATTAACAACGAATCCGACAGAGCTTTTCTTGATTACCGTCTTTACCTTTTCTGCGTCATGTACTCCGGTCTGTCCTTGTCCCTTGCCGTCGCTGCCGTATTCCTGCCTACAATTGTAAAGGATTTGGGTTACCACTCCGTGCGGGCGAATCTAATGACAGCTCCCATTTACGCCGTCGCCTATGTCACTTTACTTATCACGGCCGCCTTGTCTGACAGGTTTCGGGTCAGAGGTATTCCAATCTCTATTGGAGGGTTGATAGCTGGCACTGGATACATCTGTCTCGGTCTTCTGAAAGATGACTTGTCGCGATATATAACATGTTTTCTCGCTGTCACGGTATGTTCTTCAAATACCAGTTGGAATTTCATAAGACTCGCCCACTGACCCCTCTCGTCACAGGGAACATATATGGCCTTCCCTATCGTCCTTACTTGGATCACTTCGACTTTTGCTGGAGACACAAAGGCAGGCGTCGGCCTCGGCATTGTCATTGCTGTCACTCACGCCGTGGGCGTTGCCGCGTCCAACATCTATCCCAAGACCGATGCGCCGTACTATCTCACGGGCAACGCAGTATCAAGCTCCCTCGTGTTCCTCACGGCCTTGAGCGCTGTTGGTATGAGTGTTATGCTTTACAGGGAGAACCGCCAACGTGATAGGCGTTTCGGTAGACCTGAAGCAGGCGTGCCCATTGACATGGGAGGCGATGCTGATAGAGCTCAAGATTATCGTTATGAAATTTAAGGTATATATTTATTAGGGAAAAAATCTATAAACACCTTAGTTAATAAATTAATATTAATTATAGTAAATTATTATAAATAATATTATTAATAATGCTTAAATAAAATTAAATAAGAAAATAAGTTAAATTTATTTATTTATAAGATAATTACTATTAGATGATTAATAATACTTCTGCATTAGTCTTGGACTAATATCTTAATACATCAGGTTTATTATAGCTTCTGGGACACGCTTTCTGGTTTGCGATCCAGACTTCTCTCTCATTAGGGGCATCTATTACCTTGGGCTCTCACCGTGAATAGTATACGTTATATCTTATCGCCTATAGCGTCTACGAACTGCGAGCGATAGAAATGTGATAAATGGGCTCTGGGAGGCTCAAGACGCTTGCTTCCCCAATTCAAATCGCCATGCCCCCAATCACACTAATCGATATATCGGAGCTAGAGGAAAAAATTAATTAGCACAGCATTTAGTGCCAGACTTAAAGGAGGTAAAAATCAACGTTAACTTAGCAAAGTTAAATTCTAAAGAGAATAGAGTTCGCCGTTCCGTTGCCAACGAAGAAGGTCGTGCCAGCTCATGCAATCACATAATCTGGGGAAATACACCCACGAATGAAAAGAATCACCGACGTGCCTTATTGCCGAAAGCTTTGGGGGAAGCTATACTCGCTAGTGCAATTGAGGAATCGAATCGCATCTCCCACTTTACGATGTCACGCATCATGCAGCAGTTTTACTTATTTAAAAGTCGTTTGAGAAACAGCTGGAATACGTTGAATGTGCCGGGCATCCGAGATGGTTCAGATTCCAGACTCGATGGTGAAACATGACAGCCTGACAGGTTGCTCTGGAAAAATGCAGTCCACCAATTGGCTAAACTTTTTGTGGCGTCGATGTTAGTGTTTCAATCTTAACCCTGGTAGATTGGGGGCGATGTGGAGCACTCGTGCAATTCCCGAACCAAACTCGCGATCCCTAATCAAGATGCAGGGCCGATGATGTTGTAAACACGGGCCATTGTCACGGCTGAGCGGCATCTGTACGCGGATACTTCATGACTCAAGCTTCAGATGCGCGCTTCAGATATATAGTCAGCGAGTACACTTAGTATATAAGAGAGCCGCATGCTCTTGGCATCGACTATCTTATTCTTGGCATCAGCATTCAATTCAGCAGTATACTTCACTTCGTATATACACTTTCTCTCAAAACTTCCATTCTTTAAAACATTACATTCATTACCATGTTCTCTTCAACTGTCCTTCTCAGCGGCCTGGTCGCCTCTGTACTTGCAGCCCCAGCTCTTGAGCCTCGTGCCAGCTGCACTTTCACCGATGCCGCTACTGCTATTAAGAACAAGGCTAGCTGCTCTACTATCACCCTTAACAACATTGCCGTTCCTGCCAAGACCACTCTCGACTTGACCAAGCTCAATGATGGCACTCACGTCATCTTCCAGGGCAAGACCACTTTCGGCTATGCTGAATGGGAGGGCCCTCTCATCTCCTTCACTGGTAACAACCTGCTCATCGAGGGAGCTTCTGGACACTCCATTGACTGCGATGGTAAGCGATGGTGGGATGGCAAGGGCAGCAACGGCGGCAAGACAAAGCCCAAGTTCTTCAGCGCCCACTCTCTCAAGAACTCCAACATCAAGAACCTGAACGTTCTCAACACCCCTGTCCAGGCTTTCAGCATCAACAGCGTCACCAACCTGGGCGTCTATGGCGTTCACATGGACAACTCTGCTGGCGACTCTCTTGGTGGACACAACACCGATGCTTTCGACGTTGGCTCCTCTACTGGCGTATACATCTCTGGAGCTGTCGTCAAGAACCAGGACGACTGTCTCGCCATCAACTCTGGCACCAACATCACCTTCACCGGTGGTAACTGCAGTGGTGGCCACGGTCTCTCCATCGGATCCGTTGGTGGACGCTCTGACAACACCGTCAAGACCGTCCGCATCCTCAACTCTGCCATCTCCAACTCCGACAACGGTGTCCGCATCAAGACAGTTTCCGGCGCTACTGGTTCCGTTTCCGATGTTAAGTACGACACTATCACTCTCTCCAACATCGCCAAGTACGGTATCGTCATTGAGCAGGATTACGAGAACGGCTCTCCTACTGGAACCCCCACTTCTGGTGTCCCCATCACCGACGTCACCATCAACAAGGTCACCGGAACTGTCAAGTCCAGCGGAACCGATGTCTACATCCTTTGCGCTAGCTGCAAGAACTGGACCTGGACCAACAACAAGGTCACTGGTGGAAAGACCTCTACCAAGTGCAAGGGTATTCCCTCTGGTGCCTCTTGCTAAGTGTTGAGTTTGGGTGAGGAGAAGTACATGGAAGTTGTGTAGAACATGACATATAGCTGGTACTATCTTCTGTTTGTTTTCTTTGTATATATAAGCTATCAGTTAATACTATTCTCTCTGATGCACATATTGACTTTCTCTGTCTATAGCATATTATGTGAAATACAACGTGTGCAGATTTGAAAGTGTTATTTATGAACGAGCAATGGTAAGGAACTATACGTGAATTGCATTCCTGGGCTTGACCAAGAACCAGATTGATTATGGCTCTTTGAGGCTCAATCCGCTCAAATGAGTCAAATCATGAGACACAATCGTAATTGGCTATGGCTGGTCACGCAGGATCTTTGGCCCCGACTGCGGGGTCAAGGCGGGCCCGTCAGCAATAAGATCGGGGCTCTCAAGACTAGAGAACATTAAGTTTCGTACGGCTTGCTGTGAAAAATGAGCAGAAGTCTTTTCGTTATACGTCCAAAGAATGCAGCGGCTGACTTGGAAGATCTGCCTTATAAGTACGTTCCACTCGGCGCTGGGCAGATAAAACTGCTGCACCTCAACCCTGACCAAGAAGCAGATCAGCTCAATGGCGAGCTCATTGTCAAAAGCTTGGAAGAGCTTCCTCCACGACAAAAAGCGGGCACTACAGCTCAGACAGATCCGATAGACCCAGAGAAATACGTTTGCTTTGACGCCATCTCCTATGTTTGGGGCCAGTCAACCTTCACAGACACCTTTTTCACCGCTCAAGGGTCCATCCCGATAACAGCATCACTCGCTTCTATTCTACGTCGACTTCGCAACGAGGAAAAGTCCCAGCTTTACTGGGCTGACGGCCTTTGCATCAACTAGTTAGATATGGCGGAGAAAGAAGTCCAAGTGTCTCTCATGGGCACCATTTACAGCTCTGCCATGAGGGTTCTGTGCGATATTGGCGAAGAAACAGAGAACTCCACACTTATACTAAACGCCATAGATCGGTATTGGAAACGAAACATCCGTCGTGGACTTGTGCTGGGTCAGGGGGACTCCATGATCCTCTCCGGAGAGTCAACCGCAAAGCTATTGGATATACCATACCCAACAGAAGAGGAGGCAGATGCTATTGAACATGTTGAGGGAAACGAATGGCCTGCGAGGTATCGTCAACTCATTTCTGCGCCATGGTTTCACCGCCTTTGGGTCGTGCAAGAATTTGTCCTTGGACGTGATGCAGTCATGATCTTTGGACGTCGACACATCCCTTGGGGACGGCTCTGAGCAGGTACTTTATGGTATAAAGGAGTTAAGTGGCCGTGGGACCAAGCTGAGTTCACCAACGAGGACCTAGTAAGCCTTTTCACATCATACAACTCCATGTGTATTGTTCGTTCATGTCGACTCATCGATCTCAACACGTCACATGGCCGTGAGTTCAACGACATTGTCAAACTACTGCTTAGTGGAGTCGATATGAATCAAGCAAACTTGCCAATGAGTATGGCGTTCTTTTCCTCCCACGGCTGCAGTGTGCCCCGGGACCGTTATTTCGGTATTCTCGGCATGATCGATGAGGACGACAAAGAGAAAGCACTCAGTCTTCGGCCTGATTATACTTGCCCAATGAGGGAAATAACAATGGGATTCTGGAAATATGCATTGCAGACTGATTCAGGAGGAGATCTCCTGCTTTGCGCTGGTCTACCTGGTCGTGCTGAAGAATACCCTACTTGGATATGAGATCTTTCTGCGCCGAAACCATTGAAGCATGTCTGGATAGCACGTCCCATTAGTACTGCATGGCATGCAGCAGGGGGGTAAGCAAGCACGTGGTCTGTAGACTTCAGCAAGGATGATAGTGATCAGTGTTTCGTCCAAGGGTATCATATCGACAATCTCACTGACAAGTCATTCAATGGAGCTCCTGGTCCTTTCAACTTTGTTGCCATGACTCGTTGGATTCAAGAAGCTTTCAGCTTCTTCATTGGGCCTGATACATCGGTTGGTGACTTGGATACACTATATCCCCTAACTGCCGATCCTGTCCACGAAGCGGCTCTGAAGGTGATGATGGATCACAACAAACAAGACACAATGAGCCCCGATGACGAACAGTTTAAGGACATGCTACGTATAGGACTATCTCTGCCTCACGTAGCCTTCTCTCAAGATACTGAGCAAAAAATGGCGCGAGAAGAGCCAGCTGAAAGAAAAGTCACCAAGGAAGAGACCATTATGGGGAGGATCATTTCTGAATTCCAAGATTAAATGCCCACTTTGCAGGAGCTGTTCCATCGAATCTATAATGCAAGAGGATTGGGTTTCTATAAAACTAGGAGGGGCCTTTTTGCACTAATGCCAAAGATCACCCGCCCTGGTGACTCTCTTTGGATCTTCAAGGGATGCAGATTGCCTGTTGTATTACGGCCAAGTATATCGCATAACGATTCATATGAGTTTGTTGGAGGTGGCTACGTGTATGGGATCATGAACGGAGAAATGCTGGAAAAGCCTAAGTTTGAGTGGAAAGAGGTCTCCCTCCGAGAGCCACTTATAGTCAATCTCGATTAAATAACACCTGCAATCCAATTTGGTGCTTTAATCTCTAACGGTTGGCGCATGTTAAAACTTGAACAACTATAGAGTAGTGGTAATTAGTCTATTAGGCCAAAAGACAGCAGTATATTGCGCCCGAGGGTCCTGTTGATATGTGGTTGTAGTAACTAATATACTCGATATCAAGATTGTATTTACGTGTGAGGCGCGCGAGGTGAGTATCTATTCATGCTTATTAGACCCAGCGCGAACCTCCCACTTCGGTTCGCCTTGAATTCCCATAGTAAGCTCAAGATCGATATGCTTTCTCCGTCCCTCCGATGGATCCCCTACTGGTTGCCATTCGGCAATAGGCTTATCCAAACTACACCCAATCCGATCCAAGCTCAATACGGCAGAGTTTGATCTGTTTGGGACTGGATTATTAGCACTGTATATAAGTTTGAAGGCACACTTTTCTGGCACAGCTCTGGCACGGTAACGTTGGCTGTAGAAGAAAGGAATTCGGGAGTTCTTGCTTATCTTATCAGCGTAGTAGGTTTTATTTAGAAAGTTAAAGATAAGAAGTAATACTAACGCAGCGACGGCCCATAGTGCCTTGTTTCAGCACTGTCCTCGTTTTGCTATAATTATGTAAATGTGCTATAGAAAAAAGGGTAACGACCGGTCCGATCTGGAGTTCAGAGGCAAGCTAATATACGACTTACTTAATAAAGCAGTTCAGTGCTCTTACTTCCACAATAACTTAAACTTTAAACTACCTAAAATTTAGCTCCTAGGCACTAAGCAAGAGCTTAGTCTCTCAATTGGCCTGTAAAGTTCTAGGCTAAAAAAAGAACACTACTGGTCTTGTTTAGTGGAGTCTATGCTTATGGATGCCTAAAAAGAAAAAAAACTGCCCGTGAATATAAAATCAGAAATCGCAACATAAAGGACTTGATATTTCCTGACATCTTCAGCAGCCTTCACTCTGTCACAATAACAATGCTACCTTATCCTCAAGGCCCAGCTCTGACGTCCGCTCAGGAGAAGCTCCTCTGGGATAACGATGTTGTCAGGAACCTCACCGAAGAGCAGTGGAAAGCCTTTGGGCAGTGGGTGGGAGCGAATGACCCAACGCCCCTGGAAGCAAAATATTGGATCACCAAAGAAAATGATCTCGATCTCAACGTCTTTTCTTTACAGACTTTGGCTTTGCTTGTCAAGCACGCCAAATTTGCCTACTGCGGGCAATCTTCCAAGAGCTTGAAGCAATCTTATACGGTAACAAACGCCGCGTCAGTGGTCAGCGTTTTTAATTACTTATACATTGATCAATACAGGAAGATGACTTAATCGTACGCAAACCAGGCTTTGGTTTACCTCTCGATCACATGCCTGATGAGAAAGACCGGTTCCCCATCCTGTTTCCTGATGATAGTGATGATGGCTGGAATGCTGTTGTCCTTCTTATCCGGGAATGCTGTATGCTGAAATTCATAGATGAACTGTCTGATAAACCAAGGTGGTGGGAGAAGATCAACGATCACGAAATTGCGACTAAATGGAAAAACGAAGCTCTGGCTATGGACTGGAAATCCTACCTCCAATATGCTGATTTTACTTCCGCTATGGCTGACGCTGTGAGTTAATCATGCTATTTTTCTATCTTAAGATATTGACAATGGTGCATAGTGTATTCAAGAATTACGAATCAAAGCAGATCTATATGAGAAAACGGGTCTTGTCCCTGTATATGATTATTCCGTCGCCGTGCTTAAATCCGATACCATCATGACCGCTGAACTAGCAAAGTCCCTCCAAGAAGCGATCCAAGTATTGGAGGATATAGCACCAGAGCAACAGGACTGGCATCCTGGGAGTGATGGGAAAGTCCTCGATCTTGTTCACCCCTCCCTCTGGCCTTTAACGTATGGCCGGTCTAGAATCCTTTTGGACCGTGTCATTGGTTTAAAGGATGCTTTTACTGCCGAGGGACAAGCTGTCATGATCCGTACGCCTACCGTTGATGGCTTAAACGGACAAAGTTTCAGCAACTTTTCCCAAAGATTCCAATGGCTTCCTTGCGATGTTTTACTGGATCCTGCAACAGGTAGCGTCAAAATCGCGAGTTATATCAACAATCTTCATCCTCAAGAGCACGCACACTTATACCCTATTATCGAGACTTTCATCAAAAAGTCCTTGCCGGCTTGGGACATTCTTTGTCGCTGGGAAGATGACTTCGCCGTACAGCGGCTCCAGACGGAAGAAGCAATACTTGATTGTCAGGCTGGAGAAAATGTTAATTGTGGCTGCAAGCCGTGGGACCGTCCTCTGGGCGAGAATGAGGCACCTCGACATCCTTATGAGCCTGGGGGTGAGGAATATGAAGAAGACTCTCGTTGGTCTCTGAGCGACATCGACGAAGTTTCTGACACATCCGAGTTTTGTGAGGGATCAAGGGACAAAAGTCTCTCTGATCAGGATGAATCTGATCAGGATGACTCTGACCCAGAGCATGGCTACTTTGAGGGATCGCAGCGGAGGAAACTAGACGAGGCGTGGTTCAAGTCAACACACCGCGTCAACGTTCCTGATGCAGACCCAAACGCTGCTGGCTATGTCAAGATTACACCTGGCGATGTCAAAACCACTGGCTTTTTCAAGGACAAGAAACAGATCCAGGTTATCGTTAAGCTGGCTAATATCCACCTGACCCCAGAAAGTCCTTCTTACGACGGTGGCTCATGGCATACTGAAGGCCAGCTCAACGAACATATCGTCAGTACAGCACTGTACTACTACGATAGCGAGAATATTACAGACTGTACTCTCAGCTTCCGTACTAATACCAAGGATCTATCAGACGAGATATCCTATAACCAATACGAACATGGCCCGATTTACCGAACGTTTGCAATCGAGAGAGATGGAGATCGACAGCAAGACATTGGCTCTGTGCACACCAAGGCTGGAAGAGCGGTTTTCTTCCCGAACCTCATGCAACATCGTGTATCACCTTTCAAGCTAGTTGACCGGACGAAGCCAGGCCACAGGAAGATTCTTGCACTGTTTTTAGTTGATCCAGCTATACCTATCATCAGCACGTCTAACGTGCCACCACAGCAGAAGAATTGGTGGGACCAACATCGCTTACACAGTGGCGAGTCCTTACCTGATAGCTCCAATGACAAGGTCAGCGTTGCAGCGGAATGGCCTATGGGGCTGGAAGAAGCCAAGATGCTAAGGCTACAATTAATGGATGAAAGGACGTCGATTCAGGAGCAAGAATACAGTGCAGGAAGTTGGAACTTCTGTGAGCATTGATTACAGTTCCAGTGAGCTAGCATGATGCAATGTTATTTACCCATAGTAGTATAGTTGAATTTCATAACGGTGATAGACTTGATTTTCGTAACCCAATTTAAGATTTATCAGTCTCTCATACAATGCACACATGGATTATGTCAATAAAGATGTCCTACCCATCGCTTGGTGAGCCCCCTGTAATCCACGATCGAGAAAGGTCTATAGAAGCAACGGCAAACCTTCAAGACATTCAAATCACTCAAGGCGTCACTCTGTGGGCACGCCGGAGGCAGAAGAAACCATCGATGATCTTGTTAAAGGACCAGCTTCTCACGGTGTAATGCAGTGTCTCAAACATAAGCTGTCGTCCTCAACTCAGCAGCCATCTAAGACCAATATAGCGAGGAACCCTAAAAGTTCTGGGAGGGGATCTTTCAATTGAACTAAACGTACCCAATGGACCACGATCCCCAGTTGAAACAGCCCAACTTGACACTCAACTAAGTTCTGTCCGCTGAGTTAAGCTCTCAGCCACAAGTCTTAACTGCAAATAGCACATCTAGCTCACAACTTAGACATTATACCAAGTTACTAACCAATTGCTACAGCTAAAGGCTGATAAGAGGAAAACCTAGATTATGACTCTTTGGCCGGCCTTGGAGGCATATAAGATGCTCCAATTTGACACTCAACTAAATCGCACTTCACATTCGTTCCCTTTCAATGGCCAAGGCCCTCAGGACAGTTTCCACGCATCTCTAAGTGTTCAAAGTCCTTCATCCGGGCTACCAACTGAGATTCCTGATGTCAACGGAGCGTATGCACCAAATGACTTTCAAGTCGAACTAGAATAACTTCATCCTGCTTCGCCAGCTCACCAAACCCATTTCATGGCTGTATTCTATGATGAGAACATATCTTATGGAGATAAGGACTTATAAAAGTAGTCCATATCTTAATGCGAACCTGAGTTTAGCTTGCGTCTTCTTCAAATTAACCTAAGGCAGCCCTCGAGCCGCCAAGCTCATCCAGCTGCGGACGCCTTGTCAGGCAGTCTGCGATAGTATTAGAAAAAGCTATAGATAGTATCGAGGGAAATAGGGGAAGCGCTGATTGACTGTTGCTCCAGGTTGTCCACCGATAGGCCTATCTCGAACACTGTCTTGCCTGCAGAGAGGTCAAACTCAATAGGTAAACAGAACACTCCGTTTCGTTTTATATTCGTTAAGACTTGATTGTCAACAGTCCATCGTTTCTGCCTGGGGCCTAAAAGTAAGAATTGCAGGCTTTTGAATTGATCGAGAATTTCGCCAAATGCCTTCATAGTGTCAGACGCTTGGATAAACCGACAAAGGATGGAACCTAGGGAGTCCAACAAACTGTTAGAGAGAAACTGAACTTGAAATTCTAAGAATTTATAACTTGAAGCGTACCATAAACGTGTAGCTCGCTGGTTTCCTTCCTCCACGGCCTGCGGGTTGGTTGGAAGTAGAAAGAAGTCGATATCAGCCGACGATGGACTATGTCCAATTTTTGTACCACATCACTGGTTGTCAAGTATTCCTGGGCAGCCTGTTCTAGAGTACCGTCGGTAAGAGACTTTACGTCATCGAGTTCCGGGAGTTCAATTTCGAATTTAGGATTGAGTCGAACATAGAGTTCAGAAGCCTTCGCCTGCAGATCCTCAAAATGCTCGACCCAGGCCGCTTCCGAGTTGAGATTCTTCTCCAAGCGACCTTTGAGAACCAGAATCAAAGAGTTAAGAGCATTCATGTTCATCCTGTCAAGGAAATTGGCGAACGTAGTGGTCGCAGAGCTGGCCTGGCACTTGGGGCCAATTCCAGACCCTACGGAAAGCAGCAAGTCAGGGTGCTTGGCTTCCGTTGCAGGCCAGATATTTCGGCACTCGGTCATTGCTATCTTTGCAGGATTATTGTAGAACAATCCGCCGTCCCAATACTCTCTACCATTGGAATGTTTAAGAGGCCGGAAATAACTTGGTGCAGCCGATGTGGCTCTCGCAGCCTCCCAGACCTTGAGTTGATGATCTGGGTTGTTACTGGATTCAATACTATAGGGGATTCTTCCTTTCTCCCTTGTATGCGCATCGTCTATATCAACAAATTGCATTAGAACAATTTCTGAAAATGGCAAAGATGAATATGTAGGTAGTTCTTACCAGATCTGATATAATTTGTTACAATAGCACCGATATCACCTTGTTCCACAGTCGTAGTGACGAAAACATGAGGTGATGAGACACGAAGACCATTGCCCTAAGTGTAGCTCAATATTAGTGCCCGCGTGCAGGGGGAATGTTATCAGATAGCTACTCACCTTGGATCGGATCATCGATTGGTTTCCAAACTGGTCGAAAGCAGATCTAATGCACTGCTCAAGAGAATCTGTTTGATAACAGGTTGCGTCACCAAACAGTTGGTGATACAATTGTATGGCGGTCCATCCACTGTGCGGTTTGAATGACAGGCTGCAGACGGTCTTAAACCTCTGAATTGCGTCCTTTACCGCCCAATCGCCAATTCCCAAGGCTAACCCTATGATGCCACCGGTGCTCGTGCCGCCGATTATATCGAAGAAGCGCTGAATGGGAATCTTATCCCCAAGTCTCTCCTGAATTGCTGCTAGTGTGGCGAGCTCGACGATTCCCCTCACTCCTCCGCCGTCGAGTGCCATAATCCGACGTCCGACGTGGCTTGGTAAGATGAGGACGTCGACTGGAGTGATAAACTCACGCGGTCTCGAGTGTAGGCCACACTTTAAGATGCGAATGACTCGTTCGTCGACTTCGCTTAGACGCTCGCCGACGGCTGGAATACAGGTCTCGCACACTGCATGCGAGCATGGAAGTATTTCGGTGGGCGAATTACGGAAACACCAAAAGCATGTAAAGACATTGGATAACCTGAGTTTCGGGACAACTTGGAACAATTTCTGCATGTTTACTTCATGGAGGGGCCAAATTGTATCGAGTCTCGACTGCGAGCTGGCCGTAGCTGTCGAGGCCACATATAGCTCTTCCAGTAAACTGTCCAAGCCTCGTAGGTGATTGCGAATGAGGGGGATGAAATTCCTCATCACACCCTCCATGAAGAATGATTCCCATGCCCCAATCCCAATGCAATGGCCGTGGGAATCTTGGTGATAAGAGATAGCGTCGTGCATCCGAAGAGAACTGACACATCGTCGTCCCGAACTGTCAACGAACTCACACGGGCATGCCACGTCAAAAAATTCACGCAGGGCATATGCCACGTGTGCCTCGTACGTCTTCACTGTGCTGGTAGTACCACTGGCTTTACCCTGCACCGTACCACCGTTGAATACGTCTTCGAGCGTCCCCGGCAGGTCGGTGTGAGTTCGAAACGCATCCAGAGCTACAGCAGAACAAAGAATGGGTGTTACAATGGCGCAGAACTCTTCTCCCGAAATACCGGTCGATCTGCCTCCGCTTGCTTGCTTCACAGCTCTCATCAGGTGAAAAAAGTTATTCTCAAGAGTGTTTGGTAGGGGGTGAAGCGACATAAGTTTTTCCAGAAAATCAAACGGTTCGTCTAGTTTCTCAGAATAATGCTCGAATGCCATATGGAAGAACTTGTCTTGGTCCGAAGAACCCAAGAGCATTTTGGTTGCTTTTTTTCGCTCTTGGGCGGCCGTTGTTGCTGTAAGCATGAGCCTATGCAGGCACTGCAACTGTGTAGAAAGGCGGCCGGGATCGCCACCTTCCCCTCCTTTGGGGAGCGAGATGAACTGGACAGAAGCATAAGAAAAGCTCATTAGATCTTCTAGAGTATCTATTCGTGCTCCGAGATGTTCAAGCCGTCGCTTTTCTTTCGCAAGAACCGGATTCTCTCTCAACGCTGGCTGCTGCTCTCGGAATATCGCCGCGGTTGTCGTTGCGGAATCCCAAGTAGTGTTTTCAGACATGTTGAGGACGATGATGAGATGGGGAAGGGTTGCACGGTTGATGGCGGCGGCCTGTGATGTCTGAGCCCACTCCAACAGCTTCACAATATCTTCTTCCACCGTCCTTACTGCCACGCTAAAACTGACGTGCACGACGACATCGGAGAAGTTGTACATCAGCCTAGGAAGCAGCTCGGCGATGGCTGAATGCCGGACTGGATCCAAGCGGTCTGGCAGTTGTAGCACCCACGTACCACCCTGTTTGATATAGGAGGGTACGAACTGTGTCCACCCCAGGGATGCGGGGACATTGAGATCAATGTTCCTCCCTAGTGTCTCAGCCGCGTTCTGCCGTGCTCGAAGTGCTTTGGGGAGTTGGCTCCCCCCGCGGAAGCCTTCACAATCCGCGTATAGTAATGGGTGACAATAATCTTCTTTAGCTGAGACTAGATCATAGTATAGATGAACATCTCCGGACGTGGGGTTCGAACTCCCTGGCTGCCCGAGGACAGGAAGCGCCAGGCGTTGAAGTTTTTCTCTATTGCTGACTCGTTTCGTCTCATCCCATGGGCCCTCCATGAGCATACGAATTATGGTACTCTTTCCAGCCCCCGAGGCCCCTATGAATGATGCAAGTCGCGGATAAAGTGCAGGTCTTGCAACTTGGTCGGCCAAAGGGTGGCGGAGCTCAGCCATGATATTGCTATGACGCGGAAACTCCTCCAATTCAAGCTTACCGTCATCCTTTTGGTCGACGGAGAACCATAGGGCACTGAGTTCTCGTTCATGTTGCTGTTGTCTGACGTCTTCCGTCCACTGCGGATTTAAGATGTGGCCGATAATTCGACTTCATGATTGTTAAAACAGAAATCAGGATTAATATTTGATGCGAGCACTCACTGCTGCTCATATGATACTCGTTGGTGAAGCGGATCTTTCCGGAGGTGAGGCTTTCGCTCAGGCCAACAATCTTGGCAAAATGAGGCGCGGCAATTCCCACAGTAGTAAACTGGTGGCTCCTGGGTGCAGTCGTCGCATCTTTGAACATCACTTTCGGGTGGTTCCATTTCGAGCCCCGTGCCAGTATGGTTATTATTGGTGTTGAGGCCGACGTGATCCGAAACTTCTTCTACCTGTTCCACTCCTGTTTCGTTTGGAACATGGATCGGTATCGCGGTCATTGTTCACTAATAGCCTGAGAAACGTCGAGAAAATAAATGGATACCCAGGAAGGGAAGGAAGGAAGGAATATTCCAAGGCTGGGATACTCGTATAACCCAAAAGCTCTGGGATCTTTATGGATGCTTAGCGCAGGCGAACGGACCCTACCGGTGCAGTGAATCTAGGAGGGCATGGGTATCCCTACCACCCCACTCCTGACGAAGACCTAGAGAGAACAACCTTCTTACATTGGCCCAGGGACTTTCAGAGATAAGAACGTGGCTGGCTGACTGTATGCCGGTGTAAGTGTCGTGGGCAAATCTGGTTCGATGAGAGGCTGCACTAGTAAAACGCCAAATCGCATTGAGAGATGCCTGTGGTACGCCTTGTCCAACTTGTGCGTTGGCCTACATAAGGGGTGTGTGGGGGACCTGTGAGGAAGAGCGACGTCACAGGTTGATACGGTGGAATGCGTCGTTATATTACATGGGGGTTCTCTTCTCCTTGTAGGCATAGGTCGATGACGGTGTATGTTTCAATTTCCTGCAGCCACATGGTTTTTGTCACACCGTAAGATGAGTTAGCCACTGGATTATGATGTAATTGTTAGGCATGAGAGATAAATAACAATTACCGTATGCACTTGTGAAATTCGGTAGTGCCGGTAAGTTCACACCAGCCTAATATAGGCAGTCTAATTGGTTTAGATCTAAATAAGGATCTGATATCTTGTTAGATAGCCTAATTAGCTAAATGAGGGGAATAGCTGATACTAGCGTATATTCACCGGCGCTACCGAATTTCATGAGTTGGTACGGTATCTAGAGGGAAGTTCTAGGGTCAGTTATACTAACGGTCGTGCAGCATTGAGATATTTATGTCACAGGAGTATGCCGATTTTTTTCACTTTGTTAATATTCAAGAACGCGATCCGTGGTAAGCAAATTGGTAAATTAATTATCTAGCAGCCAGATCAAAACAAATGAGAAACCCTTATACATCTATATCATAACCATCCTGTAAAACCCGTGAACCAAAAGCGGACCGATTAATTAATGGTGATGCGCTGGGACTTGGGAGTAGCCTTGGGAATGACTATGGTCAGAAGACCATCCTTGAGGTCGGCAGTGACCGCGTCGTGGTTGATATAAGTGGGGAAAGTGAAGTAGCGCGAGAACTCCTTGGTATAGCCGGAGCGCCTGGGCTCTTCAGGCTGCTGGGGCTGCTTCTCTTGTGCCTTCTCGCTGAGAGTCTCAGGTTCCGGCTGGCTGGCAGTCTTTGGCTTCTCTGATGCGTGACTCAAGACCTCAAACTCGTCGTCATCGACATCATCCTCGACAGTGGCTTGGTAAGAGCTTCTGCTTCGGGTGTCTTCGTTGTCTGAATCGGTGACTACAGCGGGGGCAGTCTGCTCGGTAGTTGTTTCAACTGCCTTGGGCTCTTCTGTAAATCGCTCAACCTTGCCGCTAACGACAAGCTTGCGAGGTTCAGGGAACTCGACAGTGACGTGCTCCTTGTTCATGCCGGGGAGCTCGCCATAGAGGACGAAGGAGTCCTCAGTCTCGTGGGCCTCGAAGCGGGGCTCCCATGGGCGGGAGTTCACCCGATAGGCAGGGCAGGAAGCCTGAGCGCGGCTCTTTTGTTGAGGCTGGCACTGGCGCTTTCGCTGGGGTTGCTGAACGGACTGATCAAGCTCCCGGAGGAGATGATAGAGTGGGTTCTGAGGAGCCTGGATGTGGTAGAAAGTCTGGGGAAGGAAGAATGCCATTGTGTTGATGTGTTTTGGTTGTGAGTTGTGAAGGGTGATTGATATGATGGTTCAGGCTTTTGATTGGCTGGGCAGAGGCGATTTGTGTTTCTGGGCTTTGTTGGATTGATTGAGCAGTGAAGAGATTGAATTCTGATGATGAAAAAAATTACCAAGGACGTCGGAAGTGATTCATTTATACATCAATATTCTGCGATTAACAATTAGGCAGTGCGTTCTTGCGCAAGCTGTTACTCACCATTTGGAATTGCCATGATCTTGCCCGAAGCATCGAGAAGGTTCCAAACACTTTTCCTAGCTGAGTAAGACGTCATTTGTCAGTTCTCGACACTAACACTAGCCACTGTGGCTGCTGGGGCTGCTTGTTAAGCCACATTCTGAGCTAGAGCCAATGAAACTGAGTCACCATTGATGACAAATTCGCTTCCCAGATATTCCGTGTTAATGCCGTCCGAACTCTGTGTCAAACCAGGATAAGCCTACCCGATACCAGTGCAATGCGTGTAATAAAACGTAGGTAATGTATAGGCATGCATATTACTTCTATGATGCTTTCTCAGTTATTTTTCAACTCCTTTACCTATTTAAAAACCACATGATGGAACTGGAGATAGCCACAGCAATTGGCTCGAAAAACATACTGTCCTGTTTCGCTAAGATATCGTCCTCTATTTTACTGAAAAAACCAAACATAATACCCCGCTGTGCATATCTTATTAAAAGGCTCCTGCTTCACTACCATCGTCAATGGCAATAACGCCATTAATACAATTCAATCCCACATGTGAAGATGCAGCACAGAGTTATCTTCATCCACTTCTGCAAAGTGAAAGTCCAGACTCCTTCCAAAGTGGTAAGAAAATCCACCGAGACCTAAACGGAATAGTGCCCAAAATTCCTACCAGTAAAACAAAATGGTTAGCGACACTATCCCAAAGCAGCAAGCGTTGCTCGGCACAATTCGTCACCTTCGTCGCTAGCATATCGATAGTCAGCGCCATAGATATTGTTTATAGCACTTAGCTTCAAGCCATACCGACAACATGCCTTCTTACACCGAGCTTTGCAGGTAAAGCTTGGGAAATCTAGACTTGTGGCGTATGTTAGTCTTATCATCGGACCATATTCTGAGACATTCAGCTTTCAGCTTCCTTGGACTTTCAATTGACTTCCCGTTCTCCTTCTTAATTATAATCTCTTGGCTGTCCACTAATTACATCAGCACATCGTATCTCCAAAACACAAATCCTAAGTATCTTGCGTCATTTTGCCTACCTGGATTATCTACTCCTGCTCCTGCAATGGAGATCATTGACGGATCCTCGCTTTACCAGGGGCCTGGTTGCAACTTGTCTAACCCCAAGTATGGCTACGACTTTGTTATCTCAACTACCCAAGCTAGTATAAATTCGGATCTGTGCATGTACCTGCACAACAACACTTTACCTTGTAACTATTTCTGTTTTCTGTCGGTATGTCACTCAGTCTCGCAACCAGAAATCCCTGAAGGATATCCCTTTGATTGTGAAGCCATCTAATCTGGTCCAGAATCCCTCAAATGCGAATACAGTAGTCTCAGTCACCTTGGAAGACCTTGTTGCCAAAACAGGCGGGGTTGATCCCTTCAAGATCCCAAGGGATACCCCGCATACAGACCCTAGGGTTCGGGCGCTAACCAAGGTGGGATTCGCCGTCGGTGTCAAGATCCGCATGGGGCTTCCTCCCGGTGTAGAGCCCAAGGATCTCCCTCCCATTCTCGAGCTTGGCGATCTTGCCAACTTCGCCACTTTCAATATTCTTTGCTCTGACTTTCATGTCGTTGAGAACGAGCTGGGTACCCCAGCCAGCCCCAATGGTAAATGGAATGTTTGGAAGCAGCCGTCTGGCCATCCATGGGCTCTCAAAACATGGGTCAGCCTTGTTCACGCCAGTCTCGACAATCAGTTGAATGGCTCGGAACACTTCACCAAAAACCCAGCCAAGAAGCAACGACTCCTCAAAAGGCTCCAGAATATATCCAGCACATCTTTCAGCCTGCAACAGCTGTTGCTGGATATGGTTAACGCGACAGTTCAGAATGTCCCTGTCATTGAGGGCATGAAGCCCGGCAGTCGAGCTCATCTTGTTGTATCTGGCCAACTCGGGAACATCTGGGCAGCATTCACCAAGAAGTGCCACTGTCCTCCAATTTCCGTTGTCGCCGTTCCTCAAACATCATCAGACCCTTCTAAACTCCACTTGAAATCCTTCGACCTCCAAGTCAACCGCGTCAAGGACAGCAACGGAAATGCTGTCAAGAATCCTACTAAGGAGCAACTTGCTGCAACCACTCTAGATTACCGTTGCATTTCTAGTGGTGCACGACCACCGCCAGCCAAGCAATTCTCCTGGACCTGGGTCGAACCTAGAAGTGTCAATTCCGAAAGCGGTGTTGTCGCCATCAAGAGAGAAGTCTTCAGCCAGTATTTACTTGATGCAATCCTTCCTCAGATTAAGAAAAGCTGCATCACCACGGATACCGTCGTGGGACATCGTTCGTACGAAAACGGGAAACTATGGGCCGATTGGTCCTTAACCACGATCAACAACCAGACGCCCGATTCTCTTCTTCCCAGCGTGGGCAACGACATATGCGTTGTTAACTACACTTCTGTTGATGACCCAGACACAAGCTCAACACGTGGATCTGTATTAGGCTCAAAACATTGTCGCTTGGACGTCATACCTTCCTATCAATGCAGAGTCTCACGGGTCGGCAACACTCTGACGATTGGTCAAGAACTCGCTGTCAAAGTCAATTTTGTGTGCTCTGATGCTAAACTTGCCATCATACCAATCTCCTTCCATGATGAATGTACTCCATTTTGGGCAATTTCTGTCGATGACTATGAGTTATCAGTTGGACAGACAGGCTGTCTTCAAATTAACCATACCAGAAACTCTCCAGACCATTCTTATAACGAATTCAGGGACAATAACTCTTTTCTCCAGACTAAAGAGCTATTGGACAAGATCCGAAGCGCTTTCACAGCACCGGCACCCATCGACTTCAGTTCCATCAACGCCGCAGCGTTGCAGAACTTTATCTTCCCTGGAGGAAAGGTCTTTACCTACAAGAACGTCAGAGCCGCGCCAAGTGGCGATCTACTCTGTAGCCTGACCTATGTGGACCCCGACGAAGCCATCACTTCTCCGGCAATGCTCAAGGTATTTTCAGAAGACGTATGGTCTAAGAGTAGTCCATGCTAACAAATGCTGCAGATTCCAGCGGCGAAAGCAGAGGATGATGTCCAGTCTGCTCCAGTTGCTATACCCGCCCCAGCTTCGACTGCTCCCGCTTCCCTGACATTTACAACGGAGATGATGCAGAACTACGTCCCTGGAGAGATTGTCAATCCTTCTGGCAAGTTCGAGGCCTTGCAGACACAAGATGGCCACTCGATTCTTTTTAGTCTCAGCTCAGCGAATGTGTTCCAGGCCATCGTCGAGCAGAGCGGAGCCAGCTCAACAGGATGGCGAATAGTCGACCTCTCGTCCAACATCCTCAGTTCCGTCTTTGCCGGCAACAAGAGTGCAGTTGTCAAAACCTTTGATGCCAACCAAAGTGCTGTAGATGGTACTATTAGCCTGGCTATGGTTGTTACTTCTGGGGGAACAGATCACCTGCTATTATCTCTGTACAATCACAACTCAACCGCTGCATGGACTCCGACGCCAAATCTGTCCTGGAAGTCGGTTCCGTTCGACGCTGAACCAGGCTCTAGCGTTGCGACAGCCATAGCAGGTGTCATGTTTGCCGAGTCAGATGCGACTCATAAGCAACACATTATTGTTGACATCGACCGCTCAACCTCTGACGCAATCAAGCAGATCTCTCGATTCTACGTCAACCCACTAGCAACAGACAAACACTGGGCCTCGCATGATGTCCCGGTAGACATCCAAGACAGCAACTACCAAAGCTGCGTTGGGAGGTTCCAGAATGAACTCGTTGACGGAGTTTTTACCTGCGGTGTATCTGGAACCTCGGGCCAACTTGTCTATGTCCCAATCAGCAACGCCTTTGGTTCCGGCCCGCCTGCATCACGCACTCTCAGCCTCCCCGGAAACGTCACAGCGTCGGCGATAACAACGGCAAGAGCATACAATAACTCAACAGATTTGTATGCCATTGGCGGTCAGACTCTGTTCTGGTTCCCTGCAAACAGTCAGGCAGGCCAGTTAGTTGCTACGACAATCTTCAGCAACAGTATATTCCAGGGGACGACTGAACTATCAGCCATGACACACGGCGGTGTTACAACTATTTGGGGCAAGAATGGTAGTGATCAGATTTACTACATCTCTTGCCCCAACACGCAGCTTGGCATCGCGGCATCGTGGAGCACACCTCTCCCGCTGATGAACGGTATAGAGAACATGTCGGCCTTTGTCAATCGTACCGGGTACAGTAACACCATCTTTGCTTCTGGAGGATCCTCCCTTTGGCGATTAGTGCAGGCAACAGAGACAACTGCCAAACTTTGGCGTCAGGAGTCTCTTGTTATTGAAGCACCGCCACAAACCAAGGCGATCGCATTCAACTCGTACACTACCACCATCCAATGTGCAGACGATAAGAAGATGCCAGCTGGCGATGTAAGTGTCTCTGTCACAGCACCTTGTCGGACCCCAGTTTACATCAATGGCTTGTACTACGTCCTGAGCTCAATTTCTATCACTGTCGCATCAGACAAGACTGGTACTTTGACAGTAGTTGAGAACACGCACAACACCCTCAACGGAACATCCATCACTGTTACATGCGGCGGCCACCCAACAGTTATAGATCCATCACATAAGCATTTTCAAAAGATCACTTCGCTCAACACACCCACAGCCTTGAGCGCAGCCAAGATCCCCAAAAATGTCGTCGCAGGAGGTACATCTGGCCCCTCAGTTACAGCCCCTCTTGTCGATCCATCCACTTCATCCAATGACACGCAAAGTGCTGCAACTACCTTGGGTAATCTCAACACTGTCTATGGCGCCATCAAGAACCCAAATGCACCTCTAAAGGTCGCACCCAAGCCAGTTCCTCCCAAGCCAATCCCAGAGCATCACCCAAGTTCAGGTCTTTTCGGATCTATCTGCGACAGCTTCGAGGATATTGGTCATGCGATCGAGGCTGATGTTGGGGACATTTTCCATGCCCTGAAATCAGCAGCCGAAGCTATCGTTCATATCGTCAAGGAGGCAGCAAGCGATGTGTGGCATTTCGTAACCACTATCGCAGGCAAGGTCTACCATGCAGTCCTCAGTACAGTTGATGCAGTTGTCGGTGCTGTCGAATGGGTGTTCAACGCTATCAAGACAGTTGTTCAGGACGTGATCCGCTTCCTGGAGTTTCTCTTGGACTGGGAGGATATTACACGCACCAAGAACGTCATCTGCAACATCGCGAAGCTCTTCATGCAGGGTCAGATCAACTTGATGGCATCCGTAAAGCCCTTCTTCGACCAGGAGATGAATGGCCTAGTGACTATGATCAACAAGTGGGCTGGCGATACAAGCTGGACGGGCACGATTGGCCAGGCTACAACCCAGCCCCTGTCAGCAAACTGTCACAATCCATCAGGAGGGCAGACATCTGGCTCTCAGATGCTCTCTAATCACTACAAGAACAACGCTTCTTCCCTGACTCTCGTCGACACCGACACAGTCGAGAGTACGGTAGAGGAGCTTGTCAACAACGTCTTGACTTGTCTGGAGAATGAAAACAAGACAGTGACAGCAGCATACAACAACCTCAAGACCCTTGCTCATAACGTCTCGTCTCAACCTCTGCAAGACTCCGTTAAACAGCTTCTAGCAATCATTGCCGATGTCTTGGTCTCTACTCTCGGCAACGTTGGTGATGCTATTCTAGATCTTCTAGCGAGTGTCGCCAGCTCCGCCATGCACCTTCTTGACACAAAGTTCCATATCCCAATCATTTCTGACATCCTCAGTGATCTTGGCATAAGCGAGCCTTCTCTGTTAGATCTATTCTGCTGGATCGTCGCTGTTGCTTATACAGTCATTTACAAAATCGCCAACAACAGTGCCCCATTCCCCGACAACGACGATGTGAATGCCCTCATCAACTCCGATAGCTGGCATACACTGCAGACTGTTCTGGGTCAACCACCTCCCCAAGATGAACTTTCCTACTACTCACGCGCCGCGTCATATATCTGGTCAGCGCCTAAAGAAATAAGTGATTCGACCAAGAAGAGTATTTACCGCTGCTTACACACCATCGGAACTGACATTGATCTCCTGAATGTGTTCGTCATCCCTCTAGAAGCCGATGGTTCTTCAGACAGCAAGCAAAACGCGTTTAACGGGCCCATGTCGGTTCTCAAGTATTTGCATACCGCATGTCACGTTGTTGCCGGACTCGCTGTGCCCCAGAGTCCCATACAAAACGATGTCCTCAAGGCCATGGAATATAGGAATATTGCTGTCAAGGTTGTGGCTGGTCCTGTCCTCAAGAAGGTCATGAAAAATAGCACTAACAGAGGCTTTCCTACTCTTGATAAGCGCGGTATGGCGGCCTTGGTTAGCATGGTTATTGGAAACTGGGGGCTGTTCGTCACTGCGGGTCATCTCTATGAGCTGAGTCACGATTCTCCTAGTTCCGACCGTACAGCAGCTATTCTGATGGAGGTTGGTAATATACTGGGTGAAGTAAGCAATGTTGCGTATTGCGAAGCTGTCAATGATCCGGATCGAACGACAAGAGAGGTTCCTCTTTTGGTTATAGCTGGAGTAGGATTGATTGAGGCTGGGTTGGAGGTGTCATTGCTGGCAACTGTTGACTAATAGCTTAAGTTTAACTGACATCGATACTCTAACACTTCCCGTGCCTAAACATAGCCTCATGACTGTCCTCCCTCGCATCCTGAGCCAACCCGACATAGTCATTTCTAAAAAGTCATCCGCTTTTATTTGCCCCATCCTTAAATTGCTTTCACTACTCCAGCAAGCTACTATCAGTGAAGAGCCAAGCATACCATGATACAAACTAGACCAGCTGTATAAGACCCGGCCTGCGCCCCCTTGCCACCAGTATTTCGGATCAAGTCAAAACCTTCAACGGCGTACTTGCCGCTCTCGACTGTTGATAGCTGGCTCCCAGAATTGTTCAGTAGCCTCGCCTCAAAGCTGTGCACCGCGTCCGGTGAGATCGAGGCGCCCGTATCGTTGATGCTTTTGACGACCCCATCGGGTTTCCATTTATATGAGCCCGCCGAGAGCGAAAGGTTGGTTGCAAGTTCCCAGCCAAACCCGCCGCTATCATTACTGGTACGGACAGAGAACCAAAGATCGAGTGCGCGAGCCTTGTGTTCGATGAACGGTCCGTTGTTGGCGTCCCAGGTGATTGTGATAGGCTTAGTGAGATCAAGTTTCTGAGCCGAGTCAGGGCTAGTAAACTCGAATGCGTGGCTGGCATGCAAGAAGGCGTAGCCAAGTGTGGAGAGTAGGGGTGCGCAACGCATTGTGTTATTGCGGGATGGGTAACAGGAGGACCGAGATATCGAATACAGGATAAGCCGTAAGGAAACTTGGCGCAGAATTGGTCAGGTCGAGCTACAATGAACACGCTGAGAGAAATAACGTAAAGGACATTTTTGGAAAATAAGAAAAAAGAAAAAATAGGGTAATAAGCGAGGGAGAATGCAAGTCTTGTGACCAAGCATACATCCTAAGGAATAAAAAAAAAGTCAAGGTACATATCCCCGTAACTGGCAGGTGATGAGCTTTTCTTGTTGGTTGACCCTTGACTGCTAAGGAAGATTTCCTATTTGAGCCATGGCCCTAACTGTGTGATGCAGAAGACGCGCTTGGCAAAGAGTTGAGAGCGTGTCGAATGTCACGTTAGAGTCGGTGGGGTTGAACCCCGGTATGCAAATGGCTGGCATACGGTTGTCGGAATAAAATTGGCACGCGGGCAACCCGAAGGATTGTTATAGGCTAAACTTGAAATGAGGACAAATGACGGTGAGAAAAGAAAATATGCTGTTAGTTGTGAGAAGCTGGCTTGGCGTGAGGGGTATTTTTTGGCTGAACAGTGAAGGCGGGCTATTTCGCTGGGACTGGCTTTACATGGCTGCCAACCGCTGAAATTTACCTTGTATACATGTAGCACTCGTGAAGTAAGAGTAAAGGAAGGTAGCCAAGTTAAGTAAAAGTGTGATCTAAGCTATAGTAGCTTCTAAATTGCTTTGCAGGGACGATAAATTTATAAAGAATAGCTAAAAGGTAATTATTCGAAATAAAGGTAGTAATTATACAATATAAAAATAAAGCTAGTTAAAAAATCATTACTCCTCGGTAATAGTTTCCGTAGTCGTGGGTTCAGGAATTGTAGTTGTGAACGCAGTAACGCCAAACTGGGAGCAAGCCTCATAGTACGCTGAAGGGCTGTCGCAGTATGTAGCGTAAGCTGGAACACCAGTCGGAAAGATGGTCGTTGCCTCCTCGCCCTCGGCACGACGGACAATCGGATTTGTAGGGATGATTATAACGTTGCCACGCTTCTTCACTGTCATAGTCCTGGAGAATCGTCAGCTGGTTTTCTACTAATTGACATGGATGTTACCTACACTTGGTAGGAGCTGACTGTGACTACATTCAAGTCCTGGCAGTCCGCAATCCGATCTGTGAACTCAGGCTCGCCATTCATATCGTAAAGGCTTTCTGCACAGCTATCATCTGGTGGAGCTGTTGTTGTTGACTCGGAGCCTGAGGTCGTGGTCGCGTCCGAGCTGGCGATGGAAGTGACTACATCTGTGCTCTCAGTTACGGCTGCAGAGGATGTTGCTTCGGCGACGGAAGTCTCGACAGAGGACGACTCGGTCAACCCGATTGTTGTCGACAGAAGCTCGGTGGAAGAGCTGGTAGGTTTGCAAGGACCAGCAATGGCAGTGACTGCGAGTGCAGCAAGAACGAGAGTGTTGCGCATCATATCGAGTGTAGCGACCGGTGTTGATACTCGAGATTAAAAGAGTGTATATGTCCCAAGTTCAAAGCAAGAGAAAAACAGTATTCTAAAAGTCTAGAGTTGAAACCGAGGAAAACAAGGAGATAAATACAGGAAAGCAGGTCGCACTACTCACCGGCTTTATCACGCATATTGTAGCCGAGCTTTTCTTTTTTAGATGTCGTCGGCCACAGCGAAAGGCTCTAGTCAGGGGCAGCTGAAAGACTATTGAATGGCTAGACCTGTCTTGGTGTTTTTACTCAAACTAGTTGGACACTATCGACACGCTACGAGATTAAAGCCAACGACAGCGCTGACCCCTGTATTTTTCCCTGCAAAGAGTTGGACACGGGGAGCATGAGATACCCGGCTACTAACGATCTATCACGTCAATATGCATTGATTAAGATAAGTATCGTGTACTGTGCTCAGCAAGGCCCACATTTCTCTTTTGCCAACGCGCTCAGGGACAGCACTTCATAACAACCAACACATTGAAAAGTGGTACGATGTTGATTTGCAAGGTCACCGAAATAATCAACTAATCTGCGTATACAGGAGGATCTCCCGAAGTCCAGCAAGACCAAGGGGAGTGAGGCTCCTCAGTGCCATTTTGGGTCACCAACTGAGTGGTAATAATCTGCCTCGGATTATGAACACCCTTTAACTAGACGGTACTGACAACGGGAGGTCCCGACGCTAGCGAATTGTGCCAAAAGGCAAGACATTATGTTTCAGCGCCGCTCAACGCCTCTTAGCAATCGTTAGTATCTAAAAAACGTGGTTATTGCAGGTATAGATTGAAGCTTACATTAGCTCTAGACTGAGCGTAGTAAATTCTACAAGATCTAAGTATAGCTTCTACCGTTTACTTAGTCAGCAAATTTAATTAACTTCCCGCAGAAAAGATCCAAGCCACTCGGTTGAATAAATATATTATGAACTATTTTATCCATTCAGTCGGCAAATATAATCACCCTTCCGTAGGGGATCTAAGCCACTTGGTTAAAATAACACATTAGCTTTTATTTTATATTTACTAAAGTAAGTACTTTGCCTAAGTATATGCTAAAAATCCTTTATTTTGTATTATACCTAAAAAGCCAAATCTAAACTAAGCGACGTAGAAACTTCGCAAACATTAGTAAAGTCCTTCAATATCTAGGTTAAAGGTAACGTACCTCCAAGCGGTCTAAACCAGACTCGGTTTCGGTTTCATCACCATTGGGCGGAGTAAGAAGGATTCGTGCAAGGTCTCGTTTGGATGCTTGTGCCTCTATAATTCTCTGGGAACATTCTTAGTTCGACGTTACGTTATCGGCGGTTTTTACAATCTCACCTCCTCGAAAGAGTTTTGCACCAACATCCTCAATGTTGTCACTTCTTGAGTTTGTCCAATCCGGTGAATTCGTGCCAGTGCCTGGTCTTCCAGTGTTGGGTTCCTATTCCGTAGTGAGTTATCGAATCAGAGCAAAAGGCTACTAACATACCAGCTTGGCTCCATCAAATAAGCTCGGGAGGCTTCTGTTAATGTAAGCCTATTTATAACAGCGTTAGTATATCAACTTAAGGAGAGAGATGGATAAGTAGCGAACCCAACTGCACCACAAGTTAAGGTTAAAAGTAGGACCCTAATCTGAGGGTCATGACGAAACCTCTCGATAACGCTGTGTCTTTCCTTCTGCGCAATGGTGCCGTCAAATCTCAGACAAGGAATAGACTCATAATCAAGACCGGCCTGGATAACATTGAGTGTAGTCCTCCATGAAGAGAAAACAACGCTGGAGGAAATTTAGCCATGCTGGGCTGTTATAGGATTAAAGATGACTCACCATTTCGTTTGCGGAGATTGCTTTCTAAGATCGCACAGCAACATCGCCACCTTGGAGGGTATCTCATGAGAAAGACTTGGTATGTTTACAGATAACTCTGAGAACGAGGTGTCTGTTGTGACTTCGGCGATGCAGCATGTTGGCTTATGGGGGCAGAAGCTCTCTCGATTAGTCTCATTTTGAGAACACACAGGACATAGGAATGCAAGGCAACGAGAGAACCAGGGCTTCCCTACTTGCACTCCCTCGTCGACTAGACTTTCCATTTCGTCAAGGCGAAGACCGCATAAATGACACTGAATCGTGCCTTCTTCGCGTCTAAGGTTGAACGTTTTCTGGGCTTCCGATTGCCAATCATTAATTGATCCCTGCAAAGATGGCTTCTCGTGTCGCATATGATAATGAAGACCGAGGTTGCATATCATGCGCATGGCTTCAATCTTCTGAAGAATGTTGATGAAGAAATTTGGCTGCAGGTACTTGAAAGACGCGGGGACTGAGTCGTTGAGCTGGGAAAGTACTTGCATTCTGACATCCTCGTACAGTTGTCGCTCAGCTGTCGTGAATTGCACCTGGAGCTGTAAATTATGAATCGGAGGTAATTGAATCACATCTTTTGGACGCCGAAGCAGGAGACAACTGGCAATCCTCTTCAGCCGCTGAACTGCTTTTTCAGCGTTGCCAGACCTCCACAGACTTGAGATGTCAGCGTCAAAATGTCTCTTCTCCGAATATGGGTGAACACGTAGGAATTTAAATAGAGCCGTAAGATCAGATAGCCTATTTTGTATTGGTGTTCCTGTTACA
The DNA here is from genome assembly GCA_003353625.1 of Fusarium fracticaudum. Classification (NCBI taxonomy): domain Eukaryota; kingdom Fungi; phylum Ascomycota; class Sordariomycetes; order Hypocreales; family Nectriaceae; genus Fusarium; species Fusarium fracticaudum. The sequence continues at coordinate 144,198 of PDNT01000009.1, forward strand.
GCCCACCTGGACACAGAATCAAGACTGCATATGGCGCGAGAGAGTTGCGAGTTGATGTTTCGAATGTAGTGAGCTGTTTCCGGGTCAGATATCCTCCTTCAAGATGGGTCTAAGAGTTCGATATACCTTCATCGAGGATGACCCTTTTCCATGTTGTTGTGAAAATGATGGATTGGTCTGTCTCTTTGCCCTTCTTCCATTCTGTCATTACTGTGTGGTATGTTGTTAAGACGATTGCTACTTGATCTAGGTCTGAAGCCACTCGTAAGCGAGGCTGGTTGTGATGGCAACGCCATGGCAGACTGTTTGGGAAGCAATGTCTGTCGCCGTGTTAAACCCTTTGCACTTCTCAATCATATCCAATTTAGGTCGTGACATACCTTTGAAGCTGTTCTTCCCAAGACCCCATCACTATATAATCATTTAGTGCTGGTTCACCAAGTTCACGTGTTGAAGGGCTTTAACTTACATGGGGCAGGAACAATAATCAGAGTTTTGCCCGACGAGACTTCAATATCTACACCGGGAAGTGAAGAAGGTTCAAGGTCCTCCGCGCGGACATCGCATGCTACCAGCGCGATCATGCTGAGTGTTTTTCCCAGACCCATTGGATCGGCGACAATTCCTCCATAAAACTGAGGTGGTTGCTCAACTTGCGCAGCGCCCGAAACTGTGTTGTAGAAGCTTGAGACGGTTGTTAGATGCTAATATCGGATGGTAAGGGCATGACCTACTATGGCTCATGGCCAGTATCCCTCACTTCCCATATGTCAGTTCGACACCCATCCCATGCCCAGCCATGTTCTCTTTGTAGCAGGAATGTCAAGGCTTGCTTTTGGTGGCTATGAAGCATGAGATTAACGAGGCAATGGCGTTGTTACTTGGCCACTTACGGCTTTAAAGATGTTCTGATGGATCTTGGTTGTGGCGCCTCTGCAAGGTCTTGGTGCGAAAAGATTATATCAAGTAGCTCCGGATTATCACTGATATCAATCTTAGTGGCCAGTGGCACAGTTGGGTTGCCCAATTCGAAGGTAAACTTCACATCACTCGGACTAACTGATAATCTGTGGGGGTTATGGTATCGCACATTTCGCTTACAGTTTACTGGATCCTGTAGATACAGGTCGTATTCCTCGAAGAAGGAGCCGACATCCTGGAACAGACCTGGAGGTCCGTAAATAATGATGTCCAATGTGCATTGTGCCGAGTAGCCTGGAATACGCTTTCCTGGGACTTGCGGTCCTGGCTTGGAAGGACTATCCAAAGTCGAACAATTGATTTCGAGCACAAGCTCACTCTGATAGACTAGAGCATTTGTCAAGTAGGTGAATTCGTAGCTAACCTTCCCTTCTACTGAAGCGTCGTCAGAGCCAACAAAGCTCTCCGCATCCAAGAGCTTGACGCTAAACTCGGAAAGAGAGTAGTTGCCGGGAGGCCGATATCGGGCAGATAAGCCTTTGATCTGCCGTTGATTTAGTGCAGGAAGGACTATTATATTGTGAGATTGACAAACCATTCCAAAGCAGACCAGTTCTAGTTCGGGAGGACACTGGAGGTTGCTGTTTGTCTCAAATCCAAAGGATGGTTCCATGAGGGCTTTGTAATTTTGCTGATTCGCCCAGACATCTTCTTGGTGGCTGACATCAAATTGTTGCAGAATCCCAGGCATTGGGCCGTTGGGAAAAATGCAAGCCGGCGTGGCAAAGGCCGTTGGGGGAGCCAATGGCTGCTGAATATCGTACCCATAACTCCCGAAGTTGTTGTGAGGGTTACTGCCAATGTAGGAAATTTGAAGAGGGAGATTACTGCCATAGGGATATAATTGTGGCTGCCCAATCCAGGTTCCAGGGTCCAAGGCGGGTACACTTCTATCGAACTCCCGAAACTCCGAAAAACTGTTGGGAGGGTTGGCCTCCTGTTGCTGAGTCCCAGAATTACTTGGCTGTGTTGCAACAGTATCGGCTACATATTCACTGTAAGGCCTTTTAGATGATGACGGGAACCCATGATGTGTGAAGTCGGCCATTTCTAGAATCTTGAAGAATATAACAGATGCCAATAAATCAGAAGCTGAATGCTAAGGCTGCAACCTTAATTCTAAAGGTTTTACGGGGGTCATTGGGCTGTTACATAATGCTTTCCTATGCGAATCAACTAGCCGCCGCTGGCCTCTGGCCAGTCTGCCTTGTGGCTTTGTGGCTTTGTGCAGTTGGCACTGCCATGTTGGCTATTGACCGGCTCTGGGCCGGCCACCCAGAACCAATCAATCAACGCCACGCACAACGTAATTGTTATTTTCAACCCCAAGATACTCCAGGAATGAGGCCAGCCAGCTGCACAGCCCCTACACGGCCTCGTAACAGTTCTCACTTGGCGGTGGCTGGTGAATGTCAATTGCATTCCTCAAATAATATCTACCATTCTCAAGGTTTCTGTATTCTCGATTCCCGTAATATCAATCGCTATATGGTTGTTTTATGATCTACTCGACAATCTGTTCAAATCCAGTTCGCCGTTCTATTAAACCGCTAGACCTGCAACATGCCGCTTGTGCCTGCGATCAATTTGGATGCTCGACGCACTATTGAAAAGGCGTTTAAAGATCTAGAAAGGACGGTATCAGTTAGCGATCGCATAACCCTCCAGGATACAACTCTTGACGATGTACGAAAAGCAGCGCATCTGGTCGAAGATGAACTTGCGGCTCGCCAATCCCTTCGCAATATGAGAAGGCTTGAGCCTCTTTTCACGGGCTTGGAGTACTACTCTAAAACAATCGAAGTCTTGTGTAACGGGACTCCGTATATGCCGTGGATCTGGGCTCCAATCAAACTCGTTCTGAAGGTAAGCTTTTTGGTTGTGTATGCTAAGATGTTAATACCTTGTTAGATCTCCTCCGACTACGTTGAAGCATTTGAGAAAATTATAAAGGTCTATGGTCAAATCGCCGAACCATTGGCAAGGTTCCAGAAGCTTAATCGCGCATTTTATAGCGACAAAGATGTCCAGCAGACTCTCGCCACATTTTACTCGGATATCCTTGAATTTCATAAAGAAGCATATCAGTTTGTTCGCCGGGCTTGTGAGTTTACTTTGAGATACATATTGAATCATACCACTAGCTGACTTCGTGAGCCTGGCGACTACTATTTCGTACATCGTGGGGCCGTTTTCAACGGCGTTTCGATGGTATCATCCTAGACTTGAAAGCTCACGAAAAGTTAGTTGACAAGATGGCTCTTGCGACGAACATTGCCGAATCCAAAGACTGGAGGAAGGAAATGAGGCAAAAAATGGAAACCTGGAGACAGGAACAAGTGGATAGAATGGCGAAGGAAGAAACCGAAGAGGTTACAAGGCAATACCTTGCAATCACCAGTTACCTCAAGGTCGATGAATCCATAAACGCCAAAATCTTCGATGCCATTGCTACAGAGGCTGTTGAAAGTGTTGGGACGAGCAGCTGGATCTTGAACCAATTCGGGATGCAGGGTTGGTTAAAATGTCGTCCCTCTTCCACATTTATCCTTCTTCACGGGCGTCCTGGAAGTGGGAAGAGTGTGCTGGCCACGCAGATTGTCCAGTTCCTCCGGGCATCTCAACAATCATTAACCATGTCACATTTCTGCACATATGCTTACGAGGAGTCCATGGACTATGACAAGCTATTGAAGAGTCTTCTTCTGCAACTCATTCGCTCCGACAAAGACCTCATCGATTATGTGTATGATATGTTGCTGCGCAAAAGCAAAGTCCCCAGCTCCAAAATCGTCGAAGCACTCATTTTGGATTCAGTACGTGCCTCATCACCTGACCCGTCACGCACCAGGTACATCCACATCGTCATAGATGGACTGGATGAATGCGATCAAGCGACGCAGTCTAGAGTCACTAAGCTCATGAAGCGGATGGTATCTGCCGCCTTTTCATCTGGCTCGACTATCTGCAAAGTAATGCTCTCAAGTCGCTCTTCTCCTGCAGTCACGAAAACGGCAAAGCAATCGCAAATAGTGTGCCTCTCCAACGAGAATAAGAACCTAGAAAAAGCTATCGAGGCGTATGCATTACACAGGCTTTCTCTCCTCGAACTGCAGCTTTCTCAACTACAAGTGACTCCTGACGATATCTCTGACCTGGGTTGTCGTATTGCGAAAAGGGCAGAAGGTAATTCCCAGCCCCGGTATGTTCTTGGAGTCTGGGCTGATCTTTCATAGGAATGTTTCTCTGGGCCCGACTCGTATTAGATTACTTGGCAAACAATATGTTCTTGAAGCGAGAAGAGGTTTTGTCGGCCCCTGAAGTCTTACCCCGGGCCCTACAGCAATTGTAAGAATGGCCTTTACGTCCTGGCGACGAGGAAACTGATAGATGCTACAGCTACGAGAAAATCTTGACACAGATAACCAGTCATTTTGACGAGCGGTCTCTCGAGCGTATAAAACTAATTTTGGAGTGGATCGCATTTGCGAAGAGACCTCTTCGAAAGGCTGAGTTCCGATCTGCATTGGCTTTCAGCTCCGGAAACCCGGATACTAGCGAACTAGCGCCTCAATATTTGTTTGACAGATGCAGCCCGCTGATAGAAGAGCGATCCGACTCAACATTCGCATTCATTCATGTTTCTGTGAGAGAGTAAGCAGTTTCATTTACCTTATCTGGAGACTGATGCTTATATTTGCAGCTATCTGGAAAGCAGTGACAGCATAATGGCCATTGATGAGTCTAGCAGTATCGGGTCACATGGACAAGCAATTGCAGCGTGCCTTGTCTCTGGTTTGCAAATATTCACACCGAGTTATCCTGAACATAAACGGCAACTGAGAGTTCTTCGTGGCATTCATGCCTTCCATACTTATGCCAGCCAATATTGGGTGCATTATGTGCTTGATAGCTGCAATACTCACGAGACAAAATACCGATCTAATTTCTTGACCTTATGCAGCGAGCTCTGTGATAAGTTCAACCTAGGGTCTGGAACTTGTTACGACGTGGATATTGAGACCCCCACTTGTCTTGAACCACGACTGGCAGCAGTTCATTTTGCGGATAAGTCCTTAGGCCTTGTCGTTCAGCGAATATTGGAAGAAGAGCGAAATCAGTACCTGGAAGAACCATCACCAGAGGATTGTACGTCCTACATCCAAGGAGGCTTAGACTTTATTTGCTAATATCTACATAGACTCTATTAGTGACGTAGTTGAAGTGACAAGCCTCAAGTCACTACTGAATAGTTACCAACGAACCATACGGCAGTTGCTATCGTTGCCAGGTTGTGCAGGAGTCAGCTTGCATGATCTTGAGAGATTTAGACAAGAATTTAGAACCTCTGCATATACTTGTCGCCTGCCTTCGTGTCGGCACTCAGTAGAGGGATTCGAGACCCACTCCCTTCTGGTCACCCATGAATCGTCACACGTCAAGATCTTATGTGAGGTACAGGGATGCCTATATCCTCCATTTACAGGCAACAAGGCTCTTCAACGACATCAGAGAAAATGTCACGATTCTCAGGCCGTTAGCACAAAAAGAAAGGTTATCAGAGAGGAATCGATGCCATCAGCGGGATCGGAAGGCTTCATAATAACGGCCAAGATGAAATCTCAGTTACCCGCAGCCCTCATTATGTATCTTCAAAACGAAGAATGGGTAAATCTATCACCTGGGCGCTGCGAAAGCTCAAGCGCACGGGACATATCACGCAATGCAAACAGAAAAAGACTGTTGGACTCAATGCTTCCGCAGCAGCGAGATATAGTGTCGGGTCTGTCGCTGGACAAACTTGCCGAAGTGATGCGGCGCTGGGCTACCACGACGACCGACAAGGAACAGACGTCTAGTGCCAAATCTGGGGGATAAATGATTGTGCCAGTCTTGCGGCAGTTGAGAGTTCGGAATAAGAAACTAATTCATGTTGAGTTTATATTTATAGGTTATGTAAAATAACCAAGCTCGGGAGAGTCAAATGCTGTCGTCTATGCGAATAGCGTCTTGGGTGCCAGGACTCTCAAGAATCCAAACATGCTTGAAGTTCTTGTTGCCTTGACGGGAAGGGCCTCAAAGACAGGAGCATATCTTGAGAAAAAAAATCATATACACGTGCAGCCATTCAGAACCATCGATAGTTCTTTCTGGCCTGTTCTGGGCTATGCACTTGGAGTCGCTGCATCTGTACGCATTCCTGTTATTACCGGGCTCGAGGACATGAGACCCTCCACCACAGACTTCAAAGCTTTCTCAGCGGCCTTTGCTACATCATCGAGCGCAGCCATCTTCCACATAGCTGACCTGACTCCTGAGGCCGCGGTGGCGACATACCCCCAAGGATTAGTCCCGGTTGGAAGGAGTTGAATGATTGTTGGCAAGAGTTTAATTACAGCTCTGAGTCTCGTCAGGTCGACCTCATTTCCTTGGGCAACCCCCACTTTACATTGCATGGAATCACAGACCTCTCTATCCTCTGCCAGGGAAAGGCTAAGCACGCGGATGTAGCACTTATAGTAACTTGTGGTCGTGCGGTGCATGGCCTTGCCTCACAAGCAGGCTACGTTAAAGAACTTGAGGCGTTTGGCGTGCAGTTTCTTACGTATACATGCTGGTGCTCAATCGAGGAGCCCATCATTCTAAAGAAGGCCAAAGTCATCATGACGAGCTCAGGCAAGTATATCCACTATGGACCAGGACTCACGGGTAGCCAGTTCTATTTTGGAAGCTTGGAGATGTGCGCAGAGACGGCAATGACTAGAAGAAACACAGGGGAGTTACCCGAGTGGTTGCAGGAGGCTAGATAGTCTCTGTTCTATGCTTGGCCTTCTCTTATACTTGGATTCGCTGGCAGTATAGCCACTTTTTTCTCTTGTTGCTGCTGCTCCTGCTCACGATACTCACTTTAGCCTTACGCGCATGCTCAACTCGTCGCGTAGACACTTGGTAGACAACGGTGGATCTGAGCGTCTTGGAAGGGTCAACCTGCAGGAGGAATAGACTTCTGCACCTTGAGAAACTCGAATAGCTTGGGTTCAGGTACAAGGGCTGTACCCACCCTCAAGAATAACATGGCTTTCCGGGTCTGGCTTTCAATGGCGTGAGGTCTCGGAGAATTCAACCAAGCCAACGATTCCGACGGCTATTTCTCGTATTCCATGATGAATGCGGGGAAAATGGCGCTATCGGGGCGATGTGGAACAAGGATCACTGTCGATCACATCCACGTCTAATCATCCTGCACGCTGGCAAGCAATGGCACGGATAAATTGATCAAAGTTGCTTAGTTTCTAATGTAAAAGAAAAATACCGTCGGCTATTTTCGAACGTCCTCGTATTTCCCCTGCATTGGCATGGCTACGCGTCGGGCCACGGGGTAGTTTCTTCATGGAATTACCCCATAACCCGGTCGGAAGCGTATTGGCTTTGTGGGGTAAACACGTTAATTGACAAAGAACAAGGATTTCTGTAGATCTTGCTGTATAGAGTCCAAATTCAAATTGGATCACTACACATAAATCAGTCTTGTGATCAAGTTGAAGTTTTACCCCCAAGGAAGTTGGGGGTGAAGGGGATCACTGAGTCTTATTAAACTTCTATTTAACATTGTCTTTCCTCTCTAATATCAGGTTCGATATAGCCAGACAAGTTCTCCTTACATGACTGGCAATTGGAAATGTATTTATTCTTTTTATACGTCTTTGTTGCTCTTGCAACCTCAGTAGGTGCCCAGAAAGGTAACTACTCAGGCTCGCGGCACCTTTGGTACAATACCCCAGGAAGCGATTTCCGGTCATCTCTACCCATCGGCAACGGCAGACTGGGTGCACTCGTTCAAGGCTCCATCTCGGAAAAGATCATCATCAATGAAAATTCGGTATGGAGCGGTACTTTTCAAGACCGGGTCAATCCTGACTCCCTGGAAGGATTTCCCCAGGCTCGCAAGTTATTAACTCAAAATGACTACACGGGAGCTGCGGGGTTCGCCAAAAGTGACATGTTTGCGATGCCCCGACAGAACAGATGGTACAGCGTCACGGGAAACCTGTTGTTGGAATTTGGGCATCAAGCCAAAGACATCTCAAATTACGAAAGATGGCTTGATACTCTGAGCGGCAATACTGGTGTCAGCTATGATGTTAATGGAGTCACATACACGTAAGTGCCATTCAGTTAAAACATCAGTCTTTTTTAGCAGATCATCAGGGCTTACAAAAGAATAGTCGGGAGCTTGTAGCCAACTTCCCTCTGGGTGTCATTGCAGCGCGTTTCACAGCAAGCAAGAATAGTTCCCTCAACATCGGCGTGGGCCTCCAGCGCGACAGAGGTGTCATAAGTAACGTCGCAGTTGCAGGGGCAAAGAGCATCACGATGGATGTTGGAGGCTCAGGAGCAGACGCGATTCCTTTCACTGCAGGCCTTCGTGTTGTTTCAAATGATGGTACGTATGGTGTAGTGATGAAACGTCAAACAACGAATATCAATAACTAATATGATACACACTTTAGGGACCGTAAAGGCAGGCGGGTCTGGACTGAACATCACGAAAGCATCCACGGTTGATCTCTTCCTGGATGTAGAAACCAGCTTCCAGTGGAGTTCCGAGTCTGCCTGGAAAGCTGGCCTTGGGGCTAAGCTAGACAAGGCAGTCAAGCGAGGGTTTGAGTCTCTCAAAGCCGAAGCCATCTCAGACCATCAGAACTTGATGCAACGCGTGGACCTTGACCTTGGGTCAAACAACAGCACCTCGAGTCAGCCAACGGATAAGCGAGTCAGTGCATACGCGAGTAACCCGAACGATGACCCTGAGTTTGTTACGCTGGGTTTCCAATTTGGCCGCCACCTGTTGGTCTCTTCCTCTAGAGACACCGGGGGTACTGGGCTAGGAGTGCCAGCAAACTTGCAGGGTATTTGGAACGACAAGTATAACCCTCCTTGGTAAGCTTGTTATCCTTTGCCTTCTGTTCCGTGAAGCGAGACGTGGAATTAACTAATCGATCAAACAGGGGAAGTAAATTCACCGTCAACATCAACACAGAGATGAATTACTGGCTAGCTGAGACAACCGACCTCCCGGACACCCTCAGGCCACTTTGGGACCTCATGTATCGCAGCCGTGATAAAGGATCACAAGTTGCCACCAAGATGTATGGCTGTCCAGGCTATGTATCGCATCATAATCTTGACCTCTGGGGTGATTCGGCTCCTCACGACAGTGGAACGGCTTATACCATCTGGCCATCGAGCAACCTCTGGCTTTCTCAGCACATGATGGAGCACTATCGATTTACTGGTGACAAAAACTTTTTAGGACAGAAGGCTTGGCCGCTATTCAAAGACATCGCGTCATTCTTCGACTGCTATCTCTTTAAATTCAACGGTCAATGGACTTCTGGACCTTCGACTTCGCCCGAGAATGTTTTTATCATTCCCAAGGATGGGTCAAAGGCTGGTAGCAAAGAGTCTCTCGATATTTCTATCACTATGGACAACTCTCTACTGCGCGAATTCTTCTCCAACGTCATCGAGGCTGCAGGCGTCCTTGGCATAGACATTAGCGCAGACAAGGTCCTTTCAAAGATGAAGGGCTACCGAGATGGTTTACGACCAACCCAAATCGGCGCTCGAGGTCAGATCCAAGAATGGCGCAAAGACTATACAGAAGCTGAACCTGGACACCGCCACTACTCACACCTTATCGATCTCTTCCCCGCCAAAGCCATGTCCCCTCTTCTCAACAAAACCCTTGCAAATGCAGCCCAGAAGAGTATTGAGCTGCGACTCGCTGCAGGTGGTGCATCTACTGGCTGGTCACGCGTGTGGACAGCAGCACTCTATGCTCGGCTGCTCAACGGCGACAAAGCTTATGGCAACATTCAGACTCTCCTGGGTCGACATCCTGCCCCAAACCTGTTTCACAATATCGAGCCTGGTCAGGCGTTCCAGATTGATAGCAATTTCGGTTTGGTTGCTGCCGTGGCGGAGACCCTGGTTCAAAGCCAAGCTGGTGTTGTGCATATCTTGCCTGCACTGGGCTCCCAGGTGAAGACTGGTTCTGTTTCTGGACTTGTTGCTCGTGGGGGCTTCCAGGTAAGCATCGTTTGGAAAGATGGACTTCTTGTGGAAGCGAAAGTCAAATCTAGACTGGGCAATACTCTGAAAGTGAGGGTTGCAGGCGGATCAAGCTTTGAGATTGATGGAAAGGGAGTCGATGAGGTTGAGACCACGTCAGGACAGACATATACTATTACTCTCGCCTAATCTTCATCAATACTCGGGTAGTCCTGTTCAATCTACTACTTGGTCCAAATTTTTTTTATCGTACTTGCGTAGCGTTGAGCTTCCCACTGCCAGATCCAAGTTAGGAGCAGATTCGCCAGCTTGGTTGGGTTCAAATTAGGATTACTATGGAAGTGTTAGATCTTAGAAGAATGACAGAAGATTTGTGACAGTCGGAGTACACACTAAACGCTTCGCCGTTGACTTGATTGGTTGATAAACTCCGCTACCCTCCGAATCCGCTCGTCAATCAGTCCAAATCGGGCAAGGTCAGCTCGCTCTTCATGATGCCCATATTTATTAACTTACCTCCAAGCTTAGCTCTTGCTATTTATATGCCGCTCCAGCGCTCTTTATGAATTCTTCTTCGTCTTTTTCTTCAGTAATCTGCCTTTTACCCTTCTTTCATCCTGTCGCCACTTCGACGAATGTCCAGTGAAACAAGTTTGGTCTTTGTCCCTGGCTCATGGCATAAACCATCATGTTACCGCAAAGTAATGGAACAGCTACAAAACCAACATCATTTGAGATGCATTCCCGTCACACTTCCAACAACAATGGATGATCCAATAGCAACATTCAAAGACGACGTTGACGCCGTCTGTTCTGCTATCAGGCAGGAGACAGAAAATGGCCACGACGTCATTGTCATTACGCATTCTTATGGAGGAACGGTTGGCAACAGTGCTGTCAAAGGTTTCTCTAGGCCAGCCGGGTCGTCTGCATCAGGACAAAGTTCAACACCAGCATCAACATCCCGCGAATGGTTTCCAGAAACCGGACACGTTGTCGGTATTATCCCCATTGCAACCGGATTTTGCTTCACCGGGCTCACCTTCATGGACCACTTTCTCAACATAACTCCACCGTTCTTTCGTGTCAACAAAAAGACTGGCTATGCAGATCTCACAGTCCGTCCTCAGAAATTCTTCTACCACGATCTACCGCCCGCCGAGGCCGATCACGCGACTTCCATGCTCACCACGCAAAGCCTAAAAGCACTATTTGAAGGCAGGGAGTACTCATACTCCGGGTGGTTAGATGTGCCTGTATGGTTCATTGGAACTGTTGAAGATCAGGGGCTGCCTGTTCTTATCCAGAGAGCTCAGATCGGGATGGTGAGGATGCTGGGTGCTCGCGTGGTTTATACCGAGCTGAAGACAAGCCATTCACCATTCCTGAGTCAGCCAAAGCAAGTTGTGCAGATAGTGCTTCAGGCTTTTGAGTCGTTCACTGGCACGAGAGCAGACGAAACACCAGAGACACTTGAACTGACAAACAAGCCATTCATTCCTCAAGTGAGCCTTTGGCAACCTACAACATGGTTTCGGTACGGACTGCCACTGGTTGTTGGCAGTCTTATAGGCTGCACTATACTATTGTATAGAAAGGTCAAGAGCTTGTGGAGTTTTCAGTCCACGGAGACAAAGACGGACTAGAAAACTCAGGACCGTAAAGCTCTGGATAAGGAAAGAATCTCCAATCAATGTTTAGATATTATAAGTTGCTGGTTTAATGGTCGCATGGTTAGTTTCGTGTTCTCCTAGACATTTTAGATAATGCATAGAGTCCAATCGAGGATTTATCACTTTCATTGCATAAGATGCAGCTGAATTAATGTCCTTAGTGGCTGCGCCACGTAAGTTGTGCATATTATTGCTGCCCTTTCTTATAGCGGCATTTCACTTACGTACGTCAATGAACTGTACATACCTAGATCATGACATGATCTGATAAAAAATGGCTGTTACTCAGCCCACCATGATGCAACGTCAGCACAGTTGGTCATTGGCGAGGCCAGGGTTCCCCTCTTCCTCTCACGTCCACTCCATTTAAACTGTCAAAAATATCTCTCGCAATCATCTTGATTCAGCGTCGCATTACGATAGTTCTTCATGTCGTCGCCAAAGACTAAATCACCAACTGGGCCGTCATCCCCGGCCTCTGGGCCGAAGTCGACACCGTCTCCACAGACCGAACTTATTCCCGCCGCAGACAACGATGACGTGAGGTTTTGTGGGATGTTCTGTACCAATCGCTATGCTAACGTGTTGGAAAGGATGATCGAGATGACGCCGACTCAACACTTGAGACAGACGCGTAATACTTACTACTACCCGCATGATCAGTCCATACTGATAGCAATTTTTAGTGACAGCTCAACTGCCTCTGTTTCTTCAAGCATCCTTCATTATAGAAGCATTCAGGGTCGCACGTTCCATAGCGACAAGTTCGTGACTGAGTATTCCTTTCCTAATGATGAACAACAACTCGAGTCAGTTGACATTAGGTGAGACATGTCATCCTCACCCTTCATGCCGCCTGCTTATTAAATGCCAAGCCATCATTACTTGACGGTTCTACTCGATGGTCAGTTATATCTGGCACCCATTGGAGATAACGTCCAGGTAGGTGAATAATTCGCATTGAGGTCAAGAACTGTCCGCATTGACATGTGACTAGAAAGCACTTGACGTTGGTACCGGAAGTGGTAAGTCTCTGTAGAGTGGGTTCGTGATCATAGCTGATAAGCCGACTAGGGATCTGGGCAATGTACAGTAGCTACAAGCTCCACCAAGCGACGCGATGCTGACACACTCGCAGAGACTTCGCAGATCACTTCCCCCAAGCAGAAGTGACAGCAACCGATCTCTCACCAACACAGCCAAAATGGGTTCCCCCAAATGTACGTTTCGAGATCGACGATGCCACCGAAACATGGACCTGGAAAGACAACACCTTTGATTTCGTCCACATGCGTTATCTCTTCGGGGCTATCCAAGACTGGACTGCTTTATACCAACAAGCCTACCGTGTTTGTACGCCTGGCGGTTGGGTTGAGTCTGTCGAAGCCGACATTCATTTCCGCAGCGACGATGGCACAGCTGAAGAACAAGAGGTCTATAAGTTGTGCAACAAGCTGTATGAAGAGGGCGGCAAAGCTATTGGTCGAACGTTCTTTGTGCATGACTTGCAACCAAAGGGAATCGAAGAGGCGGGGTTTGTTGACATCAAGACAGCGGACTACAAGGTGAGTTCGAAGTTGATCTGTGAGCTCTCGCAAGGCTGATTGTGTGCGCCATTGTAGATTCCAATTGGGGATTGGCCCAAAGACCCAAGGCTGGCCGAGGTCGGCCGATTTGTCAAGCTGACATTGGAGAATGACATTGAAGGTATGCTGAGTCTATCCTTTGTCTCTGTTCTATACTTACACGTTGTCCAAGGATATACTCTGCTGTTGTGGAATAATGTGCTGCAGTGGCCAAAGGATGAGTACCAAGTATTCCTGATGGGTATACGAAAGGCCCTTCGCAACCGCAAGATACATGGTTATTTTGTGGTGCGCTATGTATATGGCCGCAAACCAGAATAATTATACGGCGCTACAGGATAACTGAAGCTTCTACCTTGGCTTCAATACTCGCGGATGCTTCCTCGACCCGTGCCGGACGGACGTTATCACGCTCGCAAATCGGCGACAGTTTACTGGAAACTTACTTGAAAGACAATATGTGGATATAGCTATATCAAGAGAGAAAATATAAGAAAGCACTGACTTAAACTCATTTTGCAATTTTCTGGATACAAGATTCAACTTCCTCAGGCACATTAATAAAAGGACTATGTCCTGCACTGATCTCCTGAGTATTAATATCAACACCTTTAGCCGTCTCCTCAACCATCAGCTTCTGGATATGAATAGGGATCGCAGCATCCAAAGAGCAGTAAATGTACGTTGTCGGCACATGCCTCCACCCTTCATATGTAAGAGGCGTATGGAAGACCTGGTAGCTATGTGGCTTCAGAACCGGTACAATCGCGGCGACCTGTTCAGGCGACAAGTCGTTATAGAAGATTTTCTCTGGTGTAGATGCCTCGACGGAAAGTCTGTCTTCTGAGATAGACCACCATGGGAGGTCTTGGCCGCCGAAAGCAGCAATCAAGGACTTGTCTTTCGGGATGACGAACGAGCAGCAGAGCACAAAGTGCGCAACAGCGCCGCCAGGCCCAAAGGCTCCAATTGCCTCTGCGGAAGGGATGCCGCCATACGAGTGAGCCACGAGGATGACCTTTTGGCCCCTGGCGGCAGCTTGGGATATGGCCTGTCGAATGGCCGCAACGTCTGGGGCGAAGTCGGTGAGGCTCTGCTCTGCACCAACTGAAGGAAGGTCGACATAGTCAACGGTAAAGCCAGCGTGCTCAAGGATGTCACCCACTGCCTTGAAGCATCGTGCTGGGTGCCAAGCGCCAGGAACAAAAATAACACAGAAAGCTGAAGGATCCATGGTGTCTTTCAATTATTTGACAGATTCCGGTGAAGGGGGAAAGAGGGAACTACAATTCGCCAAGTAAAGAGTGGGAGTCGCCTATAATATACCCTCGGTACACCGTACCAAGGCAGAGGAAATGGGCTGGCGGCAGCCGGTTATGTTCTGTCGGATCTAAGCCTAGCGGGTGATGATATAGAGTTGGGCATGGCGGATAGATAGCTACATAGTATGGGGTATCGTTAAACCGTATGAGCTAAATCTAATCCGGGAAAAGCTTGTCGAGATTCCAATGCGCTATGAGATAGCACAATGATAGCCTTTCTATTCTTGGCTAGTTATCTATTACGCAGCATCCCCTCTAAGAGCTAGGCTTATTGTTGCGGCACGCTCTCCGCACTTACAGACTATTACTCCGCGGGAAGGAATTGGGAACTCTTATCACGAAAACATCTGTCGAGGCGGTATTCTAAATCATGAGTTCTGGGATTATGTGTTTAAAATTCTAAGGGCAATACTTATAGAGAAGACGTCGTCGCCATGATTGAGAACTATCCTTTGGTAAACAAGTATGGGGAGGACAAAAAGCCTGGTATTCAGAGTATTGATGTTCCCATATATGTTCTGGTCATTTAATCTACTGGCTTATATGAAGAGATTGGATCAGAGGCTGAAAGTACTCTAGTTGAGGACAAATGGTAGGTTGTTTATTGTGGCTGCATGTAAGTATAGCTAGCACTTTCAGTCTGGGGAAGGTTGTGACTTTGTAGAGAAGATACAAGCAAGGAGAGATCTCATAGAGGTTTGGTACGGGCATTACAATTCTGGAAAGGTACCTCGGGGATAGGTTATTGAGCTCGATATTGCTATCTAGCAAGTTGGCATCGGTTTAAGACTGGCGAGTTGCTGCGGTGACATTAAGGGCTGTGGCCTTTTGATGCCGGAATATCCTCTATTATCCTAGAGTCTTACAAACTTAAATAGTAGTAGGCATGCTACACAAGATATAGGACAAGGTACGAAATTAGCTTAAGGCTACCTCTTAATATATAGAAAATGATACTATAAAGGCTAAAGACTAAATAAAATTTAATAAAGAAAGAGCTTAAAGAAAAAGGTATTTTATGTATTATATAAACCTTCTAGTTTTATTTATTGTTTTATCTAAGTCTGGCATTGAAACAAGATTTGCATCACACTCAGGTGACGCACTGAGCCGTTGTGAGATATGAAGAGTTTCGAGAGCATCTTGTAAAACGTCATTTGTATGACGATGCTAAGTATTGTCGGAAACGAACCCATTGAATTGATCAAGCGCCGTTGCCATGCCGATTAATTGGCGTTAGTGTGCATTCCGCCGACGAGATGAATTGTGAATGGGATTTCGAGACGTCATTGGATCACATGAGAGATCACGGGATTAAATTGCATTTCAACATTGCAATTGCGCTTGTTGGCAGGTCTAATTTATCACGGCGCTGCTGCCTGGGAACATGACCGTGAAGAATTTCAACCGTGAATTGCATTGCATTAAGCTTGATGACGTTTACGTTTTGGCGAGATGATTGCAAAGCACAGACAATAACTTCAGTTTCTCACTTAAGACCCTTCCAACTTACGTAAATAAAGTAGCCCTTCCAGTTTCAAGTCATTTGAACTTCTCTATTCATCTCATCTTCTATCGTTTACTATTAAGTATCTCTTTAACTGTTCCCAATTATCGGACTATAGGTTAGTGAAGACCGTTAGGATGCAACCTCGGCCATGTCTACCCCACCTCTTTTACTGGAGAAGACTTATCCTAAAGAAGTCAAGCCTATAGCGAAGTCATGCAGTAATATCGGCTAAGCCCGAACTAGGCACCGTGTCATTTGAAACAATGAAGGGGGTAGCGTCAAGCGAGCAATGCAACGCATTCCTCACCCCTTTTGCCCCAAACCAAAACATGGACCTGTAAACAAACACAGAGCAGCCAAACTTATGACTGCTTTCCACGGCAGCCAGAAAGAATAGTGTGTGATGCAATCGGTACCTTTGATGCAACCCTTTTGATCTCCAGAGAAAAGAGAGTCGTAAGACAATGGCAGGCAACAAGACCAGCAGCAGCAACAGCAACGATAAACCTCTGTGGCGACCGCTGGCCCATAAGCTCTCCAGCCTGATCCCGCTGCGCCGCCTCAATAAAGCCAAGTCCAAGCCCGACGTCAGGTCCGGCCACGATCACGCTGCGCAGCCCAACAACGCGTCCGACTTTCGACTTGATGTTCAGTTAAATGGCCTCGAGAGCCTTCGCCTCCCGAGTAATTGGCTCCTCCAGTCCAAGGACGCCGACAAGCAGCAGCAGCAGAATGCCGACGCGCCGTCAGCGAGACTTAGTCATCACTTTTCGCGGAAGCCACTTAATCGCAATGAAGCCTCTCGACCCTTGACTTTTATCGACAGCAGCGATGCAGACCAGCAACAAGCTCGGGCGTCGGCGCTGGAAGCCCTCAACAGTCCAGATGCGTCGACAACGCCTAGTATTTTGGACCGTGGTCGGCCAGTCGAGGCCAGACATTTAATTCACCAGCCGGCCAAGAACCTCAAGAACCATCGCAAGTCATTACCTCTAGACCTGGAGACTATGTTCCAGGCTCCTAACGAAGATCACGATACAAATGCACTACGCACCGCCACTATTCGCCTGGTGCCGAATGAAAGCCTCATCACCACTCCATCTACTCCATCTGTGAAAGAATCACCAAGATGGACTGCAGAGCGCGAGGCACGGTTAGCTATGCCCCCACCACCAAGACCACTCAGCACCAGCCCAATTGACTCGCCATCTACCTCTACACCATCCAAGGCCATTCAAATCCCACGAAACCCTCAATTGGCATTAAAGAGACCCACCAGCCTCGGACCCTCCCCCAAAGCCGCCGAGTCACCCTCCTCAGAAACCCAAACCCCCCTTGCCAGAGTCAACTCAAAGCGACCAGGCGCACTAACCGACCGCCTCGCCTGGATGCGCAAGCTCGAAGAGAAAGACACCACGAAACCAAACAACGACCTGACCGTGCTTCAGAAACGAGCTGGCTCCGTTTCCGACAAGCTCGCCATGTTCGAGAAGAAGAACCTATCCGTCACATCCGCATCCTCCAAGCGCCTCCAACTTCCAGCGCGCAACACGAGCAGCCAGTATTCCGCGTCGGTGCGCGAGTCCATCTTCTCAGCGGATGGTAGTGCGTATGCCCCGTCGCCTCGCACGTCGATGGATACTGCTCGGACGTCCTCTGTTATGAGCTATTACGACGATTCGTTCCGAGAGAAACTCGAGTCAATTGTTGGACAAGAGCCTGAGACGAATAAGCAAACTGACGAGTGAAAGAACTTGGATGTCCACTCAGTGCTCTTGTCGGCGGTTGATGAGATGATTACAGATCAGAATGAAGATGATTTAGAATGTATCTATTGATATTATTAGAGCAGGTTTCTTTCATACGATGGCGATGATTTACCTTAGATATGATTTGAGAGTTGCTTAGATTCTCTTTAATATACTGCACGCAATGTGTCACTTACATCGAGTTGTCTTTGCCATATTTAGTGATTCAGCTACATACACGCTGAAGAGACAATAAGTGCTGCCTTAAACCAATTGATGAAGAACATCCTTTCCGTCCAACCATCTCTCAACATTCTCTGTCTGTTCAGCATACCAGCTATTCATAATGCCCTCCTCGACGTACCCCATATGAGGTGTCACCAGAACCCGACTCTTGTTACCCTTTCCCCAGTCCTGAGATCGCCATGGACTATCTGTAGGTAGAGGCTCGGTCTCAAAGGCATCCAGTGCAACACCGCGAATGAAACCCTCGTTCGCTGCCCCCAGCAGTGCCGTCTCATCAATAAGTGCGCCACGGGATGTGTTAACCAGTAATGCCGACTTCTTCATCGCTTTGAGTTCCTTCACACCAACAAGACCGCGGGATCGTTCACTCAAAACGTAGTGCAGAGTGACTACGTCAGCTGTCGCAAAGAGTTCTTCCTTGCTCACTGCTTGAAAGGTCTTGTCGCCATCTTCATCCACAATAGGCAGGCCAAGCTTGACAACCATCTCATCAGCCTTGGCTTGGTCTAAGCTGCTGCTCCAGCACTTGATCTTCATGCCAAATGCTAAAGACCCGATTCTCGCCACTGCTGCTCCCAGCCTCCCCAGACCAACGACTCCCAGAGTCTTTCCTGATAGACCAACAGCCATGTCTGATTGCCACTCGCCAGTTTTGATAGAAGCATCGTCTGCTGCAATGTTTCTAGCCAGAGCAAGAATCATAGCCCATGTATGGTGCGTGGCAGGATGGCTTCCTCCTTTCCGGATGTCCTGCTTATGCTGTGTTCCGTCACTGCGCCCGCGACCCAACGCTGAAGCAACGGTGATCCCCAGACTTTTGGCAGTCTCTAGATCAAAGGTCTCAAACTGAGTACCGGTACATAGCAATAACTTCAAGTTGGGTAATTGACGTAGCAGCTCCCCAGGGAATGGTGTTCGCTCACGCATAGTGGAGATGATGTCGTACGGGTAGAGCTTCTCTACCAAGCTGCTCTTTTCTTCAGCAGTTCGCTGAGGAAGGTAGGTATCAGAGACTTCAACTTGTAATTTTGGAGGCTGCAAGTGCTCAAAATGTTTCGCTGAGATCCGAAGATAGTCGTCCAAGACTAACAGGGAGGGAGTTGACGATTTCCCATGTAGTGGAACTCCACGAGCTGTGCGGCCAAGTGAACGCATAGTAGGAAGCATGTCAATTGAATGGTCTTTCAGGATCTGAGGGTTTGTGTCAAAATATTAGAAGAGATTCGTTGACTTTGAGTCAAATCTAAATAAATTTAAATGATTATAAATGATCTACTCTGGACAGAGACGCCTGTTGATCAAAAGCCGACGGAGCTCGGCTCGGCCGAGCCAGCTCCGCAAGACGTTAGCTTAACGCTACCGGGTAAATTCAAAATGAAGGTATTTTCATCACGACTTTTCCGTTGATCGACAGCTTACATGACATTGGATGATAGGCGCGAGGATGGCCTATTGAACAAATTTGGCCTGTTACACTATCTCATACCCATTTTAAAGCTTTTGCACCACTGCGAGTTTAGTGAATGTCGAGAAGCCATTGCACTTGATGGAGAGCATAATACACATCTTCATCCGTGGCGGCGTGTAAAACCTTGATCTATCATTTCATAACCTATCCTCATGATACTGCATTACTGCCATGAAGCTATTTGCAATGAGCAAGTTTATTCCAAAACCATTCCAAAAACTAATTGCAATTTCGGACACTTGTCCGAGTCATCCCCCAATGTCCATCTTCATTTACTAAGGTTAAGCTTAATCGTGCTAGCCAACCGCACCCCCCACTGATCTAACCTGTACTGAAAGCTTTCCCCGCGGGGAAGTGGGCTTCGGCAGCTCTTCATGAGCCCGATGTTGCTGTAATCGGTATATCAGACACCGAACCTCGGGCTTGGCAGTTTTTGTTTACTTATTTAAGCTGGTCTCATGCACTGAGTCTCGCCATGTAGCCAGTGCACGGATTTCCAGGTTCGTCGCGTTCCAATGCATCTCCCCTGTATATCGAGTGCCCTCAGGGCCGCAGGCGTGGCATTGCTTGTTATCACCGCCTCTGCCGCTTCTACCCCATCCCAGGATTGGACCAGTCTAAAGCTTCTCACAAAGTCTGCAGATTCTCAAGTTCAAACCGTTATCAATGGTAAAAATGCCTCATTGACTGGCTCACCAAGGTCATTGACGCGCGAGGTCCGTCGCCTTGTCACACCATTTGTATGGCCAAACTCAACCTACTACCACGATGAATCTCTGTTGCCTCATATCGAGGAGATGCTCTCTGTGCTGGTAGAGGTCCAGCATGATGATGGAACTTACACCGTCGGCAATCGACACTCCCCTCCTGATACCGGCTTCTTGATCGAAGACTTCGGTATAATGGTACGCCTCCTCGAACGCGACGATCACGAGGCTTCAAAACCTTTCGCAAAAGCCATGCGAGGTATTCTCAAAAAGGCTGCGCCTGGACTTGCTAAGGGCGGAATTCATACCCCCAATCATAGATGGAAGATTTGCAGCGCCTTGGCACGTATCTCCAACATTATTGAAGATCCCAGCTTGATTGAGAAGATTGATGAGTGGCTTGCGGAGGGCATTGATATCGACGCTGATGGCATCTACTCGGAGCGTAGCCCTAACTACTACTCGGCTGTGTCAAATCCTTCTCTATTGACAGTAGCTCACGAGCTCAATTATACAGGATTGGTCAGCTTTGTCCGCAAAAACCTCGAGCTTTCCATTGAGCACGCAGAGCCAAACGGCGAGATGGAGACGATTCAGAGCCGTCGACAGGACCAGTCTCAGCCTCCAGGGGACAACATGGGCAACTTTTACCCACAATTTCGCGAGCTTGCTCTGCTAGACAAGAACGGCCGATTCGCTGCAATGGCTCGTCTCATCGAGAAGCGAGTTGGACCTCAATTGGGCGATTTCCTCGGCAACCTCATCGAACGCCCTGATTTGGCAGCCGAGTTACCCAAGTCAAAGCAACCATTCTCCGACTTCAAGAAGCACTACAAGTCAGCGGGTCTCGTGCGAGCCAGGCGAGGAAAACTCACAGTGTCGGCATTTGGTGGGTCGGACTGGTATACCACGGACGGAAAGAAGGCCGAGTTCTATAACCGAATGGGCTCGGGCCTTTCGACGAATCCGACCATGTTCCGAGCCTGGAACGGAAAGGCTGTTCTTGAAGCCGTGCGACTTAGTGCCAGCTTTTTCAGCATGGGTCACTTCCGATCGAATGGCGTTGAGCTCTCCAAGGATGGTACCATCAAGTTGGGGAGTGAGATCGAAGTTCCATACTACCTACCTATTCCAGCTGATAAGCGTGACGACAACGGGACATATGCGCTGTCCAAGTCGGTCGATGGTCGTTTCTATGCTATGCTTGACTTTACGAATCGTCCAACCAGTGTTCGCCGTCTCAAAACTGATGTTGAGATCAAGCCGACGAAGAAGGGATATGATCTCGACTTTGAAGTTTCGGGAGAGGATAATGTCGAATTGACTTTTGAACTGACTTTTAGAGAGGGTGGAAAGTTCAAGGGAGTGAAGGAGATTCTTGATAGCGACAACACAACCATATACCATCTCGTTGAACGGAAGGGAGAGTACAGCATGGGCGATGACAAGATCACCTTTGGGCCAGGAAATGGAAAGGGACCAATTGCAGCTGATGCGGGTGAGCAGTATAGTTGGCACGGGGGTAATCTCACTTTGCAAGGGAGCCATGTGTACATCACAGGCAAGACGCCGCTGAAGTATACTTTGAACCTCGGCTTTGCTTAGGTAGACCAAGACTCAGAGAAAATAGCTAGATCCGTCATTGATAAACATCACAAATTGACCAATCAATGCGAAAGATTTGTACCTCAAACATTACTTGTTATTAGTCTTCGTCTAAGATAAGCTCAACATTAATATACATTATGACCACTTGTCTCATAAACATCTACTCCTCAAGCTCAGCCAGCATGACATCAGCAGCCTTCTCAGCAACCATGTATGTAGACACAGCTGTAAAGGTACCGGGGATGCGAGGGTAAACCGAAGCATCAACAACACGAAGACCAGCAACACCGCGAACTCGGAACTTGGAGTCCAGAACAGCCATCTTGTCATCATCAGCACCAATGGGGCAAGTCGAGGAAGCGTGGTGACCCCAAGCAACATCCTTGACATAAGTCTCAATGTCCTTCTGAGAAGTAACACCAGCACCGGGAAGAACCTCAGTGACGTTGACGGGCTGGTTGGCCAGTGCGCTGCGGGTAAGCTCAACGGCCTCGTACAAGGCCTGGAGATCAGCAGAGGAGTCGCCGTTGCCAGTGTCGAAGTAGTTAAAGGTGATGGCAGGCATGTCGAGGGGATCAGCTGACTTAAGGAGGACTTCACCGGCGTTGTTGCGGGGGTGAGCCTTGAGAATAGCCCATGAGAACCAGTTGTGCTCGATGGTGGCGTTGACAGCGTACTGGGGGAAGTATCCTCTGAAGTTGACGGGACCACCGAAAGCGAAGATGTCAAAGTTGTCCTTCTCAGCAGTGGAACTCTTGTAGAACATAGTGGCAGCAAGACCAGAAGAGGAGTAGATACCGTGATCGCCATCAACGGGAGCTTCCCAGCGGTCGACACAAGGGTCCACATCAGTGTAGAGACCGAAAGTGCAGCCATCGAAAGATGTGAAGTTGTTCTCGAGAGTTCCCTGGACGGAGATCTCGTAGTGGTCCTGAAGGTTGGTACCGACACCGGGAAGATCGGAGATGACGGGGATGTCGAACTTCTTCAGCTCATCAGCAGGTCCGATACCGCTAAGCTTGAGGATCTGGGGAGTGTTGTAAACACCGCCGGCAACGACAACCTCACGAGAAGCAGTAGCGTTGCCGGGAGTGCCAGCAGCGCCGGTAGCAAGAGGACTAGCCTTGTAGAGATGCTTGCCGTCAAGGAACTCAACACCATTGGCACGAGGGGGCTTGGAGTCATCGAAGGTAACCTTGGTGACGTAGCAGTTGGTTCGGACATCGAGAGGATACATCTTGGTACCGTTGGAGTGCTTGGCATCGCGGACAGAGAGAATAAACTCACGAGGTCCAATACGGCTGGCATTCTTGGTAGACAGAGGGATCTGGTAGAAGCCAGCCTCCTGGTCACGAGCCAGAGTATCGGCGTTGGCATCGTCGGCAAGCAGACCATCCAAGGTGATGTTCTTGCCACTCATCTCAGTCAGAGCAACGGCACCCCCGCCAAGAATACTGAAGAGCTGCTCGTCGTTGAGAGGAATGCTAAGAGGAGCAGTCTCAGTGCTGAGCCAGCCATCGTAGCCGTGGCCAGCCTCGCCAGCAGGGCGGTAGTTGTTATCCTCAGCCTTGACAAAGTACTTGCGCATGTTATCCGCTGACCAGGAGTCATCACCTGTCAGAGAAGCAATGTACTCAAAGTCAGACTGGTGAGGGTAAACAGCGATCAAAGCATTGTGAGCCGTGCAGCCACCAAGAGCTTGAGTGCGGGGGTACAGAGTACCCTTCATCTCAGCGCCCTCAGGAGGGTTAAGACCAGTATACTCTCCGTCAGGAGTATCATAAGTAGTCTTGTAGTCACGCGCTTGTCGCTCATCATCAGCATAGTGACGAACAAAGAAGTTCCACGAGATCTCAGGATCTTCCGAAGCGTTGGCAGAGTAGGCAGGGACGGTGTAGTTGAGCGAGGCATAGTCGTCACCAGCTTCGATGAGAAGAGTCTTGTGACCAGCCAATGCGAGGCGAGCGGCCAGAGGACCTCCTCCGGCGCCGGAGCCAACGACGATGTACTCGTAGCCGGTGAGGGCGACGGCGCAAACGGAAGCTGGGGCGGCCAGAAGGCCGGCAAAGAAGGCGTGTCTCATGGTGTATTAAGTGAGATCCAATCGAACGAGGGTGATAAATGAATGACGTCCCTGTGGCCGTGGTGGGTCAACGAGGGAGAATGAAGGAATGACTGTAATGAATGGATGGTGAGGTACAACATAAGTCGGATGCAACTTGCTATTTATCAATTAATCAATACGGAGTAGAATTTCTTAGTATCCCGGCTTAAACCAGGGGAGGTCTCGTTGAATGTAACGACCTCGGCATTCAGTCCAGAACAAGTCAGGGGTCAACTGCACCACCAACTCCCCCATTATACAGACCCAAAATCAAGTGCAGAATCTACAGGCTTGGCTCACACATGGCATAGCAGGCAGTGCAATACCACCCCAACGAACACCACCACGATCGGCATAGTCTCGGCTCACACTAGCTGCCTTTCCGCCCATCCCCGAACATAGAGCTTGGCCCGGGGTCCACTCCCGCGGGATCAGACACATAACCGGGGCGTTGAGCCGCATGTCGTTACATGCACCAACCAGAACCATCGAAACATCCGCTGCAGGGGCGTTGCATCGGGGATCGGCGGCTAGTGTTCAATTCCGCAGCTCGACCGTTTTCTCCTGACTCTAATAGTTATGCGCTGCAGGATATAGGCAACTGGTCCGTTCGCCGGGCTTAAGCAAGGTCGTTATGTGCAGGGAATGTAAATGAAATGCGGTCATAATTCCAGCGCATCCAACTATAGCCACCTACATCCGACTCTAATGCCGGGCCCAACACGCAGGACTTGTCGTTCTAGAAAACGTCTCCTGTCTTGGCTGTAACCTATTCCTCCCTCAGCTTCTTACTCTTCCCAGAAAAGCTCTCCTCGACAATCCTATTCTGACGAATAATCTCATCCCTCGCGCCCTCCCACGTCTTTCTCTTCCCTGTCTCAAAATACCGAAACATGTGAGCTGTCTCTACACCGTGGTTCATGAGGTTATACATCTCTCTATCCTTCCACCAAAACTTCCACCCTGCCCAGCCCCATCCAAGGTTCTCCATTCCTGTTCCGGCTTGTTCGTGCATCCAGGGTTGGAACTCATACTGTTTGACCATGCTCACGTCTAGATGCGGCTCGCGAGCCCAGTTTGCTGCAACCCATTTTTGGTGGTCATCTACCCATTTTTCCATCTCTTCGTAAGGCGGTAGTTGGCTCATGCCTCGCCAAATGTTTGAAATGGCCATGTTCATGACATCGCTGAATGAGAAACCGTTGTTCTTGCCATATGCTGAGTAGCAAAGGACGGCACAGCTGTCTGCGTATTTGGGAGGGAAGACATTCATATATAGGCGTTGAATGGCAGGTCCATGATAACTCGGTGACTTTGGCACACTCTTCTCGATGAAAGGAGCGACTGAAAAGTCGGCGCAGTATCCTGTAGTCAAGATAACGCTGTCCACGTCATCCACTACAGTCCCATCATCAAACTCAATTGATCGTCCGCCCAAGAATCGTTTAATTCCATGCAAACTCGTCAAACTCCCATCTTGCAGGTGAGGAACAATATCTTGGATAAGACCCGGTAATCGCAACGTCGGGTTTCGAAATGACTGAATCCGCCATTCTGGGTCAAGTTTCACATCTGAGAACTGAGACGAGAGAAGTTTGGCGCCCCAACCTGCTAAGTATCTGTAGAAATTCGGTATGTTTCTTGCCATCCATTGTGTAATTTGGCGGCGTCTCCACGATACTATCAAGTCTGTTGGTCGTCCTTTGCGCATACGCTTGACCATCATTTGGCCGCTTCTATGAGAGACATAGACCTTTTTTGCTGTACTGATGACTTGCGGCGTGATCTCGCCTGTTGTTGTAGATAGGCCGAGGATCACCACTGTTTTGTCCTGGAACGCTTCTGGGCTAGAGAACTGGTCAGTATGAGCCAAAGAATTGCGCATCAGAGTATCACGAACCTTCGGTATTGCTGTGAGTGTATAATCTCTCCTTCGAATTTGTCCTGTCCCGGAAATGTCGGCATCACTCTTTTAGTCTGATAACCATGACAAAAAACGACCTTGTCAAATGGGCGAGACTCTTTTTCGCCGGTCCCGATATTCTCAACCTGCACTATCCATCCACTATCGTCGCTGTTGCGGTTGACAACCTGAACACTACTATTGAACGAGATGTGCTCTGTGAGTCTGAAGTGCTCAGCATAAAACTGCATAAACTCTTGAAAGTTTGCTGCACTCAGATATACAGGATATTCTGCTTCCAGTCAGCGTCATCACGTACGTCAGCAGACTCGGACCCGACTTACTGTCTGGTATTGGGAAATCAGTAAATCCACAAGTATACTTGCTGATATTCGCGCTCGTGGATGCTAGTGCAGTAGTCCATCCATTGTTTGCGTCATATGCCCATAATCCGCCGACAGAACTTCGTCTCTCGAACAAGGTTGCGCTAAAGCCATCTTGCAGAAGCTGCTTGAGCATGGAAATGCCCGTTGGGCCTTGCCACGTTAGAGATCAGTACCAAATGTCGCACGATTACTTACCTGCGCCTATGATAGCGACACTGACGTGCTTCATTTTGCCTGGTCGTCCTATTTGATCTCCGCCTGAAATCGAATGAAAATGAAAGTGTTGCAAAGTGAGAACTGCGTGGTATTTATCATGTCTTATCGAAGGATCAGATACTCGATTAGCCGATTGGCAAGTTCGGAATGTAGCGTTCTTCATTGGTTGTGCGCTGTGCGGGACTAAATTCTTACATGTCATCATGCCTCTTCCTGGGATCGGCATTTCTGACAAGCTTTCCACTGTAACATCGGTAAGCTATTTCACTCCGGGTCTTGCGGAAGTGACGAACTCAAAGAATTGCCGGTAACGGGCCTACAGTGGTTTAATTTAATGTAAGTATATCGTTATCTATGATAACCGCCCGTAATTACTTTTTGGATTTATCAGCTAAATGACCTGAGATATGTGCACACTGCTCATGCCCAGGCATTGTTTTGATTACTCCAGTACGGGACAGGTTCGCGAGTCTGCCTTGGATCAACACTCTTCTTGTACTGAATACTAGGCAAAAAAATGCTAAGACTCTTACCCCAAGCCGTCTCAAAACTTAACTATGTATTCTCCTTGCGTAACGTGTAAGTGCGTTGTCCAGAAGCCACTAAGAAGCTCTTCAATATGCAGATCCGGGGTCACGATCCTAGATCTTATCGATGATGCGACGAAAAAGAAAACAGATCTCTAACAATGATATTCCGTGTTGGAGGAAGAAAGTAAATTAAACTGACCAACTATTGACAGTGGAATTCAGACAGCGTCAGGACGGCGGAACATCTGCTGACATCAACCCACCATTTGTCGCTCGAAGTAGGGCAATATCATCGGCGATATGTCAATCATTTCAGCACGCACAGAACGGCAGCCGAAACAATTTAATCGAGTAAATGCTTTTAGTGAAGAAAAGTGTATCTATACAATATTAGCTATTTCACCATAGAGTGGTCAAGTAAGACGGGAAATGGTGCAGCTTGACGCCGAGAACTCAAGATTTAGATTTAGGATTCTGGATGAATGAATTGCTGGCCAATCGGGAGGGAGCTATAAGTACCATTAAGAAATGTAAGATGCCTAGTGCACCAAAAGAATTAAAGAAGAGAATACCCAGATCTTCAAGGCATTCGGCAAAAGCGGACATGCCTAAGCTCTAGTCTAGTTCTGAGATTGTGTCACCTGCGTAGTTTTATCTGACTCGTCGGCCATGATTTGCTCCTAGCCGCCTCTCTCCATCGCACCGCCGTTGTACTAGCGTGTCAATGTGGTAGAGACCGAAATGTCTCGCTACGAGAATATGTATGACGCTGGTAAAGCAGTAGTTTCTTTTAGTCACTTCGTATGCGACTAGTTTTATCGCTTTCATTTAACAAGGTTTCAAATTTCTCATTATCTTCAATGAGATAATAACTTGCCTGGCTTGTTCAGAGCATTAACGTGCAACGACAGTCTCTCGATTCTAGTGCTATCCAGTCCCTTAATCATAGAACAGCTACTTTGCTTGGAGACCTCGCGAGCTCAGGTTAAACGCAGTGCTCTATTTCCTCTGTTGTGAGAGCCTTTGGGAGCGTGTTATGAATTGAGTTTGCTAACATTCCAGCGGTTTATGCGCCACTGGCTTAGTTCCAGGCTTGTCAATAATAATACCCGATGAGGAACAGCACCAGATACTACTACAAAATGCCTCAATGTTATATATACTTTGAGGCTGAGCTACTTTCTTCTAGGAATAAACTACTATCCGTATAGCTAAGAGCTAGGAGAGATCGTTAAGTAGTAAAACTCAATTGCATTGTATTTTATGTCAAATTATACACTAATAACTTGCCGTTACTATTTATCTCTCACGTGGTGGTTCCTGGAATGCTGTGGCTTAACGTCTAATTAGACACTACAACCGCCACATTCTAACCTCATTCCACTGCTCTCATACAACGCTGAGGGATATCTCTAGTGCTAAGAGCATGTATAAATTCAACACTTCCCTGCAATAATCCTGCTGCCGGAGGATTTTGGATCCTGAAGGTACATCGAATGTCCCCTTGTTCCTCCGTCTCCCACTGATCATTGAGCATTCCGTTGCACCATGTTATCCAAACTCCTTCCCATTGTCTTAATTGCAAGCGCTCTTGCAGCGCCTCAAAGCCCTCCCACCTACGCTAATGAGCCAAATCGATGTGATGCCACTTGCCAAATCGCCTACCGACAGGTGCTAGCCATGGAAGAAGAACGCTGGGTTAACCAAGACATCACCCTTGATCCCTTCTATTCAACCCCCTCAAATGTGTCAAAGTATTCGACTGGAGACATATTGAAATGGGAAAAGATTCCAGCTGAGCAGGCTTATCGGCGATGGACTGTCCCCGCCG
Organism: Fusarium fracticaudum; assembly: GCA_003353625.1. NCBI lineage: Eukaryota > Fungi > Ascomycota > Sordariomycetes > Hypocreales > Nectriaceae > Fusarium > Fusarium fracticaudum. Next base: position 173,092 of record PDNT01000009.1, read on the forward strand.
GCATATCATTAACCCGTTTTTACTACATGTCTGAGGATATTGAAGGGAAACCCCTTCCAGCTACGGGTATCGTGCTTATTCCATACACCAATCCCCAGGGGAGTAAGCCATTCCGTACCGTTGTTTGGACGCACGGGACAGCTGGCGGAACCCGACAATGTTCACCATCGAACCATCGCGCACTGCTCTATGGGTGGACAGCTCCATTTGCCCTAGCCCTCGCAGGTTACGTCGTTATTGCCCCTGACTATGCAGGCCAGGGAAGCGAGGCTCAAGGCTTTCAGTACGAGGCTGGTATTCTCCACGCAGCAGATGCCAGCTTAAGCGTCCAGGCTGTACGAAAAGCACTCGGCAGCAAGATTACAAAGGAGTGGGTTGTTGTAGGCCACAGCGAAGGCGGAATGTCCTCTTGGCGCACCAACGAGCGAGAGGCAAAGACTGTGGCTGTAGGCGGCCTTCTCGGCGCTGTTGCCCTTTCTCCCGGCCTTGTTCCAAGCAAGATTATTGGTGAAACGATCCGCCGTGCCGCAAATGGCGGCCCTGCTGGAGACTTTCTCTCTTCCCTCATGCTACAAACAGTTTCAAGGATCTACCCCTCACTCAAAGTTGAGGACTATGCTTCTGATATTCTTCTTGCCCGGATGCCTCTCGCCGACCAAGGATGCTTCTACACTTCAGCTACCCTCTACAGCAACCTAACTATCAGCCAACTGTACAAGAACACCAGCTGGATTGAACACCCCGATTTCGTTAAATGGGAGAAAGTATACAATGGTGCAGGGCCTCATAAACTAGCGGCTCCAATGCTTGTGATCCAAGGCGCCGAAGATCCCATCGTATATCCTGATACATCTGAGGAGGCTTTCAATGAAACATGCAAAGCGTTCGCTAGCTCGACGACGGCGGAGTTCAGGCTATACCCTGGCCTTGGCCATGGTCCTGTTCTTCCTGCTTCACAGCAGTATTACCTTTCATGGATTGAGGATCGCTTCAACAAGGTTTCTCTCAAGAAAGGCTGCAAGAAGCTGACTATGACCCCCGAAACTGACAACTTCTCACCAGTTAATGATGAATGGGTTGCAGTATTTTCTTAGAGGACTTGGCAGAGATTCATGACCGGGAATGAGGTAGTGAAGGATAGGCCGTATACAAGCCTCAAGGAAACCCATATATCTTTGTAATTATCTTCTCAATTAAAATGGATGGCGCTTCGGTGATTTCAGAGTTAGTCGCTTTCTACTTGTGATTAATCAAGAGATCTCTCCTGCTTAAGCGTTTAAAGGGAAGAAGCATAAGATTTAATCTTCAGCTGGGAGGGCAAGTAGCTTGACAGTAGGCATCGGATGCTCGACGCCAGCGCTTTATTATCCCTGGCGCATTTTGTGTAGATCAAGAACTATAATCATTTTAAAAGCCATCTTACATGCTTACATAGCGTACTGGTTAAGTAAAGCACCTAGCGTAAACAGTCAGCGGGCACTATATACGAGGATTGTACTTCATCGTCAATGCCCCTTGGAAAATGAATGATATTGGTAAACGCGGAACAGTGTCAAATTAGCATTTTCACTGATGAGGGAATTTCCTTACTTGTGAGGCACTTCGCATCGGCGCTGTCTAACTTACGACTACCACATTCTCTCCCAGGCTCGCCTGGCCCAGGTCATCTCAGCCAGTCTAGCCTTCTCGACCTCCTCAATGCCGCCTTCTTCCCAGTGCCTGCATTCCTCATCAATCTCAGCCTTACCAGTGATCAAATCTGCATCCTTCGGATTGACCATGCCCTTACCCTCTCTCCAATACTTGATCTTTCCAATCACATACATGACCGCAGTGAAAGCAACAGCGAAATAAGAGGTAACGAAGCCTCGCACACTGAATGGGCTGAATACATCGAACCCTACAAAGAAGATCGCCGTACATCCCAGGGCTAGTGCCATGATGGGAGTGTATGGTGTATAAGGCGCGACATAAGAGAGTGACTCGTCAGTGAGACCCTGTGCTTTGCGAGCACGGTAGAATCCAATGTACGAAAGGAGCATAAAGCTATATGAAGCAATGAACGCGGTGGTGGTCAGGTCGACGAACCAGAAGAAGACTTCTATGGCAGAGTTGGATGCCACAAGAAAGGTAACGCAAGAGATCAAGGAGACGGCCGCAGTAGAGTAGATTGGGACTCCAGTCTTGGTACATTTCATCAAAAACTTGGGAGCTTGGTGATCTAAAAGCCTTATCAGTGGTCCGGTCAGTTTCGATAAGGAGGGGATCAGGCTTACCTCTGGCAAGGCCATATAGTGTTCGACTAGCAGCGAAAAGATAGGCATTGCCACAAGAAAGCCCAGACACGAGGATAAGGGCGTTGATAAAGTGAGGCAAGAATCCGATTCCAAGATTCTGAATGCCAATTACCCACGGGCTAGCAGCAGCGCCAGAAGAACCGTCCGCGATAGCGCTAATAAGCCTGTTATCTCTGGATGAGCATATGATGCCAACACAAAGGGCTCCGATGATATAAAACCCGACAAGACGGTAGAATATCATACGCGCGACTCGAGGGATAGTCCGACGAGGGTTCTGGATCTCACCGGCCGCGAGGGCGATCATGTCAGGTCCTGCGATCGTAAATGCCGCATAGATAACAACAGACCACCAGCCGAGGAATTTCCCAGCGGGACCTTTGGCGTAATATTCATGCATGGCTCCGTCCTTCCAGTTCCGAAACCCATAGGCATCACCTTTGGGGTTTCCACCGGCCATTGTTACAATGGTGATGAGGACGAGGAGAATGAGCAACAAGACCTTAGTTATAGCGAGAATAAACTCGGCTTCGCCATACCACCTGTTAAATGATTAATTTCTGATGTAATAATGGGCACTGGGATACTTACTTGACAGCAACAACGTTGAGGAAAATACAGATAGCCATTGAAACGGCTATCCAGACAGCAGGATTAGTCGTACTATCCCAGTACTCAGCCACAGCGGCGACTGCACTGTACTCAACACAAACAAGCATACACGTCCCAAAGAAATATGTCCAGCCTAAGCTAAAGCCAACAGCTGGCTCGACGAAGCGAGAGGCAAGTTCGAAGATGGAGCCGCGAACGGGGAGATATGCCATCATTTCTGCTACGCACAGGTACGTCGGCCAAATGAAGAAAATACCCCAGAATGTGTATCCCAGGAGAAGAGAGAGCGGTCCCGCTTGACTAAGATAGCCTCCGATGCCGACCTGCTTCTCGTTAGCATTTGTTATGGATGGAATTAAATAGTTGGCTTACCCATAGTGCTGTTCCGATTGAGCCACCGATGGCCATGAGCTGTACGTGACGTGGCTTTAGACCACGTTGGGTCTGCCCGTACTTCTCAACTAACTCATTGACTACCGGTTTGTGATCGGTGTCTAGTAGAGAGCCGGGACGGTGGCTTTCCACGGGTGCGATGCCAAGTTCAATCTTTTTGGCATCCATTATGGCAGAAATGACGTGAGATCGGGTAAGAACAAAGGTTTTGTTTGTCGCTCAAATCTTTTGACACTGACCTACAGCAGCGATGATAATGCGGATATCGAGGGATATATATGTTCATTTCGTTACTGCTCTAAAATGGTTTCATGACGCTCGCTGTTGACTTCCAAAATTCAGGTTCACTATCGCAGATCCGCTTATCTATAGCATTCAAGTCAAATAAACTATCCCGATTGTAGAATGTTCAGGCGACGTGGACCAGATCTACCTCCGACTACCAAGCGTCTAGACTTGGCTGCAAACGCTAACAGCGATAGCAAGGTTTTAACGTTTACCGTGGTTGTGAGATTGACCAATCTACTTCCAGATGTATATCAGCCACACCAGGGAAGATAAGCTATCGTAGTCGGGGTAATCTGAGGAACTTCTCATTATGGAAACCTGGAGCGACTGGTGCACTTCCCCGCGTTTTAGCGTCTGCGCTTGGAGCTTCTACTATTTGCTTGTTATCTCAACTGTTACTCTTAATCCCAAGAAATTGCCGTACAGATAGGCTGCCTTTTCGTACTCTGCGACTGTCCTTATCTAAACTATGGCTGAGATAGCATGGATTGGACTCTTGGATCGCGGTACTGGGAAGGCAGCGGACACCGGCTGTGATAAGGTTGAGTGTTGTGGAATCACACCAGGACTCAACCCCGTTCCCTATAGATGATTATGTATTGGGAGATGCACCTGGCAAAGGCGGTTCTGCAGATGATATGTGCAAATTCCGGGCTGCCAGCACCCCCGGGTAGAGGCTGTCACGCGACCTCAGCGACCTCTTTTTATTCTTTCCTCTTACCTCTTGAATTCTCCCCGGACGCCCGTTCGCGGTACTGTGCATGGGAAAGCAACTCCAAAAGTATGTGGATCTTCATTTAAGTCAAATGGCTGTCGCCGGGATCCTTACATCACACAATGCGTGCCTAAATAGTTCAAGGAATTCTAGGCAACCCTTGAGTCGTACGCCTATTCGGCGGGAACTACATCTGTAATCTCCTTCATTCGAGAGGCTCTGAAATACTGGGCTATAATTCTATTTGTACCTCCTAGTGCTCTTTAACCTTGGATATCAATAGTAGGTATAAGCTAGATCCAAGGACCAGGGATGTTTCTTTGGCTGTTTGGTAGCACAAATGTTCAAGGTTATGGAATAATGGATTGTGATTTGTCCAGCTTCCTCGGCATCTGCCGATCGAAAGCGTCATTAGTAGAGTCTTGTTTCGTTTTGAAACGAGCTAAATTAGACAGTTCAGGTGTGGCAGATGCAAGGGCGGATTTACAATTTTGCAGATCTAGGGACCGCTCCCGCTCAAGGCAGTGGGACAATATGTGGAGCTATAGCATTCCATCTCATCGTTCAGGGACCAACCGTCTACTCCGTACTCCGGAATTGTCTTTAAATGTCATTTGATGTGTCCTCTGCTGAGGCATTGAATTAGATCAAGGATCTCAGGAATGTGACTTGAAATATCAGGCAAGGTCAATCAAGACAATGACTTCTCAGCTGCATTGCATCTCCATTCACTTTAGTGATGTTGTGAAATGTGATTCTGTATGTGATGTTTGTCTCAAGCTGATACTTGAGGGCGCCTGCAACCGACGATAGAAACAATTTCTGCTGTCCCTGTTGTGAAACTTGCCGTAATAGAGCCGGTGAAGCTTCCTGCAAGCTACAACTTTCACGCTTCCTCGATCTCGCAAAGGGAACGGCTCAGAATTACTAGATATTCGGCGACTGAGAACCAAAGCTTTCAAGACTCCCTCCCAGATCAACACCTTCTGTTGTTAACGGGATATCGCCATGCTTCTTTCTAACAATCGTAACGATCCTTCGGAGTCTCTGCGGCAAAGCAAAGTTGACGGTAGGTACCAGCCTCCCAGTGCATCATCCACTTCTCAAGGACAACCTAACATTACTAGAATTCCCGGCTGACACTTCAACGAATTTAGAACAGATATTGGAGTGTTACCAAACAGGGAAAGAGTGTGCACTTCCGTCTGCAAACTTCGATCCAACCACTTCGCATCGTCCAAACCCGATGGACCGTTCCAAGGGTGCTTCAGATGCGCCGTCTGCATCTTCAACTAGCTACTCACAAGGCTCTTGCACGGCAGGGCATGCTCCCACAAGCGGATCGGACGGCAGACTACCGCGACCCATGTCTATCCATAAATCAACACAGCTTCAGTGGCTTCCACTTGTCTTCGCTGTGGAAGTCTCGAGTACAAGCGAGAGAATCTTCCAGCAACAAAAAAACACGATCTCATATATAACTTCGAAACTCGAGCCCAAGGAGCTGGTAGACCAGTCTTACATCTTACCTTGGGATCGTCAAGCTCGCGACCCAGTACCTTCACATCTGATTGGGGACCTTCAACATAGCGTTGGATCAAACCCATCGAGCATTTTCGAAAACCATCTTGGTCGAAGATGCCTTGAGGAGTCAAAGATCTGGTTCCTCATGACAGATGGTGTGATTGAAGAGGAGCATGCCAATGCTTTTACGAATAACATTGCTGAAACGGGATTACACGGCACTCCATCTGTCATAATTGTCTTTGGAAACAGGTCTCGTCCTCCTTCTCGAAGCAAATTCTCAATTGGCATGTCTATCTGTGCACTATCGCCACATTGTGCGGTTCTTTTCCACGACGTATGGAGTAATGAACTATTCATCGTTCAAGCCAAAGGATGTTTCGCTAGTTTGCTTCCGAAGGGGTCTTACTTCAAGTGGTTCAGTGGAAAGAAATGGGCCGACTTTCCCCAGATGACCTACGATAGGCTGCTGAGGGTTCGCGTTCCAGACGCAATTCAACTCTCAAAAGACGAAGTGGCCCTGCCTTACGGTAACCTGTTCGATATGAAGTCCATCTACAACGACCTCGTGTCCGAACGCGCCAAGCTTCAACTGGTATCAAACAACTGTGCCCTCGATGCGATAATGGTAGTTGCCAAAACGAGAGGAGAAGGATTCTTGGTCAAGCTGTGGATTGAGAGCCTTCGCAGAACAACGACGAGAGACAGCCTGTCCATAGGAAGAGACGATATCAACTCCAGAGGGATGAGAACCATGACATACCTACTGATGGCAGCTGAGAAAGAGCTGAAAGCATCAAACAATCGTCAAAAAAACATTTGGTCTTGTTTGACATCTATCACCGAGTCCAGAGCCATCGAAATACACGGTCCAAGCAACCTAGACTTTCATCGCGCATCACTCAGATTTGAGAACAAGAGAAATTGGGCCAACTTCGAAGCCAAGGTGAAGATGGAACGGGTGGCACTCAGGCGTGTCACCAAAGGCTTACAAGAGGTCCAGTCAGCGATAGGGATACTCGATGGTCCTTTGCGAGATGATCCAAGTGTCGCCCCAGCTGACACTTTTTGGTACCCCGCTAGTGGAGTAAAGACTGGAAGAGACATTGAGAAGCTTCCGACATCTTCTCAGTCAAAGAGATTGGATGAACAAGATGTCGACAAGTTATTGTTTCTCTCTGGCTTTAAGGGCACCCGGAAACTTGAGAACGGTGCACGGTCAAGGGCATATGCTACATGTCCGATATGCCGAGAGCCGAATTCGATCCAAACGTTACTTCTTCGATCAAGCCCAAAGGACAACAAAACTTCCCATCTTCCATTGCCTAACCAAAGGCTCCAAGTGAAGTGTCCCTTGGCGCTGGGGAATTGCCCAGAGGTCGACATCATTCTTCCACTTACATGCTGCGATGGCTGCGCATTCCTCCTCCTGAGGATGAATAAGCACGTCAACCCTCTTCAAACCAGCCATCAGATCGCCGCAGCACTGCCACTTGTATCGCTCCAAGACAAGCCAAATCGAAGGCTTTGGAGGCAGAAGCTCGCAGAGGTCTTTAGACACCGCTTCCACGATAGTGCTGTCTTGTCTGTCTTCCTCGCAACCATCTGCACACAAATTGAAAATGTCCCTAGCCTGGCACGCTCAAAGACTCTCAAGTGGTGCAGAGACGAGCTCTCCCGACTCCCAGGGATCCACGTCCCCCAAAACACTAGCCCAAAGCTCGTCACTGCTCTTCCATCAGCACTCGACAACGCGGTTCCGCCTCAACAGGTCGCCTCCTTTGCATGCCTAGGAAACAAATTCTATCTCAAGGCAGTTCTATCGCAGCCTGTTGAGGGTTTTGTTGTACTTGTCCACCTAGCGGCATCGATGAATGTTGTTAAACCAGAGGCTATCCGGAAGTTGGTTTGGAAGCGGCTTCTATGTCATTTCATAGAGCAAGACTTGCGTTTGCGAACTAATTTTGGGACAAAATACGCCTATGCTACGTTACAACAAATCATACAAGAATCTCCGTCCTCTAGCCCAGGGTGTTATGGCAAATTCGTTATAGCTCTCCCGAAACAACGAACAACTGTGTCACTGACTTCGCTGGTCAATACCTACATTATCCCGCCAGGATCAAGCGCCATATCGCACTTTTTTCGCATACCCTGCTTTGTGGAAGCATATAGTACGAACGAGTATAACGCAGCGCTAGCAGTGTTTTTACATATACTGGCCAGCATTAAATACCATGGTGAGGAGGCGGTGGATGTTTTGGAAGAGATGCAGGGCGTGGCAAACAAACTTCGTCATGTCGGAGAGGATATGAGAAGTGTTTTTGAGGATCCAGCGTCTGTTAACGAGCCTGGAGCCGCGTATGTCATTGCTCATTTAGAGTCGTGGCTGAAGTACATCGTGTCAAGGAATTGAGTCATTTTTTGTCTGGACCTCCAAATCACTCTTTCATAATTACAATTTAATCTTAATTTCGTAGGAGATAGGTAACAGACTTATACTTCCGATCTAGTAAATATCTCATGATGAGAGGTATCAAACAGCTCGTCGAGATAGTCCCAATTAGTTTCGTGTTGTAACTGGGCCTCCCCCTGTTTCCAGCCACTTCCCTCAGTTCCACTTGACAATGCTCTTACAGTGCTGGATGATGGTAATGCCTGCATATCGGGTGTTATTTGCATGCCCTCGCGGCTTTGTTGTGCCCTTAAACGCGAGATTGTAGCTTCCACTACAGACAAAACCCTGGATCGAGCCCTTGCTCCATCTTCCGATTTTTCACTTTGAATCAATGCTCTGACTCTTTCCAACATAACCTGTACACCAAGTTGGTCAATATGAAATCCTTCCGTCATCTGGTTTGTTGCGTAGGCCACAAGACACAATGTGGTTACACCGAGTAAGAAGTCATGCCAGGTGATACTCTTCATGAACCACTCCTCAGTCTCCAGCTGCCCTCCAGGCTTGCACTCATCATAAGCTTGTAGGAGGTCAGTCACCAAGGCATATGATGCTGAATAGCATTCTCGAATGCTCTTATCTCGACGTTTGGTTACATGTGGACGATGAAGAACACATAGGCTTTTGTAGTATACAAAAGAGATACAAAGGCGAGCGACGATGAGTTGAGGATGGTCGATTATACAATTCTCGATCGGCCGAGGTCGATACAATTCCGGTAGGCTTCCGTATAACTGTTTGAGTTCTGTATCCAAAGAGTCAATGCGAACGTCTATTGCCTCGTGTGAAGGATCTACCAGTGCATGTTGAAGAATCTTGTCGAATATTGTCATGAATTTGTGCTTGAGAATGCAAAATGTCACATTCGTTAGCTCAGAATCCGGTCGTGAGGAGGGTAGTCTAGCGCTGTCTTCATCAAAATCGGAGTCGAGAAGATTGCTCGGAGCCCGTGTGTCTGAAACTGCCAAGGTGATTCTCGACGGAACACCCAGATGGAATGATACCAGAAGATCGAGCTGCATGAACATGCTCCATGCCCTGCGTCGCATCTCTGCTGCGAAGGGACTCAGACTTGGAACGCTACTCTCTCTGTGATAGCCTGAAACCGTGGCAATGTGGGCAAGCACGCTAAGAAGAGCACCCATATCGGGATGTATTTCGAGACAAGTGATGAAGCGTGAATGGAGATAAAGCAGGAGTGCCTCAAAGCAGAAGGCTTTGGGGCGGAAATACCCGCCCAGAGCGAGACACTGGGCGGCAGCAATTGCAAATCCATGTCCTGGAATCTCGTTCTCTTTGCCCGTTCGCGATATGTTGGCGGAGATGAACAGCATTGAAAACAGGATCGATATCCAAAGTGGCGAGGCTGCGGCAGGATCGCTCCAGAAAGCCTCGTACTGCCTCTGAAATTGCACTGAGTGTATATATGGCGTGATGTACAGCCGAACGCGGAAATATGCGGATATGAGGCGATCGGTGCTCCTTCGCGATGGAAGATAAGTATCGAGTACTTGTTTGATGCTGACTGCTTGTGAAAGGCCAGCGCCGAACATGACGTCCATTCCCATCCCAACATCTGCCTGATGAGCACTTGTGTCTCCTTCATCTATGCCATTGCCCTCGAAAGGATCGAGTGCAGACCTCAGAGCTTGTATGTCATCCAGCATAGCTGACCAATGTGTTGTACCGCTTACAGCCTGGTCGGAGCGAGAAGACGACGATGCGATTGTGTGTTCACCAGTGTCCATATCCAACGGCAACTCAGCAGCCGGAGTGTCATTTTGAACTCCAAGAGTGGTAGCTGAACGTTGTTCCGCGAGTAGCCCGACGAGGTGCTCCAGATGTTCAAGACGTGCTTGGGCCTGCGTGTCACGGAGACGGTCGCGGTTCGGGTCATCGATGGGGACTTCGTAGGTGCAGGATGTAGCATCTCTCCTGCGAACACAGCTGCCACAAGGACTTTCACGGTCACACTTGAGTTTCCTCTGACGGCATGCTGCACAAGCCAGTCGCTCCCTATGCTTTCTTAGCCTAGAAGCGGACCTCATGGTTCAATGTAGGAAAAATTCGACTCATGACGACGAGGAACGAATAAAGCAAAGACTTTCATGAGGGGTCTTTAGGTCCCTAGGCGCTAATCCTTGAAAGGATTAGTGTTGGACTAGACTAAATAGCTTAAGTCCGCGGGTTTGTACTAAATGCACTCCTAGGCAACAGTGAGGGCAATGAGTATCTTGCCTGTATGTGTTTATTGGTGTTCTTTACCTATGTGTGCTGGGGGCTAAAGCCTCTTTTGACTACCGACAACCTTATCGCAGTACTAAATGCACCTCGGAACTGGATATATTACCACTTAACAGACTACTCTATAGTGCAGTAGGAATACATAAAGTAAAGGTAAAGGCAGTAAAAATAAATTTAGTATTTGTTTTTAAATAATAAAAAACAACCCTCAAAGGGAGCAGCTATAAGTCTCACATTGGCCTTAATATACTCCTACCATTGTAATTATTCTAGCGGATGCTGCAGTGTTAGCTTTTCCAAGCTCATTTCACCTCCGGCAACCCGTCGGATTGCCTCAGTACCAGCCTCCGCGCCCGTTACAACTGTGACAACAGGCAGTCTCAAGCATCCATCCTCAGCAGCTAACATATGCTCCATAATCCTGCGTATACGGGTAGCTGAATCCGGATCTTGAGGTGCGCCCATGGCGTTCACACTGCCGCTTGGCCGATAAGAGTTGCACATGCTGAAGGCAGGGTCTTGGTGGACCGGGAGCGTACAGGCTAGGCGAAGACTCTCAGAAGCGCCCAATGCACTCTTCGTAAGCTCAGGAGTGCTAGGGCTGCCAGCATCAGCAGGACCCACGACTCCTTTGCCGACGGTATCGAAGGCCAAAGTTACAACAATGCCGAGCGTCTTCTGAGCCTGTTGGATATCTTCAACCACGTTGCGGCTCCTGTAGTCGAAGCAGTGGGTGGCTCCCAATTCTTGAAGGATGTCATGGTTCTTAGCTGAGGCTGTTGCAAAGATATACTGGAGACCAGCAGCCTTGGCTAATTGAATGGCCATCATTCCAACGCTACTCGCGCCGCCCCAGATGAGAATTCCCTTGCCAACAGGGTCAATGCCAGCTACGGCAGCGGCTGGAATCCCCAATCCAATGACATTGAACAAGGCATCTGCCGCCGTTTGTGCCGGCATGCAGATCACACTGGCGTCTTTTGCTGATATACCGGCTGGGATCCTATAGAGCAGCTCAGACCTCGCGACTACCAAGTCCTGGTGGGTTCCGTGCGAGGATGGCATTGGAATGACGACGGGTGAGATTCCGAAGACTGTATCTCCGACTTGGAATCGTGAGTCGGGGCCCGTTTGCTCGACAGTACCGGACATCTCGAATCCGGTGATGAAGGAATTAAGTCCCATGTAGAAGAAGTTGTAATCGCAGAGGTTGATGGCTGAATAGTCGACACGCACGAGGCATTGGGAGCCCTCGACTGTGTACTTTTCTGTCACTGGCTGGACGAGGAGCTTGCCCTCAGAAGACAGAAAAATGGACTTTGATGTTTGGGTAGACATGATGGTTGTTGATCAGATGGTGGGCTTTGTCGAAGTAGATTGATTGAGAAGGATGAGGAAAAGACGAGATAGATCTTAGGGCAGTATATTTATATTGTCTTGACTATGGTACTCTACTATCTTAGTAGCCTCTACCCGGAGAAGCAGGCCCTCTTTGCCGCGTCCGGGCGGACCGTCTCAAATACCGGCGGGCTGATTTGTAGGCCGAGGTTTCTTCATTTTCCGACAATATATCTAACGTACCGACACCGCACATCTAGCTTTTTTGAACCTAGCTGACTAGCCTTGCCTGGAGAAAGCCCGGGGCGATTAGATTAAAGTTTTCGACCGGACATAACAAGGCGCGACAGCCGAGCGCGCGTTACGGAGTACGGAGCAACTAACTAATCATTAGGTAGGAGGACCTAGTAGTCCTCTGTCGTTCTGTATCTCCGAACACTTAAAGCTTGACCGCTTGACCGCTTGGCGCGACATGTTATAGTAGACAAGCACGGTTCCGTTAACAACCTTTCATGTTGATCATTAATTGCAGTGTTAAACCAAGGAACGCTCCTAGTCATTGGAACTTCTGGCCCTTTCGGCGATGAAACCCAACTGTTGACAACCTTCCGGACCCTGCTATTGTACAATAACTCAATCCCATACGACGTGATAAGCAGAATATATTTATCCAAAGGGTAGAGGGTCTTCGTGATGCTATAAGAGCTGAATGGTAACAGAGGATAATCCTCAAGGGACCGAAGGTTAATATAGAACACAATGGATCTTATTATTATGCTAAATGTAGCAAGATCATAATTATAGTATATAGAAGAGACAAAATGAGATTGATCTTAGTAGTGTCATATGTGATTTAAGCTCAGTATCTAGCAGCAGCCTTGGCTTCACCTGTGGCCACAAATCGAACCCTACCAAGGCTGAACGCCTTGCCTTGATACAACTTTGCCAACCTCCTTATCCCTCACCCCTTCCAGAACATCCCTAACAATCGCGGCTCCAATGGAAGGGTCAATTGCACCTTGTGTTTTGTTCTGCTCTTGGCCAACCCCCAGACCGGTTGCCAGGTATCCAGGGCTGATAGCCCATACTTTGACGCCATCCTGGCCAAGAAGCCGGAACCACTCCCTAATTCTTTCATTAGCTCTATTCTTGCATGCCGGCCTGGTTACACCATACCTCATCATCATGTTCATTGCAGTCTTGCTGCTTCGGTATGCGGGCAAATTGAAGTTATTCAAGGCCTTTGGCCAGCCCTCGCTCGGCTGCTTATTGATGGGCAAGTTGGGGTTTTCCGACCCGGCTAGAGAGGATGTACCGCTGGCGATGAACATGAGGCGGGGATCGCTTGACTTGAGAAGCAATGGGGCCAAGGTCCAAGTCAAGATATGGGTCCCGGTCACGTTCACATCATACGTTCTATTCCACATTTCCCTAGCGGACATCTTGCCCGCAGTCAGTTGCTGATCGAGTTGGGTACCTATGATTCGTAGACAAGTTAGAATTGTAAAAGTGTATCTTGGAAACGGGTACAATGTACCTGCGTTGTTGATGAGAGCATCAAGTTTTCCATACTGAGCCTTGATGTATTCAAATACGGAGGCAATAGAGATATCATCTTCAATGTCAAGCTGAATTGGGTGAAGGTGGCTGGAGGGAAACTCTTCCTTGAGGTTCTTGACGGCTTGCTCAGCTTTTTGAAGGGATCTACCTCCAACCAAGATCTCATACCCTTTATCAGAGGTGCAAAGAGCCTTGACAATTTGGAAACCGAGACCAGTGTTGGCACCTGTCACAAGCACGAGCTTACGTCCGTCCATTTTGATAAGCTTCTTGTGTTGCAGGATTAATAAATAATGTAGATAGAAGAAGAACGTTATCAAATCGACAATATAGTAATATGTTGCCTTTTGAGCTTTTTGCGATCTTGTATCAGATATTTATGCATCAAAATGAGGAAATTCCGGAAAAGCAGCGCTGTCTCTGTCTCTCATGGGGGATTGATTAGTGTCGGCCGGGATTTCCTTTCCCCACAATTTCTCGGCCATTAACTCCGATCATGATGCCCGGCCGTAGATGGTGTCTCGGCCGACAATCTCCGGTCCGATTAGGTCCGGTAGGCGACATTTGATCCCAAGATTGTAGCGCGATTCGGACTGGGCCTTCTACCCTTTCCTTCTTCTCTAACTCAGTTGTGGCTATTGTCTCTAGTACATTGCCGTTCAAATGGCCCGCCTTTTATGCTCACACTATTACTTATCTGGGCCGTGGGAAAGATAACATGAATTGGGCTCTTGGATCACGGCCTTGGGAAGGCAGAGGACATCAACATTGGAAAATTCCTATAGCAAGACCTTATTCAATATTGATAGGTAAATAACATAAAGAAGAACTTGCTGATTGTTTTATATCTCCTGCCTCGGGCTTTTACAGGCACTAGATTTTTACTATTTTGCTGCAATAGTTAGCAACCATACCAGCCTGTTGAATAGCTTTCCCTTGAATCTTGATGAGTTTCCTTGGACATTTCCCATAGCTCAAAGGCCATCGGAACTTGGTTGTTATAGCCGGATTGGATTACCTTTTGACATGGCAGACTGTGATAAGACCAAGATTAAAGATGCAAGTCCGAGGACAATTGTAAAGGTCACCGCCATCTAAAGCGCACCGGCGTCAGTAAGATATAACGACATAGAGAGCATCACCCACCTTAGAATTACCATCCCACCAGCCATCCTCTCTAGACTTTGAAGGTCCGAACTCAGTCCCAGCCCATAGCAAAATTGTCAAGCCGATTACCATGCAGAATATGGCCAAGACTAGAAAGGCAAGGCTGAGTTCCCAGGCATATACCTGCAGCCAGCTAGGCCGAGACCTATTGTCAGATTTCCGTTTTCGACCAAGGCGGTTTCGGATCAAGCTGAGGCCGTCGGGATGAGCAGACAAGCGGTGCAGTCTCATGCTCTGAACGCCTGCAATTACTACTGAGAAGAGGGCAAACACGAGGCCGCTGAACCACATCGTTCGCACTGACCAGGGCTTGTTGCGGCCGTTGGGGAGGACATCTGGCCAGGAACCTGTCGTGCTAAGACAGCTTGCCAGAAGAGCGCCCTGTGTGGAATCTCAGTGAGTGGGGTTCTGGAGGAAGGGGTCTAGAAGTCAAGTACAAGTGTTCCAACAAAATTCAGTTCCTGCAGCTTATGGTCGCGCCAGTTCTTTGTCATTTCGTCTTGCTGAGTCTGGTCATCTTCATTTAGCATTTGAATAATAGTGTCGGCCGAAGTCGAGGTCTCTCCTAAGAAGCTAAAGTGAGGCATGATGACGAATGTTGTTGTAGCTTATATCAGCCTCGTCGTACTGGAGTCTCCTTGTCGGCTATAAATGAATTCACCTCGGATTTCGATAGATTTAGCTTGCTCAGAGATTATAAATAGTTATCGTTTATAAGATGATGTAATAAACAGAAGGGAGAAAACGCGGGGAAGCGAGTTCACGTACCTTAGCATTACAGGTCGGAGAAAAGATCCTGCCTTCCATAAGGCTAGCCAGGGTAGGTGAGTATGTCGTCATAAGTCACTAATGAATTTGAGTTTAAAATGACAGAATCGAAAGCTACTGTTATTTCCATTAATTACAAGCTGTATATAGAATAACAGATATTCATTTAAGAGGTAATATAGATCAAGCCTTCTTTACTCATTATGCAGAGAAATAAGAAGTGTTAGTAGTCTTGTATTTTATATAATAGTTTACCGCAGTCGAAGTCAATTGGATATCTCCGCATAATCTACAGAGCGCGTTTTCAGGTGTAGTTGTTGGTCTCGCGCAACACATGCCGTAGCGACGGGCTTGCCCTGGCATAATCTATAGAGGTCTGCCATCATGCTTAGGGCTATCAGCAGGACACTAGATTGCGAACCTCCAGGATACACAAGCAAGCCTTAGGATTTTACTGCGGACTATTTCTAGGATACTGCGGCGGGGAGATGCAGGTACCAGCCGAGAACGAGTTGTAAGAGTTGGTCTGGTGGAAATCTCTCTGCCTATAGAGGTTATATATCAGCCCAGTCGCATGATGCAACATCACAGGGCGACTTAAGATTCTGGTTGAGGATTCCCTGGGTCTCGCGGCTACTCAGTGCTGGCGAGTCCCCGATGAAGTACGCGACGGACTCTGTTCAAAATGGCTTGTACATATCGCGATTATAGTCTGAGGCCAACAGAATCAATTAAATCCAATGAAATAGTACTCCTTGCGATAGGTCTAACTAATATAATGCAAAGATAAAAGCGACAGTAAGCAATACAGTTGGCAAGTTATATGTAGATACGGCAAGCGAGGTCTTGGTCTCTGACTGAGAGGCCGACGTATCTACCACGGTACTGAGAGCCGAAGATTCCGTAGTGGTTGCGAAATTATCCGTCAAAGAGTCCGACTCGGTCTCTGCTGCAGTCTCTGCTGCAGTCTCTTCAGCAGTTTCTACTGCAGTCTCCGTGGCCTGTCCGTCACAATTGTCTCTTTTGACTCTTCCACCAATGCAGCCTCCACCTGCGTTATTGCATACAGCATCCCAGGGACAATACCAGTCACTGTCAACCCCGACGCAGAGCTTTGATGGATGAATACCGGCGGCAGTTGGGCATGCAGGAGACTGGTAATAATCAATATTAGCCCTTGTGCAGATAAAGGGACTCATTGGATATATCGATTGTCCGGATCACGAGATAGGAGTCTTACCGAGTCAGTGACAGCTGCTCCACAGAGAGACTTATCCGAGAGGTCGCAGCATTGCTCATTAGATGTTCCACTATTCACGCAAATGGCAGATAGTGGACAACAGCCTCCGGCGCAGCACATTGCACCACCCGCGCAGCAGCCGGGCTGATCGGGGCATTGAAGTTCCGTGCCAGCTATACCGCCGCCGCAGTCTGATACCGGGTAGGGAGAGACAACTTGGGCGGATACAAGGCCGCAGATTTGAATGAGTAGGAGGGTAAAGAGCTTCATAGTAACGGTTTCTGGTAGTTCTTGATGCGCAGTGTTGAATATGCTTCCATTTCTTGTTCTCTTGAAAGTTCTGGCCAAGGTAGCTATATAAGACGACTGCGCAAGAACAACCGCTACGGCAACTCGGCATCTAAAAAGCAAGGTTATCTCAGTAGCAAGCACATCTTTGTGGTGTGATTGCTACCATACCGGCCCAAACGCGTGATTTTATTGGTCTTTTCTCAAAGCTGAAAAATGTGGCGCGCTTCGGCAAAAGGCCTGTGCAGCTGTGAGACGGCATCTCAGCCTCGTGACTACATACTGAGAAGGCTAACGAGAGCCTGTACTCGCATATTTGGAGCAGTGCTCACTGCCAGCTTATGATTTAACTTAGCTTACCTACCCGTGAGCAGCAAAGACCAGTCCGGATTTACATATGTCTATCTATTTCTCAAGAATAATGATATTTTCTGGGTTTAAATACTTATTCTATAATGTCTGAGAGATTAATATAGTTAATAGTGTAGGAAATTTAATTCAGAGTGTGTCTGGTCTCATCGCTGGTACTCTCTTTCAAGGAGAGTTCCCCAACGCAATGTGCCACTATAGGCAATATCCAGGGATTATGCATAAGTGCTGTCACACTGGAACTATTAAGGTTTAGCTTAGTACAATTTAAACTCAGTACAGTGTTCGCCACCGTATGATATTATAGAGTCGATTAAGTCTAGATTCTGAAATTATTGCCATTAGTAGAACATCCCTACTTTACTAATCTTATTAACGAAGAACATAGGTCACAGCTCCTTATCTAATACAAAAATGCTCGGCAATTAGATGTATCAAGGTAGAATGCACCTCACGTGCCATTTCGGCCGCATCACTACAGACGTATATGTGTGCACCTGCCTGAATTTCTCGGCAGTATGGCCTGCAATAGCGGTATTATAATAGATCTTGCCTAGGTTCAAGACTACGTCGGATGAGCTGCCTGGTGTATTTTAAGCGTCTTGGAAGTGGGCTTGAGCAGTCCGAAGAGATGCGCTGGTCTTGGCCACGTTGTAATCATTGCTAAAGAGTTCGCTTTGTTTGGCCTGAAGCTTAGCAAGTGCCTTCTCATCATCAAACAACGTCTTCATCATCGCTATGGGATCATTGAGAAGGTCTATTGGTTGCAGATCTGCTAAAAGTAGCGCAGCCCAGTTTCAAGGGGCCATGAAGACTGGGTACATGTCTTCTGTGTCGTCGATGTTAAGTGAAACACTGGCACGGAGATTCTCTTTGGCCTGCTGCAGTATTTCCGAAGCAGACTCAATATCAATGTAGCCAAGATATGACTGCACCCTATGATCTGAGGTCCATTAACTTCACGTATCCGACATGGTAGCAGATGCAGTTACTTACATTGACCGCGGACTACCAGCAGCGTCCATAGAGCTTCGAGCTTTGCATCAACCACTGGCGCATATGTTTGCAGTAGCACTGCAAGATTGTTAGTAACGATAAGCTCGAATTATCTAAGTACCTACTATCGTAAGCGTCGAGCTCGGATTGCTTGGAATTATCTCTTGGTCGGGCATCCAGTTTGTATTGGATCCAACGGGCTTTCTCGCTCTCATACGTGTCCAAAAGTTTCTGGTATAGATCAACCCGGGGAATCATTGGATTGTCTACTAAATTGGTCCTAGCCCGAAAGTCTGGCGATCTGGCCTCCAAATACTTCTGAGGAGGCTTGCTGATCCGCAATCCTAGGTCCGAAGGAACGCCAGCAAGCATGTCAGTGGTTGGGGGGTCAAAGTTGGGGACCTTCTCTTCAAGCCAAGCGTGGATCCTATCCTGTAAGAGACCGTCAGCCAAACGAATCGGGACAGAGTGCTCGCTCTATATAGTTTACCTGGTCGTTTTTGAGCGCGATGTCTGAGGAGGTTTGCTTTGCGCCAGCTGTCTGTGTGAAGATCTGGTGTATGGGCTTATCTGTTCCCCAATTTGAGGTAAATGGAAGGGCTCCTGTGTTTTCAGCAGTCCCGGCCGCTGAAGCGCCGTCAACAGGCTGGTCAGGCATTCTGTTTTGGATAACAGGGCGGAGTAAATTATGAAATTGGGCGAGGGGAATAGATGGTAAGTTCAAGGCGCTATATTGGAGGTTATTTAGATGAACAAGTGCCACAGCCACGCGTTTAAGTAGTGAAAATTGAACCCAATGTTATGATTCGTGTAAGAATTTAAATGATCAAACATTCTGTATGTCTGTCAATTGAGTCTTCCTTTATCATCTGGAACTTGTTGGGTTGCACGGACCTCGTCCGTGCGCCAATAAATCGCAGAAACTTTCCCTCTCACGGCAGACAGCGCGACCTTACTTAGCTGTATTGCCAAAAGTGCTATGTGCTCATTGGTCATTGAGCCAAGAGGCTTCAGTCCATAAGAAATTTATTGGAAGTCTAGAACAAGCTATGGCTGGAGAAGCATTGCCATGCGCCTTCAAGCAGTTAGCCTGACTCAATATATTGGTTTAACTTGCCTTGATTTGGACCGCGGCCGATGTGGCTGGGCACACGTGCGATTTAAGGCGTATGGGTCTAACTGTCTAGCCTGACCTCAGGATATAAGAAGACTTCTAATGTTGAATAAAGGTACTAAATTAGCTTACCTTCCGTGTAGCTAATTCCAATGAAAATATCGGTTACCTAGAAGTGGGATTAAATCCAGTGTTACGCATATAATACATTTGGCATCAAGAGATTATAAAGTAATGACATTGACTGGTACTCCATTTCAACAAGTTATACTATACTAGAACACTATAGCAAGGCATAAGGATCCTGCGAGAATACCGAAATCCTGTCGCAGAGACTTTCAAACATCTGGTCCGCCAATTCCTTGCTTACATCTCCATTCCCATTATAAACCAAACATACTTCAGTGCTGTCGACATCTTGAGGCGTCGTCACAATACTGAGATCAGCGCAGTCTTCCTGCGAACCCATTACACCAACCTGATACATGTTCCCCCCCATCGCGAAACTCTGCGTACGCGGCATGCTCTGATGCTGAACAACAGTAGAGAAGCCATTGACTCCATCATCATCCCAGTCAGTGCACTTGTCGATGATCTCTCTGAATCCCAGTGTTTCATACGGCATATTATCCACCTGCTGGTCCTGTATGTGTTGAAGGAGATCAAGAACAGTCCAATAGGATTGGTGGCGAACACGTACGGGAACGACGTTCAGACAAGGACCGGCAATGGTTTGGATCCCAGGTATGTTGCTGGCATTCCGTCCGCTGATAACGTTGCCGAAGATGACGTCGGTCTTCCCTGTGATCTTTGCCAGTACGGTTGACCAGGCAGCCTTGATAACAGTTGAGGTTGTGATGTTGACTGACGCAAGTGAGGGTGTAGAGACAACCCTTCTCAAGACTTGGGTAGGGCTTGTTCTTAAGGAAGTATGCTCTCGCTGAACGATACTAGTGGGGGTGGAGTCCTTCAGAAGCGCTGTCCAGTACGAGTAGCATCCCTGTCTGTTTGCCCCCAACACCCTCTGGATGTAGCTTGCATATGAGGGTGCCGGATTGATAGGCTCTCCATCAAGTGAGGCCTTCAGACTCTGTAGGATTGTCGGGAAGCACACCCCGTCGTACTGCGCGTGAGATATGCGGATGAAGACTCGGTGCCGTTCCGATGATTTGTGTCGTGCTACTGTAAAGCGCAGGGACGGTTCTTGAGGACGCGGAACCTCATGCTGATGGGCCACTTGAAGCTCAGAAGTGAATTGATCTATGCTCTCCACATCTTCAACAATGACCGTGGGTTGGGCGTGGCGGAGAATGACCTGCAAGTAACGGCCTTGATGAGAGACAAACACAGTGCGCAAGATGTCGTAAGCGGCCACGACGTTTGTGATAGCTTCTTGTAGTAGCGCCATGTCGAGCGAGCCTGAAGAGTCGAGATGGAAATAATTGAGCTGCCATCGTGAATTTAGAAGACTTCCGTGAATGGCCTGATCTTGAAAGTCGGTAGTGGGGAGGACGTCGATAATGCTCGCTCGAGATACTCCGACGACAGGACAGACATGGCTTCGCACGAACTGCTCAGCATCATCTGCGTCAAGCATAGAGAGGGGTTTGTAAGGTTTATCACTGATGATGAGCTTCTCCTTCTTGGAGGTCAGGATTTCCGCGTGGTCATGGCTGGAAGCCCTGTCACTGTCCTTGTACGACTTGTCATTGAGGCAATCTAACAAGGAACCAAACTCGGGATTCTTAAAGATATCAGCCACAGTGAGTGGCAAGTCCAAGTCTCTGGCATTGCCCACCATGGACATGGCGACAATTGAGTCACCGCCGGACTCAAAGAAATTGTCGGTAGGCGAGATTGTGCAGCTTTCATACTCGAGACTGTCTCTCCATAGTGCGGATAGTTTGTTGTGGAGATTCTTCATGTCGCGGGAGAATGAGTTGCACATGTTGGATGACATAGATGCTGCGTCGCCGACATCAATTAAAGTTGAAGATGCACTGATTCCTGAGCTTTGTGCTTTGGGGAGGTGGTTCGTGTCGTCATGTTCGGACGTTGAGCCGTCAACCTCAGACGATTGTGTGTATGTATTGCGAGCCACTGGTGAGCTCTGCAGTAGTCGAAGGTGAGCCAGGGTGTCGTCGCTGTGATCGATTAAACTGTTTAGTAGCTCGGACATGTTCATGGCAAGATCCTGGGCCTGCGAACTGGAGAGTATGTTGGACCAGTAGCGGAAGAGAATGCCTTCGTCGCCTCGTGTAGCATTGGCATTGACAGTGACGGCGTATTCGCTTGGGTCGTAGGCATTGAGTGCTTCGTAAGTAAGCGAGTCGGGCTCGGAGACACTTGTTGCGCCAGCGTTCTGGATGGACACAGCTGTGTTGAAGAAGCCCCGCTTCGACTGGCCCAGGGTATGGCTCACACGAGCCAAAGAGAAGTGCTGGTGCGGCAGACTGGCCATGTAGTCATCTCGAGCGGTGGAGAAGAGTGTCTTGAGAAGTGTCTCAGTCGTGAACTGGAAGCGGAACACAAGCATGTTGATGAGAGGACCGACGATACCATCGACGCCGTCGATACGGGCATCACGTCCGGAGGCTAGATAGCCAAAGCATACATCCTGGCGATCTGTATAGGCTCCAAGTAGCAGGGCCCACGCCACCATGATGATGTTTGAGAATGTCACCCCGAGTTCGGATCCAAGAGTTTGTAGCTCTGAGAAACGGTCGAACTGGACCATGACAGACTGTAGTTGACGGCTAGTCATTAAGTCTGGATTGAGTGTCGGAAATCCTGTGTGTTGTGACTCCCAAAGGTAGCCCGTCCAAAAGTTCAGGCTTGAAGTGGCGGATTGAGTGGAAATGTATTTGATGTACTCCTTATAGGAAGGAGGTGGAGTTGGAGACAGGCTGTCGTTGTAGGCGTTGGAGATGTCTCGAAGGAGGATTGATGTAGAAGCACCGTCGGTAACTGCGTGGTTCAGCTCAAGCTTCATGAAAACCTTTCCCTGTGGCGTCTCGCAGATGGTGATCTGATACGGGAGCATAGGCCCATCGTGTCTCTTGTTGGTCTCATAGAGTGACCTGGAGTTCAACTCGGCCATGACATCGATCTCACGACACTTGATGGTGCTGATGCGAGCCTCAAAAGGCTTCAAAACGACTTGATCGAATGAGCCGCCTTGACGTAGGCTATCAATGAAGATGGTTCGCAATGCTGGATGATGCTCAATGACTCTGTGACAAGCCTGGACGAGCTTTGTAGTGTCTATCGCAGAGCCGTCAGGAAGATTAAGTTGAAGAATAACGTGGAATAGGTACTGCGATGGGTCTAGAAGCTGGCTGAGTAATATGCCAGTCTGCATAGGCGAACACGGGTACATATCCTCCACCATATCGAAAGGAACATGAGCGTTGGGAAGGTGTGTAGAGATGATTTCGTGCAGATCCGTGTAGCTAATGGGCAAGAGAGGGAAATCGCTGAGTGTTGGAGCAGAAGAGGTCTCGGCAAGCCTTCTCGTAGTGTTAATGAGGCTGTCCTGACAATTGGATACCCACTTCTCGATACCGTCTTGGTGACGCATGTGTCGGTTATACATCAACGTAAAACCGATACCATCATCAAGAATAGATATGGAGATCTCGAAAAGAGCAAGGCGCGATGTCTCGGGCGCGACGTCGGAGATCGCCAGAGTGTCTTGCTCAGTGAATGGAAAGTCAACTGCAGTGAAGAGAGAATCGCCGTGGTTTGTTTGTTGAGTGTGACCAAGGTAGTTCAGCAAAATCTCCATGTGTCCATCATGCAGGCTTCCTGAACTGGTGAGATGGCGGTGGGCAAAGTACGAGCGGCCATTATTGGGGATACTCCGGCGGACATCCTTGACCTTACGGACATGGTCCACTTGATCGCCGTGTTCGAGACTCTGTCGTGATACTTGCAAAGGGCAGAGTGAGGTGAACCATCCGACGGTTTGGGAAGTATCAATGGTTTGATCCCAGGGTTCACGGCCGTGACTCTCGTTGAACAGTGTTGGCAGCTCCCGACTATCGAAGGTCTGTGCAAAGGATTCGAGAATGGCTGTGATGAAGAGATCGAGTGGTTCGGTATTGAGGGCTCTGTTTGAACCACCCAATATGGAGGATACGACATCAGCTTCTGTGATGACGAACGATTTTTGTTCCATGTCTCCGTAGACGTTGGGAGTGTTTGACATGCCCCAGAAATCCATGTCGGCAGGTTGTACAGCGAATGGAAGAAGTGCTGCACTATTGTTGAGGGAGTTGATATGACCGATCTGTAAAGCATTCCATCTGCGGAACGAGAGGGGGTTGATGGGCGGCAAGTAGGTAGAGGTCAGTAGTGCTTCGAGGTCGTGGATGATGTTGATCCAAGAAATGATGTCAATGACGAGATGGTGGGCTACAAGTGAGAGTACCTGAGTGCCATGAGATAGTGTTAATAGATCGACGGCAAAAACAGGACCAGAAACATCGATGCTTCTTTGGCTGGCAGCTACGATTGGTATCATGTCAGGCTCTGCAGCGAGCTCACGATGCTGAAAGCCATAGGAACCTTGAGCATGTGAGACGATATGCTGTGTCCACTCCCCAGTGGGAGATTTGTTGAACCGCGCGCGAAGCATTGGATGTCTTTCAACAAGAGCGTCAAGGGCATCTTGGAGGCTGGACACCTCGAGAGTCTTGTTGATGGACAGAAGTTGACTTTGGTTAAAACGATCCCCACGGTCCTTATTAGCGCTGTTGTTGAAGAAGAGGTGTTGGATCGGGGACAGCTCGAATGCTTGATCGTCGTCTTCGTCGTAGTGGTCGAGCAGCCGGGGCTCTTTAGAGGCCACAAAAGTAGACAACTCGGAGATTCCCTTAGCTCTCATGATATCCTGCAAGGTCAATGAGAGAGACTGGTCGTGACAGCGTGTAAGCATCTGAATCGCCATGATGGAATCACCGCCGAGGGAAATGAGAGAACGGTTCATAGGAGTTTCTGTCTCTGGAATGTTGAGGATTGACGCCCAGATGCGCCTGAGCTGTTGGCTAACCGGTGTCATCACCGCGTCCACCGCATCTTGGCCATGATCCAAGTCGACAGCAACCTTGCAGAAGTCCGCCTCTGAATCAGCAAGCCAACTGATTGCGCTCGGTCTGTCAAGCTTTCCAGATAGTAAGAGTGGAATGGCTTGGACTGCGAGCCAAACTGACGGTATCATGTAAGGTGGAAGCGTGGCGGCCAGATCGTGTTGCATCGCGCATATCTGTGCTCGGGCAGTGTCCATGGCGGATTCGGGGATGGGGACAAAGCCAGACGTGGTAAGAGATACTTCAGTGGGTGAGGGATCCTCGAGAGACGTGATGGCAACAAGGCGGCCCTTGAAGATGCCAGACTGCGGAAGGTTGACCAAGACCTGGCGAATGCGCGGGTCAGACTCAAGACGAGCCTCAATCTCACCAAGCTCCATGCGCTGGCCGTGAAGCTTGACTTGGTGGTCCTTACGCCCTAGATACATAAGGGATCCATCAGGACAATATCTGACCAAGTCGCCTGTCTTGTATAGACGCACAGCCTCGGTGGTGAAGAAGTGCATCCACGCTGGATTCTCGATGAACGATGCCGCCGTCCGCTCTCTGTCGTTCAGGTACCCGCGAGTCACGATGGGTCCACTGATGAGAAGTTCTCCAACACATCCTACAGGGACAAGAGAGTTGTGGTCTCTAGGATCGACGACCCAAGTGTGGTTTCCGTTCATGGCGTGACCTATATTAGCGTTGGTAGTAGAGACAGAACTGTTTGCAACCGCAAATATGGTACATTCTGCTGGCCCGTAGCCATTCATCAGCTCGACCTTGTCTCCCCAGGCACTAATCGTTTCAGGTGTAAGAGTCTCGCCTCCACAGACCAGGGTCTGCAATGTGGTGAATTTGGAGGGATCCTGTAGATTTGCAACCGAGGGCGTTAGGAATGCCCAAGTCACAGCAAGGGAGTTCATTGATCCGGCAAGATCTGTCATTCTCATCTCTTCGCTGGCGATGCAAACACAAGCACCGATAGTGAGTGGAGCGAACGTCTCCCCCATGGCAATGTCAAACGCATAGGATGCAAAATGGAGCACACCCGAATCCGGACCCATATTCATGCGTTTCATGAAAGCCCTGGAACTTGTGACAAAAGAGCCGTGTTCAATGACAACACCTTTAGGTTTTCCAGTACTGCCCGAGGTATAGATGACAAACGCGGCATCTCGAGGTGCGACGACTGGCAGATCCTGCGTGCAAAGTTCTGGGGCAGTGAACGTGTCAGAAGTAATCAAGACAACTGATTCGACAAGGCCGTGAAAGCGGTCCTGATACTGCGGTGCGCACAACGCGACACGGGCCTTGCAGGCCCGTGTGATCTCGGCGTGGCGAGCAGAAGGATGTGCAGGATCCATGGGAACGATGGCGCCGCCGGCGAGGATTACAGCGAGCATCGAGACTGCCGTCCACAGAGACTTGTCCATACAGCATGGGACCAGTTCGTCGGCGCGTACACCCTTTTGAACTAGTGTCCTGGCGAAGTGCGAGGCGTGTTGTGCAAGATCATTGTAGCTGAGTTGACCATCCCAGCCACGAATGGCGGTGTCGTTGCCCTTAGATGCTACTGACTGCCAGAACAAGTCTGGGATACTTTGCGTTGGAGGCTGGAGGACGCTACTGTTCCATCCTTTGATCGTCTCCACGTCCTCTTGGCTATACCGTTCAAGTTGCGACACCTTTTGGTTGGGTTCTCGGAGTGATAGATCCGTGAGTTGTCCCACCAGAGCCTCGAACTGCTGAGCGATGCGCTGAGCCTGCCAACTCGAGATAAACTTGTTATCGTGATGAATTGTCACGACGAGCTCGTGCGCCTCGACGGAGCACTCGACAACAAGTGGATACGTGAAGAAGCCTCGCTGACCGACATCGTCTTGGATTGGGTTGAGCAAGTCATTCTGGTCTGTTTCACGGTCGGACGATTGAATGACCAGCAAGTTCTGGAAGTCACTGGCAACTGATATGACATCGCTAAGGCGTCTGATGCGCTGGAGGCCTGCGTGCTGATGGGGAATCACCTCCGTGGCTTGGTGATGAAGACTCTTGAGCAGATCGCCAATGGTACTGTTACGATCGATCTGAACCCGTGACGGAACCGTGGTTAATGTCGGTCCGAGGATGTCTTGTACATGGTCGAGGGCGATGTCACGTCCAGACAGCGTCTCACCGAAGACAACATCGTCAGAGCCAGTGTGAGACCCCAGTACAAGCGCCCACGCTGCCCGGATGATTGTTGGGATCGTGATGTCCATTCCGAGATCACTCTTACTGTACTGGATCGTATGTATAAGAGACTCATGGCACGATTGCGCGGTTGGTGCGGAAGAGACCTTGGGGAAATGGGTTACGGAAGCGCTGTCTTGGAACCTAGCCTTCCAGAACTCGTCAGAGGCTTCAGTGTCAACGTCGGCTAGGTACTTGATAAAGTTGGCGTATTCCACCACGTGCTCATCAGCAGTGTCTCCATGGTAGAACTGAGAGACTAGCTTCAGTAGAGAAGGCATACTCCACGCGTCGTATAGCGCGTGATGAACAACCCAGACAAAGTGACAAGGCCCATCATCGAGCGCCTTAACAATACTGTAACGGGCTAAGACTCCACCATTGTGATCAGGTACTGATCCAGTCTTGGCTGTAGCAGACTCAAGGTCGTCATGATGCTCCCACTCGATGTCATGAGGAGCAACAACGGCTTGGTACGATTTGAGCGATGTGTTCACGATACGCGTTCTCAAGATTTCGACTCGATCAACGGTCTCTTGCCAAGCGAGCTTGAAACGCTCCATGGAGATGTCGAAGGGAAGTTGGAACACATAAGTAGCGACATATGCGCCTGGTTGCTGCAAAGTAGAGGCAACAAGGCCGTCTTGAAGGGGGCTGCACGGGTAGATGTCCAGAATCTGGCTCTCCTGCACGTTG
Organism: Fusarium fracticaudum; assembly: GCA_003353625.1. Lineage (NCBI taxonomy): Eukaryota > Fungi > Ascomycota > Sordariomycetes > Hypocreales > Nectriaceae > Fusarium > Fusarium fracticaudum. The sequence continues at coordinate 200,463 of PDNT01000009.1, forward strand.
CATCGACCAGCGATCTCATGCAGAAGCAGTGAAGGGTCTTCGATGTCTTGGAGAAGTGAAAATGGTTCCATAACTGAGACTCGAGTCCCGTCCGAGTGTTTGCATGATGTTGCCATGTCTGAAAGGACTGGGTTGCTGAAGATGCCCATGACGGTAATGACAAGGCCTTCCGCCCTCGCCGCTGGAACAAGCTTCATGGCGTCGACTGAATCACCGCCAAGTCTGAAGAAACTATCGTCTTTGCTGATCTGGTCGATGGAAATACTCAAGACTGTGGCCCAGGCTTTCTGCAGTTTTCGCTGCATCGCCGTTGTAGGGAGGTCTCCGCTCCGAGACGAGCCAGAGAGCTTGTAGGAGGCCATCAGCTGAGCCGGCACAGACCTGGCAATTGCCTTGAGTCTCTGGCGATCAAGCTTGCCAGCCAAGGTCAATGGCATCTTGGAGAGCGGTATGTAGATGGTAGGCACCATGTACGATGGGAGAGCGTCCCGAAGTGCTGGCTTGAGGGTCTGGGCAAGGTCTGTCGAAGGACTCGACATGCTTGCCAGGATTGGATCAACGTCTTGGGTAGATGTATCCTCGACATCATCGTCGCTGGTAAAGAAGACGGCTAGTGCCTTGGTTGACGTTTTGCTCTGCGGAACGACTATTTCAACAGCGGCTTGAATGTAGTCTGGCAAGTGAGCTTGGACATGGTACTCAATCTCCCCAAGCTCAATACGTTGTCCATTGAGCTTGATCTGTGTGTCCTTGCGCGACACGTACTTGAATGATCCATCCGAGTTGTACATCACTAGATCACCAGTCTTGTACAGACGACCGATGTCGTCTCCCTCGAGACTCATGCTTGCACGCCACGTTGGAGGCTCGATGAATGCCTCTTTCGTCTTTGTCTCGTTGTCAAGATAACCTCTGGCCACAATAGGCCCTTCCACGAGTAGTTCACCGATGCCACCAATCGGCATGAGTCGATTGTGGTTGCGCGCATCGACGACCCAGCAACGACTACCTACAGCGTGACCGATAGTACCCGGGTCGCTGTTGATGATGTTTCCGTCATGGTCGACCTTTGTGCTCGTTGCAGCGATAACACTCGTCTCACTAGGCCCGTACGCGTTGACGAGAGCGGCATGGCCAGCCCATTTCGTGATGTGATCTCTCGACATTGCTTCGCCGCCAGTGACGAGGACTTCCAGGGTAGGAAGACAGCCAGGCTTGAGAACGTTCGCGACAGATGGTGTGAGGAGAGTCCAGTTGACGCTGAACTTGGTAATGACGCCTGACAAGTCGTTCATGCGGTCTTGGTCGTTGGGGATACAGATACAACCACCTACTAACAAGGTGGAGAGTATCTCCATGACGCTAGCGTCGAATGTGTGCGACGCAAACTGCAGCACGCGAGAGGAAGATGTCATCATGATGGCCTTGGCGTGAGCGGTACCTCCAGTGGTAAATGATGCATGCTCGATAATCGTACCCTTGGGAACACCTGTTGTTCCCGAGGTGAAAATGATGTAAGCAGCGTTGTCAGGCCGAACTGTTATCTTGGGCGAGTCCGGCAACACGGGAAGTAGTAACGACATGGTCTCTTTACCAAGCGGGACAGCGTAAAGATCCAGGCTGTCAAATTTGGTCTTCAAGGACGCGGAGCAGATGATGAGCTTGGCGTTGACGTTGCTAACCAGGAACTTGATACGGTCGGGTGGATGAGTGGGATCGAGAGGAACAAAGGCACCGCCGGCTTTGAGGACTGCCATCATGGCAACGACGGTCCATGCTGACTTTTCGAAGCACAGTGGGACGTACGTCTCTGGCCCGATACCGAGAAAGACGAGGTACTGAGCGAATCGCGAAGCTGCTGCATCCAGTTCAGGGTAGGTAAATGTGGCATCCCATGCGTCGATGGCTGGCGTATGGTCTGGTAGTCGTTGGCAGTTGTGCTCAAAGACGTGATGCACACAATCGCTCAAGACCTTGGGCTCAGCGTTGTTCCACGACATCAACTGCTCTCTACCATGGTCACTGACAATGTTCAGTTGGCCTACCGGAAGTAATGTGTCGCATGTCGCAATCGAGGAAAGAACCTGGTCAAATGTAGAAGCAATATTGACAGCCTGCGCGTCTGAGACTTTGTCTTGCCAGTAACATAACTGCAGTTCCACATTCGAGTCCCAGACCTCGACATTGACTGTCATGTCGTACTCGCTAGGGTCCTGCGCATCGCTGACGTCGAACGAAAGAGCACCTGTGGCCATGTCTTTGGAGACTGACCTACGCTGGAAAGAATAGGCGGTGTTGAAGAGAGGCTCGTTGGAGATACCCACGGCGTGTTGGAAGTTGGTAAGCGAGACATTCTTGTGGTTCATGGCCGTGGCGAGGTCTTCCTGGATGGTTCGTAGGGCATTGTCGAGGCTGGTGAATGGATCAAGGCGGACGCGGCAGACGAGCATGCTGATGAATACGCCAATTGCCTCATCGATCCCACTGACGGGTACATCTCTGTCAGCGACGAGATACCCAAAGCACACATCGTCGAGGCCTGTGTATGCTTGGAGTACCAGTGCCCACGCCAGCTGTAGGAGGTTGGATAGAGTGATGCCTCTTTCGGCGCAGCGCGCCTGTAGCTCAGCGGCATGCGAAATCCCTTGGGTAAGGGTCCGAAGAGACCTGGGAGCTTTAGTCCCATCAGTCAGCAGTGGTAGGCAACAAGGCTCAGCGCCGTCCAGATACGCCTTCCAGTACTTGGCGTCCTGAGAGCCTCCACTTCGCTGCAAGAAGGAGACGTAGTCCCTGTAAACGGTCAGGCTAGCAGTGTCCAAGCTGCCCTCGTAAGCTAGGCCAAGGTCGTGGAACAGGATTGGCATAGACGTTCCATCGGAGATGGCGTGGCTCATCTCAAGAACGCACTGCACTGTACCCTCCGCGGTGTTGTAGATTGTGAGACGGTGAGGTGGTTGATTCGTCGGAAGACCAAGAGGTGAGTGGTCGCTGAGGCTAAGTTCCGTCTCTTGGGAGGGACACTCAACGATTGAGATGTCGGCATCGTGATTCCTCAGAACGACTTGACTGATGGCACCCTCTTGAAGTGTACTATCGACAAACGCGGTTCGAAGCGTGGAATGTCGATGGACTACACGTTTCCAGGCTTCGGACAATCTTTGCGCGTCAATCGCGTCACCCGATCGTGTGGAAGTAACCGAAAATGTGATGGAGTAAGAGTAGTACCCAGGGTTCTTGATCTGGGACAAGAGGATGCCCTGCTGAACCGAGGAGCATGGATATACCGCTTCAATGTTGTCCAGAGAGATACCCACCTCAGAAAGAGCCTGCGTAACTTGGGTCTCCTTCTTGAAGGCCAGAGGAAGCAGAGACAGGTCCGGGGATGGCTCGCATGTAGCCCGAGATAACCCTTGGGCTGCTCGGTATATACAGTCCCTACAGCTCTCAATCCATCTGCTGATAGATGACTGGCGCTCCATACGGCGGTTGAAAGAAAAATCAAAGACTAGCCCTTCGTTGGTGAAAGAAGCAGATATCTCAATGAGAGCCAATCGTGGAATGTCGGCCCCAATGTCGAACTGCGAGCTCAAAGAGTCCAACATGCTTCCATCGACAGCTTCGAACACAGAATCATCTGTTCCAAAGTCTCTTGTATGGCCAAGGAAATTAAAGGCAATTTCCACTGGGAACTCGATCGGGGACTTGGAGTCAGGCGACATACTATGTGCAAAGTAAGGTCGACCATTGCCAGGAAGCTTTCTCCGAAAGTCTCGCACCCAACGCACAACATCAAGGATGTCGTACTCAGTGGGAATGATCTCGGGGAGAAAGACAGGACAGAGAGTGGTGAACCATCCAACGGTGCGTGATAAGTCTATAGTGTCATCGGGAGGCTCTCTTCCATGACCTTCGTTGAATATGGGGGGCATCGAAGAACGGTCTGGAAAGGTTTGGCGGAAGGATGCTAAGAGCGATGCTAGCAAGACGTCGACTACGTCATGATCACTACCAGAGAGGAGTGTTGATGTGCTACTGTGTATCGTCATAGTCTCTGTGACTGAGTCGCCATGAACATTCGACACGCCTTCCATCCCCCAGTACTGATGGTCTGAAGGAGAGATAGGGATATCGTGGAACACATGCTCCAGCGAGGCCTTTCGGGCTTGGCCATGTTGTTTGGAAATCCACGTCTGGAAGAAGACTGACTTGGAAGGGCTGTATGTAGATGCTGACAAAAGCCCTTCTAGATCCTGTAGCAGGATGTTCCAAGACACGACATCGACAATCAGATGATGAGCCACGAACGTAATTATCTGATTGCCAGTGCCCTCAATCTCAAACATGTCGACAGCAAGTATCGGTCCATGAACAATGTCTAGGGTAGTCTGACTCTCTGCTACCAACTCCAAGAGACGCTTCCCGTCAATTATGCCGTGTGAACGGAGGGCGTAAGAGCCAGCGACGTCGCCGGTAATCTTCTGGGTCCATTTTCCATCAGCCTGCGAGAAACGAGCACGCATCATGCTATGCATCTCGACGATGCGACGCAGAGCATCCGACAGCTCCTGCGAGGTGATGTTGCGGGTCGTAGCTAGAGTTATACTCTGGTTGAAGTGGTAAGAACATAGCCCGATGTTCTCAAAGTAAACCTTTTGAATCGGCGACAGTCCAAAAGGTTGCTCCAGGTGTTCTTCGTCGTATAGGACTTCTTTGACGTTGGTGACTGCTGAAGCAAAATCGATGATGGACTTGGCTCGCATGATCTGGCTGACAGATACAGCCATGTCGGAAGAGCGGCAAATGGCCATTAGCTTCATAGCGGATATTGAATCACCGCCGAGGTGGATAAACGACTGCTTGAATGGAACCATATCGATCTTGAGGTTGAGAGCCTTGGCCCAAGCAGCCCTAAGCTTGATCTCCACCTCTGATGCATCTCTATCCAGAGCAGACGCATCTTCCTGCGCGTCAAGAACGAGGTGGCATTGTTCAAGAGACATGTCCTCAACCCATCTCAAGATACGCCTGCGGTCAAGCTTGCCAGAGGGGAGTAGGGGGATATGGTCTACGACAATCCATAGGGATGGGATCATGTAGGATGTCAGATGCCTTGCAAGACCTTCACGAATACCCATCAAGAGGGACGGAGGGTACTTGGGTATGATGCGCATCTCTTCATCTCCATTGCTTGTTGTGATAGAATGGAGTGATAGAATGGCTACCAGGCGGGTTTTGAAGGGGCCGGAAGCGGGAACCGCCGCCAGACAAGACTCGACGGCTAGGTCCGCGCTCAAATGATGCTCAATCTCCGACAGTTCAATCCTCTGACCGTTGACCTTGACTTGATCATCCTTGCGCCCGTGGAACTCAATTCCATCCTCAGTAAGCTTGACCAAGTCTCCCGTCTTGTAGAACCTGCGTTCCCTGTCGGCAGCAGCCGTTGGGAAGTGTTGACACCACTTTGGGCTGGTAATGAAGGATTCTGCCGTTCTCTCGGGATCATTCAAGTACCCTTGCGCGAGAATGGGGCCTTCTATCACGAGCTCGCCGACAGCGTCGATGGCCATAAGTCTGTCGTGGTTGACGGCGTCAGTGACCCAGCAGATACCACCGACAGCATGACCGATGTTTGAGGGAGAAGAATCCAGTGTGACAGTCGGGTTGACAGCAGCTACCACGGCAGTTTCGCTAGGTCCATATGCGTTCATGAGACGAACTGACGACGCCCACGAAGAGATATGAGCTGAAGACATGGCCTCACCTCCGAGCACCAATGTCTTTAGACCAGGGACAAGAGATGGCTGGAGCAGCTGGGCCACCGAGGGCGTCAACAGAGCCCAGTTGACGTTCATTCTGTTGATAGAACCTGCGAGATCGTGGAGACGCTCGTCACTACTCGGTATACAAACAGTCCCGCCGTGGATGAGCGTGGTGAGGATCTCCATGATACTGGCGTCAAAAGTGTATGAAGCAAACTGCAAGACGCGTGACGACTCTGTCATTCCCATGGCGCGACCGTGCTCATACGCTCCGGTACAGAATGCGGAGTGGTCGACGATGGTTCCTTTCGGCTTCCCAGTCGTCCCGGAGGTGAAGATGATGTAGGCTGGACTAGTGGCGGATAATGATAAAAGCGCTTGCTCGGTTGGACCGTCTTGGTCTTGGGCACTACCGTCTGCCAGAGCCTGTGAGACGGAGATGACCTGCGATCCGAGCTTTGTCAATCGCTCGGCGTGTTGATCAGACGATAGAACGACTGTAGCCCCAGTGTCGGTGAGAATGCCTTGGCTCCGAGCATCGGGGTGCCCTGGGTCGAGAGGCACAAAGGCAGCACCCGACTTGAGAATGGCTAGAATGGAGACAACGACTAGAGATGACTTGTCCATACAGAAAGGAACGATGGAATGAACTGAAACGCCGTTTGCCACCAAGACACCAGCAAGATTTGTGGATTGAGTGTCCAGATCCGCGTATGTGAGGCTCTGGTCCCACGACACGACAGCGAGCTTATCTCGTGGTTGAGCAAGTGTCTGAGCCCCGACGGCGTCGTGAATGAGCCGTCCTGAGGGCAAGGGAAGAGTGCGGTTCATATCACGCAGCGTCTGTAGGTCACCTCCGCTCAGCAAAGTTACATCGCGAAGCTTCTCGTCCAACAGGTCAGACGACGACACGGACTCAAGCATCAGCGCAAAGTGATCCATTATGCGTTGCATCTGAGGCTCAGGTACAACTTTGGGATCAAAGTGCACGACAGTCTCCAGCTCGTCGTCTGCAAAGTGGCACGACAGCATGAGCGGATACGACGAGTAGAAGTTCGTACCGGCCATCTCGTTTGACTGCTCGCGCCAAAAGGCATCCCCCGACTCTCGAGGTCCGTAGTTGATGGCCAAGAGATTCTGAGCGCCGCAAGCAAGGGCCGCGTCGGCGCTGATGTTCCTGATAGACTGGATGCCAGCGAATTGGTGTCTTCTCACAGCTGCTGAGTGGTCCTGCACGGATGCAAGTAACGCCGCAACAGTTTGTGAGGGCTCAATGACTACACGCGTTGGTACAGTCGCCAACGTGATGCCCGCCATTTCCTCGATCTCGACGACCGGGGCATCGCGTCCTGTCATGGTCTCCCAGAAGACGATGTCGTTGGTCCCTGAGTAGGTAGAGACCGCCATTGCCCAGGCTGTGCGGATTCTAGTAGCGGTGGTGATCTCTGATCCGGATGTGATCCCCAAGGTTGCTTTATGAACCATCAGGCTCGTTGCAGAAGGCTGGTACTCGGCGTTGGGAAGACGTGGGAAGTGCTGGGTGGATATGTTCGAAAGATGCGACATCCAGAAGTTGGTGTCTTGTTGCGGGTCGAGGTCTGTAAGGTACTTGATGAAGTTGGAGTAGTCAGGGCCCTTTACTTGCGCGGGACTCAGATCGTCATGGTAGCATCGCTTGACCTTGTCGAGAATGAGAGGAAGACACCAGCCATCATAGATAGAATGATGAATAGTCCAGACAAAGTAGTTGCCTGTAGAGGCATCGTCAACGAGGCCGTAATTGGTCAATCTTGCACCGTTATGCAGCGGAAGCTGGCGTCGAATTGTGTCGGCATCGGAGAGGCTGGCAAAGGTAGGCCATTGAGGTGTTTCCCCGGCGACAACAACCTGCACGAACCCGGCATCTTCTGTGTGAACGATCCTCGTTCGCAGCGTCGGTTCAGCTTCCACTACGATGCTCCAAGCCTTCTGGAACCTGATGGTGTCGGTGTCGGCTGGCAGTCGATAAACGAGTTGTGCCACGTAAGCACCAGGCTCCTTAGTAGAGAGAGCCATGAGACCCTCTTGAAGTGCGGAACAAGGATAAATATCTTGGACATCGCCGATATCGATACGAGCAGAGTCAGCAACAGTTTGTCGCAACGCATCGACCGAGTACTTGTCAGACAACAACGAGAACGGCCGGTATGTCGTGGATGGGGCCTTCGATAGCGGCACCGCCGACTCCGCCATGTCCAGTAGTGAAGGCTTCTGGAAGACTCCAGCCACGGTCAAGTCAATGTTGGAACATCGAGCCAGCGTCACAAGCTGCATGGCCCCGATCGAGTCTCCTCCAAGCTTGAAGAAGTGATCTTGGACTCCGATAGAAGCCACATCGATGTCCAGCAGCTGAGCCCACATAACAGCCAGCTGCTTTTCTACCTCGCTGGACGGTGCCCTGCCACTCTTGAGGGCAAGCTTGTACGACTTCATCCTTGATGCTGGCACCGACTCTCCCAGAATCCTCAGACTGCGCCGGTTCAGCTTTCCTGACGAGGTAAGAGGCATCTTGGAGACGGGAAGCCACGCGGATGGGACCATGTAGGCAGGGACTGCATTGAACAATACAATCTCGAGCTTCTTGGCGTAAGACCTGAAAGAGTCATCCATGTCCAGCACCATGCTATCATCGCTGGTTTCTCTGAGGGAAATATCGGCATCAGCACAGATGAAGCAGGCGAGCAACTTTCTACCCTGTGACGTGATGAGCTCCACGGCAGATTCCAAGCCCTTGGGGAGATTCTCTTCGATGTGGTGCTCAATCTCTCCAAGTTCAATGCGCTGACCGTTGAGCTTGACCTGGGTATCCTTCCGCCCAAGGTAGGTCAGTGTGCCGTCAGAATTGTAGCGCACAAGGTCGCCGGTCTTGTAGAGCTTACGATCTGACCCAGCGTTCCCAGTCATTCCCTCGATGCAGGCGGGCGGAGGAACAAAAGACTGGGCCATCTTGTCTGGGAGATTCAGGTAACCTCTAGACACGATAGGACCATCGATAAGGAGCTCGCCAACGCAACCAATTGGGACAAGGAGGTTGTGATCCGTCGCATCGACTACCCAAGCGACGCTACCAATGGCACGGCCAATGTTGTTGGCCTTCCCTGGCTGCGCGATATCTCCAGAGAAGGTCGAATTGACGGAGCATTCCGACGGCCCGTAGCAGCATGTCAGAGACACAAAGTCGCGCCAGATGCCAACGCACTTGGCAGTCACAGCTTCACCACCAAGAGCTAGAGTCTTCATGGTCGGAACCTCCAATGGCTCGAGGAAGCAAGCCACAGTAGGTGTTATGTCGGCCAACGTGACGCTGTAACGATTAATGGCTCCGGCCAAATCGTTCAGCCTCTCATGGTCCGAGGGTACGCATACACAGCCTCCCAGACTGATGGTGCTGAAAATCTCGGCAAGACTGTTGTCAAAAGTGTAAGAAGCGAACTGCAACACCCGGGAGTCTGGGCCGTAGCCTAGCTTGGGGCCTGAGTACATGGCGTTGCTGGCGATGCCTCTGTGCTCAAGCACTACACCCTTAGGACGTCCTGTGCTACCGGACGTGTAGATAACGAAGCAGGCGTTGGAAGGTGTGACTTGAGGAAGACGTGGCGCGGGTGCCGTGGAAATGGTTTGGAGTAGATCTGCATCCACAGCCACGACTGTCTTGACGATGGAGCTGAGCTTCGAAACTAATGTGGGAGATACAAGGGCGATAGTAGCTCCTGTATCGTCGACACGAAGTCGATGCGCAGCTTCCGGGTGCGCTGGGTCCAGAGGCACGCATACACCGCCAGCTTTGAGAATAGCGAGCATCGAAACTATAGCAAACGCAGATTTCTCGAAGCAGACCATCACAAAGGTCTCTGGGCTGACGCCTAAGGAAGTAATGTGATAGGCAAGCTTGTCAGAGGCGGCATCAAGCTCGGCGTACGTAAAGCTCATATCCCATGAGACAATCGCGGGGCTGTCGGGGCGCGACGCAACTTGCTGCTTGAACAAGTCATGGACACACCTCTCAATGGCGTCAGGTATCCGCTGGTTCCAATGGCTGATCTGGTTGCTATGCCAGGAACCCAAATGGTCGAGCTGCGAAATGGGCTGGTCGCAATAATGTAGAATATTGCTGAGCGCTTTTGTAAAAGTGCTAGCAACATTGGCAGCCTGTCCATCAGACAGTGTATCGGACCAGTACATCAAGTCAATCGCCATGTCGTGCTCGCCTGCTTCAATGTTGACCGACACATTGTACTCGTCCGGGTCATAAGTAGGACAACATTCCTCAAAAACAAGGTCTGTCTGCGGCGTTGGCGGTAGCTTTCTGTACGACAAGGCTGTGTTGAACAGAACAGCGTCGGAGAGCTGAAGGGCGTGGTGCACCTGGGCCAATGGAGTGTGGCGATACTCTAGACTCTCGAGATAGTCTTTCTGCACTGAGGTCATGACGTCTCCAAGATTGGTTGTGCTGTTGACGTTGAGGCGACATGTGACCATGTTGATGATGGGACCGACGGCATCGCGGATACCTTCGATCGGCAAATCACGAGCTGATGTCAGATAGCCAAAGCAAACTTCGTCAGATGCAGTGTATAAACGTAACGTCACCGCCCAGGCAGCATAGATGGCGTTGACAATAGTGACTCCCTGTCGCTCACAAAGACTATGCAGCTCAGTGAGCTCGGCAAATCTAACCCTCAAGTGTCGCAGCTCCTTTGCCTCTGCTATCTCCCCGTCGTCCAGAACGGGGAAGAGACAAGGCTCGATACCATCTAGGTATGACTTCCAATAGTCAATACCGGGCTGGACAGGCTGGCTTTGAAGAGCTTCGATGTAGTCGCGATACAGCGGGCCTGTCTCAGCCTTGTGGAGCCCTTGATATGCCAGTGCAAGATCGCGGAAGAGGATTGACAGCGAAGTTCCATCCATGATGACATGGCTGATGTCTAATCTGCAAAACACCTTGCCGCTTTTTGCTTTGCAGATGTGGAAATGGTGAAGTAGTCGAGATGCGTTGTCGCCATGGCTCGTCGGTACTTTGAGAGCTGCAACCGCATCCTCATCTGCGCCGATCTCAGAAACAGTGAATGGAACTTCAACTTCCTTGAGTACAACTTGATCATAGATGGAATCTTCCAACGTCACGCTCTCCAAGAAGAGCGTTCTGAGAATAGCGTGGAATTGAATCATGCACTTCCAAGCCTCAATGAGCTTCTCAACATCCACAGTCTCTCCGCTCTTGCTCTTGACCTCATGGAGTGTGTAGGCAGCGTAAGCGGCGTTCTCTCTCGTGGTGCTGACCAAGAGTCCTGACTGCATTGGAGAGCAAGGATACGCGTCCTGAATGAGACTAATGTCTGTGATGCCAGCCTCGGGGAGTTTCTCCTCCGTGAATACCCTCAGCCGATCATAGGTAAGAGACAAGAGCGGGAAATCGCTTAGAGTAGGCTCAGGTGCCATCGAAGCCAGGGATGTAATGACTTGGCCGAGACTCTGTTCACAACAGGAAATCCACTCGCGGATCTGCGGTTGGTGTTTCATGTTCTGGTTGAACCCAAATGAGAACCGGAGAGATCCCTTGATGATGACGGCGGACACCTCGAAGAGGGAGATGCAAGCTGTCAGAGGCCCGACATCTGCACCTTGGCTTGCCTCTCTAATCTCGCCAGCGATGTTGCTCTCGGGAGTGAAGAGAGCGCCCTCACGCTCGAGTTGCTGGTACTGGCCCAGGTAGTTAAAGGTGATCTCCAAAGGCCAGTGCCGAGAAAAAGCCTCTTGACCGTCCTTTGTCAGCCAGCGGCTGGCAAAGTAAGGCCGACCATTATCGGGAACTTTGCGCCTTGCGTCCTTGATCATCTTGGCTGTATCGATGAGGCTGGACTGCGAATTTGATCCAGCGAAGACGGGGTAAATGGTAGTGAACCATCCGACCACGTTAGACAGGTCGATTGAACTATCCCAGACTTCTCTGCCGTGGCCTTCTGCAAATATGGCTGGGATTGGACGGTCGGTAAATATCTGGCCAAAGGAGTACACCATCGCTGCCATGAGAACATCCGGGATCTCTGTTCGTAATGCATCATGGCATTTGGACACAAGAAGAGATGTTTGCTGTGGCCCAATGTCAAATCCTTGACGGAACATCTGTCCATAGACGTTGGGAGTGTCCGTCATGCCCCAGTACTCGGCATCTCCGTCGGGAATACCCTGGATCGGAAGCGCTTGGTCCGGTGTCTGTGTCTCAGCATGCTCGGACTGCATCTTACACCAGACCTGAAATGGAAGAGGACGATCTGCATCTTGCACAGCTTCGGGCTGGAGTAGTATCTCCTCGAGCTCTTGGAGGATGATTCTCCAGGATACAAGGTCGATGACCAGGTGATGCGCCACGACAAAGAGGAGCTGTTCTTCTGTTCCTCGGTCGATCAAGTCAGCAGCGACAAGTGGACCTCGGATAGGATCTAAGCAGGTCTGGCTGTTGACAAGCGAGCCATCGACCTCCCCCTTCGAAGCGAGTTCCAAGGTGCGCAGGCGATACGAGGACGCAATGTCATTGGTGATGCGTTGCTGCCAATCCCCACTGGCATCCTGCTGGAACCTGGCACGGAGCATCGAGTGCCTGAGAATCAGAGTCTCCATTGCCTTTCGTAGATCCGCCTCATGAATGCGTTGGCTCGTCCGAAGGAGAAAGCTCTGGTTGTAATGACCCTGGTCGTAGTTCGGCCTCGCGAAGTAGAGCTTCTGGATAGGCGAGAGGTCAAACGGCTCTTCAACCACCTCGTGCAAAAGCGCAGGCCTTTCGATATCCTTGACCTGTAGCGCCAGAGCTCTAATAGACTTGCAGTTGATGATGTGTGAGACTGCTAGGCCGAGACCACGTTTCTTGCACTCGCTCATGACTTGCATCGCGGAGATGGAATCACCACCGACGCTGAGGAAGGATTGTGTAAAGCCAAGCTGCTCGTCCTTGAGGTTCAAGACGTATGTCCAGATCTTGTGTAGCTCTAGTTCAATCTTGCTTTCGCACTTGAGATCCTCGGGAAGCTGGGTAACTGCTGTTGTAGGGTTGAGCTGTCGATACAAAGCCTCGCTCATGTTATCGATCCATTTCGCTGTCTGTTTCCGATCTAGTTTCCCAGACTGGAGACGAGGAATGAACTCAACTGCGAGCCACATAGAGGGTATCATGTACGAAGGCAGCCTCTCGCCAAGTAGATCCTTAGCCTCAGCGATCTTGTCCTGTGCGATACTCTCAAGCTCGCCCTCAATGAGCTTAAACGGCTGACCGTTGGGCATGAGGTCCTCACCCTGGGCGTCGCAGAGCTGCACGATAGCCAGGAGTCGACCATTGCAGAAGCCCTCTCTCGGCAAGACGACCATTCCGTGCTTGATGCTGGCACTGGCATTGATGTGATGCTCGATCTCCCCGAGTTCGATCCGTTGCCCGTGGAACTTGATCTGCGCGTCTTTGCGGCCAGCGATATGAAACGTCCCATCGTGGTTGTACTTGACGAGATCGCCCGTCTTGTACATTCGTCTAGGGCCAGTTCGCGACGACTGGTTCTTTGCCCACAATGGATCTTCAATAAAGGCTTCGCGCGTCTTCTCGGGCTCCTTGTAGTACTCTCGTGCGAGAGTATGGCCTTCGATGACCAACTCACCTACTGCACCGACGGGCATGAGGCGGTCGTGATTGTCCCGATCCACGATCCAGCAGTTTATCCCAACCTGGTGACCAATGTTCAGCGGATTAGTCCCTTGTACCATGCCTCGATGAACATGCGAAACAACAGACGTCTCAGCAGGGCCGTAGCAGTTAATCAGGTTGATGTGCGACCATGAGCGGATGACAGCCTGCGTCATGGCCTCTCCACCAGTGACGAGTGTCTTCAAGGTCGGGACGTTGGCGGGGTTGATGAACTTGACAAATGTGGGGGTTAAAAGCGCCCAGTTTGCTCGGAGCTCGGTGATGGCCTCTTCCACTGCATTGAGCCGATCGTTTTCGCTGGGTATGCAGACGCATCCACCCAAGATCATACAGGTCAAGATCTCAGTGATGCTCACGTCAAAGGTAGACGCAGCAAATTGGAACGATCGCGTGTTAGAGTCCATCATCATGGCAGGACCATGGGCGAGTGCACTCGACATGAGAGCTCTATGCTCAATAAGAGCGCCTTTGGGTTCGCCCGTTGTGCCACTTGTGAATATCATGTAGGCTCCATTTCGCCACGATCCACAGTCAATCTCGTCGTTCTGTTCAGGCAGTTGGATGAATAGCTGCTCATCGACGGGGATCAACTCTGGCGCTACGCTCTCCAGCATGCGCTGATGGTGAGGGGAGCACAAAATTGTCTTGGCATCCACCTTCTGCGCCAGAACTTGTAGGCGAAGCAGTGGCTGCGAAGGGTCGAGAGGTACAAAAATACCGCCTGCTTTGAGGACCGCCAGCATGGAAACAACAACCCATTTAGACTTATCAAAGCAGAGGGGTACAAATACTTCAGGCCCGACGCCTGAAGCTTGTAGACGACAGGCAAGACGATCTGCCAGGGACAATACCTGTTGGTAGGAAAGACTTCCATCCCAAGCGCAAACGGCTTCTGCATCGGGTCTCAACGCTCCTTGCATTGACACGGCTTGGTGGATGCACTTGTGCACATCTCTCATAGAGTTGCTGTTCCAGGCCAAGACTTGTCGTTCATTTCGCTCACTGAAGAAGCTGATCTCTGATAACAGAGTCTCCGGGTGCTTGACGATTTCCCTGAAAATCTTGTCCAAGGTGCTGCTGACGTTCTCTGCTTGATCTCGGCCCATGAAGGAAGGGTCCCATGTCAAGAGCGTCTGGAGAGTCACAGGATCTACCATCAAGCGAATCTTGCACCACGAAGGAACTTGTCCCATTTCTTTGCTTGCATCGTGATCAAAGCTCTGAATTGACAGAATAGTGTTGAACAGTGTTTCGGCCTTGTCGTCGCTCATCCGAACCAGCGATGAAAATTTGCCGGTGAGAATCTCCTTGATACGCTGATTGGCAGGCAAGCGAAAATGCACAGCTTGTCTCATGCGCTCTGCATGTCCCGACAACTCGGTAACGCTGTGCTCACTGTCAAAGCCGAAACACACATCATCCAGCCCTGTGAAGCAGCCAAGAAGGATCGCCCATGCTGCCCACAGAGCACTGCATGTGTCTCTCAGGTCGTCAAGTGCAACGTGGTAGATCCGGCCGGCATATTCCAGGTGCTCAGAGCCTGTCTCAGAAACATCGAACTGCGGGAACATGGCAGGCTTCAGATCCGAGACTGACTGATCGGCAGTTTTGACACAGCCGCAAGATACAGTGGGTGCCATTGTTTAGGTTATGTAAAATGATTCGGTGAGTATTTGCTGTTAAGGACTTGTATGACAGTAACATGTAAACCATCAAACGAATAGAATGTGAAATTTCTGCGTCACAACAGCAATAATTTTCTTTAGGGTGACTACACTTATTCGGATGCAGGTTATAGCAGATATATCCTTGCTACGGATCAGTACCCTCACTACCAAGAGACAGCATTCAAGGTGTCATTCAGGGATATACACAGCCAGCCATACCGGATTAGAGGACTATTTTTCAGCTCTACAGCGACATGCAGCCTATTTCGCCATGCTGGCTGCTTTTTCCTGCTTCTGAACAGCAACACAATAGTTGTCTCCGCCCATTGGCCACTCACAACGCCGTTACACCAATGATAACATGGTAACTCCAATATTCTCGCTTCTTTCCTGTCTCTCCCTTTCCTCATTTTTCTCGTTCCACCATATACGAACAGGTTACGGGACCCGGAAAGACCGGATGTAGCCCGAAGTGGCATGGAGCCCAGAAGTATCTTGTTGAACTGAGACATTAGAGGCGGATGAAAGTCCAGGATGCTTCAGGCGATCGACTTGACAAAGCAAACTTGGCCAAGCCAGTGTTGAGAGCACGTAGGCGGCGCAGCTGGACCAGAAAGAAATCAGATAATACGAGTGGAGCCGTGATGGCAAATCTATCCTTGTCGCTTGATTGCGCGATTCACACTCAACAAGTGGTGGAGTGACAAATATGGCGCGCAAAGATCAGGAAACTAGACGATGCATCGAGATACTCCATAACCCGGCTTGACGCTGGAAAACTGCAGCTAGTCACGAGCCGCCCATGCAGCCGTTTTGTTCGTTTAGTGGAGGCACAGAACTGTGAACCACGCTTGTTTCACTCCCTTCTTGGCGGTGGACCGTTGGGGACTACATTAGTTCGGTTCCACTGCCGGGGGGAAGAAGCTTGGCAGGCCTCAAGAGAAGGCATTCCACATGATATGACTAGCATGAATCTATGTCAGCACGCAAGGGGGCGTAGTAAGATACTAGGACCTGTGTCCTAAGCGATACAAAGTTTTAGGTAAGCTTGGCAAAATTTGGTAAAGATTCGGTAGATCTTAGACTAAGTTTTCTAATACATCGATGTAATATTAGAAGTTTTCTTGCGCCCTGGTGGCGTGGTATGATGGGAGGGAGGTCTGGCTTGCAGGGAGTGAGGTCATGTGGCGGCTGTAGTACCAATATAAACACAACCTTTTTTAATCCTATTTCGTGTTTCACCCAAGTTCAGTACTTGATGTAAGTTTGTAATCTTGCTTAATTAGGGACGTCTATGTAAATCTATAAATTATAAAGACTTGATCTAATTAAATTCAGTAAAATCTAAATTCAGTAAGATGGATATTCAATACTAAGCAAGAGATATGCCCTTTTTTGTAAATTAGCAAGATGTCTCTTGCAGTCCTAAGCGCCTGCTAAAAGGACTTTGGTTAGTCGCGGACATGACTCACGGGCGGCATATGCATGTAACATACCAATATGGATTCTAGTGCAACACCACAGGGATAAAAGACCACGTAAACTGGAATACGAGTCGTGAAGTGGAACTAGTTATCTAATTCCATGATCTGAGCAGTCCTACGCAGTGGAGACAGAAAAAGCAAAGAATTGCTGAACAAGAGGCTGAGAGAAGTGAGTGATGATCTCTCTCAGACTTGGAAAGGAAGGTCAACAAGAGATTTTCCAGATGCGTACCTAGCCTCTGAGCAGGATTTTCAAGAGCCAATCAAGCAATTAGCCTGGGATATGGCGCTAATAGCCGCTGCCGTGCTTGCATCAGTCCCCGCCGGTGAGGTAGCGTCGATGGGGGCCTAGCTATACCGGTTAGGACTATGATCGCCGCTACGGAGCCAGCTGAACATTACCCCGGGAGATTGCCCTAAAAATCGCCGATCTTTAACATTCCAGTCCCGTTCCTGATGCTCCAAAAGTTGCAGATTGATCAGATCATGGCGTCTCGGAGCCCAAATGTAGAGTACGTACAGTTGTATCGCTTGCGACCGGCCCGCCGGATCGTTTGCACCGGCTTCGCGTCGTCCAAGTGTGCTACGCCGTTGCGAGCCGTGCCGTGTCCCTTGCCTACCTACCCTGTATGTACCCTTGCACCATGTCTGACGTGGCTCGCTACTCCATGATGACATTTGTCTTTGCACATTTTTCATCCTGGTGTTCAGTCTATGGAGCACTTCCTCGGCTACTCTTGCACAGGGTCTCTCTAGTGACAGGGACAGATTTCTCGGCTCACTTAGCTTGTAAGCGATTGATTGATCCCCCGTTGATCAAACAACCTTAATCTATTCTCCCAAAACATTAATTTTGATTAGAGATTGTAAAGCTTTGGTCTCACACAATCTTTGGTCTCACGTCAGTCACAATCATGGTCTCGCTGTCATGCGACGACTTCTTCGGTCCATATGCTGGTGGTTGTAGAGGCGGCTTCGACTTTACACTGCTCTTTGAAGAGTCAATCCTCACTATACCTATCACTGCTTTGGTGCTTCTCGCTGCCCCATGTCGAGTCCTGTACCTCCTGCACAAGAATAGGGTCAAGGTAGAAAATAGCCGCTGGCTGTACTGTAAAATTGTGAGTTAGTCGACGTGCTCACGTCGTGTCTCGGGTACTGACAGCCTCACGACATTGTGTCTCGGTCTCTTAGCAGCGCAGATCAGCTTTCTCATCTCGTGGACTCGCTCTTCCGCAATTGCGACCAGAGCCTCTCTTGCCACTGCTGCCTTGTCTTTTGTCGCATCAATTGGCATTTTATGTCTATCTTACGTTGAGCACGTCTATTCGTATCGACCGTCAACGGTGCTCATCCTCTTCCTGCTCTTCACTGCTCTTTTCGATGCTACTCGAACACGAACACTATGGCTCCAAGGCTACAATCGGCCGGCCGCCATCACTGCCCTCGTCGCGACCGTGATAAAGATTGTCATGCTAGCTGTCGAGGCAATCGAGAAGCGTCGTTTCTTGCGGCCCCAGTACCGTGCCTTGCCCCCCGAAGTCACTGGTAGTGTCTTGTCTCACTGGTTCTTCTCTTGGCAAATACCACTGTTTCGCGCTGGCTATTCTAAGCACCTGGAAATTGAGGCGTTGTTTCCTCTCGAAAAACACTTCAAATCTTCGTATCTTCAAGAGCTTTTGCAGACAGCGTGGGCTAAAGGTATGTCATCCTGCCAATTCTGCAGACAATATGTGGCTTACAGGACACTGACAGTGGCATAGCATCTAAAAAAGGCAACCATGCTCTGATGCTGACGGTCCTGAGGACCTTGAAGTGGCCTACCCTGTCCATCATCTTTCCACGTCTGTGCTTCATCGGCTTCACCTTTTGCCAGCCGTTCCTCATCTCAGCAACCCTCGAATGGGCAGAGAAAGACAATGATTCTGATGACATGAACCAAGGATATGGCCTCATAGGCGCATGGTTTCTTGTGTACATGGGTCTAGCAGTACGTGAATACCTGTCGATACAGGCGCATCCTACTGACGTTTCATGCTACAGGTGACGAGTGGCCAGTACCAACACCTCACGTATCGCGCCATCACCATGGCACGCGGCCAGCTCGTCTCGATCTTGTTTGACAAGGCCACGGATATCAGTATTGCCGCTGCTGACCCCAGCGCAGCACTGACTCTGATGAGTGCCGATATTGAGAGGATCGATACTGGTTGGCGCACTGCCCATGACGTTTGGGCCAATTTGGTTGAGATTGTTATTGCAGTCTACCTGTTGGGACGCCAGCTCGGCATTGCGTGTCTGATTCCCGTCGGAGCAGCAATCTGTGAGTCCATCTAGAAATGATCCATGATAGAGAATGAACTGACGCCTGTAGTCTCCATCATCGGGTCTGTTATTGCGGTCAGTTTTGTCATGGCTCGTCAAGCGGCATGGCTAGAAGCCATCGAAAAGAGAATATCTGTTACGTCGCAGATGCTAGGCAGCATCAAGGGAGTCAAGATGTGTGGACTGACCGACGTGCTCAGCACTCGTATCCACGCCCTGCGAAACGACGAGTTGCGCATTTCCGGCAAATTCCGTAGGTTGTTGATCTGGAATATGGTATTAGGTAAGTACCTACCTTGCATGGTTCAACCCGCTTCGATGGATGGAACGTTTACTTACGACACATCCATAGCATACCTCGCTCCTATTTTTGCCCCAATCCTGACCTTCGCAACGTACAGTCTTGTCGCCCAGTCACGGGGAGGAGACAACAACCTGGACATAAACCGCATGTTTACATCTTTGTCACTGTTTGCACTGTTGAATGAACCTATTTCCTCGTTTGTTACGTCATTGTCCTCTCTGATGGGGTCCATCGGCAGCTTTGCGCGCATACAGGCTTTCCTCAACACAGACGTTCGCGTCGACAGCAGAATCATCTCATATGATGACAAGAGCGAAGGGTCATCTACCCCAGTTTCTCTACGCAGCGAGAAGGAGAAAGACTCGGTATCGTCCGAGAAAGAGCCTAACACTATCCAGAGAGGCCCATTACTTGTCGATCCTCTGGACGGCAACTGTATAGTTGTCAAGACATGCGCCTTTGGATATGACTCTACGCAGAAACCCATCCTCAGTGATATCACCGCTCATGTTCCACTGGGCAATCTTACCCTTGTCGTTGGGCCAGTGGGTAGTGGCAAGTCAACTCTCCTCAGAGCATTTCTCGGAGAAGTGGCAGTCATAGCCGGGTCTATTCAAGTGATGAATTCGGAAATCGCCTACTGCGATCAAACTCCCTGGCACATGAACGGCACTTTACGAGATAGCATCATCGGCTTCTCCCACGTCGACGAACGTTGGTACCAAACGGTCATACAGGCCTGTTCTTTGACGGAAGATCTTGCTCAACTACCCAAGGGCGATCTCAGTAGGATCGGGAGCAAGGGGATCGTCCTCAGCGGAGGTCAGAGCCAGCGAGTCAGCCTAGCGAGAGCTGTCTACGCACAAAAGAAGATTGTCATCCTTGATGATGTCTTCAGTGGCTTGGATATGCACACTGAGAACGCTGTCTTCCATAACCTACTCGGCACTCATGGCCTCCTGCGACAGTCGAATACAACCGTCATCTTGGCGACTTCTCGTGGTATGTTGCATACTTCACCTTCATTCTCATACTTATGCTGACACTGCTGTAGCAAATCGACTTTCCTACGCTGACCACATCATCAGCCTCGATGGTACTGGTGTAGGTTGTGTACAGGGAAGCTTTGACAAGCTGACCAACGCGGACAACTACGTGTCTCGCTTGGCTGTAGCGTCTGCGAACTGGACATATAGCCAAGCGACTTCTGTATCTTCTTCTCCAGAACCTTCAGCTGATACGTTGCTGGATGCAGAGCTGCTCCTCTCGGAGGAAGCCAAGGATGACGCTGGTCGTCGCACTGGCGACATGGCAATCTACCTATACTACATCCGCGCTATCGGCTGGGTTCCCAGCTTGATCTTCGTCTTTGCCATCTGCGCCTTTATAGTCTGCCAATCCTTCCCCACTATCTGGCTCAACTGGTGGGCAGCCGCCAATGCTAAAGACCCTTTTGCACGTCTGGGTTATTATCTGGGCATCTACGCGATGCTAGGTGGGCTCGCGATCATCTTCCTAGTCCTCAGCACCTGGCAGATGATTGTCACCATGGTGCCGCTGTCAGGCAATAGTTTCCACCAGAGTCTTCTCAAGACGGTACTCAACGCACCCATGTCCTTCTTTGCTACCACAGATGCTGGCGTCACCATCAACCGCTTCAGCCAGGATCTTCAGCTGGTCGACATGGACCTGCCACTGTCAGCGCTGAATACCTTTGCCACGTTTGTGCTATGCATCGCTGAGATGGTTCTGATCTCTGTAGGTTCGTACTACACAGCCATCGCGTTTCCCTTTCTGTTCGTTGCGCTGTGGGTGGTTCAACATACATATCTTCGAACATCTCGGCAGCTCAGATTCATGGATCTTGAGGCAAAGAGCCCGCTGTATGCGCTTTTCACGGAATCTGTCGCGGGACTGGCGACAGTGCGAGCATTTGGCTGGCGTGACGCACTGGAAAAGAAGCATCATGACCTTCTAGATCGGTCTCAGAGGCCGTTCTATCTTCTCTACGCGGCTCAGAGATGGCTGACTCTTGTCCTCGACTTGTTTGTTACAGTCATTGCTGTACTAGTCGTCGTCCTTGTCACACAGTTGAGAGGTGTACTCCCAACTGGGTTGATCGGCGTGGCCCTTGTCAACATCATCCAGTTCAGTCAGCACCTGAAGCTGCTGATGACATTCTGGACAACCTTGGAGACACACATTGGTGCCATCTCTAGGATCAAATCATTCACGTCTGATACGGCTTCAGAGCACCTACCGCAGGAAACAGACCAGCCGCCATCTATATGGCCTGCCAAGGGCCAGATTGTTTTCGACAATGTTTCTGCCGGGTATACGTGCGTTCATTTGACCCAAACCCCACAAATAGTCGCTGACCAGTATGCTTGTAGACCAACTGAAAATGTTTTGAAAGGTATATCCTTATCGATCGAGGCAGGTCAGAAAGTTGGCATTTGCGGACGAACCGGAAGGTAACATGGTCTCATCTTTCACTAGCGATGCCCAAGCTGACCTATATACACCCGCAGCGGCAAGAGTTCCATGGTATCTTGTCTTTTCCGTATGGTGGATCTCCACCAAGGTAAGATTCTCGTAGACGGGCTCGACATTAGCACGCTTCCCCGCGAAGAAGTTCGCACTCGACTAGTTGGCGTGCCTCAAGATGCATTCCTCATCGAAGGAAGCAGCGTGAGGCTGAACGCGGACCCTGCTTCAGGGCTCTCAGATGCCGCCATTGAAGACGCCATGAGGGCCGTTGAGCTCTGGGACATTGTAGCTGAAAAGGGAGGCCTTGATGCGCCTATTGAAGCGCTTCACCTTTCCCATGGCCAGAAGCAGCTCTTCTGTATCGCACGCGCTCTCCTACGTCCTTCGCCCATTGTAGTTCTGGATGAAGCTACCAGCAGGTAAGTCGTAACGGTTTATTTGCCGCCGTCTTGACATCATGAACTGACATTATGACTAGCGTTGACTCGCATGTTGATGAGCTTGTGCAGCGCGTTATACGTGAGCGGTTTGAGAATCGCACCGTGATTGCGATCGTGCACAAGCTCCAGTCAGCCCTTGAGGACTTTGACATGGTAGCTGTGCTTGATAAAGGTGAACTACTAGAGTTTGGACCTCCGCGACAGCTTCTGGAAAAAGGGCCTGAAAATTCTGCATTTGCTGCTCTCTATGCGAGCCTAAGCACGGCAGACGAGGAAACACCACAGGAATGATGTAGAATGACATTCTGCTAGACACGTATGATGACACATGGCACGATTTGCTTCGGCACCAACGAAGTGATTTGGAGCTGGACTAGTGTACTTCTCCCTGTTATGATAGCTGCCAGTAGATGGCTTGGTTTAGAGCCTAAATCATGATCACTCAAGGTCGAAGACAAGGTCACCAGCTAATCCGCCAGAGATATTTTTCTCTCTAGGGTAGTGAATCAGTGAATGGCTTCATGTATCTATCCTACGGCGAGAGACTGACTACGGACTAACATCAAGGCCAGTGAGAATGTGGCCATACCTGGAGGGACCACGAAAGCCTCCCATGTCATAATTTTATGCTTGCCGCGCTACCCGCTGTCGTGTGGCCTCAATTCCAGACTTTCATCCTGCATTTTCGTATTGCAGCGATTCTTCCCTGCTCGAATAATGTGATAATGAGTCATGATGTGGATATTGGTCTTGCAGCTGCAGCCACAGCTGCTTGATCATGTATTTGCGCCTGCTGTTCCATTGTTTACTGGAACACAGAACAACCGGTAGCCTCACTTTCCGAGATCGACATGCTAGCACTGAAAAAAAAGGCGTTAAGCTTCTCAGACGTTTTTCAGCTCTAGACGTTGGACCGGAGCTATATTGTGTGCCGTGAAAGAGGCTTGCAGCATGCAGTAGTGGATTTGGTGGCTGGCTGATCAGATATCACTTACAACAGGCCCCGGCTGCCCGCTGTTCTTTTTTTTTTGCCGACTAGAGCCGTGCCGTGCTAGCCGTGCTTCCCCTTGCATAACTGTGCCGGGGAGTTACTTGCAATTTTCGTTCTAGGTTGTTTGTAGCCCTATAACCGTAGCATGCTTCTGCCTGTCTTTCGTAGGTCACCACCATTACATCCACCACTTTTTGCCCTGCCTCAGACCTTTGACTACAGGCGGTCATGCGTCTCACTATCGGCCTGGTTCTCTACTTCTTTAGTATCCTGAATGGGGTATTGGCTTATCCTGGCCCAGCTGGTCCAGCAGCACGGCCTCATTCTCTTAAGCGCCTTTCAGAGTACAAGTCCTCCACATCAGGTTGTAGTTCTGGTCAAGAGGTAGATGTCAAGGCACCAGTGAAGAATATTTTCCAAAGCCTCACGGATGAAGAATATGCCCATGTTACGGCGTATCTGCATGAGCAAAGAGACCTTAACTTGACTACTGTAGTTAATTCAACCTCGTGAGTCTAGTTTCGCTTAACTCCCTAACAAATATTTGTTGAACATTTTTCGTGTTCTTCTCACCTAGTGCTACCGTGATGCATCAGCTAATAGTGCTCAGCTGGGATAATGTAATCGTGTCTTTGGACCTGCTACAGCCGAACAAGACAGATGCCTTAGCTTACCTCGAAGGCCATGGTCCTGCTCCAGTCCGCTATGCCAGAGCAACCCTCCAGTTTAACTCAAAAGTGCAGCCCTACATTCAAGAGTACATGGTCGGGCCCTTACCTATCCAGCAGGGCCTGACGCATCATGAAGAACTCAACTACATGTTCACATCTGGCCGAGGCCGGATCAATGTGTACAACGCTGACGGTGAAGCCATCGCTGCTTTCAACCTCAAGATTGGCACTGAGATAAAGAACATCACCAAGGAACTTCTCAACGGTGTCCGTATATCCCCCAATTATGAGTCAAAAGATATCTTGACTGACGGTCTCAACAGACCGCAACAGGTGCCAAAACTGATAATCTGCTGATTGCAGGTAGTGACCCTCTGATTCATCGTAACGATAGGGTCTACCAGTGGAACGAGTTCTACTCTGCTCATACTGGTGAATTCTACTCCGAGACAGTAATGCCCACCAGTCTGCAGTTCAAGGTCGACCTTACGGGCCGAGATCCATCCAAATGGAAGGTGGTAGGCTGGTACTACGA
Organism: Fusarium fracticaudum; assembly: GCA_003353625.1. Taxonomy (NCBI): domain Eukaryota; kingdom Fungi; phylum Ascomycota; class Sordariomycetes; order Hypocreales; family Nectriaceae; genus Fusarium; species Fusarium fracticaudum. The sequence continues at coordinate 224,858 of PDNT01000009.1, forward strand.
CGGCAACTTCTGGCCAACGACTGCCGCCTTTCGCAAGGGCATCAAGACCTTGAAACGGAAACCAGGTCCAGTCGTTGACGGATCGTGGACTTCTACTGATCAACAAGGCGATAGCTTTCCGCGTGATCACTCATTTCCTCCGGTTTCTGTCCAACCTGATGGTACTCGATTCGCAGTGGACAGAGAGCAGAACTATGTTGAATGGAGTAAGTGCTTTGTAAATCGTTCTTATAGATATAGCTGACAAGACTTAAAGTGGACTTCAGCTTCTTCCTCTCCAACCATAAAGAGACGGGTTTGCAGCTACATGACGTCCGATTCAAGGGCGAACGTCTGATCTATGAGTTTGGTCTTCAAGAGGCTCTTGCGCATTACGCTTCACAGGACCCGCTCCATGCCTCATCAGCGTATCTTGATTCTTCATATGGTATAGGCACCAGTCAATGGAACCTCGTCGACGGTTTTGACTGCCCATCTCACGCTACCTATCTCAACACAACGTTTTACATCAGCGAGACTACCCATGTGCACCCAAACAGTTTGTGTCTATTCGAGTACGATACTGGTTATCCTATTCAACGACACTTGACCTCGGACTATGTTTCTGCAACCAAGAACATCGTCTTCACCGTACGCAGCGTTTCCACGGTAGGCAATTATGACTATCTCTTTGAGTACTCTTTCTACTATGATGGATCCATCACCGTGACTGTTCGCGCCTCGGGCTATATCCAAGGAGCCTTTTGGTCCGGAGACGGTGATTATGGTTATCATATTCATGATAATCTGTCTGGATCTATGCATGACCATGTCATCAACTTCAAGCTGGACCTGGACATCAAGGGCAGGAACAACAGTCTGTTGAAGACAGAGTTTGTACCGCACACTCAAGTGTAAGAAACATTGCGACGTTGGTACTTCAGCCCGCTGACTTTGCACAGATATCCATGGTCCGATGGTCAGCCTATCAATACCATGAAGGTTAACCGCTCTTATATTGCCAGCGAGGACGACGGCAAGATAAACTGGGCATCAAACGGAGCTGCTTCATATTCCGTTGTCAACAAGGACAAGCCGAATGACTTTGGGGAGGCACCCGGTTACTCCATAACCCCAAGTATGACAACCTGCCCATACATATGATCTCGACCGATGGCTAACATGGTTGACAGATAGCGGTAGCACTGCGTATCTGACTGTTCAGTCATCCTCGGCCCTTGGCCAAGCCGCCAATTGGGCCAATCATAACCTCTACGCCCTCCAGCAACATGACACTGAACCAAAGAGTGCATACGCCTTTAACAGCCACGACTTGAATCGCCCAGCTGTTGACTTCAACAAGTTCTTCAATGGGGAAAGTCTAGACCAGGAAGACATTGTTCTGTAAGTACCCGCTACCATGGCATGGCTATTATTCAGAACTGATAATTATTGCAGGTATTTTAATCTTGGCATGCATCACCTCCCCAACACAGCCGACCTGCCCAACACTGTAACTACGAAAGCTGTCTCTTCCATGATAATCTCTCCGCAGAATTACTTTTCCGGTGACGTATCACGACGGACTGTGCATCAAGTCCGAATGTCCTTTGACAAGAACTCCAATGTCACAGAGGTCAAGAGGTTTGGTGTGAAGCAGCCGACGTGCGCGTTTGATATGAATAGAGCGGCACCTGACCTGAGCAAGTTTGTTGGGGAGATTGAGATTCCCAAGTTTCCCTGGAATCCAAGTGGTAGTCTGCAGACAAACCCTGGTGGCTAATGGTCAGGCCATTTCGTTCGGGTGGCACTGACGTCGGGCCCTATGACGCAGTAGTACATCACTTGAATTGTCTATGTAACAATGATAAGAGATGTGCGCAATCACATAGTTTACTTCGAGGTCATAGCCAATTGAGTGAACAACCTTATAACGAAATAGCAGCCATAATACTCTAAGAGAGACTTCATCGTGTTCTCTTTTCACATATGACCCATGATTTGTCTGACAATGCTTCCTGTTATCGTGCGTGACGCAGACCGGGCTGGGGCAAGTTTTCCCTGGATAAACTCAATCATCTCTGTAGAAAGTTTCTTACTGCAAGGTTGCTTCTGCTCGCTCCCCAGCCCACGCCCTCCGCAGTAGTTCAAGAATCCATTTAAACTCCAAAGATCGCGGATTGGGGTATTGATTACTTGTCGCAATCTGAGCTGCCCTTTCAATATCACTTTCTTTCATTCCCAGCTCCTTCAATCCATGTGGTACCGGCAGCTTTCCCAGCAGTATCCCCAATCCTCTCACCGCATCCCCATCGCTTCCGGGGAGAACAGCAGCTAGCTTCGCCATCTGGTCAGGGATACACGGTGCGTTGTAAGACAAGGAATGGGGAAGCATGACAGTGTGCGTTTCAGCATGAGGAAGTCCAAACGATCCACCTAGCGTATGGCAGATTTTGTGATGAAGTCCCATTGACGAGTTGCCTAGGACCGTGCCGCAAAGCCACGCGCCGTACAGAGCCTGGTCGCGAGGGGCGTTGGAGTCGGGGTTTTCCACGATCTGGGGTAGAGCTTCGGCCAATGACTTTATTCCTTCGAGGGCAAGGATGGAAGTAATTGGGTTCGCATTTTGAGCGTAGAGTGCCTCGATGGCATGGGCGATTGCGTTGATTCCAGATGTACTACATATAGTAGGAGGTAGCGTCAAGGTGAGATCTACATCGTAGATAACAACAGCAGGTAGGATCTTGGGATCGGACCGAGTAGTTTTGATGCCGTCTTGTGTTTCGCCCAGAATGGGCGTCATTTCCGAGCCCGAATACGTCGTTGGAATGCTGATGTGAGGTACACCTGATCGAATAGAGATGGCCTTTCCAAGTCCTACTACCGATCCTCCACCGATAGAAACAACGCAGTCTGCTGATACGGAGCCAAGAAAAGCAGTTCCTTGTTCCGTCACAGATGTTGGAGTGTGCGCTGTGGCGTGGGCGAAGATGCCAGCGACATCGAGAGAAGCATCTTTGAGGATATCGGACAGTTGGTCTGCGAGGTGAGGTTTACCAGGCGTGCAAAGGAGGAGTGGTCGGGAGACGTGGAGGCGCTTGACCTCGGCTGGGAGTTTCGTGATGCTGCCTGAGCCAAAGACAATTCGATTAGTCTGGACATTATACACAAAGTCTTTCATGTTGGGTTTGCAAAATCGCTGCCGCAATTAATGTAGCAAACTTCTAAGAGACGGTTCTTTTCAGAGACTACTACGTCGAAACAAATTATCAAATGACCTCATTTAATTATTTTATTACATATTGGCCGGAGATCCGGAAGATTCGGAAAACTTAACATGTTGAGACCGGAAGCCGGAAGATATGGATTTGAGTTTGAGCTTTTCCGAGATATCGAATATTCTTCCGGAGCCTAAGGTAGCACTTACGAACGCGGGGCCCCGCGTTGTAGGATGATCTACTGTACATCGGATCGTGCATCTCATCCTACCGGTATTGCCCCGCATCCGGAGATAGATCCGGCTACAACACTGCCGGAGATCCAAACACCAGGCTCAGAGTCCAGACATAAAGCATGGACCTCCCATCTGTTGAAGATCATCTTAAAGTAGATCTTCATTCCTGGGTAGTGCGAATCCGCACCCCTCTATTTCGTTTAAATAACAGGCTACCCTACAAGTCACCTATATGTGCATGAGCTCTCAATAGCATGGACGATCTCAAACCCAAGCACTCAATGGATGAAAAAGTCGGCGACGCTGAGCTGTCCTCAGATCTCAAAGACTCAGAAGGCTACATAGCCCAGGTTGACACGGAACACCATGGCAACCTCAAGCTCGCCAAGGATGGGCATACCGTTCTGATTCCGCAACCTTCGGATGATACGCGCGACCCTCTCAACTGGAGTCCTGTCAAGAAGCATGTAATTCTCTTCATCGTCAGTTTCGCAGCTTTTCTTCCAGACTATGGTAGTGCGGTTGGCGCTGTTACTCTCATCCCGCAGGCAGCGTAAGTACAGACTTATTCTAATGAGAGATCATCATTTAACACGACGCTTTAGGCAATGGAACATGAGCCAGGACACAGTTAACCATTCGCAAGTTGGTAATGTTTTCATGCTCGGCGCAGGCGGTATCTTTGTTGTAGCCCTCTCTGCATGGGCAGGACGTTTACCCGTTTTATTCTACTTCCTTGTCATCGCTACAGCCACGGCCGCTTGGTGCGCTGCTGCTACGACCTTTGAATCGTTCATGGCTGCTCGTGTTCTGAATGGCTTCTTCAGCACTGTCGCGCAAGGCGGAGGATTGATGTTCATCTTTGACATGTTCTTCTTCCACGAACGTGCTCGCAAGATTAATATCTGGGCTGCTTTCATTATTCTTTCTCCGTATATGGGTCCATTGTTGACTGCCTTCATTATTACGACAGAATCGTGGCCCATTGCATTCTGGGTCTATTTTACTGAAGTATGGCCGAGTTGCCTAATGGCTCTGAGTTCAAAACTGACCATGTTATAGACTTCGCTTGCGCTTATCCTTACAATCCTGTTTGTTTAGGAGACATATTACGACCGTCGTATCACTGCCGCCAATCAGCCACCCAGAGGATCACGCGTCGGTAACCTGTTAGGCTATGCCCAGTATCAATCTCGCCACCTCCGTAACAGCTTCGGTCAAGCCTGCATGCGCCCAATCCGCGTCATCATCAAGCCAACCGTCTTTCTGTCTTGCCTTTACTATCTACTGACCTTTGCATGGGTCGTTGGTATTAACACAACCTTGTCAATATTTCTTACACCTTTATACAACTTTGGTCCTAAGCAGATCGGATTTTTCTATTTCACGCCTGTTGTTGCCGCTATTCTGGGAGAGGTAATCGGCCACTGGCTACACGATGGAATTGCCACGCAATTCATCAAAACTCACAATGGTCACTTTGAGCCGGAAATCAGATTGCGTGCGATTTGGTTCAGCACCCCGTTCATGCTCGCCGGCTTAGTCGGACTGGGTTTCGCTCTTGAGGAGGGGTATCACTACATGATTACAGCCTTGTTCTGGGGCTTATACGTCTTCGGTATCATGGTAACTACAGTCGCTCTGAATGCGTATAATCTCGACAGCTATCCCAAAGCATCAGGGGAAGTATCTGCATGGATCAACTTTGCGCGAAGTAAGTTAATATGCCACTACTCACACAACATCGTCAGAATACCGCTGACACCATACAGCTACTGGGGGGTTTATCATTAGCTATTTTCAAGTCAAGTGGGCAAACTCGGTCGGCGGTAAAGTCAGCTTCGGTACCCAGGCTGGTATTTGTGCTTTTGCGTTTCTTATCATTATTGTATTGCAGGTATTCGGGAAGAGAATGAGACTAAGGAGTGGAAAGCTACACTTCCCCACAGTTTAGGACATTTGTCAATGGGATATTTATTATAACATTATCCAAAGCTCTTGTGCAGAGATGAGGTCTATCTTTACTTCTAGGAGCAAGAAAACACCGGACCTTGATATATGGTATTAAAATAAACTTAGCAAAGAGCCCCTAAGCTTAGGCTAGATTTACCTAAATAATTTTGATGCTTAGGGTCGAGGTCCTGTGTTTTCTTCCCCCCCTAGCCTTAGTACTGCATTTTTTGTTTGGAACTTAACTATTTGCCTCTTCCCTCGACCCCACTCAATGACTTCCCGTAATAGTTGGCCAACGGGAGCACTCGCGATTTTATCTATTCAGTGGCCTCAGACAATGCAGTCAGTATCCCAGGTTCTGAAATTGCGGGCGATTGCATACCAACTTAATCTAGTTTGTGGATCTACCTCGGCACTTTGGTGCGGATTTGAGGATCTGGACAACCTAATGAATGGAGCTCAGCTGGTCGCGCTGTTGAGCAAACTTGGACGTTGAATCCCGCATTCCCCGGCCTATCTTTGAGGGGAACAAGAACTGAAATATGTCCTTGGCTTCGACGACCAAGAAATCTAGCAAGAGGGATGAGTATACCTCTCATGCTTGGTAAATCATCCTTGTTCTTACATGAAGATTGGCTGACCAGAATCTATGTAGCACAGAATGCCAGCGACGCAAGGTCAAAGTAAGTCTCACCTTCTCAATTGGTGTAAACACTTTAGTGCTGATCTGTTATCACAGCGTTCTGGACAATCACAATGCCATAACTGTTATTTTATATTTCTTGAAGTATGTTTCTTTTATATAATTGTAATAATCATTTCCTAAAGCTATAAAATATTACTATTCAGAACATAATAGACTTCTTTATTTAAGCCTCTTATGACTTCCTCAATCTGATCTGCAATGTTGCCAAACGAACTGCGCCTATGACCTGCATGAGTATGGTACTGCATATGTTCTTTCCAGAACGGATCCTCTCTATCCATGCATTTTCCAAGGTCTTTCCAGGATGTCATTGCAACAAAATTGCCATAAGAACTTTCTGATCGAATAATATTTATAGCATAATCAGTCGAACACCCACCACATGACCATATACGACCGTCTAGGCTACTATCCAATCTTGACCTTGCTACACAATTAATCCAGCAATCATCTTTATGAGTCCATAGGCATTGCTGCAGGACTTTGCCTGGGAGGTCAAAATCCTGTATTGACTTCTTACGAAATGACCACTGGCCTCGACGCCACTTGAACTCGTCATCTGGGCGGAAGAGGAAAGGGTAGAGGTCAGACCAGTCAGTGTGTTGGCAGACTGCCGATAGTTCAGGGCAATCATGGAGAATCCAGCCTAAACTGCAAGCCCCCTCAAGGATTCCTGACACTTCACGACCGGTGCTTCGTCCAGGAAACAGTGTTCTTTCTGACTTAATCAAGATGTGATCCTCTTCTGAGTAATATATATTCTCCTTGCGCCGTATGTGCGGATCCTCCTCGTCATTAACATAGAGTGTGATAAACTCGATCATGTCCTCTAGGTGGGCTGCAAAGTCTGACTGGTAGGTAGATTTATGTCGGAAACGGCTTAATCTCGATAAAGCTGCCATGATGTCAAAATGAATCCCTTCCGAAAGGAAAGGAGAGAAACTCTGTTTCTCAAGTTTAGGATCTCCGTAATGAATACAGGCTCGTCGTGCCTCCCTGGGAGTGAAATTACGGCTCTTTCGTGGCTCATGAAACTTTTGACAGATTTCGCAAAATATTTCAGAAAGCCACATGCCGTCAAGTTCGAGGCGGCGAAGAAATTCTGAACGATCAAATTGATTGAGCTTCAGAGCATTGCCGATAATGCTGTGTAGCCAGCTAGATGTAAAGGCAAGGCTTGCGCGGTCGACCGGATGTAGCGCTGTCGCTATTTTGATGACGAGTTCTATGGGAAGGGTTTTGAGCCCTATATTCGAAGGCCGTCCTGGGTCGGCGGTGCTATAGAGTGTGAGTTCTATATCATCACCTGCCGATTGAATGTCGTCAGTGGCAACATACCGCTTTTCTGAACCATCCAGTCTCAGCATCTTGAGGTGCTCTTGGATCTCCATAGTCGGTGCTGGATGAGATGCCATCCATAGACTGACGCATACGTTTGGATTTGTGGCTACCTTTCTGAACGTGAATATTGTAGAGGGATTGCGAAACGTAGTATGGAGTAGATTTGGGAGGGTGACTTGGTGCACACTGTGTGCAGCTGTCGTTCTTAAACATTTCTGAAATGTACAAAGGAAAAGAGTAAGGAGGGCAGAAGTAGCAGTAGAGGTAATAAAGTACTGAAATCATGTATAACAAGGTTTATTGAGAAAAGTTTATAAAACTAAACGTGGGGGTGAAATCGGTCAAGATACCATTTAAGTTGATTGCATTCTTATTTGAGGGTTCTGGGCAAAAGCATATGTCCCGGAAAAGAATATCCAGCCATTCATTACCTATATTCATGGCCCAAAGCTTAACCTTATAGGCCACAGTCATTCCCGTAGACTTAGCATTGAACATATTCGTGGTCCCTTTGGTAGGCCTTCCAATTACTCCTCTGATCAGTCCGTTCATCACGGTGACATCAGCAATGAAAGTTGTTTTAGAACAGTGGTAACCGGCAGTGAGAGCATCAGTTTCTAGTAATCATAGCTTAGAAGACCAAGGAACATCCCGCCCGTCTTCCAGCAACCTCTCTGCAAGCTTTGCTGTTGCTTCAATTGTCCTGGTTCTTGGGTGAGTGGACCAGCCCTGGTGACCAGCGTCTCCCAATATGAGCACCTTTCTCCAACTGCCGATATCACCGACCTCCAAAACCGTCCCTCCACTGTACTTGGCCCCAGTAAGCAGTGCAATCATGGCCTCTACAACTTTGCCTGTAGGCAACAAGAAATCTTCAGCCGGATCATCGTGATAATGCTCCCGAGTGATTACGAAGGAGCGGTGTGTCAACTGCGGCCGACAATAGACGAAATAACCGGTGCGTCTATTCCATATCTCGACGCTGTGATCGAGGAGACACTGTGCCTCAGTGCGGTACTCCCAATAGTAGGCCGCGAAGCAATGGTCAACACAACGATTCTAGGACATGCCATTCCAAAGGGTACACCCGTCTTTTTTGCGCTAAACGGACCCAGCTTGATGAAGCCGGCAATCAAAGCCCCTGAGACTATTCGGAGTGAGAGTTCACAGGGTACAAAAGACCAATATGGAGAGTGGCGCGCAGAGAATGTCGAGCAATTCGTACCCGGGCGATGGATGGATGTTGATGATAAGGGTGCTAAGACTTAAAATGCCATGAGAGGCCCATTCTTTACGTTTGGAAGTGGACCACATGCGAGGCGCCTGATGTGAGCACCAGCAGTGGGGTCTGTCAACTCAAAATAACACTCTTATGCCACGAGGCTGTTTTGGAAGGGGACTTGCTTACCTTCAGCTTTGGATCTTCTGGGTGTTGCTTATGTGGAGCTTTGAGTTTCTCCCCGTTGATGCGGAGCTCAGGACTCATAATGTTATAGAGCATGTTGGGGTAGAGCCGTTTGAGAGTTTTGTACGACTGAGGAAAAATAGAGCGTAGTTCGTGATAAACCGAAGTAAGGTTATGAGGCTCTGAAAGCTCATATTCTTTATACATTTGTATAAGGTCTACGTCGATGTGCAAGGAGGCCAAACATGGCTAACCGAGTCAAGACCAAACCCATCAGCAAAGATTCGAAACTGCCTGCTCCAAACAAGCGGTACAGAACGTTGAAAGACTTACCGCTTCCGGGCTTGGCAATCAGCCCGAGACCCGTCTTGCCGAGGCCCGTTACCAATCCCACAGGGCCTCCCTTGACTGCACCGACGGCGGGCTGCTTGAACAGACACCATGAGGCATCAAGGAAGTTGTACGCAAAGTTCTGTAGCATGTTACCACTACTCTTTGTATAGTTGCTACAGGTTTGGAAAGAGATGGAGAGGGACTATCTAGCCCGGGGGAACGTACCTTACCGGCTTCTGCGGTGCCGCTTTTCCAGTCTGTTACCTTATCATGCTTCCGGACCTTATCGCCGTATAGTTCTGGCAGGTTATGTAGGCCTTCAGTGAGAACGAGAGGCACATCAACTAGCGACCCCTTTAGAACGCTGCTGGTCATCTTGGAGATGCCCTTTCCGGCAGATCTTCCGGCGTTTGACGACGTTGATACCTCTCGGTCTGGTTTCGATTTTGCTTCTACCAGACTTCTCTCTTGGGGGTCCTCGGTTGTAGTGGAGTTTGCAGGCGATCTACTCCGGGACTCAGCTTTGAGTGCTGCTCTTGCGGCGTGTCTTTTCTCCCGGTTCGCAGTCTCGTGCCAGACCTTCATAACGGGGGCGGACATCAGGCTTCCGAAGCCCTCTGAAAATTCAACGAGCGAACCTAGCAGGGCCGATGACGTTGCGATCATAGGATCCCATCGGTGGTTTTCGATGTCCACCGGCTTGGGGCGATTGCTGCGGCGAGTGTTGGTCAGCCCGGTCGTTGAACGACAAACACCGACACTTACAACCACATTTTGGTCAAGTCGGTCTTGTGGCGGTTACTGAGAACGCTCAAGGCTCTGGGAGACAGCTTCAGCCACTTCTTGAACCTCTTCCTGTTTTTCTTGTCCAATCGCTTAGCATCGTATATCCAGGCGGTTGCCTCGCCTGGCAACAAGTCGCACGTAAGCGTGTCCCGCGGGAGATGGTGGTGAAAGGACTGCACGGCCTGTGCGACGCCATTCTCGGTTCGGATGGTTTCCGATATGCGGAGTGAGGCCGTCTTTGTAGCGGGTGCGAGCAGCGTCTTGATAGCCTTGGTGAGACTGTCGATGTCGAGCTCCTTGTGACGGATCGGGAATGGGCCAGCGCCGGCTTTGGCTACCATTGATCCCCAGAACGGTTGGCTAAGTACTCTTTAATCATATTGTACTACACTATGGGAGGCGGGCTAGTTGGATGTGTGCTTACTCCCCGAAGAAAGGGACGATGAAGGTAGGGCAACTGTTGAGCAGGCCACAAGCCGTTGTTCCAGCTCCGCCATGGTGTATTGCACCCGCAACATGTTTGAAAAGCCATTCTAGATTCAAAAAAATACTTTAGTGCAGACTCTAGCCGCGTTGAGAAGGTGGTCGGTCAGCTTACCAGGAGGGCAGTCATCGATAAATATGGCGTTTTCGGCGCTGCGGCCTTGACCAAGTTTGGCCCATCCCTTAGGTATGATGGCGCGGGCGCCGGACCTTTAGAACGCCGCTAAATTAGATCGGTTATCCTTGCTAAATCATCCATGACAATACTTCTGAAGCTGATATAAATAGGTGCTGGCCCTGCCTGCAGGAATTGGGCGATATGATCGGGCGGACTGTATTGTGGTTCCTCCCGGAAAAAGAAGCCACACACATCTAGGACCAGTCTGTTAATAAGCAAGTCCTGTATCTTACAGATACGGAATGTTGTTGGAGAGGTCCCTAAGACTTACCGATATAAGGCGGCCAGTCTGAGGGCTTTGGTACCAAGGCAGGAGACCAGCAGTACGTATATGGCACCTGGTGGGTGCTGAGAAGACTGGGTGCGTTAGAAGACGACACGGGGTCCAAATTCAGTGTTTCTCTCCTCCAGTCATTGATGATGTCTCCGAGCCTTGCGTTGAAGTTCAGTAAATAATCCTGGCCTGTTCCTTTTGAGTAGAATACGTACCCTTGCCATGTCAGCGTCTCAACCATCCCATATGACATGTAGCTTGTCAGCTTCGGATCGAGATTTGACTGCTTGATATTCGCCAACGGATGCGGAAAGGCCCTGGTGGGACTATAAGGCATAGTAAACATAAAATGCAGTGGGAATCCTAAAGCCTCTGTCAGGTGGATTTGCGCAAAGCTCGGAGGGTTTGCGATGATAGCCTCAGCGATAAAAGGAACTCCTGAGATAGGATCGGGTTCGATACATTACAGCCAAAACTTGCCTAGCATCTCCTCGACCATATCCTGCTTGCGGCTGATGTCGCCAGCCATAAGCGAAGATACAGAGGGGACAAGGCTCGGGTTCTTGACCATATACTTTATCCGCGGTATTAGAAAAGCCATAGTGGCAAAAGTCCCTAGATATCAGTGTCAGACTTACTGCCATGAGGTCTGAAGGGCCTCCGCCCGCGGGATAGAATTCGAGGTTGGACTGTCGAACAAAGTCGGCAAAGACATCGTGGATGGCAATGCGGACCCGATGCCCGTGCTTTTGTAGTTCTGTGCCGAGCGCAATAAAGGGCTGAACGTCGCCTATGTGACAGGAGCAGAGCAGGTGGTTAGCTAGACCAATGCAGATAGGAATCTGAAGGGTGGTTGGTGTTACCTCGGCTGCCAACAATCTGCAGCACTAAATTCAGTGCACAAGGCGGTCTTGCACCGAGGTGAGGTCGTACCGCGGCGTTGCCCGTGAAGGACTCAGGTGGCATCGCGTTTTGCAGGACATTTTGTGGAGAGCTTTTGCCGTCAAATGTCAAGCCGATACGGGCCTCATCTTTTGAGCAGACAACGGCGTTAATGGTTGTGATCTATCGGCTTGAAGTTGTTGGGGGTTGGCCCTGACTAAGCGTTCACAGCTACTGTAGTATCAAGGTGAGTACCGTGGCCTTTGATGAAAAGGGCGCCATCTTCGCCTAGGGTCCTCTGCCGCGCATTGTCTGCTGTGTTTACTGACATGGCGCAACCGTCGATGATCTTAGGGGAGTTTTCGGTGAGAGTGCGGACGGGGGAGGCAATGATGATATCTAATGATTTTTCGTTTTTGGGATGTAGCTAGCTTGTTGGAGGCGGCTCGGCGTTATCAAAGGAGGGTACACAAACAACGGCTTTGGCCGTCGAGGCCTGGCATTCCAGTGAAACAGACTGATCTAGGTCTAATAAGCACTGGCGATAAAAGTAGGAGGCCTACGATCACGGTATTGGCCATTTTCCCCAAACCCAATCGCTCTACCTAATTGCAATTAATACCCATCTAGGGCGTTATGAAGAAACATCGAGTGCTGGGGATGCCGGCGATCAGACACTATGGGCATCGAAAGGGATTAGTGCCAGCCAGCTGTGGGGAAGTTATACGAAATAAACGAGGTGTACGAGGCTGAACGAGGTACCGAGCCCAGAGCATCGATATGACTGGTGGTTCTCTCAAGAGCCCTGGCCACTGCCCCACCAAGTGATGTGCCAGACTCCTTTTTTGCCACCCAAGCCTTAGCAATACGATTGCTTTCAGTCTTCTCTTCGTTCTGAATCACTTCCTCAGTCAATTTTTCGTTCTTCATTATACGTCGCTTAGAGTTCAAGCAGCCAGCCCCGCCGACTGCTTACTCTTTCGTTTGCCTAGACCGGCTAGACCCTCTCGGCATTTCCAAGTCGCACGTCATTGATCATGGGGCCGTCATCAACAAGACCTCGGGCGCGGAGGCCACACCACAAATCCAGGAATGGCTGCTTCACCTGCAGGAAACGCCGAGTCAAGGTAAGCGTGTCTCCGAATTCCTTTTTCCCCCTTGTCCGACCAAGGCTGAAACAAGCTTCTGCCCCTTGTCAGTGTAGCGAGGAACACCCGACATGCCGGTCATGCCTGAGCCGCAGAACCGTTTGTAAATACCCCGACGGAGTAGTCGAGTCTACTGCAACACCTGCATCTCTACCGCCGCTACCCTCCCTCGTAACTCCACCACTGGGCGTGTCAGCGTCACCCTCGGGATCTATAGGAACCCCGGCTCCAGCACTCCAGAGTCTTAGCCATGTGACCAACCGAGCATTGGAGTTGGATCAATTACATCTGCTTCACCACTGGACGGTACACACAAGCGTCGATCTTTGCAGATGCCCTAATTCACTGCACATATGGCAGGAGGTCCTTCCTCAAATTGGTTTCCGATATCCATTCGTCTTGCATGCGTTGCTGGGCCTCGCTGCTTTACACATTGCTTACACGTCTCCAACCGAGCGAACCCAGAGTTGGCTAGTTGGCATGTATCATCACAACGAGGCCTTGACCGGATTTCAGAGAGAAATCTCCACCGTCACAGAAGAAAACAGCGAAGCATTGTTTATCTGGTCCGTACGCAATGTCCTCTACATCTTTGCTACAACAAACCCTCTTCATCAGGGTACAGACGGAGGCCCGACCTCGTTGACATCGGCACAAAAGGAGAAGGTCCTAGGTGCAGAATGGATTCCTATGATGCGCGGTTTGGAAGCTGTGCTGCAGCCTACCCATAACAACTTACTATCTGGGCGCATGCAGGCCATAATGAGTACAGGGAACTGGGCAGAACTCGACCCAGAACAAGAAAGTCAGGATCCTGAAGATGTGCACTTCTGCCGTGCCCGTGAGTCTTGGAGCGACTCCGACCGTGCCAAGATTTATGAAGAGGCCCTTCATGTTCTTCGGAAATGTCGACTTTACTCGTCGCAGTTCCGCGAAATGGACCCTGAGACGAGGAGCAACTGGGGGTATAACAAAGAGTGGTCTGCACCTCTGATGTTTATTCATTTTGCACCCGAATCGTATTTCTCACTCCTGCGGCAGAGACAGCCCCCAGCTTTGGTCCTGTTTTCCCTGTTTGGAGCACTCCTGCATAAGATAAGGAATTACTGGTTCTTGGAGGGCTGGGGCAAAGCGATAGTGGAGGTAATAGCAGATATCTTGGGGAGTTACTGGAGAGAATGGCTGGTATGGCCTTTACAGGTGATTCAAGAATAAGAATTAATTAGTTTAATGCTATCGACATACTCAGGATGCTACCCCAGAGAGGCAATGCCCCAAGAAGATTATTGGTATAATCGATGTATCATATGCCTTAAACAGGCTACCCAAAGCCTATCAATCTGGTGTGCCATGGAGCGGACGAAGATGTGGCTGATATCACCGGCGACTACTACGCTGAAAACAGCGCGAATGAATGGAGCGACATACTCGAGACTAGCAATACTAGAGCCGGCAGCCTAAATCACAAGTACAGAACCGACGTTTCCATGTGATTGCAGTTGCGTAAGTGACTGACCAGTCTTATATAACGATTACTTCAACTCACCACGAATCATTTATCAGAGTACAGGGATCGCTCGGGGATTTAAAGAACATAAGGTTGTTTACTTGTCAAAAAACCCCTGTACGGAACCTTCTCCATTTTGTTCTAGTCCTGATGAGGGCAAGACAAGGCATATTTCGAATACCGACTTGCCTAAACGGGCCAAGGCTGACTGGGATCAGCAGAGCTGAAGCGCTCCATTTTACCCAAAGTACCGAATATTATGTCACTGCTGAAAAAGATAAGATCAATGTCAGCAGAGCTAAACGAATATAAATAAATCTGACATCTGTCAGCTTCCCCTCATCTCCATTCCTCATTTTCTCATACTACTACTAGCATTCAATTACACCGCCATGGCTCATCAACAAGGATACCCGCAGCATCAACAAGCGATGCAGCAACCAAGCAATGACAGAGGTGCTTTTCCAGGCGGTACTTACAGCATCGCTCACCGCGACACCAACGCTGTCCTCAATGTTGATCTCCAGCAAGGTGCCATGGTGCGCTCCAAGTCGGGTGCCATGATTCACATGTCTGGCTCTATTGAATTAGCCGGAAAGTCCAAGTTCTCTCTGGGAAAGCTCTTTACAGGCGGCAACTTGTATGAGTCGACGTACGCCGGCCCAGGTCGCGTTGCGCTTGGCCCGACGCTTTTTGGAGACATCATTACCCTGCACGTTGATGGTCAACAGTCTTGGACCATTGGCAAAGATGCTTTCCTCGCTTCTACTTCCGAGGTCACCAAGAAGAGAGAGACCCAGGGTATTGGCAAGGCGTTGTTCTCGGGAGAGGATCTCTTTGTCTTTCGTATTGAGGGTCAAGGCATTATGTGGTTGACAAGCTTTGGTGCTGTCGATCGACTAGATGTAAGATTTCCCAGGCATTTTACTACCGGGCACTACTAATTATTGATGAATAGCTTCGACCTGGGGAAGATCACATTGTCGATAACGGTCATCTCGTCGCTTGGAGCTGCAAGTACTCCATCGAAAAGGCTGGCGGAGGAGCGATGACTGGAATGAAGACGGGCGAGGGTCTGGTCTGCCGTTTCACTGGCCCTGGATCGGTTTATGTACAGACGCGAAACATGGATGAGTTTCAGTCATTTATTAAGGCAACTGTTGGAGCTTAGATCTGTTCGACTTATCGAAGCTGACGTTCTTACGATGGATATCTTGTTTGAGGTTGGCGTCAATTTGCATAGTTCAAATATGAGATTTGTTGACGAAAGCTGACTGAGTTGTTTTAACATCGACCAGATCACTAGTACTGGGCATGTCTTTACACAGATGGCGATTTTGTTGACAAACCGCTATCTTCAACGGTCTCCTAAGAGAAAATTGTCCTTGACTTCCAGAATTATATTAGCTTCTCCAATGCAAAATAAGGATAGGGGACTCTAGAGGCGCGGACAAGAGTTCAAAAGGGTCTGTAATTTCGAGAAGTGTTTGATTGTTATTCCGGAGCTTGATGAAGAGAAGCTCTTGCCAAGACCGAGCTTCGTGGTGAGAATTAGCCTTGTTTGCTCGTTATCCTATACTTGTTAGGTGAGAAATCGAGGATTGGCTACCTCTTTCTTCACGAGACTGATACAGTTGAACATACTGTATTATAATATACTGCAGCAGTAATGGTAATGTAAGAACTTTTTTGTAGAATTACTATGTCAGGAAAATACATTCAAGAGCCGAGTTTAACTAAAATACTAGAGCTGGCGTTAAACACATAAGCTATAGTGACCCACTGGACCTCCTCCTTTACAATTTCATTTCAAATCCAGTAGAAGTCCTTTCCTCCGTCAATCCTGTTGGTTCTCATATCCCTCCGGCTTCTCCATCCCTTGAGAATCAAAAAACTTCGATGTACCTAGTGGCTGCGTTAATCAAAACCTCTCTCTCATGAGTCATTGGTAACTTACAAGAATAACCTTTCCAATCGTGATTGTCTTTTGGATTGCAGTGACAACGAAGTTCGAGTCTTTTCTTAGCATCAGTTGGACAGTGAGTGAAGGGATTGTGCCAATACGCGATGTCGTCAAAGAAATGAATCTCGGACTTATCAAGCATGAGCCCGGCTGCGATTGAGTGAATCGGAGCGTCACCCCATCTCTCATAGAAAAAGCCGCCGGCTTGATCGAGATGGTTAAAGTAGTCTAGATATTTTTGACTTCTAAAAAAGCTCAAGTCGCCAATCTCAAAATTTGACCACTACATTCAAAATGTCAGTCTTCTCACTAGCCACTGTGTTGGTATTGTGCGATCACGTACAAAGTGACATTTGTTATATGTTGCCCCATTGTCATCACTCAAAAAGTCCATCGAGTTATGTGGGCTTAGATGATCTGGATTGTTCTTGAAGAATTCCTTGGTGGTGTCCCAAAGGGTAGGAATTGTCTCGATATACTCGGGAAGACTCAACACGAAGCTGTACTTTTTCTTCGTTTCCATCATATATCTGAAAGGGTCGTAATCAAGATCGCAATAGAGGTTGATATCTGGCTCCACCCGCCAGTAGTAATCATAGTTCATCATGAGGGGTTGCCGAAAGAAGAAGCCCGATTCGAATCTGCACATATGGCGGTAGCTCACAGAGTCTCCATAGATGATTTGCCTCTGGCCCATATCCTCTCTGGTTTTCTTTGCTTTGTCCTGGTCAATCCAATCAGGAAATGACCAGTTCTCTGGCGGGATCAAGCCGTAATAAGCTTTGCCTGATACAAGGGCGCTGGTTACTCGTTTGAAGGTCGCATCGAAGGGCTTCTCGTTTAAGAACACCCAGTCATATCCGAACTTTCTATTGAAACGATCTTCAACTTGGCGTATTGACTTGGCTATGTTCCATACATCACTGTTCCGCGCAAGCGTGACAAATGTCGCGTTCACGCGTAAAGACTGAAACGGCGGCCGGTTCGGGGTTTGCTTTAATAAAGCATTATCTGTCTCTACGTGAGATGCGACAGACGGCTCAGTACGACAATTCTGAGACCTGAAATCGAAGGCATTACACCGGGATCCTGAGAATACGTTCGCGGGTCGTAGATATGCTAGTAATCCTAATGCCTGCATATGGTATTAGGCGTCTGAGCTACAACCTCGGCCGGGTAAGAATGAGGGCTTACCAGTAATATGAAGACGATTATTCTTACATATAGCCTGGATCTTTTGACAGACATCGGCGGAGGTCCAAAGCGCATTTCAACCTGACTGGTATGGTGTCATAACCTATATAAAGAAGTAGTAAAGAAAGTTAAGAATAAGATAAATAAGAGAAGAAAACACAGAAACTAGGAAAATGAGAAAATCAACTGGCAATGGACAGTACAAGGAGGGGACTTTGCCCAGTACTTAAAACAGGTAGCATATTGAATTATAGCACTAAGTATATCTGTTCATAGGGAATTTAGGTTTACTTTTACTCCCTGACACTCAAGGGCAATATTTATTTTAGTGTGCCTAAATTCCAAACCTAATTTTGACCCTGCTACTCAGCCTTTTACCCAGGAACAAACTTACTAGTATAACCTCGGTTTAGATTAGCTTATCCCTTAAAAGATCTAAAAGTTCAACACTAGTACTACTAATATCACATTATTTATAAGGTTCACCTATTCAGCTACCCCTGGCACACATTTTAGTTCTCAAGGGATAAAACAAGTTTTTACATCCCTGGAGTGGCGACACCTTACGACGTTGATAGACGAGAAACAAGGAATGCTTCTGTGACCAAGCATTTAAGACTCCCCATTGCCCCCTTAACCTGATATCTTCTTACGAAATTGACCTTGCAAAACAACAACGAGTTTGGAAATGATACGGGAGAGCTGACTCTATCGTCGAGACGATATCTTCTTTGTGGCTGATACTGGGGGTTTGTCATCAGAGGTAAATGACACTGAAGGGATATACGGTAGATTGGGGTAGTTAAGTGCTACCACTATAGGGCTTTTACTAAGCACAACATTAATTTCTAGTTCGCATATCCCCTTTTGATAGGCCAGCTGGGCCTTGATCGATGAGAAGAACGCTGAGTCCTGAGTTTGCAACCCCCGATGAGACCTTTGGGTTTCCTCAACCAGGCCTTGAGAGAAGTCGCAAATTTGGCCTCAAGACCGTAGCCAAGATAATCCACTCTAAACTATAGCTATTCTACTTAATTGTCATTTTGTTCCAGTTGACTCCTCGTATACATGATGCTGTAGACAATTGTCCTCGGTCTCGGCAGTAATTGTAAACTAACCGCCTACGGACCCGAAACTCAGCTGGAACGGACGTGGAGCCGGACCAATTTTGAGATTAGCGTGCTTGTCTCGGGGAGATGGTTGCTCCGCAAACAGGAGATCAGAGACCGGAAAACGTCGATTTACCAGTGGTTTGAACCTAAAAATAGTTAGAGAGAGCCGATTACTCAACAATACCGTCATTGTACTCGGCGGATTGATAAATGCACTTTTCTTCTAACTCTAATAAATAGGTTAAATCTAGTACATAAATTCTCTTTTCCAGCATTCCGTAATATTAATTTCTATATTTTTATTCTGAATCATTCTCGTCATGGCTACCATGAAAGCTCTCGTCTCCGGCCGGAGTATCGTCACACGACTCATCAACGCCACGCGCACCAAAGCCATCGGCGGTCAAGGCGGCCGTGTCCGAGACGATATACCCGTCCCCAGCATCTCCTCCAACGAAATCCTCGTCAAAGTCAAAGCTGTAGCCCTCAACCCAACCGACTTCAAGCATCTCGACATCATCTCTCCCCCCAACTCGATCATCGGATGCGATTACGCAGGTGTCGTTCATAAAGTGGGTGATGCTGCCAAGGATAAATGGAAAGTTGGCGATCGTGTTGCTGGCGCTGTGCATGGGGGGTTGTATCCTGACAAGGGCGCTTTTGCCGAGTACTTGAAGATCGATGCAGATCTGGCTTTTAAAATCCCTGATCATATTAGCGATACTGAGGCGACTACATATGGAGTCTCAGCTGTGACGGCCATGTTGGTCCTCAATGTCCATCACGAGCTTCCCTTCATCAGTACCAAACCTGCTACTCCCGAGAACGAAGCTATCTTCATTTACGCCGGGTCAACAAGTGCAGGCCTATACCATATCCAACTCGCAAAAGCAGCTGGATACGCCGTCGTCACGACTGCTTCGCCCCGCTCATCCCAGCTAGTAAAGCAATACGGCGCCGACGCTGTCTTCGACTACAATTCACCATCCGTCGCAGATGATATCATCAAAGAGTTTCCCAATATCACAAAAGCGGTGGATTGTTTCTCCGAGGGCAAGTCAACACCTATCTGCGCCGCGGTGCTCAAACCCAGTGGTGGAAAGGTAGTTGCACTGCTACCAAATGGTAAATCCAGTACTCCTGGCGTGACTTACGATCTTGTCATGTCGTATACGGCTATGGGGCATGCCTTCCAATGGTTACCGCCAATTGGACCCAAGTTTGAAGCTAGACCACAGGATCGAGCTGCTCTTGTTCGCTTTTATGAGACTCTACCACAAATTACACATATCTTGAAACCAATTCCGACTATTGAGCTGAAGAGTGGCTTTGATGGTATATTTGAAGGGTTGGATAAATTGCGGGCAGGTCAGGTGGCGGGAGGCAAGCAGGTTGTCCGGTTTAACGCATGAGAGTAACAGACCAGTTCTTTAAGCTCTGATAATCATTTAACATAGATAAATTGTCTAGGATTTGCCTCTTTTATGAATTTCTCTTAACATCTGAGTGGCGGTGCAGCTTGTCGTTATCAGCCATTCGTCTCCAATGTCGACGTCGACATCGACAGGCGCATTGGCTCCGCACCTCTTCTCATCCTCCAGCGATTACTGATCTCCACAAGCTCTTCACAGCCCTCAACTGCCCATGACCACTTCGTCAGAAAACCAGGTGTTGCCTCCCAACTCTGCATGTCATGCGGCTCACCCCAAATAATAAGTCCATTGCGTCCGGCCGTAAGTTCGTCTGTATCTACATACTTCTCTAAGGCCAGACCTTGCGGTCGTTCGGTGCTGGCAGAGAAGCTAAACGGCGTTCCTCGCTGCCAAGGCGTAGCAGTATAGCTCATATGATCACCAACGAGATCACGCCACAATTCGAAATTATCAAACCGGCCTTCGCGTCGTATAAGATTATCGCGGAGGCGGGCGAACGGCATGATATTGATCCAGGGGAAATGGTATTGAGATAGCTGCAGTGTAGTAGGGGCAAGAGAAGAAGGAATATTGGGGTTTGGGGGGTAGCGGGTTGTATCGTCTAGGCAGGGGCCAAAGACGGGACAGGTTGTTGGGTCTAGTGATATTGTGTTGATGGTGCGTTTGATGGAGATGAATGCGCGGTAGACGTTGAATTGAATGAGATGGAGGAGCTGGTCGGATGGGAGGGGGAAGATGACGTTGATGGGCTTGGGGGCTGAGTGTATGGTCATGATTTGATCGGTAGATGATGGCGGTTCAACGGCTGAGGTATCCTTTCTTGTGCAATGAGGCGTATAGGATTCGGGTGCGGCTGTTGAGTCTTTTTCCTCATCTTGGGGAAAGTCATCCTCAACCTCGTCAACACGCCAGCGTCTGACCTCGAATGAAGCGGATATTTGATCTATCTCAAAGTCTTTACCCTTGATCCGTTGTCCTAGACACATTAATAAGCACCTCCAGTCAACTGACTAGGGAACAACTCACGACGGGCTCTCTGGTTCTTCCGATTCTGCAACTTTCTTCGAAGCTTATTCGCCTCGGCAATTGCGGCGTAGCTCTCCATATTCATGTGGCGTGTATTATCGATTTTGAGAATGTAGTATGGACAAGATGAAATTGACGGCCGAGTTCCTTCGGCGAGTTGAGAAATGCTCCGCCCTAATGGAGCCAGCCGATGGTCAAGTCCCGCAAGCTAAACTGGATTAGGGTAAACTGTCATCAGCCCCACGTTCTTTCTGGAAAGTAAGTGGGATGGGCTAGACTCGAAAAGGCAGGAATGTCATCAGCCAGTGACACTAGCTCACCCTAGAGTTCGATACTGAATAATCACGGTTTATGTTTCTTTGGCTTTGAGTTTACGCGGTGATAATGCTGTGGATATTACTTTAAGTCCATATGGAGATGATTTGTAAGTTGTTCTTCGTGCTGTAGTGCTCCTCGATGATAATCCACAATGAAAAGTATAAGCATTGTTGGACTGAGAGTAGTACATATAAGAAAGCAGAATTCAGCATCATTCACAAATCCATTCCCTATCAACCACAACCGTTGTCAACAACCCGAAACTGCAACAAACTTTCCAACTCTCTTCTCTTACATCTACAGCCAATCATGTCTCGTTATACCGCCTCCCACGCCACCACCAAAGGCCCAGGCGACGCTCGCCCAACAGCTCTCCAGATCATCAAAGACGAAGGTGTCGAAGAAAAACGTCAGGGTCAAGTCTTCGTCATCACCGGCACCTCCTCTGGAATCGGTATCGAAACCGTCCGCGCCATCGCCGCTACTGGGGCAACTCTGTACCTCACAGCCCGAGACCTTGACAAGGCCAAGACTGCGCTTGATGGCATCTTTGACTCTTCCCGTATGGAACTGTTCCAGATGGATCAGGGGTCTCTTGAGTCCGTCCGCGCTGCCGCTGCTACTATTCTAAAGAAGGCCCCCAAGATCCACTGCCTTATTGCCAATGCTGGTATTATGGCTATTCCTGACCTTCGCTTTACGGCTGATGGCCATGAACTCCAGTTTGGCACCAATCACCTGTCGCACTTCCTCTTCTTCCAGCTTCTCAAGCCTGCCCTCCTTGCTGCTGCCTCGCCTGACCTCCCCTCCCGCGTTGTGGTTCTTTCGTCGTCCAGCCATAACATTCATGGTATCAACGACTCGGATAACTACGCCTTTGAGAACACCAACTACGACCCCAACGTCTCCTACGGCCAGTCCAAAACAGCAAATATTTACATGGCCAATGAGATTGAGCGCCGCTATGGTGCACAACACCTACACGCCACTAGTGTCCACCCAGGCGTTATCGCAACAGGGCTGACTCGACACATGGACCCTGAAGTCGTTAAAGGCATGGAGCACATCTATTTCATGATGAAGAGCGTCGAGCAGGGCGCTGCAACTACAGTGTGGGCAGCTATTGGTGACGCTTGGAAGCATGCTGGTGGCAAGTACCTCGTTGACTGCGACGTTGCCAGACCGGCTGTTGAGGAGGACAATAAGATCATGGGGCCTGGGTATGCCCCGTACGCTTATGATGTTGAGAAGGCGACACGACTGTGGAAGGACTCAAACAAGTTGGTGGGATTGGAGGTTGAGGAGTAGCTAATGGCAGGTCGCATGTTTTCCAGTGACGCCCTGGGTCCAAGAGACATTATGATGGCTTTGACCGATCTAAGGAGGAGGAGGAAGATCGTTTGGGAGGTGATAGACACTAGATAGCTCACTTTAGAAAGAATTGGCCATTACACCATCTCATGTTTATTTCACGTATGTCTTATTGTTAAGAATAGATATAAGCCCTATTTCCTTGTTATCTTGATAACGAAGACCTTCGTTTTTAGGTAACTTGGCCTAGCAGTGATCTTCACATTTATGTATAACGGCTTTAATTCAATTCAGTAATACAGCTGTAAATTTGGTTTAGCAGAAGGCGCAGTCCTTACATTAGAATTCTCTATAAGGATGTAACAATGTCTACTTCAGATCTATGGAGTAAGGTACTTGAATGGATCATTACATCCAGAGCTTAAGCCCCATTTCTCGAGCAGCTTCTCATCACCAGCCCACTCTCTCAACACCTCAAAGCCTTCATAACTGACCAATATCATAATCCCCAATTCATCAAGCTCATCCAAAGAAGCCCCCTTGACACAATCACGAAACCTCGACATCTCTAATCTGAGCCAAGTCTTTTGCTCTATGGCTTGTTGCCACTCCGCCATCGACCCTGCGTTCCATATGACTGCGCGGCCTGTGAAGCCTAGCTCCGCCAGCCTCGTATTCTGCTGGTACCAGCCGAATTTGAGGAAAGTGTAGATACTCTCGACAAGATCAGCAAAGATCATTGTACGCTGGATGCTCTCTGCTCGGACCCAATCTTCCCAAGAGTCATTAAATTTTGAACTGCTGGATAAAGCCACCAACGTCTGGGCGTGCAAGATATCAACCCATCTGGATAGTGACTTGGCGTCCTGCGCAGCCTGTTCTTGCAGTGAGTCGTCAACTGAGAAAAGCCGCATGCACTGGTACATCAGCATGGCCTGGATAGAGGGTAGGAGGTCAAGACTCATGGTCGATCGAGAGCTCAGAGGACCCAAAGAGATTGCCGTGTCTGTCGCCTGTATGAGTAGTTCTGCTCGTCGTGAAATCTCCGATGCCACAAGAGATGCATTCGCTGAGTTGCGCCCTGTGTAAAGGGAACAAGCAGCGAAAGCATCTCGTAGTGCAGTGGAATTGCTCGTTTGAGAGCAGTGGATAAAAGATGTTTGTCCCGATTCTGCGAATGTCTTGACCTGATGAACTATTCGGCTCGCTTCATACTCTGCACGCTCCTTTAGAGCGTTGTTTGTGTACACAGGTCTATTCCAGGATCCCTGCGGTAGTAAGGAAGTACCAATGGTATTGTCCCTATAGATTGTCTGCAAATTTGAAGACGGCTGTTGGGGACAAGGGTCTGGGGTGAATAACGAGATTGTTCTTCCTCGGCCGGTGATCTCATCTATGAGTGGCACCAGAAGAGGGGGAATGGTAATGGGAGTTGGGAACAGCGAAATATCATGACCGACTTCTAGCGTGGATGAGTCACGATTGGGTTGAGGGGGTCCGGTAGTGTCGGCTCGATCATTACAAACAATTGCATCAGATCCTCTTAACGTCTGCTGTCCGTCTTCAGGTGAAACCCAAGCATAGAAACAAGTAGCTCTTCTCGCGATACAGCGTCCACACTGCGGAAACCCGAGGTCGCATCGCCTTTTACTCCGAACACAAGCCGAGCACGACCTTTGTCTTGACGATACCATGTCTGCGAGACAAAATTGGAGACCTCGGTGTGAATTGTGGCTGATGTTGTTCAGTAGTAGAATGAAGGTGCTGCAGATACTCTAGCGGCTGGGAAGATAAGTCGGTCAGCGCCGAGCCCGATCATTCCGGGCATGTTTGACTAAGATGCGGAGTTCCGCACGCTAGACTCAAACCTTGTGTGGATCCACTCCCGATTTACACAGACATATCCAAGCCCATGATTTAGGAAATGGGTATAAATAACTGCTGAAGAAGCCTTCAAGTCATCTGATTCTTTTGCATCTCACAACGTTATTCAAACTTGCAAAACACTTACAAACCCGATATACACCCACCATGGCCAACAACCTTGAGTCCGCCCTCCCCGTTTCTGCCCTGGGCAGCTGGATGGAAGATCTCTACGCCCGAATCTTCACTCAACCAGACGATGAAGTCTCAGCAAATACCATCAAAGAGTGCATTGCAGAAGACTTTACAGCCAGGTAAATACAACCCCAAAACAAGTCACCCCGAACCAAATTAATCGTGCCACCTAGAATCAACCATGATCACTACACGCGACAGTCATTCCACGATATCATCATGAAGTTCCGTGTCGATAACAAGACGACTATTCATGAAACAAAGGAGCTTCAATGTTGGGATGCACCCGATGGCTCAGGTGCTGGCTGCGTCTCCCAGTATCTTCGCTTTACCGACTCCAACAAGGAGACTGGAGTTGGTGGCATGTCTTCTACGTTGCTGATCGCTAGCATCAAGGTGGTTGATGGAAGAAAGATGCTGGTTGAACTGACGGAGGTGATGAAGGCAGTTGCTTAGGCCTTTTAGTAGATGGTTGGCCGAGGTCAGCACTGTTATACCTACTATGTTACATAGATTGAGACTATCGTAGACTAGCAAGCTACTAAAGTACGACTTTTCGACGGGTTTTCGAGTGTAGGCCGTGCCTCAATTCTCTTGAATATTCACATTGGGTCCATGAGTCAAATACCCAAACATCTTTCAAAGACTTGCCCCTGTCGTTATCGTGTCGCCATAGAGCTCCTGTCTTTTACATTAACGAAAAGCCCATCTTTCGCAGTACTCCTCTGGTCATGATCCTAGTCTGCCAATATCCCCGACGCCCATTTCCTCATCCTCTCAGTAGCATCACCTACCCGCTCTCCTTGGTTCTCAATCAATATAAAGTCATGACACTCACGCTCACCAACTTCAAACACTACAGGAATCGACCGACATTTCTCTTGAGCAGCCTTCCCAAATTCGACGACTGCATCACAGAAAACCTCACATCCACCAACAGTAACGTAGAGCGCTTTCGTTATCGTTGGGAGATCACTTAGCCATGATAAATCTCCGTCCACTGCGAGGGCTGGGTGAGCTTGGTTGATTTTTGGCTTGAGGTCGGCACTACTAAATGAGTGTATGGAGGTTCGCTCGAGTAAGCCCGCAGAGAGCATGTCGACGTTGCCGTAGTCTTTAAATGAGGAAGTGTCTGTCCGGTCGCTGAGCCAAGGAGAGACCAAGAACATCCCTGCTAGTGGACTCTGAAGCTTCACTTCTGGGACGGCTGGATTGGGATGCAAGAGGTGATAAGCCAGTTGAGCTGTCAAATTCCCTCCCGCCGAGTCACCGCCGACTATCACATCACACGGGCTCACGCCGCTCTGGAGCAGATGATTCAAAGCGGCGGAGGCTTGGCGAAGCTGATCAGGATATCTCCCACCAGGCGCCAACGTATACTGCAGCACCGCAACAGCGACCTCCTGACTCGCACCAGGTCCACCATTCACATATGCCTCCCAGCACCAAGTCAAGTGCCCCGGCAGAGGGGGCGCGACGTATCCGCCACCATGCAAGAAGAGGACGAATTTAGATGCTTTCTTGCGATTCCCAATCCACATTATAGATGCATCAGTTCCGGCGAGTGGCTCAATGTCGATGTTTAGTTGAGTGTGATGGCTCTGGTCTCGCTGTTTCTTGATCCACCCTGTGTAGACATCTATCGTTGGTGTGCAGAGGAATTGGATCTGGCGTGGGTTGAAATTGCCGAGGAGGATGCGTCCGACCATGCAGCTGAACCAGAGATGTAATGGGATTTTGTGTTTGATGGCAAGTGGTAGGCCTCGGATGAGAATGCCCACGATGGTTCCGGGTACTTGAGATTGTGAGTCTATGAGGCTCACGACACTTTGGTGTGAAGTGATAACTTACCTAGGAGTATCCTCACCGCGAGGCCCAGTTTCTCAAAGAGAGATAGTGTTGAGATAGTAGTTGGCTTCATCGCTGCTTGGAAACTTGGTCTCCACTCATATAGAAATCCACAGGCTCGAGCATATACGCGAAAAGTATTGCGAACTTGCAAAGTCTTGGCTTAATATACTTCATCGGTATATCATCAGCCACATAGAGTCAAGTGATACAAATGGAAAACCCTCCTCGGCCTGGGAGGGCGGCAATTGTCTACGGCAAGAAATAGAGTTCACACTAGTTTAAGCTTGGCGAGATATAGTTAGGATCCCCAGACTGAAGCTGTTTTTGTAGTGTGGGGTAAAGGAGATCTCTTGATACTCCTACCGAGGTACCATACTCGTCAATCCTCTCCTGTAGCAAGGGTTAGATCTTATTATGTCATATTTCACAAGGAATACGAGTTAATGTAGCACGTCTCTGGCATCTCAAACTCTTTGGCTTGTTTAAACAAGCACTCGCGATTCAAAACGACTAGCTCACGGCAGAACATGCTTGAGCCGATGCAGCCGTCTGGTAGGCCGGAAACTAACCGAGACTTTTAACGCCCAACTCGGTTCTGCGTCACATCAGAAGGAGTTTAGACACTATGCCTCCTTCACGTGCCTAACCCATTTCAACCTGAGCTTTACTACTCTTAGGCTAGGCTTGCTTGCAGAAACCGCACTTTACAATGGCATTGGCTGTAGTATCAATTTCCCCTGCATCTCGTGGATGCTCCAATGAAGCAACCTAAAACCGCCTCTCATCCAAGGGAACGCGCGACCCAGATACTGATACAGAGGCTACTGTTTTTTTGCTGACGTATGCTGGTTTGTTTATATAGTCCAGACGAGAGAGAGAGAACCTAAATCAGCAGACAGAACCTGGAGAGAACAAAATAAGACCGGCCACTTCATAAGTAAAAGCACTTTGTACAATTCAGCTTATCGGTTGTATTCAAGCTACCTGTTCAGCAACTAACACCAACAAGCCACAAAGTTCTCGTCCACCACAAACCGCCTGATGCCTCACCAATAAGCTAAGGCCGTTCAGTAATCTCCATGTTCCATCAATGGTCACCACGTGCGTAGATTCCCGTTTTATATCCGTTGACATGCGTCAAGCCGCGCGAGAATCCAGGTCCATGACTCGTACGGGCTCTAGACCCATCATAACAATTTACCGGAAGTTTCCACTACCGTTGCATCGAGACAGAGGAATACCGCTCTGTCTCTTGATACACATGGTAATAGCACCAGCAACCCACTTAACCCCCTCATAAGACCCCTCCTCGTGCGAATCAGCCATCCACGTACCAGTCTGCGACATAGATCCAACACATCCTCTGAACTGACGTCCATAACGACGGTTAGTCCAAGGTCGAGTAATAACAACACCAGTCTCGCCAGACTGCACGGTGCCGCGGACGGTGACGGTGGCTTGAGTAGTCCAAGTGCGAGAGTAGTCAACGCCAAAGCTGACGCCGAGACGGTCCTTGACGGCTTTGAGATCGAGACCTCCGCTGACGGAAACGGAGTTGGCGATGCTGAAGGATGATGCGACGCTGACGTCGATGCCGTTCTTGCCGGCGCCGATGACAACGGGGGACATTTGCACGTCCCAATCGACGAAGCGCTGAGTGCGGTCTGTCACGTACGAGGTTGTGCCGCTGCAGGACTGACGCTCCTCGAGGTCACGGGGTGCAACGGCCTTGGAGCCGGCTTCGAGCCAGTCTTGGTCAATTTCAGGAGTGATGGGGGAAATGCCCTCCGACTCGAGAAGTTTCTCATAGACGCTGACGTGAACAACTTCCACTGAGAGCACGTTAACTTGCGATGAGCTGGAGATTGGGAAGGTGACTTACTGCGGCCTTCGCCGTAGAGGATGACTTCATCTTGCTGGAGGATCTGATCGGGGGTCCAGAGGGTGGAGTTGAGATCGCGCTCTGTCATGAAGGGAGCAGCACTGGCGACAGCGGCCAGGCTGAGAAGGATGACCTTGGGGGCAATCATCCTCGAAGAGTGCAGAGAGGGGAGTATAGAGATAGTTTATTAAGATGTTGGAAAAGAGGGTGTTGGCGGATGAGAAAGAGAGTCATTGTTGTCAAGAGAAGCCCAGCCCTTTATACCCAAGTATGGCAGGCCAGAAACTTAAAAGCTCAAGGCATATGGCTCTATGAACACCGTTGATAATTTACTCATCATGACAGCATCGGCAGTTGGTTTCTCATCCGATTCCGGGCGCCCCCTCGCAAGTTGCTGGGCGTGCTAAGCTTGAAGCTATTTGCGTAGCTAGAAAGAAGTTCCGTTGACAAAAGTTCAATGTATCCATGATCACTGTGTTCATCTAATCTAGGTTTTGCCAAGACCCTTACCTCTCGTGTATCGGGAAGGTGACCAGCTAGTTGATGGGTCCAAATGACACTGACCATCACAACAACAAGGTTGATTTAGGCGTCTGATTCATGGATTAATTGATCTCTGGTCAAGTAACTTTCAGACCCATTGCTATAACGACTTTACTTATCGTGTTTTCGCTCATAGACCTCTTGTTACAATATCACTCCTGTGCCTCGTGGGACACCGATAGGAATTGGACAGACGATCTATCCTAGAAATGAGTCGTATGTCATGACTCTAGCACGAAATTGGCAGGTCACGTTTTGGGGAAATTATAGCTTCAGAAAACAGTCGGACGATGACTGCGCCCTAGGTCGACATGAAGGAATTGGATATTCCGTCTTCGGAGTCGTCCCTGAGACTTAGCCGCGATGTCGAACATATAAGCACCCAACATCCTATTGTTAAAGTCTAGATCATCCAGCATCACAATCTTCTCTCCCTTCTTCTCATCTCAAATCTTCATTGACTCTATCTCTATCATCACAAGTCACAATGCAGTTCCTCAGCATCTCCTCTCTCCTAGCTCTCACGACTCTGTATGACCCCAACCTCATCAATCTTGTCACGACTAACAACCTCTCAACAGTGCTTCTGCAAAGCTTCACAACCAAGCTGTCTGCGTCAGCAACCGTAACTACAGCCCCATTGGGGGAACGGCATGGAGCGTCAGCTACAACTGGAAAGTTAACTATGAGATTCTTCCCGACGCTACCAACTGCGCCTGCGCCTACTACAGGAACCGCAACACTGGCAACAATCAGTGGGACAAGTGCCCTGACTGTCGTTTCGTGGGTCACCCCAGATGCAATGTTTTGGTAGAATGAGGCGCTAACATGGAGCAGGATGGTCTTGTCTGTGGGTCCAAGGACTGGCATATTGGCGGTGACGAGGTGAGTACCGTAGCATATGATCCCCAGTCCCTGTCACTGGGGGATCTTTTGAACTCTTGGCTGACGATGAATCTCAGTTTACCTACTACTGTGAGAAGAAGTGTGGAGCGCAGGGAGCAGAGGCGAACTAGTACGGAACAGCCTTGCCGTGAGTCCCATCAAAAGGACCCTGAAGGACAGGCAGGACATGAGTAGAAGTTGTGATAGGCCAATACCAAAAAAGAATTTCGTATTCAACGTCGGAAAACGGCATTTGTGGCAGCTCGGCCTTTACCGCTCGCCCTGGGACTAGAGGGTTAGATGCAGGGGTCCCGTAGTTTGACAGATGAGACATGACTCGCGCTGATCATCACTGGGGACATATTCATAGATAAACAAATAGGGAACGGCTCGTGATGCATTAGCGCTCCCTGGTTATTTGCGACGAGTCATCGGCAGTATTTCCACGAATAGCGTTTGAAGATTGGTGGTTTAAACTTTGCAGGGCATTTTGCGCGCATTGATGGTATGGTCAGCGCTGATTGGCTCATCGTGGCGTTGAGATGAATAGACTTCCAGATTCGAAGTTTCGTGCATTTTGCACAAACCTTGCTAGTTAAATGCCATCAAGCTTATCAGACTCATGTTTCTTTGGCTAGGGACCTGGTCCCTGTTCGCAATGGCATGTTGATAGCCCACGTGCTTGAGCCGAACCCTGATGTCAGGCCCTTTTTAGCCTTGATGGCCATGGCAGTGGATAAATGGATACCCAGCGCGAGTTAGTCTTATCCACCCTTTGTTGAGCTGCGGGAACAGATGACTCGGAGACCTTACAATATCTCCATTGCCGAAATGAGTGTCTGTCGATCAATCTGACAATCTTGTGGCGGCAAACGACTACCTGGTCCGCGGAACGAATTCCTCGCTTCAATATTTGGGAGGTATGCCGATTGACAAAGCCACTACAAAATTGTCTCTCCACCAATTTATGCTGATCAAGCTTGACGTGGGTGTAATTTCGCAAGTGGAGAATTATGTGACAATTTCCGCCATCGAATTTGACTTCTGTTCCTGGAGCCTTGGAATAGTAATAGTTGCATCAACAGGCCGAAAATAATCAACTGTCGAGCTTTCTAAGCGATTCTTGGCACTGCCCCAATTTTGAGGCCATAGCATGCCGCGACTACTCAAAGCGTGGGCTATAGCTGAAAGCCAATATATCCAAGTTGGGTGAACGAGCAGGACAAGTCCGTCGGGCACGAAGGAGACGCAAAGGACAGCATCAAAAGAGTCTGGCACAGCAGAGACGAAACCAGAGCCTTATAGAGAGGCGCAATTTAAATCACCACCCGAAATACTCAGAGTTTGGTACAGTCAGCGCTGTAAACACTCTGTTCGCGGATAACAAATCATCTTGCCCTGCAGTGCCTGAGCGCTGGGGGTTCCGAAATCCTTGTGCCATATGCCGCCTAAAGTTTGTTTGTGAGAGCGTTCTGAGACCTGGCAGCTGATTCTCGCCTCAAGTATCTTAGCTCGATGTGGTTTTGAAGTTTGCGTCATGATGTTATGCACTCTTTATGCCACAAATACTCACACAAACGAGAATTCTGCTTATCTTGAAAGACTATGAGAGAGCAGACGCAAAAGATACCTGAGAATCCCATAAAAGGCGGATCTGATTTTTTATCATCAGTGGAAGTAAAGTCAGACCGTCAAGCATATGACCGCTTGATTGATACTTGAAGCTTATGACATCTCAATCAGGCATATCAAGCCAAGGCACTGGAAGTTTCCGATTAACTTCAGCCATTCCACAGCCCCAGTCAAGATTGCCATCAAATAACTTATCAATCTCACAGCGGTGGCAAACATAGAGTTTACTTGACATCGACATCTCAAAGTGTATTTATATCTCAGTCTTGCTTGATAACACCACCAAGCATCTATCATCGCATCTTGCCACGCGACATTCCATCATCCCGAGCGCCCTGAAGGAAAATACTTTATTTGCGCGAATAAATAAACCCAACTTATTATGTATCAAGTTCTTTGAAACAAACTCTGTATCCTGCCTAAAGATGAGTGCCATCACATCTTCTCTATAAAAGCAGAGTTTTCTCCCTCCTCCCAAACTCCTCTACCAAAGAAAAATTCATCGACGAAAATCCAACAAGGAAAATTCATACCGGATTCTCGTTGAAAAATGTCAAGCTCAATCAAGGAGGCAATGGCCAACTTCCCACGACCGCCTCCTAAACCCCCAGAGAAATCGAAACGCGATCTCCAAAGCCGAAAGGTCATCTTCTTCACGCTCGACACCCTCTTCAACCGTAACCATGCGATCGAGTGCGCTCTGCAGAGATGCAGACAGATCAACCCAGGCCTCGGAAGCAAAACCTTGGAGGAGCTGAAGCGAGGCTATCGCGATGCCATGGCTGAGGCGTATCGGCGGCTCATTCACACCCGGCTTCACGGGTCAGGTACCGCAGGTCTTCCTCCGAACAGTCCTCCTCAGGTTTTGAACGATAAAGTCGGCATGATGTTCCAGCAGCTCAACCTCAACCCGCCATCAGCGAGTGAACGCAAACGGATCGGTGGTGAGTTCGGCGCTGCATTCAACCGCAACCGACTCGAGACTCACGGCGCTTCTCACGCTCTGCTACAGTTGAGGCAGCTGGAGTATACCATCGTTGTCGTCGATGATGCTCTTGACTGGGATGTCGTGAAAGATCTCAACTTTTGGCTGTATATCGATACCAAGATCATTCCAGAAGAACTCGTGGTGCGCAAGCCTGATCCTCGCGTGTTTCAAAAGGCGTTGAATGAATACGGTATTTCTCCGAAGAATGCTGTCATCGTTGGGTGTTCGATAGAGGAGGACATAGCCGGTATCCTTAATGCTGGCGCAGAGCCAATCTTGTACATGCCAGGCTATAATCACACGACTATGGACATCAGCGGTACGCGCGTTGTGGTTGTTCGTACTATGGATGAGCTATTGTCGGAGATGAAACGTCGACCTGAAAACAGCCATCTTGTCCCGTTGCAACAACAACAACAGGTACCTCCTGTACCTTACCCAATCCACCCACAAACGGTATACCCACCACAGAGCCAGGGACATTCAGATGATCAAAACAATAGAGCTTCAAGCCAGTCTCAACATCCACCTTTTGATCCGAAGCCTGATGAAGATGGGCGTGCCGGCCAATCTCGGAAGAGACCTCGACCTTCTTCCACACTATCACGGCCAGTCACTAGCAATGAGACTCCAGGGAATCACAGGCTGCCACATCGCGACCACTCAACTAGATACTACGAAGGGAATGTACGTCCAACACCTCCCTTGAGTCCCAGTACATCAACGCGGACTTATTTGCCCCGGGCGCCAACACCGGCGAGACTACTCGAGAGACCTAATGGTGACGGTTCCGATAGGTCCTACCCTACAAACAGTCCGCCCGCCTCTAGATCTCAGAGCCCATCACCACCACGGACGCTACCTCCGATGAGAATGTATCCGCCCACCGAAGACTATAGGTTTTCTAGGCCAGCTAACGTCGAGAGTATGTATCAGTCACTCTCTCCGTATGAGGGATATGGGCATGGGACTTCGAGAGATAGGTACACCACACAAAACGGATATCCACCTCTACCTGGACCTCCTAGAGGTCCGTATCGACCACTCATCCCAGCCCACGTCAGGAACCATGATCGGGGACGCTCTCAGCAAGATTACGATCGGTATGAGACTTCGGAGAACGGGTACACTACGCAAAGTGGATATCCACCTCCTCCTATAAGTCCGTATCAATCACCAACCCCAAATCGCGGCCAGTATCGGGACCAGGGACGCTCTCAGCAAGATTACGATCGCAATGAGACTTCGGCGAACAGGAACCCTACACAAAGCGGATATCCGTCTGAAACTCCAATCCCGTATCGAACCTCCAGCCTCCGCAACGCCGGGCATCACGACCAGCAGCGCTCTAGGAGTCCTCAACGCCACTATGAGGTGTCTGGTAGGGTAAGCCCTGCCCGAGATGAATACCAGGTTGAAACGGCAAGTTCGTATCAAACCTCGAATGAGCCTCGACTGAGAACCCAGTCTCACCAAATTGCTCCATCGATGGGTCTTTCAGGTGGGCGCTGGAGAGACAGATCCCCAAGAAGGATTGCAACAGTGATCGAGACAAGCTCTCACAGGCCTTGGGAAACTGACAATACCGGGCCCTTGAGGGAAAGATGGGAGCCTCCGGATCAACGCCGACCTCCTAGCCAGGAAGAACACCGTGTGCAGCCGAACCCCCGAGAAGCTATGGTGTCGACTTCACCCGAACTCACTGTTGCAAGTCCTGACAGTCCAGTGGACCGACTCAGCGATGGAAGTTCAAGTCATTGCGAACGTTGTGACGAGGGGTCAAGGACTGACAACATGTCTTCCACTGAAAGACGTACATCACAGTCCTCTAGCTCACAGAGTGCACGACCGAATGACACAGTCGCTGGAACCTCAGGCCAGCGTCAGAGGACATCTCAAGAACTCAGGGAAATTGCTCAAAGCATGCTTGATCTGAGCCGAGGCCGTCCACGAGTTTCTGTAAGTAGCTGCCCAAATGGCAACTTGAAACGATATGTTGCTAACTTCTCCAGGTCGACAAAGTGCCCGAAGGTGGCGAGGACCAGGACCAACAGTAGATGGTTGACTAATCATCTTGTGCCTGGTTCAGTGATTATACGGACTGGAGTCTGCAAAACCCGTAGGGTGGACTTTGTAAGACAGTTTTGGATAGTGTATTCAGCGGACCAGATGGTTCAGATAGCTAACTTCAACCTGGTTCGTATAACCTGTTGAAGTTACCTGAGGCACCTACCTCGTATATCAGCCGGACCGCCCGGCCCGAGACCTTAGTTAGACACAGTCAATACACACACATTCCTCTCAACATAACCTTGCTAGGCATTGGCATCTTTCGAACGTGAATGCCACAGAGTTGTGTCCCATCCGCCGATGTCTCAAGCTTTATCTCACCCCATTATCCCACTGTATTTAGTTGACACCAGTCAGAGATGAGCGGTAACCTAATTCTTCGCTGGCAAATATTTGTGACTTCTACAAGTACTCGGCGATACTTATGTACCTTTTTGCTACCTCGGATGATGTTTGAGTCTAGACGCACCCGCCAAAACCAGCACAGCGGGACTGAACAAGTGACGACCGGCCCCTTCACTCAAGGCTTCTAATTCTGCATCTAACATGAATAGCAGAGAAGCGAGCTCTGTGTGCTCATCAGATCCTTCTCCTTCAAATCATCCGCCAACCAGTTCATCAGAAGTGTATCATCGAGAGAAGCAGGAGGAGGCTTGGTTCCGTCGAACTGATCCTGTGTCTTGTAACCAGCGAATATCATGGGTATTCAGGGCTTGCTATCTTTAGAGATCAACATGAGTATCCACATACGAAGTGACATTTTCTGGGGATCAGTTAAATATATCCTGCTGAAACGAAGATCTGTTTGTAGGACGATAATCTAAATTTTAGCAAGTTAATACTCTAAGCTTAATTTTCCGCTGTTACATAATATTTTGTGGTTGACTTTACCTACAGTATTTTTAAACCGTCCGAATCAGCACCTCACATCAGCAAAGCAATGACCTCTGACGAAAGCTCTCGGACCCGCGAACTTGTTTCAGCTATTTCGGCTCGTGGACTCATATAGGTTGACGAAGGACCGTGGGTGCATTATGCCAAATTAAGGCTTGTGTAGCAAGTCCTACATTACAAATACTCCAACTTGAAGGGCTGGAAAGGTCGCCCTGGTTATGAGAGTGGCAGTAAAAGTAGTCTCCCGGATCAGCAATCCGGCATCAAGAAGAACACAAAGAGATACAGAGGAGACATGGACATTTTTAGGGCAGAGAACAAACTTATCAAATTTTCAGGTCATTCATTATCTTTATCCGCAGCATAAAACTTAGCCTTACAGGCCGCAGTCATCCCAAGCATCACCAAAAAAGCGGAAGGCTAAGGATTCATTACAGAAAGCTCTAGTCAGCATTCATAGAAAGTACTTTGATAATTACTCTCATCTTAGGAATGAAGGGAGTTCTGTCAACCCCATAACAACTATATAGAACGGTCTCATTGGTGGCATTGATAATCAGTTGTACAGTTTATCGTGGAGTTAGAGCTCACGGTTAACGTTATCCACGCGCGCAACCAAAACGTGCAGATCCCTGGATTTCTATCTTTTTATTGGTCTCTGACCTCTATTAGGATGTATGTGTTCTCCTTTTGTCAAAGATCTCCCAGTAATCGTCGTATTCCTTCTCGGACCAGCTGGTAGTCAGACAGGAAGCAAAATACAGTGTGATTGTCCCAAATATACGCCTCCACTACGCCCGTGTGCACTCAGAAGAGATGCTTAATTTTGAGGCCTTCAACACCAAATGGGTTTGAGGAACAGCGACCAAAAAGTGCATATTTGGGTCTTACTCCGGTATGCATGACGTTGAGATATGCATGCAGCGCATGTGACTTTCTTACCTGCAGACCCAGAAGAGACAAAACGTCAAGTGATACGTCTGAGAACGAAGATGATAAATGAGAAGTCAGCT
Organism: Fusarium fracticaudum; assembly: GCA_003353625.1. Taxonomy (NCBI): domain Eukaryota; kingdom Fungi; phylum Ascomycota; class Sordariomycetes; order Hypocreales; family Nectriaceae; genus Fusarium; species Fusarium fracticaudum. Next base: position 261,460 of record PDNT01000009.1, read on the forward strand.
ATTGGCTCTTGGCTTTTGAATATGGTCGTATTTATGCCAATCTGCAATGTAACGCATAAGCGTGACAAAGCAACTGCATATGCGCGAGGCTACAAAGGTAGATATGGCTGTCTTTTACCACTTGCCGGCTAAATAGTGAATGGGAAAACTGATATGAGACACTGCTTCTCGGTTTTGAGTCGGGGTATGTTGGCTCGCAGCATACTCAACGTGTATTAATGTGCCAGAACCCCAATTGTAGTCCTGTTTGATCCTCCAACCTTTCTCAGCTCCACCCTAAGAAACAGTTAGAAACCGCCGCCACCATCTAAGAGAGACCTACCGCTAAGAGTGATGAGCTTATCTTATCTATCAAACCTCCCAACTTCCAGTGGAATCGGCATAGCCGCCTTCTGCCTGCTATCATCCTGGTGGCTCAGCACAACCTTTCTAGCATGGTATCGCCTCCGTCACGTTCCAGGCCCCTGGTTCGCAGGACTCAGCTACATATGGAACGGCTGGATTGCCTACAGCGGTAAACAACACCACGTCTTCGTTGCCCTCGACGAAAAATACGGCTCACTTGTCAGAATCGGGCCAGAGGTACTCATGACTTCAGATGTTGAGCTCGTCAAACGCATGTCAGCGACTAAGAGCTCATATGGCAAATCGTCTTGGGTCGATGGCGTGCGCTTCAATCCGTATCACGAGACTATGTTTGCGGTGAGAGATCCACGACAGCATGATCGTGCAAAGGCGAGGCTGGCGCCTGCGTATAGTGGTCGTGATACGCCTAATCTCGAGGGCGCTGTTGACCAGCAGGTCAATAATCTTATAACATTGATTCGTCGCCGCTATCTGTCGGAGCCTGCGTCTGGTATCTTTCGTACACTGCCTCTTCTCAACGTCTTGTCGTATTTCACCCTCGATGTCATTTCCAAAGTGGCGCTCGGGACAGAGTTCGGTTGCTGCGCTTCTGACTCGGATCCGTATAGGTTCCATGAAGGTCTGGATGAACATATGCCGCTAATGGCGCTGACGAGTGATGTGCCGTGGATCCGAACCATAATGTATTCGACTACTTTTCTGAAGTATTTTGGGCCACGAGAGACTGATACTCATGGAATTGGCCCGCTGATGAAGTAAGTGCCACTTCCGATAGTCGAGTAATTTACTGAAGCATTCTTGGACTAACATATCACTCGCAGAGTTACAAATGATAATGTCCGACAGCGCTATAGTCAAGACCAAACGGAGAAGACAGATATGCTGGTACGTCAGAGGTTCTCAAGTTTGCTGAACGTTCATTGATGTTGTCTGCTTTCAGAGCTCGTTCAAAGTCCACGGCCTATCAGAGGGTAACGCTCAATCCGAGACGCTCTTCATGTTTGTCGCAGGGTCCGACACCACCGCGTCAGCTATCCGGGTCACTCTATTCTATCTCATGTCATGCCCACGCGTTTATCGGAAGCTCAAGGAAGAGATTCGAGGTGCGATACGAGAAGGGAGAGCTTCGAGTCCAATTACTGCTGCTCAAGCACGTGAGCTACCTTATCTCCAAGTGAGTCCACCTGAGCGTACTTGACCGAATATTAAATGCTGACACCCGAACCCCCTCCCGCCAGGCCGTGATTTATGAAGGTCTTCGCATGCGGCCAGTGACAACAGGCCAGCAAGCCAAAGAGGTACCAGCTGGAGGCGACACCATCAACGGGTACTTCATCCCCGGCGGCACATCCATCGCCATCAATTTCTCCGCCATCCTAGGCTCAAAAGTTCTGTTTGGCCCAGACGCCGATGTTTTCCGACCCGAGCGTTTCATCGGTCTCTCAGCCTCCGATCTTGCTGAAATGCGCCGCAACGTCGAAATGAACTTTGGTCACGGCCGATGGATGTGTGCTGGAAAGCCGTTGGCGTTTATGGAGCTGCAAAAAGTGTACTTTGAGGTGTGTTTTCCTACAGAGTTTGTGCCTTGAGTACGTTGTGCGCTAACTTGTGGTGATTAGTTACTGCGAGCGTTCGATTTTCAGCTCACGGAGCCTCTCAGTCCCATGCGGTCGGAAAGTTACGCTTTGTTTCGCGATTTTGGACTCAAAGTCCGTGCGACAGTGGCTGAAGATATGGAATGATTATTGGAGTCATGATTGAATGCGGGAATGAGATTTGTAACTGTCTATTTTATTTCAAGTGAAGTTGGAGTCTCGACATCTAATGCGGCTAGTAGATTGAGTGAATGTTATAAAACAGAACCACCATTCCCCCGAACAAGCTCGCCACTTGCTCCATTTCGAAAAACGAAATACCAACGGCGGGAATAAACAATTGAATTGGATATGCCTCTCTGAATGTGTTCACTGTGCCCCATGTCAAGACACCAATGAAAGCAAGATAGAGAGCCCCAAGACCAAAGTGCAATAGCCGAATTCTGCGGATCCAGTGACACAGGTTCACGGCGAGCTCCTGAGGAAATTGCTTCATGGATCTGGTCTCGGGAAGTACCCCCGAGAACGAAATCCACTCAACCGACAGCGGTAGATATATGAAGAATGCCACCATAACTGGACACATACCCACAGTCACCGCCATAAGTCTGAATAGAGTAGACTCTAAAGGGATCCACAAGGTTCGAGCGTCGCCACAAACTACAAGTAGAAATATCCCGTTCATTATAGGGAACAAAACGCCGGCGAAAAGGCATTTCTCAACGCGGTTGAAGCCTTTGAGCTGCTGTTCTGTCCAGTTTTTCCTTTGCTCGACTAGGAGAAAGCCAAGCGCGATAAAGCAAAGCCAAAAGCAATTATCGTTGATCCGCAAAGCAGCATCGATAGTAACGACGCGTGGGAAAACTTCGAACATGTCGGGACCTGGTTTGTCGAAAAGCACTTGGTTCTTGTACTGGTAGTCATATGCTTCTGAGACTGGGCCCTCGTCTCCATTTCCAATGAGGATATGCATGAGGTTGGCCCTGAGATACTGCGTCTTGTTGGAGGGGAAGTTCCATAACTGTATTGCAAAATGTATCATTGCGATGAAAGGGTATGAAATAGCCGCAATGAAGTCTGATGTTGGCTGGAAGCGATGGGCGGGATTCCATATCCAGGATATGGCTGTGGATGCCACGATGCAGTACCAGGCCACTATGGAGCCTGGGCCGTAGTATCCTGGCGTCGAGAGGACGATGTCTGACGGCGACTCCATAGTTACTTTACGTATTGAAGACTTGGAGTTGCGAAGTGAATCGATTCGAAAAGAATGAAGGGCAACAAGCTGTAAATAAGCGCCCACGCTAACCCTGAAATTGGAGCAATGTCGTAAGTGGCGCTGGAAAAGAAGATAACATCTAATGCATCTCCTTTCGGTCTAGTAGTGCCTTGTTATCTGATTGAAAATTCGGGACATGAAATGAATTAAAAGTGACAATCATACTCATGGTTCTGACCACTGCACGGATAGTTGTTGGTTAAATTGAGCTAAACACGATTTGAATCCACCAATTCAATCATCAACGTGGCCCTACGAATCTCAACGCCTCTCCGAATATCTTACGACTTCAGTTTTCAGATAGCCATCAAATCTCAGCTCATACGGGAACGTTAGAACGTTCTGTTGATTTCCATGAGTACCTAACCAGGCTTGACAACCTACAGTTTTTGATAGCCGCCTATTGTGCTGATTGTAAGCTCATAGATAGGGTTCTCTCCGCATTCCTCAGCTTCCGCATTCTTTCTTCCCGCTCTTGCTCCTTCTTAAGGACCTTCTCCAAAATATCGCAATAGAACACATAGTTCTTCCCGGCCTCGTTACTTATGGCCTCGTCGTCAGAGTTGGTCATGGTCGTATGATGTATCACCATCTGCTTCTTTACCTGCTCTTTATACTGCGCGGAGACATTTATTTCATATTGCAGCTCCTCCATTTGACGTCTCAGAAGAGCTATCTGTTTTTGGAACTCGGCTTGAGATGACATGGTGTTTTTGTTGTGATGTAGAGTTGTAATATGGAGGTGTGACAGTGAGTTGTATATTTATTGAAGTATTCTCGGTTCTTGTTGGGAGTTTGCTTTGAGGAAATGCTTGGCTTAGAGAGAGTGTGTGGTCTTATACCTTTCTTGTCTTGCTTCCTACGGATTCCCGTCGTCTGACTGAGTGTGATTCGTGCTGTCCGCGTTTCCTAATCAGACCCAGGCTGATACTCGGCATCACAGCCTTAACCTCCAATGGGACATATGGCTTGATGTTCACTGCAATGCTGCCATTGTGTGTCCTTGTAGCTTGACACGATTCACAAGCCTTCCACATACATTTGATGAGTGACGGCGACCAACAACGAGGTGATGAGTTCACTACTGTCGTGAACTTAAGAACAACCGCAATTACCTGTTTATTTTCTCGTCATAGGGACAAGACACTTCAAGACGTCCAACTGCAACAGCGGTGTGTCAATTCCAACACTCTTGGACTCCTCTATACACCTCGCGGGTCATATGGAGCCCACAGGCAGCAAAGAACTTAGAGCCTGAGTTCATTTGAAGACATCTGTGGCCAAGCTTTCTACGCTGGTTCCCTCAACATTCAAGCTATCACCAAAACGCTATTCGCAAATCCCTCACCAGCTCCCTCTCCCTGTCTTTGTACCTCTGCAACTCCTCAGTCCGCTGCTCTTGCTGACAGCAGAGCCTTGTAATAGTCGCACAAAGCCGATCATGATCCCTTTGTGCCGAGTCCCTTTCGGCCTGGCTCCTGCCTACGCTCATTATCCTCTGCGCCTCTCTCCTTTTCTGCATCAAGTCTTGTATCTCACTCCTTGTGTTATCGTGGTAGGTTTGTACCCGCTCTATAGTTGCTCTAAGCCTTTCGAGCTCTGCCTCGATCACGGCTTTGGAGGGCATGGTTTCGTAAATGGGCTGTCAAGTGGTAGAAAGGGCTGACTTGTTCGTTTGCAATTCTCTTTATAAGTGGCTCTGCGGGAAATGGTTGAGATACCAACTTCGGGGCATATTTATAGTATGTATGATCGCCTGAAATTTCACTGACCGGCATGTCAGTCTACAACATCACTCTCGCTGACATACATACCGTGTAGCTCTCGAAGGATTATAAGCAGTGAATCTACCGTATTGCACAATTCGCTGGTTCCAGATTGTAGAAATTGGTAAGTGTCAGAACTCAACATTATCACCCATTCCATGAAGTCTAGCTTCTCCTACCCAACTGCAAGCCCTGGTCAACGCTGTAATTGAGTGTATATATACGTCAACACCACTGTCGTTATTGAGTAACGGTGGCTAACCAACAAATCAGACTCCCTATCATCTCATCTCATGTTATTCAGGGATCAGTTTTCATGGTGCAACTAAATCTTTTCGCTTGACATTGTACCACAGCATTTGCTTCATTCTGGGGGAGCCTCATGTGCTGAAGCTAACCAACTGATGCTTGAATTCTTGCCGTGATGCATCATAACATTATATTGAAAGATAAGGTTATCTAAACATGATGCTTGGATGCTGAAGACCTCAACTACTTCTAGTAAGCCATTTTGATGTTGTAATAACGTAATTAAGTCACCCATGCTATTGTTACTACTTGGCTTTACCAAGGTATAATTCCTTCGTTTATCACTAAAAACGTAAGGCCTCCAAACGTGGTAAACTCGCTGCTTCTTGAGAGCTAGTACATAATGCACCTCCACATAATCGACCGTCTAATTCACCGATTGCAATTCTCTCTCAAGACGTGCTACCTTCGCATTCTTCATCGCCAAGGCTGCCCTCAGGCTGTTTCTCTTCATTCCTAGTTGCACCTCTTCACGCAGAAACTCCGCGCGTTGTTGTAGAGCCACGCGTTTCTCCTCATCCCCAAAGTTTGTGGAAGAACCTATTGCGTTCGCAGCACGCCCTTTTGCCTGCAACTGTAGTATTTCCCAGTCTACATCGTTCATGTCCTTCGTAATCGTTTTGATTTCCGATTTGACGTTACGGAGCTGCCTCTCGATTAATGCCCTATTTGGCGGCATGTTGTTGTAGATGTGATAAAAAGGATGTAGCTCTGTAAGGTAGTTATAGCTCTTTGCAAGATTGCTTTACAGGAGATCGTTTGAGTACCCAGCTTGGGGCGTATTTTATAGCTTTCTGGCATGGCATTTCACTGACTGGTATGTCAGAATAAGACATTTCTTTTACAAATACTATCTACAGATTGGCTCTTAGTGTTATCGTGCACGGTGAATGGGAGCAGTGAGGCTACAGCTATACACTGTCCCAACATAAGCTCTCAACCACAAGTGACTGCCGGGAATATCTCATACTGTCTATGTCTGATAACAAGAGCGGCTATCTTTACCTGATGTTTGTTCTGCAGATTCTTAACTACTGAGTAATAATTGGGTTATTTATACCTAGCTGCTGCTAATAAGGTTACTGATTGAGTCATCATAAAAGCATATTATTCTGTTTTTTATTAGGAGGCTTATCTTTGTTAAGGCTATGTGTATATTGCCTTCTAAAAGCTAAAGTTAAATGGGATTTTTCAGTATGTTAGCTTGATATGTCTCGTGGAGGCGTCATAAGCTTTAGGCATCAATCAATCAATTATGCTGTTATTACTACTTGACTTCATGAGGCACATTTCCTGTACCTTATTCCTTTATTGATCAAGAAGAAAGCGTGAGATGCAACTGTAGTAAACTTGGGGTCTATACTACATATTTAATTCAAGCCTAACTTTCTCAGGGAGTAGTAAACCCTATACTATAGCAAAAGCCCTTTGTCAATGGCCTGTTACGCTGACAATTCAGTCATAAGCCTTGTCTCCTTCGTTTTTAGCCTCTCCAATTCCCGCCTGCTCCTGCTTTGATAGCGTTGTAGCTCATTCTCTCTATCCAAAAACTCTACATATTGCTGTTTAGCCACCGCAATTCGATCAGGAGGATAGTTTCCCTGTACTATCGCCTGGGCAGCGGCCATTTGTGTCTGCACTTGAATTATTCCCCAACTTCTGTCATTTATTTCCTTCTCAACGGTGGATATATCACTTCTCACGCGAACAAGCTCCAGCGCAACATCTACTTTTCTAGTTGCCATGCTGTTGTGGATATATTGCCAAGTGGTCAAAATCTTTGAGTTCTTCAGCTGGGTTTCTTTGGAGGAGGTAGTTTGAATGCCAAGCTTGGTGCCTTTTTATAGCTCGCTCCTGTGGCATTTCACTGCCTGACTCATATTTGGATCAGATATTGCTTGTGCAAACACAATCCAGGGATCCACCGTTGGTGCCATGGTACGCTAGATAGCATCAGTGAAGCTACTGCTACACACCAAGTTCTTTGTGCCAATGAAGCTCTCGGACACAAATATCGATGATTGATCGCATATCTAGCTTACAAATTAGACATAGTATCATGATCTATTGAGTCACGCACTGTGCTTATTACACGTCCATGCTGACCCGCGATGTGATCTTGTTTTGTAGCCCACTGCACAATTCATAGGTGAAACCACCACGAGGATTATGTGCAGTGTCAGGTTCAATTCATCCAGTGGATTCTAGCGGATGAAAAAGGTAAATCAGATTCACTGGTTCCCAAAAGGTGTCGTGAAAGTATTTTTATTTTGAGTTAATAGAAAGCGCCACTGATGCTTACAGCACGCGCCTCACACAATATCTATATCCTCTATCCTCATTTAACCTCTCAGTGACAAGTCTTGATTGCCAATTGCAAGTATTTGTCAATCAATTGTCACAGTTCACCGAGGTCTCGTTTACTGCGGACGATGGCCAATTCTACACATGAGCAGTTCTGACTAAATAAATACCTCACTGGTGACTTGAACTTTCCCAGTGTGCTGTAAAATACTAATAAGACGCAAGTATACAAGACTTCATCAGATCGTCACAGTACGACATTGGCCAAGTGACAAATCATATGCCCCATTGCTTTACTCTCGAGAAAGATGGATTTCTGGATGCATGAGTTTTGATTTGAGACCTATACCATATCTAGTATCCTGAACCCTAGGCCCTCGTGACGGTACTGCATATGATACCGCCAGTGAATCGCCCTTCCAGTGAGTTCCATCGCCTAGTCTGGACCTGTCCAATTGTCTCTCAAGTCTCGAAGCTCTTCCAATTCCTTCTCCCACTTCTCCAGTTTCTTGTCGAGCGTCGCTTTGTGATGTATAGCACCCTCTTCCACATCCTTGTATTCGTTAAATTGTTGCTGAGCCATTACCTTCTCTTCAACTGAATACTCTGTGAAGTCGGAGGTCACCATGCAACCGGCACCCAGCTTCAAGCTGCCTTTATCTGTAGCTTCCCAACCCTCACTTTCGCTCTTCTTTTTTGCCTTGTCTATTTTGGTCTCGAGCCTTCGAATGTGTTTGTCAATCTCTGTCTTGGTTTTGAAGTCGTTTGAAGGCGGCATGTTGATCTGGTTATACTGGCAAGTATTGCGGTACGTTGAATGTATTGTTTGAGGCGTAACTCGTGGAATTGCTTGTAGGTTTTCTTGTGTGAATGCTCAATGATTGTAGTGTGGTTGCTTGTATGATTGCTTGTAGGACAGTTCATAGTCCGTACCTACACCATCTATTATAGTCTGATTGACTTATGTTTCACTGATTCACATGGCCGACGCAAACATGACTTTTGGTGTGACTCTCTGTTTGTCAACGTGAAGATACAGAGCCACAAATAGTCCTTGGACAGTGAACATGAATGGAGTGGCGTGGCATTCATTGCTGTTAACTGTCACGAGCAAGCAACGCGCAACTTGTAGTCATCGCGAACGGCTTGAAGACTCATGAGGGAGCGGAACAAGGTGTCACTGTTACTACCACGTCTCTATGGTTGGTGATGCAGGACAGTATGTAAGTGATGCATTGTCGCGTTGCTCGCTTTGGACGTTTGTCAGAGTCCTTGACACGTTATTCACAACTCTTACCTCTGATCATGAATGACGGACCATTTCTGATCAGCATATCAATTCATCGCTTGGGAGTCCCATCATGTGAATCACCATGTTTCTGAGCCGCCATTTGATGGACATGGAGCAAACGGACTCCAAAATGCACCACTGCTCAGACTCTGGCGAAGAAGAGGCTCCGCCGAGATGATGCACCAGCCCGAGCCGATAGTTCTACATTCTGAACAACGACCAAGCAATTGGTAGAGGCAACTCTAACTGGGATAGTCACCTCGTGTTTCCCGACAAGCCCGCTCCAGAACCGGCAATCCCTTTCGCACCGTCATCAGCCACCATTCCAACCCCATAACGTTTCCAAAACAGGCCGCTCTAGCTTCAAGCTAGTCAAGCCGTGACATCATGCTCCACGGCTAGCGAGGTCCGTGATTTGCCAGTTACTAATTATAGAGTGTCCACTCCCGGTAGATCGGCACTTTGAGGCTTGGAATCACGAGAATCAACGCCACTAGCTCACTTTCCAGCTGGGACTCTTTTCCCTCAACGTTGCATTTTCGATCAAAGTTTCCTCTACTGGAAATTTAGGGAAGCTTTTGGCGTCGCGGGAAGGAAACGCATTATTGCATTAGCGGCTTTGAGTTCGTAATTTCACCTATTGTTACGATGCAGGGATGGTGTAATCTCTATTCTGCCCCCGGGGACAGCGAGAGCCACTGTTGTTAGGTCCGCAACGTAGTTTTTACTTTAGTCATGTCGTATTGGGCTTGAATATCAGTTCGTAAAGCGTCGATCTGTGGATCATGCGAGTGCGAGGGTTGGCCACGGCAGCCAATGCATTTAATAACATTTAATATCTGCTCCATCCCTTTTGTTTCATCTCATTCCATTCATCCTTCCATCACCCTTCCATACCCCCAATTACAATTACTCACAATGCATCTCAATACACTGCAATGTTTGGTCATCGGCCTCGTCGCCAATGCTGCACAGTCATTAGCTGTGCCGACGAAACGAGAGGCTGTGAATAGCTGTCTTGTCCAAGCCAAAGTTCCAGTCGACACCAAAGGCACGCAAACATGGACCGAAGATGGCACCGCTTACAATCTTCGCCTTCAATTCGAACCCGTCGCCATCGCAGTCCCCACGACCGTCGCTCAAATCTCCGCCGCTGTCGCTTGCGGCTCAAAACACGGCGTCGCAGTTAATGCCAAGAGCGGTGGCCACAGTTATACATCCCTTGGCTTCGGTGGCGAAGACGGCCATCTCATGATTGAGCTGGATCGCCTATACAGTGTCAAGCTAGCCAAGGATGGCACTGCAAAGATTCAGCCCGGCGCTAGACTTGGCCATGTCGCCACTGAGCTCTGGAACCAGGGAAAACGTGCTCTTTCTCATGGAACTTGTCCTGGTGTTGGTATCGGTGGTCACGCCCTGCACGGCGGCTACGGCATGGTCGCGCGCAAGTACGGTCTCACGCTGGACTTGATGAAGGGCGCTACTGTAGTTCTCCCCACCGGAAAAGTGGTTCACTGCTCCAAGACCGAGAACTCTGATTTATTCTGGGCCATTCGCGGCGCCGGTGCTTCATTCGGTGTCGTCGCTGAGCTCGAGTTCGACACTTTCGCTGCACCTGAACAAATTACCTATTTCGACATTGGTGGTTTGAACTGGAACCAACAAACTGCTCCTCAGCATTTACTCGACTTTCAGGAGTTTGGAAAGACGATGCCGGCGGAAATCACTATGCAGATGGCCATCTCCAAGAACGGATACAGTGTTGACGGTACTTATGTTGGTACTGAAGCTGATCTCAAGAAGGCTCTCCAGCCGCTGCTTACCAAGTTTAATGTGCAAGTCAGCGCGACAACTGTGGATTGGATTGAGCTTGTTACTCACTTTGCTGGGGCCAACGTCAATATCAACCCTACCAGTGCTTCATACGATGCCGTAAGTCGACCTCCTCCCCACAATGAATATCATTCGCTAACAATTCACAGCACGACAACTTCTATGCCAGCAGTCTTCAAGCGCCTGAGCTTACTCTCGCTCAATTCAAGTCCTTCGTCGACTACATCTCCACCACTGGCCAGAGCAGCAGTCACTCATGGTGGTTGCAGATGGACATCTCTGGCGGCAAATACTCCGCCATCTCCAAGCACAAGCCCGCCGACACTGCTTACGTTCATCGCGACGCCCTTCTTCTCTTCCAGTTCTACGACAGCGTTGCTCAGAACCAGAAATATCCCTCTGATGGCTTCAATTTGATCAAGGGTCTGCGACAGAGCATCTCCAATACCCTGAAAGCGGGTACTTGGGGAATGTACGTCAATTATCCTGACTCGCAGCTCAAGGGTGATAGAGCAACGGAGATGTATTGGGGTAGCAACCTCGCCAAGTTGGAGTCGATCAAGGCGAAATACGACCCTAAGAACATCTTCCGCAACCCCCAATCAATCAAGCCCAAGGCTTAAAATAATGCATACAAAGAGTGCCTTTTTTTTTGTCATACATAGACTTATCATTTAGCGGGGTTTATCGGGTTAATATTATAGACTTTTTATTCGTGCGAGACAAGTCCCGGGTAGCCTCTGTTTTCATTTATTTTTCTGGTTGACGTTCAAAATTCGGCCAAGTTACTGGCGCCTTGTGTAGCAAGCAGCTTCTCTACATAGAATTCTCTTACATTTCAAATCAAATCAAATCAAAACATAAGACTTTTTAAGTCCATCTACTTTCACTACCGCGTAACACCATGCACAGCGTAAGCTACTTCCGTCATCGATCATCAACCCCAGCGGATTAAAGAAGTGCAACGAAAAGATTCCCTAAAGGTAAGACTAACAAACCTCAACCTTTCGAAAATGATCCAGTTTGCCTGTCAACCTCACCTGCTGAATTGAGGCATAAATAAACAACAGTCTGTAACGACAACAACGTTGACAGAACCAACAGTGTTGGTTGTCACAGCTCTAACACAATTTGAGTTAGTTCCTCTCCGAATTGGTTGACATGATTGGCTCAGTAGTCAACTCACCGTAGGATCTGCCCACCGGCTGCCTAACTGTGCCTGAAATAACGGGTCCGGCCGGTTTTAACCAACTCAATTATCTTAAAAAGTCTTCCCCTTTTCTATCATCACCTCATCCATTTCCTCACCAATTCTCTGCAAACTATCGTCATATCGCAACAATGTCGGGGATCAGCGACCGGATGCTACAGCTGGACATGGCTCTGACCCAGAACGGGACACCAGCCACGCCTCACCTCCGCCAAGCGCGGATCAAACGGAAAAACAGTCCTACAGACATCAGCCATTTAGTCTTTGGTCCACAGCCTGGGAAGAAACACCAATTGTGGATCACAGATCGGATCATGGAACCTCAGACAATTCCTCACTTCTTTGAGTTTCTCATGAATGGAGAACTTCCTGGAGATCGACAAACGTCTCGTCCTTTGCTTACTGTCGACGAGGTCAAGAACTTGACTAGGCCTGCTTCGGAATGGGCGCCTTCTCCACTTAATCGACAGGCGAGATCGACTGGGGAGTGGATTGGGATCAGAATTGGTTCGTATGAAGACAGTTCTCGACTCTGGCCGATTGCCAAAGAGCTTCATGCTATGAAGTCGAGGCTTTGGGAGGGAGTGCCACCGATATCTGAGAGGCGATGGCAAGAGTTGGGGCTTGATCATCCGGATAGATTCCCAGAAGCGTGTCGTTACTTCGTTGCGGTCATCAATGTCTTCATCTACCTGAACACAAAGCGCACCAAGGCGGCTCTGCGAAAGACTTATAATCTGATATGGGACCATCTCAGTGTGTTTGAACAGGCGATCAATGCAAAGAGGAAAGAGGAAGCAGAGGACGGTGTGTATGAGCATGTATCAGTCACCGGTCTCTGGTACGAGTTCATCAGAGCGCAATACGACTCCATCTGTGAGAATGCCCACCACTGGATCATCGAGCACATTGATCGCATACGAGAGTCAATCGTGCAAGAGCTCGCGCTGCATCAACCCGACAGTCCGGATCATTACAGCGATAAACAATGGGAATTGACAAACAAGCTCCACGACCTTGCCGAAAACACTGCTCAAGCTGATTACACCATAATGATGCCCACAGATGGTTACAAAGGCGACAGTCTCCCTGTGAAAGAAGACGATTGTCTTACAGAAGCTCATGGCGGTGGTTTTCGCACAGAGACAATCAATTGGTCCGCGAATCTATCATGGCGAGCGTCTGACTACACCAAGCGTGTTAGATATCTTGACAGAAAGGAGATGTACAGTCATCTGGAGCATGAGGACTTTAGACTGCTCCGGGGCTCCGGGAGGATGAGTGACCCAGCGTGTATGGTCATCTCGGCGATTAGTCAGATTGATGCGCAGACTATGGCTAGGGAAGAACTACGAGGGCTCCCGAAGCATCCAGACTATGTACCGTGGATTGAGTATGCGCGACGAAGATCGAACAAACGCTTGGGTTTTGTAGCGTATAGGCTATGTCATGAGTATAGTCCTGAGAAGTGGGATATGTTCAAGGTCAAATTCGAGGCTGACGTTTCTGACTGGGGACGAGGGGCTGTTGGCATTAATGATATAAGGAAAGCGTGCAAGATCCATTGGATTGATGGCAAAGAGAAAGATATTGCGGATGACGATATTGAAGCTGCCAAGAAGTAAGTTTAACGACGAGAAGGCAAGATGAAAGGCTAATAGCTACAGACATTTTGGAACCATGTCAGATCAGTCAGTCCACGAACGTGTATTCCTCGTCATCGACGAAGCAACCATGAAATCATATCTCGAACCAGAACCAGGTAAAGAGAAATTCGTCCTCGCCATTGACGCAAAATACACACCAACAAACGAAGAGAACGTAGAGTCACCAGGCTACAAGGGGACTTTGCGCATACTGGGCAGTCTTCTTTGGGATGAGCTAGGCGCACTGTTAGTCATGCAAAGCGCATTTCTTGAGAATCTCTGGCCGATGGCGATGCATGATGCTGAGGGTGTATATCGCGGTATCAGGGTTACGTCAGTGCTCAAGTTCTCATCTTATCAAGAGAATCTGAACTGGAGGCTCGCGAGTGAGATAGTTCCCAAGTTGGTAGCTTTCAGACGAAGACTTGAGTTCAGATCGAGGAGATAGAATGACGGTACCAATATCTAACGACTGAATTGTTGTTCCCGGGCTATTAATACCTGCCAGCCTTTTTGGCCGCCGCCCGAGCTCGCGTGATCTGCTTCTTCCAGCCAAAACACTGACTGCACACTACATCCTCTAGTTAGAATTCCATATTTTCTCTGCAGGTAATCAGTGCGACTTACTACCACTGCTATGTTTCTTACAGACATAAACGCCATCGTTGTTGACGGAGGCATCTGGAGTTTCGATTGCATCGCGATCTATAGTGTCAAACTACATCGGGAGTTGATAGTGTAAGTAGATAGTTATGCTCTAAGGGGGGAAAGGTCAACGTACTCCGTAGAAACCGTCGTTCTCCTCGCGTAAATCGACGCTACAATCCTCGCACTATGGACAAGTGTTAGACGTTTTGGGAGGTTATCAGTGGAGACGGTGGACTGACGATTTCAGCGAGATGTTCTTGGCAGAACACTGCGTCGTTGATCTCAACTGTGGCGGCCATAGTTAATTTGTTGAGAAAATTGAGAGATTGAGAAAAGTATAAGTGAAGATGAAATGAAGCATTCGAAATAGCGACAAGGTCTTGTCTTATAAAGTGATGCATTTTGGGGTCACGTCAGTGGCGGGGGAGATCTGCGAGACACTACTGCAGCATTTTTGCTTGGATCGCAGCTGAAAGATAGCTTGGCCCAATAGCGAAGTCGAGAGCTTAGCGTCAACTGTAGGTGATCGGCGCCGAGATTCTTGTAGCGAGACCATTGGATAGAGATACGAGCCTATTGACTAGAATCCTGGAACTCAGCTGCCAAAATGAGACAGTCTTTCCCTTTTATGTAAGGGATCGAGTTTTTGTGATAGGGTGCTAAGGTTGAGGGGTAAAAAGACCCGTAGCCACGACACAAAGGAAGTCATATATCCTTGCCGATGCTGGAGAAAGAGACTAATAACAAGTGCCATGGAAATTCGAAAGAAGCTCCCTAGGAATGGTGATACGTGGTTAAGACAAGCACACCCAATATAAGATATATTAATGAAAAATCTACTATCTAAATAACGACCGACTATATCGAATCTATATCGATAGTTAATACGAACAAACACCTATCATGAACCAGTGTAACTGTCGATGTGCCTGTCTCCAAGTCTGTGTGAATCGAGAACAGTTCCAGATTGACATCCTGGCGAGGAATCCACAATATCCTCCTAGAACCTATTATGAGCCAGGCTTCGGATTCCGAGTAGGATAGCCTGAGGTAACGTGAGTCACAGTGATCTTCCGCAATTACTGTTGTAACATCCTCAGAACTACCGTCCTCAGAGCTACCGAGTTCCACGTCGTATTCCAGAACACCAATGCCTGTGTCGAGCCGCTTAGAGGGTATAAAGCTCAAAGTTGCAACGTCGCTAGGTACAGAGTACTTGCGAATCCAGGAGCCATCTTTCGCATTTCCAATGGCTACAAATCTCTGGTCCGAACCCCCTCCAGAGATAGCAAGTATACCACTAGAACATAGAGAAACCGTCGAAATTATTACGCCATCGGGTCGTAGAAGCCGTAGGTCAAAACACTGGGTTGCCTTTCCGCACTTCATATCCCATATTACTACGTTAGAAGAGCTGTGGCCCAAAGCAATTCGGCCGTCGGCTGTAACCTTTGATCTGCGAACTCCATATCCCGGTGGCGGGGATACCGTCCGCAAACATTTGCCTGTCTTGAGATCCCAGAACCTGAAGTACTTACTGCAGGTTATGATTTGATCTTTTCCCCAAAACTCTACGGTCAAATGGTTATACCAAGCGCCTTCAGAAACTAGATGCTCTCGAACCCGTCGCTCGCAGTAGTAGAGACCCGTATCGTATTCGAAATTGAAGACATCAATGGCACCACTGTTAGTAGCAACAGCAAAGTAGTCGTCGTGGCCAAAAGCAAGTGACTCAGGTCTGTAAAATGACCCCGGGGGTGAATTTGGAGGTGTCTTGGCAAGTTGGTGAAATCTGCCTTTGACTGCCATGTTCAACATGTTGGATTGTGGGCTGTCACTGATGACAGCGACCTTGCCACTGGGAGTCCTGATAAACGTTTTGAATGTGGTGACAGATTGGTTGGCGATAGGTTCTGAATTACTAAAGATGGTATCCAGGCTCCAGATTTTGAGAGTGCCGTCTCGATACCCAAACGAGGCAAGTTGGCGATTTCTTCCATAGCATATTGTGTTTGTAGAATCGCCCGTTACCTGAGCCACCAGCATCTTCGCTTCTATATCCCATAATTCGATGCCGAATGTCCCGCAAAGAGCTATCAAAGGGCCATCGGCTACCCATGATGCACAATATACGTCTTTTCCTCGGTCGAATCGCAAAATATTCTGCGCGTGTATGGATGAACCCCAAGAGTACAATACTAGCCCTACCCCAAGTTGCCACACCACACAACATGTCCGATCACTGCTAACGGCGGCAGCCGAAGGATATAAATTAGTCGTCAGCGAAATTAATTTAGACATTAGATGTTCCTCATGGAAACTCCAAATGGAAATCCCGCCCGTTCCCAGAACTAAGAGAGCATGCGGATGCGAAAGAACGTGTATCCAGAAAACATATCTGATATCGCCTCCATAAAAACTGGCCATTTCTGTTTCGCTTGCTGTATTCCAAATCTCGACGTATTGATAGCCTGATCTTAATGCAAGTAATTGTCCGTCTGGAGAGAAGAGAAGAGATGATGGCCAGGTATACCTCGTAGCACTAACTTTGAAAGATTTGCTGTATTCCCCGCTTTTCAGATGAAAGATAGCGAGTCTTTTTTCAGATACTGTGGCTATTGAATTTCCGCTTGGATGAAATCCAAATTCGTCCAGGCGACCTTCATGAGATTCAATTGACTTGACAAGTCCACCAGTGGATGCGTGGATCAAGACTATACTGTCGTTGGTGCTATTGATCGCTGCTATTTGTTGGCCATCAGGTGAAAATTCGCATATGGCCCGTCGATTGTCATGACTTGTTATACCCGGAATAGTCAGGATACAGGCGTCCCATCGTTGGAAGTCCGGGGAGAATACATCTATGGATTTGTTGATATCCTGATTAAAGAATCCTTTTATCTTGCTGAGATGGGGAGTAAAGATCAAAGCCGAGTCATAGAGTTGAAGTGGTGCGGCATCCATAATGGCTCTGTGCGTAGAAGCGAAACGCACAGCGTCTTGAACCAGAGCCCTTAGCTCGTGAGGGACTCTACCCTCCTGTAGCATGGTTAATCGTCGATTCATTTATCTCGAGATAGCACTACGTACCAACATATGCTCCAGTCTCTGCACTGCTTTGATTGCTTCTGAGGTACACCGTAACAGGCTCATAGCCTCAAGCCAGTAGAGATATTTGTTCTCAAGGAAGTGGGTGATTGTAGTGTAGCAAAAATTGCCCTTGTGTTGGTTATCGTTTGGAAGCCACACACAGAAGTGGTCAACCCAGTAGACGCAGGCATATCCGACAATAGTCAGAGTGGAACTTTCAAAAACATCCATTTCATCGATCGAGACACAGCTGTCCTGGAGGTTGAAGATATTTCGGTGGAGCCTATCGCGCATGATATTCATGCTACAGTCGAAGATGGAGTAATGTTGCAGTGCCATATCTGAAGGTAAGATATTGGTCGTAGTGCGTAAGAAGTCGTTGACTGACTGATGAACCGTGTAGACTGTATCTCCTCTTATTGTCAGGAGGGAGCCACAAGATGTAACAAGGCTCTCGAGCGTTTCCTTGTCTTCAATCCACTGAATAAGAGCTCCATCAGCGGCGGCTAGCTCTTGTAGCCTAAGGGGCCTTAGAGCAACAGCTACCACGGCAAGGATAGCTCTGCACCAATGCATGTCTCTATCTTTGATGTCGCTAATCATCCTTTCGTATAACTCGTTCAGTCCAGTGGGGAAGCGCTGGAGGATGCTGGAACTGTGATAGTGTTTAACACCGGGCCTTTCTAGTTCTTGACAGACCAAAGCAACCCAAAGGAACGTGTCATTCGCGTTATCAAGAAGATGCTTGCGAATCTGGGCTCGAGTAGGCTCATTGAATGTTGAATTGAGCTGAGTGACCTTCCGATGAACGAATGTGGCGACAGCATTTGATATCACGGCGTGGTTAAGTTCCAGATGTAACTGAACTTGTCTTTGCATTGCATCAAGCTGCAATTCTATCTCGGACCAGTTCCGGCTAGAGATGATCCATTTAGCTTTGTATGAGATCGAACACTGGCTAATGTAGTTAATAAGCTTCTCGCGATCTTCGGTGCACTCATCCAAAGCATCAATAATGATGATACAATCTGCAGATGACTCATCTTCGAGGATGGCGGTAAGTATCCCCGACAGTGCATACCAAGCGTTATGATCGGTAAAAATATTCGAACCAGCTTGATCGTATTCCCTACGAACATAAGATCTCAAATCTGGTCGCTTGCTAACAAAATACCAAATGACACCGCGAAGCACGTTTGATGCAGTTCGGTGGGAAGGCCTTGCGGCTTGGCAGAAGAAATAAAGGATACCATCATCTGAGGTTTTCTCCAGCTCCGTGATAAGCCCAGCTACAAGCATCGTCTTGCCTTTGCCGGGGTCACCCCTGATCCAGAGTAAATGCTGTTCAGGATCATCGCGCCATTGCAAGAAATCGTCATTGTATAGAATCCAGTTATAACAATCTTCAAGAAGGCCGCCTTTTTCGCGTTCAATGCGTTTCTTATCGGCTTCGGGGTTGGTGATATAAAGATCCTTGAGGCATGAGTCCTTCTCTGGCTAAATCGCTGTCAGCTACTGCTCGAGGATATACCTAATGGACGAAAACGCGTGTCCGGAATGCACTTACATCTGTGCTGTATAAATGATTAGTCTGTTCATTGATTTGAACGTTGCCGGCGTTTGCAGCCTTCCCTATGTGACAGTCGTTCATTGTTGATTGATGGCCAGAGCTTATGACTCATGAATAACATCTCAACGTGACATGTCAAGCCAAGACACTGTAAAATCACATGAACTCCAGGTTTTAGAAGGCAATATGCGCATAGCCTCTTTTGCGAGGGTCTAATGTGTTGTTTGGAAGGATGATTGAGCCAGCGAGAACCAGAGAGAATGAGTATGTGTAAGCAACGATTCAAGCGTACACATCGCATCTCACACCGCCTGGGTATCGCCTAACTTGCCTTTCCCCAACCTGGACACGGGATGAAGCGGAATGGAGGGGGCGTTGGCCAACCAAGGCCACTCATCCTCGTCCTCGAGATCCCTGTAAGCCGCCACGGCGCTAACTGATGCGTACTCCCAACAGCGGGCAGACCTGTCACATTTTTAAAAGTACTGAGGTGCTTGGGCATCAACCCGCATTCCTGGATGCTTTGCACACCATCCTAGCCACTACTAGAAACAAATAATAGTCACATCTTCATGCCAGGTCGATTCCAGACGAAAGGAGAATTTTTCAATCAAGGGGCTGGCGATGTTTAAGACTATCATATTTTGTTACTTGATGGCTTTGATGAATGTGGACTAAGCGTAATATTTTCGACATGTAGCTGGATAAATGCTTACTGATTTTGAGATTAATCTTTGACCTGCTATTACAGATGATAAGGCATGAATGCTGATTATCTGATGATGATAGCTATAGCTTATAATTATTTAACGATTTAGATCAAGTCCACACACTGAAAACTCTCAATCAAGTCGTACCCCGAAAAGCTGCATACACACATAAAGTTTTAAATCAATTGACCACGTTCAACGTCCGGAAATATTTTGTGATCCACTTTTCGCCTCGGTTAACAGGACAGAGAGCCTATATAAGAGCTCCCAGGGTCTTCGTCCCTCTTTGGTAGTTGAGGATCGTGTAGTCGAAGGGGCCATTAGAGATGGTTCACTTGACTTCCAATATTGATGCTGTCATTAGCAACATTTACAGCTTTCCCAAGTATGTTGATAATCCGGCCACCCTGGGATGATGATTAACATCTGAATTACGGTACTGACTAGCTCAGAAAGGGCTCTCACATGTGATGGGGACATGTCAGATGGTATCATGGCTTTCCGAATTGCCGCCACAACAGTAGCATAGCCGTCAGCGTCCTTCGTCTCGAACTTGCAGATACTGATATGATCAGCGCGAATAGGAGCGGCATCACCACATCCATGAAGTTGAGCAGACTCAGTTTCGACTATCTAAACACGTCAATCTTAGTGTCTGTCTAATAGCCAGGACGAGATTTCAAGAGGGGGTACGATACCTGAACCGATCCCATACCCCATTTTGTCTTGAGAGTCTCATAGAAGAAAAAAGCCTCGATCCTCTTGTCAATATCTTTGGAGGTTCTGCGCTTATTGAGGACCTGCGGGAATGCCCTGGTGAGTTCATCTAGGCGTTCGGAATCAACACCAAGAAGCTTCAGGGTTTGCCGCTGCGTGTCGACCTTAAAAAGGTCAAGAACTCTGCGAACAACTTCAGCGGGCTTGGCCACTGAGGATCCTCGGAATGGCGTTCCCAAGAACACCATCCCTCGGATGTTTTTGGCGATCGACGATTCTGCCGAGTTCTCAGGTTTATTCTCCCCATGAACCAGAATCTGAGCAGCAACGAGACCGCCGAGGCTGTGAGCGACGAAGATAATTGGTCGGTCCACCTATCACACGTTCGAGAGTCAGCAATGTAATGTAAAAGAAAGCCCTCTACCGCATCTGAAGTGACTAACAGTTTGGGTGCTTAATCGTTCTGTTGCCAGCTTCGCGCACACGTCCTCAGCATCACTATGGATTTCGGTCTTGGTAGCACCCGAAGGGTTGGAGCTAGTGATGTTGGTATCATAGCCAAAAAGAAAGATGCGAGATGCTGGGATATCATCGGGCAATAGATCCTTTGGCCAGACGACTCCATTCTTTGTCCATGTCTTTTCTCGATGTCCCCTCAGTCCATGCAAAAAGACAATGCTAGATAATGATGATTTTGTGTGAGCTAAGTGGCGGGGTAACAACAAGTCAACTTACTCGGCCTGCGCATTTTCTCCATTGTGTACTTCTAGTAGACCGTATTGAGCCATGATAAGAATATCTACAGTCTGACTTTACTTCAGGTTTACTTGGTAGTCGGCAAAAGATATGCAAGGTCTGTCTTGGATGAATCATTCAACAAGGATGACTGAAGCTTGACCAGGTCGGTAGCCCAGTTTCTGAAGACGACTCCTTGCAAGAATTTCTTAGTTTCCAAGTCATTGTTTCAAAGAAATCTACTTTAGGCATGAAATGCCCATGTGTGAGCCTGATGTAGGACACCTAGTGAAAATTTGCTCAGGTGACGCTTACTGCAGGTGACTTTTAATTGATTCGATATGCCATATCCAACTCCCCCCACTTGGTGGGATAGATCTAGGTATTGTGCAGGTAGCCAAGGGGCGTGATTGAACCCGCAAAACGCCTGCATTCTTAGCTTCTCGACAGATACGAGCAATAAAGCGCCACTTCCCCCAGTCGTAATGAACCTCATTGTGAAAGATGAAAATATCAGCCGCACTAACCAGAGTCACTAAATACTTTCATATCACGAGCTATCAGTATACTCTTCCCTCCATGGCAAGTATATGATAGGCTGGTAGGCTGCTTCCCATCTGTGCCGCTCAACGATGTGTACCAGGGCGGGGTGATTTTTGCTGAATGGATCCAAGATTGTGAGATTGGCTTTTCAACTCTCCACAATAAACGGGCGCTAGATAATGAGTAAATTCAGCCGCACTTCCCCGCCCGATTGTTGAGGTTAATGCCTGCTGATCATCCCCCACAGGCCTCATCACTCCGCTACACCGGGCGCTTGGTTAAGGAATTTTATTTATCGACATTGAACGAGGTTGCTTACTATTTCAGATGTCTTGACACATCTATGCAGCCAATAATAGCACTTTTGCACAGTATACTGTTAATACTATCTTGGTACTAAATAAGATAACAGACAACAGAGTATATAGGTCTAGTAAAAGTGTATTAATATACTACTTTTAAGAAATAAAATAGCTTGAGGATCTAAAAATAAATAACTTAAACTATTTATAAATAAGTATTACTTAAGGTATATATTTATAATAGTTAAATTTTATTTTATTTATTTTTTAAAAAAAGACTATAAGTAATGGCATTTTAAAATAAAAGGAACCTTATATACTTGAGTATATATAAAGGTCAAGCCCTTCCTGAATTTAAATACTACTATTATCTGGAGCTACTCTTCTCCTAGTCTCGGTCAGCATTATCCGAGGACAAGAGAAACCTTGTGAAGATCTAGGCTTTTCCACTCCAACGCTATCACTTCCCTACTCGCAACTCGATATACAACACCGTCCTTCCACTTGACCCAAAGCACAAGATATAAATCCTCCTTGAAAATCGGTAGTCCTGTCTCCCAACGCTCTCGATCCCATGTCGTTGAACATCTCTTCAATCTGCACACAGCCACCATGTCAACTCGTAGCCCCATCTCACATGCCTTCACATTTTCTGGGAAGCGATCCCTGGTTTCCTTGTTAGGGAGGTGCAATTCTCCAATAACCTTCCCCAGTCTATCGCAGAGCTTTGCTTCGTTGTCTCAAAGGAATTGGAGCTTATCAGAGTCCTGTTGATATCCTGACAGTCTGGCTTGGACCGTCTCACAGAATAGATATGGGGTTTGCTCTGGCATGAAGGGAGATCTCACTGACGGGGAAAGGGTAATGCCATTGCAGAATTCCCCCATAGAATTCAAGCATTCATTCGTGCTCGAAGACATACCTGCTGCAACCATCTGGGTAGAGGTAGGCTTAGCCCTCGGGTGCTGGAACACGCTTCCAACCCGGTGGCAGAGGTTTGGTGAAATCCTTGTATACCTAGCGTTTCTCAAACCAAGTCGACCGAATCCTCCGCCTTTTCTCCTGCGGATCACACGGCGACCTACTTGTGTACCACTGAGTAATAGGCAATGCTTCTTCAACATGTTCTTCTTCAGAGATCCAGTTGCCGCCAAGTCGAATTCCCGTCTGGCTACGCGTATAGGCCAAGCCTTTCCACCCTAGCCAGGACCACGAAGGGAGATCAGAATACTCAAAGCGACTTTCGATAGGTCTACTTGATGCCGTGCGACGATGTAGACCTTTGGTGCCCGATGCTCGCCAGCATAGGCTATTTTCGAAGAACATCTCTGGAATGCCATAGAGAAATCCACCTTCGAAAGAGCGACTGAAAACTGATAGTAGGCCCGACAGAGCTGGGAGAGCATCCTCCTCATATCTTAATGACCGCTGATTGTATTCATCAAAATAACGGCGAAGAGATGAGTCATCTGGGGACCCGGCCATCACAATATTCGACTGAGGGTGCAGCTCATCGTCAATCTCAGTAAACAGCGTGAGCTCTTCATGCCAGAGACTACATGAGCATATCCAGTGAACCTCATGGTTATAGAAAACAATCTTTCTCTTGGCCATGGCATATTCCTGACAGGTCCAACCTCTCTGATAGTAAGTCTGAAGCTAGGTTGGAAAGAAGATCATCTCATCCAGGAAAGAGCTGTCCCGAAGAATCAGCCTCTCATCCCCGAAAGGAATGACATTTTGGCTTAGCCCTTGGGAATTGGATATGCCCTTGAGACCTGACATCCCGGACCCAGAGTTACCATCTGTGGCAATAATAGTCACAACTGCATTTGCGTGGATGGCCCCCATTGACCTCAACTGCTCAGAACCAGCCTTTGACTCATGGTGGGTAACAAACAGTGAATCAGCCCACAGATACCGTCCGTCAATGGCCGAGGTCAGATACATGGCGTGGCGAATAATAGGCGATACAAAATTGCGGAACTTGGAAGTTTCCAAAGCAAAGGGTTTTTGTAGCTTTTTAAAGGCGGTCGAAGGAATTACTGGTGGGGTATGGTTTCCGTAAGTGTAGCTTATTGCGACGTAGTCAACGGGTTCGTTGCCAGGGACAATACATTGCTTCTGCACGTCGACTAGCTAAGCAGGGCGAGGAGGCCATACCTTGAGAGGGTTTTCGCATTTCGTTCCATGGGAATAAATGCACTTGTTCTTCTATTTCTTAATAGTTTCGACATCAGCCCAGTCCGTATCAAGTACACGCCCATTACCTGGGTGGTCAGGCACGTCATCCTTTTTTACCAATAGCAATCGCCAGGAGTACCCAACTTTAGACAATAATTAACTGAGCTTTGACGCTGGAATCTTTGCGTGGTCTTTGAACTTCAACGATGTTATTATTCTTGGACCTTTCGCCGTGAGGTCCATGAGAGACGATATAGTTATCAAACTTCTCTAGGAGAACTTTGTGGTTGGGACACGTGGTTGAGAGGGCCTCTTCGGAAGATCCGAGATTTATGTCAGACGCAGATTTAGGGTCCGAGAATTGGAGCCAGATAGCCTTGCAGGTTGGACAATCAGATACCCATTGCGGAGTGCTATACGCGATTGAGGTTGCAGGTGCTGTAGCCATGATCTGGCTAGGAAAGATAGAGAGAAATGAGGTTCAAAGTAAAAGAATTATACTAGTTGGGTACCGTAATGTGATTACTTGCTGTGCCGTTCCTGAAGTCAATTGTCATATGATTTAATGAGGGGCAACTGCATATGTATAGTAAGAGTGTTATTTTGAGTTGATAGAAACCGCCACTGATGCTTACAGCACGCGCCTTACACGCATAGTTAGCGTAGACAAGCTACCCCCGCTTTCCGGTCAGCTCGCACAACCCATTGGTGTTGCAGATTGTTCTGTAGAAGGACAGATAACTAGGGGGGCTGAGCCACAGAAGGTGCAATCTACCTAACTGGATACGCCGGCAGCTGATTGCTTCCTAGAAGATGAGCTTTCAGGTTGTGAATCCCGATGATGCGCGTGAATGGAGTTACTATTAGCTACCTGGGTTAAGTTAGGGTCTCCGCCTCAAACACTACAGATCGCAACACGATGATCTATTCCTCCAATATGAGCATTTAAATACAGCTTCTGCGATAAAATTGGTTATATAATATAAGGCTATTACTTAGGATTGGAAAGATGAAATATACTTTATTTTAGTCCTTTGCAACGCTTTGGACTGTACTTTTAAATATTCTATTTAGAGTTATACTATAGATAGTAACGGTGATCTTTAGTTGATCACGGCATTACCGCGTTTTGCCGGGTCTAGTCAGGCTAAATTGAGATGTAGAACTTAACCTTGTTAGTTGCGGAATACAGTGCTTACTAGAAAGCATTTAGTCAGCGGCGGTTCGGCCGGTGTTCCTGACGGCCGCAGAGTATTGCATTCTCTCTTGTTAGGGAAGTGTTAACAAATCAGAGTTTCTAAATTTTCTGCCGTAGCGTTGGATATATGCAAATTCCGTGACCTCCGAGACAGTAGTGGCATCAGTTAAATATTCAGTCATGGCACGCATATCAAGACACTCAAGTTTACCGAGTATTGACTTGGCCACCATCTGGATAGATTTCTTTCTTACTTCAAGCACAGCATCACAGCAGGCTTGATTTACTTCCACGACATACCAAAAGAAACACCAACGTGACAACGATCATCAAGTCATCATCATGGATCCCACCAAGAAGTCAATCCCGAAAAGCATCTTGATCTTTGGTGCTGCTGGCCACATCGGGCAACCGCTAGCTGAATTCCTCACACGAGAAGCCCCCGCTATTGAGCTTTCGCTTGTCGCAAGAAGCACCGAGAAGCAAAAAATGCTACAGAACAAATTCCCCAACGCCCGGATTCTCGCGGCTGACTATGAAGATCCATCTTCAGTCGCCGCTGCTGTAAAGGGCATTGAAGGCGTTTTCGTCATCTCGTCCAGCGGCATGTCGGAAACTACTGCCATGACGAACCTCACAAGTGTCCTCAAGCAAGATGGCTCTGCGGTTCATATCATCCGCTTGCTAGGGATATTCCCCGAGTTCAACCCCCGCCGCGTGCCTGCGAACTTGGGACCGGGAAGCCTCCCTTATGAACATCCGATTGCGAAGCGTATCTTGGACGAAAGTGGCCTTCCCGTTACGTACATCAATTCCGGGGCTACCTTCATCGACAATCTATGGTTACAGATCCAACCCGTCCTGCTGCACAAGAAGTTCATCTGGCCCGAGCATCGTGTACCATTTCTCGATCCGCGCGACGTCGCCGAGGTTGCCGGGCGTCTGTTTCTTTCGGACAATGTGAAGCACATAGATGCATTCCACACCATGAATAACGGCCATGACTGGCTGTGCTTTGAAGAAGTGGCGGGGATTCTCGGTGACGAATTGGGTGAGCCACTCGCCTTTCATGGAAGTTATGAGGGCTTCATGGAGTTTTGGGGCCCTAGGATGGGAAAGAAGGCGGAGCGAATCTGGAATTTCTTCAAGTTCGAACAGGCTAACGAGGAGCAATGGGCTTTGAATAATTTTGTTGAGCGGATTCTGGGGAGGAAGCCTACTACAGTTAGAAGCTGGATAGTGGAGCACAAGGACGCTCTTGTGAAAGGTGATCGTACAGTCTCCTGGGCATAGTCAAATGAGCTGCATACTCTACGATAAGATGCCATATAATGGAATACAAAGAAGGAGATTTGTAGTCTTGTTGTTGGATATAAAGATCGTGTAGTCACGAATAAATGAAATCTAGGCATTTTAAGGACATATTGACTGCTTAGGATTAATATGTAGATCTTGGTTATCTTTGGCCATGGTTCATCATTAGTCTCAAACAGACACTGCCGCCAACATATATCAATCTAAGTCTTGTCGCCGTCCTCGAGCAGTGTCCTGATGTGATTATCAACGCGAGGTCTCAGCTCCCAAATACCTAATTCTTGACCACTTTCTAAGGCTCTAGTCCACTGTATCATACTGGGGTCTGGAAGTATTAGCAATGGCATCAAATACTGTTAAAAAGGACCCATACATGTTGGAATTAACAGATAGCCCAGCTGCACTTGGGGTTGAAGACATAGTTGATGGTAAGAATGCCATGGCTCTTCTCATTGTTATCATCCGGCCAGAAGACCGGGATACTGCCGCATTTATTGCAGCCGTGAGCTTCGAGGTCCGAGATGAGTGTCTTAATGCTCGAGCCAGGCATTCCTCCAGTGTTCTGCAGGAAAGCGCAGAGATGCTGGGTACACATGATATGCTGCCCGTTGTAGTACCAGCGGTTAGGGTCGAGGCCCCTGGCCAAGTTTACGAAACTGGAGGTATATTCTCCCTGTGTTCCGCCGGCGCATTGGCTACTGCCCTTGCAGTTGATGCCGGCTGCTGCCTGTCCGGCTGCTAGGAGGGCGGTGGCGAGTATGGCGGCGAGTTGCATGCTACGGTAGTATGTTAGCATTGCTCATAGAAAGATAGAGAGTGATGCTGACCTGAGATTTATACAGGTAGATGAGTGGTGATTTAAGTGAGAAGAGTGAAGTGAACAAGATGAGATAGAGGTCTCAAAGGAACAGACAGCTTTATATCTAGAAACCAGTAACTGCACGTGCACGGATATACAATACATTACCAGGGTTGAGCTTGAAGTGCATATAAAATTTCTTCTGTCGGGTTACGGTCGGGAATCAAAGTCGTATCAGTATATCCATTCTAGAATGTGTATCGCCAATCACAGGCTGTCTAGCTAAATACAACCGTGCATCCCCTGGATGTAACATGGCCTAATACCGCAACTTGTGGGACAAGGCTTTAACATAGTGGATAACCGAGATGATTCAGCAGCTGAATAATCGTGCTACCGTGCATGATATTCGGCCGCCCGTGCAGATACGAAGTGTCGTTGCCTCTCCTTCATTCGGGACCTTCCAAAATTGCAGTAGGCAACTGAGTAAAGCGGGCCGGTCCGTCCGTGTGTGCATATAATTATTCCGTCCGAAAAGATCTGCCTACCATTAATTTTCACAATCACCCGCTAGCCAAAGGTCAGCCATCATTTGAGGGTCTACAGCAAGGTCCTGGGCTATATCCAGCCGGGTAAATTCATCTGGCACCCCAATCTAGCTAAGATCACATCTTCTGATTTCAACGCTAGGGACATGCTGCGGAATCTATATTGGCACAATTCATGAATTGCCGATATCAACTTCATAGGATATGGTATCACCAACGGATGGGATAAAACAAAGTGCGCGACCGCAGTAATACTCACGGTGATCTCGAGTGTTGGCTCTGCTGCTATTTTCCGAGTAATCTCTGGAGACTGACGGACGGTAATTGGTGCCAGCACCTTAGTACTAGCGGCAATAACTCTCACTATGTACTGGATGTTAGGGTGGTCTATTCTATGAAGATAAGCAGGCTTGGCAGGTAGTTGCTTCGAAGCAGTAGCCCCTTCAGTACAGTATCGATGTCCTCACGGAGCCAATGGATCTTGGTAATAGATCTCTTCTCAAGGCCTAGTCTCTGTAAAAGGAGGCTATTCGCATTAGCTGTAGTCAAGAGAGAACACTACCCAAGAGCCCCAGCTAGCCTTCGTCTCCGCCGATGTTATGTGGTCTTATTGCTCTAATGATAGGTACTAATATCGACCCTACTCATGGTTATAGGACACTATAGAGTGCATTCGGCACTAAGGGCGGTTTGACCAAGAGTAAAGCTCTTTGTAAAGTCAAGATGGCCATCTCCACCTCGAGCTCAGGGATAACATGAAAAAACCTTCCATATCCTATCCCCTGAGTTGACGTCAAGGACAGATTCTATCATCTGGAGAAGTATAGAGATGGGGGCCCAGCAATTAAATACCTATGACAAAAACAGATCGGCCTTCCAGATCCTACGGTGCGATAAACCTTTCTGGGTTAGGTTCTGCCAAGTCCTCACTCTCTGTAAAATATTCATCTGGATACCAACGCGGAATCTGCAGAAGAAAGGACGAATTGATGTCAATCCAGATAATAATCCGGCGTAGAAGTCCATTCAGACCCAGTGAATCCAGACCGCTTCTTTTCTCAACCATATCATACAGCCCCTGCATGTGTATTCGGTACGACTCGATACCGCCGTGCATCGCCTCGAAACTCGCCATCTTTGCCACAGCCCCAATAAGCGCGTCGCTTGTATCATCACGTGTAGCCATCAATGCATTGATTGACGAGATGGCCTGGAGCCGAAGCTGCAGAACATAATTTGGCGGGATAGAGCTACCAGAGACTGATGACTTATTGGCCGCAGAAAGTAGCAGGACGGTTTGAAAGGGTGCCTCATCGGAGAGCACTAGGGGGAACCAGCTCGTGCGGAGAAGACCTTTGTTTCCGGGCTGGTCTAACTCCGGGATATCCACTGCCATGTGCACTAGATCTGTGACAACCTGTTAGCCTTTCGAAGCGTGTGCGGCAAATAAAGACACGTACAGTGGTCCACGAGCCCAGGGACTTGCGGATTCCAAGGACCCGGATATGTTCTGAAGGGATCGACCCGACCGCCGCCGAATTGCCTTTCGACAAGAGGTAGTTGCCAACAGGGCTGATCGGCATCTTGACTGACACATTCAAATACAACTTTCTGTTCCTTATCCCGTCCCCGACGCCCCTTTGGTCGGCCGGGTTTGGTGTAAGCTTTCCAGCCCCGCCTGGAGATATGTGACCGGACACTTGAATCGGCTTTTAGCAAATCCGGCTGATCGGCGATAACGAATTTAAGATCCGATTTCCGATGAGGGGTGCACTGGATGACTGTAGATCGAGACATGTCTGTAGTGCTCAAAAGGCAAGGTTCTTAGGTTCTGTGATAGAAAGAGAGGAATGAGAAAACGGCTTATGTTGACACTTGGGCAGGCCTAGACCTAAATAGGGAAATGCATCAGGCTCACTAGTTCATGTTAAAATTTGGAACTCAGCTGCCAAGTGGCATGACAGCTACTGATCTATACGCTATATGTTCTAGCGTCATAGCGGCACTGTGGCTGAATGATCTGCGCTATTGAGGAGTACCTCAGTCTGCCTCTGGTCCACTTGCGATTGAGAGTATCCTTGATATTTATAAGCTACCCGGATGGTGTTTTTGTCCAAACTTGTACTGTGCCCTTGATCTACCAAGGGATCCAATGGCGCTATACTTAATATCGTAAATGCATGTGCTCAGCAAGTGCTTTTGTCTTCTTGTATCAATTGAGAGAGATCAGCACTCAAGCCTGATTGCCTATATATACATACATGCCCTGAGTTGAAACAGCCTATACAGAAGAATTTATTCACCAGCCAAATCACAACTTATAATCATTCTCATCAGTTCAAAATGTCTCTCCAGGGAAAGGTCGTTCTCATCACAGGCGGGGCCAAGAACCTCGGTGCCGAAATTGCCTTATCGCTAGCCAGCGTCGGCGCCAGCCTAGCCCTCCACTACAATTCACCATCTACAAAGGACAACGCCGACGATCTAGCAAAGACAATCAGCCAGTCCTTTCCCAAGGTGAAATATGCGTTCTATCAAGGCGATCTCACCACCAAAGCAGCAGTTGACAAACTGTTTCAATCGGTGCTGAAGGACTTTGGCCAGGTTGACATTGTGATCAACACAATTGGAAAGGTTCTCAAGAAGCCCATCGCTGAGATCTCTGAGGCAGAGTACGACAGCATGTTTGAGTGAGTCTCGCCTCTTGAAGCTCCAAGTTCACTGTTAGTAACCAAGACTACAGCGTCAACTCCAAGTCCGCTTTCCTCATTCTTCAAGCTGGCGCAAAGCATGTCGAAGAGGGCGGGAAAATCATCACCATCGTCACAGCCCTTCTTGCTGCCTTTACTGGCTTCTACACCTCATATGCTGGATCCAAAGCCCCCGTTGAGCACTTCACCCGTGGCGTTGCCAAAGAGCTTATGGGACGCCGAATCAGCGTCAATGCTGTCGCGCCGGGACCAATGGATACACGTAGGTTCTCCCAAGATTCTTGTAGTTATGTACTGACAATGGCGCGTCCTGTAGCTTTCTTCTATCCGCAGGAGGCTGATGAGGCCGTCGCCTTTCATAAGAGTCAGGCGCTGGAGGGTCGATTAACCGATGTCAAGGATATTGCTCCCCTTGTTAAATTCCTTGTCACTGAGGGAGGATGGATCACGGGCCAGACCATCTTCGCTAACGGCGGTTACACTACTCGCTGAGCACTTTGTCCTTTGTCATGGTGTATTTAAACTGAGACCAAATTATCCATTGCTCGTTGCACCATCGTTGGGCTGACAGTCGATAATCCTACTCGGGAAATTCTCTTTACACGCATGACATTTGCACTCCCCTCTCCCCCATTGCAGCCAAGCCACTGAAACCTGGGTGATACTCCGTGTCACTGAAGTGATTGGATACGTGATGAAACACTTTTACGCTAATCTCCAGGTTTCCGTTAAGCTTGCTTCTCATTTTGCATATCAACTGTTGCCAGGTAATTCGCAGCAAATTTCATTGATCAGGTTGAGTACCTACAAATCAATGAAACCCATGGTAACAACGTCTATATTACATAATAAAGACCTTCAGATCTGGGACTAGTATACTCCATCTCTCCTCAGGTTTCTTCAACCAAACCTTACGGAGGGCTTCTACTCCCAAGTTTGTATTCTGAAATCCATTCCTAGTATAATGCTTCAACAAGAAATCAAGAAACCACGCCTTGTGCTCTAGTAGCCGACAATCCAAAGCTGCCATAAAAGTTGCCCACACGAGAACTTGCTTACCAGGTGCATTGTCAGGAAACTCCTCAAACGTGTCAATGTAGCGCTGAACTCGGCGAATCGACTCTTTGACACGCCTCGCTCTTATTTGTGGCGTCAACTGTGCTTTGGCGTCTAGTGAAACCTGGTTGAGATATATACCACATGCTTGCTGTACTAAGTCTGTTACAAGGCCCAGGGAACGGGAATATTGTGGGTTGTTTTCAAGGCAGTGGTATAAACACTCAAACATCTTGCCGACCTCATCTTCAGATGAAAGAATGTCGATTCCATTGTGCTCAGTAAGCAATGGGGCTGCATAAACTTTGAACCTAGGCATATAGATTAGTCTCAGGAGTGGTATATACACGGAAATCAAGTCTTACTTGCGGACCTGGCGAATCAAGAATTCGGCCATTTCTCCAGATCCGAGTGTTGCATCGCCACCCATGGCCTCAATTGCAGACTGGAGCATGCCAAATAGTATTGGAAAGTCAGACGACCCATTGACCATTACGGCAGTCAACAGTAATAGTATCGTCACAATGACAGAATGCTGATCGCAATTGTGTAATTGACTTCGCGACTGCAGGCCTCTTATAGCTCGAGCGTAGAAATCTCGACTCGGTTTATCGGATAGAGGAATATCTTGTAAAACATTGGGACGGTGAAAGAGTGAAACTGCGAGGACTGCATCCATGACGAGTTCATCGCGGTCGGCTACCGGCAGGACTAGATAGCGCCAGCCGTTGTGTGGTCCGTCGACGGCAATCATTTCGCATGCAATATTGGACGAGACTGTATAGAAAGAATAGTATCAGCCATATATTCAGAGATGGTAATCCGAAAGACCTACAGTGGAGCATCAGACGTCTCTTCCATGCTGGGACATGATCTGGAAGAGGTGAAGGGAATACCAGTGCACCATTGGGTGTGAAGGTCTCATCCTCATAGGGAGAAGATCTCTGGACTTCTTTTTGACTCCAAATGTCAAGGAATGATAGCCCGTCACTTTCACAAGGCGATCCCCAAACTATTGTCGAGGCCGCTAGTGGCTGAATAACAGGGGTTGCAGGGCCAGCAAAACCTACCAGGGACACAGTATGTTCGTTGATCGTATGTATGGACTGAAATGGAGGTAGAGGGTTAAAATTAGGAGACGTGGTCGTTGGACCTTGACCATTGTCATAGTTATTTTCGACACCATTTGAGGCAGATCGAGTTGGGCCTTTAGATCTGATAACAGGCGGCTTTGTCTTCTTCATCCTTGAGCAAGTGTTAGCAAGGGGTCCTCTATTTCCTGCATGCAATGCAAGAGTCGTACCATGAATAAGCAGTCTCCATATCTTTGCCAACACAGTGACCTCTAGAGGCGACACCATTGGAGAAGCGGTGGCGAACACCAAGACCACTGCAAGCGATGCCTTTTTTGATACATTTCTTGCATTCAGGGACGTTTCTATCGCAATTGAGTCGTCGTTGAGAGCATTCGTGACAACCTTGACGGTGGGTGAGCCTCGAGGTTTACCTAAGGGTTTGGGCCAGTATACCTTTGACTTTTGGCCGATAAGGACGAAGGAGCATGGCTTTAATTGGCAGGTGATGGGATTAGATCAGACAGATTTGTGGGTGTCCGGAGTGATGAGGTGGAACGTGCTGCTTAAACTTGTTACTTAGATAATGGAGCAGGTTGGGATTGCCAAATGGAGAATGTGGAATGAGGACCAGACTAAATAAGTATCTGTTCGCCTGGGGACCCCTCATCGACAAGCCCCTAACCTTAGTCTTCCCCGCTCGGGTAGCGCGGAACTTTATGTGCGATAGTAACATCAGCTATCATTGGTAAACATCGATTAGTTATCTATAGTCTTGTTGTCTTTTTCCATCCTTAATCTACACGAAACAGTCCGAACTTCCTACAGCCGAGCCTTGAAGACGGCAGGTTTTCCATCCTCCAACGAGATCCTCAACTGACGTATCCGATGTTCCGTTGCAAAAATGGACTTGGGAAAACTCTCGTCCGGATCCTCTCCCAAGATAAGTCCGGCAACCATCTGAGAAGTGAGAAACGCCTTGATCATGCCTGTAGCATGGTATCCACCGCACACCCACTGGTGACTACGGCCGGGAAAGGGCAAACGGCCAGCAAACGGAAGCCCATCTTGAGAAAATCCTAATATTCCGGACCAAACATGAGAAACTCTGGTGGCTGCATCTGCGTCAGGTGCCGCAAGTGCTTCGTGGGCGAAACCTCGAAGATGTGACAAGGGACTTAGATCTGTCTGGCTATCATCTCCAGTCACCTTGCGACCCGTATTGGCCCTTCCAACGACAGCGACTCCGTCTGTGCGCTGCACGAGATAGTCGTAATCTTTGACGCCGTATCGCAACCAGAGTGAATAGTCGCTTCCGAGCTTGAGACTTGAACTGCCATCGGATGCTGCGCTGTACGACAGTATGTTGCCTCTGACGGGAGATATGAACGGTCAGAGCTCGGGTAGCAGGCGTCCAAGCCAGGCATTGGTTGCATGGACAACATGCTTGGCTCTAATATCACCCCGCGCTGTTTTGACAGTTGCGTAGTCGTCTTGCACTCTATCAATGATAGTTGTCACGGGCGTATGTGTTTGCACGTTGACCCTGCCTTGATCAATAAGAGGGCCCAAGACACCAGTGATCCATTTATAAGGCCATATGGACGCCGCAGGGATAGAGATAGCGCCAACAGCACGTTTTGACAGCTTCAGAACATCCCTGAGATAAGACTCGTCCGTGTAAACCGTATGCTTCTCAGCAAGATGCGGCGCATGAGAGCGCATGTCCTCCAGCGCTGCGACAGCCTTGTCAAAGTCTTTTTGATCATAATAAGCTTCGATTCCCTGCGTAAGGACAAGATCACAGTCAACACCATCCTCGCGGATCGCATTAGCCATGGCCTCAAGATGCGCATGCTCAAAGGCCGAGATCCTCGCTGCCTCTTCTATACCAAAAGAATGCTTTCGCTCCATCCACATGGCTGGTGTCATGGTCTTGCAGTGGCCGCCGTTACGGCCTGTAGCGCCGGAACAGAGAGATCGGGCATCGATGAGGACAATGCGGATATCGGGTTTCTTCTTCAACAGCGTTCGAACGAGGTTCATTCCTGAGAGGCCAGTGCCAATGATAACCACGTCCATGATCCCTGAAGGCCATTCTGACTGGTGGTTCGCTCGTCGGTGGGGTTGAGAATGCCAGAATGGAGAAGTGCCATTTGGTGATGGGTAGCCAGGGTCTACGACACCTGGCTCATAGATGCCTTCCAACGCACCAGACATTTTTACCTCTCTTTATTTCTCGAAAGTAAAGTAGTTGTGGTTTGGTCCGCTTTTGGATTATAGAGGCCAAAGAAAGAGAATGAAAAGAGTCTGATTCATCAACGACGTGAAGGTCGAAGTTCCTCCATCTGCGAAGCGGTGGCTTTAATATTACAGAGGGCCAAGGACTGCTCTCATTTTGCCTTCCTGGCCTATACCTACCCTCTCCACTCGGCAAACCCGAGCGGCATAGTAGCCCCTCGTTTGTTGTGCATACCAGTAATTTGAGCATCAGCTTTTTCACATTCACTATGGCTGCGGGTTTGTCAAACTCCAATACCCCATTGAAGCGGGGGAAACTAGTCTTGTCCTAATGTGTCGAGTAAAATGAGACCACTGGCCAATTAGGAGCAATGGTGACAAACCTACCTACCTAGACCTAAAGGAGCAACTTAAATGAGGACCATCGTCATTCAGTGTGTTTTAGGCCCAGATAGGGACAGTCTGGACTCATGTCTAATCTGAAATTCAGTGCCGAGATGCCGGAAACAAAGCCATGGCTAGGCGCGAGTGGAAGTAAACAGTCTGGTGACAGAGCACCATCCCGTTGTCTGTTATTTGATGGGTGCACATATGTCCTCATCTTAGTTTCCCTATGCGGTAAAGATTTCCAATCAAGTCTCTTTCACTGTTCTGGATCAGTATCTTTGCTATCAGTCTATACCAGACCTCAAATATAAATATCTTAGTTAACACCACCAGAATATCTCATAGCATCTCCATACCCCACTTACAGTCGCTTGCTCTCTTTTCTTTCATGATAAAGCCAAAGAAACATCATTTATCATGGAAAACGGTAAGAGTTGACGTTTGCACTCGGCCAGGTCTCCAAACTAACTAACCGGAGACCCAGACATGAAAAAGTCTGTGGAGCTGGATAGCCAGAATCGAAACCAATATGGCAAGTCTCCATACATGTTTCTTTCCATAGCCCACCGTAACTAACATTCCCCAAGGAGAACACCATAACCAGATTGGCGAAATGAGCCCCGATCTCGTTCTCGACCAACTCGGCCTCCAATCACAGATGAAAAAGGACATCGGTCCTTTTGCGATTCTATGCGTGGGCTTTAATATTTGTAACAGTTGGGTCGGCTTGGCAGCAAAAATGGTAATCGGTCTAGAAAACGGCGGCAGTGTCACAGTCATCTATGGCATGCTGGTAGTCCTCGTTTGTCTAGGATGCTCAGCCTTAACAATGGCAGAGCTCTCAAGTGTTTATCCAACCGCTGGAGGACCTTATCACTGGACAAGTATTTTGGCCCCCGCCAAGACAAACCGTGTTCTTGTAAGCCAGACACCGTCCCGCCTGTGTCTATCGGTATCTTACCCTATTATCACAGAGCTATGCCTGCGCATTTTTCAACTTCTTTGGCTGGCTTTCTATCACTGCTGGGGTTGTCATTCAACCTGGGCAGTTCATTGAAGCCATGAGGATCTTCTTCAACCCGGACCTCGCGCCACCAGCTTGGCAATACTTTCTGTTCTATCAGGCCGTCAATATCCTGGCTCTTGTTCACAACATTTTCTTGCAACGTAGAATTCACTGGGTTCACGATGTTGGATGTAAGTTCTACTCCAAACTTCGAAAGGCTCTTGGCTAACTGTATGTTTTTCCTCAGTCGTATTCTCGATAACGTCGTTCTTTGTTATCGTCATCACTTGCCTAAGCCGCACCTCTTCATACCAGACCTCAGAATTCGTATGGAAGACTTTTATCAACAACACTGGATGGAAGTCGGACGCAGTGGTATTCTTAACCGGAATGGCAAACCCCAACTTCATGTTCGCGGGCATCGATGGCGCTGTTCATCTAGCAGAAGAAGTCACCAACGCTTCTAGGACTATCCCTCGAGCTCTTATGAGCACTATTGCCATCGGATTTGTAACAGCTTTCGCATTCACGTTGGCGATGCTCTACAGCTTAGCCAACTTCGATCAAGTTCTCGAGAACACCACCGGGTATGTAATTTGATCGATCATGGGTTACAAGTGCTAAGTTTGAACTCGCAGTGTCCCAATTTACGAGATATGGTATCAGGCTTCAAGGTCTGAAGCTGCAGCGACAGTCTTCATTTCCATCCTCCTATGCATTGCGCTCTTTGCGCTCAATGCATGTGTTGAGTGCAGCTCACGTCTGACCTGGGCTTTTGCACGAGACAATGCACTTCTAGGATCCCGATTCCTTGGCCAAGTTCACCCAAGAATGCAGGTCCCTGTTTGGGCCCTTTGTGCCAATTCCGCCGTTATCTTCATCATTGGCTGTATCTACCTAGGCTCAAGCTCGGCGTTCAATGCCTTTATTGGCTCCGGTCTACTGCTACAGCAGTGCAGTTTTGCCATGCCAGCTGCGTTACTACTTTGGCATGGCAGATCTGACACCGTGCTTCCCAAATCTCGCGCTTTTAAGCTTGGTCTTCTTGGATGGGTTGCTAACCTAATCACTCTGCTCTTTGCGCCTCTTATCACTATTATGTATTGTTTCCCAGTGGAACTACCAGTTACAGGAGGAAATATGAGTAAGTTCTACTACAGACATATGAGATCAATGAATGATAGAAAAACTAACATATCCATCAGATTATACAAGCGCGGTAGTGGGTGTAATGGCTATCTTTGCAGCTACAAATTGGTTCTTATATGGTCGTAAGCACTATAAGGGCCCTCGCCTTCCAGTAATGTAGTGTTAAAAACACCATATAATTTCTTCCTGGGTAAAGGATAGAGAATGATAAATAAGCAGTCCTTCTTTAATAACACTATGTTACTTTCTCTTCTGTGTGGGAGAGAACAGACTACAACATCTACCACCTCTTATCGCTTCCCAATTGATAGTTGCTTGGTATCAAGATGCTTTCTGATGAATTCAATATCCCAACGCGGTTAACAACGACTTCGTTCATGGAAGCGAATAGATTCTGTAACGTTTTTACAGCATTCACTCCCCGTCAAGCATTAGAAAAAAACTTTAGCATCTGCCACGGACCTTGCTAGGGTTAGCGTAGCACTTCCCTTCTCCGTCCGCGCAGTCATAGCCCTCCTGAGCGATCTTTCTGCAAGCATCCTCCCATTGATCACCGGCAATCTTATCTTCGGCCGTAGCTTGAGCACACTACTTTCATGTCAGCATAGGTCTCATCCATCAGATGAACCTCTACTTACACGGCCAGACGTCTCATTGTAGGCAGCACCGCCCCACTGTACAAATCTGTCAGCTCCTGTGATATTACTTCTTGAGTGCTGGCTCCAGACACTTACCTCATAGCCTTGATCATTGTACTCTGTGCATGCAGCGGCAGTCAATCGCCAATTGTAACTATCTCCATTATGGCAAGCACAATTATCGTGAAGCTTGGCTGTCCTTCGATTTTGTTAGCGAACCTATAGTTCAAGCCCGATGGAACTGTCTTACACGGCGGTGACAAGCAGGAAAGCGCTGTAGATGTTGGCCAACATGATGAATTGTAGTATTATTTGGAAAGGGTAAGTATTATTAACTGACTGCAATAGCAAATGATGTGATGTTAAGAATGAGTGACTGAAAAAATGAATGTCGAAGTGCCAAAACTGGTAAAGACTGTTGGTGATGGATGACAAGCCATCGACTAGCTACGGACGTGCAGACACTTATATCGCAGGGAAGATGCGTCCATCTCCTCAGCTGAACAAGTTTGTCCGAGCTTTCCCCATCAATGCAACGTCACTAATATCCAGTACCGCCATCAACACGAACATTATGCTAACCTGAAACAATACCAAGGACCCTCCGAGAGATCAGCGCCAACATCCGACGACATTCCCGCGGGCAAACCTTCCAGAAACCTGCTTCTCAACCAATCTGGACCCTTCTTACCATAGCGATACCCCAGCATCGGCAGTTCCGATAAATATAGGGATGAAACCTGTCATAAACTCTATTTCTCAGTGTCGGTGCGAGAAATAGGAGAAGTTCATGACGCAGCCGAGGTTTTGAAACTTCGGGATACGATTTTCCGTGTGGATCACCCGTTGTCAACTGCATGTGCACTGCCCTATACTGGGCCACGGTTACATTCTTCGAGTGCATTGATTATAGGGTCTCTGTGTCATATGTGAATTTACGCATTGCCTTTTCGAGTCATGAAGCGGAGTCGAGATGAACGGGGTCTGTGATATCTGGAGATGTTGGGGTTAAAAGATCAATGCGCCCCGACTTAATGAGATTAACTTTTAGCAGCATCGAGCTTTGGTCATTCATTCGTTTGTGCAGCAATTCACTCTTTACAGTCGCTCATTTATCTGATTTGATCGCATCGTTTTGCTTCGCTGTTTTGCCCAGTACTCGCATTTAATCACAGCACTACTCAGCTTCCCCACCATGATCCCTTCTACGCTTCTCGCTCTCATCAGCCTTGTCTCGGTTACCCAAGCCGCAGCCGCTCCCAAGATTCTTTCTTCCGACGATGTCATCGTTCTCAAGGCCGATGGTACTTCTCAGATCATGAAGGCCGCTGACATCGAACGTCTTGAGACTGCCCCCGCCATCAACACCAAAGCTCCCTCCAAGCGAAACATCAATCGCCGTGGCTGCGAAAGCACTGAAGTCCAAGTCCTTTCCGAGAAGGAGTTCCTTAATTGGGACGTCCCCATGTCCCCCGTCATCAGCAGCCTCGACGGCTCCAAGGCTACCGTCAGCGTCACTTCTGGCTACACCATCGCCAACTCCCTCAAAGTCGGTGCTAGCTTCAGCATTCCTCTCATCGAGGACATTCTCACCACTTCGCTGAGCATCGACTACACCGAGACGTGGACTTCCAGCCAGCAGCAGTCGCTATCTTTCCAAGTTCCTGACAATCATCACGGTCTTATCGTCAGCCAGCCTTACGTCCGACGAGTTCAGGGTAATGTTCTTGATGGATGCGGTGATGAGATTGAGAAGACAGAGTTTACTTCGGATTCGTATGAGAGTCAGAGTTACGGAGATCTTGAGTGGGTCAAGGGCATTATTCGTCTTTGCAGCAGCGAAACTTATCCTGTTCCCTTCTGCAATGGTGAGGGCGAGCACAAGTAAGACTCAGGCTTGGAGTTTGAGTGCGATTCGCACAAGTAGTAGAGCGCCTGTCGTAAAGATCCAGCTCAAATGACATGTTAATTCACATAACCAATTCTGTTCAAGACTGCTGTAATCTAAAACCTCTCCATGAGCTGTTGACTAAGTCCAATGAATATCTCATGCTTCTAATCCCCTCTGTTGAAAAGACTAACATCCAATGGGAGTCTTTCCCCCATCCAGATGGCTCTCTCCAAATGATCCCTCTTCTCCGACGCCCAGTGATTCACACCCTCTTCGGGAATAGTATTCGGGTGAATCAGAGCTGACAGCGGTCCTCTCCAAACTGCAAGCCACGCGACGAAAGCACCGAATTGAGCGGGCGAGAATACGTTGACTTCAAACATAGCGATCGGATGAGGTCCAATTGGTCCCTCCCAGAACTTGTAGATTCGTAGTTCGGGGACTACCCAGTGTCAGTTACTGTTCTTGGTAAAGATGAACCGAATAACTTACACTCTCTTCGAATTCTCTCCCACAATTCTTTGGCGTACTTTGTCTGCGTCTTGTTTGTTTGTAGGTAGTAGATATGAATGTCGCTGGTACCTGTCAGCTTGTCACGTGCTGTTCAAGGATTGAGCTGACTTACAAGCCACCACGCCGGCTTCGATCCAACGGATCTACAAACTTCTCATATGCTTCGCTAAGCTTTTCCGCCGGAGGGTTCACATAACTCTTTCCATCTGCTGCCTTCTCGTCTGGCAATGGTGGGGCATTCTCATACCCGGTCAAGGGAGAGGGGTATTTGAAGACCGAGGCGTCGCCCATGATTGTGCTCAGCAAGTGTTGAAGATAAGATGATAGGGTTTTAGATTGATAAACAACTAGTGATTGACAAAGTTTTTATGATGTTACAGTGAATCAAAGTCTCTTTGTTCTTGGGGGCCAGATGCGGGGGATTTAAAGGCGGTTGTTGGTTGCGTGACTGTTGCTATTAATAAGCTGCGTGAGTCAGCAGCCGAAATACGAGCGGGATCGCCCGACGCGCGCGGCAATTACCCTACACTGTCGGGTTCACAGGACATAATCATCTCAAGTGGCGATGAATTAAAAATGTATATCTAAGGGTTTTCTAGAATTGATAGAAAACCGCGACTTGAATTCAATGAGTTTCAGATCACGGATAACTATTTTGGAATCCACAGAATGACGGTTGCTTGAAATTGCCTGCTTATGGTTTTTTTCCAGTTGGTCATACACTCTGAACCACAAAGATTCTTTGCTCCACTAGTATGTAGGAATATAGGAGCTCAAAAACATGGACTTGCCATGAAGGAATCGCCGAGGATGAGATCCAATTAAGCTGACGAATAAATGTCAAATATAGTAAGGCTCGCGATATCATTTAAGTCTGTCATGGATCATTTTGTAAGACGTGACGACATTCTCTTCTATAGCTCAAAGGAAAAACGGGCTGTGAGCACAGTGTTTCTGCTAATGATCATACATGGGTAGCCAAGACATTAAAACCCATTTGATGCAGATCGTTCGGTCTTGGGGTTATTCACTTGAATAAACCACCTAATCCATATCGTGAGACATCTTCCCGATCTAGGTCAAGGTCTGTGCCGTCTCGGTCTCATAGTTTAACCGTTCAGTAAAAGAAGGCAAAGATTCGATGGTATGTCGTATCTTGAAGCAATGAAGATATATTTACTTAGGAATAGTAATCTCAACGCTCGCACCCATAGAGCCCAGCCACTCTACTACAGAGCTTATATCATCACCCATCTTCTTATCCACATGAATTAGTGGATGCTCTGCCATACCAACTGCACCATCTCTAAGTTGTTCTCTAACCCATGGAACTCCCAAAGCCGTCCATAACGAATGATCAGGTTTGAAATCCTCTCTTTCCAACCATGCTCGATCAACCGTGCCAAGAATGACATCAACCATTGGAGGCCATCCCTCCGGGCCCTTCCCCTCATCTATGGTGTACGCGATAGGTGTACCGCAGCGCGCGCAGAACCACCGACGACGCCCAGGTGAAGAAGCAAAGCCAGTCAGCCAAGAAGAAGGATCTAATTTATCCTCAAACTCTTTCCCATGTAGCCATTCAGAGTCCTCGCGATCTGGCGTCATGGTCGAGGGGTCATCTGTTTTCTTTCTCGATGAAATCTTGAATGTCAACGCGTGAAGGGCAACATATTGCGTTCCGATTTGTCCCGTGGCCTCGCGGCAATTGTTGCAGTGACAGACGATGGAGACGGGGAGTCTGTCTTTGATATCTGCGTCTTCTGATTTATACGGCAGTGCGATTCGTGATTGCCATGGAGGAACGAAGGCGCGATAGCGAACGGCTTTGCATTTGCAGCCGCCTTCGAATGTGAACGCTCCTTTGCAGAACGGCATTTTGAAGATGGTCGGTGAATCTAAATTGAATGGGAGCTGAAGATGTGTTGATGGATTATTCCACACAAATCAAGACAGCTAATGCCGCTATATATGTAGCACAAGAAGCCAAGAACAAAATGATTTTGTGAGACTTCTAGATCTTGCCTGTGGAAACTGAAAGTTGGGCAAGATGATTCGCAGTCAGCACTAGCAAGTTGAGTCATCAACATAGTCAGCGTCCGTGTTCAAATTTAAGTGGTAGGATCGAGACAAGAGTCCATCATTGTGTCATGATTGGCGGAAACAGTGCCTCTTTAGGATGCAGCCCGCAGGGATTATTGGCGATATTTGGGTAATCACGATTCAATAGGAAGAGTTTGGTATCTCCTTGGACATATACAGAGCATTATCCCCATCTTGATGTAGATATATATCAGCTGTCAAGTGCGCAGTCACGTCCTCATTTACCTCTTGAAATCCTTTACTTGAGGGGGCCAGAAGTGCCTTTGACCCCAATTCCACCGCGAGGGTCACAGCTGAGTTGGATCGTGCCTGCCATCGACTTGTATTCAATCAAAGAGTATAATGAGGAATGTTGTACTGTTGATTGTAATAGATAATATATTAGAAAATTTGTGTATATGCTCGAAGCATCCTAGACACTGAGGTCTATGAATATGTACAGTAATGTCTGAGACGTGATGTGATCAGTTGTCACCATCAACATCGTAGGGGAACAACCATCCGTTCTCATCGTTATACTCATCCTTGTGAGTAGTTCCATGCAGAACCTCATACCTCTCCATATCGAATTCATCATCACCAGCCTCTCCATTAATAATCCGTCCAATTCTATGACCAACCTCACGACCCTCGGTATAGCCACCATGGACAAAGCCAAAGAACTCGGCCGAATTAGCCTCACCGGCAAACCATAGGCGTTCCACGTTGGAACGTAAATTCTGGTGCTTCTCGAGAGTCATGCCTACAGGCCAGTTGCTATACGATCCGTATGCCCAGCTAGACAGGTTATGTTAGTTATAGACGGGTCAGAGGTCGTTGATCAACTTACGGTTCAGTGCTCCAGCGAGGGTAAGAGAATGCTGTAGGCTTGTGGACCTTCTTGTTAGGGTACATGGACTGCAGAACCTCGACGACTTGGGCTTCAGTCTCCTCGTCTGTTTGTCTCTCGACCTGGTAGGCCTGCTCGCCGGTGACTGTCGCGAAGATGATGTTAGATCCCTCCAGGAAACCTTTGCCATTGAGCGGCTGAAACAGAGGGTAACGTCCACGCTCAATTGGATCGGCGTAGAGCTGATACTGAGCATCGGTATCCCAGAATGACTCGTTGAATTGCATGAAGATCTTGGTATATGTACCCATCGCAAATTGGTCAATAGCACTCTGCTTCCAATGAGGCAACTGGGGTTTAAACTCAATGACGTCCTTCTGCAATACGCCAAGAGAAAAAGTGCAGATAGCATAGCTAGCTTCGATGCAGCCACCATCCTTGGTTGTGACCTTGACACCCTTTTTGTTATACTCAACACCCTCAACGGTTGTCTTGAGAAGGAGTCGAGGGTCGTTCTCCTTGAGGAAAGTTTTCGCTTCCTGCTTAAGGAAATAGTTATAACCGCGCTGGTCAATAACTAGGTTACTGATGTCGCTGAAATAACCAAACGTGGCGTTATCTCCAGCGACGCCAAAAACAAGACCGCTCTCAT
This sequence comes from Fusarium fracticaudum, assembly GCA_003353625.1. NCBI lineage: Eukaryota > Fungi > Ascomycota > Sordariomycetes > Hypocreales > Nectriaceae > Fusarium > Fusarium fracticaudum. The sequence goes on from PDNT01000009.1 coordinate 305,666, forward strand.
CAGGCGTCCAGGCAGCCTCAAAGTCCCATCCCCACCAATCTGCTGCCTGCGCATACATGTCATTCTTATCTGGTCTCCAGCCTCCAGTACGGAGACCAGCTCGAGCAGACAAGTCCTGCAGGTTGTCCAGCAAGATTTCACCGGACTCACCGGACGCATTCTCAAAAGCTTCATCTAGCTCAGCGATTTTGTCGGTCCAGTTCTTGGCGCCTTCGTGGTCAAACGTCTTGAGGGCATCGTAATCGGCATAAGTTGTCTTTAAACCATGCTTCTGCGCCAATTTCCAGATGGGGTTCTCGTGCGTCTCGAGCGATCCGATGCCTTCGACCCAATTGGCACCTAGCTCGATGGTATATGGCTTGCCAGTTTTGGCATTTCGGCCAAATTGCTGGCTTCGCAGGCGACCTCCGATATAGTCGTTATGCTCGACGATGAGGAAGTCGGTAATTTTGGCTTGGGTCAGGTTCTGGGCTGCAGCGATACCGGCGACACCAGCTCCGAGAATTGCAACCTTGGTCTTTTTGCAGGTTCCTTTATCTCGAGGGAGGCTGGCTGCCTCAGCTGCGGTGAAGAAAGCTGTAAGGACAGTAAGAAGCTGTGCTGGTGATTGCTTCATGTTGGCGGTTTTTGGTAACGAGAGTGTCCAGGATCAGCATTTGTGAGAGCTAGAAGGATGGAGTTTGGCTTTATACGAACTCGCCCTGGGAGTAATTAAACCATCGCTCGCTCTACCTCGGCGAGCATGCGTAGGCCGTAATGATTCACTAGCCTCGTTCGCCCAACTTTCGCCGGTGGAGCCGCGGAACTCCCCGTCCGAATGCTGGCCCGAGACCATTGTTGATCATCAGATAAAGCAAGACATCCGCACTCTAGCCGTAGTCTGGTGGGCTTTTCTCCCCTAAAGTTATTAAATTTTAGATTTCGTAAGCTGTTGGTTCTGTAGCGTCCGCTAGCTCGTCGGTGCTATTGCCTAGCTAAGGAGGTCCCTGGCGCTGCCGACCAGAGCATGACTCGCGCTAATTAGCTCGCCTTTCAGGTTGGTCTTGCATCGGAGCCACCGGAATCTACATGATCTACTGCACATGCGACAATTGCGATTCGCGAAGTCCGCGTACTCTATGCTAGTTATGGTTTGATCTAACCCATATTTGAGCTACCTTGTCTCGGGTACAGTTTTTCGTGGCTGTTGGTGGATTGCGCTTTGTTGTTCATTACGGAGTCCGGATGCTGTTCAATTTTTAACCCACCAATCCCATGCCGTGTTGGCGATGTTTTTAAGTAAGAATCTGAACCTGACTAGAGACACATGAGCGCCTAACACTTGACAGGAATAAGCTCCATTATTATGAACGCTGTAGTGTTTCCAGAACCGTAGCTAGTTCGCTTGGCATTTGCGGCTCGATGCCAAGTCCGCTGGAGTTACGCTTATAAATTCCGAATTTTTCAAGGCAGTGGATATCTCCAGCTCCTGAAATTATGAAACTGGACTTTTTGATCTCTCTTATCGTTGTTCGCCACGTTATCGGCAAGTGCTCGAGCCCCGTCCCCTCCTAAACCTGACTCGTTTAGCCCAGCTTTAAGCTCTATTCTTGATTGGTAACTTTTAAGCTAAACATTGATGGTTAAATATACTGCATGCCCCCCAATCCATTTTTATCCAACCTCTGCGGCCAAGCCATGTCAATCTTGTCTCTGTTTGCTTCTCAGTTTAGCTGTAGAACCAAAGATTCGGGTCGCTCTACCGAGCGAGCGTCTCAATGGAGACCAACACTTCTATTGTAATTTTCTGCCTTTTCCTCTCGTTTCGTCTTTTCGTAACTAATTTTTTAAGGGTATTCAAGCAGTGCTGCTTATCTTAGCATTAGTGGTACTAGTCCTACGATGCTGGGCCAACTTTTTAATGAAGCAGGCTTTATTCAGCATGCCTGATATTCTTGCTTGGCTAGGTTGGGTTTTCAGCCTCGGATGGTTTATCTGCTCGACTCTTGCACTTCGAATTCTCATCGATAATCCTGCAATCGGCTCTGAACTTGTAGTGAATTCAGTAGAATACTTAAAGGTACTATATTGTATAGCCGCGTGAAAGAATAATAAAGCTGACCAAGTGCAGATAGTATTGATTGCAGAGTACTTCTTCGATACTGGGATTTATTTCCCCAAGATATCTATTATCTTGTTTTATTGGAAACTAATCCCTGGGATCTCAGGATCATTGAGACGCGTATTGCTTGTCATTACGGTTTATCTTGGTTGCGCTTTACTTGTATCAGTGCTCGTGAACACTCTTATCTGTTTACCGTTTTCTGATAATTGGTAAAGTCAAATGCATCTCTCGTCTCGTCATCCAACTAACAGATACCAGGTCCATCGAAAACCAGCTCAAGTCGGCATGGAACTCATATGCTTCTTTTTGTATTCAATGGGGTCTCAACTTCTCAACGGATTTATTAAGTATGTTTAATGCCTACTACCCACTGGAAAGAATCCATCTAACGTGACCGCCAATAGTCTTTTTCTACCCCTTCTTTCTGCTCAAACATCTAAAACTCCACCGAAAACAAAAGATCGCCCTTATTGGCATTTTCTCTCTAGGTGCTATTACGTTGATAGTCAGCCTGTCCCGGTTTATTGCCTATAATGCCACTGATTTTGAGCTTGACGACCAGTCTGGCAGTATGTCTTTCTAGTCCCTGCTATATAATATTCTTCGGCTGACCTAGTATAGATACCTTGTCTCTCGCCGAGATGAGCACCGCTGTTATAGTCGTGTGCCTCCCAGGCCTTCGAAGATTTATCATGCGATCGAAATCATCTACAAATCGCTCCTCGTCGAACCAACCCAGTGGCTATGGCGTTCACACAAAGATCACCGGAAGAGGCCAGAATGCTGAGACACCTCCATCGCAGTACGCTAAATGGGGCGTGAGAGATGATGAGATCGAGCTGGTAACTCACATTCGCGTTTCACACGAACGATTGAGTCCAGATGATACTCGCAGCGCGAGCGGGAAAAGTGCAGTCAGTCAGACTTTTAAAGTATAGGGTTTCGGTTATTAGACTTAGGCGTTGGAGGAAATGTAACGTGTATGACAAGCCAGGGAGCCAAAAGCCCTTATTATGTATATAATTAGACTTTATTTAATGATGCGTGCAAGGCTTAGTGCTATGCCTAAGCTGAAGCATATGTAAGAGTTTTGCGTTACGTTTATCTTTGTAGTTGACATTCTGGCATTACTGTCACGGGTATTTTTATGACAAGTTCTCAAAGGCAATCGTGGTGAATCATATCGCCATTTCGTTGACTTTTATAGAGTCCCAAGATCAGCTTTTTTTCTACTGGCGCACTGTAGCTTATGCACTAAAAGGGCTGATTGGACAAGAACAGTTGGTTTGCTTGAAATGAAATTAGTAATTGTATGTATAAGATTCAGAAGGCAGAATTATTAATTTAGCCACAAAAGAGAGGGGGTGCCATCCGCTCGAATGAAAGCTGGGATCTCCCCCCTTCTCGTTCGATAAGAGATAATATAAGTTCACCAATGGCCTTGGGTCCTTATTGGGGCTTTGGTATGCTGCCAGGAGTGTTTTTGTAACTGTTATGCTTGCACCACACACCTCACCTCAACCAATGATCTGCATAAAAGTGTATCTACTGATCAGTTCATACAGAGCGCCACGCATAGGCTGAATGCACTTTTTCCAAATGTTCTCCCATGATTAATTGGGGATGCCTTTCATTCTATTTATCACGAGATCTAGACACTGAAGCCTGGTATCTTAATTTTATGTCATTGTTGTAAAGAGAAATCAACTTTTTATGTTCAAGAATTGATCAAATTGAACAATAAAACTATTAGATAGGCATCATAGCCAGCGTACATAATTGATGCAAGCATAGCGATCTGCCTTCGCTATGGAGATTTGGAGGCACCAATAAACGAAGGCTTGTGCTGCCAGTCTGTCACACAGGCTCCACTCCTACTTGCACATTGATATGTAGGTAAGCCCAACACTTGATGCCTTGTTTCCAATGCACATTTTTGCAAGATTTATAACATAAGAGGGTCAAGTCTGCCTGGGCAATCTCATACAACCTTAACCGTAAGGCATTCGCTTCCAAAGCTAGGCGCGTCATGTACCAAAGCAATGGCATGCTTTCCGAATATAAGATAGTCCATCCATTCGTACCAGTTGACTCATCGCCACCTGTTTTCACTTTATCCCATTCAATCAATCGACTCTTTTTTGCTGCTACTTTTCGGACCTTCAAGGCCAATCAGTTTCCATCATGGCTGAGGCGATTGGGACTGCTTCCGCTCTGATAACTATATGGGATCTAGTTAGTAAGGCTAAGGGGATGCGTGATCAAATAAAAACAGCCCCAGGTGCCTGGAAGCGATACTGTGATGGCCTAGAAAACCTAGGTCATGTAAGCAATACAGTAGCCGCAACACGAAAGCACAAGCGTTAATCTATTCCAGGTCCAGAACGTCCTCGAAGAAATGGTTCAAAGTACGCCTCGCATGGCGATTCCCATGATTCAAGTTGGCGAAGGCAAAAGTCAAAATCTCGTATCATTCGTCAATAAGAATCTCGAGACTGTCCGCAAGCAGGCAGTCAACATCCTAGACCGGCATAATCTAGAAACACACCGTTCAAGCGCAAAGAGAATTCTCGAACGGCTCAAACTCTATAAGGAGAGTTATCTGTTCGTCTTGGATGAGCGAGAGATCAAATCTTTAGGAGAAGCCATCGAGTCTGCCAAGTTGACACTCCACCTAGCATTACAGTTATTGTATACAAATACGCTCTTCTCAGGGTAAGTTAACCTCAAATTCTACATGAATGCCCAAGTTGACCATGACGCGTCAAAGGGGACAACGAATGGAAGAAGAGCTTAGAAATATCCATGATAGCATGAGAAAGCAGGCAGATGCGTTAGAAGCGATTGAGAAGAATAACAAGTTGAGCCAAATACCCCTAGAGGTCAACTTGAGAAAGGGTTCTGCGTCTCTACTCAAAAGGGCCACGAGAGGTTCAATGTTGCGACTCGGTCGACCAAAGAAGAAATCCAATCATGCTTTTAAAGCTTTGGTAGAGTCTGAACCCGTTACGGTATCCCAGCTGGTAGAGTCAGAAGCGCGACTGTCACCTGGTACTGTATCACAAGCCATGACACTAGAGGAGCAGGATGAACTGGCCGAGATGAAAGAGGAGACACATGACCTCGACATATCTGAAGCAAGGGTCAATGCGTGTGACAAGACAGGCGAGAAGCGGCAGAATCGGCAAGATGAGAACCATTCATCTCTGAGCAAATCACTTATCATGGTGCGCCAGGAAAAGCCACAGAACCGACAATACGACCTTGTCTGGCGTGATGGCGAGATATTCAGTATTGGTACCGATACTGATATGTACAAGGCTGCTTTTGAAGCACAGATTGGGGACTATCAAAGTATCCCAATGTTTAGACTTGATTATCTCTTGGAGAACCTAGCCGATGCACAACAAGGCCAAGACGCGATTGCTCAGGATGATCTTGAGGAACTTTTAGCACTTGAAATGCCTTCTCTCGAAGAATCGGATATGGAACCTGCCACCGAGAGCTTCTCCGTTCCAATAGATTGCCAGCGTCCCACTTATGCATTTGTTTGAAAGGGTGTTGACTTGGAGAAGTACATTCTGGATGCGACGACTTCGCTTCCGTTTTGCGTTTGGGTTGTCTGTGACTTACAGCCATGCCAGATGTTCGCTCTTCAGGAGCCGTGCGATAGCGTGTGTAAGCACGTAAGATTGGAAGTAATGGACATATCTACACTTCAGAGAGCACTTCCCTATACCATGACCTTCCGGTCCATGAGCTACGGTATGTTACTAAACGATGGAGCAGCGATTAGTACACAAGCCGATCTCAACTTGGAGTCTTTCAACAAGTGCAAGAACGAATGTCGACACACATGGATAGAGAGTGTCTCATCGCCAGAGGTATGCTGTGTACGACCAGTCAACCTTCGGGCTTGGTTGAGCGATGATATCGCTGAAGGTGAAACCTTCGCGTCAGAGGAAGATGGTGCTTCCTACGAGGACTCCATCTCTGTCAATCCAATCATCGACGATGACCGCGGTGATTATGATGATGTTGATCAACGTGCAGTGGACCTATGGCAAAAAGTCATCAAAGGCGGCTCTGACATTCCGGCTCGTATTGACCTTGGTTTACTGGTCAGCTACCTCAAGGTAGTCGACAAATGTGACCTTGGAGAACTGTATTCGTCTCAAGGGTTAGATTGGGCTGATGCATTACTGCCCAATATATCGACATCATTTGACGAGGATGCGATAGCGTGGCTCTGGATTCTATGGAGGCTTCATATGGCAACTGAGTTTAAGGAGTTATCCGCTATTGTAGCTCAGCAGGCAACATGTCCCCTTGTCCCAGAGCATGACAGGCATGGAGTTGAGATGCCCCAATACATTATTAGTACGTACAGTGGACTCTGGTCCGCATTCTCAAAGGTGATAAAGTTACTGATGATGTATTAGATGCGATCGAACAGAGGAGAATTGATGCGATTGAACAGGTCAGCGAGTGTGTCTGCCTGGTATATTTGTTTTGCAAAGAGTACGAAGATTCAATCGAGCAGAGCCGGCCCAGCTGGGGTCGCAAATCACAAACAACAAGCTCGACTTCGCCAGTGACATACTTGCTCCTGGAAACTGAGAAACATCTACCAGGTGTTCAAAAAGCAGACAATCCGTACTTTCTCGATATTAGTTTCGAAGATACGGCCAAGTGGATTCGCTCAATGATGAACCCGGAGAATTGGATAGTTAGGACTCTGCCTCCAGTGACGGCAGTAACCCAGCTTCTGGCATATCTGTCGTTCTCGAATCTAGGAGTCCTTCAGCGCGAGGTCGAAGAATCTACCGTCTTATCCTCTCACGTTCAAAAGGAGTTCACAAGTCTGATCACCAGGCTAGAAGCTGAAGACTGGGGTATAGACTTGGACACACTTACCTGAGACCGATTCTTAACGAATAAGTACATGAGATATTATTACAGCATATCTTCTCCGTCTCTCGTCAATTGATAAGTACGGTATATATACAAGCCAGCCTCGCTATGGATTTGACTGCACTTCCAAGAAGCAGTGTCGCACATTCAAAGGTCCCCCATGGAAAACAGCCGGTGCGCTTGCGCTTCAAGTTCGAATATTAGTATGAAAGTATATATTATACTAAATGCTGCATACCTCATCCCATCTTCTGCTTGGGTCTCTGAACTCGAGATGCAGGCGATGAGCAAACTTGATCAGTCGTTGGTCAATATGAAATAGGTAAAGTAAATATCGCGGGTTAGATGTCACTTGCCGAGCTATGTACGGCCTATGAGAAATGCTCAAAATAGATCAAGAGACAATATATTTGCAGCTGGTTCATAGGTGTTCTAGTGACCTCATTTTATCGAACTGGGACCGGATGCGTTTCGATGTTAGATTATGCACGAGGAAATTGGATGCTCGTAAACAGCAAAGCCGGAGCAGGCTATTGGCAGACCGTTGCTTTTCCCCTGGATTTTCGCTGACTAGTCACTGGACGGGACGTGTTAGCGTGCAGCTGAGATCAATAGTTCACTAATGATAGCGCGCTAGTGTCAAGCCCCAACGCCATAAAGATATTGCAGCGCCCATTTACGTATTGTTACTGATTCCACCTTCTTTTGTATCTCAATTCCAACTTTGGTCATTCGCTAACCATGTATACTCGCGCGTTTCTTTCTCTGGCCGTTGGCCTCATTGGCGTGGCTGCTAGTCCTTGCAAGCCCTTGACGTCAGGTATGTTGACCAGTTGTTTAGCACTAAGCTTTAGCTGATGGGGTTCCGTACAGCTTCTATCGTTTCTTCTACGGCTTTGACATCGAGCGTCGCTGAGCCTACTGTGTCGACCTCTGTTGAATCCGCTGTCACTGAGACCTCGACTTCGACCGAGTCTTTAGTAACTGATACACTGACTTCAACTGCTGTGGACTCTACCGTCACCGATTTGACAACCACTGCCTTGACCGCCACGTCCGCCGACTCAACGACACTCTTTACAACAGAAACTTCCACTGCTACAACCGATTTCTCTTCCACCGAGACCTCAGCCGATACCACCACCGCCGACGCGACTACCACTACATCCGACGCCCCACCCGTGATCACCACCTTCGCCGTCGTCGCTGGCTCCGGCCCCTCAGCCAACAACTTGCTCAAATCAGACAACAACTTCGGCACTCCTCTGTACTTTGGCTCAAGCGTCACTTTCCCCGGTCAGCACTACAATATCGACGCCGCCACCGGACAGATCAAAGCCGGCGCCATGTCACTCTGCGCATGGTTTACACACAGCGTGACGAATTACGCCTACATCACTGCATGCAACAGCGACAATGAGAATCTCACCCTCGGCGTGGTTTATCTAACCTGCCAGGCCCCTACTGAAGGGTCTGCCCTCCAGTGTAGCGTGCCAGTGCTAAGCTGTACTCAGTTGGGTGGTGGCGTTCAGAGTTGCGCTGCGACGACGGATAGGCTGAGTCACTTTACCATGCAAGGTGACACTGGATTGTTGAATATCGTTGCTGATGGTTTCACGGGCATTAATCAGACGCCTGTTGATCTGGTTGTCCACCAGGCTGGTGTTGCTGCTCCGACACCTTGAGCTGTGGTTAGAATATGAAGAGAGTCCAGGGACTACCATTTAGTCTGTAGGCCTACTTTATCAATTTCCCGTATATAGTTTTTTAATGAGAATGGTGGATATACTCGAATGGACAAGACTCTTATCGAGTAAGCTGTTTATAAATAAGCAATCCAACCTCCAACTTTAGTTCTTCTTATGGCTATTATCAAGACATCATTTATCGGTATGTAGCCACTAACAGCTCGGTATGGTCATCGGATGCCTGTCTGTTTCACCTTGCTCTTGATGAAGCTGTACATCATAAATTGTGTCATGTAACTATGTTGAAATCAGAAGTAAAGTAGATAGATGCCGCTTGAACTGTTGACGCGAGAGCAAGATTGAAGATTTGTAATTGATCTGTTGGAGGTGGATCTATAACAGCAATGCACGAAGGAGGTACGAGAGGTGAAGAAGGGAATAATCGTTTCGGACTCTTGAGTTGTTTTATATAAGTGGAAACGGCAGTGATTTCTTAAAGACTTGTTGTTCTCCGTCTTGCTGACCTAGCTGAAGATGATCTCATGCAAACTTGAAACACCCTGTATTTCCCAGTCGATTCAACCACATCTCAACATCGGAAGACAGTCCCCGAGCAAACTCATCATCAACCGTTCCAACTTGCCAAGCATTAGTCATAACCAATTCTCCACCTTTGGTAGAGATAACATTGAGAGTTAATGCTGCTCCGAAAGAAGGCGAGCTTTGAGCGAAGCTGGCACCATCGATACTCCACTTGTCCTTCCCATCGCTGTTCTCCGGAAGTCCGCCTTGGACGACGCCTAGGTTACTTACTTCAAAGGCATGCTCGCGCGACTTACTGAGGCCTTTGAAGTATGACGGCCAATCACCAATGAACTTAGCCAAGCCCACCGTATCATTCTTGGTACCTTGACTTAACTTTGCCAGCAACCCTTCTCTGATTGTTCTGGCAACGTCCCAAACGGCATCCTCAAGATTTGAATCTAAATCGGGGTTCGCTTTGACATCGCTAAACTGCTGGCGGATCTTTGCAACAAGACCTTTTTCAAAGATAAAAGGCCAGTAGGCATAACAGTTCATAATCGTCTTGTTACAATCAATATCGGACTTTCCAACTTGGAATTGTCTGAAACAAACAGGCGTTCCGCATGAGAATGCTCGAGCCTTATCGTCAGAGAGTCTTGTCGCTATCGATACCATGAGGAGTGTGTTTAAAAGTGCAGTCAAGGTCGTCTCATGCTTTCGACAAGCGTCCAACACTGACGGGAAAGCGTCTTTCGCAACCCGTATCCATGAAAGGCGAGTCTTTGTTGGCTCAGCGAAAATGGGCGCCCAAGTCGCCATATGAGGCTTAGTTGATAATTGCGGAAGAAACTCGCGGCTAAGTTCTGATGCGATGTAGCCTAGTGAGATAGGAAGATCGATTAATTGATCCATCGGAGGCGTGTGGGGAGTGATAGGAACGTCGAAAGATCGGTTCTTCAGCGTGATGTTGTTGGTTTCTGGCGTATTAAGGCAAGCGAGAAAAGTATCGTGAAGTATCTTGCCACTCTTTCCATCACCTGCCGAATGATCCCATGCAAAGACGACATCCATAAACTTAGGGTATTTGTGTATCACCACCCTCCAGCAGGGCTGTTTCTCGAGATTGAGATATGGGTTATTGACCTGCCATTCCAGGGCATCACTAAGCGAATTCTCGCTGTCTTCAGAAGGCTCAGACCACGTTATATGGTTGTTAAAGTCGATGCGATCCAGGCGGACCCAAAGGGGTGTTTTAGTGTCGTCATCGATCCGTCCGACGGTTAAAGCCGGATGCTGAAGAATGGCATGTGCAAATGCAGTCTCAATTGCATGCTTGAACGAGTCTGTATCCAAAGCCAAAAGTGCTTCTGGTATAACGTAGCGGCAGGACAGAGCGCATCCGATATAGAGTCTCAGTAGGTGCTGAGCGCTTTGAAAGCATTCACTGGCAGTTGTTAGGTTTACCGTAAATAAAAGTGAAAGTTTAATACGAACTTGGGACTGAGTTTTCTCAGGATTTTTGCTTCCTCATCTGGGCTTCTAGCGCTCTTCTGCCCAAGGAAGCTGGCGATCATGTTAGCGAATTATTCTTGATTGCGGCTAAGAAAGGAATGGATACAAATGAGCTAAACAAGTTCGAGCGGGACAAGGCTATTTATACAGTACCCGTTGGCTCGAGCAAGGGGGAGGCCAACGAAGCCAACGGGTAGTTTGTTGAAAGTGTATTAGAAAGCCGAGTCCAAAAGTTACTTTGGGACTTGTGCGAGGATGCTTATCCAGTCCAATCAGATCGAGCCATTGTTTTCACTGGCGTGGTTTTTCGCTCCCCCTTTTATTAGTGCTGACGCATGATGGATCCTAGCTACACGGTTCGGAATTCCGATTAATTACATCAGAGTTCACAGTAGATAGTTAAGACCCAATTGTTGAAAGATTTTGGAATGAGGTGCAGGTATTAGTGAGGGAATAAAAACCAGTTAGTTGGCAAATATTTAGCTTCTAAAGTACCTTATCTGTTGTACACAATCGTGCCGCTATTAATATCCTTGGGCCAGGTAATTTGGTCTGAATTTTGAAATTCTGCCTTTTGGATCTGGCATTGCCAGCTTACAATTACACTTGACTACAATAGTTCCTTTTGCTTCCAATTAACTGCAGTACTGTTTTAGTTGCTGTACGTGTATTCAGATGTGGGCGCGATGCAAGATGACGCCAGGCCTTGAGGCCAAACGCCAGTTTGTAATTTCCTGTGACTAAGCATATTCACCTTTACATGAGGAATATTTAGAACTCCTATCAGAGGCACTCATTTGCCACGGCTAGGGTCTTTATTGCTCTAGGTGTGCTAGACTTATAGCCTAGAATGAGATGCATAGTCAATCTGGGGGCAGAATCTCTCACGAGGGTGCTTATCTTCTATATAAACAATTACATAGTAGGCGTCATCATCTATCATACTTAGGTTAAAATATATAGAAGGTGTAACAAGCAAGTCTGTGAAAATTACTTCTGGCCGAATGTGTTATAGTCTCTTCCAAGCGACATTAATGGGTCCCAAGGCATCCATCTATTGATCTCCCTGGCAAGTATTAACAAGCTACAGTTACTAACTCTGGCAACGCAAAGCCTTAGCTCTTTATGTAGTAGTTTACTATTTGCTAAACTTCCTAGGCTCATATACTATTTATTCTACATCAAGGCACTGGCGTCTCTATGTCCGCATTCTTTCGGAAACTAGACCTGCAACTCCAACATACCAACACTGTGGCTTGATATTCTGCTTCAGCTGACCGCCCGTCAGCTCATCAACCCCGCTCAACCTCCCCATTTCCGATCTATCACGAAAGAATGCCAAGCCTTTCTTGTATCCCGCCCCATAACAATGGTCGATCCAATATCCATCATCGGCCTTGTAGGCCAAATCTCTGACCTTATCCAACGAGCTTACAATTACGGCAAAGGAGTCCATGATGCTCAAAGTGACATGCGCAAGCTCTACACCGAGCTTCTCGGTCTAAAAGGTGTATTAGAGCAGCTCGAGAAACTAGACATCGCGTCAGCTGAACCGCATATCGCCGATCTAATACACTCAAAGGAGTTTCGCAAGACTTTGTCTTCGACGTCGGAGGTTGTTAGTCGCCTTGTTGAGAATTTGAATAAGAAGCAGACTTCGTCTCGCCGTGTGAATGCGTTTTTATGGCCGTGGGTGAAAGATGATGTGAAGGCGGATATTCAGGATCTTGAACGTGTGAAGACTTGGTTTATTGTGATGATGATGGCTGAGAACTCGTACGTTCTTTAATCACTTACTCCTAGTATTGAGTGTCTCTGATTACACTAGGACGCAAATGGAAGTCTTGATGACTCAGTCGCTTGAGCTTTTGAGTATCGCCAGAGAGGGTCAAGCGAGGGGGAATCTCAAGGATGAAGGTATGTATCAGACATGCCAGTCTTTGCTAATGCTTACGTCTTGAACAGAGGAAAAGAGAGAAAAGATCCGTGAATGGATGCAACCATTTAGTCCCAAACAGCTGCATGCGAAAGCCGTTAAAAAGAGGATGAAGGATACTGGATCATGGTTCTTGGATGGTGACTTCAAAGTTTGGATGGATGGTGATGAAGGCTCCCCACGGATCCTCTGGCTTCGCGGCAAATGTGAGTCTACGGCCTTTTTATCTGCTCAATCTTGCGCTCTTTCTAACCAGAATATATGTAGCTGGGTCCGGAAAAACGACATTGCAGTAAGCCGAATCATCCGTTTCTTGTAGCCGATGCTCAAAAGATAGCAGTGCCGCTGCAGTCGAGCAACTCAAGTCCCATCAACAAGAAAACCCCAGAACCGGATTCGCGTTCTTCTACTGTTCATTCGACGACAGAGAGTCGCAGCAGCCTCTTAATATCCTTGGGTCTATCTTATATCAACTCTCAGAACAGCATCCAGAAGCCCTAGAAGGCATCGACCAGTTGCGCAAGTCCGGCGAAGTGTTGGGTGAGAATGCTTTACTAAAGCTAATTTCGCAGTACGTCTCCGAGTTTGAGAGTTTCTATATATCAGTTGATGCTATCAACGAGAGCTTCGCCTGTATCGAAGTGTTTGAGTTTCTTCTACAGCTTGTGGCCGACAACCCCAGCGTGCGACTGTTTGTGACAGCAATATCTAGCTGTTCGCATTGGTTGGAGGACCTTCAACTGGAAGAGCCACTAGAAATGATCGAGGTGGATATGGGTACAGGAGATGTTGATAGAGATATTGACTTCTACATCACCACACGAATGAGCGAGGAGCGTCTGCTGAGGCGACTCAGCAACGAGACCAAACTTGAGTTGCGTGAGAAAGTTCTTGGCAACGCCAAAGGAATGTGAGCAAGCCCTCACAATAACCTTGTATATGCCTCCGCTGAAATTTTCAGGTTTCGCTACGCCCAATGCCAGCTCGACGCCCTCAGCACCCTGCGAACAGCAAAGATGGTTTTCGACGCCCTCTATGATCTCCCAAAGAACATTGACGAAGTCTACGAAAAGATTCTGCTTAGCATCCCGGACGCAGATAGACTTCTTGCTAGAGAATCGCTCTTCTTCCTCTCTGTAGCGCTGCGACCACTTACGATACAAGAACTGGCAGAAGCTGCAGTTTTGGACGATTATAACGCACGTATCGATGATGAGTACAGGCTGCCAGAGCCCATGGTGTTGCTGGAGATATGCCAAGGCCTAGTGGATTACGATGCAGTAACAAGCGTGGTTACGTTGGCGCATTCATCAGTTCGGGCGTATATCACCTCTAGTTACACACGCGAAGGCGACATTGGCTGGTTCGGCTACAACATCCCCGGCATACACGGCGATATCGCCAATAAGTGTTTATCATATTTGCTTCTTGAGGATTTCCAAGACGGCTGCTGCACCAACGACGAGCTTGAGAAGCAGTTTGAAGATTATCCTCTTCTTCGCTACGCCTCTCAATATTGGCCACTTCACGCAAGGCTAGCTGACCGTGAAGGACGCCACGAGACCTCTGCGTTGGTATTTTGTCTAAGTCACAAGAAATCTGGTGGTGGAAACTTCAGCTTTTGGGTTCAGTGCCTGATGCCCTATACATCGAGGGATATCATCACGGCGAGCGAGCCTCTGTACTACGCTTCTTCCTTCGGGCTTACTGATCTTGTCAAAAGTCTACTGACCTCTGGAAGTATAGATGTTGACGCTCGGGGTGGTCGTTACCAATCCAGTGCGTTGCATGTAGCATGTTACAGAGGACATGCTGAAATAGCCCGCCAGTTGCTTGAGTGCGGCGCAGATATTAATCTTCGCGATAGTGATGGTCGTACCGCGTTATTCTGGGCAGAGAAGTTGGGACGAACTGACATTGTTGATCTTTTGCAGGATCCCAAATATGCGCAAACTAAAGGACACAGTGTTATGACACTCTCGGATCTTCCAGAGTATATTGACTACCCGATGTGGTTCTGCTGTGCTTGCAATAACGGACCTCAACGAGGAAGATTCAATGAATGCTGGGGCTGTCGCAGTCATCAGAGGTGCGAGAAGTGCATCAAAGTGGCTGGCTTGGAGGATATTGAGAAGGTTCCTGAGTTGCAGAGTCGATGGGTATGTTGTAATTGTGAAGCGGGGCCATCAAAGATTGAAACAAAGGACTGCCAGGATTGTGAACATGGGAAATGTCGAAGGTGCTGGGTCTTTAACGTTTCAGTTTGAGATGGGGATATGATAATCATTGACTGCAGAGGCAAGCAAACATGGTGCACTGTTGAATACAAGTGTCGATATTCTATTCT
The DNA here is from genome assembly GCA_003353625.1 of Fusarium fracticaudum. Classification (NCBI taxonomy): domain Eukaryota; kingdom Fungi; phylum Ascomycota; class Sordariomycetes; order Hypocreales; family Nectriaceae; genus Fusarium; species Fusarium fracticaudum. The sequence goes on from PDNT01000009.1 coordinate 320,692, forward strand.
AATGACTTGCATACCCGAAAACCACCCGAGACCTGCTATCAAATTATTAGATTCCAAAAGACAAGGAAGCGATAAAAGCACTATTCGACGACCTGCACGGCTTTAAATGTTCTTTGAAACTCCTGGAGCGATGCTCTCCAGCTTCTCTAACAACTCCTCATACAGCGCAGCCTGGATCTTTGCTCCAGTCTTGTTAGTGACATGACAAGCAGGACTACGGCGATATTAGCTCGAAGGAAATTAATACGAAATGAAGGAGGACTTACTCGCGAACCTGACAATTATTCATATACTGCCCATTGCTTTCTTGACCAGCCAAGACTCCAGTGACAAGCGCACGGCTTCCCATTTCTGTTGACCGAGCTAGAAAGTCAGGCGGCGCAACGTCTTGCTTCTCTCGCATAAGACCTGATTTACAGTAACTTGGATTTGGCGCATTGATGATCACATCTGACTTTTCGGCGGTCTTGAGACGAGATGCGATCTCGCGAGTGATGTACAGCACTATAAGCTTGCTGACGTAGTATCGAGATTCCATGATGGACTTTTCGGGGTCGTTGAGTCGTGAGAAGATCTTTCCCGCCTTGTCATCGGGTATCAGCTCTTTGATGGGAGCCCAGTAATGTGTAGCTGAGTTGGGAATGACGAATTTGCCGGGGTATGAAGATTTCTGAAGCTTGGGAAGAAGAAGAAAGAGGAGGAGGAAAGTTGAGATGACGTTGACTGTAATTGTTCTCTCGTTATCCTCAGCCGTTGAGAACTTGAAAGAAGTTGCAAGGCCAGCATTGGCTAGTACAACATCAATGGTTGGCAACTCAGCAATAGCCCGAGCCGAAAATGCCTTGACAGATTCGTAGCCCGCCATATCAAGATGCCAAACTGCGACAGACTCTGGAGCTCTCTTCGTCAACTGGAGGAGCTCCTTTCGTGCTGCTTCACCCTTGTCAAGGCTGCGAACGGCCATGATGAGTTTACCGACTCCAAGACGGAGAAGATGTTGGCTAGCCTCAAAGCCAAGACCAGTGTTGGATCCAGTGACGATCATGATTTTGTCTGACAAGTCATCTTTTGTTTCGGGGTATGGGAGGTTGATGAAGAGGTTAGAGTAGATGGTACCAGCGATACCGTAGAGACTTGAGGCGATCGACATTGGTGCAGTAAATGTGAAGGCGAAATAAGATAATCAGAGTTCTTGTGTATGTTTGATTGATGTGGATGATTGATGATAATAATAATATAAGAGAATGTTGAACGGCTATTGTCGTTCTTATATATCGTTCATATCTTGCGATAATCCTATGGCCGAGGCGGGTTTAATATCTCCGCTTACAAAAGCAACCAATCACAACATCGCGGGGTTAATAACTCCGCCCCTTCCCCGATCCCCGTCATCATTTGCTTATCTCCCTTCATCAACAACACATTCCTTCAACAAGCCTTAAACCTGGTACAAATCATGATTGGAGCAAGTAAGAAGATCCCAACGCCAATTGGTCTCTCAGATGCAAGCGCTGATGATATCCAGCCAAAGCTGAGAAGCGGACCCGACTGCCCAAGTCCTGCGAGCCTTGTCGCGCACGAAAGTGAGTCCCAAGCCAAGAGGGTTAGATCATGGCGCTGACTTCGGTAGGGCGAGATGCAATAGGGAGCTGCCCTGTGATACGTGTATTAAGAGGAATTATCACACGCTGTGCCGCTATGCTTACAACGTTGATAGACAGGATAAGCGCTTGGATGGAAAATCTGTTTCTGATCGTCTCAACCCCACGGCGACTCAAAAGACACAGAATTCAAACCCTGCGTCTTATACATCTACCAATGGAAATACAGCTCAGAATCAAAATGGATTATCAGGCATCGATAATGTTCAGCTTTCTGGCATCTCCAGATCAGAGGCTGCCGCCGGCAGTAGCCACACCGCCTCCAGCGGCCTTATGGGTCAAGTCGACCCAAGTCACTGGTCCTCCATGCTCCAAAACATCAGAGCCATTCGCGAAGAGTTACCCGCTGCGAGTCCGCATACCTCGACTCTCAGTTCAGTCACGCTGAACAACGACGTCCCCACGAGTCATGTCAACTTGGATATGGGATCTCCTGATGGCGTGACAATTGAGCATATCCTATCAGCCATACCGCCACGACAAGTCTGTGATACTCTTGTGTCTGTGTTCTTCCTGTCGCACTACACTATGATGCGTAAGTCAGTGGATGCACTTCTTAACTGAAGCTAACCGTGGCACGACAGCCATTCTGCACCCTACAAAGTTTGAACAGGAGGTCAGTATTTACAGGCGAATTCGGAACCTAGCTAACACTTGCCCAGTACGAATCATTCTGGGACTCGCCATCGGAAACATCACCGGTGTGGATCGCGCTACTTCTAGCTCTTCTAAGTCTATCAGCAGGCGTCTATGAAATCTCAGGAATGGCACGCTCCTCTCAGCTCCCAATACCCTCCAGCAAAGCTCTCTCCAAGAAGACTGAAGAATGTTTGCTCCTGAGCAACTACACCGCCGCTAATGAACATTGCGTCGAAGCATGTCTTCTTCTCCTCGTCGGATGCTGGCTTCGTGCCAAAGTATCTGATACTAACCTCTGGTTCCTCATGGGTAGGGTAGTGCAACTTGCCATCTGCAAGGGTTATCATCGAGATTCGATAAAGGTACCAGGCTCTAGAATCTCGCCGTTCGACGGGGAGATGAGGAGACGAGTCTGGGTCTGTTTGTATCAGCTTGATTCTCTCATGTCATTCCAGATGGGCTTGCCAAGCATGATACCGTCAGACTTCTGCGATACAGAGCTACCGAGGAACCTGAAACAATCCGACTTTTATCCCGGTATCCTAGAGCTCCCTCCGCCTAGACCCCTTTCTGAGAGTACGACTATCTCATATGCTATTGTCAAAGCTTCTGTGATGGGCATGTTCAAGAAAGTGGTCAAGCATACTCGATACGTTACCCCAATGACGTATCAAGAGACAGTCTCACTTGATGCTGAAGTCAGGGCAGTCTATGACAACATACCTGATAACTTCAAATACAAGCCTCTCACTAGCTTCATCGTGGACGAGATTAGTATCATAATGAGCAGAATAACTATAGAGTTACTGTACCTCAAGAGCATCATCGTTCTTCATCGTCAATATTTAACAGACAGACAAGACAGCAAGCTTGCGTTCTCAAGAAAGGCCTCGCTTGATGCAGCGGAAAGGTTACTTGAGAGACAGGCCGAGATACATCAGATGACTTTGCCAGGTGCTTTGCTGTATGATAAGAAGTGGATGATTACGTCGTTGACTCTGAGTGATTTCACTCTGGCTGCTATGGTTATCTGTTTGGATCTCACCGTTGGTATACGAAATAGTATCAGAACGGGAACTCGTACGGAGGAAGAAGAACTTCGCAAAAACTTGAAGATCATCGAAAAGGCCCACGGAATATGGTCCAGTTCGTCAGATACTTCGGAGGGACGAATAATTTCTCACGCTTTAGAATCGACTATTCGACGGGTGAACGACTTCCTTAACACGTCATCAGCTACAACGAATGATCTGGATTGGTCAGCTTCTACAACAGACACAGAGACACCTGACTACATAATGAACAATTTCGACATGATTGATAGCATCGACTGGGTAGGTCTTGAAGGTCATATTTTTGTATGTTGTGCATATTAACAGTTTCTGCAGAGTCTTCTAGATAATCAGATCCAAGACCCAAGCAGCATTCAAGACTTTGATTTGGATGTGTGGCTGATGGATACGGCTGGGCCTCTGGATTCGGTATGATGATTGGTGTTGGAGGGCTTTTCCGACAAGTGGCGTGGCTGGAAAAGTATTTATTATTGATTGTGATTCGATGCATGCTTGAACCAGCAAGAAGAGCTAGATCCAAGCAGAAACATGACGACCATGGTCCATTCACATCATCGTTCACTGCTATTCACCACCGACCCTCCACATTTCGGAAGTAGCTTCAGAATTCACCCTCTCTTCATGCGGTCAGCAGGAGCTCTGTACCAGTTTTCAATTGAAGGTAAAACCTCCTTACAGGGCCTGCTATCTCTTTTTTTTTATCGCGCAAATCCACCTTACCTGAAAACCCCCTCCTCGAATGTAACAGCAACCGGATGACAACCAACAACCTGGCAAACGCTTAGACACCATTGGTCAACAACTTGTCGCCTATGCATACAACATGCAATAATGTCATGATATGTTCCTTGTCACTTCCTTTGCTGGCCTCGCTTCGGAATATCCCCGCCCGACTCCTTGTGCGTTCCAAACAACCAACAGGTTGAAAGGAATTAGCTCTGCTCTTTTCCTTTAAATTCCTTCCTTGTTTCCTATACTTTGCCATCCATTCCTTGTTATATTCTCTATTATTGACAGCATGTCCAACACTAGCAGCCCAAAGAGCCGGTCTCCGCGATCGCCCCAGGATCCGTCGGTGGCAGTCAACGAAACAATCGCAGTTGACGACCCTCAAGATGAGGAGGAGGACTTAACCTTAGGATCTGACGCTGAGAGCTCGACGGATTCTATTTCATCGAGCATTCTCAATTATCGTACGATCAATGGCAGAACCTTTCACAGTGAGAGAGGAAACGCGACGTACTGGGGATCGAACGATGAGCGCCAAAGTGATGCCATGGATATCGCGTGAGATACCCCTCCTGCGAAAGCCGTACTACCTCTCGCCTAACAGATCACTGCCCAGTCATCACATATGGACACTCGCCCACGATGGAGAGCTATACTTTGCGCCTCTGGAAGACAACATACAGGTTCGTTTAATAACACAATACAATAATGTTCCTGTCTTGTTGCTGAGATATTTGTGCCAATTATCAGAAAGTTCTTGACGTCGGGACTGGAACTGGTATGAACTGGCCTTCCTTGTGTGACAGCGAGATTACTCGGACTGATTTATATTGCAGGTATTTGGGCTATGTAGGTTAGCTATCGCACGGTAGTTCACCCATTCCTAACCAACTTTCAGTGACTTTGCGGACAAATTCCCTGGATGCGAGGTCATCGGTACCGATATTTCACCCATCCAGCCCGGCTGGGTCCCACCCAACTTGAAATTGTGAGCTACTCGATTACATTTGTCTGTATAGATAAAATATCTAACCCGATATCAGCGAGATTGAAGATTGCACCCAACAGTGGACATTCCCATCTGAGTCATTCGATTACGTTCACCTTCGTTATCTGGTCGGCTGCATTCCAGACTGGACAGAGCTTTTCAGCCAGGCATACAAGACTCTCAAGCCTGGTGGCTGGGTTGAGAGCTTCGAAATTTCCCCGACTGCAGAAAGCGACGATGGTACCGTCACATATGACTCTGCAATGGCTCAATGGGGAAGAATTTTCATCCAGGCTTCAGAGAAGATCGGCAATAGCTTCACAGTCGTCGACGATAAGGTCCAGAGGCCTGCTTTACAAGAGGCGGGATTTGTCGACATTCACGAGTGGGAGTTCAAGGTAAAGTACAAGACCATTCTGCTGCAGTGTCAGTAACTAACTTGAAAAGTGTCCCTTGAACCCCTGGCCCAAGGACCCTAAGCTCAAAGAGATTGGCCGGTTTGGAGAAGTCTTCCTCACCCAGGATACTGAAGGTTTTGTAACATTGGCCGCCAATCTATTGGGCTGGTCGATGGAAGAGGTCCATGTTTATATTGCCAAGTTCCGACGTGAGGTTCGGAACCGGAAACATCACGTCTATATACGTCTTAGGGCTGTCTGGGCACGTAAGCCAGAGGCAAAAGAGGAGCCGGCACCCGCATAAGCATGAAGCCGTACGAATTTACGTCGGAAGCTGGTTAGCAAGCGGGTCGTGGCGAAAGGGGGCGTCTTGACGAGAGCGAGACGCTCTAGCAATCACTTCTGGTCGTTTCGACCGAGGCAGATACTGCGAGCTTAGGCAATCCAGCCGCCGAAATATAAAGTTACCTAGATGAAAGTATCAAACATAAAGGTCAACGCTGTTCAGTCATCGTCCAGCTATCCATTTCAGAAGTCCGCCTGCTTGGATGATGCATCTAAATATAGCAAAGGCGATGCCCTCAAGATTTGCAATACTTATCCGCCAATGCGAAGAGTTGAGAGTTTTCTGCGCTCTAGGAACTGACACCTTGTCGTATGCCGCAACAGCACTGCCAATTGAATCCGAGGTCGACAGAAATCCAGCCAGGTCCCAACCATCTGCCAAAGCCATGTTGGCACCGTTTCCAGCGAAGGGGCTGACAGCATGGTTACTGTCTCCAATAAAGACCACGCCAGGAAGAACATCCTCGTGGCTGAATGGCTTCTTGTCACGCGCTGGGATGACAAAAGCCGTTGAAGGGTCTGTCGAGTTTACCAAACTTGCAAATGGCTCTGCTATCTCGCTGCAATGCTGTCGCACTTCATCCAGGGGTACATGTCCATCTCCACCAGTAGCCTGAGCTGGCATCTCTTCAGCCTTGCTAAAAGCCCAGATAACAGTTTTGTCCTCAAAGGGGCTCACAAAACAGCTATTGCCGTGTCCAGATGCCATAATGCCCCATGAATCGGCCAAGGGATTCGGAATGCCTTGTGGAAAGACTGCGAGACCACCGATTTGAGTAGCCCCTGCGTAATGCAGCTTGTCCTCTGGCCGAAGTGAGGCTCTGATTTTGCTGTGTGCACCGTCCGCGGCGATCAAAAAGTCGCAGTCGATCAAGTGTTCGGATTCAATCTGCGACGAAATTGTAACCGAAAGGCGGCCATCATCTAGTAGCTTGATGCCCAAACATTGTGACTGCCATCGAATACTGATCCCCAGACTTTCAGCTTCTTCGATCATAATTTCTCTCAAACTAGCTCTCTGTATCCGCAATCGCGCCACAGGGAGGTCCCCATATGATTTTGCAGGGACAGCAATCAACTCGTTCCAGTTTCTATCCCATATCTTGAAAGGCATGCTGTCAGTCCCTGGCGTTTCTTTCTCAATAACACGGTGCAAGAGGCCGAGATTTTGGAGAACCTGCACACCGCTATCCTGTTCCATGCCATTGATCGCGAGTGAGTAGCCTTGCCTTTGGAGGTCGGGATGTCTAGAATCGCGATCGTAGACCGTTATCTTGGGAGGGGAATCCTTTTGGTTCCATCTTTTTCGCAATGAGATAGCAAAGGCTAAACCAGCCATGCCAGCTCCAGCTATAATTACAGACTTCTTTGCCAGGAAGTGGCCTTCTTCTGCAGCCATATTTAGATTTCGTACTAAGGAAAAATAGGTAATCGCTAGAGGGTAATTAGAATTATAGCCATGATCGAAGAGAGCAGGCGTGCTGCTATCTTATGGACAAGTTCGGTATCTCCATTCCCGATCGACTTTCGGATTCGGGTTGTAGATTATGCCGTTCGGTGCCGGGGCTTATCTATCATCTGACGGTGCTCACACTCGGGTCCGACCTCCAGTAACGATTGCCGAATATTAATATAAACAAGTAAAATAGTATGTCACTCTTGCTTTGGGATTACTCTTGATTGAGCTGATACTTTGAAGAGCGTCGCACGTCAATGAGAAACAGTCTATGGGATGACTGCGGCCTATAAGGTTAAGCTTTAGGCTGCGAACACAGATAATGAATGACAACACGATATTTTTTTCCCCGATATAAGCTTTTACCCATAAGCTTTCACGATGAGAGAAACAGTCAAGGAGATCAGAAGATCATATCGCATATAAGCTCTTAAAGTTCGGATGATCAGTTTGAATTACAGAACTGCGGTGATGCGACAGCACGGACTACCTAAAGGATCTTGAAAATGCTTAGACCAGAGGAAGGGGAATGTCTCAAGTGCAAATGATGGTTGACACGGCATAAAAATGCATCCCTGATCATTTATTATGCAAGATTTGATCAGACCGCTGTACCAATGAACTGAAAAGAAAAATTGACATTAGTTAATAGAGAAATAAGTCGCTTCTGCTTCTTGGCCAATATACTGCAATTATAATATCTATACTTGCTAGAATCTCGTCAAGAGTGCAAAACATTTAGCATCCTGGTATTGATGCGAGATTAACATTATTCGTACAAGGGATTGACCTTGTTGCCAGGCTGTTTACCTCCTTCCACGAGAGTGTGGCGACTTAATATTCGTCGTAATCTGGGAAAATGACCAGTTGAAATCATGGTTTCGTGGTCTAACGGTTATGACTGCGGATTCTGATTCCGCCAGCGAGGGTTCGACTCCCTCCGAGACCTTTCTTTTACTTTCGGGTTTATATTTTAATCCTTTTTTTTCTTCCTCTCTTACTCTCAAATCATACGAGCTACTGATCACAATCCGTGGTTCTATGCTTACGTATGTTTTTTTATCGAGGTTCTCACGTTGTACATTACTTGCGCCAGGAGTGCTGTTCGGTATCGAGTATTTGAACTGGATAATGGCTTGGTTTATAAAACCTTCTCCCTGTCGCGAAACGAGTAGAATGCAGCTGTGATTACTGTCGCTCTGCTTAGAGATTTTTATGTACATATATAAAGACAAACCTGCGTGTCCTGATATATTACAGTTGTCAATCGAGTCTGTAATGGCTCTTGTTTTGCATGCTACCCTGTATCTTTACCATGACTCGTGTTTTAACCGTCAAGTCACAACAATGACTTATTCCCGACGGCTCCCACGTGTCGAAGGATTTTAAAGCCTTGGCACACTGTCTTTCCCACGAATGATCGACAGGAACAAGTGACGAAGACAGGATGAAAATGGCGCAAATATCCGAAGATTCGCCAATGATGAAATATCACGACCCATTGAATGTCCACTTGCCGTGGAGCCGAACGGAAAAGATGAACCGAGGATAAGATCCTTATCTCGTCTCAGGGGCTCATCTGATGGTTCAACTCAATTGACCTTCCATCCTTGTGATCATCTTGCGGCCGCACAGCCACGGGGTAGCATCCAGATCTGAACCACATCGCCGGGAAGTGGCTAAATAATGCAGCGCCCAGGGGTTGAATCACATGCATCTTCAGCTTCTTATCTCGTGGCTATTAAGAACGGCGACATGCTCGTTCTGGAAGCGCTTGCGATGGCGGAATAAAAGCCACTGTCTGAGCGCGGCGCGTTAGCCCCTATAATGATAAGAAATATTTTTTGAATAGGCTTATGTCACTGGCTAGCTGGATTGTGCGTTGACGGAAATTCAGTGGATTAGCCCCCCAATTTATTTTCAGCCTTCTGGGGCGTTTCTCTTCCGACCTCGCAGTGGGAAATGCTTTACGCAATATGATCATCAGCTAGATAATCTGTCAATCACGAAATTTCCCAGCGTCGCTCCACAGAAACTTTCTAAAAAGGAACTTGGAGTGCTAGTTCGTGGGTCCGTGGCTTACCACTAACGCCGGGCCCAAGACTTGTCTCGTAATAGCGGCCGTGTTTGACTCGCAGGCCCAAACGTCCAGCAAACTCTATTTTACCCTGTCTAGCCAGTGAATTATTAGCTGCAGCTCCGATGATACACCGGATGGGCTGATTAAGGGTCCCATGTCTTCCACGTGTCTACCCTGACGGGTCTGGGTCTGGATCACTGATCTCTGGAGGGTTTAACTACTGAGGTTCTGCACCCCTGACTGGCGCTGCAGATCTTGTCGTTCTTTTCGTTACTTTTTCTTCTCGCATCGATGCCCCGGACTTTGACTGTTTTGCTTTTTGGTTCTGGGTGAAGACCCTCTTCAATACAGACGATTTGGTATCGCATTAGCATCAGCAGCCATGTCGTCTCTCGACGCTGAGATGTGGGCGTGGTACGCCTTGACGTTGGTAGTGGTGGTTGCGCGAATGTGAGTACTTGGTTGGAAGTGTTGGGAATTGTTGCTGACTGTGTACAGGACGTCACGTCGTATGTTGCTTGGATCGTTCAAGCGTATGTTGGCAGATGACTACCTCATGGCGTTGACAATGGTTCGTATCTCTTTACTTACCAACGCATCAATATTAACATTTGTAGATCACATATACTGCGCTCCTGGCAATCGTCAGCGTCCTCACACGAACACCCACCAACCTCATCAATCCCGACGATCACATCGTACTCACTCCCGAAGACATCAAACTCCGAGAATACGGATCGAAGCTGGTACTAGTCACGGAACATATGCAGATGCTTACCCTCTGGGGCGTCAAGGGCTGTCTGCTATTCATGTATGGTCGATTGACGTGAGTAGTCTCCCATCCTCGACACAGTCACTGTTGACTAACAAGCCTCAGAATGAGTTTGAAGCAAAACTTTCTGGTTAAGCTGGTGGCAGGATATGTTGTCGTTGGATTCGTTGTTATGCAAATCTTGTGGTTTGCTGCTTGGTGCCGACCTTTCAACCACTACTGGCAGGTTCCTCCTGATGATTGTAAGGACCCCATCGATAAGATAAGGGACTTGGACTAATGAGTCGTAGTGAACTGCTCAGCTGAGACCAATCATATGATCACTAACGCTGTCGTCAACATCTCTTCTGACATCATGATCATTCTTCTTCCTATGCCTGTCTTTTTACAATCTCAACTGCCACTCAAGCGAAAGATCATTCTTTGCGGCGTCTTTGCCCTTGGAATCTTTACTGTAAGTTCTCATCCGTTTCTCATTTTGTCAAGCTGTCAAGCTGACTCTCTTTCAAGATCCTAGCAGCTACAATGAGCAAGATCTACAGTCTCGGCGACCCCTTTGGCACAGAATGGTCCTACTGGTACATCCGCGAAGTCTCAACCGCCGTCATCGCCGCCAACCTTCCTCTCACTTGGACTCTCCTCCAACGCGTCTTCCGCCTCGGTTCATTCCATGCCAAGTACGGCAAGTCCTCCAACCAGCGCACTGGCGAAGGAACATCGCGATTCCGATCAGCATACGGAAACCTCAGCAGTATGGATCGACGACCTAAAAAGACGACTTTTGTCGAGCCCGGAATGAGCTTCTCAGAAAGCCAAGAGGAGATCAATGGGAAGGATATCCCGTTGAAGATTTATCAGAAGAACGAAGTTATTGTGAACATCACTACTGAAGAAGCGTCGTCTGATAAGCGATCGCCGTCACCGCCTGGCCATACTGGGTTGGAAAGGATTAATTTGCGGGAGGCGAATGCGCATGGCGGTAGCGAGAACGGCGATAAATCTGCGAATGAGATGGAGCTTGGTGTTGTCACCAAGGTCTATCATGGAGTATAATGGGCTGATACCCTCAATGAACTAGACATACATACACTTTCCCAAGTAAAACTAATACAACCACTAATCAAAACATGAGCTTGGCTTTTATTTATGCACGAAAAACATCAAGTCTTTACTGATCTGCTGAATTTGATTGGATGACCTTATCATCCAATTGAATCTTTTCAAGGGGCTTGAAAATACGCAAATGTCCCACGTGACCTCAGCTCTCAGACTCATCTGAAAACCAGAGAACACTTACTCCGCATCTCATCATCCATCCCTTGCTTGGGTGATCATGGATGCTCAAGGAACCTCGCCGATAAGGAAAAAATGTCCTCCAGAGGCAATAAATTCGACCGGCCTCAGCGTCATATATGAGCCAGAGACCGATGCTCCAATAGTCGAGTAAGTAGTGATTGAGGCTCCTCCAATATCCGCCTGCTGAATATCCATCCGTCAAGCATTATTTTTGTCCATGGTCTTAAAGGCCACCCTTATAAAACATGGCGATACAAACATAGCCCAGAGATTACGGCGAAACCGTCAGCGAACCCTGATAAAGAGGCACCAAAGTCGAGCACTCCGAAACGACTCGAACTTAGACAAAGTCTCAAGGCGTTCTTGAAAGGATCGTCAAGCAGCAGCCGACAGGATACTGACCTTACCGGATCTACTTGCAAAGAACTGCAAGTCGCACAGGCTGACGATTCGTTTATCTTCTGGCCCGCTGACCTCCTCCCTCAAATCTGCAAGAAGGCTCGAGTTCTGACATTCGGCTATGATACGAAGATAACCAAGTTTACGTCGGGCCCGACCAACACAAACAGCATTTTCTCTCATGGGAAGGACTTTCTGTTCTCCCTAGGGCGTGGATACGTGCACGAACGTCCCATAATATTCGTTGCTCACAGTCTTGGTGGAATACTAGTGAAAGAGGTTAATATTCCCTACATGTCCCTAAAGATACCTGTTGACCTGTTCAGATGCTAGCACTGTCGTCGACTTCAGACACTCAAGCGCACAAAGGTGTTGTTGAATCAACAGCGGCTGTAATCTTCCTCGGAACGCCCCATCGTGGAAGCCCTGAGCTGTCAGCTATTGGCGAATGGGCAAGGTCAATGCTCAGTAATTTGAAGTTCCAGACAACATCCACCATCTTGGACACACTAGGGCTCAAGACAACGGACCTTGAACGCGCCCATGAAGCCTTCTGCAGACTCTGGTATGAGTATGACTTCCAGGTGAAGACGTTCCAAGAAAGCCTTGGTCTTACCGGCATTGATCTGGGTGTCTTAGGTAACAAGGTCGTGCCTCATGAGTCCTCCTTGATTGGAGATCCAAGAGAACATGCAGAGACTCTACAGGCTAATCACAAGCAGATGAGTCGTTTCAGCAATGCTCAGGATCCGAACTTCATCAAGGTTGCTGGGGAGATCAAAGCGTTTTATACCGCGATCGAGAACGCTCAAAATCGGAACCAGTTTACTGCAGAGCCAACCGAGTTCTTCAAAACTCCCACTCTGCCGCTTCCGCTTGCTCGAATCAGCTGTTTTTTTTGCCACCGGCGGCAAGTGAAATGTGATCGTCGGAAGCCTTGCTCTGAATGCATCTCTCACAATAGGAAATGTTCATATGCCGCTGGTCATGATAAAACTGCGAAAATACCCACTCGGACGGAAGTAGACAAGAGTGATATTTCCTCATTTGGAAAGGTTTATCCAGATATCTTAGACAAGAAAGACCTGGACGACTTTCTTTCGACATTACTATTCGATGGGATGAATACTCGACGGGATTCCATTGTAGCCCCTGCCATAAATACCGGGCAATGGTTTTTTCAAGACCAAACATTCCGTCTTTGGACCACTGCACCTGATCCAAGTCATCGTTTACTCTTCCTGAAAGGAAAGCCAGGGGCAGGCAAGTCAACCTTGATGAAAGAGGCCGTACGTCAAATGCAGCATATTCACAGTAGACAAGGTATATGTGCTAGCTTCTTTGTCGATGGTGGTGGCGAGCTTCTCCAAGGATGCCCATCTGGAATCTTTCGGTCGTTGCTCTATCAACTTTTGTCGCAGAGCGGAATATGCAGCCCGTTTACCGATAGCAACTTGGAGCGAAATATCCTGATCTCTAGTATCAAGGGTACTATTTCTAGTAACATGATGCCATCGATCGAGTGGAGCGAGAGGCCTTTGCAAAGTTTGCTTGCCCAGACGCTTCGATATCTAGCAACACTCAAGACGCCAGTGTTTATCTTTGTGGATGCACTGGACGAGTTAAGTGCTAAGATGCAGCGAGAGCAAGTTGACTTTTGGGGTCTCCAGCAATTATACCCCCAGGGGCCAAGAATTTGCTTATCTTGCAGACACTTTCCCAACATCGCGGTTACTGGTTGCCTGGAACTGGTTTTGGATATGTACAATGGGCACGACATTCTGAATTATACTACGCAGCGACTCAATACACGAATGTCTACAAAAGAAAAACACTGGAGGACATCACTCACAGAAAAGATACACTCTCTATCAACAGGGTCTTTCCTGTGGGTCGTCTTGGTGGTGGACGAAACCCTCGCCCGTTATGATGAGGGCACCAGTTTATTCGGGCTCATGCAACGGATCGAAGACATGCCAATAGAACTCACGGAGCTGTATGGAGAGATGCTAACAACGACCACATACGGAAATCCCCTGGTGATTGGAAAGATGTTTCAATGGGTACTTGCAGCAAACAGACCCTTGCGACTCGACGAGTGGCATCACATACTCGCTTTCATCCAGCCTTCGAAACCAGCGTCACTCGCAAATTGGCGAAAGTCGGAGTCTTTTACCGAGAACGATGATCAGCTTGAAAGGAAGATCAAGAACCTGTCGCGAGGATTGTTGGAAGTCAGCAACAAGCAGCACGATATCCTGGCAGAGAAGAATGGCGAAGTGTCGTCAATCAATGCTGGTGCTGGATCTCTGGACCATGAAGAGGGTTCAGCACGCGTGGTGCGTGTTATTCACCGGTCCGTTTACGACTTCTTCATCTACAAAGGAGGATTTCAGAGTCTCGGCTTGGACAGCGTCAACCCTCTTCTGGATTGCCATTGCACCATTGCAAATACTTGCATCGACTACTTGTTCATCCCTGAACTGGACGAATATGTGGTAGCTCGACAACGCGTAAACATGGCTAGCCTAGTGAGTGCCTCATTATGCTCGGAGACTTCGTTCAAAACCGAGGAAATTCTAAGCGAAGAAGTCCAACAACAGGGGCGAGGATCTAGGCATACCTTGGCAGGTTTGGACGCATTGTCCCCCTGGCAGCCTTTTGAGGTCGTTGAGAGCTGGCTGGCTGGAGGGGCTCTGTCCTCATACACAGACTCAATCGCGGGCTCTACAAAACATTCTTCCTCGCATGAGTCTCTTGTCGATGCTAGGTCACAGGTCCTAAGGGACTACCCAGCTCTGCTTGTCTATGCAATTACAGAAGTCATGCTACATGTGGAGCTTGCAGAGCTGGATCCTAATCCCACACAGAAAGCGCAAAATCTCCTCGCGAGATTGGAAGATGATGGTGTATGGAAACGCCTGCGGGCACTACAGCAGGAGAGGCGCACGAGAAAGAAAACCGCTGAATGGCTTGAAGCGGTTGCACAGAACCGGCTTCCGCCTCTGGCAAAGTGAGTGATGATATATACCTCAATTGATGAAAGTCGCCGAGTGTACTAATTCGCAACAGGACTCGAGCGCAATTTACAGTACCGAAAAGTGGCCCTAGAAGCCCAAGAAGTATCACGAGTTTTAGCTCGGCGAGTAGTTTTAGCCATCAGAGTTATGCATCCCATGGCGACAAGAAAGGTTAGCTGAACAGGCCGAGTTGGACCACCCAACGGGCGGATGATCTTGATAGATATTGGCACTTGGAACAAATTCCTCAGTTTCGACATTTGCTAGTGAATGGCTTGACACTAGGATTGGTCACTAACTTCACTTTGCTGGGCCGGATCTCGTCCTCGGATGTCGCATGTGGATTATCCTCACCCGGATCTCGTCCCTCGGGGAGTTCACACCCGGTTTTCTGGGGTAAACCACCATTTTAGTGGCTCCAACAAGGATGTCACTTCAAAATCGCCCCAATTCGTCAAACAATCCCAACCATCACGACATCTCTACCACTCTCCATATAAGTCTACACACTCTAGCCTTCATTATGACAACTTAACCACAGTCACAGCATCATCCATCATGGGCGTCTTTACAAAGTTCCGCTTCTTCAACCGAAGACTCGCGCTGTCATGCGTGCTCATCGCCGTGTCGACGTTCAATTATGGCTTCGACAACCAGGCTTTTGCGACGACGCAGGCGATGGATGCGTTTGATAAGCAGTTTGGTGTTTGGGATGAGAAGACGGGCAAGCATGTTCTTGAACCGTCGTGGCTTTCGCTGTTTAACAGTTTGAACTACATTGGTTTCGCTGCTGGTGAGTACAGCGTGAGAGAGTTAGTGGTGCTTTGCTGATGGTTTGTAGGTGTTTTGGTTGGGACTTGGATCTCTTCGCGATGGGGGAGGCGATGGTGCATGTTTGTCATGAGCGTGTATGCTATTGGTACAGCGACTATCGCCGTAACGTCTTTCCATCGCGAACAGATCATGGCTGCTCGAATCCTCAATTATGTCTACGTCGGAATGGAACTTGGCGTTGTCCCAACTTTCCAGTCTGAAATCGGTACGCCATACTCCAAAAACAGCCACTTCCGACACTAACAAGAATAGTTCCCGCCCAAGCTCGTGGTTTCATGGTCGGATCTTACCAACTCAGTCTCGCGGTCGGCGGCCTCGTCATCAACAGCATCTGCTTCGGAACAAGCTCACTCCCCGATAACCGCGCCTGGCGAATCCCCCTCGGCATGTTCTACATCGTGCCAAGCATCGTCGTAGCAGGCATCTGGTTCGTTCCAGAGTCGCCGCGATGGCTGCTCCGAAAGAATAGAGTTGAAGAGGCGCGAAAGAGTCTCCAGCAGATCCGTGAAGGGGCTTTTACAGATGAAGAGATCGATGCTGAGTTTACGGAGCTGAAGGTCTCTTTGGAGCAGGAGACTGAGCAGGGACGATTCGTTGAGCTTGTGAGAGGTATTAACCTCAAGCGAACTCTTATCGTTATGGCCGTCAACTTCTATCAGCAGGCTGGTGGTCAAGCCTTTGTGTCGCAGTATGGTGCCATCTACGTCAAGTCGCTTGGCACTATCAACCCGTTTGGCTTCAGTTTGATCACATCAGCAATCAGTATCGTTTCGATTACCTGCATCCTTCTTTGGACGGACATCGTTGGTAGACGGTATGTGACCTACCTATCTTCGATGAAACCCCAGCTGACCAATATGCAGTGTTCTCATGATGGCCTCATCCGTCACCATGTTTGTTGCCATGATGACAATGGGAGGTCTCGGCATTGTATCTCCAGTCGATGATTCGAGAAAGAAGGGCGTGATCAGCATGATGGCTGTATTTGCCTCTGGTTTCGGAATGGGCTGGGCACCTCTCGTCTACGTCGTCACCACCGAGCTCTCTGCTCTTCGGCTCCGTGATCTTACATCGCGAGTTGGCTTCACCACCAATGTCATCATGAAGTAAACCCGCCACTCCACTCCTCTCCATCCAGTGCTAACAGATATTCCAGCTTTACTGTCAACTTCAGTATTCCATATCTCATCTACGACAAGTACGCCGGCTTGAATAGTAAAGTCGGTTTCATTTTTGGAGGAATCATGGCTACTGCTCTTGTGTTTGTCTACTTCTGTGTTCCTGAGTGCAAGGGTAAGACGTTGGAGCAGGTCGACTTCTTGTTTAACCAGGGAGTTCCGATCCGACAGTTTGGAATAGTTGATGCTGCCGAGATGATGCGTGCTACACAGGAGGGAGATGGCTTGGGCAAGGTGCACTCTGACGGCAAGGATAATACCGTCACAGCTGAAGAGCCAGTCTAAGTGGTGGATGGGTACGGTACAAAGCAATGGCGGGAAAATGGAGGTCTTGGTAGATTGTGTTGAGAATCACAACTAGCTACTTAATATTGAGGTGCACTAGCATCGGTATAAGCATTCATCTGGAGATCAAAGGGATCCAATGGGAAACCAAGTTCTTGATCTCCAAACACCATGTCAGCTGAATTGATCGAGTCATAGTTAATGAGTGGATATCCAAGCGACGAGAACGAACCAAGAGACCCGTCCCCCGTTGACCTAGTCAGGCCCTGCTCATCACCCTGAATTGGAAAGGACCAGATGTCTTGCCCTGTAGCGTTCTCGAGCACTGCGGACTCAAGTGAGGTCTCCGGTATCTCTTCGCCAGTATTAGACTCTGGTGGTCGGATAGCGGGATCTTCCTCCTCTTCATCGTCAGGAGCAAAAGCATGCTTAGAACGGCGATGCAGCTTTTCTTGTAAGCGAAGAGTCCCTGGTGAAGCGCTCCTAGAACGGCCATTAGCTTGGAAACTAGAGTAAAAGTGCATCTAGCGTACGGTGATCCAGGCGATATATGTCTCGTCCCTAATCGTGGTATGAGATTCTCAATATCCGTGATCTATAGCTTTGTCAGCTTCTTGACACGAGAGGGCGAGGTGAATACTTACACATGAACCAATCCATCCAACTTCAGCGCGACTACCCGAAACAATGAGAAGGATATCCATAAACTTCTGCTTGATCACTGGTAACGATGACTCCCCGTGTAATGGCAGTAGGGCAGCCAGATGATCAACCATCTTGACGAATTGATACGTCACTACTGCAAACGTTGGCGTACCTACACGACTACTAGTCTCCATCTGTCGAACCTTTGACCACATGTCTATGTATTTCAGTGCAGTCTGTAAACACTGTTGCTGGCAGTAGTCGATATACTCTCGTGGCGTTTGACCGAGTGCTTCTGGTGATACGGCCTCTCGAATGCCGGGGATGAGAAAGCGGTGAAGATCGCAGCGAGAGCTGAACAAAAAAGTATGCAGTGTTGTGTATGTACGTGCTTCCTCTGAATGACACATTATCATCAGTCTGTTTTCGTTGAGGTGCAGTTCATCTGGCAGTGACTCTTCAAAAGATGTCAGCTCCAAATCTAGTGAGCGTAACTGGCCCCTGCTGTGATATGGACTGGTCCCACTGAGGATAACCTGTCTAGTGTATCTTGGTCTGTCAGCATGATCCTTCGCGCAGGATAGACATCTTACCTCAGAACTCTATCTCGAATATCGTACAGCCGCATCAAGTACGCCAAGACATTCAAGTCTGTGTCGTTATCATTCTTACTCCGCAGAAAAGGAGCCTTTGATCTTGAACCAAGTTGGAAGTTATGATGACTGCTCGGTAAACGGATATGCATTCTTTGTGTGGGACAAACAGTCAGATCCTCAATGCCACCCGAGAAGACTTTATCAACGACGTAAATAGACCACATCAATCGCCGAAGACACTCTTGCCTGACTGGATCAATAGCTGGGCGTTCATAGTTCAGCCTCTTGGTGAACGCGACTCTGGATGCTATCGAAAGAAGAACCCAGACATCTCCGGTGAAACGCATGGAGAAGAGGAATTTAATCACAAGCATGAGAGCTTGTAGTTTTGGTACTGACATGTCGCCCATGTGATTGACCAATTTATGCTGGACTTGCTTCATCCAGTTATGCGCTGGTGAGCTATCCGAGTGATATGTTGGTGCAAGTCGCAGTGCTGAAGCGCAGATGGCTTTGAGTAAGGTCTTTTCGAGCTTGCCTTGACTCCATTCTGCGATTGTTGTAGCTCGATGAAGAAAGACACAGTCGGCGATGTCGGATTTGTCAAAGTATATGTCCAGATATTGGCGAATGGTATCTCGACTCTCAAGCTCAAAGACCCTAATCTAATATTAGTCAGAGGTATAAGCCAGGAGATGATGGAATATACCGCTGTGTATCACCGGTCACACTGCCAGAGATATCCATTGGCGATGCCTGACTGGGTACTGATCCATAGTGTGACTGTGAGGTACTCGCCGGCGAAGTCTGTACCTCCATATCAATATCGACACTAGAACTCCCCAGCTCATCACCGAACACACAATCATGTCCTTGTGACTGGCATCGGTTACAAGGGCATGTCCCCGAACACTTGGACTTGGCACTTCGACAAGCCGCACAAGCCCTCAGTATTCTCCGCCTCTTGATACCCGCCTGAGTCAAATCCTCCCCATGACCACCCGACACCTGAATTGTATCCCCCGCAATATAGCTACAAGTCAATTCCAGCCGCTCACAGCGCATACACCCCGTGATTCGTCGATCGCATTTAACCTGATGACCTAGATTAGTGGAGAACCCCGCAAAGTGTAATACAGCACAAACCTTTCTGGCGCGACATTGTTTACACGCGAGTTGCGGGGAAGGCCTTTCCATTGCACGAGATCCGAACGAGTTCCTTGGTCTGAGGTGAGTGGGGTTTGCTGGGTCTTTACATAGCAGAGTTCGAAGCACGTCAGTCCGAGGTTGGATGGCGAGGGGGCGAGATCCGGAGAACGAGATCCGAGGCTAAGTTAGGCGAGGGTGTTAGCTCATGACTAGATAACTACGACTACAAACTCAGCATCGAAGGGCTAGATTTCTTGATCATAGCAATTCACAATGGCGCAATCTCATAGTCTTCCTCCGAAACCATTGCCTTTGAAGGTTGATTCCAAGAATGGAGGAGATAGGCCGAATTACATCATTTTTATGCCTGATCAGTTGAGATATGACTCTCTCGGCTGTACAACCGGTCCCGATTCTGAGATCAAGACGCCAAATATCGATGCATTCGCTGCAAGAGGGAGTCTCTTCACCAATTGTTTTACACAAGCTTCTGTGTGTTCGCAGTCGAGATGTAGCATGTTTACTGGAACATATCCTCACGTCAGCGGCCATCGAAGCCTTGAGAATCTCATCAAGCCATGGGAACCCAACATCTTTCGGAGTTTGAAGGAGTCGGGCTATCACGTTGCGTGTCTTGCACCACGAGGTGACACTTTTGCACCGACTGTCACGGAGCTGAGTCTCAGTGAATACGGGTTCCTTGAAACACCGGAGTTTACACCAAAGTTTGCTGGTGGTGGACGAGAGGTTGATGAAAGCATCTGGGGACGATTGTTTTATCGTGGATTGAGAGATGCGGACAAGGCTTTGGATTATGACGAAGCTGTTGTGAGATCTGCTTTGACGTGGCTGGACTGTCCTCCTACGGATAAGCCGTGGGTTCTGTTTATGCCTCTTATCTTTCCGCACTGTCCGTTCCAAGTTGAGGAGCCGTACTTTTCCATGTATGACCGCTCTAAAGTCTCCAGTGTTGAGGCGACGGTTGACAAGAAGACTGGTTATGAGCCTCGGTATATGAAGTCGATTCGAGAGAAGTACGGCACCCATCGTGCAACAGATGAGATTTGGCGTGAGATCAAGGCGACCTACTATGGTATGATCACACGACTTGATGATCAGTTCGGAAGAGTTCTCAACAAAGTGGATGAGCTTGGTCTTTGGAAGGACACTGTTACCATGTTCTTCACCGACCATGGAGAATATCTCGGCGATCACGGGCTCATCGAGAAGTGGCCTTCAGGTCTCTCCGAAACTCTAGTACACGAGCCTCTCATTATTGGCGGTGCAGGACTACCAGAGGGAAAGAAGATCGATGCCATGACAGAAATGGTGGACTTAGTTCCGACGATGCTGGAGACATCTGGAATCGGAGAGTCATTCGCCCATAACGGACTATCATGGATCCCTCTTCTATGCGGCGATGCCACAACACACAAGCAGTACTCTTTCTCCGAAGGTGGCTTCCTAACATCTGAGGAGCCCATTCTCGAACAAGCTCCCTACCCTTACGATCTCAAGGCTGGGCTTCAGCACGAAGATACCACGTTGGTTGGAAAAGCTATTTCACTACGAGACAAAGACTGGACTTATGTATACCGTCTATACGAACCAGCGGAGCTGTATCATCGACACAACGACCCCCATGAGCTCCATAACCTGGCGCAAGATCTGGATCACAAGGGTTTGGCGGATAAGTATGAGAAGGCCACGTTGAAGTGGTTGTTGGAAGGGGCTGATGTTATGCCTTGGACGAAGGATCCGAGATTTCCGGAGGTGAAGTTGAAGAGTCCGAGGGAGCAGATGGAGGAGAGGTTGAAGCAGGTCAAGAGTGACTAGCTTCCATCCTCGACAGATTAGAGATGCAGTGCCATTTAAATGGTGGCATAGTATTACACAGACATTGACAAATGGACTAGCATGGATCAACCTTACATACGGAAGACTAGTGATGCTCAGAGTCAACAGACGTCAGACGGGAGAAATAAGTTCATAAGAATTATAGAGATACTAAAAGCTGAAGTACAAATGAAAATTGAATGACTGAATGTTACACGTATGTAAAAGGAAACCCCTGCGCCTAATTCGGTAACCCTCAAATAGCACTTACAGAACCTCACGAACAGGCAAGCTCCAGTTCTCAGGATGCTTCCACTTGGTCTCCATCTTCTCCCCATCTAACTTAAAAGCATCCCCAAAAGACGCTGACTCAATTCGGTGATGTCCACCGACCGAACTCTGTGCATTTCGGAGAATCGACAGGTAAAACGACTCATCCTTGTCATCCTCACCAGCCTTGCTCTGGTGGCTGTGATGAGCCCACTTCAGCCTCTTGGCCTGGTCCGTAACCAACTCTGCAAGATCATCACGACCTGAAATGGTATCGCTGTCCATGTTACCGATTTGCTCGAGGAGATGAACGTGGATATCTCGTGCAGCTCTGTGATTTCCGCATGTGTTGTGGAAGCTTGCGCGGAGAGTCTCACAATCGACTGTGAGATGGTGGAGAGAACCGTAGACATCGCGAAGGTTGTAGCAGATGCTCTCGATGAGAGAAATGGCAGCCGATTGATGGCCTGCAGCGAACTTGACCTCGCAGAGTCGACGACCAGTAGCAACTGTCGCAGCGCCGGACCAGTTGCGGCTCATGCGTGTATCCCAGAGATACTGAAGGATGCGTTCAAGCATGGAGAAGTTCTTCCTCTCACCGAGAAGACGGATGATGACGTTCAGTTGGTCAAAAGGAATGGTGCCAAAGTCGATGTCAAGACGACCGACCTTGAGGACCTCGACGAGAATCTCTGATGAGATTTGCTGGAGCTCAATGATGATATGGTCATGGTCGTGAGTGTGACGACGCGAGAACGACTCTGAGATCTTGAAAGCAAGCTTGACAACATGAGAGTGCTTTGTCTTGGTAAGTTGCCGGAAGTAAACTTGCGACCACTTCAATAGCTGGAGGGAAACCTTGAAGTCCTTGGCCTTGTAGACCTGCAGACCAACTTCGACCAAGCGCTCAAGGATGTCAATATGCACAACCTTCTTGTTGACGTTGGAAAGAGTCAACTCAAAAAGCTGCCAGAGTAACTCAGATGAGACAGATGTTGAGCAGAAGCCCTTGAACATCTCCCACATGTCTGTACGGAGCTTTCGCACCTCAGTATGTCGACCCTTGAGTTCGAGAAAGGCAATGAGACGCGCACCAGCAGCGAGACGCATGTGGATAGGACGGCTTGAAGTTCTGACGGAGATGGACCATGCTTCATAGAGACAAGTCTCGGTGTAAACGTCGCGGATGATGATGTCGAGCATGTTCTCGCGTTCATAGCCGCAGAGAAGTTGCTCAAAGGCGTGGATGAAGATGAAGCAGCGTCGATCTAGATGAGCAAGACGATCTTCGTGCCCAAAGCCACAGAAACCCTCGACGTTACTCTTCTCGCCCATGAGGACCTCTTCCTTGAGAGTCTGGATGAACTTGATGCCAAACTCGACAGAAGATAACTCACGGTACATCTTGGCCAAGCTGCGAGCAATGTCGAAGAGGATGATCTCATTACGTTCTTCAATGAGAAGACCGACGATGTACTCCTCAATGACCTTGATGGCAACGGTGATGCTCTCGCGACGTTTCTGCTTGCGGTGGTATTCGACGATGCGGGTGAGTGCTACCAAGACCTTCTCGTGGGAGTAGGAGAGTTCCCACTTGAGAGAGATGAAGGAGTCAATGAGGAGGGTTTCAGCGCGGTGGCCGAGATCACAGTGGGACTCGAAGAGAACCGAGAGGCGATACTTGGCAATCTCGAGGAGAGCGATGATGGAGTCACTCTCTTCACAGCAGTGGATATCGAATTGACAGAGTTCCTCGTAGATAGAAACAGCTTCGACGTATCGAACGGTGTCGATCTCAAGGATCTTGGCGAACTCAATGCTGGCGCGAATGTAGTACGCATGGGTAGCACCAAAATCAGCAAGAATGACAGCCCTGAAGCTCTCGGCCAGATGAAGACGCTCAGTATGTTGCTCATGAACACCAAGAATGATAAGGTACTCCTGGTACACCTCAAACCACTGCTCCGAGCTGATGATCTCATGGTCATGACGATGCTTCTCGATCGAGTTCCAGAGGAAACGGAACCAGGTGAGAGTCTCGGAGTGCTCGCTGTGGGACTTGTGAAGAGAGAGGCAGACTTTCATGAGGATGGAGATGTAGGCTGGGGGACAAGAGTCAAGACCAAAGTCGCCGAAGCCACGGAGGATGATGAGGAGTGAATCAACAGATCCATGACATTCAAGCCAGTGGTTGAGATGACACATGTGGAACTCTGCCTTGAGCTGCGTGAGTCTGGTGATGATGATCTCAAAGCGAGACTCGAATTGAGTAATGATGGTCTTCTCACTCCCACCAGAGCGATGCGTACCGAAAGAAGCAGTGATGTCGACAACAATATCAACAATCATAGCAAGGGAAGACTGGAAGATGGTAGAAACTCTGTGCGAAGCATGGCTCGCTTCCAACTTCTCAACCATCTTGACAACCGTCCCCAGCGCATCATCAAGCACCGTAAAGAAGCGCTCAACAGCAAAACCATACTTACCCGCAAACCCAAGAAGCGTCTTACATGACGAGAGAACAAGCGCAGAGCTATCATAAGTCGATACCTCGATCATCTTTATCGCCGTCATGATCTTGTCAAACTTCTTCGCAAAAGCTTCAGCCTTCTTGAGGGTTTTGTCAAGACGACTTCCCTTCTCAGGCATGTATCTCAATCTCTCGTTCGTGACCATGGCGAGAAATTCCTTGGACGTAACGGAGCGGCCAAAGTCAAGGGGTTTACCGCAGACGCGGGCATACCGATCGATAGCCCTCTGCATGTGCGAGTCAAGCTCACATGAGAAGCCTTCGTAGTCGACACCATGCCTGTAGATAGCTTGAGTGTCGTATAGCTCGCTTGCATAAGAGGAAGAAGAGAAGGAATGGTCTCGCTTGGAGATTATAGACATGGCCTTTGACCCATGACGTGTTGTAGCGCTGGAGAAGTCGCGGTGCGAGAGAACTGTTGTAGTGCCGGTGCCATACTCGAACAGCGAAGAGCGAGCGGGCGCGACGATACTCTCGGTGTCGTGGTGGTGGATTATACTCTCGGCGGGCTCGTCGTCTGAAGACACGGAGCCAGAGCGAACGGGGCGCGTTTGCACGGTGGTGAGCCAGTTGGACTTGACGTTCGAAGGGGCTGACTCCAGCTGGTGGACTAGGGAGTGTTAGTAAATTAAAGAAAGAGGGATGAAGAGCGGGAGATGGAACGTACGTTTGGCTTGGCTGAGCATGGTGTCTGTTTCGCTGTTGAAGAAGATATCTGCGAACATGAGAACTGCCTTCGAGGACGGCATTGAAGTGAGGACCATCGTGGGAGATATATCCGTTGATGCAGGGTTTATCTGTTATCACTCGTATATGCGCTCCAGGCCTTGTTCACCATGCTTATGGTGGGTGGCTTTGACGAACTAGTGGTTTGAGGAGAGCTGGACAGTGAGACAATACGAAGCCCCGAATGTGACGCCCTGGACTTCATTTCCACCAGTTCAGCCATATCACCCCGATATCTCACCTCAAATGGCATATCACACGCACGCTTGAGCCTTCATCACATAAGCTAGCTATCCCTGAAATTGGTTCGGGTCGAGACCCTTATTTTCAGCTGTCGCTCGGCTAAGCCACAGCGCTGGAGAACTTGTACTAATGGATCTAGATCTGGGCCATGTTTCAATATGTGATTCAACGCCAGGCTGAGGGTCAGCTCGCCACGAGGGAGTCAAGGTATGTGGCTAAAATTGGGAGACGCGCCGTGCCGCGATTGAATACGGGGAACTTGGGGGCCCGAACGCTAGATTGATCTTTCTGGGGGCTCATCCACCAGTATCGTTTTAGAAGAGCAGGTGGCGCATCATTGGTTAAGGCGGCCAGTTAGACTTCAATAGTGCGATAAAAGTAACAGCGATAAGGGAACTTGGCAACGCCGTAAAATAGGCTTCTCAATTGCGCTGCTGAATCTCCGAATTAGTCTTTACTCCCTGACCTTGGCTGGCACGCGTTCAGCCAGCCGGGGGTAGCAGCTCAGCTCCAGCCATATCAGCCACACTAGACGAATCGGGATGACTATCATTGATGTCTCTGAGACATGCATATCTAGCTTCAATAACGAACCAATAATCTAGTCCAAGAACCTCGTGTAATTTAATCGCCTGAAGAATATTTGAGGCCTCGACTTGGCTGTATAGTGGCGAAATCGCGGGACAGATCGATAGATTGTCTAACATGGCATTCAACTTAGCTCTCAATAGTCTGAAACGAGTGAACAGCTGAGGAGGGAGGGTTTCGGACCGTCCGCTCTTCGAGATGTGTCCTTATACGCGCCGAAATCATGCCCGTTCTGGGTCTTCAGCCGCAAGCCACAATATCGGCCAGGCTTCGTACACGGTCTGCCGGGTTATGGAGATTCGATACACTGTCTCTAGCCTGCGCTAGTATACCTGTTTATTATGAGCGATTCGATAACAAGTCGTTTTGTACCCAAGAACAGACCTTCACCTGGGGAGTGATTGAACACGTGAGACAGATTCACTGGAAAGTATCCTCATATCCATTTGCGAATGGTATGGACGGCTCTTCCCCATCCGAGTACATAAAGCATGCTTCTAGGAGTCACGCGAGATCGGTCACCACCAAGGGCATCGGTGTGCTTATATATCTGAGCCAGAAACCCATGGAAATGAAATAAAGCATGCCTTGTTCAATGCGCCGAAATCATGCGATTAGCCTCACAATATCATCGCCACATTGGCCGACATCAAGGTCAACTATCACTATTTGCTTTGCCAGCGGTAAAATCGGATTTTAAGGGCGAACATAGTAGCGAAAGTGACTCAAATGCTGAGTGGATGGCTATGATATTGAACTTTGACCATCGAGGCGACAATGGCAAACAACCTGAAGAACTTGAGGTTTCATCTGCGAGGCAAGGAACAGATGAAAATAGTGATGCGCTTTGGCCAAGCGGTAATCGAAATAGGCACAATGAATAATTCGTACCACGTGATGACATTGATCGGGAGGTCATTTCAGCCGATACTGTTTTCTCGGGAACGATGCCGTTGTGCGACCTGGATATTTGAGGTGTGCAAGAACAAATGTTTACCCGTTCGTCCTAAATTCGAAGCTAACAAAGCTTCTATGAAAACTCTAGAATCCTCAAAATGGCCACGCAACTCGGCGATACTTTACAACGGCACGTAGGAACTTGACTACAGTCAGTAAGGTTCTCTTCCGCTTCTGTAAATGGAAACAAAATGCTGAATGGACTCGTAGGCTATAATAGAAGATCTGAAAGCAAACTCTAGACGATGGGAGCAAGAGAGACAGCCGCAAAAGTAAGGCCAGGACAGTTCCGGTATCATCATTCATTTACAAACGGAGAATAATACAATTCATGAATCCTGTAAGCCTAGCCATAAGGTATGTCTCCTGACAGCAAGGGTAAAAAAGCTCTTCTCGGATCTTTCGAGAGGAAACTAACGAACTCATCAATGGTACAGATACGGTTTCAAGTACGGTCACTGGATCCAGAAGCAAATGACAATGTTCGATGCAATGTATATACAGCTTTTGTTGTGATGATATTTACAGTGGATAAATATAGTTCATAGAAGTTTAATGTGTTTTGGGTCAAAATCCTCTAGACTGACATCCCAATGTCTCCTCGAAGATCCAATTGTGCTAGATTGTTGGATATTTTGAACAGTTTACTGCATTAGAACGTCAGACACTGTCATTACTGGGAGTTTAGACATAACTTACGATAAAGCCGAACCACTTGAGATCGTTGTCATCGAAATGAGGGTTACCGTGCCCAATACCCGCGCCCAAGAAAGCCTAAGAATGTCAGCCATAATTCTATGCCTTATGCTCCGTATCTTACCTGGAACTTCTCACCAAATACCTGGCGAGTGTAGGGGCTGGCGGGAGTGTTGGGGGTAGTTGACTGAGGGTTGGAAGAGTATCCGAAAATACCAGTCCACTGCTTGATCTCCTCATAATAGTTCTGGACGTTGAGAGTAGCGTCGGCAGTTCCATGGTAGATCTGGAACTTGGGGCGAGCGCCGTTGTAGCCGGGGTACATATTTTTGACGACGTTGGCCCACTGGGTCTGAGTGTAGATGGACTTTCCTGAAGAGCAGGTTGAGTTCCAGGCGGCGGCTTGGTTCGCCTGGCTGACGAAGCAGCCGGCGGGAACACCAGCATAGGCGCTTCCTGCGGCGAAGACATCGGGGTAGGTAGCAAGCATGACGTTCTGTTCTGTTAGTTGAAAGCCAATTGAGTGATTGGGTTTACTTACGGTCATCATGGCGCCGGAAGATTCACCAGTGATGAAGACCTTCTTGGCATCACCGTTGTACTGCTGGAGGACATACTTGGCCATGTTGGCGATAGAGTTACTGTCACCACCACCCTCGTGGGTCAAGGCCATCTTGGAAGAGACATCCCAGCAGCCACCGGAATAAGGAGTCTGGGGGTACACAACAATGAATCCGTACTTCTCGGCATTGGAAGCCCACTTGGTGCCCTGGTAGTAAGCCTGACCGGTGCCACCGCAGTAGTGAATAGCAACGACGACAGCAGGGTTGGACTTCAAGTTCTTGGGGACGTACAAGAACATCTTGGTACCGGTTGGGTTGTTGCCATAACTGTTGACCTGCGTGAGCTGACCTCGCGGAACGGGCTCCGCACCGAGGACACTGCTGATGAGGGCTAGCACCCAGAAGCTGATGATGGAAGTCAACTGCATGATGAAGTGTGTTGAAAGAATGATGTGCCAAGAAGTATGAGGAAACAAAACATAATGGGATGGTGTATCAGCCAAGATATATACCCGTCCCCCCCAAGGCCCATGGATCGATCTCACCTCCTGACCATGCTCCAATGGATCGAACGGACGTGTATCCTCCGCCAGCCGTTGTTTCCACTAGCGAACGAATCTCGTTCCTGAACGAACTCCACACCGCTTGGTCCTCAGCACGGATTCGGTACATGGCGGATATGCCGAGGGGCCTTTTTGGCTAAAGTCGTCCCCGCAGTGGGAATTCATGCAGACGCAGAAAACTGATCATTTTCCTGATTCTGACGAGGATAAAGGGCGAGTTTAGCCTGGGATAATAACCGATCGTGGTGTGTTTCAGTGGGACTTGAAACCTCGAGCCTTTCCGGATTGAGACGCGGAGAAAATTGGAGTGTTGCATTGATGGGTGAAGGACTATTCCACCAATTGGAGGGAAGGGAAAGCTGATGGTTTGGAAACATCAGTTAAATTACACGGATTCTGTTTCCTATCAATGCGACTATATTGCTTCGTCAGATCATCGATAGTTTGTGTCATGAACTGAACGTGCCATGTCAGGGAGTGAGTCTGGGCCCTGGGACGGGCCTATCCTAAAGGACAAAAAGATTTGACCAAGTTTAGTCCAGATTTAGTGGACTTTAGACCAGCTATTTTCGTTACCTTGTTTCGAGACCAGAAGTTTCAAGTCTTTCCTCGTGTCAAATAAATTTATTTGCTCCCCTGACATGTCTGTGGCTTTGATCCGGATACACGGCATGTTTCTTTTATGGCCAGACAACTATTAATTAATCCGCAACGTCACTTGTCATCTGGAATCCATGAATGAGAAGGTAGAATATGACAGCAGCACCGTGCACAGACGTAAGGTCTCAACTACTTCTCAATTGAACTAGGGACAAACATTGCTGGAAGAAGAAAACAATCACCAATCAAGTTACATCTCGTGTGGATTCACAAAGCTGAATCAAGAGAGCCACTCGAAGCTGGGAAATCGATTGCGCCAAGACTTTGAGTCTGGCTATACTAACTAGAGAACGAAAACCGACAAGAATGGAAACGAGAAGACCGTCGATGGAACTGCGAAACATCCCCGCAAGACAGCCTCGTATCCTCTATTACTGTTACTTCACCTAATCTTTACGCAATTCCATCATTACCCTGTTCCTCCGTATCATAGCCATTGGTCTCGCCATAAGAAGAGTTGAGAGTCATGGACAACTCGTTAGACTCAGCTCTCGATTCATCCTCATTACTGGCGAGGATAATCAGGCATACCATTGTGGACGACTTTACAGTTAGCGGCAACACCCCCACCTTCACCCATAGCAGTTAAGAGCTCAAAAGGGAATCCATCAGACAAGGAGTCGCACATCCCTTCCTCAACTGAACCAACCACCACGTCTTTGGAGACGGACAAGTGAGCAAGGGCATTGTGAAGGGAGACAACACAGTTTCCATGGCGAGCATAGGGTGGCTTGACAGCGTCGAGACGCTCGTGGATCTCATCGATGGAAAGGCTGGTACCTGCCTGACATGTCGATACGTTAACGAGCTCCATGATATTCGGGAGTCTTCAGCGAAAGGTGGACTCACAGACTGAATGATGGAAAGGGTCAAGGTCTCGCGAGATGCAACCGACTCTTGGAGAGCAAGTATCGCTAGGTTGTTCGGATTCATGAGATGCCCCTCGAGTCCACGCCATGCTGACCCGCAAGCCTCAAGCGCACGACGAATGCGCCAGATCTGACGTCTCTGGAGGAAACGTTCTTGACCATGCAAGCGAGCCACAAAGTTCCAGTACCATTGGGCCGCGCCGAGAAGCTCCGAAGGGATCTAAACAAAGAAGTTAGACAGATCGCCAACACACTCATCGATGAGGCTTACCGAGCCGCATGTCTTGTTGTAATGCTTGCAGACAACACAAAGAGCGGGATCATCATTCGTAACACATTCGCATGATATATCGCGATCGATCTCCGAAATGCAACCAAGGCAGGGTACACCACAGCTGCTTTCAAAACCAACATCCTTGTCGTACTTGTAATCAGAGAAGACTGTGGCAATGTGATCAAGGGAGGCCATCGCGGAAGTGTTGACGTAAACAAATAACGCGTGAAGAGCTGACAAGGGGGAAATAACGCGACGGGGACGCAGCGAAGGATTGAAAGAGAGAGCAGAAGCAGAGATCACGAAGAGATGCTTGAGGGAGAAAAACAAAAAATTAAAAAGTTTTCTTGATTGTTGAACTTGAGTGTGTGCTAGCAAACAAGTTGACCGTGTATCACTGCCCCGGTTTCGGCTAGCAGGCTGGCACTGGCAAACAGCTGCCTACCACACAGTAACAAACCTAAGAAAACCACGGGTCATCAACACTCAAATTAAACCAGATGATGCATTGCACGGGGATGAAATATGCTGTGAATTGGAGGAGTGACGTGATTATCAAAAATTCAACCACGCCATGGCCCTGCAGAACCCTGAAAAAGGTACAGCTACTGTTGCTCAGAAATCTCTTCATGCGATCTGTAAATTCTGTCAAAGAGTCATCTATATATCCCACATCCTCAATCGCTCCCAAACTGGAAATACCTGCTCTTCGCCAAAAGCCTCGCCATTGGCCCTCGCAAGAGCACGGCGGGAAGCAAACCACATAAAGAGGTTATGATCCATCCCCACCTCATCGGAATGAGACACCACATCCGCTAACCATGCTTGAAACCGAGTATTTTGTTCCTCTTCTAACATTTGGTCTCTCTTCTCCAGTTCCTCAAACGACTTTTTCTCCCTCTGCAGTAAATCCCATACAAAGCGAACCGCGACGTCGAGACTCACTCGAACGACGGTTTCTTCATCTTTAGGACCGCCGGTGTAGTCATCACGGTTGACATTCATTGCCAACCCTCCCTCGAACAAAGGGAGAAAACTGATGGGTGAAGACAAATGTGCATCATCCCCTGTCTTAACGAGGAGAATTGTGCATGGCTTTAACTGTTCCTCCACCCGCTTGTCCAGTTTATGAATCCTATCATAGCCATTTAATCCTAGTTGTTCATAGTATATGCCTGTAGTTTTGGGCAACGATTGCTTATCAACAACCAGATACAGGGCGCGGAACAGATGTGACATGTGGTAGCCATGCTCTCGCCAAGATCGTATGTCGCCTGGAGTTTCATCCTTAGGAATTGGCTCTCCAGGGTAACTGGAAGACCAGGCTCTCCAAGGCTTAAACTCCACCAAATGCTCCACATGAGTCGATACGTATTCGGAGAGATCGTTATGAAAGGTGGAGATTTGTTGGAGACTTTGAGGACCATTCTCTCGCAGGAGTAAAGGTTTGCCAAAAAAGCCATCGCGCTGGAAGAATGGTCGGCCATTGTGGAGTCGTAGCCACTCTCGAAATATATACCTGGCGAACCTTTGACTCTCGGAAGTGTCGACTGCCCTATTTTCAAAATAGACCATTACTTCTTTATTCGTCCAGTCGTCGAGATGATAGACATTAATTATATGCTTTGGTAGGTCCATTGCGTTGATGTTTTTCATGCAGTGATCTGCACGCCACCCAATCTTGAATTTTGAACACATGCGTATCTGTGCTGCGGAATCCTCGAAAAACATGATTTCCAGTTCCCTGTAGATAAGATCATGTATTTCTCTCAAAGTCGCTCTGGTAGTCTCAAAATACTTCTCATCGTAGCCATCCACACTCGAAATGGAAGTTGGGTCAAATACTTCCTTTGATAAGAGACCATAAGCAGACTCTCCAGGCAAACTCATAGAGATGATCTCCTGTCCGCTATCCCCGGGAGTCGGGGTCTTCATTGGTGGGGAGTTCGACATGGCTTTTGTAGTTTTTTGGTTTTGACGAAAAATGTTGAGGAGAGTATAAGATTTCAAGATATGGGCTTAGAGAACGGGAACAGTTTATATTAGGGCATGGAAGATTTCGTGAGTCATGCTCTCGACGCTCGATTTCAACTTTTGGTGATGCACTCTTTGGAACTTTGGGCTAGCACATCGCGCTGTTACTGGTGGCATCAAATGGTAGTGCTAATGCTTTACACACGTGGCGTATCAATTCCACGAAATTTACTTCTATCGCACCAGCAAATGTCAAATTCTTGCTATAATCTTACCAAAGGCACAAATATTAGGTGGAAGCGTGTGACTTGGCCCGAACTGAGAGGAGCTGTCCTAATGGCACCCAGCGTATGAAGAATGGATGCAGTACAGGTTTATGTAGTAGAGCTCTCTGTTCAGATCGATTGACGCGGGCGGTTAGATATCGCGTTGTGATTGGGCATGATAGAACCTGATCTGCCAGCTGTTGGCAGTGCCAAGAACACGCCTGACATTACGAAGCCAGCAACTCTCGGAAGGAAATCTCTTCTCGACCTTGGTTGAGCTTTTCCTTTCTTCCTCATCGCAGTACCTTCCGCTAAACCTCGCTTCATATCTTTGACCTTTTCCACTTTCGTGATACCCTCTTTGCTCATGTGATGCGAGAACATTACGCCCCGATCGCCGACCGCTGTCGAATCAAGAAAAGCTTTGTGGAACCGCTCGGACACGACGATCAACAAACACCAGACAGCCCCCCAAAGGCGAAACGCCAACGCAATGCCACAACCAACCGACAACCCACAGCCAAAGCCAACAAGCCCAAAACCGAAGCAGGACCCAGCGTTCAAAAGCTCGACATCACGGGTGCATGCTGTATGTCTATCGCCGCCGCCGTCACCAGTGCCATTGAGCAGTATGAATTTGACAAAGAGACGGGCCTCGCCGACTCTAAGCTCCCGATCTTCGTTCGTTCAGCTAGCCCTCATCCCAGGTCTCTAACGTTTTTTTCACAAGTATAATACTCTCTCAACATCTACGATTCCTACAACATTGCACTCCCGTCGCCGAACCACCGTCGAAAATGTCCATCGCAGGCGCCATCACAACTGCCCTTGCGCAGTTTGAGTTTGACGAAGAGACAGGCTTTCATCGCCAAGCAGACACTGAGCTCCCATGTCTGCATTGCGACCTCTCTGCCCATCGAGACGGGCGATTTGTGTGTTTCGTCGATGATGAACCACCTCGGTGCACCCTCTGCAAGAGAGATCACAAGAAATGCACTGCTGTATGTATTGTTATGTCGTCGATGGTTCTGCGCCCTTGCCTAACGAAAAGATAGATCCAACCCGAGCTCAAGCCTGTTGTGCAGGTCTACTGAAACGCCCTCCACGCCGAGTTCAGTACCGATAGAGCGCTGACTCGCCTGTAAAAGTGGCGGGTCATGCAGCGTGTTTGTCCTGGAAGCGGCGTCGGCTCTCTGATCCCTCGTCTCAGCTCTCGCAAATCCCTTGCGCACCTCTTCTCGTAACCCCAACGGCGTTGCGCCTGTCGTTCAAGCGCAGGAACTTGCTTCCAATCGGGAGCTTCTCACACTCTCCTATCGCGTTCAGGTAAGATCTCTGTTGCTTCGCCTGTCAGCTCTAATTAATTACCTAGGCTGCCCCCGAAGTCCACGACAACGCTACCATCGAGGAGAACATTCGCCGAAGCGTGCCTGCTTACGCCCGCGAATGCCATGAGGCCAATGTGTTCGTGGCCGTACTCCAACGCCTTCCGACTGCCTTTGAGACGCCGGTCGATGGGGAGGACAATCGCGAAAGGGCAAAGCTCCCTCCAGTCGAACTCGCCGATCAGTTCGTCAACGACATGGAGCCTCTGATCACCGAAGGGAAGCCGGCCGCTCGAAAGACGGTCCGCACAGTTGGCCAAGGTCCTGTCCGTCGTGGGGCGGCGCAAGCCACTCCGCAGAAGCGGCGCCGACAGCCTGAAGAACGTGAAGAAACCCCCCCCCCCCCTCGAGGGGGAAATCCGGGTTTCCGAAGCTCCTGGCGATCCTTCTCCAGCCGTAGAGTCGTCTCAGCCTCGCCGGAATGGGCGTGAGCGCCGCTAGGCTGACTACGTATCCGCTTCGCACTACCAACGGCAAGGAGGGATGAAAGCTTAGGCCCTAAGAGATGAAAAGTTTTAGGTAAATCATCAAAAGCTTAGAGGACTTTATGATGATTTTATTTGGACATATTTCTCAAAATTGCAGTTTCTTGCTCCTCCTGCAAATGGAAGTGATTCTCACAGGAAATAACGTCATGTAGCTTTTTGCTGGTAGGAAGGAGCTTGGAGGGCAACGACAGACTACAGCAACGTCGCTCTGCCTGCTCAAGAACTCACCATTTCAACAACAACAACCGTGTCAAATTTGTTCATCTGTCTTCGTCATCTACCCCATCTCGCTGTACCCTCCCCCTCTCGTCATTCGTTCTCTCTTCTCCTCAACTTTGCACTTCTTGCCGTCCCTCCGATACTCATTTCTCTGCGCGTCCCCCAGACCTCAAACTTTTCGTCCAACAGCCCGATAACCTTTCTCTCCCTTCTTGGCATCTCTTCGTCGCTGCCCTTGATCAAGTTGCAATCCTGACCAGTCGCGACTCGACGCCGAACTCCGACGTCAGACTCAGCCTATGGCTGTCCACCCTCCTATCTAAGGCCGGTATACAACGGACTTTGGCGGCTTCAAGAGGAAATCCCTATCTCAACAAACGGAGCGCTTTTTACGAACATATAATATCGATACAAATGACCTACACTGGTGCGAAGTGTATAGCCAAATACGCGGAGATGGGGCCTGTCGCTATTGTTAAGGCGTACGATCGGGGAGGTGTCCTCGTTATTACGGAACTTGAACGTAACGACCAGTCAATTGCGGGCACCGAGGCAAGGATGTCAGAGCTCCTCTGGCATGCCGTTGTCCAAGTCACTCACGGTCAATCGCAATCCCTGTCCTCGCTGAAGGGCATTTGGATCGACACAATTGTCAATCCGGCGACAAAACTCGTGGTCTAGGAGGCCATTCGCCGATCGACTGCCGAAAGAGAACGGCGCGCGCCCCGACGCAATGATGGTGGAATCCCAGAAGACCATCCAATCATTTTTACGTATACCCGTTACCAGCATGCATTCTTTGCAATCCTGGGAGTCGTTTGGGGCGCATTGTCATGAGAATGTTGGTTGACCATGTGGCTTGGTGTTGCTGGGCTGATCGGAATGGACAGAACCATTGACGAAACCAAGCTGCGATCCCCATCAGCCACGGATCATTTGACGAGGACTCGAGCGGCAGCTGTAATGAATAGACATGACATTCTCGAACTACCATGTCTCCGTCCGAAAGTATCTTGTGTCACCGTCCCGTTCAACCATTACTCCGCACACCATCCAATCGATCCTGAACCATTGCCAAAAAGAACAATACCAACCCGCGTGGACAGTCTCCTGATCCCATGGACACGTTGAATCCCGATTCAGGTACGCCTGAGCAGACGCACGCCCGATATAAACTCTACGAACACGCGTTGGAGACGGGTCGCCGACTGGTCGCCGATTTACATGACACCAGGAAGGTTCGGGGAGTTCACCCTCCGCTTGACGACAAATACACTATACAGCACAAGCAGTATCTTCCACACCGTCGACCCCTCAATGACGACCCGGCGACGTATCTCCGACGGGAGAACGTCGATACAAATGACCTCAGTTACTGTGAGGTCTACAGTATAACACGAATTGCAAAAAACCACTGCGCGCTGGTCAAGACAGCTCCTCGGAGCGGAGCGTTTGTAGTGAGCGAACTTGAACGCAAGTTCGACTATTGGTACGTGTGGAGGACATCTCTGGAGGCCAGGATGTCCGAGATCCTTTGGAAAAGCTGGGAAACTGCGGTGGCAGCCGAATCCCTGTCGCCGAACGTTGTCCGACGCGTCTGGATAGACTGCGTCATGAATAAGGAGACCAAACTGGTGGTTTAGGAGGCCATCCACTGGTCAATTCCCGACCACAGAGAGAAGGTTTCGGGTGGTAGGGAGATTGAGTATATTCTTACCTTTACTCGACATCAACATGCATTCTTTGCAATTTTGGGGAGCTGCATAGGACGCATGATTATGCGCACGCTTTTTGACCACCAGCCAGAGATCGGTAAATGTATTGTTCGGCGGGTTCCTGGGAATGAGCTTTAGGGGTTAAGCATTATGGCAGCCTTACATAGATTTGACAAGTTATGATTAGGTTTATAAATTCTTAGGGCAGTTTATATTAACTTAGGCTACTTTATGATCATCTTTATGACTTGAGCAAAGTTTAGACTAAGCCTTTACCTAAGCTTAGGATGTCCTTGTGCCTCATTTTACAAGCCTTATGATGGGCTACAGTACCTGAGAGCTAGTGCACAGGTATTGCACCTTTCTGTCTCGTGAGACCAGTCCCGCTACTGCACTGGGTTCTGTTTCAGCCACAAGTCTAGAATGCAAATAACACATCCAGGTAAGGCATCATTTGGTGATGGACAGAGACAGACGGATCATCTACCCCACTACATCATAGCGGCTATGATCTCCATGCATTCCCATTCGGGCGGATGAAAAACATGCACAAGTCCCGTTAGAGCATGTCAATCCTCGGAGCCGGCACTTCTAGCTCCGCTTCTAGACACCCGATTACGGTATGTCTCTTCCGAACTTTCTCTCACGAGGTTTCATCGTTCATTAAGGAGCGCTAGACCCATGTCGGAATAATTGGTGAAACATCCTTCGTCCGAGCTGTGATTGGAGGAATAACGACAATCCTGGTACGGATCCTACACAGCTTCGCGTACTTATGGTGCGCTTGAAAGTCATGTCTAGGATGGCCAGTTACTACTTAAGAGAACGCCGTCCGTCGAGTAGACACTGGTTGTTTGAGTTCTCTCACGATCGTCAAAATGGTACTTCTTCGGTTTCTGGCATTTCTGTCCTACTGCTCGGTCGCTTTGGCCTTGACCTACAGGGGCGTCGACTGGTCCTCTGTCCTTCTCGAGGAACAAAAGGGCACTCAATACACTGCCGGCGGTTCCGCTCAACCCCTTGAGAAAATCCTCGCCGCGAATGGAGTCAACTCAGTCCGTCAAAGAGTCTGGGTGAACCCATCTAACGGCGACTATAACCTCGACTACAATCTCAAGCTCGCCAAGCGTGCTAAGGCTGCGGGCCTGAGCGTCTACCTGACTCTTCACTTCAGCGATACTTGGGCTGATCCTGGTCACCAGGCTATTCCCTCCGGATGGCCCACCGATATCGATAACCTTGCCTGGAGGCTGTACAACTACACCCAGCAGGTTTCCAACGCTTTCCAATCTGCTGGCGTTCCTCCTGCGATCATCTCCATCGGAAATGAAATCACTGCTGGTCTTCTCTTCCCCACCGGTTCAACTAAATCTTACTACAACATCGGCCGTCTTCTCAACTCCGCGGCCTACGGTATCAAGGACTCTTCCATCAGCCCCAAGCCCAAGATCATGATTCATCTCGACAAGGGCTGGGACTGGGGTACCCAAGAATACTTCTACACTCAAGTCCTCAACCAAAAGGGTCTTACCCTCGATGCCTTCGACGCCATGGGTGTGTCATACTACCCCTTTTACGGATCAGGCGCTACATTTTCTGCGCTTGAGACGTCTCTTACCAACATGGCCAACAAATGGGGCAAGCAGATCTTTGTCAGCGAGCTTGACTGGCCTACGTCTTGCCCTTCGCCCGCTCAGCCTTTCCCTAGCGACATGAAGAACATTCCTTTCTCAGCCGATGGTCAGACCCAGTTTATTAAGAAGGTTGCTAGCATTGTTAGCAAGGTCAAGGGTGGAGCTGGGCTGTACTATTGGGAGCCTGCTTGGATGAACAACCAGGCTCTTGGTTCTTCATGCCCTTCCAACACTTTGTTCTCATGGCCTGGAAAGGCTCTGTCAAGTCTATCTGTCTTCAAGAGCATCTAGGCTGGGCAAACATCCATACAGTTACATTTGTTGTTATATAGTTATGCGGCCAAGTACATACATTTATCTGATATCAAAATAAAATGTTGACTCACTTCGCCCGGTGTGTTGGGAGCCTTATACAGATTGAACAAATTAGGAAATGCCAATATTGTTAATGGCACAGGAAAAAACAATTCCAATACAATGTCTTAGAAAGTGTCTGCCTTGCTCAGCCGCAATCGACCTGGTTCGCCTTGCCACGTCACCCCGCATTCAGCCAACTGAGCATTCTCTTTTATCTTTTTCATTATCTCACTCTCAAAAACCGCCTCTGAATGTAATATATTCTTTGAACCTTCTAATATTCAAGAAAACGCACACAATGTCCGGAGCCGAGGCGGCAATCGCTGGCATAGGATTTCTCTGCAATGCGATGCAGATCGTCACTTTCGGCAGAGATATTCTCCAAGTTTACAAACACGTTCGGAATGAACACTGTCCTGACCCCAGGCTGGAGGCCTATCTCAAAAGCGCGAAAGCTTGCTTCGATGATATTAACAGCTCAACTTTGGCGACCTCTCAAGCTTTGCCGCCGAGCCGAGACCAACAACAGATGATCGAGATCGGCAAAAAGCTTGAAGAATCCATGGCGCAGCTGCAATCTAAATTCTCCCAGCTTCATATCGATGATGCATCGAGACGTGGGTTCCGCGGGAAGATAGAGGTGGGTAAAAAGAGTCTGGCATCTCTTTGGCAAGGAAAGGAACTCGAAAGTCTTGGTGCAAACCTCAAGAGATATGAGAGCCTTCTCCATGGTCTTGTTCTGCACCGCATATGCAACCAGTCTCAGGCCGCAGAAATCAGTTCGCAACAGTCCTTTCACCAACTCAATGCCAACCTAAAGTCAGTCATTACACAGCTAGCGGATGGCTGCACTCGGATCTCCGGCCTTTCAATCGAGTCACTTAAGACCAGGAACCTAGTTACCCAGGAGCATGAAATAACACGTATGGTTATCAATGATGGCTTCTCTACTACACAGGGTGCGATTTCTAGTTTCCGTGACTCGGTGTCTCGATTCCAAGATATGGCCCGACGCG
Organism: Fusarium fracticaudum; assembly: GCA_003353625.1. Lineage (NCBI taxonomy): Eukaryota > Fungi > Ascomycota > Sordariomycetes > Hypocreales > Nectriaceae > Fusarium > Fusarium fracticaudum. The sequence goes on from PDNT01000009.1 coordinate 360,064, forward strand.
AGCAGAGTACAAGCTTCGAGAAAGAGCATAACCAATTACTCCAAAGCCTCCGATTCTCTGAGATGAACAGCCGCAAGAATCATATCTCTGAAAACTACCCTGGAACCTTTAATTGGATCTTCAAGAACTCCGTTTATGGTGGTCGAAGCTGCTCATCTAGTTACGAAGAGTCAGACTACGAAAGCGTTCAGCAAAGAGAAGAGGATACCGATGATGAGGATCTGGACGACATGCAAGATTCGTCGGTACCGACCGAGGGTCGTTATCACTTTCCTATCTGGTTAGAGTCGGATGCCAAGCAATTTTGGATCAGTGGCAAGCCGGCTTCTGGAAAGAGCTCGCTCATGAAATTCCTTGCAACAAATCCCCTTACACTGCAGCATTTGCAAGCCCAGCACAGCAGCACACAAATTCTCACCTACTATTTCTGGAAGCCAGGGCAGCCGCTACAGAAGAGTATAGAAGGGATGGCACTTTCACTCCTACATCAAGTGCTTCACAAAAACTGCGATCTCGCCCGGTGGCTATGGACCGAACAGCCGAATGTTCAGGATAAGCGACATCATGGAGACTGGCATGTGAATGAATTAAAGAAGGCTCTCTGCTGGGCAATTAAATTCTCAGGCAATACCTTCTGCATTTTCCTCGATGGACTGGACGAGGCAAAAGAATTCGAGGACTTACCGTGGGGCGACAATCAGAACACCCAAGTTATCTACGACGTACTCAAACTCGACAACATCAAGCTATGTGCATCGAGTAGGGAGGAGGATCCTTTCTGCCGGTTCTTCGCAGACCAACCCCACCTCAGAACCCATCAGCTCAACCACGACGATATCTACCAGTATGCGAAGAATAGGCTTGAAGTATTAGGCTTAAGCTCTGATGATCGATCTCGACTTCTAGAAACAGTTGTAGACAAAGCAAACGGTGTGTTTCTCTGGGTGGTCTTGGTAGTCAAGAGCCTCAATCAGGCAATACGCTCAGGTGGCGCCAACGAATTCGAGGAACGACTCGCACAGACGCCATCGGATTTACACGACCTCTTAGTCGATATGTGGAATCGCTCCGGAGATAATGCCAATTTGTCAGCTTACAGAATCGATGCCTCTCGCTTTTTCAGTCTAGCTATTACAGTAATCAATATCGAAGATTGTGGGTATAGGGATTATTCTTCTGAGATGTACCCTCTCCATTGGATGCGCTCTTTACTTGTCATGACTACTGCCCTAGAGGACAAGCCATTCCTGTCGAGATTGAGAGAAGGCGGAGAGATACAGGTACAAGAGCTTCTCGCTAGATGTACAAGGGCAGAGGATAGATTGCGTTTGGTTTGCCGAGGTCTCCTTGAAGTAACGACACCCGAAGATGTCGATCGCCCTTGTGCTGGAAACGAAACTCTTGGCAACTATTCCTTGAAAAGGGTCGAATTCATACACAGATGTGCATTCGATTTCATTACTGACACACAATTTGGACGCCAATGTCTTGCGCTCTGTCAATGGTCATCAATGGATAAAGTCAAAAGTTACTTGTCGGCCACCTAGTTAAATCCCGCTTTCTACGCTACAAGTCAAAGCGCTACGACAAGGAGATAACAGGCGAACGCACAAGTTCAGGATCCAGTTGTGAATCCTTCCATCCTACCGCGTTGAATATTTCCCTCAACTGGTCCGATTACGACATATATTTCCGAAATAATATGTTGAGGGAATTGAGGGACTGGCAGCAGCGTGGATTGTTTTACAGTCGCTTCCATTGGAAGTATCCGATATTTCCCAAATATCCTTCCAACCTGAGAGAATTGGAGTTCATTGAAAATGTCGTCGAGACAGCCAATTTAGGCGCTCTCGTTAGCGATCCGCTAGACCAGTTGTCTGATGTTTCTCTGCTAGATGCTATTCCTGCTCTGCTTTGCGCCTTGGTGGACTCTAACGGGTCTATGACGATGGGGTCGTGCCTGAACTTTGTTGAATACGTCCTAACACGCCTGGAAAGTGAGACCGACGAAGGGTGGCAGGAAGATTCCTCAAAAGGTCAACGTGACGTGAGAAATGAAACAAGGCTTTTGCATTCATGGTTTGTGATGCAATGCCTCCACCGTATATCTAACGATTGGAGCAACGATAGGCATAAGATCATAGACCTACTGCGCCGCTTTAGCCACACTCTATCTTCGCCAAGCGATTGGCAGCGCCCGGTAGTTTTGGAATATGGGGTTAGTGATGATTTAGGCATCCTTCCAAAGAGCGGCGAAGGGCATAACTTTGGATTTCGTCAATATACCCTAGCTATTGGCAATTTCGTCACTGCTTACCGCTTACTTGGTCAACGTTTACCAGATCTAGTAGGCTGCGCTTTACACATCCGACCTCCGCAAGACGCCAAGGAACGATTTGACATAGTTGTCAACAGATGTAATGAAGAGTTTTCGGATAGTGACAGAGATTCTTTTCACCTGCAGACCGTTATCATCGGGATATCGCCGATTGCATAAAAGAGAGCTTACCAAAACGCGATTTTTTTATTAGAGAGAAAAGGTGGTCTGTCCTATTGCAAAACATTTGTACTGGCGTGAAATGGATGAACAAGGACACATTGAGATATTGTATTAAGGAGGTTAATAAGCAGGGCTTGGTGTTGATACGCCCATGGGTAGATGCTGCCGTAGATAGTTAAAGTACTGCACAATTGGACTTCACTTGAAGATATCAGTCCCTAGTTATAGCCATCTCCAAGACGTTGGATCGTCTCTAGCGGATCGTGTGATATAGCCATGGCCCGCCCAAGCAAGGGGTAGAGTAATATTTGTTAAATATGCAAATTCTGTATCACATCACATTTCTTTTCTACAACTGCACCATTACATGCTTGATACTAGATTGTGCCCTGAGACATGTCATCTCATTGACCAATCACGACCATGTATCGTCTTTGCATCAATTATCCCTGGAATGTCACAGGAAAATCAAGTGTATTGCAAAAAATTCCATTCAGTCTTTACCTATGCTATGATCAATTGCCATAAGATACTCTAAACCTTTGTCAATCTTTAAAAGAACTGGTATAAAGTCATCTATGACCTGCCAAACTGTTACTGTGTCGGTGTGCCAACAACAATTCAAGTGAGGGGTAGCCCATCACAAACAATCAAAATATTTACCCTGAACTTCCCCTGTAATTGGCTCACCCCAGCCCAGCTCAATTTTAATTCATGGACGATCCATCACCTTATCAACAATAACCTTCCTTCCTTATCTCCTCACGAACTTTTGTCGCCCTCCCAAGAAACCAAGTCTTGGCCAACGCAACATAACACGGAGACCTTTTGTAAAAATGGTCCAAAGCGGCAGGTCTCGTACCCCTGTACGATTCCACACCTAAACCGCTGCGGGAAGGCGCCTATCTCACTAGCCCTGCCGATCCCCGTATAAGCTTAATCTCGTCCCGGAACTTAATCCTCTATAAGAACGCCTTGTTTTTTTCTTTCTTTCTTCCTCCTCAAGGTTCTCTTCTGCAACCTCATTCATCATGGTCGCGAAATTACTGACCACTCTTTTGGCGCTCGCCCCGTTGGGTCTGGCGATTGATCCTCCCCGACAGCCGCATCAACCTGTTGGTGAGGGTGATCGCCTACTCACTTTCAATGAGACGAGTCCAAGCGCTAAATTGAGACCTACTACCATGAGTGTAGAGTGGTCGTCCGCTGGACAAGATGGGAATTATATTGTTCTCGGCGACAATGGCGATCTTGTCCTTGAGGACATCGTCAGCGAAGAGACAACAAAGTTTGTCACAGCCGATAAACTCCCCAAGGATCTTCACGAGTACTGGATCAGCGGCGACGCAAAGCGCGTTCTCGTCGCGGCAAACTACACCAAGCAATACCGCTACTCGTATTTCGCTGATTATTTCATTCTCGACGTTGAGTCTGGCGAGAGTGAACCTCTTGTGAAAGACCAGGTTGGCGATATTCAATACGCCCAGTTTGCGCCGAGTGGAGAAGCCGTTGCGTTCGTGCGGGGCAACAATCTTTTCATCCGTGATGCGGACGGCAAGATTGACCAGATCACGAGCGATGGGGGGGCGGATATGTTTCACGGTGTGCCTGATTGGGTGTACGAGGAGGAGATTTACGGTGGACGCTCGGCGCTTTGGTGGTCGCCTGATGCCAAGTTCCTAGCGTTCCTGAGCTTCAACGAGACTGGTGTCGGCACCTTCACCATCCCTTACTATATGGATAACCAGAAGCTTGCGCCGACATACCCTCGGGAGCTGGACCTTCGATACCCCAAGGTTGGATCCAAGAACCCTACCGTCGAGCTCAACATTCTTGATCTCTCGGATCGGGAGTACAAGCCTGTTCCTGTTGATGCATTTGAACCTGAGGAGCTCATCATCGGTGAAGTCGCATGGGTCACCAAGGATCACAGGTCTCTCATCTACCGCGCTTTCAACCGTGTTCAGGACCATGATGCTCACGTCGTCGTCAACCCCGAGACGCTCAAGTCAAAGGTCGTTCGGGAGCGAGACGGAAGTGATGGGTGGCTTGAGCATACCCTCTCCATCTCCTTCGTTGGACCTTTGAGTTCCAAGAAGAAGGATGCATACTACGTTGATGTTTCAGACGACGATGGTTGGAACCACATTTACCTGTACCCCGTCAACGGCGGAAAGGCTATTCAGCTTACTTCTGGAAAGTGGGAGGTCTCGACTATTCTCAACATCGACACCGCCAAGAAGCTTATTTACTTCCAAGCTTCGAAGCGACACTCTACTGAGCGACATGTCTACAAGGTTTCATGGGAGACTAAGAAGATCACTCCTCTCGTTGATGACAAGACTCCCGGTTACTGGTCTGCTTCATTCTCTTCTAGCGGCGGTTACTACATTCTTCACTATCAGGGTCCTGACGTTCCTTATCAGGAGCTTTACACCACAAACTCCACCAGCAAGCCTGTCCGCACGCTTGTTGACAACAAGGCGTTCTACAAGACCATCAATCAGTACAGCATGCCCAACATCACATACTTTGAGCTCAAGCATCCGGATGGTTACTCCCTGAACGTCATGCAGCAACTCCCCGTCAACTTCGACCCTTCCAAGAAGTACCCCGTTCTCTTCACTCCCTACGGCGGACCTAACTCCCAGCGCGTCGCCAAGTCTTTCCAATCTCTAGGATGGAAGTCCTACATCTCTTCTGATCCCGAGCTTCAATACATCGTCTACACCGTCGACAACCGGGGAACCGCCATGCAAGGCCGCAAGTACCGCTCGCTCGTTACATCTCAGCTCGGAAAGCTTGAGCCACTTGATCAGATCTGGGCTGCTGAGGAGCTCATCAAGAGATATAGCTTCATCAACGCCGATAAAATCGGAATGTGGGGATGGTCGTATGGTGGATATCTCACAGCCAAGACTGTGGAGGCAGACTCTGGCGTGTTTAGCTTCGGTCTCATCACCGCTCCAGTGTCGGACTGGCGCTTCTATGATTCCATGTACACGGAGCGCTACATGAAGACTCTTGACGAGAACAAGGATGGATATCTCGAGACGGCTGTGCACAAAGTCGATGGTTTCAAGAACATTGCCGGCAGCTTCAGCATTCTTCACGGTACTGGTGATGACAACGTTCATTACCAACATGCCGCCGCCATGATTGATCTTCTCGTTGGAGCTGGTGTGTCGCCTGAAAAGATGAAGATGTTTGCGTTCACGGATAGCGATCACAGTATCGTGTACAATGGTGCCTCGCCTTGGATTTACAAATATCTTACGGCGCGGTTGTATGATGAGGTTAAGAGACAGCCCAAGGCCAAGGCATTGAACCATCAGTGGAACAAGAGACGGGTGGAGATTGTGGTGTAAGGATCGTTGTTGGTGGTGTAGATTGATAGAAGAATAGAATGGCTACGCGCAACTGATTACTCACCTCCGGCGGTTGTGCGAATCTGTCGCGCGATTTCCTCAAAGACTCTGAAACACCAAGACTTATGATCACATCATCATAAGCTTTAGGGCTCTTTTTGATGACCTCATCCTAACTTTTAGGATCTTTAGGATGAGGCTTAGGCCTAAACCAGTTATCCATACATAATGATAATCGAACTTTCTTGCGAGTTCCCATCTTCACCGCCATACACTCGCCGTCCCCTGGTGGGACACTGGACACATCGCAGTAAGACATACTATTGACATCCACGTTCAAGCTTCGCAGAAATGTCGTTGAGGATGGGAGCAGCGGATTTGCTCTCGGGCCATACTCGCTGCATTCGAAGGTATAGCGGGCAGTGGTAGGAGGGTGAACCCCGTAAGGGGTTGTGGGTTCGCGTAGGTCGGCGACAACTTACAAGTCGGCGGCCTGTTTCCAGCGCCTTGTGGTAGAGCCTCTGTCTGGCATTTGTCTCCACAGACGTACTCTTCTGGGTTGGTTGTATTGGTTCAAATGGGTCAGGGGTGTTTCCTCGGGGGGGGATAGGGACTGTAGCCATGGTTGCGATTACGAGGCGAGAGTTCGGCAATGGTTTAGGGATCTAGCGAAGGCTTTCGCAGGTAATGAGAGATTATGAATCCTAGGCAACAGTGAGGGCAATCAGTATCTTGCCCGTATGTGTTTATTGGTATTCTTTAACTTTGTGCGCTGGGGCCTAAAGCCTCTTTTAACCTCCGACAACCTTATCACCGAAGGGAGGAACCGATTTCGTCGAGGCATTGCACAATACGCCAGCGTTGGATGGGGGTCAGCGTTCGGTCGACCTTAGTTTCCCGATCGCTATGGTTTCATAGTGGACTTGGTTCCAGTAATGCTGGACCACGGCTTTGAGTTCGGATGGGATCTAAGAAACATCAAGAGACCGTTGGGAGAAGCTTTGGACACAGAAGTACTTACGACGGTGCACTTCTTGTGATTGTGAGCACATCAAGTGCAGCAAGTTTCCATCTCATCAATAACGCAAACAAGACGGTTGCTTCGGTGGATGGCGAGCGCACATCCAAGGCAAGGAGACTCGCCAGGACCAAGGCGAGCAAAGCCGGCTTCTAAGTCAAACTCGTACTCCTCAAGAGCGGCAATGAGCGCAGAAGAAACGGACATGGTGAGAGGATGGGAAAAGACGAAGATCTCGATTTGTTGGAAGAGGAAAAGGCTTATGCACCTACCCGATGATGGGGGAGCCAACGGCGGTGAGAAGGAAAGCTCGAACGTGGATTACGTTGAACCGTTTTCCTTCTCCTTATGGGGCGACGGGAGTAGGACATCGGCTGCTGCTGCTGCAGTATAGGAAATGCAGGCTCGAGTTGTAGCCACTGTGCACTCGCGATGGCCCCAAGGCTCTACGTCTGCCCAGCTGAACCGCGCCACGTCTGTTGACCTTTTTGCTCTTCAACTTCTCGCATCGCCGACCCTTCGTCTTTCCCTCCATTTCTCACCTCGCGATTCAAGATGTCGATGCTACCCACCATCGCGAATGCTCTGGCAGAGTTCGTCTACGATAAAGACATCACGTTCACCTCATTCACTGCGCCAGATGAGGTTCCGTGCTTTCTGTGCCTCACGACCATCCATCGCGATTCGCGTCTGCTCTGTGTCGCCAAAGACTCGGCGAAACCCACTTGTCTCTGCTGCCAGAACTCAAACAAGAAATGCGGCTCTGTACGTTATCCCTCTTCATTCATTCATCTTGAGCATTTTCTCACATTTAGCGCAGATCCCTCGCGAAATCCTCGGCGCCGCCCAGTTCTACTGGAATCATGTCCGTCGGCTCCAAACCCTCGCTGCCAACCCCGACGCCCCCGGCGCCCTCAACACCACGGAAGTCTGGCGCATCTGGTCCGTCTTCGAAGAATGCGCCTCGGCTTAGCGAGCCATCGCCGAACAGATCTCTGACCCGCTGAAGCTGTCGAACAATGATCGTGACGTTGCTTGGATTATCCAAACACAAAGCATTGCGGCGCACTGCGAGCTGCTCTCCTTGCAACTCCTCCAGTCTGCAAGTTACAGCGACCACTTAGGGTTCATTCACCGCTAACACTCTTTAGTCTGGCGTCACTTTCTCCCCTGAGGAAATGCAAGCTAAAGTTGCGGCCGCGATACCGTTGTACGCTCGCGATGCCTCCAAGGCGGTGCGTCTGCGCAACGCGCTCCGTTGCCTTCCCAATGCCGACAAGACCCCCTATGGATCCGACGATAAAGAGCTTGAGAACCTGCCACAGGAGCTTAAAGATACTCTCATCGCCCAGATTAATGAAGCGCGTGCCAGAGGCTGCACCGCTCCTGTCTGCCCCCCTAATGTTGCTGGAATGGCACCCCTCAGCCGAGGGCCTTCCCACGCCATGTCGCGCAAGCGTAGGCGCAACGACGCCTAGCCTTCGCTGGTGGTTTGTCTCTAAACTCTTGTCTGTTTTAACTGGCCGGACGGAGGCTGAGGGGTCTTCTTGCTCTTTCTGTAGTCTATCGTATCGCCCATTGGGTAGCTTTACTCATTTCTTCCGCTGGTCTATCACTGGCTCTCCTTGATACTCTTGTTTTTGACAGTTTTTATAGTTGGTCACCTTTCTTAACGCTAAACAACGTCTTCTTGGCATTTCTCTATCCATTCAATGTCTTAATTGTCTCTCAATTATGTCGTAAGGTATGTGAAGAAGCTATGGGTTTACTTTTATGCCTAAGCTATGATCTGTCTTGATAGGGTGATTGAAACTCTCAGCTACAGTATCAACAGTTATAATCCAACTTAACGCGCTTCCCCCAGCTCTCCATTTTTGTTTCCGATTCGCCACCATGTCCACCTTCGCCATAGCTATCATGAGGTACAGGCTCATCAACATCCCTCTTCCAAAGGATCCACTTCTACACAAAGTAAGGAAGTGAGCTGTTTATGCCATACCCACATCATCAGTTGGATCTCTGAGCGGTCATAGACCTTCTCAAGGCCTTCCAGGCTCCGACTACTAGTTTCTTCAATCAAAAGATGACAAGAACGCATGCGATAACGTTGAGGACAGAGAAAATGCCCATTGTTCCACGCGCAGGAAAGCATCATAGATTTTTGGCAATAAGATGGAGAGGAGACCAGCGAAGAAGAGTTTCATGGTAATGGCTAACAACATCCCCTTGCTGTTGAAAGATGACTTCATCGCGCTCAGAAACTCTAGCGGAGCTCCTAGTAGTTGGAAAGTCGAACACTGCAGTGATCAGAAACCTCCTCGAGACACCACCACTGGTCCATGGTAGGGATCGAGAAGGCCGTACGCCCCTTCACAGGTGCTGCGAACACAAGACCCCGAGTCTGGCTGTTAATAGTTTTGGGCAATTGCTGATAGTAAATCCCATACGAATACCGTTATTCGCCCTGTGGACATTATAGTCTGTCACTAAATAAAAAACTAGTAGACACTCGCTAACACCGGACCGCTGCTCTATTACCTTAGCCTCCACGTCCGTTGATCTAATATACTGGCTTCAATTGTACAGTGCACCAGACGAAGCAGGCCGACACGTTCGCAGTAATCGTAGTCCGGCACAATTCTCCGTTTCTGCTCACGCTTCTGTTCCTGGATGACGACCACAGTCGTGTCGTGAAGGTTGGTGTACCTCTGACTCCGCGAATTCCCTAATACTATACCTGTCCAAGGCTCCTGAAGTAGTGATGATAGAGGCAGATCCTTGCTAGTGAGGAAGAACTCGCCCTGCCATACGCCATGGCCAGCACACACCGTACCGATCCACGTATTAGGTCGACCGTCGTACTCTCCCCTGCGAAACCTGACGGTGACAACACTAGCTGTGATCTCAAGCAAGTGGTTTTGGCCAGATCGGATATCTGGGTTGCTGCTGTCTACCATTCGTAATGAATCATAGCAGCGGCTCCACGGCACTGCAACTTCACCATCCTGATTTCCAGATATGATGGATATGTCTATCGCAAATCCATTAGGTTGCTCAATAGCACGGCTGTCTTTGTTCATGCCAGCGACAACGCCCTGCCACCCTGTCCATGACCAACTCGGAAAGCCTTGACGCCGATGCGCGGTCTCCTCAAGTTGCCAGCACAGGCCGTCGAGAAAACCGCCAAGACTTACAGCAGCGGCGACGTCAGTATCATACGCTGTGGTATTTAGTCGTCCTCCCCGGACTACGCCTAGGCGAGAACCTGTGAGGCGCAGAAGAGGGACGCCGCAGATATGATATAGAGGTCTTGTCTTGTGTTGTGCAAGTAAACTGAAGATACCAAGCATGGCATTCAGGGCGTCTGAGGGCAAAGAAAGCTTTCGTTTCGTATAAACCGCCAACAAATCAAATATGCCGACGCCAGTTTGGGATGAGTCCATCCCGGGAAGCTTGTATGGCTGATACATCCAGAAAGGCTCCATAAAGCGCGGCTTATGTCCAGATATAGTCTGTTCCAAGCCACGAGGCAAGCGAATGGCCTCACGGCAAAGCATATGGCGGCACTCATAAGACATCTCATACTCCGAGAAGTAAAGGCGGCGCCGCGCTGGCAGTCCCTCCTGATATGTCCATCCGCGAGTGGCCCAGGTCGAGCTGGAACGGATGTGGAGAGATGGATCTGGAGGGATGCATACCAGCGCGTGGCCCTGGATAAGAGCGCTGGGTTGTTCATTTCTCGGGCGCCCTGGGACACCAGGTAGACCTGCTGATGAGTCCTCACCAGCTGCTGCGATCAGAGTCACCTCTGCATTCGCATAAACGAGGTGCATATGTCGTAGCTGCTCCTGCTTAATAGCCTCGTCTCCCGTTTGCACAATACAATACCGATCCACCCATAGGTATTTGTAGCCCAGCTCTAGTGTCACCTGGATGGCATCCTCGATAGGTGGCTCCACTGTACCGTCTCCCTTTCCGTCCAGATCCTCTTGCTGCTCTTGCCGTTGTGATGGTTGCTGACTACCTTTTGATTGACCCCAGACATAGCTCAGGGCTACATAAGGGGGTGGACCGCCGGCTTCAGACTCTTTCTGTTCTATGATCTGTCGTTTAGAGCACTCTATGAGGAAGAAATGTGGGATAGTGGCTGCTCTGCGCGGGTTGCACTCTCCTGGATGGTTCTCCCGACACAAAGTAATCCAACCCCTAGCTACACTCCAGTCACTGATCTCTGTAGCCAGCCGCGGAATAGTCACAGAACCTTGATATGGACCGTTCCTCCCGATACGGCCAATGAGACCTGAAGAAAAAGCAGTTTTGACAACATCTTTAGCACGTCTTGACGGACTGTCGTCATGTCTTGGGCGAGCCCGGGGCTGAACCACCTCGTCATCGGTAGAGGAGTCGGCAGCCACTACGGCTAGTAACATAGTGTCGGCGAATCGCTTAAATCGGAAGTCGTTCCAGCGGATCATTTCTGCGTGACACAGCCACGATTGTGTTGTGGAGAAGTTGACCAGCTTGTGTCCTTTGTCGAGACTGGTATGAGGATACACGGTAGCAAACAGGCGGCATAAAGGGCATCTCCTCTTCTTCCAACTCTCGTCGACACTGCCCAGGTCGGCGATCAATTGCCCTTCATAGTGGGTATGGCGTCTCCAAAATGCAGAGCCGAGGTCGATTTCCAGGCACGATGAGCACATGTCCGTTGTGCTATCTGCCCACCCTTCTAAATATTCCTGCTGCTCCCCTAGATATAGGGGGTACTCCTTGAGGAGGTTCGTTCGTAGCGTATGAAGTAGACTGTCTGTCAGCTTAGGTTGGTACTCAAAGTCGGGCTCATCGCTTTCAGTTCCACTTCCTTGAGACGATGATGACTGGCGTGCACGCTCTCGTTGTGGTCGGGTCTCCTCAAACATAGAGTATCTGTCAGGGCGAAAATCCTTTTCAACGGCAAAACTTGCCGCAAAATTGCGGGGTCTGGCAGAATCAGCCGATTCACTGGCGCCTCTTGTGCGCAAGAGCGCCATAGTTGCCATATTACATGTCTGTTTTGCAGCGTCGAATGGGCTGCCAAGACCCCCAGCTCGAGGCCGATTCACGTCAAGATCTGACCGCGAGAGTAGAACCTCAACATACTCATGGTCTTGGTCAGACATTATGGCTAGAAGTAACGGAGTCAAGCCATCATGGTCCTCGGTATTAGGGTCGACGTCTGGGACCCTCAGCAGCCGCTGCAATATGGCTTTTCGCTGTTCTTTTTTGGAACTACCCTCAAGACCATTCTTTCCGAAGATCCACGAAAGCGGCCCTCGTCCATGAATATCCCTCGAATCCGGATTGACGTCGTCGCTTGCGAGAAGAGCATTGAAATCGTCGATCTCACCATACTCTGCAGCGATAGAAAGTGCCGTCCGTCCCGCGTTATTAGGGAGGTCATGCTTGATCCCTGGAGCCTCGAGAAGCGCCTTGATTTTCTCGACGTCCCGTGCATGACTCAGAGCAGTGTTTCCATTGTTGTCCTGTATGTTTGGATTGCCTCCTGCAGCCAAAATCTGCTTGACCATTCCCACTGTGCCTCCAAAGACAGCCAGCATCAAAGCTGTCATACCGTAACTGTCCTGGAAGTCCACATCGATACCCGGAACGGAGAGCAACACTTTAGTCGCACTTTCGCTTTCGACGCCACCGTATTCGACCACAACCATGAGCGCTGTTCGTTCGGACGAACGAGCAAGGACGGTATTGACGTCGACCCGCCCTGAACTGAGCAGTGCCTGAACCACGTCCGCGTGACCACGCGAAACTGCCACTAACGGAGGCGTGTGCTCGGGTCCAGCCATCGGGTCGATCTGAGGATGCTCTAGAAGAGCCATGACGAGTCCCAGAGCTCCATTCTTGGCCGCGTACCATAGCGCCGTACTGTCGTCGTCGTCCTTAGCATTAACAGCAATCCGCTTATCAGCCAGCAGCCTGCGTGTCACGCCCTCGTGCGACTGCCAGCCCCCAAGACGATATTCCCTCCCTGGATTTGTGACCCAGATAAGCGGTGTTCTCGCGCGGGAATCTCGGCTGTTCGGGTCGGCGGCTCCGGTTGCTAGCAGTTCATCCACGACAGCCTCAAAGCCCCTCTCGGCCGCAAATGAAAGAGCAGTGCGCCCTTTTTCATTTTTATAGTCAACCTCAATCCTTCCATCGGCAATAAGGACTTTGATCACATCAACGAACCCTCCTTGGGCAGCAGCGCTAAGTGCCGTACCGCTAAGCTTCGAACTGACGCTCGGTTTGACCTTGTCCATATCTAGCAACAAACGGACGGCGTACATATCGCCCCGTCTGGACGCCGCCATCAGTGGGTTGTCTTCAACCCAATCTAGTGCTTCCCCTGTGTAGTATCCATAAACCGCGTTGACATCGGGGCTTTGCTTGGTCAAAAGCTCTCGAACAATTCTAGGGCATCCAGCGGCGACAGCAAAAACCAGGAGCTTCGATGCAAGCTCAATAGTGTCCCTGGTACCATTGTCATCAGTGTCTCGAGAGTCGTGCCCAATACCACATTTGTCCAGCAGAGATAATGCCACGTCCTCGAATCCTCCACGAATAGCAAGGCCCAGTATGCTGATTTGTTTCCAAGACGCCTTGGTTAGGTCAGTTGTTAGGCACGGATTAATGCCATCTGCGCGCGATAGTAGCTCAGCTGTTTCTTGATGACCCTGTTTGATCGCAATGGAGATGGGCGTCTCCAGTTTGTGCTCGTGTAGATATGCAGATCGCGGGTTAACATCTGACAACTTCTCACTCGCTAATAACACTTTCACGACAGATGCATGACCATACCGAGCGGCCTTCCATAACGGTGAGATCTGGTCGAGGTCGCTCAAGTTGGGTTCGGCGCCGTGTTCAAGCAGTCTTTCTACAACAGCGGTATGTCCCTTTTCGGCAGCTATTGCCAGCGAAGTGCAGCCGTCATATCCGCGTGCGTCGATGTCGATATCGCAACCATCATTGAGAAGTGCTGGAAGCATGTCGATGTCGCCGGCCCCTGCAGCGCACATCAGCGGCGTCCAACCTTTGTCCTGCTGGCTACTGCTTGTATCGGGTGAACCAGCCATCTCACACCAGTAGCTTCGTGGTTTTGTAGTATGAAGGAAAGTTTTCAGCAGAAGGGCTTTGGCCTTTCACGGCAGCCCAATACGTCTTTTGAATCACGATGAAATTGTCCGACCCGCGAGAGAAATATTGGCTTTCACTTGAGGTTTCGAGAGATGCAAGGGGTAAAATAAGCTGAAGAGGGTATGTTGCCTCTAAATATGGCGCTTTCCATGAGCTGACGAGGTCCGCTGAGGCACCTGCATATCACTTGCTGTCATGTCGAAAGGTGATTGGTTGCACTTTCCTGCCCAATCACCAGCTATCGCGCAGCTACGTCTTGCCGGTCCAGGAAAAGGAAGCTACCCTCGGGGGGAAGAAAACTCAGACCTGAATATAAGGTATCAAAAATAAACTTAGCAAAAGATATCCTAAACTTAGTAAAGTTGCCCTAAATTTATCCTAAGTTACCTAAATCTTTTTGTCATTTTAGATCAAGGTCCTGAGTATTCTTCCTTCCCCTAGTTGTACATAACAAAGTCTTAGTTGCGGTATAGATATCGATCCCGAAATTGATAACAATCCGGGTTGTCGGTTGCAAATCTAAGCTTTTAGTCACGAGTCTAGCTACGATCTGTCGTAGTAGGACTATCCACATTAGTTTCGGGCGCCTGGCTCTCAGCTGTAGAATCGCCAGCCGCAGTAGCAGTAGCATCAGCCTCTGTAGAAGAAGCAGCATCCTCAGTAACCGAATCAGCGACTTCAGCTGCAGGAGCATCAACATCAATCGCCGTCTCCTTCGCCTCAAGCTCACCAATGCTTATCCAAACCGGCTCCCTCTTCTCCAAAAACGCCGCAATACCCTCTTTCGCATCCTCACTCCTCGCATGCAACGCCATAACTCTACCCGCCCATTGAGAAGCCTGCTCGTATCCATCACCCTTCGCTTTTCCAAATCCAAACTGTGACCAGTATGCCCATTTTCCTACAGCCTGCTGCTGAGGCGACATCGAAAGCAGCCGTTCAACCACAGCTGCCACGCGTTTCTCGAAAGCCTCCTCTGGGTCCTCGCCTGGTGGCACTCTCACAACGTCGATGACGTCCGGGTAGTCTGATGCTTTGATTGGCTCTGCTGTGGCCAAGAGTCGATATGTCGTCGCAGCGGGAAAACGTCGTGAAACAGCTGTCGAGGGGCTGGTGCATGGTAATCCGATCCTTGCTCCTGGGAGGGCAAATTGGGTATCTGGTAGAGCAATGGGGAAGTCGGTGCTCATGGCGAGTTGGAACCCAGCTGCTGTTGCAAGGCCTTGGATCGGACAAACAATCGGCACAGGACTCCTCCGAATAGTCGTCATGACCTCGGAGCAAAGTTCAAACAGAGTCTTGACATCACCCCGACTCATCGTAGACAGCTCTTTGAGATCATGGCCCGATGAGAATACCGGCCCTTCGCTTCTAAGGACCAGAACATCCGGTGCGCCGGCACGCTGTTTCTTCCATTCAGATGCGCTGACGAGCCAGTCCCAACGCTTCCATTGCTTCGAGGTCGGGTCTTTGGATGCCTCTTCGAGGCCCTGGAGAAGATGATGGCTGAATTTGGGGAGCAGGCCCTTGCGCTGGGTAGGGCGTAATGAGAGGGCGCTGTCGAGCTGGGACTTGAGGTCTCTGAGTACGGGGATGCTGAGGGCGTTGCGCTTGGTAGGGTTTGAGAGTTTGATGTAGGCGGCTCGTGGGGGGAGTTTTGGGAAGGGCATTTTGGTTGAGATTATGACAGATTCGTGTTTCTGATGAGAGACTGTGGACTAGGATGATGAATTTGGTGGTTCATGCATGATGTGAGGTTGGCGGGTAACCCCGCATTTTGTGTTGGCCACTCAACCTCGGGCAACAGGTCTCCATAACCGTGATTTCATGACACAGTTTCTCGAGAATTTGGATACAGTAGTGATTAGCATAGAAAAGAACAAAAAAAAACATAAAAACTCTTCATCTCTATTATTGCTTCTTCTCTCCCTTCTCCTCCTCGTATTTCGGATTTCCTCTCCCTCTCTTCTCCATAATCGCCCTCGTCTCCCCTCTCGTCCCCTCCGTGACCTTCATGCCCATAACCCTCTCATAGAACGGAACGCTTTTTTCCCAATCGCCCGTAGCTAACATGCTCTTTCTCAAATGGGGCATTGAGTCGGCAACTTCATTGACACATTCCATAAGCCATGTACCTAGTCCTTCGCTGCGGTAGGCCGGAGTGACCCAGACGTCGGTTATGTAGAGAACCGTGGTGAAGTCTGTGATGCAACGAGCGATGCCGATGAACTTGGGACCAGAGGGCTTTCTCTTGACGGGGTTGCCGGGAGATGGGGGTGGTGAGTATGTGTCTGTGTCGTAGAGACCGAAGCAGAGGCCATTGTCGAGCATTTCGCGGGTCGCGTCTTCTGGGAGAGGTTTCGCCCAGTAAAACTCGTCGGACTTAAAGACTTTGATGACTTCATTGACTGGGATCAGTGAGGGGTCAGTCGAGATGAGAAACTCGTCTCGTCTCCATGACTTTTGTCGTAGCTGAGAAGCTGCCGTGGCCATTTTGTGAAATTCAAACGAAGTTGGTGATGTTGGCTCGAAGTTGAGAGCTTCGATGGCCTGACGCGACTTTGAGGGTCCACCTGTCATATCCCTGCACTAACTCATTTCGACCAAGCTGAATGCGGCACGGGGCACATTTAAAATCGATATTTCGAGTTATTCTAGTGATCCAATTAATGAGTGACAATTCATGATACTTTGCGGCTAGAAATACTTCAAGTAGCTGCCAGTATCATGAATGTAGAAGCAATCGCAAAGGACAGAAGTCGGCTAGGGTAAGGAGTGTCCATGTGAGCATGAACCACTCGCTGGCGTTCAAAGAAATGAAAGTCACGACTTCTCTCGTGCAGTGGAAGACATTCAAATTAGGGAAAGAGTTAACTCAAGTTGTTGGGAAATTCAAGTCATCGAAAAGCCTCAAGATAACGTTGTTGAAGTCGTTATCCTGACTAAGCCTCCCAAGGTCAGATTGCGCCATTGTTATCAAGATTGAGCAAGCATTTGATCAACATCGGAAAACATCTTCCCCTCCATAGCGTGGCATCTCATGCGGAGAAGTCAATCACGACATCGCTAACTCGATTGATATGTCAGCGTATCAAATTTCGCGCATATATATCAACTTAATTATCTTCCTTCAGTCCTCATTTTGAGACGTTAATTCGCACCCAGACTCATAAACTTGGCCAGTGTCCGACAAGATGCCTTCGGCTATCTCAGACATTCCCCAATACTCCTACGTTCCCGAGACAAAGGAAGATCTCGACTGGGCAGACTGTACCTCCCCTTTCCCCTCTTCCCTATCTGTATCTGACCCTCCCAGTGGCAAATATTGACCTCTCGAAATACGGTACTCCCCAAGGCAACGCAGAACTCGCCCAAACTCTCATCGAAGCAATCCGCACCAAAGGGTTCTTCTACGTAACCAAATTCGACATACCCCAATTTGCCATTGACAGACAATTCGCGCTTGGCAATGCTTTCTATAATCTCCCCATTGAAGAGAAGCTCAAGTATGTCCCTGATCTCGATGCGGGAGAGTATAATGGGTATAGACCTGGTGGACGAAGGATTCTGTCGGGCGGCGTGAAGGAGAAGACTGAGGTTTGGAACATGGCTAGTAAGTTGATCTAAGACTCAGTGGGCTGTAGTACTGACTCGTTGTAGCGGATAATGGAAAGATTACGCAGCCTGTTCCTAAGTTATTGAAGGATCACATCGATGAAATCACCTCATTTGCAAAGGTAAGTTCCTCCAACACTCTTTCTCAGATACCAAGTAAACTTGTGACCTTGCTTTTTCTTTCCTACTTATCGAGCTTCAGCCACCAGCCATTCACCAGAACTCTACTGACCCTGGACTCAGGACCTGCATGAGAAAGTCCTTGACCCTCTCTACCACCTCACAGCCCTCGCCCTCCAAATCCCAGAAGACCGTCTCGTCAACCTACACAAATGGGGAACCCACAACGAATCTCATATTCGCTACATGAAATACGGAAAATTCTCCCCCGAAGAAATTGAGAAACTCGAAGACGGTCTTTGGTCCCGCGGCCACACTGATCTTGGCTCCTACACTCTTCTCTTCCGTCAACCTGTCGCCGGCCTCCAGATCAAGGATCATAAAACTGGCGACTGGAAGTGGGCTAAGCCTCTTGATGGAAGTTTAACAGTTAATGCGTGTGATGCGTTGAGCTTTCTTACGGGCGGTTATGTTCAATCTACCATCCATCGCGTATGTCATTCCTCTCTCTGTGTTTCCCAGACTAACAGTTTAGGTGTCTGTCCCTCCCAAGGATCAACGCAACGTAGACCGTCTTGGTCTTTTGTACTTCTCGCGCGCAGAGAATGACCTTGTTCTCAACACTATTGACTCGCCTCTTTTGAAGGGTGAGGGATACACGCAGAATGAGTTTGAGAGGGGAAATTATCGTGTTCCGACGATGGGAGAGTTTACGACGTTAAAGCAGACGTGGCAGCAGTCGCAGAAGAGAGGAGTCACGTATGATGAGCTGGAGGGACAGCAAATTCTGCCTGGGTTTCATGGGAGGAGTTTCAAGTAGTTTGACCTTGGGAGGAAGAATATGTCAGACCTTGATATAAGGTGTTGGGAATAAACTTAGTACAGTATATCCTAAATATATCCTAAGTTTATACTAAATTACCTAAATTTTCTAAATCTTTAGGCTCAAGGTCCTAAGTCTTCCTTTCTTCCCTAGTTCTTGTAGCTCAAAGGAGGCGAGAAAGGTCTGATAACGGATTGCAAGTAGTACATTTAGCTTACGATTTGTTTGATTTCACAACACAAGTAACAAATATACCTCTCTGCTCCCGATTTCAATTGCAGCTCTCATCAATGGTCTCTACCGCCTGCGAATCTTATTATCAGCGCAAGTTGATAACCCATACACATGTCCATCAGAGCCCGTTGACTCCGCCCACTTCGCAACATCAACATCCCTCATCCCGCTACTCGCCACAGTCTCCACCACAACGCTCGTCTCCGGCGAAATGATCTGCGACACAGCATGCCATGAATTCCCCAGAATAGAACTCTTTGTCGAAGCCATAAACATGATAATAGTTATCAACGTAAGAACCAAATGTAGTATGACACCCGACAAGATAATTATTAAGCCCGTCCATTGGTTCGGAATAATAACATGCTTGACGTTGATGGTCGAAACAGACTGTTTTTGAGTGAAATATGGTAGAATGTCGTGGAAGATCATCTGGTAGAACCGAAAGAACAACTCCTGGACCGCTCGTGCTGGATTATCCGTTTCTTGAAGAACACTCTGGAAGAGGTGCGAATGTTCTGGGTGCGCTGGCCAATTCGCTACTGTATCAAACCATCCTTGCAAAGCATCGTTGTTGAAGGTCCATCCGCCAGAAATACTATAGTCGAAAAGGCTGAAGTGAATCATTTGGTAGACCCATTCATCCCAGTCGTCAACCCCTGTATCTGCCATAGAAGCTGGCCCTGAAAGTACCTTCAGATCGAGAATGCCTCTTGCTTCAGTATCAGAAGGCGATACGCCTACGCCTAGCTGTCTGAGAAATTCCGTGCCATTCTTGCCCTGCAGTGTTTTCCACTTTGCTATTGACGTTGGTTCAGATGGTATTGCTCGGCCTGTCATGGTGACGTTGTACAGAAAGGGTGTGTTCTGCGTCAGGAAGCAGACACTCGCTTGGAAGAGTTTGGTGTTGTTTTTATTCGTCGCTGTCGTCCATGGACCTTTGCTCGCTGACTTTGCCATTTGCATATCTTCCGGAATCGTAACGTTCGACCACGTGTTTGTAGCCATGTCATACATGGGCCTCAGCTGGGTCAGACTATCGCTTGCGTTGAGGAGAAGTACGGGATGAAAGTTGTACGGATGGCGAGAAAGCGGGTTTGTAAAACTGTTGTTCTTAGGGGCGAGTTCTTTCATGTTGAAACTGCAGAACGATATTGGCCAGGATGTCGAGTTCGTTTGGTCCCATTCGTTGTTGATACGGCACGATAGTGTCGCTGGATATGAACTGTTTATGCTAGGTCCTGACTCCCAACCGGTCGAGGCGTTGAACTCCGCTTGAAGATAAAGACCTTCTGTAGCGTTGCTTCCGGTGTATATATACTCGAATGTAGCATTGTTGAAAGCTGGTGCCACACATGCTGTCCTCATGTTGCTGACAATCGTAGGTCCAGAATAATACTCCAATGAAGTTCGATTATCAACATTGGCCATCGGTATCATCGCTCGATAAACGTCTCCCGTATCTGCTACATCCTTAGGCGCAAGTCTCTGGCTTGAAGGCCGAGTCTCTGCAAATCGCCAATGCGCTGACGGCTTGGACTGCCAGTAAGATACACCAGAGAACACAGCTGTATCCTTGGATATATCAAACCCAACATAAATCGACTCTGAGACCATCGGTGCAGCGATTGGAAGCGCCTTGAAATCGAAAAGCAAGACGGTCGACGTAAAAGTCATGGCAAGACTTAGTAAGAAACTAAATAGCAAGATGATGCAGTGGAACAAGGTCTTCCTGTTGCCTTTTGTGATGAGGAAGATATCCCAAGGACTTGCATCACAACTAGAGGCTCTGGAGATCGACAACCGCGCCAGATCAGAGATTCGACAGCCGGCGGTTTCAAGGACAATGGCTGCCATTGACGCAGCAGCGAGACAGGTCTGGAGATCCATCGATACTCGAATTGCAGCGGAGCAAAGCGTAGCTACTTGCGCTGCGTAGTTGTCAAAGATGATTCTGTCCCATTCTTTGCCTCGGGGCTGTCTGTTGCGTGCTTTTTCGGCGCCTTGCCAAAGATAGACGAGGAGAGTGCATGAGGCGATAATTACGATTGTCCCGAGAACGATGATGGTCAGTCCCGTTTTACCAAGTCTTCTTCGCAGAGGCTGGCGCTGTACTGGTCGTTGGAAGGCTGTTGGGGTATTTTGGTGTATGAGGCGTTGGCTGTCTTCGAACTCGATGTTCGTTGGATATGATGCAGGTTTTCCGGTGGCGAAGTAAGCGTAGCTAGACGGATCGTTGGGGTTCAAAGTTGAATGGTACGTTGAAGACCCGTGTAATCCCATCTCGTAGACGCCCTGGTGGACTTGGCTATACTGCGCCATGATAACTACCTTTCTCCTCGATCCCACAGAAACTTTTATGTAAAGTGGACGGGGAATTCATGCACTGGGGGGAGGGACCAGGATATAAACCCAGCTTTTCTCGAGGGCAAACCCAATGGCATGCGTGAGGCTGAATCGACCAGTCTAGCTAACGCCATTTCTTTATTTTAAGCTTATTCTGGTAGTACAGCCAAGCGCTGCTTACCCCGATACAGCCTCTGATCTTTTCAGCTCGGTCAGCCATTTCTTGGCTTTGGGTACAATCGGGAACATGGCTGCTCCGATTGGGCTATGTCGCGTGTGACTTGGGAATCTGGATCTGTGGCGAGAGGCGGCAAGAAAAGTTAGGACTTTTGATCTAAGTGATAAAAAGATCTAGGTAAACTTGGTATGTCTTAGTAAGTCCTAAAACCGGCTTATTTTAGCACCCTAGTTTTATAGCACGTAGAACCTTTCTTGCTCCCTGAAGGGTGGTTTGGGGTTGATCTCCGTCGCTTACCGGAGGGTTGGACGCCACTGGGGCAAATGTTTCAGCGCTGGATGTTTGATTGGGTAATGCAGCCACCATGCTTGGAAAAGTCTTGGGGTGAAATCAATTACGAAGCCTGCGTTTTGAGTCTATGAGAAGAAATGTAAGCATCCTGGTGAGAATTATAGCCAGCCATGATGATGACCTAGCAAGGGAGAACTAGTGACAGTTTGCGACGTCTACTGCTTTGATCTAACTGACCTATAGCTGAAAAGAAAATCGTGAAATGAGCCAGGTTGCTCACGTGACGGGCAAAAGGTAACGATGAAACTTCATAGGTCTTCTGATATTCCTTATACATATTACACTGCTCCCCTTTTTCTTTCTCAGCTTGACTCTGCTGTTATGCCCTAGTCCCATTTGGTTCGGTCCGTGGAGGTGGTGCTTCCCAGCAGTGAAGCTCAGATCATTGAGCACCATTGGTCTCAAAGAAGTATGGCAACTTTGAAGACTTTATTTATAATAATCCCCTCAGAACGATTCACTTAATTCTAGAAGATTTGTTTCTTTCGTCTAACTGATATCTCAGCTTCGCCTACGCAACATCCTCCCAACAGCGAAAATGTAGTTCAACCGACTATTGGACCCCCCTAATTTTCTAATCAGTGCTAAGCAGCATGTGACTTATGTACCTTCTTTCTTTATATGTTAAAAAGTTTATTCTCAATTCATATATATCTTTTATTATTAATATTTATTCATTTAGTATCTAAATTTTAATATTCTGATTGCAATGGTCAGGTTAGATATGGAAATTCCCCCTGTGTACTCCGTAGTCCCGTCCCCCTTGCTGTTGCGTTATATTTTGACAACTGCATAAGCGAAATTCCCGTATGATACAAACTTTTATGTGGCTGGCTGAGCATGAGCGGGTGAGTTCTGGACCGGTCTGTGAGTTGTTGGTTCCGAGTTGAGCTTTGATTGGCTCAGGTAAGCGGAACTTGGTGCTTTATACTCCCCTTTCTCATCTACTCTCCCCCAATGAAATTTGCCCTTTTTAACTGCTTCCCGACGAATCGGCATTTGCCCCTCCTTCGCTTACCCTTGCTTCTGTAAGCGACATCAGGAACTGTCATCGCCAATCCCCGCGTTAGTCCATGGCTCAGGCTTGCCATTGAATCATTGCAGCTCCACTGACTACTCTACATTGGGATAACATCCCAGGATTCCCAGGGGTCGATGCGAGAGCTGAACGAGCTGAACGAGCCGAAATCACCAGTCAACTAGCTCTGATAACTATAGTTGGGTAGTATCAAAACTCCAGCGACAGACAATTGGTCAGAATCATAGCCCTGTGAGATCCAAATTTGACAGAGCAGTCATACTTGTTTTGTAGCAACTCCATGTATTGAAAACGGAGAAGCGAAAGTACAGGCAAAATGACAATGAGCTGGACATTGCAAAGACGCATGGAAGCCCTTGTCTGTCAAGTGGAATAGAGTTTGAACAGGGGGGACCGGCCCACCCCGAACAGCCGGGCAATCGTAGCATGGCCAATGTTTGATCGACAGGGTCCTAAACCCATGGTCGCACTAACACAGGTGCCGAACTTGCCCTGACTACATCACGCGATCTTTCCAATACTATTGCCAATAGTTTAAACACCACAGACCTGTCATTTAGAACAACACAGAAGCCACCAACACAAAACCTTTATGTGGCTGAAAATTCAATACTGAGTATCGGAAAAGGCCTGCTATTCAAATAGTGTAAGGGTGTAAAGAATCCAGACAGGATGGATATAAGGAGGTTTCTCCCGTTGTTACCTGGGGAACTTCATCACTCTTTCACTCGTTTATCTGTCTTTCGTTTTGTGATGTTGTTCCACAAGGTGTTTCTGGCTGCGGCCGCAGTTGCTACAGTCTATGCTGGGCCATGCAAGCCTGCGAGTTCCAGGGCATCTGTCTCCTCATCTACCGACGCCAGCATTCCCTCTTCGACTGTGTCAACTGAAGTCTCGGATACTACCCTTACCGCCACATCTGAGCCTTCTAGTACAAGAGAAGCTACTTCATCTGTGACGGAGGGTATCACGACTGCTACTACTGACTCCCCCACGACGACCAAAGGTCCAACTACCGAGTCTACAACCGCTGCGCCAACATCTACTTCCGGGTTCTGTTACGACAATGCCTATGTTATCTCAATGCTTGCTTTTGACCCAGTCGCCTCTCCCTTCTGTGTCAGCTACCTATCCATGACCACGCATACCATGTAAGCTCCTCACCTCATTACACCTTGAACGCTCACTGATTACATCTCACAGCACCGACTATGCAACCCCCACAACCGATCCTGCAACGACCAATACCGGGGTAAGTTCCACTTACCATGCTTTGAGAGCTTGTACTGAGATTTTGATAGTTGTCAGAGGTTACAGTTACGTCTACACGATCGATCGACACTATTACATGCCTTGACACGGCTTACTCCTACATTGCCCCAGTTCCTACTCTCGACCGAGGCTGTCCGCATCCAGACAAGCGTAGCCAGGACGAAATCGAGGTCCCTGAAGCGATCCCTTCTGACTGGACTGAGGCTCAAACCTCTGATATCTGCTCCTGTCTTGATCTTGAAGAACCTACGACACACACAACCGTCACTGAGACCTCGACCGTCACAGCCTGGGTCGTCGAGACTACCTTTGCTGATAACAACGACATTGCCTACCGACGATTCAACTGTCCTTTCGACGCCAACATCTACGACAGTGGTTTCGGAACCGACTACCTCAAAGGCAAACCCGTGCTATCGTCAGGCAACGGGCAGACCCAATTTGACGCCTGCGGCACTCTCACGCTCGGCAGCAGTGATACTTTCGACCCCTCCCAGGCAGCACTCCTCTACAATGCCTATTTCCACGCCAAAGAGACAGGAACCTATACGTTCACTATTCCTAATACCATTGATAACTGGGGTTATCTTTGGGTCAAGGACGCAGCGTATACGTGGGATTCCGGTGCGTGGGCTATTGAGGGGACGCGAACTGGAGGTGATTCTTCGCTATGGAAGTCAGGATCATATGAGATTCAATTGAACAAGGGTGATGCTATTCCGTTTACGTATCTTTGGGCGAATGGTGGTGGTTGTGGTATAAGTGATTTGAGGGTGACGACGCCGAGTGGGGAGTCTATTCCTGGTTTGGTGGGTTCGACTGTCAAGGCTTGCGATCTGGACAAGTTTACTTAGGTTTGGTGCTTTCAATTCTTCATCTATATATTTATTTAGTCGCAATGACGGGAATCATGCAAATGACAGAGCCCTAATGATATAGGTATTCAAGACATTTCCAAGCCCTCGTCTTCCATAAGTCACCTACCGTCGGTCCCGTATTCTGTCGTAAGGTTGCTTACCATGAGACCATTCGTGGATCAACATGTTCTGTTGTTGTTCCGTCAACCCACTAATCTCACTAAAGTCAACCCCAAATAAAGGCCACCAGCCCCTACCGCCGAAATCTACAATGTCACCCTTTTGTCTGTAAAACTGGGGGTTCTTCTCCCACGCATAGTCTTTGTTGTCTGTATGTGAAAAATTCTTTGGGCCTAGTCTCCCACATCTTCTTGAAGACGCCGTCGAGTTTATCGCTCGACACAGCTTTGAAATCCCACATCACGTATGCGCAATTCCACAGAGTTGGTTCGTTAGGAACGAAGAGGTTGTCGTAGCGTATGGCAGGATAGTCGCAGGGATCTACATAGTGGGCAGACATCCAAGAACAGAATGAATCCGAACCGACTTGATCTTCGTCTCCATCTCTTTGGGTTGCAAATCTCTGCAGCATGATGCCATCCTCTCCCAGCCCTTTACACGATTTGACGTGTGGTTCGATTACCATGTCACAAAGTCTGTCATCGCACGAAAGACTACTGAGCTCGGTCAGGGACCATAGGGCATGGCTAGAATCTCCAGTGGGGAATCGAAATAGACGAGATAAGGTCTTGTGATCAGTCGTTCGGTAGGCTTCTGATATGAAGTACAATCCCTGCGAGAGCTAGCGGTTCAGCAAGTAAGAAGACAGTTCCAAATAAAGGCAATTTGAATTACTTACCAACCAGGTTATGGCGGTGCTTTCATCATCACATCGTATGCCGCGTTCGTCAAACCACACATTATATTCCTGGTGGAACAATCTATCCGGGCGGGCATCTGTCATGCTAACATCATGCATGGTGTACATTTCCCACACTGAACGACGTGTTAGTAAGACAATGCTTCTAAACTTGTACCCACAGGATTCTCTCACGATTGGTAAGCTTCCTACTCAGAAAAGCATGAACGCACAACATCTGCTCGTTGACCCACGGCGAGTGAGCAAGCTCAAACTTGTCTCTGGCCCTTTCGCCATCGAAGTGTGAAATCGGACAGCAGTGAAAACATGTGAGGGCGTTATGGGGATTCAGATCCACCCCGAACAAATTACAATAGATCTGGTACCTAAAGAACGCCCTATCGAAACGAAAGATCTCAGTCGGTGTCATCGTTTTAATGTTTTTCTCGATTCCATATTGTTTGAGTACCGGGATAATCTCGCTGACCATATCAATGCGAAGGGAAGTAATAAGGGCATACTCCCGAGTCATGAAGACGTAGTCAGACAGAAGGTCAGTCATTCGGGGCACAGAGGCTCGACGAGCTTCCTCCCACTTGCGAAAAATCTCCAATGGGCTAAATGTCTCAGACGGCGTATCTACAAGATATGCAGATATGATCTTATCTATCTTCGAAAAGTCGCCGTTGCGGCGGCTTGACTCGAGTGATGCTACCGCGTAAGGGAGGAGCCTTGTCGCGACTTGGTTGAAAAGGATTTTCCGGCAAATCTCTTGACGGTTACCGTCGGGGCCATCTTTGAAAGCGTTGTTGAAAACACGATGGCTTTGCAGGGCAATGGTAAGTTGTTTCCAGCTGTCGAGACATCCTAATATTTCGCTGACAACGTGAACGGGGAGTTTTTGAATGGGTTGAGTGAAAGCCATTGTAATAAGAATAAGTGTGATAAAATGGTCACTGAGATAGCTAGCGATATCAATAAAGTAACATTGCGGTGTTTGTCCCCCAAGAAATACGTGGGTTGAGCTAGGCTATATACCTCTAATGATTCCTCTCTTGACCTGGATGTCATCTAATGTGAGTCAACCCCGCAGCTGACAATGACGACGGTATTAGGCTATGACTAAGTGATCGTCGGAAGGAATCTCCGTACATGATCTGGTTGATTGTTTTGATACTTCTCTAACCCGAGTATAATAATAGAAAGCACTGAATACTAGAGCAAGACGCGAATATCACTGAAGAGAAATGAAGTGAAGTTTCGGTGACCAAGAATGTCTGTCCTAGACCCATATTTCGAGTTACCGATGTTCTCAGCCATTGGATACAGATGCGCCACAGCTGACAAGAACTGGGGCTATGGGTCACCGATGTTAGTTCTTATTGGTCGCAACAACGAGGCCTTGTCTCAGCACTCTCTCTGTTCATGGTATAAGAGCCAGCTCAATGCCCTCAATTGCAATCCCAGATAACAATGAGAAGAACACTCAACTTATATCTCACTATGAACCCAGACGATCCAGATCGCCATGTCGCCGAACCCACTTCTCTCAGTGATGTGAACGTGGAAGCAGAGTTGGCCTCTGGTTTCTCGCAGCGGGTCGAAAACAACAACAACTCAAGCTATATGGACAGTCTTGATCTGTCTCTGCTGGAATCACCGGACTTTGACTTCTCATGCCTTATGGATCTTGATGAAGTAGTAGAAGCTACTCAAGAGCCGGAACAGCTAGGTTTGTGGCATGACGTCCTCCTGTTTATAAGTCTCATACTTACAAGAGCCACGGCGCTTGTTCAGAAACAGATTCCATGATGCTCGATGCGCCCGCCGTTGAAGCTTCAGGCTTTATGGATGACTGTATCATGACGCAGGTTTTAACAGGCAATGTGTTTCATAGTAGCGACCACCCGAGTACCAATTTGTACCCTGTCCATGACGCTCCCCAACATCAAGGCTATGTTCCGCAATTCCAAGTTGGTCTTGACTCAATGACATCAGAGGATTATCAGTTCTCTGCAGAGACCTTCAACACGTTTGAAAACCCTTCGGGTAACACATTTACTACTCAGGATCGTCGTCTTTGTGAGCTAACAGCTCAATGTCCAGATGGGGCTTTCGCTCATTCAGTGGCGACGGCTCATATCATGCCCGATGTGCCCCAGTCATCCGGTTTTGGGGACCAGAGGTTCATGCAGATGAACGAGCCTCCGGCGCAAGTTCAGGCTCCTTTACCACGACCAAGCCGACCAAGACGTCGAGGTCCACTCACGAGAGAACAGGCAGAAGGGCAGGCTCTCGCTCGCGAGAATGGAGTTTGCATCCGCTGCCGGCGAAATAACATCACGGTAATACATCACTATTTCCCATCCAGTTTCTTTGGTGATGGTTATTCACACAAGTCGTCTTAGTGTGTTGAGGGAATCCCATGCAAAGCGTGTTTGAGTCTTCGCAAGCCTCGGCTCTGGAAAGTCCCATGCACCAAAGCCCAGTTTCTGGACATTATAGAGTCAGGGTCATTCTTCTATAGTAAGTAGGAATATTTCAAGTTGCCACACATTTAGCCTCTATATCGAATCGCGCGATCATCATGGCCTCGACTCATTACTGACCTGATTGTCTCAGAGCCATCAATGAATGAAACCCTGTTCACAGAAGGCCTAGATGAAGAACTGGCAACAAAGGCCCTGGCTTTCACGAAACATATGTTAGAGGAGAGTGAGGTCACACCCGCCAACATCGATTTTCCATGGACGGTTGCCTCTCAAGGGTTACGCTCTATCTGTTTCCCCGATGGACAATATCAAAAGCCTCGGTCGTCTATGGTGAGGAAGGCCGAAGTGCAACTACTGAAAGATTTTCCTGTAGGTACTGCGGGTTCTCCGTGTATCTTGGTCGGCAACGATCGCTTGAAGTGGACGGTGAGTTCGGTACTTGGTTGAGAGAGTTGCCAAACTGACATTTTTCAGCGCCAAGTCACAGCGTTTTGTGATGACCGATGTCTCGATAACCCATATGAGGATGACCTGGTCATAAATACCGGCGGCAGCAGCAGCAGCACCCTTGGAGTGTTTGTAAAGATCCCATGGCTGCTTTCCCGATACGTGGAGCTACAGCTGTTTCGATATCTTCAGAATGCTGCAAACAATCCTAGCGAGGACATTTACGAGCAGAGGAATTTCACTTACAGTGCTCTGTACTTGTTGGGTCACAGTTTTTTCACTTCCTCGACGAAGCTTTCAGGACCGGTAAGGATTGTTACAAGGAATTGCATGTTGGGATACTGACACTGTCTTTTTACAGGATACCAGTGATGAGATATTCAAGAACCCTATCAAAGACCACTTGGACCGAGAACGGCGCGTCCGCCTCGCATTATGGATTTATGTCTCCATTACTGTCGGTCAGCTTCCCTCTGAGGCAAATTTTTGGCAGAATCTACCCAACGAGCTCAAAGCCTTCCGCGGAGGTCTCCCGAAGAAATTTCGAGAGAGTTTTGACGGTTTTGACAACAGTCTACGCATGAATATGAAGATTGAACTGGACTCCAAGACAAGGTTCTTACAGCAGCTCGACTGCGGCCAGCACACTCGGGAACTCACAGAAGAACCTGCACCGCTCTCGGACATTGATGACGCCCGCATTCTCTGGCAAAGTATGATGGACAATACCGTTCAAGGTATCCGTGAAATAGATCATCTCAACTCCAGAGAGTCGACCAGGTTTGGGGACAGAGTCAGAGAATATGAACAAATCGAAGCTGAACGACTTTTCCTCCCAACGAACCAGGAGCACTTCGAAAGGGTTGCTGAAAACGCTTTTGGGACAATACTGGCCTTAGCAAGGTTGCCAATCAGATCCCAGCAGACGCTACCTATAAGAGGTTGCGAAGTACTTCGTCCCTCATTCGCCCGTATTCAGGCAGAGCTGTATAGGTTCATGGGGAGACTTTCGAGTTGTATACTTCCTCGTGGGAAATTACTCATTTATCTTGGAGAATATCCGTTCTTCCTACATGAGGCCGACGATATGCACTTGGCCCGCTGGCAGGAACTTGAAAGGATGATGGGTGGAGGAATTCTCCTCATAGGCAACACTGCCAATCAACAAGCCAGAAAAGCTTCTCATCCATTCTTGGACATCGTGACTGTTACAGATACTGGAACTGATGACCAGTTCCTCCGCCTCAAGAGACTCTTGCAACAGAATGGCTCCTGGTTACGCCAGGTCTGTGGACAGCTCAACGGGCTGGTGCAAGCAATGAAACAAATAGGCCATGCACTCCATGATGAGAAAATCTTACGAGCCTTTCAAATAATCTTACGACGAAAGGCTCGAGAAGTCTTTGGAAGTCAACAAGTGGCATGCAAACCTCACAGTCTACATTGCCAAGATCCAAGCGGTATATTCTTCTTGATCATATTCAAGCAGTATATACAAATTTTATTTGGGAATTCTCACGGCTGGCGAACCGTGCTCTATGACAATTTCCAATTAATTCTTGCTCGTGCGATCGAGGAAATGCACGATGGAGATCTTGGACTCCGAGACTGCAGCATCATGGTGCGTGTAATGGGCACACTGGTAAAGGTGAATATCCAATCTGGCAATTCAGGCGTTTCATTGGCTAGGGGTTGGTCCTTGTTGCTGCTGTCTGAGGATGAGGGTTCTCGTTTGGAGATGGCGCACGAAATGGCGGAGGAGCTTTTGGCCGCAACAAAAGAGTTTCAGGACTGGATGGAATGTGAACTACATAACGATCCTGGATGGGCATTAGAATGGAAATAAGACTATTAAAGTGTTTGTATTATCTGCTGGCGAAGGGGGGAAAAGGGGGTTTAAGTTTCTAGACAGAGCTTTCATTACCCAGTGAAACTCACAAAAGGAAATCTCAAGTTAAGGCTGGCAACTTCGCATTCTTTCACTTTCTATTTTCGTCCAATACCTCATCGATAAGAGATTTTGTGATATCTGGCATAGTCTAACTCCATCTCCCACCTCTTACATCATTACATTAGGTTCCTATAAGACTCTCTGTTTCATGGCAAAATGGGTCCAATGCTACTACAAAGTCATGATATGATACTGATTTACTTAACCTAAACGCCATTGTCTATTCTATTAACCCAAGTCTATCCCAATCAAACAAAGGAAACCCTCCCCGGTTCATCAAGCAGCCTCAGCAACAGCATACCCAACCCTCTCCCCAACCTCCATCTTGCCCTCGCTCGCATGCCGCTCTCTCTCCTTAACCTCTGCCATCCTATTCAAGAAGCTCAAATAAGTCTGCCACCCAACCGCCACAACACCGTGGAACAACGGCCTCCACCCAATCGACAAGAACGAGAAACTAAACGCCGTGACCATGGGCCATAATTTGCAAGAGTTGATGATGCTAGTTGGCACTGTGTCCTTGACACGCTCGATTGTGCCGGGGATGTCACAACCCGAGAGCAGGGCTTGGGCGCCGAAGAAATATGTATTGAAGATTGGCGTGAAGACGACTTGGCCGACGGTTACTTTTGTGGCGAGGGATAGAAGACGGGAGGAGTAGTTGAAGTTGTGAGAGAGGAACATGAACCTGAACGAAATATTAATATCAAACTTCAACCTCACTCATACTCTCACTGAAACTAAGAAAAAGAAAAAGAAAAACTCACCACTTATAATTCGGTATAGCAGCAACACACCCAATAACCGCATTCCTCAACGTCCTAACAGGATCATACTCATTGCCACTAACATACTGCGCACTCAAATCCCCCGCAATGTAAATCACCACCGCAGTAGCAACCTGCGTCTTATACGGACTCTTATTCTGCGCACGCGCATACGCCTGAACAGCCGTTGTCAAAGGTCCAAGGCGCTGCCATAACGGCAGGGGAGCGACGGTGGCGGGTACAGGGACGGGGTCTTTTTTAGGGGGTGAGGATTGGAAGCGCCGTTGGAGGTGGCGCAGGGGTTGTTTGAATGCGGGACGGAGGATGAGTATTGTCATTATGAGGGTATATGTGATATTAGGTATATGTGTTAGTGGGTGAAAATGGGGAAGTGAAGTGAAAGTATGGGGAGGGAAGGGGATGCGAGATTATTGAGATGAGCTTGGATCTTGATAAGCGGTTTCGAACGGCCGAACTCGGACGGTAATTCCGAGTAAGTAAAAAAAAAAAAGAAATTTATGAGTGATTGATTAGATTGGTTGGTGTGGGGATCGGTATTCGTCGGCTATCGAATCGGTACTTACTCAGAAAGGCAAGTCATCACGGCCATCCAACTAAACCTCACTACTAACCAACCTCACTTTGAAAATAAATATGAATTAAATAATAATATGCTAAACAAAAGAAAATGCCAATAAATGTCCCTTAGAAGAACTCCTCCTCCTCCTCATCCAACAACCCCATCCCACTATCCCTCCCCCTCAACCTCTTACTCACCCTCCTCACCCCCTGCCCCTGTCCCTTCACAACCTCCTCCTCCTTTCTCGGCGTCAAAAACTCCTGACTCATCTTTACAACCCTCTCCAACTCCTCCTTCATCGCGTCAATAACCTCTTTCGCCTTAACCCTCTCCTCATCAGCTTCCCTCCTCAGACCACCGTTCTCAACGCGCAGTCCGCAGATTTTGTCATGTGCTGAGCGCAGAGATTCATTTAGCTTGTCGATCTCACTTCGATATTTTGTAACGCTTGCGTCGCGCGCTGCGAGGGCTGAGCCGTGCTTTTTGTTGAGGGTGGTGATGGTTTCGGTGTGGTTGGTTTGGAGAGTGAGGATTTGGGCTTGGAGATCGGAGGAGCGGGTGAGGGCGGATGAGAGTTTGCTTTCGAGGGAGGCGATGGTGTCTTCTTTGCGGGTGAGGATCTTGTGCTTGACTTCTAACTGCACAGCATATTCATCGTTGGCATCATGAGCCTCGCGCTCCATCCGTTGAACGAGGTCTTCCAACTCTGAAATGTCGCGAATATACCCATCAACAGCACCCTTAAGCCTCTGATTCGCAACCTCGAGCTCTCTAATCCTCGCAATCTTGTCACTAATAAGCTTCTCAGCCTTTCCCATCTCTGCTTTCAGCCCATCCATGACCGTAACTCTTGCATCCAACTGCTTCCGTAGAGAGAGCTCGATCTCGTGGTACTCATCTATAGCATCCTCATCTTCCTTTGCGCGCTTCGCCATGTCGCGTAAGCGCGTGAGCATGAGATCTAGGACTTCTGCGCCGTGGGAGGATAGAGGGAGGGTGATTTCTCCGGGGGTTAGGTACTCGAGCTCTAGGCGGGCGGCGCGGAAGTTGGTGATGAGGGTTGTTATCATCTCACTGGCGTCGGAGCCGGTGAAGCCGAGTTTGGTGATGGAGGATGTGAGGGTTTGAAGAGCGCATGTTCTATCAGACATTGCTTGGAGCATAGCGTCGATCTGTGCCTCAAGACCTGACTGATCCCGTGGTGTGTAATCTGATAACTTGTTGCTTAGGCGTCCGCTGAGAGTCTTGTAAGATTCAAGAGTGTCCGTCAACTTTGCCACCTCCAATTGAAGCGACGACACTTCCTCTTCCAACTGCAGCTGCTCAGGATCCGGCAAACAAGCCTGAACACCGACCATGGCCGTTGTCTCCATCGGTTCAAAGATCGGCGTCCCAGGTACAGTAGGACTCGTAGCAGGAGGTGTCATGAACGAAGTACGCGCCCTCGAAGGCGTACTACAAATGAACTGCGCCATAGTCTCATCCCCAAACTGATCCTCATCAGGCGTCATGTCCATAAAATCCTGCGAAAACTTCTCCCGCGCTGCAAGAGTCCAGTTATATCCTCTGCTCTGATCCATAGCGCGCCCTGACCTCTTCGACAGCTCATCTTGAAGATCTTGGATCTGCTTCTCAAGATCCCAAATGCGATCTGTGTCGACAACGATCGTCGCATTCTGCAATTCATAAATCTCGCGATCACGCGCTTTTAGTTCATTTCTCAACTTCTCAATTTCTTCCTTTGCTTCTTGGTTCCGACGGCGTTTCTCCTGTTGAATTGTGTTCATCTCCTCGCTCAATCCATTGCGACGAATTCTTCGCTGCACGCGACCGTCGAGGACTTGTCGCAGTGGCAGAAATGTAACTTCGCCGCTTTCAGGGAGTGCAGGGCTTGAGCGGATTGTGCTTGGGGTTGTTTGGGCAGGCAGGGATGAGTGACGTCGGCGTTTGGGTGTTGCGACGGTGAAGCGATTGACCATGGGGGTTAAGCCGGATGAAGAGGCGCCTGGGTCGGAGAAGCGAACTCGTCGGGAGGAGCGCTTGGGCGTTTTGGAGGGCATTGGGGATGAGGGCATGTCTGGCTCTGGTTTGATGCTGCTGCGACGAGAGCGTCTTATTGCGATGGGGAGATGAATGTCTTCCATGATGAGTGAGTATATCAATTGAATGAGACGTCAAGCAGTTTACAATGAGGACTCATAAAGACCACAAATATGAATAAAACAAGTCCAATGAACTGAACAACAAAACAGCGAACCCCTCGCCTTTAAAAAAACACAACTCCAGCATAACAAAACAACCCCCCAGGCCATCATTTACACGACCTCCAGGCATAATGTTTACCTTTTCCCTCTTACAGCCTAGCGCGGTTACTCACAGAGAACGGCAACCAATGGATTTCACTACATGCAGGGTCTCGCAAAACGGCCACTGGAGAATTGTTATGGGGCCGTGAATTCAGGCCATGTTTTTTGGTGGAAGCGGTCGTGTTTTTGGGCCTGCGGATTCACGGTCGCTTGTTTGGGGGGTCCCACTGGAGATTCCGGGGGGCGGATTGAAGGGGCAACGGGCGATCTGTTGATGTTGACGATGATGCTGTGAGATGATCTTGTGTTGCATTTATTGAATGGTTGTTGCATATTGAATTGCAATTATTGAGATATTTACGGTTTGTATTATGCTTGAGTCGAGTGATGGGTGAGGGTGTCCTGAAAACGGGATGACCCGCCACCCGGTCGATCCGACAGCCAAGATCCATCACCTAAATGGCAAGGCAATTGAAGCCATTCCCAAAATGCCATTCCCCTTCCGTCGCAATCTCATCCTGGGCACTTACCCAGACTCTCGGGTCACAGACCTCCTTCCACTGATTGGCCACATTTCATATCCTCTAACATGGTAGCTATCGCACTCTCAACAATACACTCAAAGCATGCTTTTGCTACACAAACCACTCCATCCAAATTCTCGTGACACTCAACTCATGGTGTTTGTCCTCCAACCCAATCTTACCGAGCTGACTAATCCCCTTCCCATTCCTCACCGACCACCAAACGCGTCCTTCACCTTAATCCACCAACTTAGATCATCGCTCACTGACTCACATGCCATAATGCCCACTCCTTCAAAACATGTCAAATTCGTCGCCTCAGACCCTTCGCGCGGCGGTCTCCCCGTGAAGCGCAAACAAGTCCAGCACGCCTGCGCTTCATGTCGCAAGAAAAAGGTGAGCACGAACCCTCCCAATGAATACTAGGAACTGATCGAGTTAGAGGCGCTGTGTTCATGCTGAAGATGCAGTCGATGAGACGTCACCTCCAGTGGAAGAAGATGAGACATCCCGGTCAACGTGAGTGGGCCTCTATCTTACTTACTCTGGGCACTCCCCTCAATTGACACTCACCAGATCATTACCTTTACCAACTCAAAGAACTGCTCTCCCAGACTCATCGCTTCAATATGCAAACTCTACCGCAAATGCAAGTCCTGCGCCGCCAACTCCAAGGCGTGAATCAGGAAGCACGCCGAACCAATCATCCCGCTTCGTGGGCGATCTCAATCCAGAGGGCATGTTCATGGAAGCTACAGGCTCAGCATCCATCCGCGAGACATCACAGAAGGGAGATGTAGGAATATGGCTTTCTTCGAATAATCCTGGTCAAGCAAGTCAATTCATCACGTCAAGACCGCCCCCGATAATGGATCAGTTTTTACTACCCTTTGTCAAGGAGCATTGTCTATCATGTCTTCCACCACATCAAGACTACCTCAGACTAAAAGCACTCTATCTGGAAAAGATCCATCCTATTATGCCCATCATACCGGAGGCCGCGCTGCAAGGCGATGAGCCAGTGGCTGTGGTGCTAAAACAACTCATTTGTCTCGCTGCATCTGCAGACCCAAGCATGGCGCTATATCTCCATCTCCAGAACAAAGGCGATGATCTCCTCCCTTGCCAAGACTTCATGCAATCCCTCTCCTCCGCCGTCCGCGCCATCCTCGAAACAAGCATCATAACAGACAGAGTCCTTCACATCCGCGCCCTCATCCTCCTATCCCTCTACACCCAGCCCAACTCCTCCGAGGAAGCAGACCTCCCCGCGCAACTCGGCGGCCGCGCCATTCACCACATCCAAACGCTGGGTCTTCACCTTCTTCGCTACGACGGGCCCAACTCTGAAGAGCTGGAAACGCTGTTCTGTGCGGTATGGGCGGTTGATCGGATTAATGCCGCGGTGTATGGCAGGCCGTGTGTCATGCATGAGAGGGATATCGGCGCGAATCTGGATGGCTGTATTAGCAAGAGACCGCCGTGCTTTAGGCTGTTTCTGAGTGTCGTGCAGTGGTTGGATCAGGTTATTGAGCTGTATCGCCCGGGACCAAGTGCTGAGGCGAGCGGGTTGGATAAGATTGCGTATATTGATCTTCCAGTTCTCGAGGCCATGATCGTCAATGCAGATGCGCTCAAAGTACCAGGCTCACTAATTGGTAAGTCTTCCATTCGGTCAAGTACATGTCTAATGATCAAAGCGACGATCGAAACATTTTATCACGCCGTCATCATCTTATCATGTCGTCTTCCACGACCAGGCACACTTACAGCAGCATCTACCCTCCCCCCTCCATCCGCCAACGCCCGTCGCTCCCTCGCAGCAGAAC
The DNA here is from genome assembly GCA_003353625.1 of Fusarium fracticaudum. Classification (NCBI taxonomy): domain Eukaryota; kingdom Fungi; phylum Ascomycota; class Sordariomycetes; order Hypocreales; family Nectriaceae; genus Fusarium; species Fusarium fracticaudum. The sequence goes on from PDNT01000009.1 coordinate 396,713, forward strand.
GCATCGCCTGCGCCGTCCTGCGCGACCACCTCTCCCCCATGCCCTTCGTCCCCTACGCCGTCTGTCTCGCCCTGAGCGTAGAGTACCGCAAGATGCGCCACTCCCGCCTACCCATGTTCCGCTCGCGCGCCATGCACGCTTTCCGTCGCAACTGCGAGATGCTCCGCAAATTCGGCGACTATTTCTGGAGCGCTAACGTGGTGGCCGGGCTGGGCGAGCGGGTGCTCAAGGAGATGGAGCGTGCTGCTAACACGCTTTCGCGGGAATCACCGCCGCCGGCGCCGGCACTGGTGAATCCAGTGGCTGTGACGAATCCGAGTATGGTGAATGCTGTGCCGAGCGTGGAGCAGGCCGTGGACTTTTCATTGATTGATGCGATTTCGGGGGCGGATGTTTTTGGTGCTATTGATCCGAATTTTAATCTGGGGGCGGTGGAGGATGCGCTGGAGGCGAATCTGGATATCGGGCTGCCAATGAATTGGGTTGATTGGGGGCAGTATGCTACGCTGTCGTGAGATGGACAGCTCAGGGTCAGCTACGTCTTTGATGACTGGTTAGTGTTGGCGACGGCTAAAGGCTTACTTTGGTGGTGATGCTCGGCGCGGCTATTTCCAGAGTTTTTGGTAAGACGATGACCACGCGTGAGATGACAGAAGCTCATGGTCAGCGACAGATGCTTGGGCTATAAAAACCGGCTTTGGTGCTGATCTGGAATGTATTTCGCTCTCAAACGTCAGTCACCATGTGGAAAACATCATCGAGAGATACCAGCATTGAGATCGTCCCTCTTCTCGACAACACTACGAATACACATACCCAGCACACAACACCAAGACTCAGTCGACTAAAGCGACATAGGGTGAACGTGAAGAAATGGGGACAGTTATCGGCGTTAATTGGGAAGGATATAAACATGGTGGCGTGTTGTCTGCCGTGTAATCTGTAAGATGGACATGGCGTTTGCAATAATACACGATTCAGCAATGAGTGAAAAGACATGGAGCGGCAGAGGGTATGATTGGCGGCCTGTAGGCGCGGTAATGTACAGTAAATCGACCGTTCATGTATGTTTCCAAACGATCTCGCTAACGGCGCAGACAGGTAAAGGTCCATCGGCAAGAGAATCGGAGTCTTTTGTGTCGTGTTGGTCGCAGATCGTCGTGCTGATGCGAATGGCTTGGAGGGAGGATCAAGGAGAGCGTCGTCTCCTCGGTTCAAGCGAGGGACTTGTTTGTCCTCAATAAATACGGTCCATCTCCTCGCTGACCATTTCAAGATCCTGCGACGTGCATATGGTTGTAGCATTCGAAGTTCGTATCGCACAAGTCGGCTAGTAATCGCCTGTTCCATTCGCTTATCCTACATCCTTCAATCCAACTCCTTCATCACAGCGTAAACGGGGTATCATAAATCATCGATCCATCCATCTCTTTCACTTCCTCGTTATATCCGTCGGCTTCCCTCTAAACTGATTCTTAATCTCGTCCAGAAAATGCTTCGCAAACTCGGAATTTTTGCCAGCCGTATTCGGATCCGCTGTCGCTTCGCCCGGTGCCAAAGGCTCGTGAGGATTTCGTCCGTGTTGCTTCTCGTGGATGGTCTTGTGGATGCGTGTTACTGCGCGGTGGAAACCTGGTTGGCGGAGGATCTAAGTCGTGATTGTTAGTGAGGAATGTGAACGGTTGAGGTCGGGAGGCGTACGGATGCGACGATGTGATCCTGGAGTTTGTTAGTGATTGAATAAGTGGAAGGGGGGAAGACGGACTTCGAAGGATTGGATTGCGCGGAGGAGCCACCAGTGTGCAGCCATTTTTGGTGAAGAAGACTGATAATTGAAGATGCTGAATTCAAGATGAAGATGGAGATGTTGGGGTGGCGGCGTTAGTGGCGGGAGATGGAGGGGCGAGCAAGGATGACAAATGGATCTAATCTTGTGTGACAGCTTGACACCTCCAGCTACAGCTACAGCTACCCTGAACTTAGCATGAGCCAATCAAGCACTCATCAACACAAAGCTTGAGAGCATCTAACAACTTAGAATAACGTCAAATTATTTCAAGCTTAGTACATACTCATCCTCCTAAAGTCAAATAATACAAGGATTTAGATCTTGGTCACATTCAACAGACGCCTCACTCTCGATTATGTAGCCTCAGTCAACGTCAAATCACTTTTATTAATCCCGATCCACCATCTTTACTCTATCAAAGCTTAGAAGTATTGGTTCATGAAAGGACCGATATAGTCCTGCTTCCCCAACTCAACACCCTCCTTTCTCAAAATCGCATACGCAGTCGTCAAATGGAAGAAAACATTGGGAATTCCATATCCCTGCACATAATCCCTAACCTTCATATCCGCATTCTTCCCCGGTCCCAACCCAATAGTAACAGTCTCAGCACCACGCTTCTCAACAAGTTCTCTATCAGCCTTCTCAACGACCTCGAGAACCTGCGCGATACGAGCCTGGTACTGCTCAAATGTAGTGCACTCGTCGCGGGCGAGGGTCAGCGGCTCGCTGCCGGTTGTGCGCGCGACAATCTTCTGCGCTGTGTCGGTGGTGAAGTGGACCTGGAAGCTGAGGTCCAGCATGTCAGGGGCCAGTTTGGCGGTGGTGAACGAGGCGGCGTTGGCGTGGGATTCGGCCTTTTTGAGGATTGAGGACAGGGAGTTGAGGGCGTCCTTGGTGTGGAGGATGGCGGCGTCGTAGAGTGTGTAGCTCATGGTGGGCAGTGAAACGGTGATGAAGAGTGAATTGGGTATAGTAGTGTATTGCGTGATGAAGCTTGTCTGTCCGAAGAATCCGAGAGGCGATGGCTCCGGGGTATATATATCTGTCTGTCTCCCCCGTTTCAAGAGACCTCAACCTTTCTCCACTGTCTTCACCGCTTGCTTTACTAATGGACCTTTCCAGTTCCAGTTTCCCCCTCAGATCGACCCGGTTGAAGACTCTAGATGCTTCCTCGATTAGTAATGGAACCACTGAGGACCCTTTGAGACCATTGCGGAGACTGGCAGTAACGCTAAACGTCTCCGGATCATCGCTGTCCGACATCCGTGCGGGTTAAGAACACGGAGGGTTTCGTTGGACGTGCGTTGAACAAGTGTTCTAAACGGCCCAATATCGCACGGTCTATGGAACGTCGGCTTACAAACCAAAGTTGATTACAAACTCCCTCATCAGCGAGACACTGGATACCAATGAAACAGCCGGCAGACACGAATGCAGAAATAGCCGGTGTGGAAATAAATGACAGGTAACTGAAGAAATGAACGCCAGGGACCACGTAACCGACAAGAAATCATGATTGAGGCCATCAACTAAAACCCAAGGATCCGATTCGCCTCCCTAACAACCTCCCCCTCCCCCTCCGTCCTCAGCGCGCTCAGGCCCATCGCCCGACGAGCCGCGCCGTCCAGCATCTCCTCCGTGCCCCGCCCCACATGTCCGGACTCCCCCGCCCCGCCAGGGAAATCCGGTCCCGGCGTGCCACGGAGGAAGGCCTCGCGCTGGCGCACCATGTACTCTGCATTCTGCGCCGTGATGGGGCAGATGGGGATGTACAGCACCGAAGAGTCTGCTGTTCCGGCGTGTACTTTGTCGACTGAATGGATTGCTAAGGTTTGTTAGTACTGATTCAATGGACAGTGATATTGGAGTAGAGAGACTTACTGTCGCAGTGCCATGCTACGAAATCTCCAGGTCGTATCTCAGGAACGTGAACCATCGTCTTCTCAAGCTCCAGATGCGGATGCAACTCTCCCGTCAACTCCTGTCCCGTCCCCGGCGTCGCACCCTGCAACTCACTATCAACATCCCTCATCAACTCCCAATTCCCCTCCTCCAAGTACCCCTGCCCCAAATTATCACTCTTTGCCTTAAAAAACGGCCTTAGCAGCACATACGCCATAGAAAGCTTCACAAGCGGATTAACCAACAACGTCCCCTCCCCAGGCCTAGTATGGCTCATGCTCATCCACCCCTGCCACATTCTAAACATCGAACAAGCACCTAATCCATCGTACCGATTATTCACAGCGTCGACACGCCCGCTCGCATCCCACGGATCGTAGGATTCCCAGTTCCCTTGGAGGATGGCGTCGTAGACGTGTCCTGCGCCGTACCCCTCTGGCTCCCAGCGCTCGACGCTTCCGCCGTCGATGTGCGGACCGAGAGCGAAGCTGGCGTCGCCGGGTTGGCGGATACGTAGGCGGTCGGCGTAGCTGAAGGGCTGGGAGAGGGAGATTGAGGTTGGGGATGTGGTGTGCCAGAGGGACATGAGGTTGTGCTGCACGGTGAGGAAGTTTTGGTGTGAACGGGCTTTTAGTTGGGGTGGTGACCAGTATAGTTCGTAGACTTGAGGATCGTGAGGTGGAAACGCTGTATTTGTTAGTCTAAGTCAATTGACATGGGGAGTGTAGGGGTCGATACCTCGTGTAGATGGATTCCTAGCAACATACTCCTCCACCTCAGCCTTATACGCCCTCGCCTCACCCTCCGGAACAACACCCCTCACAACAACAACACCTCTCTTCTTGACCTCCTCCCTCAGCGCATCACTACTCCTCTCAAGATCCTTAAACTCAATCTGGGGTATAACACCCGGTCCCTTGCGTGCAACAATCTCATTCTCCCGCTTCAACTCACGAAGGAGCTTGTTCCACGATTGAACAATCTTATCTTGACGACCTTGCAGGAGATTAAGTTTCAGCTGACGATATCGATCGGGTAAAGGCTCGCGCTGGGCCCCGGACAGCGACGTAAATGCATCCGAGATGTCGCCTTCTTTTTTGGCGGCTAGCGATGTCATGGAGCGGCGGAGGACAGGGGGCGAGGGTTGGGCTAGGGATGCACGGAGCATTTTGACGGCGCCTAAAGATAGCAGAATTTGATGGAAATAAGATAAACAAGACTGTAGGAATGATGAAGAGGCTGTGATAAGATAGAAGACGATACAGAATGGTCAGAAGATAATGGTGTTGGATCTTATATCGAATTGAGGAGAACGCGGTCTTACTCCATTCGGACATTCCGCATCATAACTCGAAAAGCAAGAAATTCTTCCCCAGCTTCGGGGAATAACTTAAGAACCTTGTTCAATGTGGGGTTACCTCTTGATCACGACATTCAACTGTCCTCAGCAAACACAACATAAAGTCACCTTACAGGGACAGGACCGCAGTTTAATCTCTAAAAGTAACCAAAACTCTCCCGAATTGTACATAGAATCACCATCACCACTTCAGCATCAATCATCATAATACCCAAATATATTCCCCAACACCAACAAAAAAGAATACCTGTACTCAAGCTATGCACTCCAGTTATACACGTGTAATCAACACCTAGCTCCCATCTATGCTAATAATTAACCGCCCTTGCATCCCATCAACTCCACGCTTTTTCTTTTTCAATCCAGGTCCCCTAGAGCCCTCTTCATCCTCTCCTTCAAATCCCTATTCTCCATCTCCAACCCCCCTAGCCTCTGCCTCGCAGCATGTCTGTCCTGGTTCCGACCCTCCCGCTCCATCTTGAGCTTGTACTCCATGTCGCGCAGTCTAAACAACCACCTGTTATCGTTCGCGGCACCGTTATTCTCCTCGCTCAGAGCAGCCATGTCGCGGAGCCCTAAACCTCCCGCTGACGAGCCTGGTAGTGCGGTGGTGGTGTGTGCGCGCGTCACGGTTGAGCGGGATTTGGAGCGGCTTGTGCGTTGGTCGTTAGGTCCGCGAGGGACGGAGGGTGAGGGTGAGTGAGGAACTAATTCGGTGCTGGAGTATGAAGCTCGGGCGCGCACGTCGTTTGCGGTGCGGAGCGTGGCGTTTTCGACTTTGAGCTGGCGGTATGCTTCTTCGAGGCGGGAGTACCTCGCGTCGTGGCTTAGAGATCCTGAAGCGACCGAGTTTCTAACCATGGTTTCAAGACGGTCCAGTTTCTTGGTGCGCACATCGAGGTTGGACTCGAGGGTTTGATACTCCCTGTGAAGATCGCGCTCGACGGATTTGATGCGTACTTCGAAGGAGCCGATCATGTTCTCGATGGCTTTGACGGCGGCCATCAGGTTCTTGGTGAAGCTGGGGAGGCGGTTGGCGATGACTTCGATTGAGGGGAGGACCTGGCGGTCGATGAGGGAGTTCCCGTGGACCCATTCTCTTCCGCACAATTTACTGAGCTTGTGCCAGAGCTGTAACAGTAACTCATTGCGCTCCTGTAGCTGATCGCGCATCGACTGCTCAAGCTGTGCGATCCTCCTGCGATCTTGGCTCTTGTTCGTCTCGAGCTCAGCGATGCGAACATCTTGACTACTTGCAGTACGGGTAAGGTGTTGGTGAGACTTTTGGAACGTGTCATACTGCGATTTTGTGTTGCGGTGGGCAATGCGCTCCTTGTCGAGTAATTCGGCGAGTTTGCGACTCTCAAGGGCATGCGACTCGAGCAGCGAATCGCGCATCTTGATGATACGATCCTTCTCCACAAGCGCCGCCTTGCTGGCATCAAGATCGCGGATCGTATTCTCAAGCTCCCGCTGTAACTTGGCGATTGACTAAGACCGTTAGCGTGCATCCCCCACAGATACGAGACAAGACAACTCAACTTACCTTGAGGAGTGAAGAGCGGGTACCGTTGAGGTCACCAAGAGCTTCACGAAGATTATTCTCAAGCTCCATCAACCTCTCCTTCCACTCTGTCGCCTCAACCTCCCTCGACGTCAAGTTCTTACGCAGACGACGAGCCTCATCCTTGGCCGCTGACGCTTCCCGATTGAGCTCGTTGACAAACTGCTGGACCTCTTCCTTCTCCTGGTCCGCCACGATCTCTCGCTGGTGTCGCTCTTGTTGGAGACGGTTCTCCAGTTCCTTGACCCGTTCCTTTTCTTCGCGGATGCTCTGTTCGGCATTGGCCATCGCAGCTTCAAGATCGCCGATGCGTATCTTGTCCGTCTCTTGCTCTTCTCGTAGGAATGCAATCTCTCCCTGTGAAGACTCTTGCTGTACAGAAAGTCGCTGGTTCTTGTCATTCGCCTCCATGAGCTTCTGCTCCAGCTCTTCAAGCTCCTTGTTCGACGAGTCCAGTTCCTGCTCGAGTTGTTGGATGCGTCGCAATTTGTTCTCCTGGTCGTCTTCAAGTCGTATCAAGGCCTCGCTCATCTTGCGCATCTCTTCCTGCAAGGCGTCAAAGTTTTCTGAGCGGTCTTGTAGATCTGCTTGTACTCGTTGCATCTCCTCAGCTTGTTGGTCGGCCTCAGATTCCAACGCATCAATCTCCTCTTGAGCCTCCTTCCGTAGTGCTTCAAACTCGCTCTCCATCTCGTTCTGCTCACGGAGAGCTTCGTCACGTTCGGATTGTAAAGCAACAAGATCGTTCATCGCATTGTTGAGGTCCTCCTGCAGAGCCATCGCTGCTTCTTCAGCCTGTCGCTTGTCGCCAATAGCAGCCTCAAAGTCCTCCATGCAAATCTCAAGCTCGCGCTGCAACTCTTGATTCTGCAGCTTGACCTCACTGAGTTTGTCGCGCATCTCGTTCATCTTGTTCTCGAACTCTTCGCGGTCGGCTTCCTCCTCAATCTGCGTCCGTGTCTTCATGCTACCCCGCGATTGGGGCCTCTCCATACCACCAACCTGTGAAGCCGATCGCTCGAGGAGGCTGTCAATTGTTGAAGGAGCAGGCCGACCTCGTCGTTGAGCCATCTTGAGATCCTCAATCTCCTGGTAGAGGCGCTCCTTTTCACGGTTCCTCGAAGTCAGCATAGATGTCTGCGCACCAACCTCGCGTCTCAACTCGGCATTCTCATGACGCAGCTGCTCACTCTCGCGACGTAGTTCATCAACGAGTGTAGTCGCAGCACTAAAATTGCCGTTTGAGCTCTCCATGTCGCCTGAAAGGCCAGAGACAGGTCGACCTGGTGACACATTGCCGTCGCGATGTTTCTTGGTGATGTTATAAATGTTTGTCGTGTGGTGTAAGCCTCCCCCGCTAGTCAGGCTAGACATGTCCTGCTTTAGCTTGAACACCTCCTCCCGTAGTCTCTTATTCTCGTCGTCGGCTTGTTCTCTGCGCGCAGTCTCTTGCTCCAGGAGATCCTTCCAAACATCGGCCTCTTCTTGTCGCTCCATGTTTTCGCTGTTTCGCTCGCCGAGAGATCTGACGATATCCGCAAACTTTCGTCGCTCATTCTCCTTGGTTAAACTTTCCGACCGTAGGCGCTCAATCTCAGTGGCATACTCCTCAACCCGCTCCCGCAAAAAGATGAGCTCTTCTTCTCGCTCTTCGTCTCCCATTCGGGCCGTTTGGTCTGTCGATGATGCACCACTGTGCGCTGTGCTTGGACGCTCTCCCTCATCTCGGACTTGCTTCTCCAATTCTTTGACCCGCCTCCGCAAAACCTTGTTGTCACGTTGGAGTACCGCAAGACCAGTCTTAAGGTCGACATTCTCCGAGATCATTTCCTTGATACCCTCTTCCGACAGCTTGTCGAGGCGATCGCTCAAGAACATAACTTTGAGCTTGAGATCGAAGTTTTCCTTTGACAGCCTCTCAATTGTACTGCTTTGTTCTTTGAGCGTCAAGTTCTTGCCCGATCGGGCGGTATTGACGGAACCCATGGTGATTGAGGAATGTTTCCGAGGTGTTTCGAGTCCACCCTTGTACTTGTACTCTTTGGCCAAAGATTCGGGTACCTGGACGTTTCTAACATGCCGCGCGATGACCGTATCTGTAGGCGCTGTGGTGAACCCTTCCTTAGAGGGCTTTGGTGTCTCTAGCAAATCCTGTCGCTGCCGTTCGGGACTATCGACTTCGTGAAGCGGTTCGAGTTGCGGTAAAGAAGTATCAGTGTAATCCTCAGCGCCAAATGCCGATCCAACACTACCCATGCTTCCTATGCTGATGGATCGTAGCATCGGGTTGCTGGGATTTCGTAGCATTCCAATTGCGGGGACTGCACCGCCAGACTGTAAAGCGTAATCGGTACCAAGACCAACGGTCATGTCACTGCCTTCGTGAGACTCCGGATTCGTAGCGAATGAGGAAGTCGACGATCGCTGGCTTCCAAAACGACTGCGCAGGTATTTTGGTCGTCGGCTTCGAAGCGATTGACCAGGGGTGCTGCCCGCATCGACTCTGTCGGACAAGGAATGGGTTCTCGATAAAGGGGCCTCGTTATCGCCAGCGCTAGATACCTGTGAGCTCTCCTGTTCCGTGTCGTCCTTTTCGCTCTCGTCGTAGCTTGTGTTGCGATTGTCAGGCTGACTCGCCATACTAACGGCGCGCGAAATAGTTCGTCGTGTTGCAGCTGCAGTCGGTGACGAAAAGTTCTCAAAGCCGGAAGTATTCGTGCTCGCGACAGTCACATCGTGATCCTCCTCTTCTTCCTGATGTCGCTGTAGAGGCTGAGGAGCAGGCGCAGGCTTTTTTGTCGGGGAATCGAATTGGTACGTGTCGTCGACGCCGCCCTCCAGGTTCGTGGATGCAGTTGGAATGGGCGACAAGGCTGGCAAGAAGCTAGACTCCACGTCTCTCAGGTGGCGTCTAACGTCCTCCTCAGTCAAGGAATCGTCATGTCCGCGTGTGACATCGACGGAAATAGGGTCGAAGTAGCTGGTTTCAGGGGCAGAGTGACCAGGCAGATGCAGCATCGAGTCTTCGTGGCTTGTGGGGGGATTGCTGGTGCTTTGGGGAATTGTCCGGGTCTGGGATTTTGCGTGCGTATCATCAACGGTTATCGCTATGTCGTGTGGAGATGTCGCTGTGGTTGGGTTTGTTGGCTGGGCTTGCGACGTGTCGGCGGCTGTATCGTCAGTCATCTCTGATGTCTCAGTGGTCTCCAGATCATCGCTGCCGGTGTGTGAGACGCGATGGGCCGTCTGTGGACGCGACCCGTCTTTGGTGCCGCTTGGACTCGGGCTTGGGCTGGGAGCCTGAGCCTTTGGGCTCTGGCTGTTTTCTCGCTCATCGTTGGCCATGATGCATTGCGGCGACCGCTATGCGAGGCAGCTGTGGTGGGTTTTGATTGATGCAGATGCGAATGTGGATGGAGATTGTCGGGTATTGAATGGGGATGCTGAATGTTTTGTCCTTCTGGGCATCGCCCGCCATAAGCTCTCACTAAAGAGAAAACCTGACTGCGCTAAAGTCCATCCCTCCAGGGCGCCGTTGATGGTGTATAATTTCAGCCAATCATAGTATGTATCGTCCCCCCTGCGGTGGTTATTTAGCGGCGGTTGGAGGGGAAATAGCGGGGCTAATCCATGTGGTCGTATTGAAGCTTTGCTCGTTGCTTGGGACAACCCGCCAGCGCTTTATGCATCAGTCTATGGAGAGAGCATTTCAATGACAGCAGTACTCTCATTCACAGCAAAGCCTCGTCATGGATGTGAAGATACGAGGTGATTACACTCTTGATCCAGCCTGAGACAGTCAACTTGCTTTTGATCGTCAGACCACAGGTTGAAACAAGGGTTTGAGTTGGGGAAGAAAACTATATTCCTAAGCGAGCAAGCAATTCGTATCGAAGTAAAACAATCCTGCACAGCTTCGGTTATTTTGTGGACTGATGATTCGCAGGAGTTTGATCTACGATGCTCCGTGGCAGTGATTCACGTCAACCTTGATGTCACTCTAGACCCATCGAATTGAAGTAATTATGTCATATTAATTCATGCTCACTATTTGAGCTTCCATCCATTAAACATTATCCCTCTCTCTAGTTAGAGATCTTGGGGTCGACCTTGTTGCTGGAGTATTGTTAGCCACAGCTCAAGCCACGATGAGTGACGAACGCCACTTACCCAGTCTGCTTCTCGTACTGGCTGCGAGCAAAGTCGGAGGCCTTCTCCTGGTTGTCGCGGGAGATGTTGAAGCCGCCCTTCTTGTTGAGGAAATCGATACCTGTGAACGTTCATGTTAGTGATCTGTCAAGGTCCATGAGGTATTTGTAGGGTGAGTATGTACCCTTATCGACATAGTCCTCCTTGTTCTGTGAGTCGGTCTTGGAAGCATCAGCAGGCTTGGAGCCACCGGACATAGCGTTCTTGACGAAATCCATTATGAGTTTGAGTGGGTTGATTTGGTTTGTAGATGTAAGTGAAGTAGTTTGATGTGATAAAGACCTCAATCGAGCAGCGACATCTCCTCCTTCTTATACCTCTCAACCCGCAGCTAATAATAACGAACCATGTCCAACTTTGTTCAAGTCTCTTTTGCAGAATGGAGAAATAAAACCGGCAGATCCATTCGATCTCACCAAAGTGCCAACATCTGCATGCCCCCCTCTTTCGTCATCTCCCACTTTACAGGGGTTTAGCCTACGTCACTTCAGACCCTGAGTTACCAAGAACGGTTCCGAACCTCACGGCACGAAATGCCGATGGCGATTCTAATTCCGGTATATGACTCTGAGTATTTCATCATGGTTGTTTCAAAGACGGAAAGCTTCTTGGCAGATTGTCGCGCTGCTTTCCTGGTGAGGGGTAAGGAGGCCTCGACGTGAAAGCTGAGCTAGTGACACCGCCGTGCAATGGGAGCTGAAAAGATAACAGGAGGGCTAATGAGGATCGAGCAAAGCGTCGGGGGTCAAAGGGTCCAGAGCTTCTCTCAGTTAGCTTCGAGATTGAGGGAGCCAAGGGGGGGAGAAAACTTAGGATCTTTAGCCTAAGGGATGAAAATACTGAAGTAAATTTAGGACATCCTAGTAGAACTTTAGACCAGTTTATTCCGTCACCTTGACCTGATGTCGTAGTTTTATGTCTCCCCGTGGGGAGTCAACATGTGATGGTCCCCTCAACAAGGTCATTTGATGATATGCATACTCCGTAGTGCCAATTAATGTTCTCGTCTATACTATTCCAATAGTATGCCTGTAAATGCACCAATGTTCTGCTCAGTCCAACTCCATCCAATGCAAACAAACATATTATAACAATCATACAACTCCAGGCTTCATGCCATGCTTCGTAACTTCGTCATTAATCCAATTGTCCCCTCTCTGTATTTCCCTCATTTGCGGTTATGAATTGACAAAGACTTGGTACGCCATGATCATAACCCAGACGAAGAAGACAGTACCAGTAAGAGCCATCGCAAAGACGAGCTGCCATGATTGACCTGCAAAAATTAGCAATGAAACTTGACCTCGAACGTGAGACATAAAAACGTACAGATGTTTCGTTGTTGAAGCCACGCCATCGTCGCCATGCTCGTACCCTTGGGATTCCTTCCAAAGACTTGAACATCGCACACGCTCTGGATAGATCCATCGGGTCCAAATAACTGAATCGCTACGACGACAAGGCCCACGAGCCAGAGTATGAAGAACATGAAGCCGCCGACCATTACGATGGCGGGGAGGAGACGTCGTTGGCCGATGAGCCAGAAGATACCGAGGATGAACAAGATCGAGAGTGAACCGACGGTGATGAAGTAGGGAAAGTACCTGAAGACGTTAACAGCCCATCTCTCGACATGCAGTGTAATTGGAAACGTACCATGGAATTCCAAGCTCAAGTTGAGTCTGGATCTGTATAAAGGTCGCAAACACGCCAATGATGCTCGTCGACGCGAGGAGGATAACAAAGATCCAGAAGTTCAATTGCCAAGGAGGCCAGTTGTATGTTCGAACATGTGTAGATGGCGGAGGCCCATCGTAGGTCATTGACGATCGTGTGAAGCTCGTTCCCGTCCATCCTGTCGTGCCGGTCAAACCGGTAACCGTTGATTTGGCGACCATTTCGTCTGTATCAATCAAGAGTGAATAACACGCTCAATATGTTGTCGAGGTCGTCAAGATATAGTATAAATCGTCAAAAGCCCAAGAATCACGCGTCGCTGGTTGTATCTTCCCGCAATGCCAAAAAAGACTGCCACGTCGCAGAACAGCCCCGCCGATCGGCGACCAGTGATTCCAGCGTCGCCTTGAAGGGAACCTCAATCCGTTTCCCTCGTGAAGATAGTTTGGATGCCTCAAAACTGAAGCTGCTGCGTTGATGCCTCACGCGTTTATCTCCCGGTCGGTGTTTTCTGTGCGTGCCGTTGGATCGGGGATTTCAGGTGTGGAGATCGTGGTGCGTTGGCTGGGGATCTGACGTCGGGTCGAGATGCCAAGAGATACCAATTGAGGCCCCTTATCAGGTATTAATCACACGATAGCGATTAATGTCTTGGTGTTTCGATACTCATAAAGGAGAAATGCAAAAGGAAGGAAAAATGAACAAAAGTCAACAAGACAGGGGATGAAAAAAGGTCCATCCAATTGAGGTCAAGTGTGAAATTACAACAAAGCGTTTTTGGGTGAGGCTTCGGGTAGAGGGGGTTGGTTGGTGGCTGGGGATGCGACGCAACAGGGGATGATGACGCTGCGATGGCCTCTGAATGGTTGCACGTCAAGAGACAAGATCCGTTTTCCAGCCTTTGAGATGAATTCTGTACGATTGATCAGAAGATCGGAGAAATTATTTGTTATGTTTCAATACCGAATGTGCCGGAATTAAATGTCAAGTTCATCAAGTCCCGAGGAAAGAAAGACATTTTATTTCGAGAGTGATCTCGCAGCGCAGCCAGCGCTTGTATGTTATGTACCTAATGCATATGCACCGACCCAATTCCATTCATTCAACTGAAGGATATCATCAATCGTCTCACAAAATCCACTCCCAAATTTATTTACATTTACAAAAGTGTCTCGCCAAGAGCACACCGCACCAGTGAGCATCCAGCGTGGATTGTGTTCTGCTCAGCTTGCTTACCATCTGCGAGCTGAGGGTTCACCTCGACGAGATCAATGGCGACAAGATTTCCTGTCTCGTGCACGCTCTCGCAGATGAAATCTCCCTCGCGGAGAGTCAGACCGCCGCGGACGGGTGTGCCGGTGCTGGGTGCCCACATGGGATCGAGGGCGTCGACGTCGAAGGATAGATGGATGGGGGTGTCGTTTCCGATGTGAGCGAGGGCCATCTCGACGACGCGGCCGATACCATGTCTGCAAATGTTAGTAAAGCTATGAACGTATGAGTGACAAACTGACCGGTCGACATCGTGCATGCTAAAAGCCTTGATGCCGTGCTCACGGAGAATCTTCTTCTCGCCAATATCAACAGATCGAAGGCCAATGTAAACCAGCTTCTTGACACTCAAGCGCATATCATCCTCAAGCCAGCCAAAGTACTCCTCGTTGTCCTCCTTAGCAAGACCAGTCAAGAAAGCAACAGGCATGCCGTGAATGTTTCCGCTATCACTGCTCTCAGGAGTGTTGATGTCCGCATGCGCATCAACCCAGATAACCGCAATCTCGCGGTTCAGCCTCTCCCGCGTAGCCTTGGCAGTACCAGCAATAGTACCGATGGCAATGCTGTGGTCACCACCGAGGGTGAGGGTCATGCGGCCCTCGCGCGAGTGCTCGTATGTGTGCGATGCGATCTTGCGGGTGACGGCGGAGGCGTGACGGGCCTTCTTCATGCCGCGGTAGTCAGGGTCAGAGGCGGGTACGAGGTCCTCGAACTGCTGGACGGTCTCGTCGCCAAAGAGCTTGTAGCCGAGCTCGTCGCGGATCTCTGTCAGGAGGCCGGACTCGATGAGGGCGGCGGGACCGATGTCGACGCCGGCCTTGGGCTGACCGCCGGAGAAACCGACGGCGACGATGCCGACTTCATCGGGCTTGGAGAGGAAGCGGCTGTTGACGAGGCCGGTGTTCATGATGGGCGGAATGTGGGGGGTGACGTAGAGGTTGTGAGGTGATAAGATAAGGGGAAGTGAAGTGTAGATAAGAAGTGAAGACAAGTTGGGGAAGAGATGAAGATGGGCTGGGTTGGGTTGAGTTTGAGAAGAGATTGAATAGGTAGAAAGAGATGGGAAGAAGCCTCCATTTGTATTCGGAGGTCAATGACATTTCTCATCCTCTCTCGGCCTCTTTGAACCCTCTCATGGCTGCAATCGGCCGGCGGCACAGACACATTTTCTCCCTCTCCCCAAGACAATTGAATATGGATAAGGTAATAGCGTCGGTTTCGGACGGGCGCGGGGGTTTCTCTTACACTCTCCAAAGGTTATCAACAGCCTGCGACTGGCACATGTCAAGGGTCATAAGACAACCCTTTCGAGTCTAGACGAGATACTGTACATACATGACAGATACAGATGCTGTGATTCTGTTGGTCCCGCTCATCTGGGTTTGTTTCTCTTACGCACATCTTCTCCAGTTTTCCGCTCGCTATGTGTCCATTCAATTCCCGTCTGCTCCAAAATCCCCGATTCCCCAATTTGAACAGGTCTCCTCCACTTTGAGTCAAGTGCCGACGATATATATCCTATGTTTTTCGCCTTGTCCAATACCTCTATATCTTTTCATAACACTATTATCTTCATTTCATTGTCTCTGCTGGCTTTTGCCGCCGGCCATGGACGTGGGATGCACCGCTTACAGCCGTAGATAGCCTCTATTGATCTTATGTAATGTTAGGTAATACCTCTCGCGCATGCCATGGTCGTGGTCGGCACTCTTTACCCCTAAGTTACTAGCTGTGTTTTCGACGGAGGAGTCGGCGCATAAGAGTCGCGGGTCTGCCTTCCCCTAAGTTACTAGCTGTCTCTGCAACTTTCCCCTAAGTTACTAGCTTTCTGGAGTTTGTGTCTTGTCTCTTGTTTTGCGTCCCACGCTCCAGCGCCCGCAAAGTGTTTTTTCATGGTTGGGGCTTGTTATCAAAGACCCAGAAATGGACCGACGTGACCCGGTTGAGATGGAACTTTTTACGCAAGACAACGAGAGGTCGTAGACCGATTTTACGCCGACGACGAATCCTCGAGAGGGCGTGATGCTGTCACCGGTCATTGAGTGAGGCCGGTTTATTTCCTTGAGCTGGGGAAGCTCCGGAGCCGCACCTTTTTACCCCACCGCTAACAGTTCTCACTGAAGCTGACGATGATCTCGACGCTTTGTTCTCGACAGACCGCAACTCGCACACTCAGTGAAAGCACGGAGATTCAGAAGCGAAGGGATTGTCCGGCCTTGGCGACACAGAAAAGATCCTCACATGACGGAACACGGATCTCGAGACGGATACGGCAGGTCGCAGAGGGATTTAATATTCTGGCAATTATTGGCGAAGTTGACAGATCACTCTGTTGGACAAGTAAACCGGATAAGCAGCAGATTGGGGTAGGACGAAAACACCGAGGTCATTCGCGATATTCTCCAACCCAGGCGAGCCAATAGACATGGTCACATCATGAACAGAGCAATTGGTATGGAATGAAGCTTCGACTGACGTAGGCTGACTCAGTAGATCAGCTGACTATCCATATGGAAAATTCCATGACAGCTCGTATTCATGACATCGGGCTTTTTAGACTCTCGTTTGTTTCGGATGCGTTCTCCACTGGAAAAAGCTTAGCATCTTGATACCCTGAGAGTATTGAAGATGGAGGAATGCATTGAATTGCTGGTTTTACGAGATGGGGTACAATTGCACTACCGGTATTCTTGTGCTCGGTATGAACCGGCAGTCCGTCTGAGGGTGAGTCGTGCCAAGCCGTCAGCTTCGAGGTTTGCTTCTATTTGTGATTCAGGCGCAACATCCCGTGAACCTGTCTCTGTTTGGCAGATCTGTGATACAAACAGTCACTCCAGTGCTTGTCACCTCGATCGTTGTTACAGTGAGATTGTGATAGCCAAACATTTAGCTGTGATCAACATTAACAAACAAACACTCGTCAACAAATACACCTCCTAACGGCATGTAAACAAACAAACAGGCAAATTCGATATCCACTTGATCTCATCCAATATTCACTTCTTCCATGGATCTTTAGGAGAGATCGCGTGCCCGGGAGCGGAGACTAGCAGCCACACCGTTCAGGGGCTCAATTCAAACCGCTGCATGCGCCGCCGGGAGGAAAGGATGGGATTATTATTAGATCGATTCTGTGCGGCTGAAATTAACAAACTATTTGGAGAAACATAAAAAGCTTGGCTATCGAAACGCCGTTGTGAGGCATTCAGTGCTGCTTCCCGTGTGTACCTTGCAGCACGATAATTCAGTGGGACTTTGGATTGTAACTTGATTAATTGAAGCTACTAAGCTACTAGAAGTGGACAGGCTCAATTAATTACCTACCTGGCTCTTTTTTTTTACGGTGAGGAATGAATGATAATATTCATCGCTATGTTTATTGTCCAAGTTGCAAGTTGATGAGAGAATCCCTGCAGTTTAATCAGAAACAGCTCTGACACGCGTCCCCTCCTGGATCAACGTCCATGTCCCAATGAAACTGTGCAACTCGCATCAACCCGCTTTGTCCTCATCACAGGCGACGTTGCAAAAGCGGACACTGTCCTATCACTCTCTCCCTTGAACATGTCTAACCGATACATACTCTAGCAATGAGATTGGCTACTCTCTCTGAGACACCAAACACGTTTCCCGTCAGATCAAATCACCTGTGTTCTACTGTACTGTACAGCACAGCAGTGCCACCGTAAATACAACCTGACGCGTGTAAAGCGTCTGATCGACCCCTGATTTATCCAAGTTTAATCCCAAGATGCAACAGATAATGTGGACTTTTCCCTTTCATAGCGCCTACAGCACCTAGCTCCCCTGTAGGAAGGGAAAAAATAAGAACCCCCGATGCAGAGAGACCCACAGAAACGTCCCCTACTCCAAAATCGCCCGTCCAAGCCCCTGAGTTGTGTACCTCTATCTCCCGCGGAATTAGTATGGAGGGAAGAGGTATTCTCTGGCCGGCAGCTAAATTGGTGAATCCCACATTTTAGGTTGGGCTAGTCTGAAGCTGGAGCTGTTCCCTGCTTGCTATTTGAGATCGCACGCAAATTGATTGCTTGCAAGCTCCTTTCAATTCTAACTAAACTCCTCCCTCATTCCATTGCAGCGATTCATGTTCCTTTTGTCATTCTCCTAAACCTTTTTCTCTCTTTGTCTCTTCCCACGACTAGAAAGAAAAAGCCTCACTTCGACTCGGCGTGGATATCTTCTTCTTTCTTCGAGATAAACCCCCTTTTATTTGACAATCCTTGTCTGTCCAGTCTCTTCCTACTGTACAACCATTTAACCCACCCTCCCCACGTTTGAACACACTGCAGATATACCCAAAACGAACGACTTGGCATCTTCCGTTCCCGAACGGCCATACTCACAGACCGATTAATCATGTGTTGAAAAGAGCGACTGCTTTTCATCACCGACGTTTTCTTCCTTTTTTCTTCGTCACTAGTCTCACCAAAAAACCGTCGCCGTCTTTCCTTGCCCCGCGATCGACACCTCTTCTTTTCACTACTGCATTCGTCATCCCTTTCGCCGTCCTCGACGAAAAAACCCTGCGCATTCGATTTCTGTCGCTGGCGTCAGATTTCTGCGCCGTAATCGGCTGCGATAATTCACTGTCGGATAGCTCGAACACCGACGACATGCCCAAGATGCTTGCGCCTGGTTTCAGGACGCGGCGCAGCTCCTCCTTCATTCGGTTCGGCGCCCTCGCTGCTCTCGTTCTCTTTGCGTTTTGGTCCTTTAGCAATCGCTCTCCTGCGCCGTCTCTTCTACCGATACATAAATCACAACCTGCTGCTGCTGCTGCTGCTGCTGATGGCGCTGATTCGTTTCCTGTGAAAGCAGCGGACCAACCCGTATGTCTTCAATTTTGTGCGGATTTGGTGACACGTGCTAACTTGTGAAGTTCTCGAACAAGCCCGTGCAAGGCGCTCATCCGATTGACAAGCTCATTAACGACGGCGGAAAACGATACAAAGATCTCCTCTCCCAAGAATCGCATACCCTCGAAGAAGCAGCCCAAGCGTACCGTAAACGCCGTGGTCGTCATCCCCCGCCAGGTTTCGACAAATGGTGGGATTTCGCCAAGCAGAACAACGCCATCGTGGTGGAAGAGTTCTGGGATCAGGTTTACCACGATATCGACCCGTTCTGGGGCGTTCCTCAGCCTATCATCCGAAAAGAGGCGTACAGCTTTGAGATGTCGATCCACATTCGAAACGGTAAAGCCAATTCAACGAGTGATTGGTTCTGGACGTTGATCTGGCTTGATATGATTCGTTCTATTGAACACATGGTTCCTGATCTGGACATGCCGTTGAATGCGATGGACGAACCCCGTCTCGTGGTGCCGTGGGAGGATATTGATGGCTACATGACTAAGGGCGCTGCGTCGCGGAGTCTATGGCCTGCGAAAGAGGTTGTCTCGGAGTTTCAGAAGCTTCCTGTTGCTGGGCGGCATGATAGGGACGTCAGAATCCCTTTCAAGCGGTGGGAAAAGACCAGTACGTTAGCCAGAGTGTTTCATTTTGGCGTTTGCTAACAGTTACAGGCCCATACTGGCCAATTGCCCGTCGAGGATGTCCCCCAGACAGTCCAGCCCGTCAAGCGCCTCTAAAAGAATCCTTCAACTATCCCCCTGATATCGACATCTCCAACGCCGAGAAGCACTCTTTCGCGGGCTACGTCTCCAACTTTACACTATCGAGCGAAATCTGCCACCAGCCCGACCTTCAGGGCCTAAACGGTCTTTTAATCAACCCCATCTCTGTGTCTTCAACAAAAGTATTGTTTCCTATGTTTGGCGGCTCGAAACTCGCTATCAATAATGAGATTCTGCTCCCGCCGCCGATTTACTGGAAGGGAGATGATCGCTTCACGGGCGGTGAGGATAATGATGTGGAGTGGCAGAATAAGGGAAACACCGTGGTCTGGCGCGGCGTCGCAACGGGAGGCAAGAACAAGGCTGAGAATTGGCGCGGTTTTCACCGTCATCGATTTGTCTCGATGCTCAACCAGACAAAGGTCTCGGCTGTCGAGCACGGTACGGAGAAGCCTGAGAATTTCGTTCTTCCGTCGGAGCAGTATCATCTTCACGCCCAAGCTGATGGTCGTCTTGGGGAGTGGGTCGGCGAGTGGTCTGAAGTAGGCTTCGTCGATCTCATGTGCTCCCCCTCTGAAGAGGACGGGCGGTGCTGGTACACAGATCATTACTTTGCCAAGGTTGACGGCATGGACATGCACGAGCAATTCGACTACAAATACGTTCCCGATATCGACGGAAACTCCTTTTCAGGTCGCTACCTCGGCTTCCTCAACTCGACATCCCTGCCCATAAAAGCAACCCTCTTCAGAGAGTGGCACGACAGTCGTCTCGTCCCGTGGGTGCACTTCGTCCCCATGGACAACAGATTCCAGGACTTTTACGGCATAATGGAATATTTCAGAGGGTACGGAGAAACAACTGGTCATGATAAGGCTGCGCAGCGAATTGCGCTCGAGGGCAAGGAGTGGGCGAATAAAGTACTCAGAAAAGAGGACATGCAGATTTATGTCCTGCGGTTGCTGTTGGAGTATGGGAGGGTCATTGCGGATGATAGGGATAAGATGGGTTGGGTTGATGATGCGCTCAAGGATCCGTCTATCGAGAAGACGTGGAGTAAGTTGAAGATATGATACATCATTGTGTGGAGTTGGCCTTGATTTGGTAGGCGATGGCGTTTGGCGTGGTTTATTTTTTGATGCATGTCGTTTTGCTCTACGGACAACGACCGGGGTTTATGGCATCTAGTTAAGTCAAGTACAGTCAGTACATACAGCTCAGAACGAGTTCTTAGTTCATTGTATCAATTATCATGATATACAATTCTATTTTGTCTATAGTGTGAGGATATGGTACATGTAAAATATTTGGTGTATCGCTATATTCGTACAATTCATATAACGCTGCCCATGGAGGTACCCTTGGACTCGTCGTCTTGAGGTGGGTCAGTATCATTATCATCCATCAACCTCCCCACAAGCGTCGTATACTCTGGAGCAAACGGCCACTCCAGATACGCTTTGATGATATCCGCCCATTGATCCTGTGTAACACAGCGCGCTACCAGCTCTCCATGTCCTGAAAGGGGAGACCCGCCCAGCTTAGGATCATGCAGCGATCGGATATCAGCTGCACAGTCGCCGAAGCCAGGCCAAGCGCCGTCCATTGCGCTCGTCACTGGCGCAAGCATGTGCTGGAACCAGTAGCGGAGCATGGTATCTGAGATGGTGCCGTTTCGCGAATCCGGGCCGTGCTGGCGTGTGTACTTGCTCATGGCCTTGGGCTGCAGGTCGAGGAGAGCGCAGGGCATGCGGGGGTAGAATTCATCCGCGCGTGCAGCGAGGGGCTCAAAGGGGCGGCGGTCCCAGAGCAGAGTTGGTTCCTTCTGGCGGAAGAGGTGGTAGTTGTCGCGGACCATGAGCCATTCTTTGCGTGTGTTTTTTTTTACGGCGTCGAGACGAGCGTTGAATTCTGCTTCGGCGGCGCGGAATTGCTTGGGGGATTTCTTCCAGAGCTTGTTGAGGGCCTCGCGCTCCTGGAGGAGTTCGAGGAAGAGCTGTGAATCTACAGCGTCGTACTTTTCGCGGTAGCGCAGCATTTTTAACCGCTTCGATGCCTCTGAGGCGTCGTCCTCTGCGAATGCTGTTTCTAAATCTTCGAGTTCTTCGCGAAAAGGTCGGTTGTGTCGGGGCGGATGAATGCCTGCGAGCTTTTTGTTGGCGAGTTTCTTATTGGCTCTGAGATTGTTGTACATGATCGTCTCGCGGCCCTTGGGCATCGTCAATCCAGCTTCCTTCATGCGCTTAAGACAGTTGTAGCCCGACTCCATGTTGATCCACTCATCGCGAAGCTCATAACGATCCTCGACTTCGACGTCATGGCCGCAGATTTCATGGAGCCATTCGAGGGAGAGTTCTGCTTCGAAGGCGCCGCGTTTCCGGCGGATGGCACTGCGTGGGAGGAGGCGCCGCTTGCCGTCGTCGGAGATCCATACTAGCATGCGCACGAGACCGTATTGCTGGAATAGAGAGGCGGTGCGGATGCTGGACATTAGTTGGTAGAGAACCATTGTGCTGACGCACTCGAACGATTGGTACCTCTTCGGTGGGCAGTAGCACAGATTGACGTTGACGAGGAGCGTGTCGTTGCGTTCGGGCTCGGCAGCGGGATCACGGGCGGTTTGGTGGGGGAGGGCTTCGAGGATGGAGGTTAGGTCTTTCCAGAGGATACCAGCTTTCGGAACGGCTTCAACGTTGGGTTTGTCGAGAAAGTCGCCTAAAAAGGGTCTGTAGAGTTCAATGTCTGGTTCCATGAGGATGTGTTTTCGGGGTTGCACGAGATCATGGAGAGTGCGACTCCAGAGCCCGGGACCGGGGTTGATGTCGACGATGTCGCATCCTTTATGGCGATCGAACGAGGGGCCGATGTACTGGGCAATATCATCTACACAATAAGCTTCAAACCAACAAATTGAGAGGAAACCGTACCGCAGAGACTTTGGCTAACGAGGTTGGCGCGGTGCTTGTCACCTATAGCCGCTTTCGGCCGGCCTGCCGTACGAGTCCAATGCCATAGTCCTGTATCTCGTAGGCGTTCGGAGAGTTCGTTTGAGGGTTCGAGCTGTTCGTTTGAGATTTTGGTAGAGGCGTGGCGAATTAGGGAGGGTGAAGGGCGGATGCGCCGTGGGAGTGATGAGCGAGCATTTTGGAAGGCGATGAACATGGAGATGTGTACGGCGTTTAGTTATTTGCGATGGTGGAATGGTTCGTGATGGTGATGAAATTATGTTTTTGCCGTGGGAGACCGCTTGATAAGATGGATAAGATAAAGATAGTGGGGAATGGCGTTAAAGTGGTTTACAAACAGACTCTCCAGTTGAGCATCTTTTTCATGGCTATTTCTGTTTTTACTGAGATTTTTCTATACTCTATCTCATGTAGCTTTATTTTCCTACCTCTAGGTAATTTTGCTCTATAGGGTTTCAAATTACTTCTACTGACATCAACTGTATAGCGATGAACGGCGCATGGTTGGTACAACAGATGTACTCATCATGAAAGCTGCGAGGTGTGATCAACCAAGAGCTGGAGGTCACCAGCCAACTTCCGAAAGAGTTCCAGGTTGACATCGTTAAATCCCGGTATTTTATCGCTTGGCATACAATTTGAGAATGGTCTAGAAATACTGTTGTTCTTTGAACATGAAGTTGTCTTTGTTCCTTGGATCATTGATTAGATTTTGGTGAGTGGCCATCGGAGAGGATTCTACTAAACCACGCTGTTCACAAGTGCTTTCTAGATTCCAACCACACACTGTTTTAGAATTTGAATAGAGTGACATGATTAGTCCCCTCTTTACAGCCTTTTGATCCTGCAACAGTCAAGTTTGATAGATGCTTCACCTTACTTGTTCTTCAACTACCCTGCACTTGACCATCATCAAGCATCCAACGCTAAGCCCAATCTGTACAGCTCTCACGACATCTGCAAGGGTTTGCTCTCCCTGAACCTGGAGGTACTCAAGATCATATATCAACATTCATTTCATTTACCCACACACCATGTTCCCAAGTCAAGCCAAGCTACGAGATAAATAAAAACTCCACAAGACGCCGCCATGCTTAGACATAATCCTGTAAACTCGCTACCTCCCTTGTGTTATATATATCTGTCTGTCTCCCCTATCATGCGCCCTCGCTTCCAAACTCATTGGTCCACTCAATCTGCCTTGCAATATCATCCTTGGAAACAGTCGGATGCGAATCGTCAAGCGCCATCTCGAAATCCTTCAGCGCAACATCCGGTGCAAGTAGTTCGTCGGATGAGACGTCGTCGTATGTCATCTCGATCTTTTCGGGGTCGCCTGGTGAGCAGGGCGTCAACATGCGCTTGCCGTCTTTCATAACCTGGATTTGTTATGTTAGTCATGATCGAATGCTGTGAAGGGGTTAAGGTAACGTACAGGCTTGAAGTGCGTGGCTTGTAGAATCTTGCGGACTGGTCGCATAAGGGCAGATTGAACAACGTTGGCGATATCACTACCAGACATTCCTTCCGACTTGGCTGCAAGAACATTGTAATCGCTGGCTTGGAGCGAGGTCTCAGTATCGCCGATGGCTAGCTTGAACATGCGCGCGCGACCGTTCATATCGGGAAGACCAATATGCACACGGCGTTGGAACCGGCGGCGAATAGCAGCGTCTAGTTGCCAGGGAATATTGGTGGCGCCCAGGACCAGAATACCCTTGCTGTCGTTGCCTACACCATCCATCTGAACAAGTATCTCGGTCTTTATACGACGTGAGGCTTCCGATTCGCCTTCACCTCTCGGGCCGCAGAGGGCATCAATCTCGTCGATGAAGATAACTGAGGGCTTGTTTTCGCGCGCCATGGAGAAGAGCAACTTGACGAGTCTGCAGGGGTTAGATAGAGCACCAAATGACTGCAGGGATCGTACCTTTCACTTTCACCCATCCATTTGCTGACCAAGTCGGAACTGCTGATACTGAAAAAGGTGCTGTTTGCTTCTGTCGCTACAGCTTTGGCGAGGTAACTTTTACCCGTTCCTGGAGGACCGTACAGCAGAATACCCTTCCACGCCTGTCGCTTGCCCTGGAAGAGACTGGGGAACTTGATGGGGAGAACAACAGCCTCCTTCAGCGTCTCCTTGGCACCCTCGAGACCAGCGATATCCTCCCACCGCACGTTGGGCCTCTCCTGGAGAATAGCACCAGACAGCGCGTTGCGCAACTTCTTGCTATCGTCGTCCTCACCAGCCTGCGGCTTCCCCTTGCCAGTTGAGCTGCCGTTAGCGCCCATGATGGCCTTTCCGCCGCCGTTTGCGTTCTCGTTCTCGGCGGCAAGGAATTGCTTGAGCTTTTCTGCGCGGTCGAGGTACGTCGCCATCTTCTCCTGCATGGTGACTTTGAGGGCCTTGTTCTTCTCCCACTTGAGGGCCTTGACCCAGAGCTCCATGGAGGACATGTATAGGTCGAAGGCTTTTTGGTACTCCTTGTTGTGGTCGGCTGTGATCGCCTTTTGCACCTCTGCGATGGCGCGATCGCGAAAGTTGGTCGACATGGTGACGTTGTTTGGGGTCGATGAACGTGGGGGAGGGGGTGACGAGACTCGAGGCTCCCAGAGGAGTAAGGGGATGTCGAAGAGGGGAACGGGGAGTGAACAAACAGAGCCTCGAGAGGTTAAAGTCGTTATAAGATGGTGGACGATGATGAGGCAACAGTGCAGCAGCAAGCAAGCAAGGCAGTAGGTACAGACGGACAGGTACAGGCTGTGGATTGAATTGGCGGGGAAACATCAAGATCCACGGTTGGATTGGATTGATTGAGCGCAATGCTTATAGCGGGGCAGAGCGGGAGGGGCTGCACAACCTTTACCTCGACCTTCTCGACCTCTGCCTTGGCGATTCGATTTAGGCGACAACTAAAGGACACTCTAAAAAGACGAATCCGAAATAGGCAGGACTTTTTTGTTTCTCATCTGCTTACTGATATTTTACCGCCTTTTACATCATCATGTCTGACCCTCAAGCACGGTTACAGGCGCTGTCTGAAGACTTCCAGAAGCTTCAAGGCGGTATGTTTATGGACATTGGGAGGGGGGGATTATGCTGATTGGGAGTAGAACTTCAGAACGCTGTGGCGTCGCGACAGAAGTTGGAGGGCCAGAAGCAGGAGAATCTTGGTGTGCAGCAAGTAAGTGATGTCTTGAAATACAGTGAGCATGGTTTAATGAGGGTCAGGAATTTGAACGACTACAAGAGGGAGAGACAATCTACAAGCTCGCTGGGCCAGTGTTGCTGAAGCAAGACAAATTTGAGGCTGAAAACACAGTCAAGGGTCGTCTAGACTTTATCAGTGGTGAGATGTGAGTATTCTTGCCCCTCACTACGTATCGCATGCTGATGTTCTCAGTACACGACTAGAAGACACAATCAAGGAGACACAAGAGAAGCTTGAGAAGAAAAAGTCAGAGATCATTCAGATCCAGACTGCAGCTCAAAGCCAGGGCAAAGAAGCACCTCAGTAATGACCAGAGGGATGAAAGAAAATAGACCATGAGTTGAGTTATATTCTACAGTACGCGGATTATTATAATGCAAATACCTGGCACTCTATGAGCGCCGCGCTAATCGGAGAGTCCCTTGTGAAACGCCAGTCGTCAAGTTTGAAGTTCGTGATGTGGTTTAGTTGATCGCCATGATGCTGAAGCCCCAGGAAACGCCCATGTTCTTGTGGTCTTGAGCTGCGCTGGGGGAGAACATGAAGTCTTGCTTGTCATCTGCAGCAACGGGCTGAGGTGTCACAGCGTCTTCATCTGCGTCGATAGCAGAGAGGATAGCTTCAGCAACGTCGCTCTTCCGAGTACAGTTCTCAAAAACAGCATCACCCTCAATGAGACTCTGCATCAGTGCGCGCTGATCACTCTCCGTGAAGAGTTGCACCTCACGGTTAAGAACGCCATAAGTGACCTTCTCACCAGTCTGAGCCAGGCGCTGGAAAATCACTGTGAAGGCAGCGATGGCCTGTGCGAGAATACGGGCTTTTTGCTTGGAGCTCAGATGGGCAAAGATCTCAGAGTCTTCTTCGAGGGCGGATTGGGTGTTGGTGTCGAAGATGGATTGGAGAATGTGGTGCAGGATGTTGCGGCATGTTAGGTCGAGATCGGCGCTGACGTCGAGCTCGAAGACTGAGGAGATGCTGCGGAGAATGCTGGAGAGGGCGTCGAGAGGGCAGAGGTCGTTGGGGAGGGTGACGTGCCCTTGGTCAATTGTGAAGATGCCAATTGCGGCGTTGACAGCGGCTGGGGATGTTAGTTGAGGGTTTGAGAGGTAGTGAGGGTGGTTTACTTTTGCGGGTGGTGTCAGTGTCGATCTCGACGCTTGAGACGATGGAGTTGTTCTTGATGGCTTCCATTGTGATGTAAGTGAGTGAGTGATATGAGAAGTATGAGAAGTATGAGAGATATGATGAGCTTGAATTGAGATATGATGCTAAGCTTTATAACCATTCACGACCTGGGGAATACGCGGGCTTTTAAACTCGTCAGCCCCTTACAAAAATTCTTTCCTAGGAGACGCCCAACTCGTTGAGGATACGGCATATTATCCTAGCAGCCTCAGTAACAAAGGCCCTCATGGCCACACCGTGGTCAATGCTTCCCTTACCTGAGGTGTCATGGACGTGGATAGATGGGCCGATAACCGTCCTTCACCGTGGGGTGTATTTGGCCGACACGACATGGTGGCTGCATGATCATGATGAAGCTGATGTATGATGCGAACTTTGGGGGTTGACCAAGAGATAGCTTTCTCTTGGCAGATATATCACATTCTATACTTCATGATGAGATCTTGCCTGATCAAGCACTCTCTCAACATGAGCATCTTTCCTCCGTCGTCTGTCTTGTTGCCTCTTCTGGAAGTATCTCGTCAAGGATCATGACCCGGTTTCCCCGAACCTAAACCTTGATTGCTGGAGATTTTTGCTGGCGAGTTCTCCCGATGTCTACAGAGAAGAAGCCGGAAGATATCGGGATACAAGGACAAGTGCTCAAGTTACTGAGGTAACTTCCAAGGAATATCCGACTCGGTGAGACAGCGTGGGGATCGCATTGCAGATGGGAGATGGAATTGTACGATTCACAGGAACTAAACACGCCATTCAGTCCATGATTCGAGAAGTGGCTGCGACGCCACACATATGAGGCTGACGTTTCACTATTTTGGTTTACTTGCATGTTCCTCTGTTTTGGAATCAGCATCGGGTAAATGAATTCCCCGCCATTGGGCATGCATGGAGGGGCAATCAATCAAGGTACCGAGCACTGCAACGGGCGCGTCGTCACAGGACCCGTCTTTCTCAATGATTCCATCACCAGGCAGCTCTAAAACGTTGGACTGTTTTGAGTAACAAGCCACGCGGCGCCCGACCATGAACTGGATATAATCCTCGACGACTCTAACAAAGTCATCTCCAGCTCTGAGAAGAGTCATACTCGTCTTTCATTTCTCGCCATGGACTCGAGGATTGCCATGAGGCCGACCAGGCCGCAGACCGTCAAGGAGCTGGTGGCCCAGGCGGAGAACTTCAAGTTTAACACAAACATTCCGGTTAAGCACTGGACACGTGCGGCTGAGACGCTGTACCAAGAGGTTTGTTGCATATCCTATTTGCATCTTTGTTTGTGCGCAGCTAACAGCGTAGGCTTCGTTTGCAGTCTCGGATGGCGATTTCGGAAGAGCTTATATGATACTGTATCGACACTCCGTACTGGTCCTCCAGTACATCCCGACACATCCACAGTTCAAAGATCCCGACAACAAAAAGGTGTACAAAGCGCTATCGCGACGGATACCGCGTGTCATCCAAGACCTAGAACAGCTGAAACCCGAGATCGAGAATGCCGTCAAAGAATGGGAGCGCCATTCGCTGTCGTCAAAAACGAATGCCGACTCCGAGCCGTCGTCACGATATGAACAGTTTGCAGCACGCGATCCGAGTCTGACAGGCAATGCGAGGATCCTGGATGCGTTTGACCACCAGGACTTGGCTGTTGATCTTGCGCAGAAGGAATTGATGAGGAGGGATACTGCGAGGAGGGCTACGAGACAGGCGGGGATTGCGAATGAGGATATCATGTCGAGGAGAAGAGGTGGGAGGTGGGATCAGTGGGACGGGGCGAGGGTTGGAGATGATGAGGATCTGAGGCGGCAGATGGAGGCGACGAGGCATGCTCTTGATTCGGCGCAGGAGAGACGGACTGATGATGATTATCGACCGACGTCGCATACGTACAGTTATCCATCGATCTCGAGACCACGAGCCGTTGACTATGAAGGCCAAACGCCAATACCTTCCTTACAGCCAAGCCGACCACCGAAAGAGCCCGTCGCTCCTCCACCAAAAGAACCTCTACACACACCGTCGTTACAAAGTCTCCCACCAGCGCTGCCTCAAAAAGTCCCTCTACCAGGCTACGCACCTCTCATCCCCTCACCATCCGCCCGTCCCGAAGTCCCCCGCAAAGAAGCCCTCGACACGCCCCCAGCCCTCCCCAAAAAAGAGCGTCTCACCTTCAAACCAGGCGCATACCTCGAGAACGGCGATCCAATACGCTCACTCTTCCTCCCGAAGAACCTGCGCCAGAAATTCCTCGACATTGCAGCTGATAACACCCGTCGGGGGCTGGAAATGTGCGGCATGCTGTGCGGAACACCGATCAACAATGCGCTGTTTGTGCGGTGTCTCTTGATCCCTGATCAGAAGTGCACGTCGGATACGTGTGAGACGGAGAACGAGGAGGTCATGTTTGATTACTGCATGAAGGAGGATTTGTTGCTATTAGGGTGGATTCACACGCATCCGACGCAGACGTGTTTTATGAGCTCGAGGGATTTGCACACGCATGCTGGGTATCAGGTTATGATGCCTGAGAGTGTTGCGATTGTGTGCGCGCCCAAGTTTCAGCCATCGTAGGTCACGCGATCAAATTGAGATTTTGAGGAGACATTGACATGCATTTTTAGGTATGGCATCTTTCGATTGACGCACCCGCCGGGACTGGATCATATTCTCAATTGCAATCATCAGGATACGTTCCATCAGCACTCGATTGACAATATTTACCGGGGCGCGGGACAGCCGAAGGGTCATGTTTATGAGAGCGATAAGCTGGACTTTTATGTACACGACCTAAGGACGAAATAGAACATGCGTAGCTAAAGAGAGCATGCATAGCATAAGGCACATAGCAATGGAGTTAGGTGATGAGGTACAAAGAGTGTCACAAACCGTTACTGCACAACCTCCAGTGACTGATTCTAGCGAGAGCTGCATTTGAGGCCCAGAGCATTTTCCGCACAGCGAAAGGATCAATAAAGTATTTCCTTACCGCACAGTATGACCGTCACAGTATGAAGACTTGTGCGATACAGATCTGCACCCTGCCCAAAGGGGATGTTGGGTCGATCTTTATCCCGCTGTGGAGAATGAGATCTAGGGATTAAGATTGGATCTTGGGAGGAGTGGGGACGTGTCTCTTGTGCTGGGGGGATGATCCGATAATGAGGAGGTCGAAAAGGGTGTGGGATTGACGTTGGGGGTAGGGATCGGCGAGCTGAAGATGGGAGCTTGGTGAGTGACCGGGTGAGTGGTGAGGGATCGACGGGGGAGTGAATGAGGTAGGGAGAGAGTATCATTGTCTGATGCAAATGAGCTGGTGCAATTGCTTTGTCTCAATGGCATCGTCGATATTGTTTTACTTGTATCAAATCCAGTCTAGCCAGTGCCCTTTACAGTATACTTAAGTAGGGGGATTTGAACCAAGACAATATTGTACCTAAGGTAGACATCAACACAATATCAACCCTCCAAACAGAACAAACCACGTCATTTTGTCTCTCCCATCTCCGCACCCTTTTCCCAAAGAGGACTTTCAGCTCTGCATAAGCGACCACTCACACCGTGTTGATTATGAAGTGTCTCAGTTGAAGGGGACCACGCTAAAAAAGCTTAGGGTCAGATTTTTGGAAATGCCGTAGTCGATCAGCCCTGTCTAGTCTGCCGTATTGGGACGGGTTCAGCTTAGCCCGGGTCGGTCCGCTATCGACTTTTGCTGGGCTTAGTACGTAAGGTGATTGTCAGCTTGGGAAGAATTGGATTGAAGAGGGAGTGAGCTTGGTGTGAATTGAAGGCTGAAGCCACGACATCATGCGATCATCAGTATCGTTAACTCTTAGAGGGAGTGATGCAGGTAGGTAGGTACCTAGCTGCATGTGCACTGACATTATGTCTCAGAGACAAGACAAAGATCTCAGACATGGCGGAGAGATCTACTGTACCCTCACTTACAAATACGCTTGTCTCCAATGGCGCTGTAGATCCATGGATCTCCAAGGGTGATAGACCTTCTTTTGGAGCTAGGAGGGCGTCCGGCTCCGCGTAGGTCTTGTTCCACGACATCTGGTTTGTCAATCTCTGTGTTTTATTGGTTTATTGGGGTGACCGGAGGCTTGGAATGCCGCGTCTTGGGAGATTGTCTCTGTACTGTGTTGCAGCTTGCATGTGCTCGAGACAAGAGACAAGATAAAGAGGTGTACGTCCACCCTCCCAGCTCCCCTCTCCCCCGCTCCCAGCTTTCTTACTGTTCTCGCTGAAGCTTCTCATCTGATATTTTTATTTTGAAGTGCAGGCTATGGCGGAACAAAAGAACGGGGTAGCTACAAACGGCTACGAGAAGAACGCTTCTCCTGCTTCGTCTTCTACCAAGTCTGAAGCCAAGCCTCTTCCCAACGGCGATAAGAAAGATGGTATAGTCAAGAGCTTCAAGCAACTCCGCGTCGCGAGTAAAAGACCGCTCCCCAAGGAGATGGGCGATGGGTCGTATCGCGTTGTGGACAACAGACCCGGTTTGAGGGAGGATATTCGACGTCTTCGGGGAAGAGGTATGCTGACAGTCATTCGCGTTAGGTGCTTGGGGAATGGAGCTGACGAAAGTAGACCTCAAGACTCTGCTCGAGATCGTCAAGTCCAAAGTCAAGGGTGAAACTCAACAGGACGACAAGACCATGATCATGGAGCGCACGATTCAGCTCGTTGCTAATCTGAGCGATCACTCCAAGGTTCAGGAGTCTTTGACGAATAGTTTCATCTCGCAGCTTTGGAACTCGATTGATCATCCGCCAATGCTGTACATGGGAGACAAGTTTCGGTTCCGACAGCCTGATGGTTCCAACAATGTAAGTCTACACCCTCCCTGATGCTAGTGCGATTGGTGCTGACCATGTAGAACCCGTATCTTCCTCAATTGGGCGCCGCGAGAACTCCCTACTCTAGAACTGTTCGTCCCAAGGGCATGAGTCTCGGTGCGCAGCCTGATCCTGAGGCTATCTTTGAGAGTGTCTTTGCCAGAGATGCCTTCAAGAAGAATCCGAATAACGTGTCGAGTATTCTTTGGTACTGGGCCACTATCATCATTCACGGTAAGCTCCCTCCACTCACCACAAGTCTCATCAATTGACTAACTTGTGTAGACCTCTTCTGGACAAACCTTCAGGACCCTAACCAGAACGACTCCTCCTCCTATCTCGACCTCGCCCCTCTCTACGGCTCAACAGAGAAAGACCGCGACTCAATCAGAACCTTCAAAGACGGTCAATTGAAGCCCGATTGTTTCGCTGATAAGCGTCTCATCGGTAACCCACCCGGTGTCCCCATCCTTCTCATCATGTTCAATCGCTTTCACAACCATGTCGCCACGAACCTCGCAGACATTAACGAGGGCGGCCGCTTCTCCAAACCAGCTGAGCATCTCTCCCCCGAAGCTGCAGAAGCTGCATGGAAGAAGCGCGACATGGAACTCTTTGAGACAGCGAGACTTGTCACGAGTGGGTTGTACATCAACATCACGCTTATTGACTATGTGAGAAACATCATCAATCTGAACAGGGTTGACACAACGTGGACCCTTGATCCGAGACAGGAAATGGGCGTTAGCGTGGGTACAAAGGATCTGTCTGAGAGCGGCACTGGAAACGTCGTCTCTGCTGAGTTCAACCTTTGCTATCGCTGGCACTCGTGTCTCTCGGAGATGGACGACAAGTGGGTTCAGGATTTCTACACTGAGCTTCTTGGCGAGAACTACGGGCCTATGAATCTTCAGACAATGATGAAGGCGCTTAAAGCGTTCGAGGCTAGTGTCGCTGATGAGCCGAGTGAGAGAACGTTTGGCGGCTTCAAGAGAGGCCCCGATGGCAAGTTCAACGATGATGAGCTCGTTGAGGCACTGGCTACGGCTATTGAACAGCCTGGTGGTGCGTTCGGAGGGCGCAATGTCCCACGCATCATGAAGCCCATTGAGATGCTGGGTATCATGCGTGGGAGGAAGTGGAACTTGGCCGGGTTGAATGAGTTCAGAAAGCATTTCGGCTTAAAGGCGTATGAGACGTTTGAGGACATCAACTCTGATCCCTCCGTCGCTGATGCCCTGCGCAACTTGTATCAGCACCCTGATTACGTCGAGTTGTATCCCGGCATCGTCGCTGAGGAAGCAAAGACTCCCATGGTCCCAGGTGTTGGCATCGCCCCGACGTACACCATCTCTCGAGTCGTCCTCTCCGATGCCGTGGCGCTGGTCAGAGGTGATAGGTACTACACCACCGACTACAACCCTCGCCACCTGACGAACTGGGGCTACAAAGAAGTCGACTACGATCTCAAGATCAACCACGGCTGCGTCTTCTACAAGCTTTTCCTCCGTGCATTCCCCCAGCACTTCAAGGGCAACTCCGTCTACGCCCACTACCCAATGGTAATCCCCTCGGAGAACAAAAAGATCCTCACAAACATCAAGCGCGCAGACCGCTTTGACTTTTCGCGTCCTGCACCCACAGCCACACGCATCAACATCATCGGGTACAACGCGGCAAAGTACATCCTCGAGGACCAGCAGAAGTACCGCGTCTGCTGGGAAGAAGGCCTCAAGCACCTCATGGGCGAAGCAGGCGGACGCTTCATGCTGTCGGGTGATACACAGCTACACGCCCAGCAGCGCAAGTGCATGGGTAAGCTCCTGTACAACGACACGTGGCGCAATGCGGTGAAGTCGTTTTATGCGACGACCGCTGAGAAGTTACTCGCCGAGAAGTCGTATACACTCGCGGGCAAGACGCAGGTTGATGTTGTACGAGACGTGGGTAACGTTGCGCACACGCATTTCGTCGCGAGGATGTTCAACCTGCCGCTCAAGACGAGCGAGAATCCAAAGGGTGTGTTCTCGGAGCAGGAGCTGTACATGATACTCGCTGTGATCTTTGTGTGCATCTTCTTTGACATTGATCCGGCCAAGAGTTTCCCGCTTAGACAGGGCGCGAGAGAGGTTGCGCAGAAACTTGGTGGTATTATTGAGATGAATGTCAAGTTGGCGAATAGCATTGGTGTCAAGGGTTTGTTTACCAGCAAGCCGGATAAGAATGATGATCCGCTGGCGAGGTATGGTGAGAACATGGCGAAGGGATTGAAGAAGGCGGGTTTGAGCACGGAGGATATTGTTTGGAGTCAGATCCTTCCTACGGCTGGTGCTATGGTGCCCAACCAGGCCCAAGTGGTAAGTCAAAGATCCTCGTCTTCAATTGAGTGAATGAAAGAATGCTAATGAGTACAGTTCGCGCAAACACTGGACTGGTATCTCTCCCCAGCAGGCGCGAAATACCGCCCCGAACTAGCCCGCATCGCCGCCCTCGAAACAGGCGACGAGACAGACGCTCTCCTCCTCGGCTACGCAATGGAAGGCATCCGCATGGCCGGCACATTCGGTCTCTACCGTGAAGCCACAGGCCCCGACACGATCCACGAAGACGACGGCCGCAGCATCCCCGTCAACGCCGGCGACCGCGTCTTCGTCTCCTTCGTCCAAGCAGCTCAAGACCCCAAGATCTTCCCCAACCCGGGCGTCGTGGACCCGAAGCGTCCGCTGGATAAGTACATCCACTACGGCGTTGGACCGCATGCCTGTCTCGGTAGGGATATCAGCCAGGTTGCGCTCACGGAGCTGTTTAGGGCGGTGTTTAGGAAGAAGGGTGTTAGGAGGGTTCCGGGCGCGCAGGGAGAGTTGAAGAAGGTCCCGAGACCGGGGGGTTTCTTTGTTTATATGACGGAGGATTGGGGAAGTATTTGGCCGTTCCCTACTAGTATGAAGATTACCTGGGATGAGTAGGTGATTGGTAGTTGTAGTCGTAATGAGGATGAGGTGATGTAATGGAGAATGGGTATAGTTAGATTGTAGTTAATTCACTTTGTTGCTCCGAAGTGGCTATTGTATGTTCCTTAACTCCTCCGTTCTGGTGTTGTATTGTCCCTGGTGTAAATGAGACAGACACTCCGCTCACAGGGAGGTTAGGGGGCATATCCAGTGGCACTGGGGGGTTCAATCAGTGAAAAATACGATGTAATTAGTCTAACATCTAACCAAGCTAAGGTAGTCGCACCACATCTGCACCTTGACCCCACGTTGACCCTTCAGAACTCCCAACTCCATCGCGACCTGTCGAAAAGCCACAACAATCATGTCAAACTCCTCCAAACACTCCTTATTCCAACTTTCCTCGGGAAACTTCTCAAGATGAGGAACCTGTGACTGGCGCACAAGACTGTCAGCAAACATGACATCCACCTGGCCCAGGCGCTGGAGCTCCGAAGCCAACGCAAGGCCAGGCGAATTGACGAGATGCGACTGGCCGACCTTGAACCCTATGCCGACGACAAGCACGCGCTTTGGAACGAGTATTCCAGAGTCGCTCTGGTGTTCCTCGGCATGCAGCTCGTCCAGAATACGAAGGGCTATTCGTTTAGGCCGCTGATGCATTCTATCTGCTGCCTGTTGCAACAGCGGAAAGTCATTGTTGAGGAGGAGATAATAGGGGTTGACAGGGATGCAGTGACCACCGACTCCTAGACTTGGGGAAAACGGCATGTATCCAAATGGCTTGGTTGATGCAGCCTTGCATACTTCAAAGGGATTTATGTTGTGGCTGATGCATGCATCTGCCATCTCGTTGGCAAACGCTATCCCCATCATCCGCTGACAGTTTTCGTAGAGCTTTGTCATTTCTGCTACTTCGGGGCTTGAAACAGGTATAACCTGGTCAAACACGCGCTGGTACAGCTTGGTAACGGAGCTTAGTGACCCAGGGGATATATCGTCAAGTCCAGAGACTACCTTGGGAATAGAATGCATAGGAGGCTCGGTACGGCCAGGATCAATACGCTAGATGGGCGATCAGTTTCACTCAAGTATTTGGTCAGGTGCATTTACTGACCTCGGGAGACATGCCAACAAAGTAGCCATTTGACAAGGCGAGAGGTCCAAGTAGTTGGCGTGTCATCCCCACAGCCACTGAGCTCTCAACCACAATCGCCGACTGCGGCTTTGCCCAGCGCTGGATCACATCAAGAGCACTCCTGATATAGGAGAGATCAACAGACTTGTCGGGCAGGAGAAGAGTAGGGACGGAGATCAAGAAGTGGGTTGCTTGACTGAGATCTGACTCTGATGTGGTGAAGCGAGTGTTGGGACGAGTGCAAAACTCACGAGCTACTTCTGCAACTCGCTTCTGGCTGACGTCGAACCCGAGAACCGGATAGGCAGTGGAAAACGTAGACACTAGTCCTGTGCCTACGAATCCTATGCCAATGACGGCAACGAGTATGTCTTGCTTGGCGGCCAGAACTTGGTTGCCCTCCAGGGCAAGCTGTTCAATCTTGTGCGGGATGTTGATGGGATGTTGATGGGGATGCAACGAGATGAAGAAATGAACTTGAATGGATATAGGCGATGTCTGGTTTGGTGAATCTGCTTGGATCGAGATATGTTGCCGTAAACAACGAGGCTATATATACTATCCAGTTCGCTAGATCAACTCTATATATCCATAGTATATAGCTCTATAGATTACTAGTAACTTAAGATTTCATCCATGACTTCAGTGAGAGCATTAACCTCCGCGACAGTGTTATAGTGCAAGAATGAGCAGCGGATTACGCCATCCTCAGGATCGAGGTGAAGCACATCGTTGAACAGCCTGACTGCGTAGAACTCACCCGCAGTGGGCGTGCACTTGGACTTGGCGTAGATCAAGTCGACAAATTTCTGCTGAGGATAATATCCAGAAAATTTGAAGCTAATAACAGGGACTCGGAGATTTCGGTCACAGCTGGGCTCTCCAAGTAGCTGAATCTCAGGGCGTGTCTTGATATAGCCCAGTAGGATCTCTTGAAGAGCCTCCTCTTGCTGCTTAATGAAGTCCCAGCCGACCTCGGATAGGGAGGCACAAATAGCTGGGATAGACTGGATGAATTTGAAATTACCGCAGGCCAGGTCAAGCATGTTGTTCGCGCTCGTTGGTGGCAGGAAAAAGTGTCCCAAGCTGTCAATGTGGCCCCACGAAATTTTGCTAATAAAGGCTGAAGCGATATGAGGGCCATAGACTTTGTACCAGCTGAAGAAGTAGAAATCGACCCCAAAAGCCTGGACATCAATGGGAGCGTGAGGAGCATACGCAACTGCATCGACGCTAACCAGTGTTGTCGGGTTGATGCGCTTGACTGTCTTGCTCACAGCAGCCACATCGATAACAGAGCCAAGAACGTTACTCGTGTGCGTGAAGCATACCACGCGGGTCTTGTTGTCAATGAGACTCTGAGCCTCCAGGTCACCAGCTTCCAATTTGGGGTTGGATCGGGTGTTCTCAGATGGAACCCACCATCTGACCTCAATACCCTTCCGCTCGGCTGCCTGAACCCAGCCAGCCAGATGAGCTTCGTGGTCGACCTTGCTAAGGACAATGTTATCCCCAGGCTGAAACCTGAAGGCCGTGCTAAAGTTGCGTGCTAACTGGGTAGTTGAGGTTCCGAAGATAAACTTCATCGACAGAAGCGTTGACGTATTTGGCGAGTGCCTCGTAACCGCGGTGGACCTTTGAGGTTGCCTCCTGGGACACAGGATAGACTGCAGCAGGTTGCACATTCGCGTTGTTGAAATAGTGGTAGATAGCGTCACTGCAAGTCTTGATAACCTAAGCTCCAGCTGCATTGTCCATGAATATCTGGTCTCTGGCAAGAGCTGGAAAATATGATCGTATGTGTTGGATATCCATTTTGCCTGGTTTAAAGTGTCATAGGTAAACGAGTGACATCGCACTGTCTTGTCGTGATATATCAGTATTCATTGCAAACTTAGTTCCCATTGGTGTTAGTGGCTAGCACGGAGCCAACCGAATAGACTAGACGAGTCAAAGCAAGCCAAGCACCAAAATCCAAGGAAAGCCCCATATTCTAGTTAACTGCGACCTGAACAGTGGACTTGTCTCGTGGTAATTCCACGTGATGGGTATAAGGTGTGTACACCTCGGTGCCAAATCTGATGAGCTTTCCCTTGAGCGACTAGCTCTGTCACGAAATACTGCGACATTTTAGGGTAGGGTCAATGTTGTTGATGGATTAACCCATCTCGGGATACTTGGACACTTTAGGAAAAGTATAACATGCATGTAATTCAGACCCCTGGCCAAGTTAGTAATCCATCACGGGCTAGACACATCTAGGAGATCAAAAGAGGATTGAGTGTCGACGTGTGAATGGAGTCTTATTAGCTGCCTCCAGTTATCTAGGGTTAATTAATGCCTCTTGGAGAGTATTTAAGAAAAAGAAACTTTAATATAACAGATGGACCCAGATGAAATCGATACTAGATTGACATTAATCATGAGCTCATGTTACTCAGAATATTATTGTCTTTTTATCAAGCAACATGCCTTTTGGAATAATGTGCACACATACTTCAAACACGCAAAAGTCATACCATCATAAACGTATGATCGTCATTGAAACAATGATCCCACTGCAGTTCAGATTTCTCAGCAATGCGCCTCGACCAAAGACGATTGACTGCTGATTTGCATCTTGTCCAAATTGAGAGTCGTGATCGTGCCGTAAACCACTCAAGGCAGGCCAAGGCTCGTACTTGAAGACTTGGATCTTTTATCTCGAAGAATGTAACGGCTAGCGGCCATATAAACGGACAGAAAGGTCGCACCGTATATTGCTGCAAG
Source organism: Fusarium fracticaudum (assembly GCA_003353625.1). Lineage (NCBI taxonomy): Eukaryota > Fungi > Ascomycota > Sordariomycetes > Hypocreales > Nectriaceae > Fusarium > Fusarium fracticaudum. The sequence goes on from PDNT01000009.1 coordinate 435,150, forward strand.
GATTCAATATGGGGAAGACACTGTTCAACTAGTGGCTGTACATGCTCGAGACTAGCCACTCGTAAGCTACGCTTGAAGTAGATCAAAGAAGCGAAATAGAAGATGTATGAATAGTGATAAGGCAACATGCCTTCTGATTGAGGGTCTGATACTGGTAGGTTATGATGTTTTGGCATAGAGAGATAGAGTTCCATCTCCATCTGATCGAGCTCATGAGAAGATGCATGCCCATAGGCAGAGGACCTACATTGACAACAATTGAGCTATCTGTGCTCTTTTGAGACAAGTGCAATGGTCTTTGTGATCCCAAGGAGGACCGAACGAGAGATTCCAACTGTTTTGTCGAGGCTACAGGGGTTCAACACGGCACTAATATCTTGATCTAGAAAGGCCTGGTTTGGGATAGAAAGCGGATCGGGGCGTAATAGCTGCGATCGAAGCATGGCAGTTGTTGCAAATAGCATGGGAATGAGCTCGTGTCTCCTGGTGGTCGTTGTTATATGAAGACGGGTCATTTCCAGGGCTCCTTGCCTCTTGTGAAACTGGATGATGCAATAGTGGCGGACCTGATATAGAAGTTGTCGGCCGGGATGGAGCATAGAGTGCTGGAACCTCTGGAGAGACTGGAGATAGATGCTCCGATCCCTCCAAGCGTGATGATACAGTATGAACGACAGAGGTTTGTGGTGCAGCAGGAGCGTTAGACGGTGTGCAGGTCGATATTCCCTGGACTGATGTCCAACGCAACGTAGCACGATAGCCAGGATACCCAGCACATTCAATCTTGGCTTTGGCGCATCGGAGACACGTCGGTCGAGCCTCGTCGCATTTCAAATGCCTTGCCCTGCATGTTTGGCACCCAGAGAATGTTTTTGTCCTCTTTGAGAGACGACGCGCAGGATTTCTGTTAGATGTTTCTCCTGTGAGGGACTTTTGTTAATTGTTCACGGGTGAGATGTCCTAAGAAGAGTCACATCTCGAGTATCTATCTGCCTCAGGCCTTCACGCCGCTGTTGCTAGCGCTAGCAAGCATAGCACTACCTAAGTAGTTAGTCCAAATCTAGAGAAGTATCCCGAGAGCAGTCTCTGTGTTGTTTCATTCATCATAGCTGTTACTCATAATGTTGAATTATACCAAGACGATTGCATAATCCAAGGCTCGGTATCTAAGCATATCGGTACACCTCCAAATCACGGACTTTGACTCTAGCTGAAGAAAGCATTTCTGTTCAGAGTCAATAACGCCGATAAGCGCCATCTCTGTCTATGTTTGGACCACAGTTACTGTGCTCTGGTTTATCTTGGGACTTTGTTGGTCATCTTCAGAGCTCCTATATTACCATGGCATCTCCTGCCTTTGTGCTGCCACGGATTGCTTTGAAAAGACATCTAACGCGCAGTGCTACCTTTCTAAGCTGAACACAACTTTATCTTTATCAAACACCAATCATGTCTCAACTCAGCTACCCTTCAGAGAGCTTATATCTCGCTGGGTCTATCCGCAGCCCGAGAGGCCAGACTCGGTTTCATTCAATCAACCCGGCATCGGGGTCTATCCTTGCTGAGTATGTCGAGGCCTCACCTGAAGATTGCGATGCCGCCATACAATCAGCCACGCAGATGTAAGATGCCTTACAGTTGACAAATGTCAAGTACACAACTAACCGATCGTAGAGCGCTTTGGAAGGCTGCTCCCTGCTTGGCTGCAGGGAACACAATGGTATACAAGCCATTCGAGTACACGCCTTTCCACGGGACTGTTCTTGCTGCCATACTGACTGAAGCAGGTTGCCCCCCAGGAACCTTCAACGTTGTTCAAGGTGCAGGCTCTGTCGGGTCATATCTGACCGCGCATCCACTCATCTCCAAGGTCAGCTTCACTGGCCAAGTCACAACTGGAAAGAAAGTTGCCTGTTCAGCTGCCAGAGATATGAAGTATGTGACGATGGAGCTTGGCGGCAAGAGCCCTCTCATCATCTTGGAAGACTGTGACATCGAAAATGCAGTCAACGGAGCAATGATGGCCAACTTTGTTACATCAGGTCAAATATGCACAAATGGTACACGAGTGTTTGTTCCTGTCAAGATGCAGAAACAGTTCGAAGAAGCCCTCAAGGCAAAGTTGAGTTTTGTCCGAATCGGGTCTCCTGAGGATCCCAAAACGAATTTCGGGCCCTTGTCAAGTCAGATGCATCTCGACAAGGTCAAGCTCTATATCCAGCATGGCATGCAAGTCGATCAAGCCAGGCTTGTTCATGGAGGGGAGCAAAAGCCTGACTGTATTTTAGCCGACCTGACCAACGGCTACTGGGTAACGCCGACTGCATTGACACCATGAAGATTGTACAAGAGGAGATTTTCGGCCCTGTCATGACTGTGCTTACCTATGAAACTGTAGACGAGGTTGTCGTTCGAGCAAACAACACTCCTTTGGGCTTGGCTGCAGGCGTGTTTGGCAAAGACCACAAGGTGATGCGCAGCACTTTTAAGCGTCTACAGGCAGGGATCACTTGGATTAATACGTGGGGTGAAGGACCAGCTTCAATGAGTGTTGGGGGGCATAAGATGAGCGGTCTGGGTGTAGAGAATGGAAAAGGAGGTCTTAGTGGGTGGTACCAGACGAAAAGCACGTTAATCAGTGAGCGAGGTTTTCTTAATAGTGTTTTCTCATAACAATATAGTATTAATGTCTGTTAGACCGAACCTCTTTCGACCTCTGTAACTTTATTATAGTAACACTGATGGAACATGCCTTAACTTCAAGGCCATTGACTCGGCTGGATGCTTTACCTCTCAGTGTGCCAACGGGTTCCCTGAATTTGGTGTTTCTGATACTGAAGATGGTTACAGCTACTTTGCTGGACCTTGTGGAAGTGGCTTGACGTGACATGCAGTACATTAGAGATTGAGCACTATCGTCACGGCAGAGTCAGAAGTTAGTTTGAAATACTTTTCATTTGTTTTTGTATTTGATATAGGGTTAGTCGCTCGCTCATTCAGTATTTAGTTTAGTCTCAGTCGGTCGTTACATAACAATACACTCGTTTAGCTTCCCATCTTTCACTGATTCAATTCTCTGAAGCTCTTTGCCACTTATAGTCAGTAGTTTCTATGGGAGGATATCCACAAATTTGGTTACCAGGAGCAGCACTCTCTAATTGGTCAGGACAAACACTACGTGACATGTACGTCAGTTCATTCCGACCACCAACTCGAGTTGAAGAAAACAAGGTTCTCTCACCCAAAGCGAAAGCTGGAATGTTCACTGCAACTAACAATCCGCGCTTTGTACAACAATTGCCCTGTTTCAGCGCCGAGTACTGCCCATTTCTCTATGTCACCGCAACGTAGCACCAGCGCCAATCACAGCCCCTTGCACCCATTACCCCCTAAAACAATGCCGAGCTTTCCGACCCCAACCCCTGCAGATCCGCATCAATTGGCCGCAAGCAGTTCGTTTCACATCTCATCTGTTTCACCATTTGTTTGCCTGCGCCTCGATGTGGAATGCCATTGGATAACGCGGCTGGGGATTGTCCCGGGCACGAATTGTGCCTGAGAAAAGTGTGCATATTTAGAGGCGACTTGTTCCCTGAATCTGTGTCTGTTCTGTTCTTGGCATCCTTATTCACTTCCATTGATTGTGAGGCCATTCACTCCTTTTCTTTTGCTGTTCGTGATACCTTGTGTTTCACAGACTTTCTTTTGGCGGTTAACAAGTCCCTGGTGGATTTTTTTACTTAAACACACTCGTTCTTTCAGATCATTTGCCTCGACTCAACGTCAATCAACTCTTTACACTACAACACTCATCAGATCACCATGAAGTTCACTACCCTCTCTCTCATCGCCTCTCTGGCCTCCCTCTCAGCAGCCTCGCTGTCTGCAGTCCCCATCATCGAAGCCATAGCCCCCAAATCAAAGAGCTGTCCCACCGGCAACAAAGAATGCCGCACAGCCACACAAGCAGCCCCCTACATCATCTCCAGCTTCCAGACCCAAGGGATCTACTCCCCCGCTGAAATCGCCGCCGTCCTCGCTCTCATGGCCTTTGAGTCTGGAGACTTCGAGTATAAGCGGAACCATTACCCTGGACGTCCAGGCCAAGGCACTGCGAACATGCAGATGCCGAACTACAACCTTCTCTACGCCAAGAGTATTCCTGAGCTGGCCAAGGGATGGCAGGGCATTGAGAGCACAGAGGGTCTGTCAGATCAGGAGCTGGGGGATTTGTTGGATGATGTCACGGTTGATAAGTATAACTTTGGAAGTGGACCGTGGTTCTTGAGGACGCAGTGCAAGGAGGATGTTCGACAGGCGTTCAAGACGGATGTTGATACCGGCTTTCAGAAATACATTGAGGAGTGTGTTGGGACAGATCTCCAGCCGCGTCTGGAGTACTTTCAGCGTGCCAAGACGGCGTTTGGTTTGTAGTTGGTTCATGCGATCTGTTTTTCATTCTATGGCTGGGGTTTGTGGCATGATGACCTGCTATGCAGGTCTTACTATTCAATCCATTGATACAAAGGCTGGATGGCCTCTGATAAGGCTTAAAGTAAAGAGGAGAAAATAAAAAAAGAACGTTTATTATATGAGCTATTATCTCCGAGTCCAGTTCATTATGTATAATGAAGCTTACATATAAGTTGGAATCTTTTGTTCGAACTGATTATTTGCTTTACCTATATCTCATACCGATCCAACTTATCATGCACAGGCTTATACAAAAAATAATCAAACTGCGCCTCCTTCGCAAGCCCATTAACATCCGAACAAGCCATTCCCACAAACGCACCCGTAAAACTTCCATCTTTAGGATGTCCTCCACACTCATCCGACAAGATCGAAGCATCATAAACAGGTCCAATCTCCTTCAACTCCTGTCCCTCAAGAGCATAGTAAAACTGAAGCGTGCTCCCCGCACGAACACTAACCGCGAGTCGAACCTTGCCCTCGTTGGGGATTTCAACAGGCTCGGCAAAGGGACGCTCTAGACGGCCTATAGGGAATGACTCTTCGGAGGAAAGAATCTGTAGCTCGCGCTGGCCGGCGGCGGTGGCGGTCACGGTTAGGTAGAAGAAGTTGAAGCGGCAGTAGTAGGCTGTCAGACCGGCGAATTGGCGCTCGTCGTCGGGTGAGTAGGTTATCACTGTTTCGGCGTCGTAGGAGAAGTGTGTTTGGCGACGTGCTACGAGGGCTTGTTCGAACCATGAACCGACGGACTCTCGACCGATGAGGCTGAGCTGGTTGTCCTTGATGTTGAAGATACGCTCGGGTTCAGGTGTGCGCAGCCATTGGAAGTCAATGTGGAGTTTGTCAGTGAAGGTATATCGCTTTTCTTTCCAGTATTCTGTGTCGTCGCGTGCAGCGGGGAGATCAACGTGAAGACTTGGGACTGGACCGTTCTTGATGTACAACCAGTCGTCATCGCCCCAGTAAGCTTCTTGGATAGCTGTTTCGCGACCCAGGACTGAACGTCGCTTTTGAGTGACGGGGCGGCCGGTTAGATGCACGATGTAGGTCTTGCCATCGGGCGTGTCCACGATATCAGCGTGTCCAGCTCTTTGGAGCGCTGCATTAGGTGAATCTTTTGAAGTGACGACGTGTTTCTGGGGATGGACTTCATATGGACCCCAGATGCTGCGTGATCGTGCTAGGGTCATGGCATGGGTATAGCCTGTGCCGCCCTCTGCTGTAGAGAGGTAATACCATCCATTGCGCTTATACAAATGCGATCCCTCAACATAAGCCAAATCTGTACCCTTGAAGATGTTCTTTTTCGGTCCCACGAGTTTACCCTGCTTGGGATCAAACTCTTGAAGAAAGATACCAGAGAACAGGTGAGGCCGAGCGCGATGATCCCATGTCATGTTGTTGAACCATTTGCGACCGTCATCATCATGAAACAGCGATGGGTCAAAGCCAGAGGAATTAGCGTACACGGGATCACTCCACGGCCCCTCAATAGCAGGCGCAGTGATGATATAATTATGCGCATCCTTGAATGAACCGTCCTTGCGCTTGACGTCCGTGTACACGAGCCAGAACTTGTCTCCATCGTGCGTCAGGCAAGGCGCCCAGACACCACAACTATCAGGTTCACCGCGCATATCAAGCTGACTTTTGCGGTTCACTGGACGTACAACGAGAGTCCAGTTGGCGAGGTCTTTGGAGTGATGTATCTGAACGCCGGGGAACCACTCAAAGGTGGATGTAGCGATGTAGTAGTCATCGCCGACGCGGCAGATTGACGGGTCGGGATTGAAGCCCGGAAGGATGGGGTTTGTGACCTGTGGCATTTTGATCGATGCGATGAGATTGAGGTGAGAATTGGGTATTGTCGTGAATGAGTGATGACTTTTTATAATTGCTGGATCTGTCGTGATGGCTGTCATTGCATTTAGCCTGAATGCAACCGCGGGGAACTCAGCTCACCCACCATTCACTGTCATGAGGTTACGATGGGTCTCAGTGCCGATCGCCGTTCAACATTTCCCGGCTTGGCAGTGAGAAAACAACTCAGTTCTCCATGACCATGTCGCCCGTGATGTCCATACTTCCAGGGAAACTCTCCCAGAAGCCCTGCGTTGCGTCGGCGAACGTCGCGTACATGTTGCTGCCGAAGGCAAAGTCTGTGTCGAATAGGTCAATGTCTGCGGGCGCGATGAAGGAAAAGTCGACGTTTGACGAGGTCTGGTCATTTTCGCCGTCTGTAGCGCTCTGGAAATTGTTAGCGAATGAAGATGGGAGTGATTAGGTGAGGTACTTGTTCGTCGGTGCTCTCGGCGTCGGGTTGGCGAACGGGATCGGGCTGGAGAGCGCCGTAGTCGATGATTGCGTTGCGCATTTCTCGTCGTTCGCTGGGCGTTACTGCGAGATCGCCGTCGGCCTTGATGTTGCTGTAGAATATCTGCATCGCTTTGATCTTCTCGCGCTGTGATCCGTCAGTACAGTCGTTATCATGAGACGAGCGACTTACCCAGGTGTCAGCCATCGGCCAAGCTTGTCGCATGTCTTTCAGGAACAAAAGACCCTCAACGATATGCTCCCTTCGCTTCTCAACTTGATGCGCCGTGTCGCCGGGGTTTGGAAAGTGGTAAAAGTACAGCATTGTTCCGACGGCTGTGTAAATCGTGAAGCCAATCCATGGAACGAGACCGCGTAGGAAGTACAGGCCAAATGCGCGGATCTCTTGTAGCATGTCGCACACTTGCTCAGCGACTTTCTCGAGCTCTTTACTTGACCATTTTGACCATTGGTCCCAATCCTTATCGCCGACTCTGGCCTTTTGCATCTCGACTTCGGGGAGATAAGATCGGTAGAGGAAGATGACGCTCATGAAGTAGATGCAGTGCATATAACAGTATGCCTGACCTTGATTGGACACGCTGTGCGCCCGTAGGAGGAAAAGTTCGTATCGTAGCCGTTCGGGTAGTGAGTTCTTCCAGAGTTCAAGGCGGGAGAGTAGCATCTGGAACTCGGACTGAGGTTGCCATGGTGGTACAGTGTTGTCGTGCCGTGTGCAAGCCCATTTGGCGACGGCGCCCCAGACATCAGCGACGCGCATGCTGTTGGCCACAATGCCTAGACTGCCGTGGACAGCACCCATCGCCCCATCCGGCATTGAGCCATCGAGTCTTTCGCACAGAACGATCTGGCCAAAGTTGAAGCGATCCGACTCACATGGGAGCTGAATCCGCATCTTATCACCCGACAGCATCCTATCGCGACCCTTTCCTCCACTGAGAAGACTGTCCATCAGGAAGCACGTCCAAGCAGTGCGACGTCTCTCCTCAGCGTCGATAAAGTCCTCTCGAGTTGTCGCTGGTGGCGGTTCTTCGAATAGACCAAGGACTTGTGCCATGCGCACCGCCATGCCGAGATAAACCCATGCCCTTCGACCCTCACCGGCACCCCAGGAATGTCCAGTCAGCATGAGAAGAACCTGGGCGCGATGTACAGTTGGTTGGTCTACTAGTGACAAAACAAGCGACCGCGCATGAGCAGCGAATGTATTGCTTGCTTCGACCTGTGTCGCATACCCCGGCGGCGCAGCCTGTGAGAACCTGCTCCATGTGAGTGAGACGATAAGCGAAGGAATCATATGCCGCACCTCACAGTGATAGCCAGCATCGCCCAGACCAGCAAAGGATCCAACCTCCTCTCGCGGATAGCAATGAGGAGATTCGGAATATGGTGGAATGACCACTTGTATGAGCACCGCAGATAACTGTTCTTGACCTCATCCGTCAGGAAGCCGAACGGGTCCGTGGTGGCCAAGTTCCCGGCCCGGATGAGCTCCGAGTCAGCCCGGCTACCAGCGCCGGCCCCGATTTCATCCCGGTGACGCTCGAGACGGCTACGGCGGAAGATGAAGGATGTGCCTTTGGGCGGGAAGACGCACTCGTCGCCGCGGTCGCGACAGCGTGTGCAGGGCGGACCGCCTGAGTGGATGCACTGAGAGGGGTGAGTCAGTTGTTGTGAGAAGGAAGGGGAGGAGAGAGGAGCACTTTGCGCTTGGAGGAGCGACATGCGCCGCATGCTATTGACTTCTTCATCGTTGATGAGTCAAGTGATGGTGACGTCCGTACGTTGACAGGGCAGTCAATCAGTAGTCAGTCGGTGTTACTGGTATTTTGGCTGCGCGACTGTCGAGGCGATGGGGCAAATTTTCTAATGCTGGACCTTGGATTGGTCAGCTTCTGGTGGATGCACTACAAGACAATATTAGAGAGGTAGCATGTTAAGCTGGATCTTGTAAAAAGAAAATAGTCTTTATTAGTATTCTTTGCTCTTTTGCCTACGTATTGCTATATGAATCCTGTGAGTGGATAGATTGAGGTTGTTAATGGGTTTGAGATCATAGGGTTCGATAGCGGGAATTGCCAATTTGCAAGAGTGGCGGCTGCCAGGCCCTGGAAGTCCATCAAATTACAGTGGTTCCACCGTTGCGAGAAATGGAAGCTACCGCTTACAAGGCATCCACTGTAATTACCGCATCACCTGGCTTCACCTCCGAGGTAGTACCATTTCATGGCAGCCCTTTTAGAGTTTCTTTAGAGAAGGATTCGAGGGCCCGCACTCTAGGTGTCCGGCTTGATTTGACTTACATCGCAAATTGACAGCTATGTAGACTTACCTGCATTACCTTACATTATTGAATTTGTGGCCCTTCTTGAGAGCTCAGAACCTGATAAGTGAGGAGCATCTCCACCAACTTCTTTTGGCTGAGCGAGACAGTACCATCTCGGACTTTACCTTGAGAATACCCAACAACTCACCTCCACTGGCATCTTTGATCCCCTAGCTCGTCGACTGCCCTACCTTGACTGATACAACCGATGCAACTTCGTTTCATACAGGCCCAACGCCCCTGCTAGCAAGGATTGAGACGTTACCCCTACCATATTCTTCCATGAGGCGGCGCAAGACCTCTCGGCCACTAAGCCACGATCCATAACGCTCACGACACTATAGCTAGTCGCGACACTCATAATTCTCCATCATGAGATCAGACCAGCGTGGCATAGTGGATGGTAAGTCGAATCGGCTTGTGTCATGCGCCAGGAGCATGTCAAATAACTCCTGTCCAGCTTGATCGTTGTCGTAATGGCGCCCTGCAAAGTCCTGTACGAATTTTTCGACATCCCAAAGGTGTCCGGGGTGAAAGTTGCAGCGCATTACGGAAGTCTGGTTCACTGTGTGCTCAAAGGCTTCTATGGCTCTTCTGTCAAGATCAGAAAAAAAGACCTGATCATGTCGATCCAGGAGGCCTGGAAAGCACCGCTGTAAAGCCATATAGAAGGCCGCGTCACGTTGAACAACATGTTGGAAAACATCCGTGCATAAATCGAGGCAGGGCTGACCACAGAAGACAAGCGAATAGGAGCCCGCGGGCATACCAGCATCAACCGTGGCTAGGGCCTCGGTAGACCACTGACTTAGCGTCTGGAAGAGTGATTCAGGATTGAGATGGTGAATCCCGTCAAGATCAAGCCGCCGAGCCTGCCGCTGGAATTCTTCAGCATCCCATGTCATGTTCGCCGCCTGGAAAAGATTGGTTGGGAGACTGGCACGAAGCTCGATCCGTAGTCGCGGATTCTCTTTACAGAGAGCGACAAGGCCATGGGAGTGGCACTCTTGGTAGCCCACGGCAACATGGTCCTCGTTGAGCACCAACGCTTTCATGGACCTAAGTTTGGTGGCTGGCAGGCCGTTCAAGAAGCGAATGGCAACAGCAGTAGCAGAAAACCGATATTTGGAGCGATACGAGCCTGGTCGCTCTGCGTTGCAATCACCCTCCCATCCTTCTTGAAGTCGGGACCAGAGGCTATCATCATCAAATCTCTTGCCCATCGATTCGAGTTCGGAAAATGTCGGTATATCCCATGGCTCAAAAGAGTTGTCAAGAAATTGTAAGAGTCCTTCACGACCTTCCCATCCTGAAAGCCAACGTGACAAGGATTCATTCGAGTCATTTGTCAACTCCCGAGCGACGAGCCTCAGAGCAAACTTGACTGCTTGGGAGGTCTCGTATCGGGAACCCTTCATTCCCGGGGGCATTATATCATCTCGAGACGTTACTGTGTCGAAGATACTCCACCCAAAGCTACAGCATACTTGCTCAACGTAGCCTCCTCGGTACTGATCGTGTTGTGTTTGCTCGTTCATCACGGCATATTCAAGCCCCGACTTGAACCAGGGAAATCTATCCTCTATCTGGGTGTAGATCTCGGGAGTGATGAAACCCGACCCTCCAAGTTGAATGAGGAGACGGGTTTGCATCATAAGCTGCGCCCGGAGTAGATAGTCGAAGCGCGCGGCCCATGTCCGCCACTCAGGGCGATACACGGTCGAGAAGGTAACAAGGTTGTGTTGGAGCGGGAGGTCTTTCGTTTCGGACGCGATAAAGCGACACGTGTACATGAGAGCGAGGTCCAGCGGTTGACCATCAGCGGCGGCGAGTTTGTCGGACTCGGGCTGGTACACGTAGCCATCTTTGAGGGTAAAGTACGCTCGATAGATATTGTGTCTTATCTCGTGAGGCAGATGGAGAAACTCGCGGGGAGCCATGATGTTGTCGGAGGGGCCTGAGGTGACTGGATTGAGGACGGCGATCTCGGGAGTTCCTGGCTCTGGATTAGCGATTAAAATAGCACCGCGACACAGAATCTCTGAGATAAATTGCCGAAGATTGTCAAGACTCAATGAATGATTGGTGTCCTGCTTGGTGTGTATAAGGTGATTGAGGAATTATGATGGGGGCGGGGAGGGAGTAGATGGTGGGGTTCCAAGACCTTAAATACCTTAGGTACCAATTTTAGCACTGTCCAGGCAACACCTTCAATGAGTCATATCAAAAGTTTATTAACCAACCTTTTCCTTGCCCAAGCGGGCAATGCACCACTCTTGCCTGTTATTAAGTTGCTTGTGGGAACTTTATTTAACGTCTCCGCGAAATAGCCCCATCAAAGTGACGCCAACGATTCAATACCATGTATTCTCCTTGCCCCTGGTCTCTTGGACCATAAAAACCATAGTTACCATTAAGCAGCAACAGAATATGCAATTCCACCTTATCCTCAGATCCAAACCCTGAAGTATCAGAACAAAACCACTGCTATTGACTACACTTATCAATCGGGATCTCTCTTCATGTAGCTTTTATGAGTTATTGGCCGAAGAAGGATTCGCATTTCTGCCGACTGAATGGATGGAAGCAGTGATGGATGGGAGCCAGCAGCAATCGCATGCTGAGAAGTAGTCAAGTGAATAGGGGCGAATCGAGCAATGGGGTTCTCCTGCCTCCGTCTATGAAGGGGCCTACTTTCAGTATCATATTGTGGCGAGCAGTGTATCGAAGAAGTCACGTTTGATTCTCCGGAACTTCAAAGGGGTGTCGATTGCGTCTCGCGCTCATACCACTATATTTAAGGTCGCCTTGGGCCGTGGTTAAAAGCTCATACCTTGGTGTATCAGGAATCTTTGGCTCGGTGGGTCATTGCATGTCGAGTTAGATTCACCTCAATATCGTCAATGACCAGCTCCACGGAGGCTTGTACTTCCCAGTCGAGAATGTAACACCCGTTGGTCTCGCCCATTCGAGAATCTCCTCGTGAGCAAACTCTAAAGCTCTATAGTTGGTTCGGTAAGATGAAGACACAGCTATGATGTAAGTGTCATCGACGGATGCAAAACAGTAGAGTTGCACGGACTTGAGCCAGTTTGGACCCTCAGACTTACAGGCCTGTTCCGAAACCATGCGGAGCAAGGGAGCTGTGTAGAATAGAAACAAAATCTGGGATAGAGGGCTGCCCTGCGGAATTCCAACGCTGATCCAATATCGCTTTGAGGTCAGACCTGGAAGCTTTACGACGGTGCTGCGGTTACTGAGAAACGAAGCACAAATTTCACTAACGACTCAGGTATATCGAAGTCAATCAGAAACTCGAGTAGCTTTTCGCGGTCCACTCTGTCGTAGCCACCTTTAATATCGATGCTCAAAGTCGAGACATACTTCTTTGGAGCTGTACTCCATGGCGCATGAATTGGATTCAGAAGGAACTGGAGGGCTGTGGTCGTGGAACTTCCCGTCACACCGTATTGGGTCCTTTCGAGAAGATTGCAATGAATCACGAGCTCTTGAAGTTGATCTGTAACGCCTCGTCCAAGGACCTTACCAATACAAGGTAACAAGGCCAAGGGCCGCCTACTTTAGGGATTATAACGGTAATTGAACGCTTAAAAAGCCGGGGCGATATTTAGACTCAAACAAGCAATGAATCAACGCTGGAAGTAAGGGGGGGAACATCAACAAGCATCCGAAGAACCTCGTTAGCAATGCCATCTGGTGCAGCGGCCTTCCTAATCTTTAACCTCCGGATGGCGTACGTTATTTCAATTTTATCGACCTTCTGGCTTACTACGTGGCTCAGAAGTCTCCTAGTGTGACGGGTCAGAGGCTTGAGCGTTCGCAGCGGCTCTTAACTGTCTGGCGTTTGAGGACAGATGACATTGATCATACAGGGCGCTTTCCCGCCAGTGTCTTCGTGTATGCCTGTCTCGTCTTGAAACTCTGACACAATAGGCAAGTCTCTGAGCTTTCTCTTCTGCTCGAATATGCTTCATAAGCGATAGGCCCTGTAAGATTCAGCAGCCTTCAACAAAACGGCATGACGCTAGCCTTATCAAGTGTGACAAATATTGTTCTTGTTGAGCTGCTTTCGCCTCTGCTACCAGTGGCGTTGCCATCTAGCGGTTGGGTTCCGACGATATTTGTCTAATAATCAGGCCCATAACAAGACTCGTTAAGGAAGAAATGGAATCTCCAAGTTGAATGTTCTCAAGCATGATCTGATATTATGGAATCGCCAAACCAAGAAGCTAGCGTTTTTCTCTGACTAACCACGGCTTGAATCTTTTTCCATCTCTCCTCTTTACCAAAAAGTCAAGAAACTCATCAAAATTCGCTCCATCACCAACCCATAAATCAACACGTAGACCACTGATTATATGATCCGAATCCAACTTCAATTTCAACTCTTCTATCGTGAGTCCCTTGTGGTCGCTACAATTATTCCCAAATATTATAAGTGAGACACTGGAAAGCATGGGTTGGCTCATTAGCATCAGAATCTGTTGGCGAACGTGAGGCAAAAGCTCTGTATCTCTTGTGTCCACTACGAACACGACGCCATCGACTCTCCGCGAGTACCTTGGCCAGTTCAGTCGCCACTCAGCTTCTTCACTGAGATCCCAGATCTTTGCGACCATGCCGTTTCGTTCTACACGTGTGGTGCTGAATCCGACGGTGGACATTGGGGCCCTGGCTGAGTCGTGGTGGAATATGCCACGGAGGAGATCTGATTTACCGCAACCTGGCAGTCCGACCATTGTGAAATGTAATTCGGAACGGCTGAAAAGCCTCGACACCCCATCATATGCTCGCTTTATGATTGTGTTTGGGGCAATTGAGGCTCTGTTCTCGCGATATATTTGAGCTGCCATGTCCGTGACTCGGGGACGTGTACTCTGCGGAACCTGCTCTGAAACTGTCTTCCTATTTGACGCCGCCTGCATTTCATCAAGTGTCGGCAAACCTCCGGCTTCCTTCAGATAGTTGACATGTTCTACCATATTCATCGGAGTACCAAACAGAACTTTCCAATCATCGGTCCATGTAGGGGATCGAATAAGGTCGATGTTTCGCCCGGCACACAGTATCAGATTCGTAAGGAAGTCGGCAAGGTGGCTTTTTGAGTATTTCGATAGCACCTTGTCCCCTTTATCGGTATGCTTCATGAAGCCCTGTAGCATAGCTGTCACCTGGGGTCCCTCAGTTGACTGAGATATAACTTCTGGATCTAAAGCTTTCCGCGCAAGACTAATTGCCAGGTGGTGTTCGTTGCTGAAATAGTAGTGCTTGGATAGATTTGCTAGCTGCCCAAATGGTGACGCTATCTTGACCTCCAGTTTCTGCTGATTCTGAATATCGTGGAAGATGTCCACAAGAGGTTGTATCAATACGTCATCCGATGTGACAGCCATGATATGGCCGTAGGCGGTGCGCTTGTTGATACTCACGACCCAAGCACCAGAGTCTCCTTGTTGTAGTTCTGATTTGATAGTCAGAGCCTCACTCATATATTTGTAGGAACCTCTAACTTACGGCATCTTGAAGCTGGCTTATGTCTCGCTTTCCAAGGTCGTATCCAGACCCCTGAAGGGAGCATTAAGTCGACTGGTCTCTTTGTAAGATTAAGCCTGTTTAAGCCGCCTCGCCCCCCATAAACAAGAACTTCGCAGGCCTCTGGCTCCGCAGCGGCTCGACCTAACAAGACCACGTCATTCAGAATGTCTTCGAGAGGCTGTTCACGCGGCGTTACCAATCTCTCGTCAATGCAGTTTGGCGGAGCGAGCTGATCAGCCAATCGCAGTAAGGACCAATCAGTTCCAGTGTGTAGGACTTTACCTAAAGGACCAGCATCAGGAGGATCAGAAGCCGCAATAGGGATAGCTTTGTAATCCAGTAGTCGCTCAATTGGTGCTTTGTGTATATGACCCGTGTCTACCACGAGCGGGGGAGGAATCTCATCTTCGTACTCATACTCATTGACTTTGGCGTCGAGTCCGACTTTGGGCATAAAGAAGCTCTTGATTATAGGTGAGGCGTCAACCGCTTCATTGGAGCGGTGGCTGGTGGTGAGAGCAAGATATTCATCGTTGCTTTCGATAACGCCTCCAATGGTACTGATTTGGCGGCTTTTCCCTGTCCCGATCGCGACTAATGCACCGCAAAGAGTGCCTGGGTTGGCATTCAGTGTCTCAACATCATTCCCCTCGGCTGCCAACAACTTTATCTGCTGTACGACATAGCATACCGGCATGGGAGGGCGATACCTTGTGCGAAACAATTCCGCATGCAAAAACATCACCTCTCCCTCATGATATAGTCCTGTGAATTGAATGAAAGGGACAAGGAGATCCTGGCTTTCTCTAATCTTTTTAGAGGCCAAAGCGCGCTGAGGCATCAGCGCTCTGCTGATCTTGCGGAAGTGACTCAAGGGACTCTTCTCTGGAGGTGCATTGCGGAGATAGTCGATGTATTTCTCATATTGGGTCTCAGCCTCACCATCACGGAACTTGTCGACTGTTATCACTTGGAGATCATGAACTGACGTACGCTCAACTCCAAATAGGCGGAGTAACTTATTGCCACTCTTTACCTGGACGGTTCTTTTTGGTTTTGGAATCAGATGATTGGTCCTTCCAGTGGGACAATTCGCACCCGCTGCAACACCTTCGGGGGGGTTCGATGATTGGCCTTGAGTTGTGCTGTTGGGTAGCCGAAATGTGCGAGGGATATCGGATCCCGGTGGTGAACCTACCCCCCTTTGAGCTGATCGCGAAAGTTGAGGTGCGACTGAATCCTGTTCTAGGGAAAACTCTGTTCCCGCGTCTGCAATTCCACCATCTTGGTGCGTGTGATGGGGCAACATAACTCGAACAAAATACGATTTGCTTTTCGTTTGAATTCGAGAACGGTGGCGAGAAGAGGGGAATTGAAAACGAGGCTGCAGGGCATTGTCAGATCAAACGGCACCGCCACCACCATTCATGCATGTCTCATTCTCATGTGACCCCAATCATAACACCAGAGCCTGACCCTCTACAGACATCTTCATTTCTTCTCCCTCAATAATTTGCATTTACTTGAGCATGAGTTCTGTAACGAATGCTAGTAGTCTCTTCCAGACAGAGCTGGATCCAACAGCTAAGAGACGGCGCATAGCTCGGAGGCTCTGGGGCTTGCATCTACATAGCCCCAGTCGCGTGAATCAGCTGAGTGCTTACTTCGACTATTTCCAAGATCAGGCTGGCCAGCTTAACGTTTCGATGGACGATGTATTCACTGCAGCCGAAATACTAAAGAACAAACCTGACTCGACTCGCCAGCATTTAAGAAATTCCATGACCTCGATATTAGGCCATCGCCGAGGTATCAGGAATACTACAAGGGGCCAAGGACAGTGTAACAATGGAGCACCTAGACCTCACGATATTGCAAACCCGGACAGCGTTATAGAAGAGACTATTGTTGCAACCATAAGAGTAATGTTAGCAGTTAATATCAACCTTGACTCGAGGACAGTATTTCTGGCGACACCTGGCCTTAACTGGGGCGAAAGTCAATCTCTAATAAGTTTCATAAAAGAGACATTCCCAAAGCACAACTATAATGACGAGCCCCATACACCATTCATGGCGAGTCGGCTTCGCGCGCGTTACTTGGAGGACCATGCCGACGTCCAACTGGAGTGGACTCACCACCTTCCCGATCATTTGATGTTGAACATAGGCAGCCAGACCAAAACCCTGCGAGTTTTTGACTTGGTGTCACTACTGGAAATGACATATGAGGTGATGAAAGACGAACCATGGGAGACATCTGTTGAAGATAGCTTCAAACGGTGTGTATAAACCAACTGACAATCTTGATTCAACTGACATACAAAAGAGGATGCTGCACCCCAGAATTTCTTTATGAAACTCTACAGACTGTTCGACTGCTGTTTCCACCCCAAGACCAACAGTGGCTCGATCGAAAAATCGAGTTCAACTCCCGCTGGTACCGCTGGAGAGGCAATGATGTCCGACTAGTGGATCAAAGGATATCAGCGCCGCTCAAGTGTCATCATGGAGAGACTGTCTACGAAAGACCACTTACGACGCGGCGAGAGCTTTTTGAGAGATACCCTCACTGGGCGATTCGCTTGCATAGCTTATATGCTGAGTCTGAAGATCCAGCACCGGTTTCGCGACCGGGACGATGGGCGCAGCGTAGAAGATCGCCGAGGCATGCCTTCTGGTTGACATTTGTTGCTTTGGTAGCAGCGGCACTGTTTGGGATTGTGGCCACGATAATTGGAGCGGTTCAGGTTTGGATATCGTGGTGTCAGTGGAAAGGGCAAGGTTCTTCTATTTGTTAACTGGATATGTAAGATGCAGGTAGATATTGGAATTCATGACGCGAAAACCATACATGCTAGTCCTTCACACAGTGTGCTCTCTTTTTCAAAACTAAACTTTGATTTAAGTAGCTTAGCACTGTTCTGTGATTGACAATAGTAGAAACAGCTGTATTCTAGGTAGGGCGCGTGCTGCGATTATTACCTATTGGATATATTGACTCAATTGACACTCGACAGCATGATTTTGGAGACGCTTTCGTTCCTGGTACGTTTTCAGTCTGTCTGCTGAAGCTGCTTTCGATATGTATCCAAATCAACAACAGACCAAACCCAGTGCATCTTGCCTTCGTCAAGCCAATACATGACATACTCATGAAACTTGACAGTCTTGCCATTAGGCTCAGTACCACCCCAGGTCTTGATAGGAATACCAGTAAACTCCAATCTGGCCGCAACTCTCCCTGCATCCTTGTCAACAATGAGATCTTGTATGTCAAAGTAAAGATCTCGAATCGCACTTTGACTCTCTGAAATCAAAGATATGTACTCTGCAATAGTCTTTTCCACGGTATTATGCGTTACTGATGGCTGACAGAACTTGTCAAAGTTTGCTTCCATGGTCTTGTCGTTGATGGCCTTGATGTACTCGCGGTACAATGCTGCAAGATCAAGAGAGGTAGGTTTCAGTTCTCCCAACAACGAAGGAGTTGTAGTTTGCTTGGCGGAGCGGGAGCCTTCATCCTTGAGTCGCTTGAGAGTTGCCAAGCGACCATCAACAAACCATGCGAGGATGATCTCCTGATACTCGTACTGTTCACCATCTGGTAGCGTTTCAGTCTTGACGACCCTTGCGGCAACGGCTTGAGCATTGACATCCACCACGCAGCTGTCAAGCTTCACCGAGACTCCAGTGGCGGCACGCAAGTTTGCGATGAAGTTGTTACGTTGCTGAGAGGCTGTATTGATCAACATGCTCGGCTGGAACAAGGACTCAAGATTTTCCCAGTTTGTCTCATTTCGAGCATCCAAAATGGATTTTAGGAGGTCAATAAGCTCGTATCTGGACTTTAAAGAAGGCATGATGGAGATGTGAAAAAGTATCTGGTGGTCAGTTGTAAGAGGCAAGTTGTTCATCATCTCTGATAAGGTGGAGGTTGCATTTATACCGGGCTTGGCGCGTTGACAATAGCGCCCTTCGAGAATCCTACAGTATTGTATTAGTCATCAAAACCCTTGGTATCCGTCATCTTTTTTTCGTTCGCGAAGCCTAAGTTCGTAGACGTGAGGGAAAGCTGAGAGACCTAGAGAGTAAAGACAATACATAGGCTAGCAGTATCTCTTGTTTATGATATTAGCGGCGTTTAGGTATCATAGAGCTAGAAATATCTTTATCATTATAGCTAAGTTTATTGATACATTCGGTATTCGCTGAGTCTTTGACTTTTGGTACTTGAATATCTTAGGAGTATAAATCTTGAACTTCGTATCGTACAACAGAAAATATGAAGTATGATCTTGGACCGGCTGATGGTAAGCCAGGTTTCCAGCGCTGGCTTTGGCTGCAGAGTGAGCCTCACTGAGAGCCTGATGTAAAAGTCTGCCTCGCCGGGCGGTGACCAATTGACGATCCCCCACAGTGGCAATCTGACATTGCCCGAAATCACCAAGGCTCCCATAGAATCATTCAGCTCTCCTCATCCAACTCCCTGCTTGTCCACGACTCCACAAACCGACAAAGCACCATGGCATCCAGTTCGACTGATCAAGTCAGCGAGGTCTTTGAAAAGGCCAAAGCTGATTTTCTTAACGGGATCAAAGATCGGAAGCTGCGCAGCCAGCTTCAGAAAGCGACCACGATTGACGACATTTGGGACTACACCGAACAGCTCCAAAAGGACCAGGCAAGCAATAAGCGACTACGAGGCATGAAGAGGATCGGGCCTTATATCGAGCGACTGCAAGAATACGCCGGTGTAATTGAGGTCTTTGCACAAGCTAAACCAGATATCCTGGCTCTCATCTGGGGACCGATCAAGCTTTTGCTTCAAGTTTCGAGTAATCTCGTCGCTTCCTTTGATGCGATTCTCGGCGTGATGAAGAATATGGGGTCCATTCTTCCTCGATTTGACAAATTTCGTCCGTTATTCAAGAATAATGAGCGCATGAAATATGTGCTGGGATTGTTCTTCCAGGACATCCTTGATTTCTACCTCGTTTCTCTACGATTCTTTGGGCTTACTCGTACGAAAATGACCCCATTGTTATAACATAGTTTGTGAAGCTAAACTGTCTAGGCTGGAAAGTGTTTTTTGAGTCGTTGTGGCCAGCACGCCGAGCCGAGATACAGGTTATTGCTGAAAACATAGAAAAGCACAGGCTTTTGCTTTGCAATGAGATCACACTTAGCGACATTCTGGAAGCTCACACGGCACGGAAGAAGGCTCTTGAGCACTACGCCGAGACACGAGAATTCCAAGAGCGTCAGGACTTTCATTCTATGGAGACCTACATACGCCCTCCCTCTTACGATGCAGACCTTGATCGCATTCGAAATACTCGGTGTGAAGGAACTGGTTCTTGGCTAGTTCAGGACCAGCAATTTGTGAGTTGGGCTGAAGGAAAGGAGAAATCTTCCCAAGTTCTATGGCTTCAAGGTATCCCTGGAGCAGGTAAGCCAATTTCTCCAGTTTCAGGATGTTCAAAACATACTTGGCGCTAATAGGTTGCTTAATAGGGAAGACCTTCCTAGCATCGACAGCGGTTGAGAGGACGAAAGAGTTAGGTCATTCGCTATTTGCCTTTCTCATTTATACAAACGCTCTGGACTCCCCTCTCCCTATCTACCATTCCTTGATATTTCAGCTCGCTTCACAAGATCGAGACTTGCGAACTGTTCTCTGCTCAACCATTATGGGCACCACTAAAGACTTGAAACGAGACCTGAAAGGTGACTCCAAATTCGCGCTCAACACCTTCACAAAGTTGCTCCAGGCCGCAGGCCCAACATACATCACGATTGACGGCCTCGATGAGATTGATGACTGTACCCAACAGACATTTCTACATCTACTCCTTGGTGTGCTGAAAAGCTTGCCCAATGTCAAGCTTCTTGTCAGCAGCCGAAGAGTTGACAGAATTGAAAGAGTTCTTAAGCCAGTTGCCATGATACTACCAATTGACCGAAAGAATTCTGGTTGTATCGAGACATACGTCTCTCACCGAAGTCAATACTGGCTTGATCATTCGTATTTCGACAGTGATGCCCGCTCAGAAGTTCGGCAATTGCTCAATCCCTTGGCTTCGAAGGCAGATGGTAAGCCTTTCTGAAGTCTTATTTCTCTTGAATCATGTGAACTAACATCGAAGAGGTATGTTTCTTTATGCGAGGATCGTCCTCGAAGATGTGGAAATGCTACAAGACTTGGATTCCATCCGAGAACAGCTCAGAGCACTCCCTGAGGGTCTCGACGAAGCGTAAGTCGCTTAGTTATCCCCTTGCATCTTTATTGAGGCTAATGTCGAACCAAAGGTACGAGAGGATACTTCAAAGAATTGCAAAACATCCGTCAGTCGCTCAGAATCAATGCAAGAAGCTGTTATCATGGATAGCCTGCTCTCCTGTTCAGATCACTCGCCATGAGATGGAACAGGCTTTGATCATCCAGGTGGACCAGAAGCGTGTTCCTCCAGTCAGATCCACTTTAAACACACTACCCCTATGTGGACCATTAGTTCAGGTCGAGGATGAGCATTTGAAGTTTGTCCACTTTACTGTGAAGGAGTAAGTGACACTAACATGATTACTATATGTTCTAATAGCCATCTCAGATATCTTCTTCGACACCAAAAGAATAAGCTTTTGGATGAGAAAGAGGCACTTCTCGAGATCTCGACTACCTGTTTGGCATATTTGTGCTCAGAGTGTCTAGATCCGGATCTCAGTGATGACGATATAAAGCGAAACGTTATATCTGGGGCATATAGGCTACTCAACTTTGCACACCACCAATGGGCAGAGTGTCTTAGACTATGCACGAGACATTTCAGAGATGAGTTGCCGCCACAGCTTATCCCCTTGCTGGGTCACATCATGCAGGACCTCGCAAATCCATACTACAGCCAGGACTCGAAAACAAAATTAGGGCTATGGGGTCTTGATAATTTCAAATCCAATATTGACGAGGTCAAAGCTATCTCTCACAGCCTTGACTTTCGGAGTATTATGGCTACTTCTTATGACTGGCGTCTTGACAAAGGTAACATAACTACCCATAATAACTCTACTGAATGTCCGGCTAAGGCTTTCTTAGAAGATGACGGCTGGGCAGATTTCGATCCGACAACTATCTCTACGACTACAATACGTGTCCATCGGATGCTACAGAGCATTCTATGCAGCGGAAGCAAACATGCAAATGATTGCCACTGCTCAGACGTTGAAAAGCATTATGGCTTTGCTGTCAATAGATGTCCATTTATCTCTTGTCGGTTCCATCGTTCCTTTTTAAGGAGCAGAACTCTCCGCGATGAGCATATCAGACATCATGACCGTCCGTTCAAATGCGCCATGGAAAGCTGCGAATACTCGACTCTTGGTTTCTCTTATCGGGGACAACTTGAACACCATTGGGCTCAATGTCACCAGAAGCCAAATGAGTTTCATATTCCCGGGGACCTCGATACCCTTCAGCTTGAGGATCTCGAGGCACTCGTGATGGATTACATTATGAGAGATGAAGTTCAAGAAATGGGACGGATTCTTCCTTCGGTGTTATCACGTTGGCCTTCTCGGTCAGCCTTCGAATCTTTTGCCGGTTTGCTAGGCTCTGTTGGTTCTGTTGCAATGGCCCGCCTTATGTTTCGAGAGCAGCTACCAAGTGGCTACAATCTTGAGCCATTCATGCTTCAAGCTATCAAAACTCACAACATTCCGGTCGTCGAATGGGCTTTCAGCAATCACCTAATCGAGAGACTGGGAACTTCTAGGCCTGAAACCATTTCAGAAGTAATGGCATCTGATTATATCGAAATTTTCAATATCTGGCGAAACGCCGCACTCTCCTCGGGCAACTTTTCTTCCTTATTCTCCCGCGGGTATTTTTATCGCAAATGGAGCCCATTGGTGGAGTCACAAGTAGTATCGCTGTGGCTTGAACAGCATAAAATCGGAAACTTTCGTCAAAAAAAGGCAAGTGAGCTCCTGAGGTCACTGGCCTCTGGGAACTGCTCTCTCGTGTTGGCTGAGGCTCTAGTCGCTTGCGGCGCCGATGCTAACTACAGAGCAATAAAAAATCCTGCAAACCTCTGTCCGCTACACTATGCGATGAGGAAGACCAGTGCTGAGGCAGCTGACCTAGTCAAGTATCTTCTATTATCCGGCGCAGACCCTAATTTGAAAGTCATACGCTCAAACGGGAAGAACAGGGGAAAGGAGATCGTTCTATCCTCGGAGCCAGGTGCAAAAGATATCTCCAAGTGGTTGGGTAAGACGTGGGATGAACTAGTCGAATGGGCAGCGGAAGAAAGACGACAAGGTTCAAAAAATGGATTGACCTCAGCGCCTTCGACATTGTCGGCCGATAAAGGGTGACTATATACATACATATAAGGATACATCTATCACGGATATGTGTTGTAGAGTTGGATGTTTCCATTTAGGAATGATTGTTGACGATGAGCTATTAGTCTAAATGGAAGCTTAATTTGTGAGCTCTCTGTTGTATTTAAGGGTGAGGCCCATAGTCAAGGCGACTGAGTCTTCCCACCGAACCCTATAGCACTACGTGCTCTCTATAAGTTCTTCGAAACATTATATTCTTTATTACACTAATTATGCGTATCAAATAGCCCAGCTAGATGACCCAGGGAGCTGTTAATAAGATCCAGTTTCCTCTCCTTGACATCTTTAACGAACTGATTTGACGGCATTAGCATGGAAAGGTCGTGCTAGAAGACAGATACAGTCACTTACCATCTCTATCGAGTTGTTCGTAATATAGCGTGTCGCAACGACGTCTCTTGTTTGACCCATTCTGTGCACTCGATCTAGCGCTTGCTCCTCAAGCATTGGGTTCCAATGAGGCTCGACCAGGTGGACAAAGTTGGCAGCGGTCAGGTCGACCCTAGTTATGAAAGATCAGCTAGCGAAAACACATAAACATACTTAGGTCAAGTCTCACCCCTCGCCAATACTTCCTATCGTGGCAATGATCACAGTGCACCTGTCGTCGTCGCGAAATGATTGCAATGCCGAAGTCCTCTCTACCAGAGACTTTTGTCCATCTATTCTCGCGAAGTGAAAGCCCTCGCTCCGAAGAGCTAATTCAAGCAAGTTTAGCATTTTTCTCCAAAATGTGAACACAACGCTGGGGCTTGTCAGCATTGTACATAATTGATACCAGAACTTGGCAGAAGGACCTCTTGATAGGTTTGTTACCAAATGTGGAAGAGTTTCCCTGCTGCTCTGCGTGAAGACTTTGTATGAGTGCTCTTATCTTGGCAGACGGTCGGTAATCCCCCTCTCCTGTAGCTTCGTCGGTGACTGTCGAATCCCCGTCCTTGGTACAGCTTGGGCAGAGAACGCTATCAAGTGAGAGCTCGTACCTTTCATCTGAATCTATGCATTTGGAGCAAAGGAAGTGAGAACAAGCGAATTCAGATTGCATCTCATCAGATAAAGCTTCCACGCTGCAAGAAATGCAAAGTCCAAATTTTCTTGTGGTGTAATTTGGATCCGAGGTTGGGTCGTGCCGATGGCTCCAGGCCTCCAGCGCGAAGTTCGGGAGGAGACTCTGTCCATGATTGCAGATGAGTCGTAGGGTGTTGATGATCGGAAGAATGCTCCCCGTTTTGTTACCAGTATCTGAGGCACCAAATCCTCTGCTGGCAACCAAATGGGCACCGTTTCTCTTGAAGAAATCATACAACTCTCTATCATCTGGATCCAACTGTACAATGCACTCGCGTTCCTTACGATCAGGAAGACTTAGACTTTCACTCACGCTGTCTTTGGTCCTGCGGAGACAAGTTGCACTAACAAGTAGTTTTAGCCGTCTGAGTCCCTCAGTAGTGCCCTGGGCTACCGGCTTGATGATCCAGAAATCAAATACTGATTTACTGATAAATGGTGAGACTCCGATGAAAGCCAGTAAAGCCCCATAGTCGTCGAGACGATTTTGTATGGGCGTGCCTGTGAGGCACCATCTTCGACTGGTTCGTAATGCAGTGACGGCCCTGAAAGTCTTTGTCGACCGCTCACGGATATGATGGGCTGGACTCTGTTAGCTGATTCAAGAATTAGAGCTGAATGAATATGACCTTCGTCGAGTACTACTCGTGCCCATCTGTGTGTGAATAGAGGAGAATATTCTTTCCTTGACTTCCACTCAGACTGCAGTGTTCCGTAGGTGGTGAGGACAACATCGTACTCCATGAGAGACTTGGCCAATTGGTCTCTCATAGGTCCATGGAAAAGCACCACTCGAATCTGATCGGGTACAATGTGCCTAGGAGAAGTGAGTTCTGAAGCTGAAAAGAGGGCCAGGATGTTATTACCTGGTGATCTGCTCTTCCCACGCAGGAATAGATAAAATGATGTCAGACTGGATATTCGAACATGATGGTAAGAACATACTTACTGGAGTTTGGTGCAACAATTAGTGTCGTGCGACAAGTCTCGGGAACACACGCATTGTCCATGACATCCAGAAACCAACTGATCAAAGCGAGGGTGCTCAAGGTCTTTCCAAGTCCCATATCCTGAGATTTGTTGGTGAGTCAGTGAGAAGCGAATACAGATTGCATACTGACATCGGCAAGTATACCACCACACAATGGAGTAGGTTTCATTTCTTTTCGCCCTGTGATTGCATGATGATACCTTTAAGCTGTTAGCTCCAACAGTGATGTGATCGAGACTTTGCATACTCTACGCGGTCATTTGATGAAGTAACGGTATCCCATAGGGACGGAAAAGTCGTATTATCAAGCAAGCCACTATCCTTTTCGACCATCATCGCCAAGGCCTTCTTTTGATGTCTAGATTCGAGTCAGATATTTTTTCTTCCAACCAGTGAAACCTTACTCTTTCAGACTCGTTCTTAGCCTGGGACTTGGTTGTACCTGCGTGAAAGTCGACGGTCCGCTGGCAGAGTCAAACACTTGATGGACTTCGCACTTCGCCTTATCCTCCATAACTTGGTCCGATGAATGTTGGTTTGCAAGTGCTTGGAAGGTCGCACAATCAGCTCGAGGAATGCTTGAGCCGGGCCTCAGAAGGTACTGAGGGTTCAAATACTCCAGGCGAGTATCGTATTCAGATGGGTGCTGAAGGAAGAGTTCAGAGTCTTCCAGAAAGTCACCAATATCATCCATGTCCTTACGTAGGCCGTAGATGACAACATGAAGTATTTTCGGCGTTTGAAACGACTCAGTGGACTTCTTCTTTTTGACAGGTATGCATTCCAAGGTGGTGGTGAGGGTCACTCGGTAGTCCTGGACGAGATCGACTATAGCCTTGGATTCTATACGACCCATATAGTTACCCGAGCCTTCAACATGAAGGCTTATAACATGGCCTGAGAATCGGAGCTCGATGGGAGCATTTGATAGATCTTTACTCAGCGTGGCTGGTGACGAGAATTCGATAAGAAGCTATTTATTAGGATGTGGACTCGTGAAAGATCGGGTAGTTTACAAACCTCTCCAAAGCAGCATTGATCAGACTCATTATCCGATAAAAGTCCGGCATCCTCCTGTCCCTCATTACTGGATGGCTGATCGTTCAGAAGGGATGGCCGCGAACTTCCTGCATCGCTCAATGCGAACGGGCTGAATGAGTTCCGCTGGCTTGGATTGGGAGAAGATATCGTATTCAACCAAACAGGCTCTCGAAGCCTCGAGGCGTCGAGAAAACTTGGCGGCTCCAGACAGCCTCTCTGAGACAAGTCGCTCTTGTCGAGCAAGACATGAGCGGTGCGCTGGCGTTTTTTCGGCGGGGGTTTTGACATGTCTGCTTCACTTGACAGATAATTTGCAATGAACGGTGAGGATATGTTGGGCGGAATAGCGAGAGAAAAGATTGAGGCTGTGGATGAGGTAGCCAATATGCAGCCAGTCAGCCTTACGGCAAGGGTGCCTTACAGCAGGGGTTCCTCAAGCAAGGGTGCCTGAAGCGAAGATCTTTCAAGGCATTCACCATTGAAAGCAGTGTGGATCGTCCGAAATAAAACAAGAATATCTTTATACATAATGTATACACATTCTATGGTATATAGTAAGGAGCTAATGAAGATAATAAAGAATAGAGTAATTGTTATGATTCATGCCCGTAACAGCACTATAAGGCCTCGACAAGGGAGCTGTAGCACACCCATGATTACTTGCATAGCGAGTATGTCCCCGTGGTTTGACGGCTGTGCAGCCGCTACGGTAAGGAGGACATTTTCTCATGCTAAACGGAGTAAGGAACTTGATAACTATAGATTTTGTGCGGTATACTAGCAATTTATTTTTATGAAACTACGAAAAGTCAAAGAATGAGATTATACAATAGAATATGTCGCTGTAATCACCGGTTTGCTGTTCTTGACTGTTTTATTACCCGTCCTCTCATTCCGCCTAGGTTGAGCTAATAAGCAATCAACCATGCCGTATTTTAGGCGACATTAGTTAGAGACAGGGAACATTCATTGGGCTCACTCCTCCGCAAACTTTGACCACTGTCTGATGGTGCGACCATATCGCCAGAAAAGAAAGGAAACGGGCGAGAGAGCGAGACAGATGGAGCCGATGACCGTGCCACCAACACCCAGCCCTACATCCACTAACAAGTCTGTAGCATACAAAGGAAAAGTCGCAGCGATCACACAGCGTAGAAAATTATTAATGGCCAGAGCACTATTGGCGTGGACGAGATATACCTCAATCAGGTACACCACGCCAGACATCAACACCAGGATCGAGCCGCTGCCAAGGAAAACCCCAGCGGCAGCTTGTGCCAGCCAATGGACTGACCTGCTAGAAGTCCATCCGAACCAGAAAATGCCTGAAATATGTAAGACTGGCGTTCAAATATAGGGCAGTTTGGTATTTACCTGCGGACAAGAGGACGGACCCGGCAATCATGGGCGGCAGACGTCGTTCCGGCACATGAACTCGGCTCTGCTGGATATAGTAGATACTATGCAGAGCAATCCCTACGCACGCCAGGACAACGCCAATGGTCATCCCGATAAACGGAAGACTTCCGTCCATACGGGACCATCCGCGAACAGTGACAAATGCAAGAGGGTACATAGTAAAAGTGAGGTATATAATCCCATAAGCGAGACTCATGTAGACGGTGAAGAAGATGAGCTGCAGATCATCAATAAGGTTTCCAAATGCTGGGGTAGCTGACTTACTATTGGCTCCCGCAGAAACATCCTGACAGGTTTTGTGAGGTAGCTCTGTACAAATATCGATATACCCCGTTCTGGACGATATATCCGAGGCGGGATAACCGAGGTATTCCCCTTAAATCTCTGGCGCAGTATCACCACCTCGGACGTTTCAGGGGTCAGGAGAAACGCGACACTTCCGAAGACGACACCTCCTATCAGAGTAAACCACGCCGTCCAGCGCCAGCCCAACTTGAGCGACGCCAGATTTCCAACAATAGGCCCAACAGTTGGTCCGCAAAAAGTCGCAACGCTGAAAACAGCCGTGGAAATTCCTCGCTCGGCTGGTCTGCTGAGGAAGTCGACGTACATACCCCCCAGAATAGCCAGGCTCGAAGAACCAGCTAGGCCGGAGAGGAACCGAAACATCAAGAGCAGAGGCATATTCTGCGCGAGGGCACAGGGGAGTTGGCAGATGCAGAAGATGGCGTAGCCCAGAAACAGGGGTCTTCGCTTGCCGTACAGTTCCGACGCGGGACCCCATGCCATCGGACCAAGGGCGAAGCCGACAACGTAGAGGGTTATGCCTAGGAGGGCGGTATCGGGTGAGACGCTGAATCGGGTTTGGATGTGGGGAATTGCAGCTGAGTAGACGCTGCTGCCGAAGGAGACGACAAAGGTTGCGAGAGAGGTGCTGACTACGATGGACCATTTCTTAGATGAGGGCCAGTTGACCGGTCTTTCCTCTTCTTTGAGGCCATCAGGAATGGACGATGGACTTTGAGAGTCATCGAAGGAGATGGAATTCTCAATATCGTTGGTAATTTGACTATGCATGTTGATGTGTACGCGAAGCGAGAAGAGTGAACTTGGGAGTTGATGAATAACCTGTTGATATCAATCAAACCATAACCTCCAAGTTAACGTATTTGTACATGACACTTTAAACTACCAAGATACCCCGGATTTCCCGAGTTACAGCGCTAGGGACTACCCTCTCATGTGGGACCGAGAAATCCCGTAATCTGGGGTCGTAAGCGAGATGTAACCTCGACTCGAGCAAGAGTTTCACTAACTGTCTAGTGCTAGCCCTATGAAAAAGTAAGCCACCTCTCTTTCGTGAATGGAATCACATCTCGGGGAACCTCCGGGCTGTATCTCCGTGAAGGGACCGGCCCTGGGAGAAGATCTTGTCATTTTTTGTGAAATCAAGCATATTCATTGACGTCAGAGGACCTCTTATCGTCCTGGTAGATGAGTTGTTGTGATATAAACTAGGCTTTTTAGGTTATTGTGACCATATTTATCTTAGTTGTTATGCAAGTCGCTGTTTATGAGGCGAACTACAAGTCATTCGAGACACTTACTCAACTTTTACTAATCTTTGATGTAGATCTGCGACAGACTAAGATGATACGGGGTTTATGGAAGATGTCCGACTCTCGGCAGATCTGTCCTGGGGATTGAGCACTTCCGCCATGTAAGCGTCCATAAAATGCTCTGGAAACTGCCTCTTACGCTTGATATCCTGACCATCCCAAGGAACCTAGCACCAATATCACACCCACTCTGCTTCTTTAAGATGTCCTTGCTAACGTACCTCACCAAGCCATCATGGATATTCCCTATCCTCGCAGTGGTAGCCACAATACTACACTGCATCAACCGTCTCTTTATCAAACCCCATTTCAGTCCCCTCAAGCATCTCCCCTCTCCCAAGCAAGGCTCCCTTCTTCTCCGTCTCATACACGAGCCCAAAGTCTCCGAGATAGAAACATGGATGGATGAGCTTCCACATCGTGGACTCATCAGGTACATGGGAGTCTTTAATCAAGAGCGCATCTACGTCGTCTCCCCTGAAGCCGCACAGGAATTGCTGTCCTCAAATGCTTACAAGACTATCAAGCCTGAGCTTCAGTGGATTCTGGCAAATAACATCGCCGGCCATGGGCTGCTTATACAAGAGGGTGATCACCATAGACAGGCTCGCAAGAGATTTAACCCGGTGTTCAGTCCGGCTCAGATGAAGAAGTGGTTCCCTACTATTTGGAACTTGGCCATCGACGCTGTTGACCTACTTCCACGACACATAAAGAGAGAACCATTCTCCCAACACGGTGTGGTAGGAATCATCGAACTTGTCTCGGCAGCAAGTATCGACATTATCGGTCGTTTTGGCTTCAGCACCGAGTTCCAGACCCTCCAGAGAGTCACATCAGGCCAGAGCACCAAAGGCTCTTCAGATCCAAAGGTTCGCTTTGGAAAAGCCTACATTGAGATATTCAAGACAACGACGCGAGGTCAGACTACCCTTCGTGCGGCGTCCCTCATCGGACCCCAGATCGCGCTGAAGCTGCCTCTGCGGACTGTCAAGACAATCGATAGTATAATGGCTCTGGTTCGTGCTACAGCAGAGGATATAACAACTGACCACGAGTGGAATATCGAGAAATATGTGGGAGAGCCTGATCCTGATATGCTCACACTGCTTATGCAGACTGAGCACTTCTCGCATCAGGACCTGGTTGAGCAGACTGTTCACTTTTTTGCCGCCGCGACAGAGACAGTGGCTGGTTCTACATGCTGGGCCATCCACTTACTCTCCCGACAGCCCAAAATCCAAGACCGTCTGCGAGCGGAGATCAGAGAGCATATAATCTCGCCTCGATCAGAAGTTAGCCAGTCTCAACTTCACAGTCTGAAATACCTCAACGCTGTTTCAAACGAGGTGCTACGATACCACTCTATTAACACCCTCCTCTGGCGCGAGCCAACACAAGACATCACTCTTGCAGGAGAGCGAATCCCCAAAGGCACAAAAATTGTGTTTTCGCCGTGGGCACTCAACCGTGACCCTGCGCACTGGGGGCCTGACGCGCGGGTGTTCAATCCATCGCGATGGCTGGATAATCCTAGCGGTGGAGCGGACCACGCGTACTCGTTTTTGACGTTTGGGGGTGGTCCACGTCGTTGTGTCGGTGAGCAATATGCCAGGGATCAACTGTCGTGTTTTGTTGCTAGTCTTGTTGGGCGGTATAGGTTTACTCCTGTTGATATGCAGAATGGGTCTGATGAGGGGAGGGAGATTGGGGATGATTTTGCGTTGACGCTGTTTAAGATTCTTTCGGGGTGGAAGTTGAACGTTGAGTTGGTTCCTGGATGGTGAGTTGCTTGTTCAGGGTCTATGCATTGCAGTTCTTTCTTTGTACTGTCATACATGGACCGTATCCAAGTTGTAGCCGCTTTACATCTGTATCATGGTATTTATCTGGCGCGGGGCTGAGATAGCTAGAAACATGTAGTCAGGCTGAGGTGCCATGGTATTTCCGCGGCTCCTCCCGATCCTCGGGGTATGAATAAATATATGACGAACTATCAGTTTTGTTCAACAGCTAAGGCCCTCTCTTACACAGTTGACTTATTGTTGCTGTTTACAAATCCCGCCAAGTTCGCTGAATCAAGCCCGTGTGAAGAGCTGTCTAGGAGAATTGAGCAATTAAATCTAAAATAATTCTCGCTCCTTATTTGGGCAGATAGTAAAGTTTGTCTTTCCAATCTTGTCTTCTCCTACAGCTAGCTTAAATTGTCAGAAATACAAACTAACTGTAATGTAAATCCGTCGCCGGCCCGCCTCCCGGATCACCTATCGGCAAAGGCGGGTTATCTAATACACTAGTCCAGCCACAAGCGACAGAGAAATTAAAGATCCATCAGTCTGGACCAAGCCACTTCTTAGAGGCTGAAAGGAGACCAATTGAGTTCAGGACGGTCTGCACATGAAACGCGGTGCAATTTATGTAGAGTTAAGCTATGAGGTAAAATTGTCAGGGTGGTCGAGTCAAGATTTGGGTGACTCGTGACAAAACAGCTTCCGTGGGCCTCGCTGTGGTAAATTGCGTTATAATTGAAGATCGTGGCGAGAGTCAAGTCAATTGCTCAATGGGGCAAAGAGGTTTAGAAAGACCTCTGATGATTGCCCATTTGGGCATGTCGATCATACAGAGATAACTCAGTTTCCTCCCCAGAATCTTATCGAGTCAAAAGTGATCGATCATCGCGAATCGATCGGATTATTCTCCGCTTTTCTCCGCGATCTAGATTCCCGAGCGGAGATCCATGACTCGCCAATCCCGAAAGAGATCGGCGCTCCAAAAATCGTGAGGAATTTATTCCTCCACTCATGAAACAAATGCTGTTTCAAATAATCTTATGCTTGTGAACACTTGAATTTAATCAGAAACGGTAGAGAATTGTTATTAAGGTTGAGTATTACACGGTTCATCATGTGTACAGCACAGAGGTGAAACAAATCTACCTCAGATCGGAGTGTCAGCCCTATCCCCTTCCGGGGTCTAGTCATATGCAGCCGCGACTCGTCAAAGCCGCTTGGATCCGATGTGATAGGGGCATCTGTGTTAGCCTGTGGTTCATGCAGCTTTAGCTTGTGTAATAAAGATGGAGGTGCTCCCCGCATGTTCGATTGCCCCCCTGTTCTGTTCTGTTTTTGTCAGTTTGGTTGTAAAATATGCCTCAGATTGAAGATAGGCCGTCGGTATGTTTCTTTGATTGTTACTGTTGGAACTGGCTGATGTGATTAGTTCATTATTGAGTCGTGGACACTTTATGTCGTCGGCACGCTTATTCTTTTCACGCGTTTTGCAGTTCGTTTCAAGACCGTGGGATGGAGGGGTCTTCAGGGCGATGATTTCTTTTCTGTTCTAGTTCTCATATTCTACGCTGTAGATGCGTTTACAGTCCATCTCATCTGTAAGACCCAATCTCTTCCGCCCTATTCTCGTTACTAACTATATAGACTACCTGGGCACTAATATCGAAGCTGGTATCGCAGCCAAGTCACACAGTCAGTGCTCTCGATCCCGTGCAAAGAGTTGCAAACTCACGTCCAAAAGCTTTGACGAAAGATGAGATCCACGAATACGAAACGGGCTCTAAGCTCGAACTTGCAGCTTGGTATGCATACACAGCGCTCATTTGGTCTCTCAAGGGAACGATGTTATGCTTCTTTTCAAGAATGACAATTGGGACTTGGCATAATATGTTCGTCAAGACCGTGTCGATCCTGTGTGCTGTGTCTTATCTTGCTGTCTTCCTCACAGTAAGCAAGATCTCTGTCGAGGTTGGCTTGAGATTGAGCTGATCGTTAGTAGATCACGTTTGGTTGCTTCCCGACTCAGAAGAACTGGCAGTAAGTTCAAATGCTCATTTAGGTGTGACTCAAGCTAACTTGATTACAGGGTTGTGCCTGATCCAGGAGGTTTGTCGTCCTGGGCACAAGATAGTGACTAGGTGAACTAACAAATCCTATAGAGAAATGCTCTTTTAAGATGCAGAACTTTCTTGTAACAACAGTCTTAAACGTTCTGTAGGTCAAACCCAAAAGCTCCACAAACCCCTCTGACCGATTTAGCACCGACGCCCTCATTCTCGGAATTCCAATGCCTCTCCTCTGGAAGCTCCAAGTCCCCTTTCGCAAGTCCGTCTGCCTTCTCTTCATTCCCTAAAACTCGATCTAATGTCCTTAGAAAACTCATCATCGGTCTCCTTCTCTCATCAGGAGCATTCGTCATCGCCGCAGCCATAACCCGCGTCGTCCTCACACTCTCCGCAAACCCATCTGCACTAACAATCAACGCATGGGGTGTTCGCGAAACTATCGTTGGAATCCTCACCGTCAACATTCCCATTCTTCGACCGATCTTCTCAAAGTCCTTCTGGAATGGTAATGCTCCAAGTGAGATTACTTCGTCGTATCGTACGACTACTCACGGTACGAGAGGTGGTAATGGGACGCTTACGCAGGATATCTCGGGACCGTATGAGCTTACACCGAGTATTAACGACGGATCTAAACCAAGTATAAGGGGGAGTCAGGATTCAATTGTTTCCAAGACTGTGAGGATGGCTGATATTGTGGTCTCCAAGTCGTATCAGGTCAGTCATGATGTGAATATCCATGGTGGGAGCTCATGGTATGGAGATAGAAATGGAGCCTCGAAAGCTTCGGTACATGCAGAATCGCCCGTTTAGAGTAGTCGGACTGTTACGTCACAGGTGACTGCAGTTCTATATCAGTTCTACGAACTAAATTAGTATGCCTTCTTATGTCCTAAACTTGGGATTTAAACCATCGTCTGGGTATAAGTCATGTCCAATGACATAGTAACAGAGCCTCAAATTTCGAATGATAACATAAGTACTAAAGAAAAAAGTTAATAATATAGAGACTGTAATAAAGGCATTACTTATTAGAAGCAGTATTAGAGATTAATTTAGGCCTTAATAATAATACTTTTAATTACTAAGATTTAAAAGTCTTTATTTAAATACTACTAAAGATTAATAATAAAAGGGAAGAATAATATTATTATGTATATTATAGAGCTAGGTAGGCTGTAATTATAAGAAAATGAAACATATTAAAACATTGCTTGTAGCTAGTTATTCTATAAGTTATAAACATAGCTTGAAAGGGAATTAAAAGAAACCTTAGAATCTTCATCCTAAGTGATATAAATAACTAACATCAAGGTCTTCCAAATTTATACTAAATGTGCCTAAATAATCACATCCCTACCTTAGACTGATAAAGAGTGCAAGGAGCAATCGCTCACTGGTGGCTACCGAGGTCGGTCTAAATGAGCTACCATGTAAAAACAGGGTACTCGGAGGCTATGTTGAAATGCAAGTTCCAATGCGGCTGAGCACCTGACTACCTACCTGTAGGGATTCCACAGCTCGTTGATCACTCAAAGTGTTTAAATACCCGTCACTGGCCATCATCATCAGCCTCTAAAGATTAACCTTGGAACGATGAAGAATTTCAAACAAGTATGGCGCAAATCAGAAACCATGGATCGACCTAGCGTAACGAGCAACACGGTCGCAGCCCCGGAAACTACGCGCAACGACTTCCCGGACGGCGTCAAAACCTGGCACAGTCCTAGAGATGCCATACTTGATATATGCTTTATACATGGTCTGTCGGGTAATCGCGATAAAACTTGGACTGCGCCTGGTCAGCCCAACCCCTGGCCTGCCGAATTGCTTCCATCCCGACTAGCCAAAGCTCGCCTCCTCACCTACGGCTACGACGCGTACGTTTTGAATAAGTCTGTTTCTTCAACTAATCGGCTGATTGACCACGCCAATAATCTACTGCACGACCTGGCCGTTGAACGCGCATCGTCCGGCATAAGCAATCGACCTCTCATCTTCGTTGTGCACAGCTTTGGCGGCATTGTTTGCAAAACAGCCTTGATTATCTCACGCCAGAGTCCCGAGTCTCACCTTGGGCAAATTTCTAATTGTACCAAGGGAATTGCTTTCCTTGGAACTCCGCACTGTGGCTCGTGGGCTGCTGATTGGGCCAAGATACCGGTTTGGGCGCTGGGTCAAGTTAAATCAACAAATCGCAACATATTGGATGTTTTACAGATAAACAACCAATATCTCGATTTCATCCAAACTTCATTTCTATCAATGCTACGAGATCTTGACAAAAAGGGTCGGCCTCTGCAGATCACCTGTTTCTTCGAAGAACTGCCCATCCCCGGAATCGGTACCATTGTCAGCAAGGAATCAGCTTCTCTCGAGGGCTACAGTGTCTTCAGCATCCACGCCAACCACTCTGAGATGGCCAAGATTGGCTCAGCCGAGGAAAGCGGGTTCAAGAGACTACTGGGG
The DNA here is from genome assembly GCA_003353625.1 of Fusarium fracticaudum. Taxonomy (NCBI): domain Eukaryota; kingdom Fungi; phylum Ascomycota; class Sordariomycetes; order Hypocreales; family Nectriaceae; genus Fusarium; species Fusarium fracticaudum. The sequence goes on from PDNT01000009.1 coordinate 470,704, forward strand.
GAATTGGTGCGATGGGATGCCATGCTTGGGAGGGGAGACTCAACTGTCAGCCCTGTGGCTGAGCTAGAGTCAACTGTAAAAACGCCAAATGCAACGTCATCCCTCCAAACGACAACTGGGAACATTTTCAATGCGAGTGGAGGAACGCAGCATAACAACACAGGAGCGGGGAATCAGTTCTTTGGGAATTTCGATGGGCCAGTCTATTTTGGTTTGCCATCAAATAAGTAGTTAGGTAGTTGGCTTTATAGAGACTTTTTGACATTTCTTTTCTTTGAGGGGCCGTGCCACTCCTCAGGAGGGGAGCCACACCTTGGGGTTGAAAAGAGGCTTTGGTGATCCAATCAGCCAACAGCACTAAGGCAAGCTGCCAATAATATCACTGCAGGGCGTCCTGCGAGGACAACGCATAAACTGCTTGCCCGTGAAAGTGGGCAATGGCGTTCTAGGACTTCAGCTGGAAGGCGTTGACGCTAAACAGATATCAGGACAAAAACAGGTTTTAGTCGATGTTGATATCTGTTCAGGTCTCAAAGGCTATTGTTCATCGAGATTCGCCGATGCGATGTGACACTTACCTTTTGAGTTTAATCTATATTTGAACTAAACGTACAACGCAAATTGGGCTTCATCTCTCGCCCAAAGGCAGTTCCAGGTAACATATTCAGCAATTCCTTTAAAAAGCATACAGACTTCCTACAGCCGCACTCGTTCACTAGTTGTGAATCCTGCCTCACTGTCCGCATGCGTGGTGACATGCTACGCAAGGTATGGCTAGTACAGCCTTGAATGAAAATGGTCCTTCCCCCGACAAATTCAGAGATAATGCTATCATTCGGAAACCTTTGAGAAGCAGTACCAAGCTGGCAACGCAAACAAGCGCAATAGTCGAAGCATGCAAGCTTGATGACAGTCCAAGAAATGATACGCCTGTAGCGACTTGGGGGAGCAGTTTCAATGTTTCTGGGGGAATCCAGTACAATAATACAGGAAACGGCAATCAGTTCCTTGGTAGTCAGTTTCACGGAGATGTAAACTTTGTTGGGGGCAATGGGGAAAGTGGTAAGTCAACGAGCTCTTCCGTTACAACTCTCATCCATGTTGCTGACCTTCCGATGAAGAGGATCAGTCTCGAGAGAGGAGAAAATCCCAGGTTCTGAAACGCCTCGCAACTTCTCCATATCGTGGCCGGAAGGATCGGAATCCTTCTGCTGTCCAAGGGACTTGCGAATGGTTCATTTCTCATCATCTTTATCATGAATGGCTCGGCCAAGAAGCTTCGAAGATCCTCTGGGTCTCTGCTGATCCTGGATGCGGCAAATCAGTACTCGTTAAACATCTTGTCGATTCTATCATTCAGACTACTGCTTCCAGGAAGGTCTGCTACTTCTTCTTCAAAGATGATTTCGCCGATCAAAAGAGTCTTCTCAGCGCCTTGAGCAGCATCCTCCAACAACTTTTTATGCTAGACACTGCGCTACTGTCAGACGAGATTCTTTTACAGTTTGATGCCAACGGCCAATGGTTATGTGCGTCCTTTGTTGAACTATGGCAGATTCTCATCAAGATTGCCGATAGCAATCCCAATACAGAGATCATATGTCTCATCGATGCAGTTGACGAATGCAATGAGCAAGAGAGGAGTCAACTCTTCAAGGCGCTCTGTGAACTTTGTGGCTCCAAGAAAAGCCTGAACCTAAAGTTTCTCATCACAAGTCGACCTTATCGAGAGATCGGAATGGGCTTCAAGCCACTGGAGAACTTGAACTTACCAGTCATTCACCTTAGTGGCGAGAGTGATTCTGAAATGAGAAAAATCGTCAAAGAAATAGACATTGCCATAAGGGAGAGAGTCAAGACAATCGGAGTCCAACAGACACTGACAGATGACGAGCAACTCATACTAATGACGCGACTCTTGTCTGTCAGGAATCGAACATATCTCTGGGCCCACCTTACATTGGATTTGATCGAGCGCCAGCTTGATATCAGTAAAGAAAAGATTATCAACATCACATCGCATCTCCCTCAAAACGTCAACGAAGCCTACGAAAGGATACTGTGCAGAACCTTTAGCAAAGATAAGGCCACCAGAATGTTACACCTCATCATCGCGGCCGATCGCCCTCTTACAGTTGGGGAAATGATCGTTGCCCTCGAGCTTCAGCAGCATCACCAGTCTATTGATGATATTGAACTAGAGCCTGAAGACCGCTTCTGTGAGAAGATTAGAGACATTTGCGGACTAGTTACCATCAGCGAATCGCGAATCTTTCTTCTGCATCAGACTGTCAAGGAATTTCTGATATCCATGGATAACTCTGCAACTGCAAGCCCCAGCCGTCTAAGCTGGAAGCACTCAATACTCGCAAGCGACTCAAATATAACCTTGACCAGTGTCTGTGTCTGGTGCCTCCTTCTAAACCACTCTAGGCAGGACCGGCGTACTGCAGTCCAACCTCCCTCTACACATACCAAGAAAAACGCGTTTTTTAGCTATGCTGCTAAACACTGGGCGAATCATTTCAATCAGCTATCAGCTCGCAACCAGAAGAAGATGACAAGTGTGGCACTGGAGATCTGTGATACCCAAGGTTCTTTCTTCTTGTCCTGGTTCCCAGTTTATTGGAAAAGTCGGCATGCCCGAGTCGTCACAGGTTTTACAACCTTGATGGCAGCATCTTATTTTGGACTTGAACCAGTTGTGGGGCGAATTCTAAAGATCGATTACTCTCAGCTGAACAGAATAGACAAAACCTACTGTAGATCAGCGCTATCTTGGGCGGCGGGCAACGGCCATGATGGTGTTGTGAAGCGCCTCATTTGTGGCTTATCAATCGGCCTGCGAACCTTGAAAGTCGTACTTCGGCAAGGGGCCAATATCAACGAGTTGGATTCAGATAATCGAACACCCCTTACTTATGCTATATGGAATAGGCACCTACCTGTCATTCGACGTCTGGTCGAAGCTGGCGCGTGGGTTGATATCCCCGATGTCTTGGGGGGAACACCGACATCGTACGCATTCACAAGCGGATATTTTGAAATCGGAAGACTGGTGCTACGAAGAGACTTTCTCAGCAACGCAGAGCATAACGAGGGTGAAAAGCTTCTATTGTCCGCATCTAAGTACGGTCATATTCATGTAGTGAGAGTGCTTCTGGAAGCAAAGAAAACAAACCTCAATCCAAGGGATGGCTATGGCTGGACTCCACTAATGTGGGCTATCAACTACAGACATAGCAGAATCATCAAGCTTCTCCTGGAACACAAAGCAGATGTCAATACCAGAGACAAGACTGGGATGACACCCCTTCACTTCGCTACCCGATACGGCCAATTCGAAATAGCAAAGCTCATACTGCAAACCGGTTGCGCTGACGTTAACTTACCAGATCTGGCTGGGCTAACCCCTCTGCACCTGGCTGCTCGTTGGAAGCGAGACGATATCGCCCAGCTGATATTGAGGACAGGTATTGCCAATGTCACTGCCAGAGTCAGGGGCCAGGGCCCTGTATACTCTTGGGTGTTTCGATATAATTCTTGCTCGACACTGAAACTGATGCTTGATCTTTATGATGATTCTTCAAGCTTTCGAGATTGTACAACCGACATTCTTGAGACTGACTGGGACTGGGTAGACAAGCTGGAGGTCATGGTTTACTCCGGAAAGGTTGACATGAATGTTTTCGACACTCATGGAGAAACTGTACTGCACAAGGCTGTCATCAAACGATCGTACAAGATGATCAGAGAGCTTCTTGCGTCAGGAAACTCGTCCATTAACTGCCGGAACAGCCGTGGGCTAACGCCTCTTGCCCAGGCCTGTTTGATCAGGGACTTGGACGCAGTTTCTGCTTTCTTGGAAACCAATTTATGGGGTCTGAACATCGCTGATTCTCTTGGCAATACACCGCTTCACCATGCCATTCAGGCAGGATCTGTCCCTATCACAAGCGCCCTGATCGCGACAGGAAACGCAGATATTACAATGAAAAATATGGATGGCCGTACACCACTTTCATTGGCTTGTTTGGGCGGCAATATAAGCTTGGTGAAATATCTCCTCGATAACTCTCAGGCCGATATCAACACCCAGGACATCCATGGGAGAACACCCGCTCATAACTGCATTTGGGTGGAAGACGTAGATATGTTGCGTCTGATTCTCGAGACAGGTCGAACAAAGCTCAACGTGGTGGACAGCTTCCAGTGTACGCCACTACTGCTTGCTGCTTACCAGAGCAAATGGCACATGGCTAGCCTACTATTAAACTATAAACAGGCGGTGAACATGAAGGGTCAGAAAGGAAGGACAACTATATTTTGGGCCATCATACAGGGGCAAACAGAAATAGTCAGGCAGCTCATATCTCTGGAACCAACCAACCTCGCTATGCGAGATGAGGATGGGCTTACACCATTATCTCATGCAGCTCAACAGGGAAATGAAGAGATAATCCAGTTGTTGCTTGGCAAGCCTGGCATTGATGTTGATGACGGGGATAATGATGGAATCACCCCGCTTGGACATGCTGCAAAGAAGGGGCACTTGGGGGCTGTTGAGTTGCTTTTGAATGATGGTAGAGCAAACTCGTGGATAAGGGATAAAGAAGGGAGGACTCCACTGGGTTTGGCCTCGGCCGAGGGGCACTTCAAAGTAGTTCAGAGGATCTTGATTTAGCGTTACTTTCTATTCCATGACAGTAAAGACCACCCTTTGGACATAATTCTGGTCTAGAAGAGTAGTACAGAATCAATAGGCCCCAATACAACTAAACATCGTTTTTATACCAAGGACAAAGCTCAGGTTTGTGTGTGAGCAGAAAAGAACACTTATCATGCTAGGTTAGTCCCGTCATAGACGGCAAGTGACTACAACTTTACATGTGCCTGAATGGCTTTGCTGATATTTGTCATCGAGTGATGAAAGACAAGATAAAGTGGAGATGAAGCATTGAAATCATGCGAATCAATTTTCCAGTCTCTCTAAACGCTGAGCCCTAAAACTCCCTCAAAATGCAACACTGCTGACTGCTAGGGGGATGACTGCCGCCTATGAGGCATATCCCCAACTCTTCTCAGCCTATCCTACACCTGTCCGCTTCAAACTCAAGATCTATACACGCGCTCCCGCTCCTCAGGATTTTCAAACCAAAAACCGTCTCCTTTCCCATGGTAAGGCTTAGCACAGTCCTTACAGTAAGGACGGTACTCTCGTCCACACTCCGGAGCTGTCTTGGGCAAAAACTCGATAGCAGCCTTCCCACCAGTCGCGGGAATCACCTTTTTGTCGCAAGCCTTACGGCAAATAAAACATTCGAGTAGAGCCTCGCAAACTGGGCACTTGCGACACTCTTCGAAAAGAGTGTGTGACGGGTCAGAAATCTTGCGTGGCCAACATTTAGGACACATAATGTGGCCGCAAGGTGCAAGAAGACCGATGGGGAGTTTGTCCTCGGGGGAGGTGATACACGCTACGTGTAGTTCGTCCCAGCACACGGAACAGATGGCTTTCATGGGTTGGATGTTCGAATCATCGGCGAGGATGTGCTTCCGGATGTTAGGCCAGAAGTTTTCCGTCACGACATCTACAACCCTGTTGTTAGCACGGTTGACAGGTTTGTAGTTAGGGGTGGAGTTTGTGGAAAGCTCCTTGAGTTTCTGGGCGATGTTCTTAAAGGTATCCATGATGAATATCTAGAGAGACTTTATCGTAATGATGGTGTTGAGGGGTGATTTAACCGATGTTTGCTGAGAATGATAGCTTGGTAATGTATGTCAACTTAGGATGGAGGGATATGATTATATATGCTGTTTATTGGCGAGGAATATGGCTTGGGCCTGTTCATTTGTTCAACACAGACTTTTAATATTTTCTTTTGTACTTGATATTTCTGAGATTACTTCTGCAAGTTTATGATATTCTCGAACATGCTAAGTAGTTGAAAGTGAACACAGTCTGTTTATATGTCTTATCTGCCCTCAGATCTTTCAGTAAGTTTTCGAAATACATTGAATAAAATGGGTCTTAAGTTCAGTGTGGACACTCTGCGACACAAGGTGGACATTTAAAAGCGTTCAGTTGAGCTCTATGTTCTGTTTACCATTGTCCAAAGAATCGCTTTTGACCTTTACTTGAACTCGTCATGTACGATATCCCGGTTATCGAACAAATCTTAACTCCATTCAGATACCGGCCCTCTGGAAAATTCCATCATACTCTTGAACTCTAAATCAACAGTGTTCCGCTTGTGGCAGACTCTCTTATCTCTACGGGATAATCACAGATCTCCTGGTAAGCGCTAGTCAGTCTTCAGAATTGTGATAATTGGGCGAGTTGAACGAACCTTTCTCTTCGATCTAAAGTCAGTATACAGCGAGTTCCAGATTATCCTCGCTGTGCAATTCTCTTCCCCGCTTGTCGTTTGTGTACAATTTGGTTGTGCCGCAAGTCTATCTTCCTCAGGCATAGCCTTCCAAGGTTTTGGCAGCGGCCAGTCCGAAAAATGAATCAGCTTAGCTTCGCTATATGCCGCAGCAGGATCCCAGGTCTCAAGCTCTGAACCAAGGTAGTGAGCATGCTCCTCGTTGCGGAATTCGCCGCTTAGGAGGGCGTAGCGACGGTGCGGAAAGACCAGAGCGCTATCGCCATAAAGCTGGTTGACGATTTCCATGTCGTATTCGCCAGGCCTTATTGATTCAACTCTTTCCATAATGCGGAAGAGTTCCGTCTCGGAAGGTTGGATAAGCATGAGGTGGGATGAGAGGATTTTCTCGGGGGATATCCAGTATGCTCGAGGCATAGCCACTGGTGAAGTTGGCAGGAAGAAGAGCTCGTCCATATGGTGTAACATTACAGAATCCGAGTCTATGGACAGTACGCGGTCATATTGTGTTTGGTTGAAGGCCAGAAGCTTCGTGTACGAGTCCGCCCAAGTCGCTGGAATCGTTAGTACCCTGGTCAAGAAAACTAAATTGTTTCTTACCCTCGCCAGCCCAATGGGTCTGGACAGTAATTGGAGAAATTTCAACATTATACTCATCCCGCGCTTTGTTAATTAAATAAGCGTCACTTGAGCCCTCCATCTCTGGCTCAAGCATGCTTGCGGGGGCCATCATGATTCGATCAGCTTGACTCCCAAGACGCTGTAGAGCTTCGAAGAACATGAGTGAATTACAAAGATACTCGCTGTTTGTGACATATTGTGTATATGCGAAGCGTGACCAGTCGATACCAGATGATGTTTGGTGTGATGATTGAAAGACTGATGGAGCTGCTAAATCTTGGTATTGGTTGAAAAGGAAAAAGAAAAAAAAGAAAGCGAGAACAGCGATGGGAGTCAAACGAGTGCGCTTGGATGCCATGATTTTCAATTCTAAGGATGAGGTAAGATGTGGTAGGTTTAGTTTAAACGAATGTCATTATTCAGAGGACAGAAACCCTGGATTAGTACTATGATTTCAGTTCGTTCATTTTCAAAGAAGGATGCGCAGGTACATATCTTCAAAGCGCCGTTATCCAAGAACAAGGTTTCAATTAAAATACGACATTTCTAAATTAAAACCACAAAGCACATGAAAGGGCGAAGCAACAGCGCAAAAGTACAAAGAAGGCTGTTCAGCATCCATGTTCACATCCTTGACGTCGTTGACCATTAGCGCTTGCAGCGGGACAAAGAACCGATAAGCGCCAGGCTGACCAATCATATGGTGGTTCATCAGATCATCAAATGCGGATGTTCGCTAATCCACTGTTGACCCACTACGGTCCAGCGCCCTATCACTGGGAGAGATTAGACGCTGGGCGGGTAAGGAGCTAGGTTATGGTTCTTGGGGGCTGTTTCAGGTTGTGCCGTGAAGGGGCGGGATCATCCGCGTTCTTCGGCTCTTCCGCTTAGGGGCTTGGGATGTCTGCACGGAGTCGGCATTATAGCTTTGTGAGCTTGCCTTGATCTATTTGATTTCGCTCTTGCTAGAGGTTTGAGCGAGAGATGAGAGTGCTAATACAATGTACTCGGAGGCTCTGTGTATCCTAAAGGAATGACTATTCTACATTCACCTTTGTGACACGACTTTGCCTAAGTAAACTCGCTAATTGAGGGTGCATAAATATCTGCAGCGAAGAACCCGGTAGTAATTGCGGGATAATCTCCCGCATACAAAGTCCCTAGCGCATACGGGATAAAAAGCCTACAGCGCTCTTATGCATGTTGGTCGTTCTCTTACACTACCAAGTGGGCCAATGCAAGTTCACCAGCCCGCGATAGGCTCATCAACCGGATAACCTTCCATAAGCCGGCCACGATGTTGGCTGTGCCTTGCAGCACCCATTTTCCACTTCCAGCTCCAGCCGCCCATTGTCTTTCGTTCTTGTTTCCCTCTCTCTCTTTCTCGCATGTTCTCATCGTGTTGGTTCGAGCCATCTTTTCATTTCGTTTCTGTCTTACTTCACGAACCAACACAATTCTGTCGCTACGCCGCGGGCCATAGACCATGGTCTGGACACTCTTCTCTCTTTTCGCTCTCGCCTATGCTGCACGCACTCCAAGAGAAGTCGAATGGTCTGATCAAAGCTACGGGTCAGATGGACCCTGGAACGCTGTGAAAGTACAGATTGGATCGAAAGGTCAATCTATTGACCTTTTTCCTGGGGCGACTTGGGAGACGTGGGTTATCAGCGATGATTACTGTGGAGGCAAGGCTTGCTTTGCTTCGAAAGCAGGGACTTATAATGAAAACACAGGGTATCGAAATGAGAGGAATCGTTCTGTTGAGCTGGATGGTTTCATGCAGGGCGTTAGGCTGAAGGGTGATCCTGGAATTCGGTACCGAGATGATATTACCATCAACGGTATCAACATCACCAATGCCAGTATGGCTGTTCTGGACGATGCAAAGATGGAATACCCCAGCGGCAAAACGGTGCCTTTATCCTTGGGCTGTCTAAGTGTAGGCGCCCCAAACGCCATCAACCAATCCTTCGAACAATCGGATAAAAAGTCATTTTTCAACACGAGTCTTCTGCCCGGGTTTCTATGGGATAGGGACTTGACATCCTCGAATAGCTTTGGTATGCACATCGGGTCACCTGATCCTTGGATTCCTGGATCTCTTGTGTTTGGCGGTTATGACAAGGCCCGTGTTATCGGTAACGTGCTCATCACACCGGGAAGCCCGAGAGATGGGGGGATTGAACTTGATGATATCTCTATCGAAGGCTTTGGGAAGAACCCGCCAAAAGCGAAGGAGGGTCTTCTCGCGAAGGGGAATTCAACGTTGAGCAAAGGTCTCAATGTCACTATCGATGGGTGTTCACCATATTTGACTCTACCAAAGTCAACCTGCGACAGTATTGCCGAATATCTTCCTGTCACATTCAATAAAGACCTTGGTCTGTATCTATGGGACACAGAGTCGGAAGATTACGAAAAGGTCGTCAACTCCGCTACAGCTTTATCATTCTCATTCCCTAACATGGGTGATATCACCAAGATCCGTGTTCCTTTCATGCATCTCAATCTCACGCTCTCCGAACCCATCGTCGACATTCCCGTTCCCTATTTTCCGTGCCACGTCAACGACAATGGGCGATACGTTCTCGGGCGCGCTTTTCTTCAAGATGCTTTTCTAGGCGCGAATTGGGGCCCTGATGTGAACAGATGGTGGTTGGCTCAAGCACCAGGTCCCAGACTCCAAGGCGCTCGAGATATTCAATCGACGGGATCTTCTGACATGAGCGTTGAAAGTAGCGATGGTCGATTTGAGACGAATGCTTGGGAAATGTCTTGGGTTAGTGCCTGGAACGATGAAGCAGCGCCGCTAAGCACTCCAAGCAAGAAGACTACGCAGCCAGAGAAAGACAAAGATGGATTCATGCCAACGGCTTCACAGGTTGGAATGGGCATTGGATTTGGCACTGCTTTTGGGGTCATACTTTTTGGTGTTGGTGTTTTCATCTGGCGACGGAAACGCAGAAGTTATCCGGCGAAAGTTAGGATGAACAATAAGCCCTTCGATGGGTTTTCTATAGACTGGCCACCGAGCGATCTTCCACCGCAGGAGATGCATGTTCCTGGACATAAGATGCCGCCGTATGAGATGTCGGCAGATGAGAGGCGGATATACGAGATGCATGCTCATCATGTTCAGCAAAAGAGGCCGCTGATAGAGAGATATGAATTGCCTTGAGTTCAAGCGTTGTGGAAAAAAAGAATATTGTTTGGGTTTCTTGGGCATTAATAATTGCATTATAATAAATAATTATTTATGGGGTCAGATTGTCATGTCTTGTGGTCACAGCTGTAAACAGCTGGCCATCATTGAACATTTGACCCGACTTGAGTCATACTTTTGTTTTGAACTCCTTGCACCTTACTTGAAAGAAGTACTCGGCATCTCATGCATAATGAATATCTGCTGAGTCATTGAATCTATCATGAAGTTGCACCGCCTTTCAAGTTCTGAAGCTGAACGGTCGAAAATGGAAACAGGACCAGGGTAGCCAACGTCAAGCCCAAGCTTAAACAAGAAGGTGCGCGTCGGGATCTTTTGCGAATGGATGATAAGGGCTCATGGTTACAGTTACATCCGCGTTGTTGCAGTCAAGTAACATCCCCGCACTTGTTGCGGAGTCAAGTCCCGGATCTCACCAAGATCGGCAAACAACAAACAAAACATACGATAACCCCGATTGATTTACAATGGGAGTAAGGAACCTGCACTTTGCATCTTGGGTTTGAGCATAGTGGCATCATGTTGAAGGAATATCTGGTCGCAGGCATTCTGCTCGCTTCGCCTCTGCTGGTTGTAGCACAAGGCTTGATTCCCCCAATTCTTGAAAAAGCTGATTCTTTTGTGGAAGAGACTTGGTCGGTTGATTCAAGTCCAAAGGTTATATACATCGATGAAAAGTTTGCGTCTGTCTCAGACAAAGATGGCCTTACGCTGATTCCACCTACGGCCCAAGAGTTCGCGACCACCTTTCAAGATGATCTCGCCAAGATCACAGGATCCAACTGGACGCTGAAGCGCGTCAACTCACTCCCTAACAATGCCAGCGGAATCTCTCTTGGTTCATACACCGGAGAATCTTCCGATCTCACATACGAGAACGGAAAATCAACATCAGAAGGCTACGAGATCATCATCAACTCTAATCGCGTATTCATCGGTGGATCAGGCGCTCGAGGAATGTGGTGGGGAACCAGAACATTTCTTCAACTCCTCCTCGCTGGCAACGGGACAATTACCAGTACCCTTGGTCGAGATGCTCCGGCTTACGCTACCAGAGGATACACGCTTGATGCAGGGAGAAAGTGGTATTCCAAGGATTTCCTGAAGGAGCTTTGCAGCTATGCCTCGTTCTTCAAGATGAATGAGTTTCATTATCATCTTAGTGATAACTATCCGCTGAACCGTGGCAAGAATGAGAGTTGGAGGGATGTCTACTCGCATTTTTCACTGTTGCCAGAGGATAAATCGCTGAGGGGTATTCTTCATGGACGCGAGAACGAGACGTTATCGAAAGACGATTTCGCAGACCTCCAGAGCTACTGTGCTTCCAGAGGAGTAACTGTCATTCCGGAGATTGAGGCGCCAGGCCATTCTCTGTATCTCACCAAGTGGAAGCCTGAGCTTGCTCTGGCCAAGAAGGATTTGCTCAACTTGACGCACCCGGATACCTTACCAACAGTACAGAGTATCTGGGAAGAGTTTCTACCATGGTTCAAGACTAAAGAAGTTCATATTGGTGCTGATGAATACGACGCGGAGCTTGCTGATGACTACATAACCTTCGTCAACAAAATGAGCCGTTTCATAAACTCCACAGCCAACAAAAGAAGTCGAATCTGGGGCACACACGAGCCATCGAAACGAAATCAAACCATTGATAAAAACGTCATCATCCAGCACTGGCAATACGGCCAATCCGACCCCGTACAACTCGTCAAAGACGGCTACGACGTCATAAACTCCGAAGACTGGTGGGCCTACACAAGTCTCAAAAACGACCACATGCCTATCCTCCCAGCACGTTACCCACAGTTCTTCAACGAGAGTCGTATTTTCAGCTTTGCGGGTAATGAGGAGTGGCAGTGGGCACCTGCTGATTTCAACCCTGTGAATACGAGCCTGCAGCTTAAGAGTGATGAGGAGAGGTTGAGGGGTGCGACGTTGGCGGCGTGGAATGATAATGGGCCTGATACGAGTACGCAGCTTGAAGCGTATTACTCTATGAGGAGGGGTATTGCGGTAGTGGGAGGGAGGGCGTGGAGTGGAAGTCGTGGACCGAAGTTGGTGGAGGAGACGAGTGATGGTAGCATTGACTTTTATTCTCCTCGGGCTCCGGATCAGAATCTCGATAGGGTGTTATCTCTTGTGGGTAATGGTACCTTGCTATCGTGGACTCGTTCAGATGGTGATGCAAAGGAAGTTCATCTTGGACATGGGAGCAAGGGGATGAACTACACCCTCACACTCTCCATCACATGCCCATTCACCCTCGTCGGTCCCGACAATATCCTCTCTCTCGATAAGGATGGAAACATGGTATTCACCGCTGATGGATGGGAGTACCCCCTTCGCAAAGTCACTAAAGACGACGCCCTCGATCTTGACCCCGGAGCTCCAGGCCGTATCTGGGTCAACACTTCATCCACACACAAACCCGTCAAGGTCTCTACTCCTGCTAACATCACATTGGTGACGGACGTCCTGCATGGAACGGTTGTGTTTAACGATGGTGAAGTGGTGGGGAGATTTGAAGTCTTTGTGTATGGCGGGAGGAATACGCAGTTTAGTTGGAGTCAGATGGCGTTTGTTGCGCCGCTGGATAAGATTGTGGGAGACTTGAAGGGTCTGGAACTGACTGGGGGTTCTAACTTTACGGAAGTTGGTGGAACGGGTGGGAAAGAGAGTGCTGATGTTCCTCAGGGGAGTGATGCTGTTCGGTGTTCCGTTTCTTCAGCGTTCATCACGTTAGGGTTGGTCGTGGGAGGCTTGTTACTCATATCGTCGTGAACTACTCCACATGTCAATTAGTTCATACCTTGTTATTGTCCATTGAAGCTCCTTGCATTCTTCAAGGTCAGCGAGCTCGTGAAGGGGATAGGTCTATGACACTGGCAACGTTGCATCTGCATCTTGGAACTTTGAATCGACTCTCTCCACATTTTTGGAGGCCAGTAAACAGATCTACCTCCTCCTACCATGTGCCGTGCCTCGGGCAAATTGCTCCCTGCAAAGAACATGTAGTGACATCGATTTCTTCGAGAAACCGGCTAGAGCTCATCGCCACGGTCACACCACTTTTCTCCATCGATAGATCATGTGTGAAAGACAGTGGGGGAGATTCACCGCACTCCCCCACCAGATACCCCAGAAATGACCCAGTTTGGCGAGGCTTTTTAATTCGCCGATGAAGTGTTGAATGGAGGCATCCTGTATCTTGTCTTCGCGTATGGCTCTGAAGGCCTGTCTTCAGTCTCGTGGATGCAATAGACGAGTGCTTCATAGACTCTATACGTTGGTTTGCTCGGCAGAATACGCTCCGTCGTGGACAGCCCTGTGATTACGAGTCGCTATCCATTGAAGCTAAGGATCGCGAGTCGTGAGCTGTCCAGCCCATCAGGAGAGTCGTGTCTGTGTCTCGATGAGGCCAAGTTCGATACAGAGCGTGATGTTGGGCGAGTCATCAACCACCAGAGAAACACAGCACGTCTAAAGGCTAGGGCCAGACTACGTGGCTGGGGTCGGGAACACGCTCCGGTAGTGATCTGACGACACTGCTTTTTGTGTCGGCTTTGCAATCGATGACCTCGTGCAGGGCAAGACCAACAGCCGATATATGCGAGATGCTGTGGCTTCCCTGCAACTCTCGGACTTCTTTATGCACGCATCTTGGCTCACATCGGGCCTCGATGGCATCATAGCACATCTTGGCTTTTATGCTGAATCGTCCAGGCACTCCGACAACTAATGACGAAGGAACTGGCTGATACTATGGTCGAGATTTCTGGGACATTTCTCATCTATCACAAGACAAAGCAGCTGAAGCCAGAACATACGGTTCGTAAGTTAATGTCGGACGCACACTGGTAGATGCTTCAGTGGTCGGACTCTTAAGAGGAGAAGATTGCGATCTGGAATTATAAGAAGAAACCGACATTGCAAAAGATTTCCGCATCATCACAGAGCAGGCCGAGTTTGCGCAGAGGTAAATGGACTGTGTAGGGGTACCAGAAAGCCTGGTACCCGCCAATTCTTCTCCTCCAGCTCATACGCAGAATGTTTTTGGGCTTAACACGCACGGGATGGTGGGGAGTATGCTTCTGCAGTATTTGCAGCCGATATATGCTTCCTGCAGAGCATCAACACGCCGCTCGTTCGGTGGCGGTGGTGATAGTATTACTTGAGACGATTTGGACACGCGTATGGACCACAGCGGCATCCCTTTTCTCCATGTATACAGAGTGCTGGGGATACTTTTCGGGTTTACAAGCTTCTCTCGGGGTCAGATTAGAGAGCCAGACCAACCAAGTCGATGCCAACTTGCACAGCAATAAGACTGTACCACGCTTTCAGGTCAGTCTCCGAAGATTGTCAACACCCATCGCTCAGGTGCACATCACCCTTGGCGCCCGTTAGACCAAGTCCATGCTTACTATGTCTCATCTTCATCACATTTTCGAGACCATCAGAAGCACATGGACCCTACTGCACTGAACCCTATTAGTATGGCACCAGATGCCGACCAGAACCTTGCCGCGTCTTTCCTCCAGCGGGCAATAGGCAACCCTGGCTGCCTCGGGTTTCCGGGTTGGCGTTTTATAAGCCGTAATAATGAGTCGAAAGGTGAAAACTCTGTGACTGAAGCTTCCCTTAGGCGTGCTGAGCCAATCGAGATGCTCATTCAGGCCGGGACTGTTATGGGCAGCGACGTGGCATCTCTCTGCCTTACCGGTTTCTCATTTATGCAATAGATCCGCCTATGGCCGACCTACTTCTTGAACGCGGCGCGGACGTTCTAGCGGGTATGCCATACAGAAGCCCGCTGAATCATGTAGCTACAATATAGCCAAGCTCCTCGCGGACCAGGTGGCGGACCTCGCATCTCCTTTGGCCAAGAGCAAAGTCATGCAACACTCCTTTAGTACCGCGCTTCTTCATATTGAGCCGAGCGTCACAGGCGTGAATAGATGGGAACAAGTTGACCTGACTACACTTCATGCATCATATCATTGCCTCAGTTTTCAGTGTGTCTGCATATCATGGAAGTATTGCTACGACATACGGGAATCATCAACGCGACGTCTAAGCCGGCCAACATATTTCATACCGCTACGCAACTTAGGACACTACAGAGTACCGTGCCCTCCTTACTACTAAGCTCCTACAACTTGGAGCTGATGTAAATGCCCTGGTACTCATCTCGTGATTCGGTCCTCTACACATCCATGCGGAACATGGCATGCGCTCCGCAAGCGTAGGGGGCCTTTTGGATGTATCGCTATAGAACGGTGCTGAACCTAATGCTCTAGAGAGCAATGGGATTTCCGCTTAAGACACCGCGCCAGATGATGTGAGCGGCAATATCTTCAAGCTCATAGGCCCCCTCATCTAGCAGACAACTTCTCAACGTTAGAGCTGATTCCGATGTTTGTAGTGAGCACAGCCAGACTCCTCTGTTCCATCAACAATGTCAGGCCAGGTCAAGATGGTGCGGCTTCTATACGAATATGGCGTCGGTTTAAACCCATCTCTGACGATGAGAAGACCGCCTTTTCTTGCGCGGTGAGGTTCGGGGCCGTCGACGTTGTGCCAGCCCTCCTCCGATAACGCCCTGACCCCCGCCACTGTGCTCACTCTGGTAGAGCAGTCCTGTACCACCACACAGTAATGTATAACGCCAGGAGCTACGATAGTACCATCACAGCCAGAATTGGGGAGTTGTTCATTGTACGCGGCACTAACTTCAATGCTAAACGTGCTACCGCGAAAGTCAACGAATTGTGCTAGTTCTAAATACGGGCAGCATCACCCGCGCTCAGGTGGGAGTCTGTCATCACTACAAACCACGCCCTGAGCTTTCGGCGTAAGAAGGAGTCACTTGTTTCCTGCGCGCGCTTGAACAACATCCTAGCATAGAGAGGCCACCTACTCACAGCGTCGGTGCGCTTGCAGACTGGGCGGAATACACATTATTGAACAAACTGACTCGAGGATAGGTGGTCTTGCAAGTCAAGTGTCATAGAGATTGTACCTAATGACTGCTAATTATGGAAAATCATCACGAGCCTGTACTCGCCGGTAATACTAGTCGCCCAGCAGCGGCAACCTCCTTCACAGCTTTGACTTGGGCTTGGTAACGACTCCGACACACTTGATCTCAATATTGGCGTTCATCGGAAGACTCTTAACAGCAACGCATCTACTACGATCAGCATTCTTATCAGAGCCATCACCCGGTTTACTTACGTTCTAGCAGGCTTGACATCACCCCAATACTCAGCATACACCTCGTTCATCTTGGCGTAATACTTCATGTCAGACAAGTAAATGTTGACCTCAATCACATCATTGAGGCTCGAGCCAGCTTCGTCGAGAATGGCGCCGAGGTTGGAAATAATTTGACGCTGAGATATCTCAATTAGCAATTGAATCTAGTTCTAGAGAGGAATTGACGTACTGTGTGAGCCTCGATGTCCCCGTCAATCATCTTCCCCGTCTTGGGGTCCATTGCGACGCCGCCGGATGTGAAGACGAAGCCATTGGTGATGATGGCCTGGTTCATCAAGCTTTGCGGCACAGCGGGGGCTTTTTTGGTAGAGACTGGTGTTCGTGTCATTTTGAGTAGCTTGTGTTCTGTTGATTGATGGTAGGTGAGACGTGAGGGAATGTCGAGATGAGGGCGATCGCGGGGTGTAGATCTGTCATCCGAAGACCATGGATATCCGACTGGAGCCGATGTCTTTCACTGCGCTATCATAAACGAACGAAATGCAGATGAGAGGCTTTGAGGGTTTATTTTATTGAGCGGATTTGTTACAAGAATCTTGTATGCATTTTATAGAATAGTATAGACGGGTTGTGATTGTAACATTTACTTCCTAATCAGCCAGTTTTAGCGCTTGGCCGAGATCGGACACGCAACCATGAGCTTCTGAGACTTTGTCCATTGATAAGAGGTGTGATATCAGCGTGTCATTATTTAGTATCCAATGCTGCAAAGGAGAATCGTAGACCTCGCGCACTCTAACACTGGCTAAATAAACAATACCGATGTGCTTCCCAAGCGTCTGTTCTAGGCTCCCACTGCAGTACTTCCTCATCCATAGATATCGACCAACAAGGAGTCAATATTACTGCCATCAGTAACTCCTCGGCAACTCAAGAACCTTCTCGCTGATATAGTTCAATATCATCTCCCTACTAACCGGCGCAATCCTCGGAACAAGACACTCCCTAAACCACCTCTCAACATCATACTCAACCGCATACCCCATCCCCCCAAGCGTCAACACCGCCCTCTCACACGCTGCAAACGCCGCTTCAGCAGCCATGTACTTTGCACTATTCGCCGCAACCCCAACCTCATCCTGTCTCACCTCTCCGCCCTCGTCGTACAGCCTCGCAGCGTGATACGTCGCTAGTTTCGCCGCTTCAAGCTTCATGTACGCATCGGCCAGCGGATGGGCGATCGCTTGGTTCAGCCCGATCTGTCGTTTGAACACAACGCGGGTTTTGGCGTAGGATGCTGCTTTGGTGAGGGCTGCGTAGCCGAGACCGAGGGCTTCGCCGGCGAGGAGGCAGCGCTCGGCGTTCATACCGTGGAGAATCATTTTGAAACCTTTGTTTTTGGCACCGATGAGGGATGAGGCGGGGATGGTGTAGTTGTCGAAGAATACTTCATTGGCGTCGACTGCCCTGCCGCCCATTTTCTTGATCCGTCGCATCTCGAGACCTGGTTGATCGCGGTTGAGATCAATGCAGAAGAGGGAGAGACCTTCGCTTGGCTTTGTGACCTTGTCTAGTGGTGTAGTCCTCGCGAGAAGGATCATCTTCGACGCTACTTGCGCACAGGTTATCCATATCTTCTGACCCGTGACGCTGAACGAACCATCAGAGTTCTCTTTCGCTGCCGTCTCCAGACGAAGCGTATCAAGCCCAGCGTTTGGTTCCGTGACTCCAAAGCACACTCTATACTCCCCCGACACAATCTTCGGAATAGTATCTTCTAATTGCTCCCTCGACCCAAATTTGGCAAGAGGTTGCGTCGCGTAGACATTAGCATGAATGCTCTGCGCACCCGCCATACCAGCCCCCGATTCAGCGATCGTCTGCATCATCATCGTAGCCTCTGAAATCCCTAAACCTGAACCCCCCAAGGATTCTGGAAGCGCAATACCAAGCCAGCCGGCTTTTGCGAGAGCAGCGTGAAACTCCTTTGGGTCTTGTTCATTTTGGTCATGGGACTGCCAGTATGTATTGGGAAATTCAGCGCATATCTTGCTGATGGCGTCGCGGACTGTTGTTTGATTGTCTGAGAAGCCGCTTAGGCTCATGAGATGTCTTGGGGGTGTTGTTGAGAAGGCGTGGCGTTGTGCTCGATGAGGTGGCGATGGGCGGAGGTGAATGAGGCATCGTGAAGCTAGTCGCGACATTTTGACAGTCGGGTTACGTATCATCCTGGGATCGAGTATTTGTTTCTTTACTGCTTTGTGATTTCAATGACAGATCGTAGTTCTAGTGACTAGAAGCAGTTGATTAAGCTTGATGATGTTGAAGTGAAGTGTTTCTTGTGTTGAATGATGATGCCGTGCGGAGAGCAGCTTGGGGAAAGGTGCCAAAAATACTCAACCGACAGTCCTCTCAATAACCACTAAGCTTACCCACGTACTTTTGTCAGCTCAGAACCCCTTCGCCAAGCCCGGAGGAGCAAGAGAGCTTCTGACACTGAATCAAAGCGCCAGAATTAATGGTCTCAAGTTCTCCTCAGAATACTGTGATAAGGTTGTGGGAGGTCAAAAGAGGCTTCAGCCCCCAGCGCACAAAGGTAAAGAACACCAATAAGCACATACGGGCAAGATACTCATTGCCCTGAGTCTCAGTACAAAGGCCCAAGTTTTCCTGTCTCTACCAGCCAAGGGATCATGGTCATGAGGTTCAAGACTTTCACTTATTTCCAACATCTAAATACCCTCTATAATACAACAAAATCACACTTTTCACGCCTCAATCTTGGACTTAACCCACTTCTCCAGACCGCCCTTGGCGATAATCTCCTGCACATTCGCAGGCAACTCTCCAACCTTTTGCTCCCACTGCTTTCCATCCTTCTCCGTGACGACAACCTTTGACCGCCTCACATCCCAGACAAACTTCCACCCCGTTCGTCGAGTAAGCGGCTTCTCGGTGTCGTTCTTGTACGTCTCGCGGAGACGCTCCACGAGACGTGGCACTTCGACGCCCATGAGCGCGTTGTTGATGCTGTTGCGGCTGAAGATGTTGCCGAAGCTGCCCGAGACCACGAGCGGGATCTTCTTAGCGAGGAGGGCGGTCGCGGCTTGTTCGCGGGATGAGCCGCAACCGAAGTTGAAGCCGGTGACGAGGATGTCGCCGGACTTGGCGATCTTGCCGAATTCTGTGTCGTAGTTCTCCATGCAGACTTCGGCCATTTTCTCCGTTGAGATGTTATCCTCGTATGTGTACTTGCCTACCAAGCTGTTAGTTAAGTCAGGGAATGAGGATGGCTGGACATACCCGGGTAGATGCCATCAGTGTTGATGTTATCGCTGTCGCAGAAGACAATCTCTCCCTCAACTTTCTCAGGGAAGCCAGGGAGGATCTCAGTCAACGACTCCTCCCCAGATGCAGCAGGGCTTGCTTCCTCAGCGGCACCCTCGGAGCTCTCAGCAGCGGCGATCAAAGCATCAGCCTCGTTGATGATCTTGTCAAGGGCATCCTCAATGGACAAAGCCTTGTCAGCAACAAAGTCACCGCTTCCCTCGCCGATGATGACCTTCTCAACACCCTCGGGCTTCTGGTACCAGCCAGGGCCAGCGATCTTGCCTTGGAGAGCACTTGCAGCAACGATCTCAGGGCTGGAGAGGTATGCCTTGGCTGAGGTAGAACCCATGCGGCCCTGAAAAGTGTTAGCTTTGGGTCATAGTTCAATGTTTAAGAGCTTCTTACCTTGAAGTTACGGTTACTGGCACTGATACCGACCTCGCCAGGCTCAAGGAGACCCTTGCCCAGGCCGATACATTGTCCACATCCTGAAATCATGGGGATGGCGCCGGCTTCAACCAAGACCTGCCAGTCTCCAGCCTCCTCTGCAATCTTTTGCTCAGGGATAGATGCCGCAGAGATGTAGAACTCGACACCTGGAGCAACCTTAGCAGGCTTGCCCTCTTTAGCAGCCTCACGGAAGACACGAGCAGCAGCAGCGATGTCAGAAGCTCGAGAGTTAGTGCAAGAAACGAGGTAAGCCTTGTTCACGGGGATGTTCTCGGCCTCGAGTTTGTGCAGGGGGGTGGCGACCTTGACGGAGTTGGGTCCAGAGACGATTGGTGATAGAGTTGAGAGGTTGAGGTACAGTTCTTTTGCATACTTGGCACCAGGGTCAGCAGACAGTCGGTTCTGATCGAGCTCATCGATCCTCTTGTGGTTGATGCGATCCTTTGACGAGCCGTTGAACATGGCATTAGTGGTGGCCTTGGCGCGGTACCATGAGATGAGTAAATCGTCGACAGGGAAGACGCCAGCGAGGGCACCCCACTCCGTTGTCATGTTGCTGATAGTCAAGCGTTCGTCGATGGTGAGGCCCTCACCACCAGCAAATTCGATGGCGTGGTTCAATACTTGATCATCGCGGAAGAGACCGCAAAGAGCAATGATGACGTCCTTACCCGTAACTCCAGGGGGAAGAATGCCAGTGAATGTGACCTTTGCAACGGGAGGAACTTGCCACCATGTCTGTCCTGTAGCCCAGACAGCGGCTGCATCTGTACGAACGACAGCAGTGCCGAGACATCCTACACCTACATGTGTGTTAGTAGCCTGAAATGCAACTTTGGCGGAACGCCTTACCTCCGTACATGTTCGAATGAGAGTCTGAGGCCACAGAAACACTTTGTGGCCAAGCATATCCTATCCGTGCGTTAGTAGACTATTTCGTTAAGCTAACCCAGTGGTTTCGTACCCTCTTCGATCATAATTTGGTGTCCAATCCCCCTTCCGGCGGGATAGTTTGTGATGCCATGCTTCTCGGCGAATTCACGAATTAAGGAGTACTTTCGAAGGTTGGCCTCTGCGCGGTTTGAGACGTCATGGTCGAGGGTGAACACTATTGGGGAGTTAGTGAGGCTATTCCCATAGCAAGGCTTAAGCATCATCTCCAGATAAGACTTGGACATCATCTCCAGACAAGATTTGGACGTCGTCTCCAGACAAGACGGATATCATCTCCAGAAGACTTGGATCCAGAAGACTTGGATTCCATCTCCAAGCAAGACGTAGACATCATATCCAGATAAGCCATAGATGTCATCTCCAGAACACATAGGTATCAACTCCATGCAAGACTTAGACGTTATCTCCAAACAAGACTTAGATATCATCTCCAGAAGACATGGATCCAGAAGACTTGTATATCATCCCCAAGCAAGGCGTATACATAATCTCCAGATGGGACTCTTGGATGTAATGTCCAGACGAGACATAAGTGCCATCTCCAGAAGACGTAGATGTCCCAGAAGACATAGATCCAGAAAACTTGGATATCATCTCCAGACAAGACTTGGACAGTATGTCTAAACAATACTTGGACGCCATCTCCACATATGGGGCAAAATCACTTACCAGGTTGACGAGGATCATGGATCTTGGAAGCACCGAGCCCAGTCACAAATTTCGACATGCTATTGGGAATCAGAATACAACCTTTTGTCGTCCAAGAGATGTCATACTTACACCGGAAATGAGTTATCATGTGTCATCATGTGCATCGGCCTTGGCGACGGTCAGTTCGTTCAATTGTGACTCGTCTGACAGAGTCGGGGGGCCTTACGAAAGTGCGATATAGTCCGATTGCTTAACTTTTTTGCCTGGAGGGAGTCCGACGGCATGTCTTTGCGCTATCTTTTCGACCAGAGTCTGAGGGTTTTCGATAACAGGAGCACGCTGCTGGTATTGGAATGCTGATGGAGTAGGGGTAGACGAATTCTCGAGTTGACTGTGGAAGGCATACTGGCGTTGGGCACTCGGCGACGTATACGCGCGGTGTTGTGTGGCGATTGCGATGGATCGAGAACGGGATATCGAGGTTCGAGTTTGTAGCCGCGCGGCCGCGACGGCGTTGAGAGCGACTGCTCTTCTCTATACAGAGTGTCAGAATCCGTTCGAAGACTCAAGGAAAGTGCGCAGGAGAGGATATACATACAAAAGCAACCATTGTGAAAGCTCAGTCAGATACCGAGAAAAAATACCATACCAGAAAGTCAATTCTGTATCGTGACGGCAACGGTGTCGGGTGGATGGAAAAGAGTGCGAGTTTTAGGTTGGGGATAGCTTCATGTTTTTTGTTTCCGAAGCCGGCCTCGGAGGGATGGGTCATAAAAAATTCCTGGGGAAATCTGAGCGGAATAATAATGGCAGCGATGTGATTGGTCGGAGATTGAATACCCTTGTACCCGGAACTTGACCGCCTGCCGAAAGTGGAGCTGGAGGTTTGACTACACCTCAAGAACAATTCGAGATGTTGAAGTTTAATTGCAAGACATGCCTCTCTTTTGGAGCTATAAAAGAAATGTTGCTCTACCTTTAGAAGATATTTAGTGATGCCATCCTAAGGTTATGCTAGAATATCCCAAGTTTAGGATCTCTAGTGTTTGGGTATTCGGGGACTGATACTTGTGGCGCCAACTTCACATGCCTGTGTGTAGACTAACCTGTAGCCTTGCGATCAGCAACAATCGGAAAAGTATATCGATAATATTCACAAGCAATTTCTGTTCAAAGTCAAGTCGTGAATTTTATCCACTTTCTGGAATATCGGCAACTTGACCATTTGGCCGATCACCAGCTGTATATCTGCTCACGTTCCCCTCCAAACTTCACCCCGCATCACTTACACAAGCCATCATGTCTCTCCGCAACCTCAAATCCACTGCCGCAGACGCAGCATCCCACCTACTTAAAACCTTCTCCAATAAATCCATCATCCGCCGTCAATTTCTCGACGCAAACCAACTGCAAAAACTAGCTCTTACACTTAATCGGCCAGTCCTGAACGGCAAAGACGTATCTGAGCAGCCGCCAATTGAAGGGACACCTGTACCACCAGGCTATCATCTCGTATACTTCACACCAAATGGAACAGAAGCTGAATTAGGCGCTGATGGGAGCGATACTACGTATAATGCCTCTAAGCCGTTCACGCGGAGGATGTGGGCTGGTGGTAAGATGACCTGGGCTAGTGATGTGTCGCTTCGTGTGGGTGATCAGGTCGAGGAGAAGACGACGTTGCTGAGCGCAACGCCGAAGAAGAGTCGATCAGCAGGGGAGATGGTCCTTGTGGAGGTTGAGAAGGAGTTTTGGGGGCCGAAGGGTTTGGCGTTGACGGATCGGAGGTCCTGGGTGTTTAGACCTGAGATTGACCCCAGTGCTGTGAGAGAGCAGCCCAGAGTGCTTGAAGGTGTTGTCCGTGGGCCGTCGGTCATCAGAGATTTGGATCTCAAGAGTGAAGGTAAGCTTCGCAGAAGATTGCAGACTGATATCGGCTAAGAGAACCAGGTGCCCCCATTAGAGAATTGCGCTGGTCACCAGTTGGCCTCTTCAGATTCTCAGCCCTTACCTTCAATGGACATATGATACACTACAACCAAGACTGGACCCGTAACGTTGAAGGTCATCCAGCTGAAGTTGTGCATGGGCCTCTCAACCTCATCAACCTGCTGGATTACTGGCGAGATATTCACGGCAATGGCGGAAGTCCAAGAGGTATCACATACAGGGCTCTGTCACCTCTGTATGCTGGTCAGACCTATAATATACGGACCTCAGCTATACATGACGCGGAACGGGGAAAGACTTGGGAAGTTCTCGTTGAGAAAGATGGGACGGTTTGTATGAAGAGTGAGATCACGGGCTAGATATCCTAGACTTAGGATGATTTAGCTAGATTTAGTAATAACTCACCATGAGCTTAGGATGAAATCTCCAGAAGTCTTCTAATCACAAATCATATGTCATCTTGATTCAGTGGCTAATCTTAGCGTAGAGTATAGCCCACACATTACAGGATAGGGGCACGGCCCCGGGTTCAAAAATGAGATCTCTCCTTTGCATACCTTTTTAGATCTCTTCACCTCAATCACACGATTAGCACATGCATGTGACGAAGCAAGCGTCTGCGTTAGTTCAACTCTCCAAAAGCGCCAGCCATGCAGAACAATATGCATTCCTCCGTCTAAACCCAATCGCTCTAGCATACAAATAAACTCTCTACTCTACTCTACGCTACGCTAACACAGCAACTTTTTTAAACAAGGAGCATGCGCGAAGGATCCTCAATGTACTTCTTGACAGTGTTCAAGAAGGTGACAGCCTCTCTGCCGTCAATGAGGCGGTGGTCGTAGGTCAAGCTGATGTACATCATCTACCAGAAATTAGTCTTGAACTATGGATTAAAGAGGAGCAAACTCACAGGTCGGATGACGGCCTCGCCCTTGATGGCGACGACTTCTTGGCGGATACCGTTCATGTTGAACACAGCGGCCTGGGGGTAGTTGATAACGGGAGTTCCAAACATGGAGCCGAAGATACCGGGGTTGCTGATGGAGAAGCTTCCACCCTCCATGTCCTCCATAGTAAGCTTGCCATCACGAGCCTGTACCCATTAGCATCATTCCCAC
Source organism: Fusarium fracticaudum (assembly GCA_003353625.1). NCBI lineage: Eukaryota > Fungi > Ascomycota > Sordariomycetes > Hypocreales > Nectriaceae > Fusarium > Fusarium fracticaudum. The sequence continues at coordinate 495,621 of PDNT01000009.1, forward strand.
CCATCACCACCATAAACGTACCTTCTTAGCAGCAGAGGCAACCTCCCTCTCCAACTCAACAATACTCAACTCATGTGTATTTCTCAACACAGGCGTAACCAAGCCCTTGGGCGCCGAAACGGCAATGCTCACATCAACATAATCGCGATACGTGATGATCTCCTTCTCAGTGTCGATCATGGCATTGATCTGGGGAACCTTTTGCGCAGCGAGGGTAGTGGCTTTTGTGAAAGCGCCCATGTAACCCAGACGAACGCCGTGCTCCTCCGCGACTTCTTCCTTGTACTTTGCGCGCCAGGCGATGATGTTGGTCATGTCGACTTCTTGGATGGTTGTTAGAGAGGCGCATGTGTTCTGGGATTGCTTGAGGCGCGCGGCGATGGTCTTGCGCATGCGTGTCATTTTCTCCTACAGATCCGGTCAGTTATGGGTAGGTGATTATGGCTGTGTGTGCGAAACACTTACGACTCGCTCGCCGCGGGAGGGACCGCTTGATGAACCCTGGACAGGAGGGCTGGGCTTGGACTCCTTGGGCGCGGGCTTCGATTCAGCAGGCTTTGAGGGCTTGGGAGCTTCAGCAGGAGCAGCTTGCTTCTCCTCGGCCTTGGGCTGCTCGGCAGGCTTTGACTCTTCCTTCTTAGGCTCCTCCTTAGGTTTTGACTCCTCGCCCTCGCTCTTCTTGACAGACCCAGCGTCCTCGCCCGTCACGATACGCGCAAGATCCTGACCGACAACAACAGTATCGCCCTCCTCAGCAAAGTACTCAGCAATAGCACCAGGCTCGCTAGCATTAACAAGAACATCAATCTTGTCCGTCTCAATGCTAGCAATCTCCTCATCCTGCTCAACCGCCTCGCCAATCTTCTTGGACAAGCTGGATAATGTTCCCTCGGTGATGGACTCTGCCATGGGAGGCACGGAGACGATATACGAGCCATTGAAGATGCTGGAGTTGCTGAAGAGTCGTCGTTGGGGATCGCGCTGGCAGAGGATGGCGCTGTGTGCGAGGCTGGCGCGGGAGATGGCGACGCGTGATAGGCCGGAGAGGCCTGTTGCGGCCTTCATGCGCATTAGTGAAGCCATTGTGAGGGTTTGGGGGGGGTTGAAGGTGGAAGGGATGGGGAAGGAATGGATCGTGGGGAATGGAAAACAAGTTCTGAATTTAGCGGGCCGAGCTTTGAAGGTATCGCACGGACTTGCAGTACCTTTGGAGATGTTTATACGGGCAAAAGGGGATGGTTCAACATTTACGGGATATAATAGCTAAACTTATTTTACTTCACCATTAATTGCTTCTTAAATTGATTGCGTTGCGGAATTGCAAGTATTAAAGCCAAATAGAATGTTTTGCAATACGTCACTTAGGTGAGGTTCACTTCGACATCAGCAACTTACAAGCACGCACCTTGAACCGCAAAAGATGTGGCCGTCGAGGAGCAGGAAAACTACCGACATTGAACCAGGGGTGCCAAAATAAACTGGTCTAAGAGCTTCCTAATTTATCCCAAGTTTACCTCAATCTTTTCCTCACTTAGCTTAGACGCCCCAAGTTTATTTACTTCCCTTTGATGCTTCGGTGAGTAAGCCTCTCCGTAAACTTCCCTCCCGCGGAACATGCGGAAGCACCCGGACGGTCGCCGGACATTGAAACCCGACACCAAAATTCGCTGAAAACTAACATCATGAGTAGCTCTACTAACCACTCAGAGGAGGACTATAATGATCGGTAAGCTTGGATCGCTCCATCGGCTTAACAATTGCAACGCCGAAAGCTCACGGCCAGAATGGGTTTGCGAAACATGTAATTCCTCATTTTGGACGACGGGCTCCGTACTTTGCGGAGCAAGCTGCGGCATTGTTCGGCATAACACCTTCACGTCATGTCATGCCTCAGGCATAAATATCCAAACTCGTGATATTTAACTCCCCAACGCCCAAGGCCTGGATGGACCTCTGGCTAATTCCGTGCAAGCGAATGCAGCTGGAATGCTAACAAGGTTGAGGCTGGCGGGCCGACACCGTTGAGCTGGTACAGAACCCAAGTTCGACCGCGCATGAAGCGACATGCAGATGACACAACATACGATACAATGGACGTTTTGCTTGACAATCAAGGTTCAGTTGGTATTTATCCAGTGGTATCTAAGGTAAAAAACGACTCAGCTTCGCTGATATCATATCCAAAACGCCGAGGGTCGCCGCCCTGTTTCATACACTATCGTCACGCCGTTGTACAGAAACAGCCGTCTCTTCGTCAACACGAATCCCCGTCTCGCTGCTCTCATAGTCCTTCGCAGATGTGTATTTTCTAAAGGGGTTTGATGTCGTGGTCTGTGTGCCGTGTGACCATTCGCCTAAGTCGTATAGATCTGGTGGGTTGTTGGAGAGTTCGTGTGTTGAGCTTCCGCCGTCGTTTTCGCCGGATCGCGTCTTGGATACGCTGGTGAGGCGGATACCGTTACTGAATGGTGCGCTGAAGGGGGCGCTGATTTGATTCGATTGACCTCCACTGTTGGAGGTGAGGAATGAGCCTGGGAGGATCTTGCGGGCGACTGGTCGAAGCATGGGGAGACAAGCTGTGAAAAGTCAGTACAGGTCGAAATTGCAGGTTGGGTATGGACATACCAGCAATTACGGCAAAATTGCACTCGGCGATTGACCAAGCATAGTGCAGTCCCATTTGTAGCGTCATCTCTTTTGAATCCGACTTGAACTTGAACGACTCAATCAGGACAAAAATGGAGGCCAAACAGGTCATGGCACCAAACGCAAACAACGCAATGACAGCAACCTTCTGACCCCTGGGTAAATGAAGTTTTCCGACTTCAATAGCGGGCAAAATAAGAATAGCGCAATCGATCAAAACATGCGTCAATACCGTCGAGAAGAAAAACGTCGATTCACGAATATGGCATTTTGCGTCCCTCGTTGCTTGGTCTCCATCCCACAAGGCTGTGAGTGGTAGGCATTGCAAGCACACCATGAATAGTCGCAGAAGAAACCACGCCACTGTGATGCATGACAGAACTTGGATGGGGATGCGGATATCGGAGAATTGAAAGAGTCGCCAGTAAAAGGCGAGGATGGCGAATTTCGAGAAGGCAATAGCAAAGGTGTAAGTGAAGCTCGTCGTCCACATATGTATCCACGCCAGTCGGTTTTTATCGTGAAACGTAAAGTCGTCTGTAAGTCCAACCTCCATTGGCTTTCCCAGTCCATCCTTGATCCATATCATCCCATTTGTCAACAAGGCCAATGAGCCCAACTTGAGCCATGTCAGAACACATCATATCCACGTGAGAGTTTAACATACCCAGCCAACAACGGCCAAAGCATCATCAATGCCATATCCAGCTTTCGTGATCTTCCTCGCAACAAGTCGAGCAATAAGAGCCAAGGTCGCAAGAGGAAGTGTTATGGCGGCCGAAGCAATGATATTGGGGGTATCATCCCTCATGATGCATCGTCGGTAGTATTCCTGAGGTGACAGAATGGAGCCCCCCGCAAAAAAAGCAACAACAATTGAGAAGCGGGATCCAGGTCAAGAAGAGAGAAATGGGGAAGTATTAAAGAGTCGATGGGGCAAGAAAAGCAGACCACCAGCTTGGCTAAGCATTTCCCCAGACACCGACTCATGAAAAACCGGACCATGGGCATAGATGGCCCAACGGTTAGGCTTGCGAGGCTTGAAACCATTTTGTTAGGGGGGGCAAAGGAAGAAAAAAACGCACTATCAACGCCCCTGGCGCCCCCCACGGGGAGAACTGATGCTCGTGATGATATCGACGTTGGGTCTGGGGAGTTTAGGAAACTTGACCCATTTTTGAACTCCACTGAAAACACAACGACAAGCGCTGTGATTAGACAGAATCAGGTGCTCAATAAGACGATCACCATTTTGACTCTTGTTTTTGGAGAATCGATATGACGATCCCAGTGGCGAAAAACTCTTCACCACCGCGGCAATTGAATGCTCAACTGTGAGGCATTGTTCTACCCTGGTTCATGCTGACTGTGAGCTGCCGCTTCTGGCGCTGTCATGGAACCACAATGTCACGCATTGATCGCCCGTTGCCTTGTCTTCAGCTCGGCTTCCATGGGTTCCAAGAAGCTTCAAACAACCTACCTATTCAGGCGTAGTTCAGCTCGACGCTTCAGTGAACCAATGATGATGTGAACCGCGACAAACAAGATGGTGTGGCTGCATTTCAATCAGCATCATGCATTGGATAATCATCCTGTAAAAAGAACGGTAATGCATGGCTCGCGATAGGGGTCTTGGCCCTTGCTACATGTAGCTTATCTCGAATTATGGATCTGGAAGCTTGGAGATAGAGCCAAGGAAGCTATTCGGACCTTTAACATCCAGGGCTGTGAATCCGCTAAGAGTTTTTTAACATCAACTTGCATATTCCGAGGCTGCCGACAGGTTGGGAATGTACTCGGTTGACAATGAGTTTGTAATCATCAAGAAAAGTTTGACTGAGAATATTTAAGCTACATAAAAATTGGACCGTTGCAGAACTTGTAAACTTAAATGTCTCGGGGAACTTTCTCGGGATGACGCGAGCCGTTGAACTCTGAAAGTGGGATCCCGAGTCTCTATCTGCTTACCAGCGTTGCAACTTCAAGGATCAAATTATTGAGGGCCATGTTCTGGATACGGACGAGATGCTCCTTTGATCAGCTCAAGGTCAATAAGTTCCACAGGGCTTATCTACCTAAGTTCCACAGTCGAGACCCTGAGGAGGATCTGTTTCTTGTTCGTTCTCATTGGTTATGACCGTAAACCCGGTTCATCCCCGGTGATGGCGCCTCACTCTTCAGCCCCATCTTCGGCAGACGCTCTGGACTCGGGGAAATTGTTAGTGAATGGCCCAGACATCACTCTCCGAGACTCAGCGTTTTGAGGGTAGAGGGCCGGGGAAGAAACAAGAGCTAGACACGTGTTTTTTTTTTTTTACTTAAAAATAAATCAATAATGTATTTGGCAAATCTAAAGACGGTCATATAAACCTCTTTATTTTTACTCTTGTCTTCGAAGTCCCGAGCTCAGGCTTAGGGTTCCATCATCTTAGTATGTGAATGCCGAAGCCCCCATTCTCGAGCTACGAAAAATGGCATCCCAGAAAATAGCTAGCTTGCAAACTTGCTTCCAGAAAATGGACATATGCCGGGTAATAGTAGTAAAACATGGTAATGCTGGCACGATTCAGCGTCATTACAACTCTCACTGGGAGTATATCAACAGGCTTAGGCTGAACTCATCATTATACCAAGTCTCGAACGTTCTAAAATGACAAAAACGACCAAGTAAACGCCTACGCTATGCATGACCATCGAGAATGTGACACCAATGTCGATAGCTCTTTATTCAGCATGCCCATTAATTCCACCCTTGATACCCTCCAGAATTCCAGACCATTGTCCGCCATGTCGGATCTTTGCCACATCAGAGAACTGATCGCACGCAATCTTGCGCATGACAAGCGTGTCCTTTGCCTTCTTATGCGTCTTTCCATTGCCGTGTAGAAGGTACTCCTCGAACCAGGCCTCCTCGGACTTATCAAAGGGCAAAAAGGTAAGTTGACTGGCCCGCTCAGAAAGCTCGTCGTGTGGACTGTCTAATACAGAGGCGACCAATTGACGGAAGAGCAACTCGCGAGTATGGGGAGATCGGGTTCGGGAGTAAAATAGCGCTTCTGGGATGTTGGTTTTCGCCATCGCACCGAAAAGAAGCTCAAGAGCAGCTGAGGTCTTCAATTTGGGCTGCACGGTGTAAAAGTATGACAGCGCAATGCTGTAGTCGCCATCCTGAGCAGACTGGACGAGCACGGTCATAATGTTGTCGGCAAAGTCGGGAGTCAGAGAGGGATGTGAAATGTACTCGAGCGCTCGCTGTAAAGTCCTGTCAGTCTTTGGTATCGGCAATCGAAAGCGCAATGCATACCGAGTATTCCTGACGATCCAGATACCACAGGCCCTTGATGAAGATTTGATATTTCTTGGGCATACCAGACGCATCCACGAATGCATCAGAGGCGCTCTCGCGGCCTGCTGTTAGGTCGAAATCAAGAAGGATGTAGTAGAAGATCGAGAACTTGTGCTGCATTGACATGCTGGATTCACAGATTTGCTGATGCAGTTGCTTCAACGCATTGTCGGTCTTGGGAGGGTAGATCTTGGCTGCAATCACGAGTTAGCAAGTCGCGATCAGTTCGTGAGACAAACATACCCTTTGCTATGCCCACAGCCCGTAGGACTCGATCAATGAAGAGAGCGCCATCAAATTCTTTGCGGGCGTGGTCGATGTCTCGCTGGGTCTCGCGATCGTACGGGTTCGCAAGACCCTCCGCGAAGACCTCGTGTAGGTTGGTGTAGTCAAACATTTTGGCGACGGGGATACTTGACTGTTGTCGTAACACAAGCCAATGTTTTGATAGCTCGTCAAGAGCTTCAAAGCTATCGCGAAACGGGCAATCAAGAATCCGTCGCGAGATCACGTGGTGAGAGTCGCCCCGCGGCCTGTGCCGGTACGTATTGTTTACACGACCGATTTGGACATTTCTAAACAAACCAACGCGGGGCGCAACCAATCTAATTTGTACAGCTTCCCTCGACACAACAACCCAGTCGACCTTGGCTACACCGACCCAAGCTGTCGCTTATTTGTACTATTCGTTGTTTGCATACACTCCTTCGCATTTTTCTCTTGTCTGTGACGAGAGTAATTCCTTCACAATGTCTTCCCCTGTTCGGCCAAGGCGCGCAACAAGGCGCACCGCCATTATCGATTCTGACGACGAAGACGATGTTTCCAACCGCTCTAGAGTCCAGGATGAGGAGGAGGACTTTGAACCTGAGAAGCCGGCGCCCCGGAGACAGACTCGTTCACGCAAATCGACGACTCCAGCGCCTACGCCTGCTGCTGCGCCGAAGCCGAGAGGACGTCCTAGAAAAGCGCCTACTCCAGCTGCTTCGGCAGAGCCCAGCGAACTTCTCGATGCTGATATGACATTAAAGGCAGAGGCGAGTTCTCCTGCAAAGGTTGCGTCGCCGCGTAAGCGCAAGAGTACAGCGAGATCATCGATCTCTTCAGTTCCCGACCTGGCCCCTCCTACACCGAAGCCAGATTCACCGACTGCTTCTCAGGAAGCTTCTGCACTGGCCGATATCACTGATTCTAGTGTGAATACTTCTGTTGTCGATAATACACAGGCAACTATCAAGCCGATCAAACCTATGGATACCATTATGGAGAAGCCAATGGATATTGTACTCAAGTCACGGACATTAGCTGTCCCTGTTGTTGAAGACACAACGCCCAAGTCTCGAATCGTTTTGACGCATCTTATACTCAACAACTTCAAGAGTTACGCTGGTCGACAAGAAGTTGGCCCCTTCCATGCCTCATTCTCATCCGTCGTCGGGCCCAACGGTTCCGGAAAGTCAAATGTTATCGATTCTCTGCTGTTCGTCTTCGGTTTCCGAGCTAGCAAGATGCGGCAGGGCAAGATCTCTGCTCTCATTCACAACTCGGCAAAATTTCCGAATTTGGACCATTGCGAGGTCGCCGTTTACTTCCAGGAGGTCATGGACCAGGTAAGGAAATATTGCTCTTTTGCGATCCTAGACTAACTTTCCCAGCCTGGTGGCGGCCATGAGGTTATCCCTAACTCCGAGCTCATCATTTCCCGAAAAGCCTTCAAGAACAACTCCAGTAAATATTACATCAATGGCAAAGAATCCAACTTTACGACAGTCACCACTCTCCTTCGCGATCGAGGTGTTGATCTTGACCACAAGCGATTCCTGATTCTCCAAGGTGAGGTCGAGTCGATTGCTCAGATGAAGGCCAAGGCTGGCAACGAACACGAAGACGGCCTCCTGGAATACCTCGAGGATATTATCGGTACCTCCAAGTACAAGGCGCCCATCGAAGAGTCTGCCACAGAGGTCGAGACCCTCAATGATGTCTGCATGGAAAAGAGCGGTCGCGTTCAGCACGTCGAGAAGGAAAAGAACAGCCTCGAAGACAAGAAGGACAAAGCGATCGCCTACATTCGCGACGAGAATGAGCTGGCGATGAAGCAATCTGCTCTTTACCAATTGTTCATTCACAAGTGCAATGAGAATATTGCTGTTACAGAGGAAGCTATTAGCCAAATGCAAGCTCAATTGGACGCCGAGCTGGAAAAGCACCATGGAGGCGAACAGATCATCAAGAGCCTCGAGAAGGACTACGCCAAGGGTGCTAAGGAGTTTGAAGCACAAGAGAAGTCAACACAAGCTTTGGTCAAGGAGATGGCCAAGTTTGAGCAGGAGCGTGTCAAGTTCGACGAGAAGCGAAAGTTCCTGGACGACAAGCGTAAGAAGCTTGAGAAGGCTATCGCTAACGCCGAAACGAACTCTGCCGAAGCCGACGAGACCATCGAGCAGTGTGGAGAGGAGATCGAGAACCGAACCCAGGAGATTGCGGAACTCGAGGAACAGATCCAGACTGCAGAGGCTGAACTTGCTCGAATTAGAGAGAGTCTGAAGGGCAAGACACAAGCCTTCTCAGATCAGATTGCCGCCAAGCAGAAATCTCTTGAACCTTGGAATGAGAAGATCAACCAGAAGCAGTCCGCCGTCGCTGTCGCTGAGAGTGAGCTCAATATCCTTCAAGAAAAGGCCAACGCCGGGGCTGTTGCCCTTCAAGACCTTGAGACCAAGATCGCTTCGATTGAGGAGGGCAAGACTGCTAAGCGCGCCGAGCTCAAGTCCTGTCAGGCCGAGAAGACTGAGCTTCTGGAGGAGGCGGAGAAAATGAAGTCGGAGCTCGCAGTCCTTTCTGAGCAGGAGCCCAAGATCCGCTCCAAGATCTCGAATGCGCGCCAAAAGGCTGACGAGGCCCGTTCAAGCTTGTCTAACACACAGGCTCGTGGCAACGTGCTCGCTGCCTTGATGCGCATGAAGGAGTCTGGCCGAATTGATGGCTTCCATGGACGTCTCGGTAACCTTGGTACGATTGATCAGAAGTACGATGTCGCCATCTCAACGGCTTGTGGTGCCCTCGACAACTTTGTCACTGAGACTGTCGAGGCTGGTCAGCAGTGTATCGAGTATTTGCGAAAAAACAACGTCGGACGTGGTAACTTTATCTGCTTGGACAAGCTGAGAGTTCGAGACATGTCGCCTATCCAGACACCCGAGAACGCTCCAAGATTGTTCGACCTCGTCACTGCCAAGGAAGACAAGTTCCGAGCTGCTTTCTACCACGCCATGCAAGATACTCTTGTCGCTGCCGACCTTGCCCAGGCGAACAGAATCGCATATGGCGCCAAGCGCTGGCGAGTAGTCACTCTTGATGGTGAGCTCATTGACAAGTCCGGTACCATGTCTGGTGGCGGCTCAACTGTCAAGAGAGGTCTCATGTCTTCCAAGCTCGTCTCGGACGTCAGCAAGGAGCAGGTCACCAAGTTTGAGAGTGATCGCGATGGCTGGGAACAAAAGTTCAAAGAATTCCAAGATTACCAACGCGAGTGCGAGACACGGCTCAGGGAGTTGGGCGAGCTGATTCCTCAGTTGGACACCAAGATGCAGAAGATTGGTCTTGAGATTCAGAGCGCGGAGCGAAACATCGCCGACATGCAACGACGCATGAAGGAAGTCAGCAAGGAGCACCAGCCCTCGGCCTCCGACAACAGTCGTATCGCTGCTCTGCAGAAAGAGATCGCAAAGCTCAATAAGGAGATCGAAAGACTTCACGAAGAGACGTCCAGCGTGGAGGATGAGATCAAGGCTCTGCAAGACAAGATCATGGAAGTTGGTGGTGAGAAGCTTCGTGCGCAAAGGGCCAAGGTCGATTCTATCAAGGAGGAGATCTCCTCTAACAATGAAGAGATCTCCAACGCTGAGGTCCGTAAGGTCAAGGCGGAGAAGCAGAAGATAAAGTTGGCGAAGGATCATGCGAAATCGTTCAAGGAGCTTGAGGCTGCTACTCGGGATCTTGAGAAGCTTGAGAACGACATCAACAACCAGGGCGAGAGAGCTGAAGAGCTTCAAGCGCAAGCTGAGGAGGCTGAAGAAGGATTGGCCGCTAAGAAGAAGGAGCTTAAGGCGCTCAAGAGCGAGCTCAACGAGAAGACAGCTGAGCTCAACGAGACAAGAGCGGTTGAGATTGAAATGCGCAACAAGCTTGAGGAGAACCAGAAGGCTCTTGTTGAGAATCAAGCACGACTTCGCCACTGGGACGATAAGCTGTCGAAGATTGTTCTGCAGAACATTGACGACCTTACTGGAGGCTCATCGGGCAGCCGCTCCAAGAAGCCCAAATCACAGCCCAAGCCTCAGACGGATGACGATGATGACATCGACATGGACGATGCCCCTCAGGATGATGTGGACATGACCGACGCTCCCCAAGAAGACGAAGAGCAAGAGGAGGATCAAGAAGAGGAAGAGGGCGAGGAGGAATCTGTCAATGGGCAGCCAAACGAGCTTCCGAGATACACACCCGACGAGCTCGCCGACATGAATGAGAGGACACTCAAGGGCGAGATTGCAGCTCTGGAGGAGAAGACTCAAAATGTCAACGTCGACCTCGGCGTCCTCGCTGAGTACCGAAGACGAGTGGAGGAGCACGCTGCTCGTGCCTCAGATCTCCAAACTGCCATTGAACAGCGAGATTCTGCCAAGAAGCGATGCGACGACCTGCGCCGTCTACGCTTAGAAGGTTTCATGGAAGGTTTCAGCGCCATTTCCCTCCGACTCAAGGAAATGTATCAGATGATCACCATGGGCGGCAACGCAGAGCTCGAACTCGTCGACAGCTTGGATCCCTTCAGCGAAGGTATCCTCTTCAGCGTCATGCCCCCCAAGAAGAGCTGGAAAAACATCAGTAACCTTTCCGGTGGTGAAAAGACACTCAGCAGTCTGGCTCTCGTCTTCGCTCTGCACCACTACAAGCCTACCCCTCTGTATGTCATGGACGAGATCGATGCTGCGCTGGATTTCAGAAACGTGAGTACTACCCTAACCCAAGACACTCGGCTACAGTTCGACCACAATCGCGTGGGCATTCCATATGCCTATCGTTCGCTCTCAATTCTGATTGAACCACTATGCTAACACTCAGCGCAGGTCTCGATCGTGGCAAACTACATCAAGGAGCGTACCAAGAACGCCCAGTTCATCGTCATCTCGCTGCGCAACAACATGTTTGAGCTTGCGGCGCGGTTGGTGGGTGTGTACAAGGTCAATCATATGACCAAGAGTGTCACTATTGAGAACAAGGACTATATCGCGAGACCGCCGGGACACTCGTCGCAGCAGCGCACGCAGGTTGGGGGTAATACGACGATATTGCCCTTTCGGTAAGGGGTGAGAGGCAGGGCTTGTATATGACGATGATGATGACTATGGATATGGCTTTGGCGGGTTATTCTAATGATATGGAGGCTAGATTTATGATATATCCAATGTTTGGTGTTTTCTGATATCTCTCATCTTTGACTTCTCCTCGACTCACCGATACAGAACTTCATCTACTCCCGTTGTGTCCAGCTAACATTCACATGCCACGTCACTCTCACTCATCTTCACTTTGCCATCTCCCATCACGCCGTGAGGAAGACTCAACCTGAACCTCGTCCTCCCCTCGTATCACCCTCGCGTCCCACGATTCAGGAACCAACTCCCGTGTCACCGAGCGCGTCTAGACCTGAAGACCTGGGACATTAAGGATCCCCAAGCGAACCCCTGCAGACACCCGCGCCCTTCGATCTCGCAGCCGTCGATGCCGTGCCACGCACCAAGTGCCGGTCGTTCTCGGCTCTGCATATGTGTCTTGCACGTCAACGATGTTGTGTCTCGGCAGATTATACGTGGGCGGCCTCGACATTGGGATATGGCTGCTGTACGTCCTATAAGTAACGCCTACAATCAAGGCAAGCTTTGGCTGTTCTCGTTCATCGCTATACACTCGTTTACGCATCATGTTGATGCTACTCCCTCTTGTCGTTCACTTGGTCACTGCTTTTCCGGCAAACTGGAACGAATCGATCGCTTGTCCTCATGATGATCTTTACTCGTCGCTCATTCGAGATGATGGCGAGTTTTGTTCGAGTGTTCTTGAGGGGAATCACTGCGGTGCGGGATATAGTACGCCTGTGGAGTATGTGAGGTATAATCAGACTAGGATAGCTTCATATGTGAGTGGTTCGTGATGAGTTTGGATGATTGCTTATGAGTTACAGTGTGAATGTATTGTGACGAGTGCGAGTTTTAGCACTACGGAGTCTAGGACGAGGGGATACTCGGATTCGACAGAGGCATCGGTGGGACAGCCTGCGTCGGGGACGTATGCTGAGACGACGACTGGGGGAGGGTATTCGACGACTAAAGGGTCTTGGAATCAGACTGCAGCGTCTGGTGGAGAGACAACAGCACGAGAGACGACAGGAGATAGCCCGAGAACATCCTACACCAAAAGCAGCAATCCAACCACAGCATCAACCAGGGAAAGCGCCACAAGATCAGATTCGGCAGCTTCATGGAACACCACCACAGAGTCACCAGCAGATACACAAGGTCCCTTCTCAGTTTCCTTCTCAAGCCGAGACCGAGCATCTACTTCATCGTCTGGCAACGGTACCCAAAGTCTCTCGGGTGTAACATCACAAGGATCGACCCATTCATCTGGAATGACGAGATCTGGCGCTACAAGCGATTCGCTACCGTGGTCGATTCCCGGCAACTCGACGTCGAGTCCTGTGGAGAGTGGGACACGTCTGACGGGAACTCTGACGGGGTGGAACTCGAGTATTACTGCCCCCAGCGGCGGTATTTCTGGGACAGGACCTCTCCCTACTGATTCGGGGCCTAAGGTGTCTGTGACCACTGGTTCTGGGACGACTGGTGGGAGTGTAGGTCCAGGTTGGAATACGACTTTGGTCCCAACAATGAATGGTTCGATTCCAACTGTCAGTCTCTCAAGTGGGAGTTTTATACCGTTTCCAACAGGGTCGGACAACACTAGTTCTAGAAGTTCATCGAGTGGTAGCGTGGCTCCAAATTGGAACGCCACGTCTACCTCGAGAGGCAATGGCTCAGTTCCTACAGTCAGTATCTCCAGCGAAACTTTCGTACCCTTCCCTACAGCGTCTGGGGCCTCGTCTAGTGGCACAACAGGGCCAAGCTGGAATGGAACTACCTCCGCTTCGATGGGCAATGGCTCCGTTCCTACGGCCAGTATCTTCAGTGGGACTTTCGTCCCGTTTCCAACGGCCTCGGTCTCCACAAGCTCTAGTGGTTCATCAAGCGGAAGTGTAGGTCCAAGTTGGAATGGCACCACGTCGAGAGGGAATGGCTCGGTACCGACAGTTAGTATCTCGAGTGGCACATTCGTTCCGTTTCCAACCTTGTCGCTACCAAGCCAAGCAAGCTCGGGGAGCAGCTTCGGACCCAGCTGGAATAGCACGTCTCTTCCGTCTGGGGGAAACACGTCGGCACCAGTTACTAGTACTTCCAGTGGGAGCTTGGTGCCTTTTCCAACGTCTTCGGGCGGCATCACTTCAGGGAGCAATGTCGGCCCGAGCTGGAACAGTACCTCTCTTCCTCCTAGTGGTAACACCTCGTTACCGACCATCAGTGCTTCGACTTCAGCGCAACGCTCCTCCGCAGAGATCACTTCGGGCAGTAGCTTAGGTCCAAGTTGGAACATTACTTCCCTCACATCAGGTGGTAATGTATCGGTACCAACGGTGAGCATATCGAGTAGGTCATCAGCACCATTCCCGGGTTCATCATCCTCGGTAGAGGCTACAACAGGGAGCAGTTTGTCTCCAAGTTGGAACACCACTTCTGTGTCTTCGGGTGGCAATACCTCGATACCGACTACCAGCACCTCCAGCGGATCATTTGTCCCGTTGCCGACAGCATCCCTTTCAAGTTCAGCATCAGGGAGTAGTGTCTCGCCAAGCTGGAACGCCACGTCTCTGCCTCCTGGTGGTAACACCTCAGTACCAACCATGAGTACTACCAGCGAGTCCTTCATACCGTTTCCGACGGTATCGCCACCAAGTCAATTCTCGTCAGCTGAGGCAGCATCGGGCAGCAACATCTCACCAAGCTGGAATAGCACTTCCCTACCATCCGGTGGCGACGTGACTATACCAACCATCAGTATATCATCGTCGCAAACCTTTGTCCCATTTCCAACTCAGCCTTTCCCAAGCGATACTCTCGCGACAGGCCCCGAGACAAGTGGTAATCAGTTCCCAAATCGGAACAGCACTACCGCAACAGCGGTCAATTTCACTATACCATCCATCGGTATAACTCGAGGTGGGACGTTGCCGTTCCCAACCCTGCCGCTGCCGAGTGAGTCGATCACAACTGAGTCTGGGATTGAAACAACCTCAGTGCCAGGTAGCAGCGCAGTTCCGAGCTGGAATGGCACCACTTCTGCGCCTGGAGGTAATGTCTCGGTCCCAACGATCAGTGTATCGCAGACAGGGACTTCATCGCTGGTTCCGTTCCCAAGTGTATCTTTGCCGACAGTATCTCAAGCAACGTCAGGGTCGGCCCGAAGTGACACTGTGTCTGGTTGGAACACAACAACTGAGAGTTCTGAAGGCTCTGCCTCGATTAGGACAGTCGACTCTTCTGGTTCTGGTTCAATTGTGACTCTCCCGACAGAGTCAGAAGCTCTTACCAGTTCTCAGAGCGGTGGCGTTGGTTGGAACATCACATCGTCCATCTCAGGCATCGTCTCCCTCCCAACCATCAGTGTACCAACCTCTGAAATTCCAACTCTGCCTTTTCCAACAGTCTCAACCGACATCCCCAGCACTACCGTCAGCGAAAGTGTTATCCCTAGCGGTGACACTACGGGGTCTGCGCCTGGGAGTACCGGAACCGTTACATCCTTCTCGAGTCCTATGGCTGCAACTTCAACGTCCAGCGCCTCCAACGGTCCCGCGTCACCAGGTAGTAACGCAACAACAACTGGCGTCCCTGAGTTCCCTGCCGCAAATTTCACCCACGTTACACGCACCGCCGCCATCTCGCAAGAAACATGCTACACTCTCCCCAACCCAGACGGTGATTCGACCCGCCGAGCGTTGCTGTACAACGCGAGACTTCGAGAAGACAACGTCTCGATCCCTATTCCATACATCGAGTCTGTTGAGTTTGAGAAGGATGGCATTAATCCATTGTATCTCACTGTTCGCGATGAACAAGGTGGGATCTACTATGTCGACATTTCTCATCGGGGCAGACTTTCCGTCGTTGATACTCATGGGTATTTGGTCACGCTTGATGCTGAGGGGATTCACTTCTCGGGCAGTAACTGCACGTACGACATATCGATCTCGATTGACGATATGTACGAGCAGATTGCCGACTTGGCGGGTGTACAATGTGCTGCACTCAAACGCAAGCGCGCCGAGGACTTGGACTTCAGTCAGGTTCTGTACCTGCATGACCAATGCGGGAATCCCGTTGACAGGTCGGTCAGACAGTATCCCCAGCTTCTTGTAGGCGATACAGTCTGTGCCGATGTCGCTGTTGATAATGAAACTGGCCGCTGGGACTTTGAGTGTACGTTTCCGGGATCAGAGTCTGGCTCCTTGAGATGTCAGTTGGCTATCAAGAATAAGGTCGTCGACTTCATCAGCACAGATCCATTCGGCGGCGCATGTCCAGACCTGTCCACTGTCGTCACCACGCTCGAACAATCAGGACAAGACATTGTTGACCCTGAACAGCTTCGCAAAGACCTTGCCAATCAGGGTCTGTCGAGCAGCAGAGCAAAGCAAGAGGCTGATGCCGCTGTGACTGCGTACACCCAGCTCTGGCAGGCTCTCGGAGCAATCTTCACCAAGAATACAGATACTTCACAGGGTGCGTTGGAAGATTACATCAACATATACAACACCCACCGAAGTTTCGAAAACGACATCTGCCAGTCCCTCCACGAAGGCGAAATCCCCCTCAACTTAACCCTCATCGCCGGCGCAACAAGCATACCCGCCATAACAACCCTCAACTGGGCCCCCGAGACAACAAAACCCTACAACATCACCGTCCAGGACTCATCACGCATCGCCTGCTGTCCCAACAGCGCTGTCGCAGAGGGAGAAGGCGCTACATGTTCGTATCCCCGCGACGCCATCATCCCCGGCACAGGGTGCGTGTGCGGTAAGAGTGCTGCGGGTGTAGGCATTGCGTTTGAGTGGACGGAGTGTACGAATTACAAGGGGAGCTGTGAAGCGGATGGGGATTGCGGGGATGGGTATTTGTGCCTAACGGGAAGTTGTTGTGGTGGCGGTGTTTGTGTTGATGCGTTTGCTTGTTCGGAGAATGGCACGGATTTGGTGCAGCAGTTTGATGGAGGGTTTTAGGGTAGATTGGGGGTATATTATTGAGAGAGCAATCAGCCACGCAATGAGGAGTAATTCGTTGGATAACTCTATTTAGACATCGTCGGTTTGTTCGAGACTCATTTAATGTGTCGATTGACTTTCATCGTCCAACAGACGTGCGCAATGGGTTGAATATCGTAGGGATGTCTCTCGAACTTGGATGTGACTTCATCCTACTAGTCTGTAGAGTCCACCACAATAAACTGTTAGCACTTTAATTACAGCACATTACCACAAAATACATACACAAATAAACTGACAGCCTCTAAACGATAACCAGATGTGCCCGAAGCAATGGAAGACATCAAATGTCAGTCAATTGGGCCGTAGCATACCGGCAAGACAAATCTGACAACAGACTACACAATGAGGTCAATTCAACGCACATCTACAAAAGGTCATCGGAAGCGACGTGACACTCGGTCACATACATTCAACTTCAAGACTAAACAGTCACATCAATCACACAGAGCAAAGAGAGGAACAAGTAAGTGTTTGTCAATGACGTGTGGACATCAAACGTCGTCCGATTCAATTTTGGAATCTCTTAGACTCATAATCCCAGAGGTATTCATCCCATCCGTTATTTTTTGAATGATGCTATCATAACCGGACTCCATCCCAAGACAAGCGATATCAACCCATTTAAGCCTTAGGGGCAGTAGGGACGATCTTCTTGCCGTCCTTGTTGTAGCGGACGCGAGGGGGAGGGGCACGGTTGCGTCGGCCAACGACGGATCGGACGCTATAACATTCTGGTCAGCTCAAATTCGGCAGGGAGAAACGTACTGGGAGTGTGGGCATCAACTGAGCAGGGAGTGTGTATGGTTTCAAAAGTACTCCAAGGCTCATCTGAAGCACATACGCAACCAGGGCGCAGTTGTCACACTCCCGGGGAGGACAACGTACCGGACAATCTTGCCGTGAATGGCGCAAGAGACGCAGTACTGCAGCTTCAGGTACATCTTGGGCACGGTGTACTCCGCGAAGACGGAGGCATCCGAGATGTCACCTGTGAATTGAATTATAAGCGAAAAGTTGGGACAAGAAGCGAGGGAGAAAGACGTACGAATAGCAGCAGACTCAACCATGTTGCGGATGGTGAATCTCTTGATCGCCTTGTCCTTGGGGGTGCATCGCGAGCAGTTGCTGCATCGGATGGGCTTGACGTGGCCGCGGCCCTTCTTGTTTCGGCCGCTGTAAAAAGCTTGTCAGCATTTTGTTCAGAGTATGCGTTCAATCGTTGTCGAGCATCATCGCGACAGTTGGTGTTGTTTCGTCTCCGTCGGCGATGATGGTGTGCGATGCGATTGCAGGCGGAGGGAGGCAGGGAGGGGGGAAGTCGTACTTGTTCTTTCTCTTCTTGACCATTTTGACGGTTGCTGCTGATGTAAATATTCAGGTCCACGCAAGTGAAGAGAAAAGGAAAAGAAGAAGAGAAGAGGCGCTCTCTTGAAATGTGCGTTTAGTCGATTGACGTTGAGGGCCAGTCCACTTTTTTCGGGTTGGTTTGGTGGGCAGGTGGCTAGGGCAAAGGACGCCGGGATCTCAAGCCTGCAGACGCTGAGGTCAGCGGGATCCACCGCACCAGTTGGAACCAAAAAAGTGAAAACCCTGAATCATGTGACCAGTCTCCACTGGATGGACTGGTTGTTTTCTGAACGAGCGCTGCCCTCCACCAAAAGTCGATCTTCTTCAACCCCAATTCGCACCATCTGAGGATTGCTTAGGAAGGCAATAGTTCTTATTGTCGAGGTACGTCTGAAAGATGCTGCAAATACCCGTCTCTGTGAGGGCTTCATTGCCTTTCACTTGAGGATTGCTCTTTTGTTATATCGAATCGCAATTCTCTCTGCGCGCACAACTCGACGCTTTTTATTATCGACTTTGAGCAGCCACGCCGTTCATCTTCGAGAAGAAAAAAACTCGAGATGTTGCACGCACAAAAACGAGACAGCACTCCGCCCGACGCAGCCGGACACTTTGTGCTTCACACACTTGAGAACCTGGATTCTAACCGTCTCAGTTAGGCAAGATGCAGATTTTCGTCAAGACCCTCACGGGGAAGACGATCACCCTTGAGGTGGAGTCTTCCGACACCATCGACAACGTCAAGTCCAAGATCCAGGACAAGGAGGGCATCCCCCCCGACCAGCAGCGCCTCATCTTTGCTGGCAAGCAGCTCGAGGATGGCCGCACCCTGAGCGACTACAACATCCAGAAGGAGTCCACCCTCCACCTGGTCCTCCGCCTCCGTGGTGGTATGGCCAAGAAGCGCAAGAAGAAGGTCTACAGCACCCCCAAGAAGATCAAGCACAAGCGCAAGAAGACCAAGCTGGCTGTTCTCAAGTACTACAAGGTCGACTCCGACGGTAAGATCGAGCGACTTCGACGCGAGTGCCCCGCCGACACCGTAAGTTTTACACCTGCATTCCATGAATTGTATCAAATGGAAACTGACCGTTTCAGTGCGGCGCTGGTGTCTTCATGGCTGCCATGCAGGACCGCCAGTACTGTGGTCGCTGCCACCTCACCTACGTCTTCGACAAGCAATAAATGCATGACCAAGGGATTTGAATTGGGATTGATGACGGATCGGATTGGGTGCCAAAAACGGGCGTTGACGGGCTTTTGTAGCATAAAGCACATCCGGTTTCTGAGATAATGCATGCTTGATTGAGACGACAAACTTGTTAAATTACACATCCCGTTCTTTCCTGTGACTTTGCTTGTACCTGAACATCTCTGTCTGCTTTTCATGGTGATTTGCCACTTAGACCTGCACCAAAATTCGCAGTCAGGAATGTCCTTTGTGCGGTACCATTATGGCCTACTCTACAATGCCCCAAGTCATTGCAAAATTGCCAATACCCTTGCAACTATCATCCATATCAATCCTTATCAGTTGAATTTCGCAGCCTCGCATGAATTTCTTGGTGTCCACTGGTGAAATTTTCATCTCGCCAGAGCCTCGTTTGCCCTGGTGGGGCACGTCGTCAACACCAAGCGATCGGACAAGGATGGGCCGAGAGCACAGCAGAAGCATACGAAAGTTACAATGAATGCCACTTGTTGACTCCTGAGCCTGTATTTTCATGCACCACCGACCATAGTGTCTTCATCACCACGAGAGCATACACGCACTACTGTCCTACATTCACATTCCTTTGGCGACAAACGCAGTCTTCAGTGAATTTGCATGTTTTTGTAAACAAAGGGTATGAGTTTTCCCTCGTAGTGAAAAACAGTCTTTTACAATCAAGCCAAATGCCCTCAAACGCCCAAAAGCCATAAGCCAGAGATCAAGATCCTACAAAAACTCCTCAAACAGTTGCGCAAGGGCCCTGGAAGCAAGTCTCCCGCGTGCCATCCATCGCTGTCGCCGGGGGCGATGCTTCTGTTGGAGCGAGTCGTTTGAGACTCCGCGCGAGGAGATTTTGCTGGGCGGGAGACGTTGAACCAGAGTCCGACTTACCCTTGCGCAACGTCTATCATGACTGAAGATGCATCTCCCATTATCCGTGTTCCTGGAACGCTCTGTCGAAGAGACAGCATAAACCAGACGCTCTCAAACAATAGGAAGAGCTCTACTCGTCATCCGCAGCCTTGGACTTTCTCTTCTTCTTCTTTTTCTTCTCGCCGTCTTCCTTCACGGGTTCGGCATCCTCCTCGTCCCGCTTGCGCTTCTCCTTCTTGTCCTTCTTCTCTTTCTTTTCCTTCTTCTCCTTCTTGTCTTTCTTGGACTTCTTGGTCTCGGGCTCAGGAGCGTCAGCCATCTCCTCGTCGGAGCCAGCATTATCACCGTCGTCAAGGAGGTCCATAACACCCTTCTGTAAAATAGTTAGCGTCGATCAGTCATTGCGCCTCGGGTACACATACCATGACATCGGTGTTCTTGGCGGGCTTCTTGCCAGTGGCGTAAAACTCTAATCGGTCCTCAACCTGCTGCTTGAGAGCCTCACCAAAGCGGGTTGAAGGCTCCTCGGAGAAGTTGTCGATACGACTGGCCATACTGCACTTGTTGGCAAGGTATCGAGAGATGCGACCCTTGTTCTTGGGACCAGCCTTGCCAATGAAGCTGCTATGGTAGATGAGACCGTACTTGGGGGTGTTGCTCTTGGTCTTGAGAGCACGGAAAAGAGCCTTCTCGGCACCGAGAATCTGGAGAGTAGAGGCAGGGTACTTGGAGAGGTTGGTCAGAGAACCAGCGTGAGAGATGAGGCGGGCGGCAACGGGAGTGCCAATGAGAGTCTGCAGGTTGGGGGCGATGTCGGACATCTTCTTCTCGAGGTAGGCGGAGGTGGACTTGCGGTTGTCGGCCTGCTTGACAACAGCCTCAGCGAAGCCGTGGACAATCTCGAGATCAGCAGCAGAGATGTCGAGACCCATGGAGACCTTGGCGGCGTCAATGATAGCCTGGGCCTTCTCACCATCCTCACCAACGAGGGCGGCAATGTCGTGGAGCTTCTCATCGTTCAAGCTCTTCTTATCGCCAATGGCCAGAACAAGCTTGCAGTAGGTGTAGTTGTCGGAGACAATCTTGATCAGCTCAGGGAAGTGCCAGCCGTACCACTCGCGAACGCGCATATAGAACTGGTTGACGCCCTTGTCCTGGAAGTCGATGGTCGCGCTAGCCTGGATGATGTGGTTGTCATTGCGGGTGACGCTGAACTTGACCTTGGCACGGGAGTAGGCGTGACCCATACCCAGACCGGCCTTCTCAACATCGCCGTACTTGAGTCCGCCGAGAAGCTTGTCGGCGTGGAGTCGGATACCGCGAATAACGTCGCCGACAATGTCAGAGGTATCGGCAGTCTCGCACTCGAGGCCGGGGAAGAGGCCCTTGATCGCGCCAGCAAGGTTCTTCTCGGAAACACCAAGGACAACCTTGGTCTTCTTGCCGCTGGTCTGGGGGAGGTTGAGTTCGAGGACAGACTTGAGGTAGTCCGAGACGATACCCTCAGAGACGAGGTTAATGTTCTCAAGAGCCTCGACGTGGCCCCTTTTTTGAAGTGTCAGTTATCGCGCATCCATCAGCATCGCACACCCGAGTTGCAAATACCTGAAAGGGCTGAAGTTGGCCAGCTTAACCATCTTGCCGAACTTGGCGAGATCGTTGGCGGCGGCCTGAGTCTCCTTCAATTTCAGGCCCACCGCATCCTGCTGATGCACCACCTTGAAGAGGGCATAGCCCACGGGGGATTCGTATAGAGCGTAGTCGATGTGCGACATCTTGTCGTTCCCTACCGGTGCCGCAATTGGGAATGATTCCACGTCGAATGGGTTTGGTGATGGCTCGAGGCTTAAGATTTTCACACTTTTTTTCCAGGTGGAAATTTTCTGGCAGCTTGCGCACGGACCAGTTGAGGCTGGTGTGGCTAGTGAATGGTCACGTGGATGGTCTCTCCTCATCGATTGATGAGACTGTAGATATCATGGATGCATGCAGGAGGATCTATAAACTTAATATTGTGTTTTATTGATTCTTCTTGAGGCCGTGATTTATTCATATTGTTCGTTTACTTATGTTATTTCGTTGCAAGTGAGCGCTCGTTCAACACCAACACTCATCTTACTCCCTGACCCGCCAAATCCACTTCGCCTCAATTGTTTGGGAACCCATTTCGCAAGTTATCATACTTGGTCGCAGGATATTCGATGCAATTATCCTGTCTCATGAGCGCGCCCTGTCCACCAAACCCATTCACAACCGTCGTGATCAAGCTCTGATCACCAGTCTTGTCTGCACTGCTCTCCCACCACATTGCACCGCCGAGCTTCCACTTCTTGACATACTCGGCCTTGTCCCACGCAACTCGCGGTGTGTCGTATGTGACCATGGTTCGTGTCTGAGGGTTGTAACAGTAGCTTGCACAGCACCCTCTATCCCCATACTCTGTAGCGCCCTCGAGGGGAAGTTTCTTGTAGTCGTGAACACCAGCCTCCCAGGTTCCTTCACCGGTGCCTTGGTAGGGGCGGCCTGGGCCATCGGTGTTCTGGAAAGCTCGGCCGTAGAGGGGCATGCCGAGAACGATCTTTCCTGGGGACACGCCACTGCGAACGTAGAAGTCAATGGCGGCCGATGTAGAGAAGGGTGTTGATTGGGGATTGTCGGGAGATGGGTACAGGTTCGCCTGGTGGCCCGCAACAGAGTCCCAAGATCCAGCATAGTCGTAGGCCATGAGGTTCCAGAAATCAAGATATCGATCCATGCCGCGGATGTCGAGCTGCTGGAAGTTTTTCGCACCAGCAGGGCAAGCAACGGTCAGTTCGAAATGGTAAGGCTGGCTCAAAGTCTGAGCATAAGCATCCATCTCACGTCGAACGGCAGCAAGCAGCTCAACGTAGTCTCTAGCCTCGCCTTCATTCTGAGGGTACTCCCAATCAATGTCGATTCCGTCAAATCCGAGGTTCTTGAGAAGGTCAACGCAGCTCTTGGCGAAGGTATCGCGTCCTTGGGGCGTGCTGGCAGGAGCTTTGAAGTTGCTGCTGTAGGTCCAACCTCCGACACTGAGAAGAACCTTGAGGTTGCGGTTACGGCGCTTGAGAAGGTTGAGCTGCTTCATGCAGCCGTATAAATTGGTGCCTTGGTCATTCCAGGAGTCGCCGTCCCAGTGAATGTCGGTATCAGCCCATGAGTCGGTGAGATGGCTGATCATGTTAGCGGGGCTACATTGAGATGAGAGTTGAATGCAACTTACACTTCGCCAGAGTCGCTTCGGACATTGGCGAATGAGTAGAGAACATGTGTGAGGTTCTCAACGGGAAGATCTTGAGGACGATGCTTTCGGGCATAAATGGCCCTGTTCTAATTAGCTAGGTTCAATGTCTTGGTGCAGGGTAGTTTCATACCAGTTGACAAAGTAAGCGACGGTGCGGAAACCTTCAGGACCACCACCCATTTTGAGTGAAGTAATAGATGTAAAAGTACTTGGTAAAAATACTGCGATCGAAGCAGTGAGAACGGAGGCTATAAGAAGGACACTTGACCAGGTACAATACCCAGCTCGTTGTCTCTGTGGAATATCCGTGATGATGGAGGGGCACTTGGAGGGGCTGAATGTGGGGAATCACTCCAGCTTTAAAGAACAAGTGAATAACGATTCGAATCGATGAGTGTTTGAGGATGTAGCAAACAAATAGTCAGATATAAGAAACGTGGAGGCATCCAAGCCTCTTACTCAGCTTTTGGCCGAACCAGTTTCAGCTCTTCATGTCCAACTTCCAATCCATGTTTTTGCGTCGTCATCTGCGGCTTGACTTGCTTTGGGGCCAAGAGTGGCGGTGCTAAATCGTGGCAATGCTGCTGTGTACCTGGCTATAGGTAAGAATTCGATGGGGAACGACAGAAATAACTCCACAGCTGTAGACGGGGATTAGGAAGCGTCTGCCAGCTTGTTTTTAGCACCCTGCCTCAGCTTCCCCAGTCTTTTTTGCGTCCTGAAGCCTGGGCAGCTGGGGTAAATGCATGAGCTAGACAACGCACCAGAAGACGGGACTGAACGGCATTGGCAGCTTGGCAGATCAGTCTTAGAATACCTAGCTCAAATACTTCACTATTGCTGACTTTAAACTGTTAAAGAAAGACGTAAATTGTGATACTGAATCTTTGTGTCTCTATGTAAATAGTCGTAACGTCGTTGAATATCCCTGCGCCAGGGTATCAAAACACAAACAAGAAATCCTCATTCTCCAAATCCGTGATATCACCAAAACCTTTATCTTCATCCTTCCGATCCGCCCTGTCCCCTTCCAAATCTCCCACCTCGGCAACCCTGCCATCCTCATTATCTTCCGCCTCACGCAGCACCCCTCCACGCAATGATCTCTCCATGTGTTCTATCCTCTCCGCTTCTTCGGCCGTCTCCAGACTTCGATCAACAAGCACGGCACTCTTTCCAAGGGCGACTCGGCGCTGGCTGTGAAGGCGGTTCAAGCGAGCGAGGTGCAGCGAAGTTACCACTACGAGAGCGATAACGACTATGTAGAGTGCGAGGTTGGAGCGAAGACCGCGGGTGTAGGCTGGTGCTTCATCGGGGGAGTAAAGGAGAGGACCAACGATGTTGCCGGCTGAGGCGCTGATGAAGATGAGTGCTGATGTGGACTTGCGCTTTGTGTCGCCTGCTGTGTTTTGTGATGACCATGAGTAAATCAAGGGTGCTGGCAATTGTTAGATGATTCGAGACAGGGGATAAGAGAAAACTCACTAATGCCAGTGTACGTGCACAGACAGAAATAGCCAGCCAGCAAAACCCCTTTGTTCTCAAGATTATGCTCAAAGTGTAACATAATGGCGCATCCAACGATGGGAGGTATACACAGCATAACAATAACTGGGCCCTTGAGCTTCCACTTCATGGCGATATAAGCACTCGCGGACACAGCGATGATGTGCAAAACCCCAACAGGTACATTGGACAACATCGTCTGAAATGGATCCGACACAAATGACTTGATGATCAGAGGGCCGAAAGTCGAGATGCCATTTGAGGGAACCGAGATGCAGAAGATCATGGCAACCCAGCACCATGTCTTGAGGTCCTTCAGTGTTTCAACGACATGAGACATCCTCCACTCCCGAGACATGACGCCCATTTGGTTGTTGCGAAGACGCTCGATCGCAATGATCTTGTCCTCGTCGGTGAGAAACTTGGCTTCGGTGGGTGAATCGGGCATCCAGAAGAACATGACGAAGGAGACTCCGACTGTGATTGCGCCAAAGAAGAGGAATATGATCTACCGGTGTCAGTCCAGCGACATGTAACAACGGCAGGGGGATGCACCTGATAGGGCTTCATCTTGGAATCAATGCGTGCGAGTCCATAAGTGATGAGACTCCCAAGCTGTAAAACGTTAGCTCAGATCATCAACAAAGAGGTAAATACTCACAACCCAAGTCAACCCATTCATACAATACCACGATCCGATTCTCAAAGTCTGCTCTCTTCAAACCATCAGTACCATCTCACACCACAACCCATCAAACATACCTTCTCCTCCACCACATCTGCGTAATCGCAATAAAGCTCGGTCCAATACTAGCTTCAAACGCACCCAGAAAGAACCTCGCAACCATCAGCGTCTTGAAATTACTCGCCCAAGTCATGAGAACAAGCGTGACTCCCCACCCCAGAACCATGGCGCTTGTGAGTTTTCCAATGGGCAACTTGACTAATGCGAGGGCGAGAGGCGGCTGCATTATTAATTGCGCGAGATACACGATACTGCCGAGCCATGAGTACTGATCGCCTTCGAGGTTGGTGTCTTCGATAAGCCCGAATATTGAGGCATATGATAATGTTGCTTTGTCCAAGGCTTGCAGGAAGTATACCGAGAGCATGAGGGGAAGCAACGCAATGTCAATACGTCGTAGGATCCGCGCATCGTCAGCTGGCGAAATGGTGATCTGCTCATCCGGCGAACGGCCCATTTTGATGAGTAGCATAGCCGCTGCATCGCGATAATTCTCAGCTCTGGCCTCTCGTCCCTCCATGGTGTTGCTGTTGTTTTCCGGTTCATCGTTGTTTGGGAGGGGTTGGTATTCTCCGCGGGACGACATGGCGGCGGCATACGCCCTGTTGAAAAACCTTGACAACATGGTTGCTCCAACCCCGATGGGCGAGTCTTTTTTTGTTGACAAAGTTTGGTCTGTTTGTTTGGGTTTCTTATCGCTGGGTATCGTGTAAGATGGTTTGGTGGAACGAGGAGTGACGTCGGTGTGGCTGTGGTTCCATTTGGGGAGTGTGGCCCCTGCAGGGTCTGGGGGATGCAATAAAACTCAGGACCTTGATCCTAAGTGACAAAAAGCTTTAGGTAAATTTAGGTAAACTTAGTATAATTTAGTATAGACTTAGAAGATCTTAGACTAAGTATTTTTAGCCCCTCAGTTTGATATTAGAAGTTATCTTGCAGCCCCTGCAGGTTCTGCAATGGCGTGCTGTGCTCTGTGATTCCGGGCATAAAGATCTCCACTCCGGCCAACGGTTTGCTGAACAGCACCATTGGTCAAACCAACGCGCCCTCAGGGAGCAAGAAAACTCAAGAAAACGCAAAAGTGCCAAAATGAACTTCGGGTCAAGAGACCCACTCAAGTCAATCAGTTTATGCACGGAGGTAGAATATTATCATAGATTGAAGTGTTCCTTTAGATCCCACTGGCTGGCTGGCAACTGAATTCCCAAGCCTTAGATTCCGGTAAGGCACAATTGACATCGTGAATCGGAAGAGTTCCTCTGGTGGGCTTATTACAGCGTTTTGAAGACAAAGTGTTTTTCTGGCGATCTGATTGGATATAGATTTGTTAGGTGCCTTGTCAGAATCTAAAGCATATGTGATACCATTTGACCAGCTCGGTCCCGTAAGTGTGATAGAACATAGGAACCAAGCATGCTACTTGCACCTCCTTACTGACCCTGAGCCCTCGGCCGTTATAAGCCTTTGCCCCTGGCTTGATGAACAGATTGAATGTGGCATATGTCCAACGTATGGCATGCCGTGAAAGCCTGCGTCAGCGCAAGTGTATGCACATACATGGCGCAAAGAATCGAGACATGGAAGATCTGATGTGAGCTGAACCAGATGTCGAAATGGCCTGGTGCAAAGCGCTCAGGTATTCGGAACTGTAATGCCAGGTCAGAGATGGCTGTCCCAATATAGAAAGGCTGGGGGAAGGGAGTATAAGATGTTCGTACTGCATAAAGGCCGCAGCCTCCTCCGTAGAGAAGGAGTTCGACAAGGTACCATCTCATGCCTGAATACTCAAGCATATAGTAGAGCCCATAGACATGTACGCCGTGCAACAAGGGGATGAAAGCGGAAGCACCGAGTGCAACATAGGCACTGATCCTGACCTTGCGCCATCTTAGCGTCCTGAATCTGGGTATGCAGATGAAAGCGGCTGTGGCAGATCCGCAAAGAACAACCTAATGACTTGGTCAGCATGCTTCTCAGACTTGTCACACCTTCTCACAGCCGAGGGTGTAACTGAGTGGCTCGGGTGGCATACAACAGTCCAATGGATCTTCTGCAGAAATGGTTCGCAATTGAAGATATAGTAGATCCCGGGAATGAAGGTACCAACGGTTACAATAACAATCCCTAGCAAGTCCATCCGGTGCCAGAATTGTTCCACCTCGCGTGAGTGACTTCCCATGAGGTGGTACACAGCACTGAAGATTAGACAGCTCTCGGCAGAACAGAAGAAGACACTGAACATGATAAAATCGGTCGTTGTAACGCTAGAGTACTGTGGCCTATAGATGGTTTGGAGAATGGCAATCGCAAAGAGTGGCAGCAGCACCGCGCCGATTAAATGGGTATACACGTTGCAGGTCTCATTGTGCAAGAAAGTGAGACTTTTGATGACCTGCAAATAATCTGCTTCCAACGGGCGATAACCGGCGAGGATGTACTTGTTGTCTCGCCGCCACTTGGGAATATCATGCCATGTGACGGTCCGTGTTGTAGGTGATAGGTTGGCCATGGGATGCTTTGTGCTGTTTGGGTTCTCAGGCTGCGCACGCCGTTGCTTAACAGTATCTGGCCTGGTCATGGTCACTGCGCGCGGTTGTTCCAGGTTGTGCTGAATCCCCTTCTGATCGGAGGAGTGATTCGGTGAAGTTATAGATTTTGTGGGAGGAGAGGAAGATGCCTTGAGCATCGTCGAAGGGGAGTATGGCCAGAAGGCAGCTAGGCACGGCTCGATCTTGTTGTGAGTGAATCAGCGCCTCGGCACCTCACGGCACTGCACTAAAGTAGTTGGCTTCTACAATGCCAAACCTGGCCTTGCTGATGTGGTTTGTGTGGATGTTGACCACATTGTAACTTCCGATGGAAGCTGGGTCCTGGAGATAACTCGCCTGACCCCAGATAAGGGCGGTTCTCTAAAGAAGCATGCAACCTTGGGATCCAGTTGGCCTTCTGCTGTTCCCGAACCATCGGACTAATGTTGGACTGACGGGAGGGAGTAAAGTACACGACCTAACCGCTCCACTGACAAAGGCGAAAGAGTTTATCACAAGAGATATAAGAGTTTACTCACCCGGCATGTAAGAAGACTTCTAACGTTAAAGTAAGGTACTAAAAATAATTAATCTAAGATCCTCTAAATCTGTACTAAATTATAATAAATTTACCTAAACTTACCTAAGTTTACCTAAAGCTTTTTATTACCTAAATTATAGGTTCTAAGTCTTATTATGTCCCCTTGCTCGGGAACCCGATCACCTCTTTAGAAATGAGATATAGTGTAGACTTGACCGCAATAAAATGAAACAGGAGCTAATTCAACCAATTTGTAGGGAGCCAAAAGAACACGGTCAAGGAAGCTAAGAGTCAAGGTAGGAACATAAGCGAGGGCATTATCATATAAGTTAGAGAGCAACAAGACTTCTCAGGGTATTAGAAAACTCACCCAGAGGCTCACCAACTCCAGCCTCAATTAACCCAAAACTTTCCACCACTGAGGATAGATGTCATAAGTTTAGTCATCAACTCGTTTCGATTCATAGGTCAAGTGTCAACATCTTCTCATTCCGTGATGTCGAGTTTGGGCTATTAAGTGCAGGTTCTGGTCTAGCTGACTCCCGAGGAGACTACGAGAATCGAAGCCAGACATGGAAATTGAGAAAACGACGAAGGAGGTGAGATAGTATTGGGAGATATGAATAGTGTAAGTGTCTAAACAGAGTGTAATTTGCCCACTATTCACATCCTCCTCAACATTCAATCATGTTCGGCCATCAACTTCGACGCTGACTTTGAACTTAACGCACTCTAAACAATTCTGGCTGGCCGTTTCTTCAACGCCGGGTTATCAATCTTCACCCACTTCCAGCAGGCATTCTCACTAAATAGTCGGTTTGTCAATCCTTCCCGACTCTTCCCACACGGAGTAAGCGCCCGCACCGTGGAATTGAGAATGCATTTGCAACCATGGTATATTTAATGAGTCGCATATACCTCAGCCCGAATAAGGGTCGGAGAAGTCCACGATGAAGTCAATGGCTCGATCTTGTGGGTGCGAGGTCAGGAGGGAGGTTATCTTGAGAACTAAAATGAATTTGTAGAAGAGAATGATTTGCCATTGAAGAAGGAAGGGGATTAAGATACATTATATCGTATGAGAAAGATCTCCTGCAGATGCCAGTGATTAATTGAGCGCCTTTGACCCATCCCAGGAAATGTCTCATCTCGTGCTGGTCTGGAACTAGGCATTGACAGTCATTAATTCTTCAACGAAACCCACAGATATTATGCACCTTATATGTGTGGTAGTTAGTTCAATCATCAGTTTAAAATTACGTTTCTACGATTTCAGTTCAAATATTGTACTGAGGGATTTCCGGTGTACCATGCTTTTGCTTTAAGAAAGGTCAGGCAAAATGCGACGCAGCTACGTAAACAATTTTGGTCTCTTTTCAGGGAGAGTGTCTAGATGAGGCAAGAAGCCTTAGGACTTTGATCCTAAAGTGATAAAATATTTAGTAAAGACTCCTCTAAGTTTAGGCTAGATTTACCTAAGTTTATTTTAGTATTATTTTTAATAGTCTTTAATTTTCTTACCTCCCTGAGAAGTGTGAATCTAGACCCCTTTTTATTTGGAATGAAGAATGGCGCTATCGAGTCCCTTTTCTGGGGTGTCTCCCTTTCCTTCGTTTCTTCTGGCGTTCTGAGACATGCGAATATCTGGCATGGTGTCCAATACGACAAACCACATCAATCAAATAGTTCATGTCTCTAAATACCATTGATCGACAGAAAGGATATTGATTAGTTGAATGTGAGACACAGTTTCACATCAGCCTTGTGAAGGGTTGTGTTCATCAAATCTAATCCCTTGATACTTGGCTTTTGCCTCCCTTGCTTCGAGTCCCTATTTCCTGTCCACGACGGCAAAATGCCTTGATCTCAATTATTATTTTCTCTCGCAGTCGCAAGAAGATTTCCTTTTATCTAATTCTCGTCGCAGAGCTGGGCGTACAAGATGGGTGTAGCATCAACACTCATGTCGCGATTCTGCAGGATCTTACCACCCGTTACTATCATCACGATATGCTTCTATTTCCTCATCAAGCTCTCCCTCTTTTCCAACGCAGTTGCACCCGATCCTGGGAGATGGAAGAATCACGCCTTGGATTTTGTTGATGAAGATGAAGGTTACACCCCGACCTTCGAGACGACTGTCGTTCCAACGCCTCGTCAGACCTCAGCAGCGCATATCGAAGATCTTGAGAATAAGGGAGAGATTGGAGACTTTGCTGATGATGATGAGTTTCTTCCTTTTGTTAACATTGAAGATGACGGGGACTGGGATGAAGACGATCTTCAGGAGATGAGTGGTGAGAAGCATGAGAACGAGACTGTTGATGACGATGATGGAGGCGACTGGTCTAGATTTGCTTACATTCAGTACGTGACGAATGAGGATTATCTGTGCAACTCGGTCATGATATTTGAGGCGTTGCATCGGTTGGGAAGCAAGGCGGACAGGCTGTTGATGTATCCGCAGGAGATGCTTGACCCAACGGCCGAGCACGCAAGCTCACATGGTGGAAAGCTTCTAATCAGGGCAAGGGATGAGTATAATGTCACTCTTCAGCCCATTGAGATTCAACACCGCAATGGTCAAGACGGTACGTTCATCAAAATTTACAACTTCACGTTGTTCTCTGACTCTTTTAGAAACCTGGGCCGATTCCTTCACCAAGCTCCTCGCCTTCAACCAAACCCAATACGAACGCGTCCTCTCCCTAGACTCAGACAGCACGGTCCTCCAACACATGGACGAACTCTTTGAACTCCCCCCTTGTCCCGTCGCCATGCCCCGCGCATACTGGCTCTACAACGACAACCCACCCAAGAAGATCCTCTCCTCCCAACTCATGCTGATACAACCCGACGAGGTTGAATTCGAGCGCATTGTCCAAAAGATGAACAGCATCGGACCAAACGACTACGACATGGAGATCGTCAACAGTTTATACCTCGACAGCGCTCTTATCCTGCCTCACAGGAAGTACGACATGCTCACCGCGGAGTTCAGAGCCAAAGACCATTCAGCATATCTTGGTAGTGAGAGGGAACAGTGGGATCCTAACGCTGTACTAAACGAGGCCAAGTTTGTGCACTTTTCGGACTGGCCTGTTCCTAAGCCATGGATTAATGACCCTGAGGTGAGATTGCAGAATCAGCCGGATTGTGCTACGAATGAGACGACTTGTGCGGAGAGGGAGATCTGGAATGGGTTCTATACTGATTTCAGGGATAATAGAGAGGTAAGTTTGATGCTTGTTAAGCTTCGTGGACTACGCTTGCTAATAACTTGCAGAGAGTTTGTGAGTCTTTTGGATCGCAGAAATGGATACACTGGAAGAGAATGGCAAAGAGGGCTATGTGATTGTTCATGTACACGTAGAAATGTTTGGTGTTTAAGGTGACAAAGGAATAAAATGAGTAAATGTTAGACATTGGCAGAAAGAACAAACGTGCTGTATTCGCGTGTTTGCAGAGTTTTCACTGTTCTAAGTACAGTCTGCGGACTACTGGATTCGTGGTAGCAAATTAGTACGTAGAGGTAGTGTTTGGTATTTGTTAACTCTGTGGCCAGATATTCGCTCAGGGGTCGATATATCTTCATCAGTTCTGGTTTCTGGCAACTTCGTCCAGTCGATCATAAATGAGCTGGCACATCACTTCAAAAGACCTAGATCTGAATCTTGATTGTCAGTCTTTACTGTACCTTTTAAGTCTAAATTACATTGACTTCTTTTTCCTTCCGACTCTCAATCCCTAGTATTTTATACGTATTTCACTAGGAATATCCTCTTGTCCCATCGCTACACTGTTGTGTTCTCAACTTTCAAGCTCAATCCTCATTAGTTAAGGACAAGTGCTTCTCACAACCTGAAAGCCTATAGCAACGGAACGTTGGATAGACCTATTGCCCTATCGCCTCCTCTGTTTGCTATTTGCTATGTTTATTAGTTATGTTTATATGTTTCCCGTAGCCTGCCTATAGAGCAAACCTAAGGAACCTTCAGGAAGTCTAGTCAGACTATATAAGCTCCAGCTTCTTCTGTTCTAGATAGATAAATTAGATTACTTTTTATATCTAAATAGGTTATACGCCCGGAGTATTGTAGTCTGAGTATAGACTGAGGGGGAGTATTAGTCGGTTATATACTATAGAAAGACCTTGCTACAGTACGTGGTTCCCCGAGCTTTTTGCTTGTCCTAACATAGATTTGAGCTCAGCTTCTATTTACTTGTCAAGATAGAGAGTTACCTGTCTCGGTGCTTGTCACTGCCTGACACCGTTCGTTGGCAGAGGTCCATTCATCACGAATCAGCGGGGTACTAACTGTGGACAATGGAGGCAGCAACCTACAACATACAAAAACTAAGGTAGTGAAAGCAAGCTTGAGTCACAGGAATCTCCCATGTTCTCCCCCTCCGAGAACCCCCTCGCGTAAACCATCTCTGCGCATCTTTGTCCTGTCTCATCAGCATCAACTTACAAGCACGACTCTAGAGACCGTGAGATTCGGCTCGTGAATCACTCGAAAGAAACATGGATCCTTTGAAACGGAACAAAACGACGGCCTATGAGGCTACAAAGCTTGAGGACGCCAAGGATCATCCTCTTCGCAAAGACAAGCAACATCCGGCACGGTATTTCGAACTACTCGAAGCCCGCCGCAAGCTTCCAGTCTCTTTCATGCGACGGAAATTTCTCAGCGCTTACCATAATAACAATGTGATTTTCGTTCTTATTCTTTTTTCTGCATGCTAACGTTGTGCAAGGTTATCGTCCTTTCCAGCGAAACTGGCGCGGGAAAAACCACACAAATTCCCCAGTTTGTCTTTTGGGATGAATACGCCAGCAATAAGAAAATTATATGTACGCAGCCAAGACGGCTGGCTGCAAGATCTGCAGCTCAGCGGGTTGCGGAAGAGATGGACGTAAAGCTGGGCGAAGAGGTTGGATATTCCATCCGTT
This sequence comes from Fusarium fracticaudum, assembly GCA_003353625.1. Classification (NCBI taxonomy): domain Eukaryota; kingdom Fungi; phylum Ascomycota; class Sordariomycetes; order Hypocreales; family Nectriaceae; genus Fusarium; species Fusarium fracticaudum. Next base: position 529,032 of record PDNT01000009.1, read on the forward strand.
TCGACAAACGCACCTCGAAGGAAAATCGTCTCTGCTATGCCACAGATGGGATCCTTCTTTATCAGGCAAAAGTAGATCCCATGTTTTCAGACTACGTTAGTCCCCGACGTTTCGTCTTGGTGCACACACTAACCCATACTCACTAGGCTTGTGTCATCCTCGACGAAGCACACGAGCGCACCCTCAACACAGACATCTTGATGGCGCTCTTGAAGAAGGCTCTGCTTGTCCGCGATGACATCAAGGTCATCGTCATGTCTGCCACCCTCGAGGTTGAAAAGTTTGTGCAATACTTTGTTGGCGCCAAGCGGTTTACTGTGAGCGGTCGCATCTTTCCGGTCGAGGTTGGATATATCGAAAATCCAACTCAGGACTACCTCTCCCTTGCCCTTCACACTGCCAAACATATCCACGAGCAAGATAACGAAGGTGACATCCTCGTTTTTCTTCCGACAGCAGATGAATGCGAGGAGGGCAGCGCCAAGCTACGCAAAGCTACGTCTAATCTAGATGTACTGCCACTGTACTCACTCTTACCTCAACACGAACAAGGCAGAGTGTTCAAGCGATCAGACAAGAGACGATGTATACTTGCAAAAAACATCGTAGAGGCGAGCATCACTATCGATGGTGTTGTTTACGTGATTGGTAAGTCATCCACTTCCGTTCGTCTGCTACCTTCAGTGGACAAGGCCGGATCCTTACTCGCTTCTGGTCACTAACAACACTGCTAGATACTGGTCTGGTAAAGGAGCCCGGATTTCACCCTCGACTTGGATGTGATACTCTTGGAACGACGCCTATTTCCAAAGCGTCAGCGCAGCAGCGTGCTGGGCGCGCCGGTCACACCAGGCCAGGCTTCTGTTATCGCATGTACACGAAGAAGTATTTTGACGAGATCCTTCTTCCTTCAACACCGCCCAGTCTCCACCAAAGTAACCTGTCAGAAATGGTACTGCAGCTCAAAGCTCTAGGCTTTCATGATGTCGCAAACTTCGACTTTGTTGACCCTCCCCATCCGGAACCCATCTTCTGTGCGTTTGAAGATCTCGTTTGGATGTAAGTACCATCACCCGACTTGTGATACTAAAGCACTTTGCTGAGACAGATGTCAGGGGTTTCTTGGATGAAGAAGGCTCAATTACGATCAAAGGCAAACTGGCCGCAAAGCTGCCAATCCTCCCGGCTTGGTATAACGCTTTTGCCGAGGCGTCGAGCCTGGGATGCAGTGACGAAATGATTACAATTGCTGCACTTGAGACCACCCAGCAGTCGATGTTTCTTCGCCCACAGCCTTTTCGTTATGCGGCGGACTTGGCCCGCCAACGCTTCTTTTGCCCGGTGTCGGATCAGATGACCCTCATGAATGCATTTCATTCGTACGTCAGAACCAAAAATCAGTTCCAGGATCTTATGGACAAGGACGCTGATAAGGCTGTGGACGAATGGTGTGCGGACGCATTCCTCAACCGAGGTGTTTTGGAGGAGGCGGTCAGACTACGACAGCAATTGAAAGAATCCTTCCGATATCTTTTCGGTAAACAGCCTGCCGTCTCGGACTTCACAAGTCCCGACTAAGATGTCAACATCCGCAAAGCACTGGCTCGCTCGTTCTTCTACCGTTCCGCCATCCGTGACCCAGCTGGCCTCGATCCCGATAGCAGCCTGGTCGGATGTCGCCATGAATGGGTAATCTATGGCGGCTTTTCTTACAACCCCTATCAATACCTGTCTTCATTCACACCTGTTGATCCGAAATGGGTAATTGTAAGTCATACGCCACTTCAGCGCCTCGAGACTGCAAGACATTGACAAGAAATTCTAGGATCTCGACTATTTCAAAGACGCCAATCTGGCGAAGAGAGGAGACGGGAGGCTGAAATAGCCACAGGTCTTTCACTCGCTCGCCAAAGCTCGTGAAGCTCAAAAGGGCAACACTTCTGCTTAATGCTTTATTTCCTCAAGTGGCAATCATTCTTGCGGGTGTGCATCGACACTGGATATTCACTTGTGCTTCTTTACGGTCCTTCTATGCAACTCATCTGGCCTACCTATTGGTTAAGGCCATCTTAGTTTTAACTCACTCGTGCCCCCAACGGGTGGTTTAACTCAAGAATGAGCTTGAGAAACTCTATTGATCCTTTGTTTTTCTCTTCTAACATTTCGCGAAATCTCCCCTTTTGCTTCTGAGTCTCTGTGTCTTGCCAGAGCTGCCTCTGACATTCGCATGAGGGATAATTACGATTCGTGGCACAGTTATGTCTACCTAATATCTGCCGACAAATGTGTTTATGGGACCGCTCTCCTCCATGGACACGGTCGTTTGGATGGGAATTACTGAGCATTGATGAGTTGTACTACATGTATGTAGGCCTTTTCATTAGATACTTGGGATGGGGATGGGACTATTTGTTGCCCCCTTTAGTTTTTTCATTGTAGATGTGTGATATTAGCACGCATGAGAGAAACAGCTCAACCGAAGGCTTTCCAGCCGATAAAAAGCACATATGAGGAATTATCATGCTGAAATTAAATATTTCAAGATAACTTTTATGTATTCAAGTCCTGCATCACTCTTATGAAATATCAGTCTCCCTCGATGCACTTCTCATAAGTTCCCCAACGAGGGGTGAAAAGGAACGACTTTTAGTACTGCTACTCCATCATCCGCAGCCCATGTCACCTATCTCCTCCACCACCACCCATTTACATCCCCTTCTTCGCCCTCTCAGCCTCCTGAACCTTTGCAAAAGCCCTCTTCGTCTGAACAACACTATGAACCACACAGACCGTCGGAACAACAATCCAGATGGCATTACAGAAAACATAATACATGTAAAAGTAAAACTGCTCCGGGCGACAGTACACAATGCGATGAACAATCTCGTTGAAGTAGCAAGTACCAAAGTACAGCAAATCGCCGTAGATTTGTCCAACGCTGATGATCAGCTGGATCGGGTGTCGCAGAGGATGTTGCTTGACGATACTCCATGCGCAAAAGAAGGACGTGGGACCCCAAAGGAAGGCGGTTATGGCTTCCATGGGGACGAGGAAGGAATCCTGGGTGAGGTAGCGAGAGTCTGAGAGGGAGTATTCTTTCCAGAGCTGGGCGAAGAGGAATTGTCTGCTGGAGATGTCGGCGAAGTTGACGGCGAAGTAACCTGATTGATCCATTAGCACCACTACCACACAACTCGGGGGGGCTGAACATACCCTCGAAGAACAAATGGATGCAGCCGCAGAGGGCGAACCACAGTGTCATGAAGATCTCCGTCTTTGATAGCTTCCGACGAGATTGTTGAATCAGGGTTAGTGTAACTCCGAGAATGACACTTGCGCCGACGACGAAGGATGCTACGAGGGCGCGGGAGGATAGAGTGTTGGCGGCATATTGAGGAAGCGCTGCGTTCAATGGCCAGAATGGATGAAGGGGGATTTTAGCTGTTGCGTTGGCGCTTTCAACAAGAGTGTCCATTGTGTCTGTATTTGCGCAAGAAGTGAAGTCAAAGTGGAAGTTGAGGTGAGGTTGTTGTGATTTGTAACGAAGCTGAGTACGTCTCTCTTAAATACTCCAATCATTTTCAGCCTGCGAGATACACAAACTGACGCGCTACAGCCTTACTCCTTCCCTGCACCCAAACATCTTACACCGTTTACAGTGGCGTCTTGGCAACATCGGAAACTCCAGATCCGCCATCGAACCATTTCCATCCCCACGACAGAAGGATTATCTCTCAACTCTCCCATTGGTCAATCTTGAATAACGTCGGAGAAAATAAATGGGAAGCGGGAATCTCGGGGCCCGTTCGTTGATCTGACATATTCTTTGAGGTTTCAGATGCGAATACGAACGCGTCACTCGAATACGAAAATGTCGATACGCTGTTGTGATTGACTCTTTTTCTACCCAAACACCACAGTCTCGGATTTTACTTCTCCAAAAACCCCTATATCATCGCCTGAACTCATTATAAGCGATAACTCAATCCTCTTCTCAACCGCATCAACCATCACCAACGTCTCCCTCATTCTCATCCTCTCCGGAACCCTCTCTATACCCGCCCAACTCGTCCTCGCAGGGATATCCTCCGTCTCCGCCCACGCCTCCCAAGGAACATCCTCCATCGCCTCCAACGGAGAAGCCAAATCGCTAGCAAAGTACTTCTGCCCTTCAATCTCCATTATTCGCTGACCTACTGCTGCTGCACCGTCGCTGTGCCACATTCCTTCTTGGCGCTTGATCTTGTAGAGAAAACTAATCGCACGACGACGTAGCCAGGGATGTCGACAGCGCTGGGTGACCATGAAGACGGGCACGATGAAGCCTGATTCTAAAGATAGAGGGGATTGGACTTGGGAGGGCGGCGTGTTGGACCAGAGTGTTTCTGCGAGTGTGAGGATGCGTTCGTAGTGGCCTAGGAATCTGTCCCATCGTGTTTCTGGGCCGAAAGCGCCTCCTGATAGGAACATGCGTAGCATTGTGTGGTACAGCCTGATGGACACGGCGCCTGTTTCGTCGTGTGGATTCGGGTGCTTCTTCTCGAACTGGGCCATCTTGTTCTCCCACGAAGCGAGGTCCTCCATTGTAAGATGCAGCATCACGAGGTCTTTCGCAGCACCCTCTTCATCTCCTGGTGCCGTCGTCTCAGACAACATCATAAGTCTTCTCATCATTCCAAACAACGCCGTACCAGCTTGTCCATAGCTCTCTATCTCCGCGGTCTTCATGTACTCATCGATCCATACTGTTCTCGGCGCAAGCTTATGAGGATACGGCGCTGATGAATCAGAGAATGTCATGGCCATCAAGTCTAACCGCGTCAATATCTCTGCAGCACCTGACGTCTCGGAACCATGTCCTGCTTGACTCAGCAATCGATGACCAGCCATGATGTGGACTTGACTTTCGGACCATCGACCCATCATGTTTGTAACTGATAAAAGCGCAAGACTTAGTGCGAGCAGTTGTGTTGGATCCTTTACATCTCGGGCACACGTTATCGCTCTCCCATAGTTCTCATTTGCCTGCGACCACAGTTTCTCACCGCTGTGATACCCACGACCTTGCCAGAACAACTCATGTCGTTGATGCAGCGCGCCCAGAGCAAGTGTAGCGTGCCATACTGCTGGTTCAGAATGCGCCAGCTGTAGCAACTCCCTCGTCCAGAACTGCGACGGTATGAATGATGCAGTCGACGGCGCAGTTAATGTGCGAAACACATCGAACAGGGTAAGATTTGTCGGTGACGCTGAACGACTCCTATCCCGTGGGTACTGAGATAAAGCTTGTGAAATTGGTCCAATTACTGACATCTGGCGCGCTGCCTCTGCAAGTTGACGTCGTGTAACCGTTGAATCCTCGGGGAGATATCCATCGCATTGACGTTTAGAGGTTAAACATCTTTGACACGACGGTTTCGCCAAGTCGCATTTCACACGACGAATGCTGGCCCCATTAGTCTAGTCAATTCCTTAGAATACCGCGGAATACCAAGACTTACCGACATGTAATGCACCCATTCCCTGCTTTTCTTGGCATGATTTTAGTTAGAGGCTTGAATCATTGAAGAGATTGAGATTACAGGCTGGGCTGACATTTGTATATTCCATCTTCAGCACAGCCACGTATAGGTTGCCGTGAAGTGGGCTATGAACCAGGATCTATCACTGAGTCACAATTATGCGTCGTCAGATTTAAGGCTATGCTGTGGCTTTTTAAGCATAAGTGCATTGTGAAGGTTTGAGGACAATGCTTCAGGACTGGAAATATCGCTCCAAGAGCATACGATACTTGTAAGGCTCTGGTAAATCAATATCAAATAGCTCAATTCTTTTGATCACAAAGGATCAAACTCCCAATTGTTCCCCATTGCCTGGAAGGAACGGTGATCGACGGTGCAGATTGGCTCAGCCCTACCCGGCTGTAGCACGCCCCATAGAAGGATTATTCGTTACCCTGTACACTACTCGTTCCTAAAATAAGCATTAACTGTTTACCGAGATTCCATTACGGGTTAAAAGCCTTATACACTTGCAAAGCCCCCTCAATAGACTGCACCAACCCGAAGAATACTGTTAAAACAAAAACAAGAATTGCAACCCAAAACGTATACCACTGAACCCCATTCCTTCGATCATGCCACCATTGCTTGAGAGTACGAGGTCGAGATTCATCAAACACTTGTTTCAAGATAACCAAACGATCATGCCAATAACTAAACTTCTCAATCTGCCGTTCATCTGCATCTAGTTGCCCGATCTCAATCAACTGAGTATCGAGGCCCCGCAAAGACGCTTGTGTTTGATACCAAACTCGAGTGTCCATATCCCACTTAGGAAACAGCAGGGCCATCGTGTTCAGGGTCTCTTCAATGAAATCTTGTGAAAAGAGCGTTGTGTCGCTGTAAGCTGCGTCAAAATCACGAATATCTGTTCCTAGGCCGGCTGTAACTCACCTTTGTTGGCGCTTTAGAAAGGAAGCATGATGAAACACTGCCACTGCCTGGTCGTCTCTCATAAGTCGGAGATGGTCAGCGAGGTTGGTGGTCCAGATGACTTCTATGCCCGCTATCTTGGCTAGATTGTTGGCGTTGAATATCTTCTCGAGTTTCACTTGACTACGCCCAAGGTCAGGCTTGCTTTCGAACCGCTCTGTGACCCATTGCTTCAAGCTGCCTGTAACCCATTCTATCTGTCTAGATCCTGAATAGGCAAAAGGAAGATTACCAAATTCGACCATGAGCAGTATGCGAGCAGCAAGATCAATGGAGTGGCTACAGCAGGCATCGCTATCAGGAAGATTGCAGGACCGTAACAGCTGCTGGTGTATTTCTTTGCGTGTACGGGAACTTCTTAATAGCTCAACGATCGCCATGATGTCTGCATGGGTTGCCAGAGGCGTATGGCTCCCACCTTCGTGGAGTGCGATCAGTTCGCACTGTTGGATGTAGTACTTGAAGTAGAACTTGAGGTCGGACTCGACTTCTGAGCGAGGGGTATCCCACAACGCAGCGGCTATCGCCTGCTTGGCCGGGCCAGAAAGAGCAGTACGGATGAGTGTTCGGTCGAGCATGGTTACGAGGCTGGATGATCGTTTGCTTTCTTACTGCGTGGGGCTGTATTTATGGACTTATCGCTCGCTGAGGCTGAGCTGAGCTCGGCACGCCAAATGTGTTGGGATACTTTGTGAGGCTCGCCCAGTCCTCGATGGTACACGCCTGCCGCATCATGCTGGACTTAGTCGAGGCATGGTGGGCTCTCTAAAGGCGATGCATGCACAGCACTAGCTTCAACAACACCATTGCCAGAACGCGCCAATCGAAAGCAGTAGTGTGCGACTATTGATTTCGAGTCAGCCTCAAGCCCACAATCGTGTAGGGCCTGGCTCACCCTGAAGGAGCCCTGGCGATAGGGTGAGCGATCTGCGGCATGTTTCGCCCTCTACTAAGTCACGCGACTGGCGAACGGTTGTTGTACATTTGTAGGTGGGTAGTGCGTAATGGAAACCTCCAGTAACTCGGCCGGGAAGTTATCGACACAATGAACAAAGTTGCTACATTTTCGTACCTGCACCATTGTCTTGTTGCCATAATTCTAGGCTTGGGGTCGGTACCTACGAATGCTTGCTGCACCGCCACTGCATTTTGAGACACACAGGCCTATAGGATCAAGTACTGGCATCACCCTTGAAAGAGGCGTCTTCACTTTTGGTCCTGTCGCATCTCATCACTACACACCACAGCAATATGAATGATATGCGGGGTAAGGTCAGCTGGGTTTAATAAAGTCAGACGTGGGCTCTTTTCTTGTTGAGGAACTGTCTGGCTGGCTCTGGCGCTTTGGAATCTTTTATCCGTCCTCTTCATTTTCCTACTATTTTCTGTTGCAAATAATGCAAGATGCCACTCCCTAGAATCCTGAGGCTAAAAGATGACAAATGGAATAATCCTGAAGACTCTATAGGTACTTTCATCGGATACTTGCGTGGTGGCCGGTATCGCTGTTGGGAAGCAGCTGGTCCGGCTCGTCAGGCATTTAGGGAATTGAGCCCAGACATCAAAGATTTCCTTGAGACTTCTAGCATCCCCCCTACTGATATTGTGTCGTGGTCGATGTATATGATCGGGCACAGCGAAAGGAACGCAGCACCGAAACTCTTGATTTGCTCCACGGATTCGAAGACGCGTAAGAATATCAGGCAACTTATCAAGGACAGTAGGATCATGGACAAATACCCTGGCATAGGACTCGGGGATGTTTCAGCACTGCCCGACCGCCCTGTCATTATAGAGCTATCCCGAGAGGCTATCGAGGCTCTCCTCCCTTTTGGTTGTGGTATCGACGGAGCAGTTCTGGCAGACGGATCAGAGCCTGCATTGGGAAAACGAATATTTGTCGTCAACCCACATGACTTCTCCTTACGCCCAGCAACGACCGGTCCGATAATATTACATGGTGACAAATGCTACCAGTTGACTGTTGCGCACGCATTTCGACACACCAGGGAGCTCGACCAATCCGGCCAGCAGATGGCTGAAGACGATTGCGATTTTGATGGCATGAGTGATGATGAAAGAGATGACGAAAGCCAATATGATGAAATAACAAGCAAAGGAAGTGCAACGCCGGGGGAGATTGATTCCGACAAAGCATCATTCGAGGCCAGCCTCGACGCTTTCTCTGGCGAGAAACACTCGAGTTCCGTCTCCGAAAGCCCTTCAAGCGATCGCCCAGATAGTGGAAACGATCCGCGGATGAGCTTCGAGCTCCCAGAGGACAATCCGAGTTTCGGCGAGTTTGATGTGTCTCGGCTTCAATTTTACGGAAGATTGGTCTTCAGCTCCCGAGCCGGAAGTAATCCATCATTGGACTACGCTCTCATTGAGACCTCAAGGGTACCAGAAAACACGGAGAAGTCTTCCATGATTATAGACCCTCTGGTCTCGAGTATTGGGGAGATAGAGTCAGAGGACATCAGCATCGCTGCTACGACGTCGCCAGGTTGCCGAGTTGAAGGGCGACTTACTGCCACACCATCCTACATTCGCCTTCCTGAACAGCGCGTCTTTCAACAAGTCTACCCCATACGCTTGGGAAAGCCTTTACAAGATGGTGATTGCGGAACCGCGGTCTTTGGCACAGATGATAACCACTTTTATGGTCACATAGTTGCCGGCGGCCCTGGGACTAGCATTGCCTACCTTGTTCCAGCTGGGGATATTTCCAGAGATATTCAGGCCTGCCTTGGCTTCGGCCTCTCATGGATGCCGCAGCAAGAGGAGCAAGGACAACATACAAAGGATAATTTGCAGCTCAGTGCAGGGTTCAAACCCAACTCATTGAACTCTGGCGTATCGTGGATCGGAGACCCTAGTATACGGGAGCTGGAGGAAATGGAGGAGCCACAGCACGATAGGCTTCCTGAGTCAAACATCGGGGTCCAACAATGGCTCCAGCAACAACCCAAGTCTCAGCCATCCCAACACACTTTTATCACCTCACAATCACTTAATGACCTCAAAAGTCGTGCCAATGATCTTAGAGACAGCATCGACGATGTGTTGAGTGCCAGGAGTAAGCCGTCGGCTGTTCAGACAACTGGTTCTTCCACTCCGACGGCTTTGCATAAAGGAGTCTATCCGACATCTGACAATTGGATCCCAGTCGACGAGCGGTCACAGAGATATAGAGAAGCATTGTCGTCCCTCTACCCACCCTTAACTGTACCCGAACGCAAGACAAGATACCATGACAATGGAAACCATGATGAGGAAAGGCCCGCGGACTCACTGCCATTTCAAGACTTGCCAACTATTTCAGCTGCTTCATCCTCACCTCAAATACGCAGTAAATACACAGAACCAACTCCTTCGCCAGGGGAACAGTTTAGTTCGTCCCGAATTGGAACAGATGCTTCTTCTGTTTCAGATAAACTGCCCAAGCGGCAAAGCAGCCCTTCAAAAGACAGTGGCAAATACCTAATATCAAAACGATACAAATCTGGCCATAAGAGTCACGCTTTGCGCCGCACGTTGCCAAAGTCTGCCAACGCGGCTCAGCCAGCTACAAGTCTCTCACTAGAGGCGGGGGTTGATGCAATACAAGAGACTCAACCCCGAGATCGCGATATTCCGCATTCGCTTACTCATAGCGACCCTAGCTCATCAAGTGCACAACAGGATGCGGCAGAGGGGGTTCTTGGACGCAGATCAGTTCGGCCGGAGGATTTTGAAGCTTCTTGCGAAACCTGCATCTTCTGGCTGCTTGCCCCGGAGCAATTCTCATCACCCGAGTGGCATTCATGTAGCGGCCGTAAAGACGAAATATCCCACATTGTCACGCATATAGCCGATCACCATGGGCTCATTCGTGGACGTGATCCGCAGTATCCAGCTCGCAAATACTTAGCAAGCTGTCAGAGCTCTAATCCATTTGTGAAAGCGAAAGGCGACTGCGTGAAATGCAGCTCGTTGTCTGAATGGGATGATAAAGACTTTGCGGAATCTGCACACCGTGGTATTGTTCTTTGTTTACGTTGCTGGCGCAAGTTTGACAAGAAGGAAATGAAAGAGCACCTGGCTGGACCTTTGTGTGACTACAACGCGGAACTGCCAAAGCCCAAGAGACTGTGGATTTTGTACACTGCATTTTGCTCTGAAACTCAACTGCCTAGCAAACCTCCCGGAAGTAGGGCGCCACGCAAATCGCTTCGTCGACGTTCTCCGCGAACTATTCGCCAACATCCACAGCAGTTTGGTCAGGATCATACGGCACCACCAGTCTCCAATCTGGACGCAACAGTATCCCCATCTAGTACAAACACTGGGCTGTCGCAATTCTTTTATACTCCTCCACCGGATCCATCTACCGCTAGAGAGTCGATGGCTCTTTCTGATGGGCCTAGTCTTTTTGGATCGACGTTAGTACAGGTGACTGTTGACGACATAGAGCTTGGTATGGGCTTGGAGGAATTCATTGATATGACGATGGAGGAAGGGGCCTCAACCTTCAAATCATAAGAAAAGAGGCAAATCCTCCGCCTCTTCAACCAACAGATTGACGCCAGGAATTGGAGCACAGAGGTAAGGTATTGTTTGAGGCTGCTCTTGAGGGGGACTCGGGTTAAAGAAGTGATGACGAGGAATCTATGTGACGAGGTGGCCCAGAAGCAGCTTTCTTTTTTCTTGTTCTTTTTTTTTGTTGCGGCAGAATGTAGTTTACTACAGGATCTATAATGTATGATGTATTCTATTGGAATGTAGGAGGTGAAATGATCTAATTACTATTGTAAATAGTCAGCGTAATGTATCAGTATTTAATATCCTCTCCGAATTGGATCGATGCTTAATTAATCTTCACTATAGCCTTACTACTGACTTGCTGGCCTATTTACTGCAAGAACCGCTTTTTCTATATCTTCAATTCTCCTTTCACAATTATGATTACGGGACAATCTCCTTGCATCCACTACATCAGTACACAACTCACTGTTCAATGCAATTCATCATTCATAAATGGGTATCAAGTTCTATAATTCACTCTCCTTCTCCTTCTTCTTCGCCCTCAAAACAGCCGCGTGCTGCTTCTTATGAAACTTCACATCATCTGGATACAGCGGATTCCACACAGTATTGCACACCTTGCACTCCGAAAACGCTGCTCGCGACGATAAATTCAGTGTCGTTTGTACAGTGGGTGTTTTCGCCTTCCCTCTCTTTCCTGGTTTTGAGTCGTTTGTGCTCGGTTCTCGGTTTAAAGAGCTCTCTTGAACAGCGGGCCGAGTAGATTTGGTGCTAGAGTCTTCGGCTTCTGTATCTTCGCCTTGTGTATCATCTCCTGTGTTCTCTTCGTCTAGTAATGGGGTTGATGTACCGCGGAAGCGCAATAAGCGTGGTTTCTTTCGGGTTTCTATCTTTGGGGGCTGTGGTGGTGAGGATGGGGGTGTCGATTCGGGTTGAGGCTCGTCACTCTTTGGACTGGAGGCAACTGTAGAAGATGGAGGTACAGGTTTGAAGAAGTTCAAGATTGACCCCTTCTTGACTGGCTCGGCGGTAGGTTTGTTCGGTATTGTTGATTCAGGTGTGCTCTTCGCCTCTTCCTTCAGCGGCGCCGTGTCCGTGACTTTGGATGCTGGTTCAGGAGCTGTTACTTCTGTTGATACCCTTCGTTTCTTTATGTTGGGCTCTTTCGGCGAATCGTCTCGAATGCTTCGTTTGCCATATGTTCGTAATGGTTTGACGCGCGATCGCGATACCGATGGCGCTGGGCCTGCACACCTGATTGAGTCAGTACATCTCCACTGACACGATAAGAGCTGGAAAGTCGTACATTGTGAGGGTTCGCGCTTCAATTAATTATCATGCTGTCCGACATCAAACCAAATCCGTGTTGCTATCGCGTGGTGATGTACTTGAAGGGGTCACACTGCAATCCCGTATACAGTGTTGGGTAAGTATAAAAGGTTGTATACAGTTAATATGAGGAAAAAGAGACCGTAAGAAAAAGAGAAATAAGTTGACTAAATGAACAATGGATCAAGTCTTGACCTCGAAGTTGAGGCGTGCTGAGGAGAGAAACAATTAAAGTGATAGAAGCCCCACTGAACTGGGAAGACGCGTTGAGACGCGTCTGGCGCGCGGTCACATGGTCCCGAGCCATGATATCACCGCCATCATGACTGCTACCCAATGCCTGTGCTTTTGCTCGAAATCATGAACATGAGATTGCCGAGTAAAGTTTCTGTATCGAATCTGGGAATTGCGAAGAAGACTTGATATCGATATCGATGCGAAGCGAATATCGCATTGCCAGTTATGAAACTGATGTTCTCATTCTCTCGTAAATAAATATTAATATTACAGTATATGCTCAGATCATGTCTCAACCTTCGCTTCTGTCTTTCGTTTCCTCACTCCATCTTCCGTCCTATCCTTCTCCTTGATCAAAACACTCTTCTCATCCTCATCCTTCCCCAGCACCCAACTCTCAACAACCTCCCTAACCTCCTTAACCTTCCCATGCTTCTTCCTCCCCTGGTCCATCTTCCAAATATACGCGTTATACACCACAACCTCCGCGATAGCAACGAGAATACTCCCCCCCATAGTCAGAAACATGCGGGCCGGCAAACTCCACCACCGAGCCGTAACCCATAATGTTCCCGCGACGCCGGCGATGCTGACGAGGAAGTTGATGATCAGCGTGACTTGCTTGTGCACTTCTTCCATCGCCATGTCGTCGTCGCCGAGGTCTGCGGAAGATGTCGGTCGGTTTGCAGCGGCGAAGGAGGCGGCGCTGGAGGGGAAGTGGTCTTTGAAGGTTTCGTGTTGGGGAGGGGGGTTTATCATTCGTTCATAGCTTCGGGCTTCTTCTTCGCGGCGGAGACGGGCCATTAGGGCTTTGTATTCCGGGGACTGCAATTATCAGTATGGGGATCGAAGAAGAGGAAATATGGGATGGCTTACGGGTTCGGGTTTGGGAGGTGGAGGAGGGATGTAGACGGATGCGCCGCGGAGGAGTTGTTCAAGGGTCAAGTTTGAGTTGCGTTGCGCTTTCAGTTGTTTCCACAGATCAACTATTTGGCCATGCGATATGGGATTTCCAAGTTTCGGGTCGTCCAAGGTAGGTTCTTGGGTGGGTTGCTGTGATTCTTGTTCCTCTGTTCCGTCGTGATCTTCGATTTGTGGTGTTTCTGTAGCTTCGACAAGCGACAACGCCTCCAGAATAGAGGACGTCATTGTGAGTAGCACCATGGTGTTCTGTAGCACTTCCTACACAAATTATCGTGTTCAAATAACTGGTGCAAGCTCAATAGTAGCAAAGTCGTCATGAACTATCGTTGATGCTGAATTGAAACGTATCAAAGGCCAAAGCTTGATCAACAGGCATCTGCTATTTCCAGGCCAGTTCCGTAGCGATTCATCCGCTGACGCTTAGTTCAACGGCCCCATACCCAATCCGTCCAATCACATTCCGTCTCTTGACGGCCTGTTATCGGCTGCTCGCCGAACGGACCCGCAATCCCCCCGGCTTAGCAGAACACAGCTAGAGCTGGAAAAGTTTAGAGAATCGGATCAATCGAGAATCCAACAGCCATCGAACAAAATTTCCCTCGCCATTGACGATCTGGAAAACTACCAACCCGCCTACGAACGACCTGGACAAGACGAACTAATTAACGAATGCCGTTATAACACTCAATTCATTCACTTCGGGAATTTATCCATAAAGCTCCGCTACGATGCTCCGTCCGGGGGCCTCGGTGATGCGCGGCACTATGAACAGACAGGCCTTGTGGACGAGGACAAGTCCTGCTGCTCCAGCTTGCGCTCTGTGCAGACAATTGACCGTCAGTCGATCTCCCTCGAGGATACACAGCGCTTCGTTGCATACTAGTCCTCGAAGGGACTCAGCCTGGGGTGCGGCTGTTCAGGTCGCTTCCAATGTCGTAAGCAATGTTGTTAAGAAGGCTTCCAAGGATGCAATGCATGTCGATCCTCTGCGGACTGTCGCCAAAGAGATGAAGTTCCTCACGGGCAACATTCGAAAACTCCTCGGTTCTGGCCATCCTTCGCTTGACCGTGCTGCCAAATATTATACCCAGGCTGAGGGCAAGCACGTCAGACCATTGATCGTTCTCCTCATGAGCAGAGCTACATATCTCTGCCCAAAGACTCCTCCTACGGCTCCTATAGTTACTCACCGTGGCGTCGACACCTCGATATCGCCAGCTCAGATCCTCGCCGATGTGAACCCCTCTGCTCAGCCTCTATCATCACTCGAACAAGAAGTCCCCGATGCAAACTCCGATATTCTTCCCAGCCAACGACGACTTGCCGAAATCACGGAGCTGATCCACACGGCCTCTCTTCTTCACGACGACGTTATCGATCACTCTATTTCTCGACGTGGTTCGCCCTCGGCAAATTTGGAGTTTGGCAACAAGATGGCTGTTCTGGCGGGTGACTTCCTGCTGGGCAGGGCATCTGTTGCGCTGGCTCGTCTTCGAAACCCAGAGGTTGTCGAGCTTCTGGCTACTGTTATCGCTAACCTCGTGGAGGGCGAGTTCATGCAGCTTAAAAACACAGAGCGGGACGAGAGGAATCCCAAATGGTCGGAGGAGACCGTCACATACTACCTGCAAAAGACGTACCTCAAGACCGCATCGCTTATCTCAAAGTCTTGCCGAGCTGCCGCTTTGCTGGGTAACACGGATGCTGTGACAGTCGACGCCGCTTACTCGTATGGACGAAACCTGGGACTGGCTTTCCAGTTGGTAGACGACCTTTTGGACTATACACAGAGCGGATCGGATCTGGGTAAGCCTGCGGGGGCAGATTTGGAGCTGGGTCTCGCGACGGCACCACTGCTATTTGCCTGGAAGCAGATGCCGGAACTCGGAGCCCTCGTTGGCCGCAAGTTTGCCCAGGAGGGTGACGTACAAAGGGTAAGTTAGGCTGCATTCACTCTTTGTTCTTCTGACAAATCACATCTGTTGGAGATAATCCATGCTAACAACCAACGGCACAGGCACGTGAGTTGGTTCTTCAAAGCGATGGTATTGAGCAGACGAGGGCTCTTGCGCAAGAATACGTGGATAAAGCTATTGCCTCGATTGCGGAATTCCCCGAGAGTGAGGCTAAGGACGGATTGATTGAGATGGCGCATAAGTCGCTCAAGCGACAGAAGTAACGGGCATACCTACACTAAGGAGATGAAAAAGGCGGGATATACGCCGTGTACGAATATCACCTCACATCGCATCACATTTATTCTTTTTTCTTTTTTTCATGACGGAGGACGAGAGAGAACAAAAGCAACATTTTGGTCAAAAAGTCATGGGCGGGATTTTGGTCAGCTGGGGCATGATGGTGTACTTACTGTATGATTGTGCTTAGACTCCCTTTGTTACAGAACGAGAACGTCTAGACGGGGACAGGAAAGTGATGCATGTATGATTATTCCCTGTTTCTTACTCACTTACTTACTGCACTTCACGTTGTCATAAGAGGGCGTGGGAGCTTGGCAAGGGAGTTAAAAGATGACGCTTTAGACTTTTGGTAACCTCGGGTATGGAGAATTATGTGTGTATGCTGGCTGAAGTTGGTGTTTTGATCGAGTAATAGCCCATGCTCATGATCGAGTAATACTCGCTGCGATGATGGAGTGTTGCCGAATTGGGTGATCGAGTAATCCTCAGCTAGACCTCTGATCATGCACTTCCGCGGGGCCAACACCAACGACGACGACTTTTGATCGAGTAATGAAAACGTGTTCTGTAGTCATTCGGCCCTGGAACACGAGAACATGTGCTGACTGTAGACCCCGAATAGCCTCAGTCCACCGAGGAAAGGGATGAGAAAACGAAAACTAACGAATTCATCCGAAGCCGCACCGTTGGGAACTTACCTATCCCAAGATGGCATTACTCGATGGTTACTCGATTCAATCACCATCGGCGTAAAGGGTTCAGTGTCTGATTGGCCAGGCGGACGTCGGCAGTGTCCGATGGACCCTGAAATTCTCGTTTTCGAGGTTCGATAAGCTAAGCTTTTCTGTAAGTGGGACCTGAAAAGCCGGAACTGGGATCAGGAACTGGAAACTGAGGTTTTGATCGAATAATGAAATTCGATTGTACGATAATTTCCCCGAGCCGAGAAATCTCGATAAGAGCGAGGCCATTCCCGGATTCTGGGGGTGGCTTTTCTTCTTCTTCTCTGTATCCATAAAGTTGACCCAATTGCCTCGTCCTCTTTGATAAGGAAATTCTCCGATCACTCGATCTTAGCCTGTTGCTCTTATCTTGGTGCTCCCTCTCATCTGACGTTTTTTGTTTCTTATCTTTCACGTCAGGACAACCCCACCAATCCCGTGCTCAGCCCCTCCATCAGGTGTAGAGATAAGAGGGATAAGAGAACGAGTAAAGACCTCGGCGAGAAGCACGAGGACGAAAAGGGATAGAAACTAGGATTCCCCGGATTTTTTGATAAGCTGTAGCTTCATCTTTTTTTGCTTGAGATTGAGTTTTGTTCTCTTTCTTTTTTTCTTCTCTTTATTCTTGCCCCTGTTTGGTTCATCAACCGCTATCTCTGCCCATCATGACAACTTCAAACGCTGAGCAATACCCTGAGGGTCCTCTCTCTGTCCTTGTCTCCTCTCGGGTCGTCGTCACTCTTCCTGATGACTCTCTCGCTGTCACTCCCGCTTCCATTGTCGTCAGCCCCATCACCGGAAAGATCATCTCTGTCATCCCCGAAGTCCTCCCCTCAACAAGCTTCCCCCCTGGTACCGAGTATGTCGACCATACTCCTAAGCTTCTCCTGCCCGGTCTCGTCGACGCTCATGTTCACTTGAACGAGCCTGGTCGCACAGAGTGGGAGGGCTTCTGGACTGGTACCCGTGCTGCAGCCAGCGGCGGTGTCACTACTGTTGTTGACATGCCGCTGAATGCTATTCCTCCTACTACCACCCTTCATGGGTTTGAGGAGAAGTTGAGGGCGAGTCAAGGACAGTGCTGGGTTGATGTCGGGTTCTATGGTGGTGTAATTCCGGGTAATGCTAATGAGCTGAGACCCCTTGTCGAAGCTGGCGTTCGAGGATTTAAGGGATTCTTGATTGAGTCTGGTGTAAGTTTCCAGTTTTGTTAAGATGAACCGCAGGCTGATATTCATAGGTTCCTGAGTTCCCTGCTGTATCTTCCAAGGATATCGCTCTCGCCATGGAGACTCTCAAGGACAGCCCTACCACTCTCATGTTCCACGCCGAAATGATCCCTCCCATCACTCAATCCGTCGGCGACGACGTTCAGACCTCAGAACCTCCCCTGTCTCCCACCGGTGAACTCACCGCATACAAGACCTTCCTCGAATCTCGACCCCCTGCTTTCGAAACATACGCCATCGAGGAGATTCTCAGCCAAGCACACATTGCCCCCTCACTACACCTTCACATTGTTCACCTGTCCGCTACCCAGTGCATTCCTATCCTCAAGGCAGCTCGCAAGGCAGGCATCAACATCACAGCCGAGACTTGCTTCCACTACCTCGGTCTCACAGCCGAGGAGATTGAAAAGGGTGACACTCGACACAAGTGCTGTCCTCCTATTCGAGAGGGAAAGAACCGCGATGGTCTTTGGGATGAGCTCGTTGCTGAGGACTCATGTATCAAGACTGTTGTGTCGGATCACTCACCCTGCACACCTCAACTCAAGCTCCTCCCTCAACATCTCGACGCCGACCGACCTTACATCCCCCACAATGACTCCGGCATCGACGTGACACAATCATCCGAGGCTCGGAAGGCTGAGAAGGAACGTGGTGATTTCTTCGCAGCCTGGGGCGGTATCTCCTCCGTCGGTCTCGGCCTCCCCATTCTCTACACCGCAGCCAAGAAGCGCAGCGACTTCTCCAAGACACCCAGCATCACCGATATTGTTCGTCTCTGCTGCCAAGCCACAGCCGCCCAAGTCGGTCTCTCGCATCGCAAGGGCGCTATCAGAGTGGGCATGGATGCAGATATCTGTGTCTTTGACGATGCAGACGAGTGGACGTTTTCACAGGGTGATATGCGATGGAAGAACCGCTGCTCACCGTGGGAGGGCCATCAGTTCACTGGTCGTGTGAAGGAGACTTGGCTGCGTGGAACCAAGGTTTTTGAGCTTGGAGCGGCGAATTCTGGGTTTGTGGTTGGCAAGCCTTTGGGGGAGAGCATCACTGAGAAGCGAACATTGTGAAATGATTGATGATGAGATATAGCATTTTGGGCGTTCTTGGATGGGGCGGATAGAACTGTATTTTAGTATTATCTACGTCTTGGGTTTTGTGTTTTTGTTATTGAATAGCATGAGTAATGAGATTGGAGACTGATGAGATTGTGGCGTCATTGGATTGTGTTTTATGTGCATGTGAGCTTTTGATGCGTCTTGAGTGTAGCACGAAGAAACATGATTTGGAGAAATTGTGGGGTTGACGATGCATTCTGTGATTTGGTGTGAGGCATTTGGAGGAGGTTCTACTCCGATCAATTGAAAGCGATTAATTGTTCAATTCTATTGACAGAATGAGCAGAATCGAGACCTCGATCTAGATGGGCAGTGAATAAATTTGACGAATTAAGCAGCTCCTTAACTACCTCCCCTCGGTCAATCTCACGATCTCGAGTCATGGCAATTCCTTTCATCATTCGCATTGTCCAATTCAACACTCTTATTAGCTACCCCGTATAACATTCTTAAACGGCTAGAGATTACCGTATCATCATGCTATACGAAATAAACCTTGCCTCGCGAAAATCGTCAAAGAGCTCGCTTAAGTCGCATCGAATAGTTATTTAAAATAAAAAAACCTCGGCTTAGGCGAAAGAGACGGTTGCATCGTTTCGTAACCGAAGTGGACGCCAAGCGCTAGAACATGTTCGCTTTGGGGCATGTTAGCGAAAGTTCTTTTTTTCCCTTCAGGGATCATGGGGAGTGATAAGCGAGGTGTAAGTGGTATTGATCATGAATGGAAGGCTAGTCTAGAGTCTACAGTGAGATTGGCTTTCGGGGGGACTGCAGTGCTTATACTGAAGGAGTCTTGCAGTGTCATCCTCTACAACAGCAACAGTGAGATACAGAAGCATGTGAATGAATTGGATTGTATTGACCTCCCTCTTTGATCCAATCCTTGCTCGGAACTGACCAACTCCGAAATGTCAACCCTCTCCACGTCAGCAACAATGCACCCTCCACCATCGCAATCCCACAAATCACACGCTTCTCCTCTCCCCTTCTCGATCAATTCTCTCGGCCTAGACCCTTGCCCCCGCAACCTCGCTTCCATTCCCCATCAAAAGACCTCACCCGACTCTAGAACAAACCCGGCGAATCACGTCTTCTTCTCGTGTATTAGCCTTGGAAGCTCGTCTATACAGACTTGACCATGAATTGCCTCTTTGGGAAGAGGACCGTTGGGTCTTATGCGGTGGGATCTCTCGTGGAGTGGTGATTGTCAGATTTCGCTTCTTGTTCCTCTTTTCGAGGCTATTTTACTGGGCGTCATACATTTAACCAGCCTGAATATTCTGGATAATAGGAACGAGCTTACGGATACTGCAGCTGCTCTTTATGCCATAATGTCCCGGGCTTGGACAAATAGATAATCTTTGGCATTCGGTCGCGCTTACGACAAAGAAACGCAGTCATGTCGCATCATGATCCCGACGTTGAAAAGATGGACAGAACCAGTTCGCCGGATCTCTCGATAGATCCTGGTATTTACCATCTTTCCGGAGGCCATTTTTCTCTCGACGATGTTCAAGCCGTCCATGTTCAGCTTCACAACTTGGCTGTGTCAGTGGACACTGCACCCTCATGGCTTGCGCCTTCGACATACGGAGATTTATTCTCCTCGAAGTTTAGCACCGCTCCAAAGATGAAGCCGTTACTCAACGCCGTAAACGCCGATCTTCAGCCTGGAACGTTAACAGCTATTATTGGAGGTAGTGGCTCGGGAAAGACGACGCTGCTCAACACAGTCGCTGAACGGGTTCTAAGCTCAAGACTAAGTCAAGAAGGAATTGTCACGTTTAATGGGAAAGTTGGCGTTCACAATGTTCGTGCTGCGTATGTTATGCAGCAGGATATCCTGCTGCCGACACTCACTGTCAGGGAAACGTTGCGATACTCAGCTGATTTACGCCTACCGCCATCAACAACCGCTGAGGAACGCCACAGAGTTGTTGAAGAAGTCATTCTTGAACTTGGACTGAAAGAATGCGCTGATACACGAATTGGCAACTCGCAACACCATGGATGTTCAGGCGGTGAGAAGCGACGAACGAGTATCGGTGTTCAACTCCTCGCCAACCCATCAGTTCTCTTCCTCGACGAGCCTACGACCGGCCTTGATGCGACGAGTGCCTACCAACTTGTACGAACGCTCAAGACGCTTGCGCAAAAGGGGCGCACCATCATAACGACCATTCACCAACCGCGCTCCGAAATCTGGGATCTTTTCGACAATCTTATTGTTCTTACGAAAGGCAGCCCTGTGTTCTCGGGCGCTATCAAAGATGCTGTTCCTTGGTTCGCAGATCTAGGGTTTCAACTCCCGCCTTTTGTTAATCCTGCTGAGTTCATCATTGATATCGCGGCTGTTGATAATCGTACGCCTGAGTTGGAACAAGAGACGTCTGCGAAGGTGGAGAGGTTGAAGGGTGCTTGGAATGAAGAGACGCAGAAGAGGCATCGTCCTCCTGATACGGTTGATGTTGGCGATGGGAAGAAGAAGGATAAGAAGGCGGAAGAGCATGCGGGTTTTGTGCGACAACTCACTGTTCTTACAGATCGTACCCTCAAAGTTACATACCGCGACCCTCTCGGCATGGCAGCTACTCTCACTGAAGCTATCTTCATGGGCCTTGTCTGCGGATACCTCTTCTTCGACCTCGGCCGCGACCAAGCCGGTATTCGCTCTCGACAAGGTGGACTATACACAGCAGCCGGTCTACAAGGCTACCTCATCCTCATCTTCGAAGTCTACCGCATGACCTTCGACATTCCCACCTTCGACCGCGAGAACTCGGAAGGATGCGTCGATGCCCTCCCATTTGTCCTCTCACGGAGAATCGCCCGAATGGTCACAGAAGATGTCGCCGCGCCATTTCTCTTCTCGGTCATCTTTTACTTCATGGCTGGGTTTGATCGTGATGTTGAAAAGTTCTTTACCTTCTTTGCGATCACGTTGTTGAACCAGTACATTGCTGTTACGTGTGCCATGACGTGTGTTGCGACGGTTAGACACTTTGCTGGAGCGAGTGTGATTGCAAATCTTGTTTTTACACTGCAGAGCATGGCTTGTGGAATGTTCATCAATGTCAACAGTCTTCCTGTCTATGTCCGATGGCTCAAATGGCTTACTTACACAGTATGATCCCTCTCCTCCTCGCTGATATAATGCTAAGATCCGAAGTTCTACGTGTTTAGCGCCTACTGCGGAAACGAGTTCGAGGGGAGTTTCTACGATTGTCCCTTCGGCGACGAATCCGACCCGCGATGTAAACAGTACACGGGCTCATACGTGATGGCATCCCTCGGCTTTCCCAAAAACTGGACTGCCAAACCTATCCTCGTGTGTCTCGCCTTCGTTGTCTTCTTTGTGGTGCTATCAGTCATCGGACTCCATATTCTCAAAGTCGAAATGACGATTGCTCGTGCTCGTGTCTCGGATACCGATCTTTCTGCTGGAAAGGAGAAGATGACTGCACGCTCTGTCGCAGATGTTCGAGCTATTGACCTGGAACTCACCCAATTCTCGCTTGCGTTGGATAAGAGAACTCAGCTTGGAAAGAAGCTTCCGACAAAGACGATCCTAAACCCTGTGAATGCGACGTTCAACGCTGGAGTTCTTAATGTGATCATGGGTCCCTCAGGTAGTGGAAAGACATCGCTTCTCAACTCAATGGCTCTGAGGCTACGGAATTCGGTGGGGACAAAGTATAGACCAGCTGGAAAACTCACTTTCAACGGCGCTGTTCCCTCGGATTCTGTTATTCGATCTGTTTGCTCTTATGTCTGTCAAGACGATGATGCACTGCTGCCATCGCTTACAGTTCGGGAGACACTCCGCTTCGCAGCTGGTCTTCGTTTACCCTCGTTCATGAGTAAAGAGGAGAAGAATCGCAGGGCAGAGGATGTACTGCTAAAGATGGGTTTGAAGGATTGTGCCGATAACCTCATCGGTGGTGAACTCGTCAAGGGTATCTCTGGAGGAGAGAAACGTCGTGTTTCCATCGCTGTGCAAGTCCTCACTGATCCTCTTATTCTTCTTCTGGACGAGCCAACTTCTGGGTTGGATGCTTTTACCGCGAATTCTATCATGGAGGTTCTTCAAGGTCTCGCCAACGAAGGTCGAACTCTCATTCTTACCATCCATCAAGCCCGGTCCGACCTATTCAGAGAATTTGGAAACGTGTTACTTCTGGCAAGAGGTGGTTCGCAGGTTTACTCTGGTCCTGGGAAGAATATGCTTGGATATCTAGCTCGTCATGGGTATGAGTGTCCGACACATACCAACCCAGCTGACTTTGCACTGGACATGATCACTATCGATCTTCAACAGGAAGGAAGAGAATTGGAGTCTCGAAAACGGGTTCACAAACTGATCGATCACTGGAAAGAAGAGAGTTCCTCTACCAACGAAAAGGCAGTTGGAACCCGAGATGAAGGCATCAAAGATACCCCTGAACAACACAACAGCCAGACCACAACACACCGCCGCTCCTTCAACAAAGCCAACCTCTCAACCCCCGCCGAACTAGGCGCCCTCATCCGCAAACGCGCCCCCATCACAACATCCCTCCCCCTCCTCCTCCACCGCGCCACCATAAACACCTACCGCCAGCCCGAGCTCATCGTCGCCCGCCTCATGCAAGTCATTGGTCTCGCCCTCGTCCTCGCCCTCTTTTTCGCCCCCTTCGACAACGACTACTACTCCGTCCAGAACAGGATGGGCTTCGTGCAAGAGATTGGCGCGTTTTACTTTGTCGGCATGTTGCAGAACACGGCGATCTATCCGAATGAGAGAGATGTGTTTTACAGAGAGGATGATGATGGGGTTTATAGTGTGCATGCGTTTCTGGCGGCGTATACAATCCTGGAGGTGCCGTTTGAGATTATCAGTTGTATGATCTTTGGCGTTTTGGGGGTTATTGCTGTTGATCTCCCGCGGACTGCGACGCTGTACTTTGTTTCAGTGTTTTCTTGTTTTGGGATCGTATCATGCGGTGAATCTCTGGGCATCATGTTCAACACACTCTTCGGACACACTGGTTTCGCCGTCAACATCATGGGCGTGTTCCTCGCACTGGCCAACACAATGGCTGGCATTCTCTCCATCGACATGCCAGAGCTCTTCAAAGCGTTCAACTACCTGTCTCCCATTCGGTACGGCACACGAGCTGTAGCGCCATATTCACTGCGGGATATTACGTTTACGTGTAATGACGAGCAGAGATTGCAGAATGGAAAGTGTCCAATTGAGACGGGGCAGCAGGTGCTGGAGTTGTATAACTTTGATGTTGATCCTGTTGTGAATGTGGCGTGTTTGGCGGCTTGTGTGGTGGTGTATAGGTTGCTTGCCTGGGGGCTGTTGAAGATTGCTAGGACGCATTGGAAGGGGAGGAAGAAGAGTGATGAGAATGTGAAGGGATAAAGCGGATGACTAGTGATTACGGACTATGGATCAGGAGTCGAAATAAAGGGGGAAAGGTGCATCTGCATTGATCTTAACTGATCATAAGTTATCTCAACATTACAAAGAAATATACCCAAGACGTTTCATAACTAAGGATCGATAAAATTTGCTTGTCTCCCGGCAGTGCCCCATCTTCCATCTCCTAAACCCCAACAAGCACCAACTATCTCAATAATCCTCAGACAACTCCCTACAAACTCGAAGTATAGAGAATCACAAACATATGTTCCTTCCTCTCTTCCAAAAAACAACACGTGATATTTCTTGATGCAGAGGCGGGGAACCTGCTATGTTGGTCGTGTTCATTGCAACGGTTTAAGTTCAACCAACATGCATTTGCATATGGCTCTCACCAATCACAGTCATCCCCAAGCATCCCTGTTCACGATGAGAATCAGTCCATGGTTTAAGTAATTTAATATCTCAACAGAAGCAATTCATTCATTCCAAGATCAAAATGGCTGAGACGAACGAACAGCCTGTTGTTGTGCCGGATGAGCAGGTCAGTCAGTACATTGAGCTTTTTTTGAGTAGATCTAACCATCGGATATAGGAGGACAATGAGTCCACGCTTGGTGAGGTATAATAGCCAAATGATCCATGGCATGTCTCAGTTGCTCACACGCGTGGCTTTAGGACTCTGCATCTACGACAGCGAGTGTCTCCGAGTCAATCTTCAATTACCGCTGTGAAAATGGGAGAACGTATCATGCATACAAAGACGGCAGTAAGTTAAGCTATCTCAAAATCCCCAGACCTTTCTCATCCCGACTCTAGAGTACGTCTTGCCGAACGACGAGAAAGAGAACGAAAGATTGGGTATGACCTGCGTCTGCACTCTGTAGTGTTCCGTTTCTGATCTTGTGTCCCGTCAGACCTACAGCACAATCTGTTCTTGCTCACCTTTGGTGACAAGCTTGGTCTCGCTCCGCCTTGCTACCCAGACACAAAAGTGAATCATGTCTTGGACCTCGGAACTGGCACGGGGATTTGGGCGATGGACTTTGCGGATGAACATCCTGAAGCAGAGGTACGTACAGTCCGGAGTGTCCTTTCCATCACTTGGAGAAGTTGACGATCTAGGTCATTGGCGTCGACCTCTCACCGATTCAACCAAGTTTGTGAGTTTTATATCCGTGTATGGGCTTATATACAAGTGGTCTAACAGCTGTTGTTTAGCATCCCACCCAACGTGACCTTTGAGATTGACGATATTGAAGACGAGTGGACCTACTCCAAGCCATTTGACTATATACACAGCCGTTTCATGACGTCCTGCATAAGCGACTGGAAGAAATACCTCACCCAATGCTTCCAGTACATCCCCCTTTCCCACCCAACAACATCCCCTCTAACCAAATCTCAGAAACTTAACCCCCAACGGCTATCTCGAGCTCCAAGAAGCAGATCTCACCATCAAATCCGACGACGACACCGTCAAGCCCGATAACCCGCTCCTCAAGTGTCTCAAGCTCCTGCAAGAGGCTTCAGAAAGGTTCGGCCGTCCCTATGTAGATATCCCAGCGCTGGTAGACGTCATGACGGAGATTGGTTTCGTGGATGTCAAGATCGAGAGATTCAGATGGCCGAGCAATTCGTGGCCGAAGGATAAGAAGTTTAAGGAGCTGGGGGCTTGGTGTTATGAGAACTTTTCGAGTGGGCTTGAAGCTATCACTATGGCGGCGCTGACGAGGGGGCATGGGTGGAGTGTGGAGGATACGACGGTGTTTCTGATGGATGTTAGGAAGAGTATGGGGGATAGGAAGATCCATGCCTACTGGCCGATGTGAGTTGAAACTTCTGGGTACATTGTTACATTTCAGGGCTAACGGAATTCTAGTTACTCTATTTACGGGAGGAAGCCGTAGTGCAATAGTATGGCGAGAGAGCGTTGGTGTTGCGGTACCTGACCACGTGAGGCTATGCCCAATGATGGTGCCATGCAACGTTGACTCATCTTTCCTTTAAGCCGAAGCTATGTGATACCAAACCATTCTTATCGGACAGTTCTACTCGTGTGACATCGCACACGGCGTTGAAATAGACTTGGTACCTCATGCAGATCATGCAACCAAAACCTCTAACTAGTACAGGGGTCATAGCGTCACAACATCTGATCAACATCTTGGCGTAACCAAGAGTATCCGGCATCTATAACATCACGATTCAACATTAATGAAGCAAGCATCGTGAGATGAATTCCTACGTCTCAATTAATCTGCGTAGCTAGTAATTAAGCCACCGACATAAACCATAAACTCCAATGCTCAAGCATGGGTACTTAACGTTTCACCAGCAAGAACAACAGTAACTGAAGCAATGTCCAGCAACTATCCTTTTCCCAATCTGCATTTGACAGATCAAGCCAAATCAGCTCTTGCAGAACCAGAGACAGACAACAGGCTTCTCTCCCTTGTTTCCAGTCCTGGATGAATCCCAACCAACTTCATCCATGGTCTTGCCGATCTCATCCTTGTCATCACCAGTGAAAGAATACCCCTTGTACCACTTTCCATTCCCTCCACTGTAGAGCTCGAAGCAGATGTTCTTCTTCGCCGAGGGATTGGTGCACCCAAATCCCTTCAAGAGATCGCCCAGTCTCGTCGACGTCGGAACGTGCGAGGCGATAAAGGGAATCTGGGCGTTCGCCTGCAGCTGCCAAGGGGGGGTATCGCTCTTGAATACATGAACCTTGGTATGGTTCGCCGGGAAGAAGTAGTTGTACCCGGGCTCACAACCAACACCACCAGAGGAGTTGGTCATCTGCGCAGCAGGCATCTTCGGATCGATCTGCGGAATGGGCTGCGCCTGGCGAGGAAGGATATTACCAGTCCCGTTGGGCTGGTGCGCATACGTCTGCTGAGTCTGAAACCCAGCAACTGGTCCCTGAGGAGGGAATCCGTAAACGGGCTGGCCATATGCAGCTGTGCCGGGATACATATAGCCGTACGCGGGGGAAGCTAGACCAAAGTTATACCCAGGACCACCAAGATGAGGAACGTACGGCTGACCCTGCGAGGGGATCGGTGCACCCATGGGTGAGTAGTTTGGCCGTGAGCCCGTAGCGTCACGGCCGTTGATGGGGTTCCAACCAGACATTGTGGTTGCTCGCGAGGGGGAAGGGGAGGGGAGTCAGAGAGGTTGCCAGGTATGAACCCAGCGACGAACGTTTGGATCGAAAGATGCTTGCCAGAAGCCGGGAACTTGACCTTGGGTTGTTGGATCCCAAGTCGGTGGAATAGCGTAGGGAGGAGATTGGTTCCAATGTGGAAAGACTTGTTGTGCTGGAGGTACTTGATTGTTCAAAGCTTGGTTGTGATGATACGATCGTTCTTGGTAGGAGGAGAAGATATCTGAGGGGAGTCAGGATTATGGAAAATACAAGGCCTTATATAGAGCATTCCGGGGATGAATATCTGTAGCAAATCTTCAAGGGATCAGTGTTTACCTGAAGAAGCTGTCTCCTCGGTGTAACTCTCCGCCACAGACCCAGTATCACTAGACTCGTCTTCAGAGTCCGAATCGATGTCCAGTCGACCAGCAAAGATCTCAGTGCTCCAGAGGACGTTGTCTTGTCTGTCGTAGAATGCACCAACAATGATCCACGCCCAGAAAGGAGATTCTCGTGAAGCTTCAAGACGTTGGGTGATGATCAGCTTGGAAGCGGGATATGGCAGCGGGACGTCCTCGATAGTCCTACAGTGAACCGGGCTTGAGTTGGACATAAGGACGAGTCTGAAAAACGAACTGAGGAGAATGGCGGACGGCTGGTTGACAGGAACAAGTTGTAAGACGATGGAGGTGTTTATTTATGCTGCTGAGAGACAGAGATCCGGGCATGATCGACTACACGTCTTGTCGATGAATCAGGTCCAAAGCAGAGTGAGTGTAGGTAAGACGTCGAGTTGTTCGTGAGTACGTCCTCACAAGAGTCACGAGACTCTTGAGCTGAAAGTGATTCACCAGTCATTACGTCAACCTTGCAGCTATTCTCAAACAACAGAGAGGCGGGGTACAATTGGATGAAGACCCCGGAGCAAAGCTATTCAGGTCAACTTCAGATGTGATACGCAGCTGCCGAACACAGCCTCGTGATGGTGCGTCCTGTCAGCGTGTCGTGCGTCACACATGAACTTGCCACACGGCTCGGTTGATGCCTGGTATCCAATCACTTGACTTGGTTCGTAGTGGCTGTCCGCCTGAAAATGCAGTGAATATCTGGTTCGTCAGGGCAGCTGAGATGGTTGTGATCATGCATGAGATCGACAGGACATGTTGTGAGTGAACATGCAACACCACTCAGATCGGGCGACAGCTAGTTGTGAATGGCGAAGGTCAAGTAAGGCTGATGTGCAATGCATAGTGAATCGATTCAATTCAGATTAACTCCTTGACGCTTTCCAGAGTATTGTAAACTGACAAAATTTGCGAAAAGATGGCGAAAAGCAGTTGACCAGTGTCAAAGAAATGATTCGATGTGTGAAGCCGGTTCTGCTGGTGTCGATGTCGACATCAGGTCATGAGATCCAATGCACATCAGGTAGCATGGTAGAAAGAGCCGCATTCTTGAAGATACGGCAACAACTCTGCCAGAATCAGTCTTCGTCGCTTGTGGCCTCAACGACTCGAACTCCGCCTCCCTTCTTAGCCGACTCAATCTCCCTCTTTTGTTGCTGCTGCTGTCTCTTCCCAACCTCATTCACCAAACCCTTTAGATAGACCTCAGCCTGAACAGTAGCGCTGTACGCAGCTGGTGTCCAGTTCCAGATGTTGCGCTTATGTATATCCGCGCCCGCCGCCAGCAGCGTTCGCAGTACCAACAAGTTTCCGTTCCCGCTCGCAAAATGTAATGCTGTATTTCCTTCCACGTCCGCACGGCGGACTGCGTCGTAAGGTCCCCCTGGGACAAAGGTAAGGAGGAGTTGAACAATAGTGTCGTGTCCGCCAAGACTAGCTTCCATCACAGCATCGCGACCTCGAATATCGCGGCGAAGAATACATGTTTTGTCGTGTTCACAGAGGAGCTGCACAACCTCGGTATGGCCACCGGCTGAGGCGAGCATCAGTGCTGTTTGATGGGTCTCGTTGAGTGCAGGGACTGGATCGTCGTGGCCGAGCTGCAGGAGTACTTCGCAGACTTCGCGGTGTCCGAGAGAGGCTGCCAAGTGCATGTTCGAATTGGAGAGGCCGGATGGTGAAGAGTCGGGATTGAGGAGAAGATTGGGATGTGTCTTGAGAATTCGGCGGAGGAGAGTCGCGTCATTGGCATGAATTGCCCGACGGATGCGAATAGAAGGTTCGATCCTGTTGAATGTTAGTCCTGAGCATGATGATCTCGAGTTGGCGCACTTACATGATGGAGGGTGACTGGTCATGACGGTTGCGATTGGAGGTCAAGAATCATGCCGCGCAATCGCGAAAAAAGGAAGGTCGAATGGAACAAAAGAAACGAAAGGCACTTTGCAGGCTGAAGATAGATAATGCTAATGACAAGTTAGAGAAAGGAAAAGTTAAATGAGGCCGGTGTTGAAGTAATGCAATCAATGAAAGAGGGGAAGAGAGGGAATGGAAGCAAGGCAAGCAACAGAGTTGCCGTAGGTTGACGATAAGATTCCAAGAAAGCTTAACTTGAGGCAACACGGCGCCCGCTTGCAGCAAGCAAGAGCTCCTCATGAAACAGGCGGCGCGGACCCCACATTGCGCTGACATCCACTAACCTCAGTTGGCCTACCCGCTGTTTGTTACACGAGCCCAAGAGATCTCGAAAAGAGGTGCACACAAGCAGCTTGTAATAAGCAATTTGACCTGGTCTACCCGGACTCGAGATATAAGACAGCAAACTACCTGTTTTTCACAAAGTTATTGGTCATCATGGTCTGTTGTTGGTATCATGAAACCGTCGAAGCTCACTCGAGACCCACTGTTCTAAGCGCTGTCATGGTCCTTGGCTTGTGACGATGGAGCTTCATCGACGTCAGATTTACCCTATATTGAGACGACTCCTGTATGTTTGTAGGGCATTGCATCGAACTAATTTGCTTATGAGAGTTGTGCTGGTGTTCTACAGAGATACTCTTGAAATACTCAGAGAGGCATTTTTGTACTCTTTTCACTTTGCACAAAGCCCTCCCACCCTTGAATTGAAGGGATACCACTTTGAACCAAGGTTTGTCTCAGTGGATAGATTGTCTGTTCCTCTGAGACAAACAACACAAGAATCTAGTGGCCAACTCAATGAATAGTCACGGTACGCCCTACTAAAAACCTTACCCCGTCCACAACCTGACAACGACTCAACAACAGCACACCAAGACCCAACGATAGATATCAGCACAATCTCATCTCATCAATATAGTACCACTTTCTGAGTACCAACCTCAACACACGGGCTTGATCACCCGGCGAAGCACGCCCGGTTAGCTCAATCGGTAGAGCGTGAGACTCTTATGAGTTCACAATCTCAAGGTTGCGGGTTCGACCCCCGCATCGGGCTGTTCCTATAAATTACATATTCATGATTGAGATGTGCTTTCTTTTTTGCGATTTTTGTCAATTCTTCCTTGAGTGTTAATTGGTGATGGCAGTGTAGATGCTCCCAGTGCCTTGAGATGGCTTTTATTCAATGGCCTTGGGGGGCAAGACAACAACGAACCTTAATCTGGTGTGCTAAATAAACTTAGTAAAAGTTATCCTAAACTTAGGATAGTTATATAACCTAAATCCTTTTATTATCCAGGATTGAGGTCATGAGTTTTCTTTCCTTCCCTAGGTAGAATAAGTATGTTTATTAAAGAATAAATATGATTTATATTGTTAAGATCTAGTAAGATCTAAGTAATTCCCTTCCTTTATTATTACTCAATGAAAACCCCGATAAGAACCGCCTAGTTTAACTCATGAGCCTTCTTAATGGCCTTGTTCTTGCCCGTGTCCAATACAACAGCAGGATCCTCCTCATCACCCTTCCTAGAGACTTCGTTACCATTCTTCGTCGTGATTGTCGTGCTGCACTCAATGTTAACATTCCATCTTACAAGCAATTCATGGCACTTACTCTTCAGCCTTGACATCCAAGACCTTGCCCTTGGGCTGTCCCTGTCCCCAGTTCCAGCTCACAGTCTCCCCCTTCTTGGGTCCTTTCTTTGCGCCAGAGTCATCGCCGCCCTCATCATCATCTTGCTCCTCTTCAGCATCTTCATCCTTTTTTGATGATCCGTTGTACTTCTTGGACTGGCCATTGGACTGTTTCTTCTGTCCCTGCTTCTTCTCATCATCATCATCTTCTTCTTCTGCTTCCTCCTCCTCCTCCTCCTCTTCGTCGTTGGACTTTGTAGACTCCCCCTTGCGAGTCTCACGTTTCTTGTTGGAACCGGTCTGGCTTCGGGTGGCCCGTCGCTTCTCGCCGGTTTGCTTATCATCATCATCATCACCTTCTTCCTCGGCTTCCTCATCGTTGTCGTTCTCTTCTTCCTTATCCTCTTTCTCTTCCTTCTTGTCACTGCCGTTCTCCTTACCTTGAGCCTTGAGGAAGTCGTGACCCCAGTTCTTTAGCGAGGCGTAGGACTTGGTCTTCTTGACCTCCTCGGGGGACTTGTCGTTGTTGGCCTTGGTCTCTTGGGCGAGATGTCGTTTGCTGCATACTATTAGCATCCAATTGACTAGCAGACAATCTGATATCAGTCGAAATCAGCGTGAGAGACTTACCAGTAGGAAACAACCTTGCGCATGTGCTGGACTTGCTCATCGGTGTACTTCTCAGGTTCCTTCTTAGGATTCTCCTTCAGGATCTCAACAATCTTGCGACCGCTGTCATGTCCGACAGTCTCGCCATTCTCATCCTCCTTTGGCCAGCCAGCGCTGTTGGAGTCATCCGACTTGAGCCACTTCTCGAGCTCCGAGGCCGTCATGTTGACAACCTCATTGAACTCTTGGATAACTTCGTCGTTGCCCTTCATGTTTGCGGTTTTGTTTACGGCTTGAGATTAAAAAATGTATGATGTCGAGAGAATTGAGTAAATACGATCAATTGATGAGAAAAGTACGGTTCTGTCTAACCCATCACCCAGGTTTTGTAACCATTGTTATTGCTTTTGGTCTCAGCCGTGTCGTCATCCCAGCCATCTCTTAATCGTAGCGTCATAGAAAAAAAAGGTACACAATGCGTCGCAAGTACCTTACGGTGATCGACTCAGCTTAATTAAAGTAAATCGACTCTGACGTTTAAGTGCGTGCATGGTCTCAGCTGAACAAGGTTGGATCGATCTGATGCGGTCGTCCAAGGAACGCGATCCGATCTGTTGAATGAGCGCATCATTTCCGGCGATCGATGGTCGATTGGCTGGGAAGTGGGCCAGGAACAGGAGTGAGATGGATCATTTTTGGTCAAGCTTGGTAGGGCTCAATTGGACTAAGGGGAATAATGATCATGGGAGGGAGCTGAAGGGATGAGTGTTGGATAATTGGTAGTTTTTGGTGCTCTTCTTGAACTGCACAGAGCCACAGAATGAATCGAACTGCAGGGCATCTTGATGACTCACAATATTCCGAGTCACCACTTGTATAATGATCAGATTGTGAATGCACAATTTCTATCATCACGGATTAAATGAAGCAATTGCCCCTAAATGATACAAATATGTCCTGATGCTGAAGCTGGAGCCGCTTGGCTCTGGCCTGAGTTTTATTTGAATCGCAAGGTGAAGGAAGAAAACAACAATTCTTGACTAAGCCCCGATCGGTGCTGGCCAGCCTCATAACCAGTCGGAATCCAATCAATACAATTGAAGAACTTGTACAGACCACAGTCTCTTGAAGATCATGGTCTGCCACGCTCTTCTCAGGAAATACTTCCACATCAATTTCACGGCAGTTGCACGCAAGCTCCAGAGCTAGGACCTGAATTTAATGATGCAATCGTCAAAACAGCTTCAAATCCCCCTCGCTAACCCCAAAAGAGCAACCAAAGTCCCCACCGCGGGGTTGTTCGGCTGCGGGAGCGGGGCCTTTTTTCGCCGGGGTCGCAATCTCAGGCCGATCCAGGAGCAGACCATTTCAACATTCACACCTTGACTCTTTTCTGTGACTCAGATTAAAAAAAAACATCCGACACATCAGGTACGCGATATCCTTCCTATTTCGATCATCCCTTTATAAGTCGATCACGTCTTACTGTGCGTTCCCTCTCTTCTATGTTTTCATGCGCGTCGATTGAATCCTCACTGAGCCTTTTCACCCGCTGCACTCTTGTCCGCCACTCGCATTCCACTTTTGCAATTCGATCGCAGCATCAAAAGCAAACAGCTAATTCTTTTCGAAACCTCAGAATTGACAGCTTAAGAACCGTCGCCACCATGTCTGAATATCCCCACATTCTTCTTCGCGCTGAGGAGAAGCCTCTCGAGCACCGATCTTTCTCCCCCGCAGTTATCAAGACACTCGTCGATGCCGGGTACCCCATTTCCGTCGAGCGATCATCTACCAACCCTAAATATAAGCGGATCTTCGAGGACGAAGAATATGAGGCTGCTGGTGCCCGTCTTGTCGACACGGGTGTCTGGCCCAACGCTGAGCCTGGGACAATCATCCTAGGCCTGAAAGAGATCCCCGAAGAGGACTTTGCTCTCAAGAATGACCACATCGTATGTCGAATCTCTGCCACGAGGGCGTGCTTTTTACTGACTCGACTCAGACATTTGCCCATTGTTACAAGAATCAAGGGGGCTGGGAGAAGGTTCTCGGTCGCTGGTCTCGAGGTGGTTCAGTCTTATATGACTTGGAGTTTCTTCATGATTCTGAGGGTCGCCGTGTTTCTGCGTAAGTTTTTTTCTCCAACATAAAGCTTAAAATTTGGCAAATCTGCCCCTTTTGGAAAGATCTCGATGGCTGAAGACATCGGTTTCGTGCCCACACCCCACCAACGTACTCAGAGCTTCGAGCTTCAACAGACAGGTTCTTATGACTAGGTCAGAAGCTCACCTTCCGAGAAGTGGTTTTATGATGGAGACTTCAAGCACGACTGGCTAAGCAGCATCTTCTGGAGATCTCGATCTGAACCTGGGGCTCGCAAGTGTTCTGCTGGTGTTTGATCGAGGTGGTATGAGCTATGCAAATGGGCTCTTACACTGTTCATCTTCCAAAGCCCATAGTTCACGGGGCTTCACTCCAGGTTCCTGCTATGAAGCCCAAAGCAGCATCCATGCCGCACCTCAAGCGAGGTTTGTTACGGCCTTTCAATTTGGATTCATGCAGTCGAATATGAAGTCTGACCAGTGTTGGGCTGGGTTGCACGCGGGTTTTGCAAGTGCTTCAACAACTGAACTCCGCAACGGAGTAAACTTCAGATCCTCTCTATTTCACTTGCTAACGACTCTACAGTTTTGGATTCCACGCAGGATTTGCGGGAGCTGCGCTCGGAATCAAGACCCTTGCCCACCAGCTGCAGGACTCGTCCTCTAAGCTCCCTTCAGTCGAGACATTCACAGATGGCCGCGGATATTATCTGAACGAAGAGGCGCTTGTTTCCCAGATTCGCGAAGACCTCGCCAAGGCCGAGAAGGTTCTTGGACGTAAGCCCACTGCTCTCGTCCTTGGTGCTCTTGGACGATGTGGTAAGGGCGCCGTGGACCTTTTCCTCAAGGCTGGCATGCCTGATCAAAATATAACTCGCTGGGACTTGAACGAGACCAAGGACCGTGATGGTAAGTTCTATCCGTGCTTCTGGTGGTTGTAGCTAACCTTTTATAGGCCCTTATGAGGAGATCGCTAAGGCTGATGTCTTCCTCAACGCTATCTACCTTTCCAAGCCTATTCCTCCTTTCATCAACCAAGAACTCCTCGCCAAGCAAGGCCGCAACCTTGCCGTTGTCATCGATGTTTCTTGTGACACCACAAACCCTCACAACCCCATTCCCATCTACTCCATCAACACCACCTTCGAGGACCCCACCGTCCCCGTTGAGATCAAGGACGATCAGAACAACCTCCCCCTGTCCGTCATCAGCATCGACCACCTTCCTTCCATGCTTCCCCGCGAGGCTAGTGAGGCCTTTAGTGAGGGTCTGAAGGAGTCTCTGCTCACACTCAAGGATCGAAAGACTTCGCGGGTATGGGCTGATGCTGAGAAGCTCTTCCATGAGAAGGTTGCTCTGTTGCCTGAGGAGTTGAGAACTAAGAGCGTTTAAAAGTGCTATTTATGTCGTAGTTGAGTTGGCTACATAGATCGCAATAGAAGGCTAAAACAACAGCCTGATTGACATGTTTTGACATTTGCTTTGAGTGTGAACATTGGGTTGCGATGCTTTTTACTCAACAGAAGATGGTTACGGATACAATTCTACAGGGTAAGTACGACATAAGGGTTCTTCCAATAAGTCAACATTTGAATTGAATGTGAGTCGAGACATTAAACGAGCCAGCACTTGAACTCGACCATCTTATACAAACCCCTTTAAAACCACTCTCGTCCCTAAGCCGCGTCTCTCACCATAACCCTTGCAATCTAACAAGATGTGTATGCACTATCTGAAGTATACAATTATGAAGCTGAAAAGTCGGACAACAGAAAACTGGATCCCCCCGCTCGATCCGAGAACTAAGCAAAACATGATTGGTAGATCCTTTTGTAGCGGTCCCGTAGTAAAATATCCTCAGCAAGGATACATACAACATGGGCATGATTTTGCCGGTGGTGAAGTATAGAGTTGATCAATTTCTGATCCATGAATTTAGCGCGGCGCTAACTTGACCGAGTTCGTTGAGTTTCTCATCAGATCAGTGGAACTTCTGATAATCGGCATCTTCTACTTTCGTTTATTATATCGAAAGGGTCTAATAGCCATGATGGCTGGTTCTGACAAGAATGATACGGTTGTTGAGTCAATTGAGGGTGATGAGGCCTCCGAAGTGACTCATTCAGGGGCTGAACTGTCCGAAGGGCGTGAAGCTTCCAAGAAGATTGAGCAAGCCACGACAGAAGCTTCAAACCAAGTTCAACCTTTGCAGAGTTCTCAAACACCCCAGGGTTCACAACCACAAGTTTCGCAGTCACCTCGAACGGCTGGAAGACCTCTAGCTCCAGCTCAGGTTCAACATGCTCAGATGGTTCAGCATCAGTCTCCTCGAGTTGCTCAGTCTCCGTATCCTCAGATGCCGCAATCTCCTTACCACCAGATGCCACAGTCTCCTCATCATATGCCGCCATCTCCGCACATGGCTCAGCATCCTCATATGGGATATGTCCATCCTCATCAGGTTCCGCATTCTCCTTATATGGCTCACTCGCCTCATCAGATGCCTCAGTCTCCATATCAAATACCACAGAGTCCTCACCCTCATATGGCACAGTCACCACACCCTCACATGCCGCAATCGCCTCACCCCCATATGCCACAGTCTCCGCATCCCCATATGCCACAAAGTCCTCATCCGCAAATGGCACAGAGTCCTCATCCTCAGATGCCGCCATCTCCATACATGGCACACCCTCACTATGCTCCTCAACCGGGGCACGCCCCCCCTCAAAGTCCCCTTTTCACACCCCAAGGAACTCCTATCATGACACCTCAGCAATCTCCTCTATTTACACCACTAGCTACCCCTAGATTCACACCAACTCCAACCCCTGGACCTCAATCCGCCGATCCTACACCAGCACCATCAGCTACACCAGCTCCCTCGTCAGTTGCTTCGACACCAGCACCTCACTCCGTCGCCTCAACACCCGCACCATCCTCCGTAGCATCTACCCCAGCACCCGAATCTTCCTCTACAGGCCAAGTAACATATGATATGGGACCTCCCCCCAAGAAGAAGAGAGGACCGAAGCCAAAGCCGTTGTCAGAACGCAAAATGCTACGGACTACACCGATTGTGCGAAAGGAGGCTAGTTATTCGAAGAGAAAGAAGGAAGAGGTTATCATGTGGATGCTTCATACTCGCGTCGATCGGAGGGGAGAAATGGTGCCGCCTTCTACGACGGACGCGGAGAACCACTTTCAGATTCCGAGGAGTACTATTGCTGGGTGGAAGAAAGCCATGTAAGTGATTCTGCGGATTGTGATATGATGAAGCTGACAGTTTTACAGGTTAGGCCTTGGACCAATTCCGAAGTAATAACGCATGAACACGTAACGAACGCGGCCTAGAGATCAAAAGTTGAATAGACAATTAATAATTATATCTTGATTACCTCAGATTTAAGACCACTTTTTGCTTGGAACCCTGTTCATTGTCTTGTCCGCCTTACACAATCTGCCCAAAGTTGAAGTGAAGTCAACATTGTTTACGTCACCTATGTCCGATAACCCCGCCAAAACCTCCCTTAAGAACAACCCGTAAGCACCCAATACTTACAACCAATTCATCCAACTCATTCTCAATTCACACGCCAAAATGTCTTCGCTCGCAAAAACAATCGTAGCAACCGGTGTTTCATCCGGAATCGTAAGCCCCATCACGAAGCTGTGTGACAAAATAAGAACACTAACATCTATAGGGCTTTGAAGTAATCAAACAGCTCCTCAGCCAGAGCCAACCATACAGAGTCATCCTCGGCGCACGCAACACCAAAAATGCAGAGAAAGCTTATGATGAGCTTAAGTTCGACCGTGAATCTCACGGAGTCACTGTTCTTCCGCTGGAGTTGAATGATTTGAAGGGTGTCAAGTCTTTTGCGGAACGGACGCTGGATAAGATTGGCAGAGATAAGATTGATTACTTGTTGCTTAATGCTGGGTTGGGAGGTGTTGCTGCCGAGGGCCCGGGACCGCATGGGTCGAAGTGGTGTGAATCGCATGTTGTGAATCATCTCTGTGAGTTTGATGAGTTGAGTGAGATGTGAGATACTGATTGATTGTAGCGCAGCATTATCTCGTGCATCTCTTGAAGGAGAAGTTGGTCGAGTCCAAGTCGAGGATCGTGTTTGTATCGTCCGGCGCTATCCGACGAGTCTCTGATCCTAGTAAGTTAAATCATCCAAGCTCAAGTCTCATGTTCTGACCTCGCACAGGCGTACTCGACACTGAACTCAAAGCCGGGTCTGGTGCCTCCGCCAGCACGACATATTGCAACACCAAATTCACCGGCCTTCTAGGCGCACAATGGTGGCGTCGCCAACTCGCCGGTACTAACGACGTGGTCGCTGTTTCACCAGGTCTCATCCCTGGCACGGGTCTAGCGAACCGTATGGGCATCAAAGCTGACATGGCTGACGCAAAGTCGATCCCCGAGGGTAAGTCGTGTATCGTTGTGTTGGGACGTGTAACTGATTTTGTGACAGGCGCACAAAGCGTTCTTGCGGCTATGACGCGAAGCGACTTCCCTGAGGATCGTGATCGGCTCTTCTTGACGAGCTGGGGTGAGTGGTGGGAGAAGAGTGTTATTGAAAAGTCCACGGATAAGGAGTTGCAGGATAAGTGGTGTCCAAGTAAGGAGGAGATCGAGCGTGAGGCTGGCATCTCATCCTAGGAACCGAGTCTTGGGGCATTGACTGTGTTTACGGCTTCCAGACACTTTGGCTTCATTTCTAGTGGCAAATAACAAAACAGAATTACCTCTCCTATTTTCTGTTCAGACCCATCTACAAACACTTTAAATATCAAACCTCAAACCTCAAACAATGCAACTTCCCCGTTTCTTTTTTTATAACACCTACTGTAACGCCCATTAAGATTACTAACAGGTATTAGTTTCCGCTTGGCAAACAGCTCTTTATCTATTTTATTCCTTTGCTAATATAAACTGTCCGTTTACTAATATAAAATAACGCCCAAGATTCTAAGCATTGCATGACATGCGTTCTCGAAGATATACTGTTTTATGATGTCGTGCAGCTTTTGTGTATGTATAACGTGAGGATCACATGCCGCTTTGACAGAGCTTCTGGTAGCATGAGAAAGGGGGCGTTGGCCGTCATAATTTGGGAATTATATGATGTTTCAGAGCATTGTTTACCTTGGATTATAATATATTGTTGCGGTCTGGTCTGGTATCAGCGATGCAGAAAGCAAGTGCCATCCCCAGATAATAGGGCGCAGAGCAGCAGAAATATAAGAAAGAATACGGGCAACTTATAGGAGAATTTGGGACTTGCCTGTTCATCCTCTCCCCTAAACTGTTTCCATTGACGCAGGCAAGTTTAACCACAATGTTTGAAGTTATTCCATTGCTGGCAACTCTTGTTAGCAACACAGCCTGCTTTCTGTAAAAGAACGAGAAATTTGATCTGGAATGCTTGCAATGCAAGCAGGCTGAATTGTCTTCACTGTTCCGAGTCGTCACAACTTGGTACCTTTGTGCTACTAGGAAGGGAGAAATGGATAAAGCCTTTGTTACGATTGTGTAACAAAACATGTTGGAAAACTTGCCTCTTCTGGCAAAATGCGCATCGTTGAAAGATCGTTTGGCAACAGAAATAAAGGTCCATTGTCTTTGTGACTATCAACAAATAATAAGCAGCATGTTGTTTCCCCAGTATCTGACAGCGCAGAGGCCGAAGAAGTCAAACCCGCTTGCTAACATCAGCAAGTTGGGAAACACTCGTACATGCCTCTGCAGTTCAATCATCCACTATCGTCTCTTCCATGCTTGTGACTCTTTGCTGGCGCGCGCCGCACATGTAGGCAACTCAGAATATCTCTTCTACCCATTCTACCATCCCGTACCTTGGCTCATTCTTCAACATTGATCCACCGAACAGGAGAGAAAGACCATTTCGAGCTTCCTGCACCTTCACTCATGTTATTTGGTTACCAAAGAAAGAGAGCATGATGGACGGAATGCTCTATTTGGTAGCAACTCCATGTTTTCTTCGCCCTAAAGGTCTTGCGAAGGACCTGAAACCATCCAGGCAGCATGAACAGTGAACTCATATATTCTTCTCACAACAGATTCAAGCAGGATTTGTCAGTCCCTGAGAGTTGTAAGGGGAAACCCATCAGAGAAAACGTTCGGGTAAACAATGCCTTGCCCGTCGTCATTGATCATCAGCTGATATCGAGTCCACATGCGGAACTGATGATCGCAAGCAGGAGTGGCATCAATAATAGAGACTTGTGAACTTTCAGTCTACAACGCCCTTCGGGATGCTTGTCTCAATAGACATCGGGCCACCATCTGTTTCACTTCCTGTGTGCATCGGAGGTTTCAGACATTCCGCCACTTCTGAGGCTGAATTGTCGGAAAATCGAGGACTCCCCTCCATTCGCCTCCATGATCGACAGTTTGACTTTGCGCATATATGGTCCAGGTTATACTTATGTAAGTTGTTGTTGGGCACACCGTTGTTTCTTCACCGGATCTCTTCCTGCCAAAACCGAGAGGTATCATGACAGTAGTTATCTAGGCAAATCGACATTCCATGATCGATAATATACTCAAATATAAGTACAGTCTGCTATCTCCAGTCCCAGCCCAACGTAACTAGTACCCACGAGTTCTACAACAAGAGGGTCAGACAAGTGCGTTCAAGAGTCGGGAGTACCTGCAAAATCACATGTTGAGCGTCCCGAAAGATGGTCAGAATCCGGTAGGGACATTGCCGCCTTAGCTCAGGGCACTCGTCAACAGGCTTTAAGCATTTCAGTTATCATGTTGAATGTTTTATCTTTCTGTTGACCCCAGACACTATCCACCAAGCAGAAGAAATAGGATTTGCCCAAAAGAATTTGTAAAAACAGAGATCGACAAATTATAGACAACATTGCCAGTTAACAACCATGAGTTACGGTGAATTGAGACTATTAAGGCAAGGTCAAGCACAAAATCTACGACCTTCATGTTACAATTTCACTGAAATCGCACTTTGCCCGAAACTTTCCATTCATTATCTAGGTACTCTATAGGTACATCAGGAAAGTTGACCCGGCCTCGGCAGAACTGTCTCATCAAGGTTGGTGTTCAACTATGGAGCCATCCTCCTAAGACGCTATGGCAACACGCCACATACATGAAACTGATCTTAACACCTCGCGTAAGCAATAACTATGACTCCGCCTCATCCGCCAGGCTCAAATCCTCCATTGCCTCGGCAATACCCACGGGTGCCTTTTGGCAATACCAAGAACATAAGACCTCGGCGCATGACCATGCCTCGGTTCGATGGTCGAATCTTGTAGAACCGATTGTTGAATTGATGTCCTCATTTAGCTGCTCGGTTGTCATCGCTTCGACGTAGCGAACAGTGGCTTTGCAGCCATAGCAGCAGCCACTGGCCTTGAAAGTGTCCGCATACATGTTGAAAGGTAAGCCTACATGCTCCAGGACGTCCCTCAGAGCGGCAGGACTGGCGTTGGAAGCCATTGCGGTCATCTCGTTCTCGGCTGGACCTCCATTGAAGGAGAGAGTGAGTTCTGCTAGGTGACGTCTAGCTGCCTTCTGATCAAATCCCTGGGAAACGGCGTCCTTATCGTATTGATCAAGCTTTCCGTAAGCCTCATCCCAGCGGCCTTGATCGGTCGCACCGACGTGGGCGTTTCTTGCAGCGAGTCGAATTTTGTGCATGGAATCCCAACCCATTAGACGCTCCTGTGTTCCTCCAAACGCATACGACTTGTGGATGATGTAGAGGACATCGTTTCGAAGCCCGGCGCCAGAGCATACGAACAGGACCATGGGGAATACGTCGCCAATTCTGACGTTGGGTTTGACTGTAATCAACAGCCTCTGGCTCTGAGAGCTGACGTTGCGCTTGCCGGTTGTGATCTCATATTCGGTAGGGCCTTTCTTCGGACCTTTCTTCGGCGGCGGGCCTTGTACTGGCGGAGGGATTCCACAATACTCCTCCTCCAAAATGCGGAAGCTTGGTTTGATCTTTGGTTTAAGCCCAGTGAGGATATCCCCGACTTGTCCAAGGGTGAGGCCCTTGACCTCAAATACTGCGCGCTCTGGTTGGGTGTTGAGTTGGACCCAGAGTCGCACCTCTCGCAGAGAAACAGCTGGAACTTTACCAGAGGGCCCCACGCGGTTCTCTTTGACGAAGGCGGCGAGGCCGTTGTTCACCTCATGAGCCATCCACTCGATCCCGTCTCTGAGATCCTGAAAGGTCTTATACCTTGGTTGCAACGGGTTGTTCATATGGAACGCGGGGGCGGCTTGCTTGAAGTCAGAGGAAACAGTGCTGTCGAATTCCACGACTATATGCTGGGCAATCCCAACGTGGTATTTGAGGTGACTCAAGAAGTCTTCAACTTTGTACGAGCTGAGATTGCTCACTTGATGCTTCTAGCATCCAGATTGAGTGAACGCAACTCGCTCAAGGTCGGCTCCTTGGAGCATGTGGTAGAGGGTACCAAGACATAGCGTGAGCTTTTCGCAATCGTCTTCAGTGACTGGGAGGCTCAGAGCCGGGATACTTGGCATAGTCGGCGCGGTAAACGGATTTTTGTCCATCTTTGCGCGTGCGTGGGTTCGGAGCTCTTGACAAAAGAAGTATGATTCTGAAGATGGGAATTGAAGAAGAGGAGGAGGAAGAGAAGAG
Source organism: Fusarium fracticaudum (assembly GCA_003353625.1). NCBI lineage: Eukaryota > Fungi > Ascomycota > Sordariomycetes > Hypocreales > Nectriaceae > Fusarium > Fusarium fracticaudum. The sequence continues at coordinate 571,734 of PDNT01000009.1, forward strand.
GAGGAGAAGAGGAGGAGGAAGAAAAGATATGTTTTCCTTGAGCTACCTTACCTAATACGCGTTGGCAGGTGCCTTGGTAGCCTTAGGGTCTGATTCATTCTGGCACTGTCAGGTACTGTCAGGCACTGTTAAGCACTGTCAAGCACTGTTAAGCACTGTTAGTAAAGAAGCCTTACAGTACACCAGCAAATTCCTACAAAATCGAGGTTCTCTTGAAGGTTCGTTACTTAAAGCGTTAATACTACATCCATTCCTAAAATCCATAAAAGAGGTTGCGAGATCCAGACTTGCGAGGTCCCATGAAAAGATGTTAGACCTGAAGAGTATTTGCACACATTTCTGCTCTGAGCATCAGTATATGTACACACTCTCTTGTGGACCTGCACGCGGCTTATTCAGATTCAGGTAAGCAGATCCTATACTATAACGAAACCTCAACTCATGGTAAATTATGGCGATTCATAATACTGATAGCCGAAAAATATTATGAATATGTGCCCTGATACACTGTTAACTTCAAGAATAACACGACGAATGCTGAGAGCTTCTGCCAGTCATCTTTTGGGTTTCCAATAGATAGCTTCGTCTTGGCTTGAAAAGGATATCGAAGTTTGAATAGGTTGGCCCAGCGACTGATGTTCCGGTTGCAAAGCCACTATTATTTACGAGCGATTTTCTGAGAAGCATCGGTCATTCTCCTATCAAAAATGCGAACTTGAATGTAAAGATAATAATACCAGAAATAATACTGGACTGATATCTTCCCCAGAAAGGGGTCTCTACCAAGGCTGAGGTATCATAAGAATAGCTCTGGCCTCATAGAGTAGAGTGGAGGGCAATCGCCTACTTTCAGGACACCAACTCGCAAATATGGTCGACATGTATGTCGGTATTTGATTACCAAATTTGACTCGAATAGGAAGCCTCTGAGAAGAGCAATACCAAGTTTACAAACTATTACTTGAGCTCGCATTGTCGTGGCTGTTCTACTTCGTCCCATCTCATTCCTCCGCTATGTATGGACCATGAACAGTCCCTCTATTCACCCTTACACGGATAACACGTTTGCAACCTTGATTTTATGAGACCAATGACGATGTTCTATCCATTATTCTGCCACTGGCAGCTGTGGGCTTTGAACCACACTGCCCGGCACACTGGCAGGCATACCGCGGCCCAGGCATGGCCAATCAATAGACTCGTTCGGCGAACTAAGGTCAGAATGGAGGTTATTCACAGTGAATCATTGGTGAACAGCTGCAATTGTTAGAACAAATCTCAGCATCAGTGGCTATTTTCTACAGCTATAAAGCTGCAAGCTTCTCCCTCGATCCTAAATCTTTCATCCTCACTCTTCAACCTTTTCACACTTGACATCGCATCACAACAACTCCCCAACTACAACCGTCAACAACAAACACTACACTACCCAACTCGATCATCTCTTCTATCAGAGACATCTATCATCATGAAGCTCGTCGCTTTCCGTAAGTCCAGCACCACCCCTAACACCATGACCTCTCTGACCATGGCAGCCCTCGTCCTTCTCGGCCTTGTCAACGCTGGAGTTGTCCGCACCCCCGCTGAGGCTGCCACCCTTACCACCGAGGCTACTATCCCCGTCGAAGCTGCTACCCTCGCCACTAAGACTACCACTCACGCTGAGGCTACCACTCCCGTCGCTACCCCCGACGCCTTCATTGCCAAGGGTGAGAAGATGGCCTCCTGCAACATCCAGTGTGCCTTCTGGTACCAGAAGTGCTACTACCGCCCTTGGGGCTACACCTGTGATGACAACGGTCTCTTCCGTCGTCGCGGATGGAACCCTGACTGTGAGAAGAACTGCTGGTGCAACTGCGATTCCAAGTAATCGTGATAGGATCACTGGGGTTGAATCCGGATGAGGATGAACGTTGATGGAGACGAAAGGAATGGAAATGGTGGTTGACTCGATGTTGCCCTGTCTATGGGCTCGAGAATGATGTTTTGTTTTGATACTTAGTCGCTCTATTGAGCTGGACTTTTGATCAGCGGTGGCTTAGGCCTGCTAGCTAGAGAAAATGTGAACCCCTTTCGTCTAACACATGATACTAAACTGTAAAATGTGACTTGTGACTGTAATTATTGTGATGATGTTAATGGCTCAGTCTTTAAAAGCGACCACTGGCACTGAACTCAACTCATCCTAGCCAAAACGTAGCCCTGACAAACAGTACTTGACAGCCGAGGGATGCAGAAGCCTGGAACATGAATTGAAAAGTGGAATTGCCCAAGTATACACTGTGTATCAGAACTGGTATCATTCAAAGTGGTCAGCGTTCACCACCATATCCCTGTCGTCGGCCATTCAACCGAGCAGGAACATGACAAGTCACTTATTCAATATGCACTGAATCCGAAATCAGTCTATTGTTCCAGGTTTGTTTCCATCACGTTTGTTTATTGTAACCCTTGACAAAGTTATCCTGGTATCGACATCGCCAAAGAACAATGGCTTTTCCTTCGACCTTACTTTTCAGCATCAACATCACTTTGTGAAGTACCCGGTACCGTTGTCATTGCATCGTTGAACACAGGACCTGGGTGGCTGATGCATAGGAAGAATACTGCGATGACAATAAGCCTGAACATAGTCAGTATAGGCCACTAACACACAAAAATACTCGTAACTTACACTCCCTCGAGACCAATGAACAAGCCCTCATTAGTGATGAGATCAGAATTTTGATATCCCTTGCTCAATTCGTAGCATCGGAATGCACATCGCGCAAGAATGAGGATTACCGCAGCACTCAAGAAACCGAAGAAGATTCTCATGCGTCTACCCATGGCGCTGGCATTCCCGCTGCGGAAGTATCGCCAGAGGTAGTCGCCGAGAAGAGCGCAGAAGAGAACGAGGATGACGACTTGAAGCGATAGACCCGCCAAAGCGATGTCGATACCAGTTTGGCTGGAGCCCTGGCTGACGGTTGACAGAGCACCGCCTGCGGCTTGGAGGACGAGACAGACAACATCGGCAGGGATGAAGATCCACCAGACGAGTTCTGGTCGGAAGCGGGAGACTTCTGGGGCAAAGTATTTGATCCTGGATTGTCAGTAGAATCATGCAATTGGGGTAGGAGAACTTACGTCTTGGAAAGTGTCACGTAAATAGCAGCTGTGTAGAAGACAGGGCCACTGGTGATAAACACAATCTGGACCATGAATCCACCAAAGTTAAAGGGATTGTTGTACATAATAATCCTTCCAATGTATCCAATAATCTCAAACAGACATCCAATCATCATGAAGCTCATATAGAACCACTGCTTCCACTTGATGCCTAAGACGAGATGTGTCCCCATGGCGATGGCGTAGAGGACGATGAAGGTGATGTTCGCAGCAAGCGACGGGCGGTATCGGTAGACACTCCATTCTACGGGACAGAGGGCGAGAGTACAGTTGGCGTCGGGGCCAAAGACGACTAAGTTGTCTGGCAGTACCCGCGACATGATGACTGCTTAGTTGATGTTGGGAGTGAGAGGTTGAGGGGAGACGAGGGGAGGTGAGGGGTGAAGAAAAGAGATAAGGTTGGTGGAAGTCGGCCAGGAGTGGAATAGCCTTTTAGAGTCGGAAGATTGTTTTGCTTTATACATCTCACCTCAGCCATTTAACCCTGCACGTCAGCAGTCATTTCAACTCAAACTGTCTCAACGCCGCGTGTAATACCACCCTCGAATGACTGTCCATATCCATCACCACGCCAAGCCAAGCGCTTCAGCCCTGCGACAAGCGAATCCGAGCTCCTGACCAATCAGAACCCCCAAGTGCTATCAGATCCAGTAAATTGAGTCTCGGAAGCTAGAATATCACCCCTGTAGCGCTAAACCTTTTGGGGGAACGCTTTCGAGCTGTCCAAGTCGTTTTTGGGAAGGCCTTTCGAGGTGGGATGGTTTGTACGTCAGTTTGATGACGGCTTGATGTTATGTTGTGCCTGAAGGAATGCGAGTGCGAAGAAAGTTTAGGCTTGATAACGGTTGTTTAGCTTGGATGAATCATCACCTTGCTTGAGAATATTCTGGTGAATAGCCTCTTTGGGGTTAAAGCTGGTGATGCGTGCGTGTATGACATGACCGGCCACCAACAAAATGTCCAACGCTTCCTCATGCAACGGTGAGAACGTTTCATGGCGCGTAAGACGGCAGTGCTTTGTCTATCAGCACATCTACCGTAGTCGTGTGTCATATCTTGAGTGGATGCTATCCACAATCCCCAACTCCCATTACTCGTACATCTAACATCCCTCATTGGCCTCGGTCCCGAAAACAACGCTCCCCAGCCGATGATCAACAATTTATCACGGTTTCATAAACGTAGTATTAGCCAAGATCTCTCTTACTGTTACCATTTCCCCCCATATGGGTACGTCATCATCTGTAAACGAGTTTCCATACTTTAAGCATAATCCTTTAGGGTCAGCCCGGTTCCAAGTTATCCCGCATGACGCTTTCAGCCCCCGAGCTTGGTGCGACGTTAACGATGAGGTGTGGCACACGTCACCTCTGAGAAACGACACCACTCGTTATGAGAGCAAGGCTCAAGCTTTCTCACTGGTATATTTATAAGGGCACTAATACTATAAAATAAAACTAGAAGAATCTGCCTTTATGTATTATTATTAAATTATTATTCTACATTTCGCTATAGTTAGAAACTGATATATATGTCCCGATACTTAGCCTGTTAGCATAATTCATCGAGCTCTACCCTATAAATCGTGACCTACTAACCAGTTCATTTGAAATCTCGAGACTCTAGACACACATAATTCCAGTTTAGGGTCAGAAATGAACTACCACTTTATTTGGGTCCCTATCTAGAGGTCTCTATCCTATGCCAGACGCAGGACGTAAACACACAGCTGGAGTGTCTGGTGAATGTTATCAACTGCCGGATCCAGGCATTTCCCAATATCCTACATCCGTGACTCTTTTGTCCGCTGGCCTCCTCTTCCCTCAATTGTCAATCTCATCCGGCCCACGCACAGGTGTGAGTGCAGGTTCATCCGACCCGTAAATCCAAATCTTTGCATTTACGATCTGGGGCTCGTTGGACCGGAAAACATCAAACTCAAAGTCGCGCTTATAGGATCCTAGGTCCTGAATGCTATCGGCAATCTTTGCAATCCAGAAAGAAGAATCGCTCTTCGGGTGAGGATGCCCGGGATTATAGTGCTTGAGGATGACTCCTCGTTTGTGGGTGCTCTTTTTGTTCCCTTCCTGCTGCCAGGTTTCATTAAGGTCATCCTCAATCTTCTCCAGTTGAGGTACCGCATCGGGGTGACGGAGCGCGTAGACTTTACCAGGCTCGCCTTTGGGACTGAGTCGTACCACCACCGCAAAACCATTCGGGTTCCATTCTTCCCGTTTGTCGTCATTGGGATTGCCCTGACGAGCTTTCTTCCAGTCTCCAGTAAAGGTCCAGAGCAATCCTAACTGAACGAAGACGAAATCCCAGACAGGAGAGTGCGGCTGACTGGTAGTGGATCTCTGAAACGACTGTGAAAGTTCCGTGCTTACAGACAACTTTGAATCACTGTTGGTGTCGGATGAGTTAACAGAAAATCCAGGAGACAAAGGAGGGGAGTGCGGAACATTAATATTCAAGGCGAGTATCATGTTTCCCAAGACATCGGAATCAGAGTTAGGGTACGTTGGCTCGAGGAAGTCGGTCATGGGCGTGAAAGCATAGCCGCTGAACACACGTCCAAAGTTTGCCTCCCCAATGGCCACAAAAGGCGTCGGGTAGACAAGGATGTTGCGAGAAAGTCTGTCGACTTTGCCCATATCCAGGAAGTTGGCTTGAGAGATCATTTTAATATAGTCCTCAGTGTTCATGACATACTTATTTCTGACGAAAATACGTCCGTTCCAGGTGTGTGCCCATTCAAGGTATTTTCCGCGGTCGTCACGGTCTGGCCAGGCTTGCTTGACGAGCTTGCTATAGGCATCCCATTCAGCATCACGATTCTGGGTGTCGAGAATATTTTTGATGTTCTTCTCCTCCCAATCGTAGAACTTCCATTCTTGAGGGGACCAGCTGGCCATGATCTCCTCGTCGGTTTTGGGGACCGGCATCGCGGCTGACTGTTGTGATATGACGGACGATGTTGAGTAAGAATTGAGGGATGGGTGTATCTGGGAGGTGAGGTGTATTGTAGACAACTTCAAAGTTCTTATGCCTCATTCAGTCAAAGGCGGTGCGGCTCCGTGAGAAGTAAGGTTGGAAATATGGTTCAGATTACTCTGAGATGGCTCATGTGTAGAGACAGTTCACTCTTATGTAGCGGAAGAATGAAGTCAAAACCTTGCGAGGGGAGGGAAGGAAATGAAAAAGGCAAGGACCAAGTTGATGTGAGGAAGAGAAGAGAGGAGAGTTGCGATGTTGAGAAGGTGAGGAATAACGTAGCGGTGAGGTGGGATACCACTGCGAGTACAAGCCTGAGCTTTGTGTAACGCTTCCGCAAAAGATCGGGAATTTGCTTGGACCCAGAGCCTCACCAAGGTAGGTAGGTACCTTGCCAGTGGTTCATCGCCGTCTGCTTGATACCGGCAGATGATGCACTAGAACAGGAATTGCAAGGCAATGGCAGAAACTGTGATACCTCCGGGAGAAAATTGGGAAGCACTCGGTTATGCCTTTTCAGTTTAATCCTTTACTAGTATCTTTTCTATAATTATAACTCTTTCTTGGCGCGCTGCTGCTCTATAGTCCTTACAGTGTGAATATGACCACAGTATATTCTCGCCAATGTCTTCCCATAAACTACAGCAGACAGAGTTCATCTAATTTTAGACCATTTTAGATTAGTATGAACAAAGATCTACAAATTTTGGGATAAGTTTAGAGTAGACTTGTCAAAGATGAAGGTCTGGTGAGCCTGAACACGAACATATGTGCATCTATCCCGCTGAACAGAAGTTGGTGTTCTGTACTTTTCTCTTTAATTCACCTTGTGAATATCCGCTTGCATGTCTGCGCTGCGTTCGGTTGCTCAATTAATTGACGCTGTCTTTTGATCACGGACATACTGTAGCTGCACTTTGTTTAGTCTCATCATCTTACGACCGTCTCAAACCACAGACGCAGAGAGTCTCACCAAGGCCATCTTAACTGCCATACTGCATGTTGAGTCCCCATCAACGAGTCACCTGTACATCAGCCAGTGTCAAGTTGCAGTTACACTGAGTTCCTTTAGTTGGTAGCAGTGGTAACAAATCAAACACACTAGCCCTTGTAGACAAGTCTCGCATGCAGGTAACTAAGAGGACCCCTTCTACCCATTCATCCACCCCGTACCTTAACTCATTCTTCAGCATTGGTCCACCGTCACCACTATCATTCTTTACAACTATCAACAACTCACAACCAATATATTATCACCACAAAGTTCAATCCAGGAATCGCATAGATGCATGACCTTCAGCTATCTGAATCAGCGACAATAGGTCCAGCGAGAAGAAACAAGGCCAGCGGAGGAGGCATCGGGCTTCAGCTAGACATTACCTTCCTGGAATAACTACACACTGGTCCTTTCAGCGATGTAGAAAGAATAGTTTTAGATTATTATGAGGCTAAACTTCTAAGAACTTATAATGAGTTTGGATTAGACTTGTCCAAAATTGTACATGGTCTGCCGAGACTCGATAACAACAGCAGCATTCTAAGAAGTTATTATACTGTCTACGGCTGAGGCTGAGGATTTCAGTCTGATTGGGTAAGATCTGATGCCTTCAGTGCATGTAATGCAGAGACTTGATGCGACTATAAGTTGCACAATCCTTCCCCCTATCTAAACGGTCTTATTCATGCAATCTCGAATCCTTCCTCCCTCACTTTTGCTTCACCTCCCTGTCCTGATTCCCCAAAATATCAGCAGCGGTGAACCAAGCGTAGAGCATATCTGCCAGACGGGCACACTGCATTTGCAAGTCACCATCAGGTCCTGATAGCTAGATTTTTGACTCAAAGTCATCTAGCGAGACCTCTGGAAGGCCCTTACACGCTCATCGTGTCTTTACTGCATTTGAAAAGCTGCAGCTAAGTAGTTCTTCCCCTGACCGTGCCTGATGGCCCACCCCTGTCATTCTCTTGACACATGGGGATGATGTCTCGCTCCAAGTCACGCGAGGCTACAGACCAACGACCTTGGTAGACAGAGAATTTACGGAATCCATTGCAGCGAGCATCGGATTTCTTCTGCTAGATTTCGCGCGCTTCAGGACCGCAACAGATACGTCCTCTACCGTGTAAATTGACGGGCTAGTCCTTGTGGTTTTCTGTTGACACCAATCGTTAGCAGTTTTCTTCCCCTGGAAGGCATAATATGCCCTAAATCCCAGCATTTTGCTCCAGAATGTATGCTTGTTCCCTGTGGTCTACTAACTCTTCTCACTGAGAGGCAGTTCTGCCTTGACATAAATCCCTAGATTAAGGGCAGAGAACCTAGGGCTCCCATCCTTAAATTTGGAACTACTAAGATGACTCTAGGTTCTTTAGAATAAACTTTATATGTTCTTTAACTGGGTTATCCTCGGCCCCGATACAGGGACAATTAGATGTAAACTGAAATTCGCTTTGCCCGTTGCAACTTTTAATCTATTCCGTTGCTCCGCTACAGCTCAACTTGCTACCCTATGTGCAGTCACTGTCCTTCTTGTCACGAACCGTTTTCAACCTCCATCTTCCCTTGGGAAAGCCTTTAGGGTGTCTTCTTACTACTATAGGCTTATCCACCTCATCAAACACTGTTGGGTGGTTTCTGCCACAGGGTCGTCAATTCCACTTCCCTGTCGAACGGCAGACGACCACACTCAACAACAACAGGCTTCCTTCCCATGATGCAATACCAGGCATGTACAGTTGAGACCGAAAGTCTATCAAGGTCCATGATGGAACCGTAGAGCCCTTCGTCCGAGGCCCCTTTGCAAGCTCGCAGTCATGTCAGATCTGGAAAACAGCTGCCATCTCAAGGCAGGCAAATACTGTGGAGGCAGGAGATCAGGGGTCGTATCCGAAACTACGAGCCGTGTTCAAAATCGATAGCTACCTAAGATCAATGATTTTGGAGTCTTGTTCTTGAAGCTTTTATGCATCTGGCAGATACTTTTACCCATCCACTTGAGAGAGTAGAGATCGCAAACCTCACGACGGTTTAGAAGAGCCACAAAGCCAAGCTTAAAACAAACAATTAATTTCAGCAGTTATGATGCCTCCAATGACTTTAGTGCCTCCAAAGCTTCCACCGGGTCTGCTAAGTCCACTTAGCCGTCTCAGGCTGGTGGTTATTTTCAATGGAGCCTGCACTTCACGCCGTGCAGTTCCGTCTCAGAGCGACAGGTTCTCCAATTGATGGCTTCACCCCTTGCTCCCGCTGATATTTCGGTTTGTAATTAATCTCAAGGACCCTAGAGCGCTCGAAATGGAATGAGTTGGGTAAGGTAGCTAGATTCGCCTTGTCTTGTCACTGGTCAAGCTTGCTCTACATAGGTATGTGACGTCATCTTGCGCCACCTTGAGAGATGCTCGTCTGTGCAAAGTTCAAGTGTATGAACATCAACCAAGTCAAATTCAATCTATAGCATGAATCTGTTCGTCCCTTTCTCCGACTCACACATCAACGAATTAACAATAAAAAAAATTAGTGACTGTCTAACGATCACTGTGTTGAAACTATGTATAGCAAACAATCAAGGCTGATCTAGAATGAGGTTAATCACTATTTCGATCTGGAAGCAAAAAGTTAATTTCCACGAGAGAAAACGCGTGACTGGAGGTAGAAGGTTTCTATTTAGGTATATATCTAACCTACTCAGCCCTGGGTCATATGGAAGACAAAAGACAAAACCAAAGCGTCATTCTATCCACTAGCCAAATATCTTGTCAGCAACTCATGCCCATGGGTCTTTCATGTCCCTTCTCCTCTGATACCAATGTCCACGGACTCTTGCTTATCTAGGGGCCCCGTTTCACCATGGCGAGGGCAGGCGAGATGGTGAGCCCACCCTCTCTGTGCTCGAAGATTTGAGCACGATGGATCATGTTGGGGGAGTTGGTGATGGGAAGAAAGCGGAACTCCTTGTTAAACTCTCCCAACTCATTTAGACTGTTGGCAACCTTGGCAAGCGTGAAACCTTCGTTGCAGCGGGGGTGAAGTCTTCCAGGAACATGATCTTTGGCCTCGGGTGCAAGTTCCTCCGCATCATAGTTGTCTTTAACTTCGATGCTGCCGTTTGCATGGTAAAGGACGTAGACTGCTCCATGTTTACCTTTGCTATCGAGTCGAACTACCACGACCAGGTCGTTTCGCCACCACGGACCCTGGTTCAAGGCTTTTGGGCCTGCTCTGCGAACAGCCTTCCCGTCCCCTCCAAAGACATAGAGCATACCCAGCTGAGCGAAGACAAAGTGGTTGGGATCAATCTCATAACGAGCTTGAGCAACGGGGTCGGCCTGTTGCGCAGAGCCAGTTGAAGCGCGAATTTTATGCTGAGGCTTTCCAGGTCGCGTGATGACAGACGACGCTCGCGAACGGCTGGAAGATGAGGTTCCTGATGAGGTCAGAAATCCCGACGAGGAGGATGATGAGCCGGTCGACAAGTTCGTGGGTTGCACTGCCATGGCAAGTATGTGCTTCCCCATGACAGATGGGCCAGTCTCATTGCGGTCAGGTTGAATGCATCTGGCAGCAGGCTCAAAAGCGTAGTAGGACTCAACACCTCCAAATTTGGCGTATCCCAGAGGAATCGAAGGCAAGTTGTACGTGTCCATAGCCCACCAAAGGTTGACAGACTCCTCTGTGTCGAGAAAGTTGGTTTGGAGTACTTTGTCGAGAAACTCTCTTGGTGACATCCTGTAGGACATTCGGAGCATATGGCGACCATTCCACTCACGGGACCAGACATAGTACGCTTCTCGATCTTTCGGGTTAGGCCATCGTCTCTGGAGCAGGAGGTCAAAAGCATTCCATTTGGCTTCGAACTTCATCGTATCCAGGATGGCCTTCGAGTTATCGAGGCTCCATTGATAGAACAGCCGTTCCCTGTGGCCCCAGCGAGCCTGGATCATCTCGTCGGTGTCCGGGAGCGGCATTATGGCTGAGTTCTCCGATTTGACGTGTAAGAGTGGCAGAGCGTGATAGTTCTGGTATGCCTGGGAAGTGCAGATTAGCGTCGGTGCCATGAAGGAGAAGACGGGCTTATATACCTTGGCCGAGCGCAAACTTTGCACAGCAAAAATGAGTTCAAGAGAACAAAGTTGAGTTGGCGTGGTTGCCGTGAGAATGGCAAAACAGGAGCACGGAAGTTTAATGCATGCGAGATAGTGAAAAAGAAAAGAAATGAAGCCGGAGCCAAAAAGAAAAGGGAGCGATATGTGTGATCTCTAGTAATGAGTCTTTAGAGGTAGTTGTGTTTGGTAGAGAAGAAGAGGAGGAAACAATTCGGAAGCCAGGAGAAGGAAAAGAAGAGACAAGTAAATAGGCGAAAGAATGCAAACGCCAAAGGTGACACAAACATTTCATTGTCATGGCGGTGAATGCACGTGACGAAAACTTAAGCATCACGGTCAGTGAGTCACGGTTGTTTGTTTGACACTGTCAAGGTTTGGAAATGAATAAACTTCACGGATAAGCGAATCTTTGTGAAACCTTCTTCGCCATGACGTTATCAAACCCTCGCCTATATGCTTGGCCAGGCATCGGATGTCACTGGAACCATAGTGGCCGATAACAAATGCAGCATAATCAAACTCTTTCTGATTGTCTATCAGAATTACTGGCTTTGCGATAGCCCAAAAGCTCGAGTCTTCCCCAATCGTTGGGCTTGTTTGAGCAATAAACGAGCGAGGCTTGTCGAACTAAGGAGGTCAAACAGACACCGGCATAGAGGGTTTAGTACTGGATGATACAACTGGATATGATTGGTACGTAGGTATGTCCAAACTTTCAACTCAAACACTAAGCTATAACAAATCATCAACATGGACGTTACGCAGTCTCGGCGTGGGTCGCCTCCCTCCCGTCAAGCTCCCCCTTCATACCACCAGTGCGCTTCGCCTCCTGAACCTTGTCACCAAACCCGCCCCCAGCCTTTGCACTTCGCCAAGCAGGAACATTACTCTCAAACAAAACATCCACTTCCTCGAGAGTCTTGCGTGCTGTCTCGGGATAAGTGAAGAAAGCGTGGAACGTCATGGCAATACAGAACGTTCCAAAGATCATGTACGTCTGCCACTGGATGTTGGTGAACGACGGTGGGACAAAGAAGGCGAGTGCCAAGTTGAAGCTATGAGTTCATATGTCAGTAGATGTAATTGATCTGGTAGTTGGGGGAGTGACTTACATCCAGTTACCAGAGGCGGCGAGGCCAACACCCTTGGCTCGGTACTTCAAGGGGAAGACTTCACTAGCATAGATCCATGCAACGGGTGCCCAGGTAAGACCGTAGACGCCGACAAAGATGTATGCCAGGGCGATGACTGCTTTGGCGGGGGCTCCTGAAATGGCCCAGGTCAAGATGTCGTTGCCTTCGATACCATCGACGGGGTAGCCGTGAACAGCCATGACTGCTCCGCTGGTGAAGTGAAGAACACCACAGATCAACGCTCCGCTGATGAGGAGGGGTCGGCGGCCGAGGCGATCAATATAGGGCAGAACAATGCCGGTTGTTACGAGGAAGATGACATATTGGATGATGGAGGATGTGAGAGCGGTGTTTCCAGTCATTCCAGCCATGTTGAAGATATAGACGAGATAGTAGAGCATAACGTTTCCGCCCCTGGTTATATTAGCAGCTATTTCCATCAGGTTCAGGGGTATACTTACAGAAGTTGCTGCCAGATCTGTACACTCACGCCAACGACGGTACGTTTCCAGACTCCAGGCGCAAAGAGGCCAAGATAGCCGATATCCTTGGACTCGCGAGCGATACGTACAGCTTCGCGGACCTCTTCCATCTCAGCGATCACAACAGGACTATCGAGATCGCCGCCAGCGTGGAGATGGGCAAGATTGTAATGCGCTTCTTCCCAACGATCGTGCTGAGCAAGCCATCGAGGTGACTCGGGGAAGAAGAACAATCCAGCGAGGAGGATGAAGCCAGGGATGGCTTGGATTCCCCATGCGATGCGGAATGCAGATGGTCCGTCGACTCCAACGGAGCATCCATAAGAGATGAGATACATGATCAAAATACCTGGTGACATTAGCGGAAGATTTACAGGAGGACGTTGCCTAACTCACCCCACTCAATAGACCACTGCTGAATTCCAACAATCCTCCCTCGAATATCCGAAGGCGCAAGTTCAGCAAGATACACAAGGACCTGCGAACTCGTAATACCAACAGCCACACCACTAACAACACGGCCAACAATGAGATGTGCCACATTCTGAGCAGAACACTGAAGAACAGCGCCGGCGATCCAGAACAGACAGGCGATCATGAGAGCCTTTCGTCTGCCGAGTTTATCGGCAATACCTCCTGCGGCGAGGGCGCCTACAAATGATCCTGCTGACATGGAGGCCGTGATGCCGCCCTGCTCGGTTGAGCCTGGGCTGTTGAAATAGTCGAGATACTGGTGGGAGCCGATCCAGGCGCTCATGGAGCTGATGTCGAAACCGAAGAGCATGCCGCCGATCGTGCCAATGGCAGCGAGAGCTGTTGCCGTTAGCTATGAAACCCCCTCGAAGGAGAAGTAACTGTACCGTAGATGTTCCAGATCCGATACATGGTGGATGATGTGAATGAACTGCAGTCTCTTGAACGGTAGAGTCGTCAGTCGGGCTGAAGCTGTTCTTTATATAAGAATGCCCTCGAGAGCATCGTCAGGGATGGCGTGGAAAGGATTAGAAGCGCGCGAGTGAGGGTTTGCGATGTGATGGGGGCCCGCTTAACGTCATGCACTCGTGTAGTTTTGTTTTGCCCACGGGGTGATCGTCGCTGTGTGGGTGATAGCGTTGGTGCGCTTGCCTTGGCTTGGCCTCAGGGAGCAAGAAAACACTGGACCTTGATATCAAGCGTTAAAATAAGCTCACTAAAGAGTCGTCTAAACTTAGGCTAGGTTTACCTAAATATTTTCATCACTTAGGGTCAAGGTCCTCAGTTTTCTTTCCTCCCCTAATGTGGAAGAGCTCGCTTCACATACTACGAAATCCTAAACGTTGACTACTGCTCTCAAGGATTAATCACGATGCATTGAGAACCTCGCACCGTGAGCACACTTCTAACAACAGCTTCACTTTCTCTTCTCCACGGCGATGCAGTCATTACGAGCAGTCTTTTGGTCACTTACAATACCGCGTGAGTGCAAGATTCGATACTGTACCTCAGCGAAAATACGAGCGGCTCCGCGAACAGACGTTCCAAGAAATGATATCATCGAAAAATCAACACGCGAACCCCTGTCAGTATGTCGCATCGGGGTACTCCAACAGCGCCATGACCGTGCAGAGTTGACATCCGAGATACGATTTCTCGAAAGACTCTAGAAGTCTTGGCTGGACCTGATTGGAGCGCATGTTATTCTGTTGTAGGTGTCGCAAAGCAATGATCGTCACTGCGCTTTTGTCTGTGTGCCTGATTTCGAGGCCATGTTGCGGCTCCACTGCTCCTTGTTGCATTCTTGTGTATTGTTGTTGCTGATCGAATCATGGTTATTTCTCTTTTGCCTAAATCAAATGTCTCTGGGGCTTTGGGCGTCGAGAAGGCGGGAAATTGTCGTTGAAGCTGATATCTTGGAACCGTTTGGCTATGTCGTCAGCGGCTGCGTGTGGGGAAAGGACCTAAACTTTGTCTCCGTTCCCCGAATTCTTCCCCAAATTCCCCAATTATTCGGGGTAATTGAGGGCCCAGAATACGAGAGACGAGAGGGTTCAGACACTTACTGTTTTACACTTGGTGACTTTTTAGCCAGTGGCCTTTGTTTAAAAGTCATTAGAATCCTTGTTCTGATACCAGAGCTCTTTTATCTCGCCAAATATGATCCGATGCTAACCATTTATTATGCCGAAGCAGGTTTTACGCGAAGACCATGGAATTGTCATTTGAACAAGCCCATTTGCCAAGTCGGATGTTCACCCCAAGACGGATAAATTGATAGTGCAGACGAAAACGGTATTGATCTCAAGGTCTTGGCCAACGTTCACGAAGCCTGTGTGTCTTGGTACTCTCATATCCGAGCCAATGGTATGCCATCTTCCCTTACCCTCAGTTAGTATTCTCTAAAGGTCGATCAGAGCATCCATTATGTTCTACCCGCCGTCACCCATAGAATCTCACCGTTCGCTCACAAGGAGAGGCAAACTTGGAACCTCTATCCTAAGTTATGAGAAGATTTAGGTAAATTTAGGTAAACTTAGGAAGCCTTTAGACCAGTTTATTTTAGCACTCTGATTCAATCCTTGAGTGTGCTCCTCATGTCTAATATGTACTTGAAGAAGAAACTATGCTCCCATCTCACATCATAACTCAGTAACATGGTCCTTCAGTGCTGAAGCATCTCGTCAACAAGTTCCCGGTCAAAGCAGCCAGCTACCCAACCTACACCTGCCGCCAAATACTCCAGCACATGAACGCACCACGTAATTCCGATACACAACTCTCGCCAACTCAACACCCGACGCCAAAACTACCAGCTTAAAAGTTAGAGCTAGCCTTGTACTGAGCGCCAGCAGTAACGCCAACATTCTTGACAACAACGCTCTTTCCAGTACTGCTAGTAACCTTGACGACAACAGAGGTCTTTCCAAAGCCAGCAGGGTTCTCGAAGAAGTTGTAGTCCTTGCGCTCAGTGCTCTTCCAGGTGCTACCGCCGTCAGTCGAAACCTGCACGCTCTTGACGGGCTCGTTGGCGTTGACGACCTGGATTGAGAACCAGTTGGCGGAAGTGCCCTCCTTGTTGTGAAGCACGAGGGGGGTGGTGATGCCGCACTCGACGAATTTGTACGATGTCTTGACGATGCCGTCTGTGCCGCCGACGGCTTTGAAGGCGTCGGGGAAGAGATCGAGATGGCCGGGGTCACATTCGGGACACTTGTCGACGATCTGATGGGGTCAGCTTGGTGGTTAGGGTGGTGTGTGGGGGCAGGCTTACCATGGCCTTGACGGTGCCTGAAGGGCCGGTGACTTCGATACAGGCACCGCAGTTGGCGGCGTTATCCCACTTCTGGCCAGAGAAGGCAGTTCCGAGGATGCCAGAGGGGATAGTGTAGGTTGAGAACATGCAGTTTCCACCAGCAAGGTTACCGCCGTACCAGGTGGAAGATCCAGAGACAGAGGCGCCGTTTCCAAGAGGTGTAGACTTGGAGGTAGAGGTGGCCTTGGGTGTAGAGGTCTTGGGAGCAGTGGGCTTGGTAGTCGTGGTCGTGGTAGACTTGGGTTTGGAGGCCTTGGGCTTAGAAACCTTCTTCGGCTTGGTGGTCTTGGACTTAGAGGTCTTGGGCTTGGAAGCTGTAGTCTTGACCTCGACGGGAGAAGACTTCTGGCTAACAACCTGAGGGGCCTGGGAGATGACAGGCTCGGGAACAGGGTACTGAGTATGGACGGCCTCAACCGCAGAAGAGTGCGAGTGTCGGACCTTGCAGGCTCGGCCCATGACAGCGGGAGCTGCGAGGAGAATGGGGAGGAAGAACTTCATCGTGATCGACAAAACAAGTTTCAGATGTTGAAGAGATGCCAAGTGATTGTCTTGGGACTTGCCAAGAACGAGATTTTGATACAAAAAGAGTGAATGTACTTGAAAGGAATGAATGAATCGAATCGTCTAGATTCTCGGTACGAAAATGAGTGACTGAATGAGAGAAAGTGTCAAAGGTAACAACCTCGAATCGAAGGAGGAGAACGAGCTTATTATCTAGCATCCTACAATCAAACTAATCGGATCCCCGGCACATCATCCAATCTCACTCCTGCAGCATGAAATGAACGCCTCTGGTGACAACTGACAAACAGGTCTAGAAGCCTCCCTCGGTAGGGCTGACACACGCTTTCACGATCCCTCTAATTTCGCAGCCGGGGGTACCTGCAGGGATGACCACGCCAACGGCCGGGGGGCGACATGATGGAAAACGGTCGAGCCAAACTCGATTGGTGTGAGGGGCCGTTTGGAATGGCCCGATCGAACCGAGAGATTAGATGGTGGTGGTGAAGGTGGTGGTGATTTGGTGGGTATATCGACAGATTAGAGTTTCATGCGGTGGTGGGAGACGGAGAAATTTAACGGAAGAATTGTTCGAGAGTTGGTATGAGCTGTTATTGGATGGTTTGCGCGAGTTAGTTTGTGTGTCTGAGATGGGAGATCGTGGAGTTACATCGTGATCGGGAGCCGGCTGATTGATTGACGCTACCAATTCTGAAACTCATCGGCATTTGTTTCTGCTTCAGACAAAAGGATCTCAAGACTTGCACTAATCGATAAGACGTATACCATGTAAGTTTAGAATATCACGAGACACGACTACTGAACTCTTTCTAGAGCTGTTCTCTTTGTTTAGAGTCTTGAACCCTTCTGGCACCTCCAGGAGTGAAAGGGTTTGTTATTTGGGCGGGTAAAACGTCGAGTGTAGCAGAACTCGTTGAAACGCCAAGACTGAAACTGTTTCTGCTGGGATGCGTCAGCACTCGTTCACGCTTGCGCTGCGATTCATCTGTTGTGCCGAGAAAATTCTCTTCTATCGAGTGAAATCTCGTCTATATCTCACCGAGTCATGACGGTCAGTCTCATTGATGAATCGCGACACAAGGTGAGTTGGGAATCTTGCCCGTGTTGAAGCTGTCTACCCGGGACCCGAGCGCGGCTAGTCAATTGACATAACCGAAAGACTTCTGAACACTTTAAGGATAGAATTAGACTACCAAAGGTAAATCGATAGTTATTCTATCACCCGAAAAGTTGTTGCGGGTGTGCCTTTTTCTCAGCTGCATCAAGGAGGTCCTCGTAGATGAAGCTGCGATGGCTTTTGCGCGACTAGATCAATTTCCCGCGCCTGTTCAGTCACTGTCTCTGTTGCTTGCAGAATGATATCAGCTTCGCCGCTTTCTTTTGAGGCTATAGCATGTCCTGGAAATGTCATCCCCTGGCCATCTTGCCTTTGGCAGCAGAATTGAAGGCCATATAATATCTGACAAGACCACCGGCATGAGACAGGCAAGGTTCAGACTCGATTCTGGTGCGCTCTAGTTGCATCACAGATGAATTGGTAGTGATTCAAGCTCTACAAGGAAATGACAGGCTCACGTATTAGAATTATCTCATAATATAAATATGGCAATGATACGCCGCAGAATGAAACAGTCGATCATCTCGAAACTGTAGAATGCGAGTAAATCACTTACTTGCTCAAGATGAAAGTGTGCTCGCTAGAGGTTTCTCTATCTTGTTCCGCAGACTTACTCACCCAGTCAGGTATTGTTCTTGAGCCAATACACATATTTGTAAGTCTTTCTGGCATGCATGGTTGGCATCGCTGAACAGAATCCAATCAGTTCAATCATCCCATTTCGGACTATGGACAAAAATAAGCTCTGGATCGTGTCTGCGGGACTTGGAGACATCCCGGCGGAGTAGTATTCAACCGACTCGCAGACGTCAGCCTCATCATGATACCAGAACGGTGAGTTTCTATGATCGCTCCAAAGCCCTGACAATGGGTATATGTCCGATCACATTTTAGAGCTCTGTAGAGGTATTTAAAAAAGTGACCGGGACTTGGAGGGGAGAAGTCGGCTGCAGAGCGGACGCAATGCAACCTCAGACGCCGTGTGTCCGTAAACGGCAATTAAAGCCTGAGAGTGGCTGAGAGTTCGATGCTGAGGCGGACTTGGAGACTTTGAAATCCGTTTACTCTGGCTACTTCAATTGAGTATGTTCAGAGACAGAGTCCAAAGCTGTCAAACCTCAGTTCTTATCACGTATCGATAGTACAAGACATGCAATATTGACAGCAATTGAAGCAATGCAAGACGAACGGAATGACATCATGCATGAATAATGTAGATCAGATCGGAGAATAACTTGACATTGAACCATGGCCCGGACGTTGCAAGATGAAGCAAGGCCACGTCGACTCTTTGAGATGACCCAAGAAGGAGGAAAAGAGTGCTTACAACCAACCACACATACATACACAGCCGTGACTTGGCTGCGATATTACCTGCATTATAGTCCCCTCAACTGCCGAGTCTGTCCATTCATTGGCGATGGCAATCCATGTCACTTCGGCCGAGAGATCGGGTCCGGAAGCGAAGCGAAGCGTTAATACTACAGCCTCAAAAGATCTCCATCGTTAGAACCTTTCGGAATTCGGTCCAACGTCCAGCGGGGTCCCGAGGCTTGCGTCTTAAAACAAACGTAATTTCTACCGGTACCTGTCTTCGAATACTAATCACATGAGGCACATACACGTACGTCTAGTATTACGAATCCCTCCGGACGCAGTTTCAAATACGGCGCCGACGGGTACCGAGGTTTTATGTCTGTCCGTCGGAGGGATTACCAAGACAGAACAAAACAAGAGACGGAGTTGGGAGAGTGTAAATGCCATAGTGACGCACGATTGGACACGCAGGATCCAAAGCTGAGTTTCAATCAAGGCCCCAATTACCCCCTAAGGCGAAGCGTCCGAGCCTCGGCACTGCACTGCTTACGACCGGAGACGTTTTCTCAACATGGACAGAGCTGAATCACAACCTACCTCCCCAGCTTTTTCTTTTTTTTGCTGGCGGCCGGTGCGTTCCCCACCGCCGGTCGATCCCCGAGGGCGCCGGTGCCGAAACACTCTGCACTTGACGGGGATATCTCCTCATGGGAATAGCGTCCCGCGTCCTAGCGCTTTTTCTTAGTTGCCAGTGGGAGAGCTGACCCAGACACCGCTCTAAACCTCACGGAGATAACAACCCCAGAGAGACAAGACATCCCGCACTAAGAGAGCGTGCTAGCTAAGTGAGGTGGTTTATTTAAGGGAATGTGAGTGAAAAAGTGAGGTACTAAAAGGCGAGAGTCCCCGAATTGTTGAGACTGATCCGAACTACTAACTAGATCTCTTGTTTACTTACTTGCTCATTCAGTGGACGAAAAAAGTGTGTGATACGCTTTGTGTTTATCATCGTGAAAAAGACACACATACGCCACCTATAAATACCTACCGGAAGGATCGACTGTCTTACAACTTTGACCCAAGTTAGATCGAGAGACACAAACCTGTTGCTCAACATTCCACAACACCACCTTACACAAACAAACCCTATCTACACCAAGTAAACAACACCACCATCACACCTGTTTCACAATGGCCCGTGATAACCTCTCCATCGTGCTCGCCGAGCGTCCCACCACAGACATCATCCCCGGCCAGACCTTCACCCAAAAGACATCTCCAGCTCCCACACCAGCTGATCTCCAAGATGGTCAAATCCTCGTTGAGACCCTCTACCTATCCCTCGACCCCGCCATGCGAGGCTGGCTACGAGGTACATCTCCCCCCTCCCCGGTAATATCTCCTCGCCACTAACAAACCCCAGACATGCGATCCTATCTCCCTCCCGTTCAAATCGGCCAAACCATGCGTGGTTCATGCGCATGCCGCGTCCTCGCCTCAAAGAGCAAGCAGGCCAAAGAAGGCGACATCGTCTCCGCCCTAACAGGCTGGACTGAATTCGCCATCCTCCCCGAAGGTCGTTTCGAGCCTGCATCTTTGTACCCCGGTCTCCAAGACCCCAAGGACATGCTTTCTGCTCTTGGCATGACCAGCTTGACTGCTTGGGTTGGCATGTCCAAGATCGCTGACCCTAAGCCCGGTGAGCTTGTCGTCGTGTCGGGCGCTGCTGGTGCTACTGGAAGTGTGGCGGGCCAGATCGCTAAGCTCAAGGGTGCGAGGGTCGTGGGTATCGCGGGTGGTGAGGATAAGTGCAAGTGGCTTACTGAGGAGTTGGGCTTCGATGTTGCGCTGAACTATAAGGCGGATGATTTTAAGGAAAAGTTCGCTGAGGCGACAAAGGACTACATCGATGTCTACTACGACAATGGTCAGTCTCCCCCGAATCTTCAAACATGACAGAACTAACATATCTTAGTTGGTGGCGATATTCTCGACATGTGTCTCATGCGAGCCAAGGAACACGCCCGCTTCATCGAGTGCGGTCTCGTCAGCCAGTACAACGCCGCCAAGCCCCAGGGTCCCCGAGCATTCTCCCAGATCGTCACCATGCGCATCCGAATGCAAGGCTTTATCGTCCTCGACCACGTCAAGGACTTCCCCGCTGCTCGCGCTGAGCTGGCTCAGTGGATCGCCGAGGGTAAGCTCAAGAAGACGGAGACTGTTGTTCGTGGCGGTCTCAAGGTTGCTGAGCAGGCTCTTGTGGACCTGTACAAGGGCATCAACACTGGAAAGCTGATTGTTGAGATCAAGAACCACAATGAGACCCCCTCGAAGCTGTAGAGAGTGAGGTCAAAAAGACAAAGATTGTCGTTTGTGGTATGCATACTTGAGAGTTGATTTGGGATCAGGAACGATGGGACCCCCCGAAAGTAGGGGAGGGAATGGGATTGTTTATGAGATACTCCGTACCTTGTCGGTAGTTAATGATATGCCATGACTTATGGACAGACTGTTGAGTGTTCACTGCTGCATGTTGCTAGGTATTTGTTCAAGAATGCTTATCTGAACAACTCCTGTCGTTATTACTGCCCATCTGGATCCCCCGCAACTTTTCTCAATCCCTGTCTATCAATGCCATTCTATCAGTAAACGTAACGGAAGTAAGGGTTCTCCTTATCAGTCAAGTCCTGAAACGCCAACTTTGCTCTCTCACTCTCATCTTCCAACCCAAGGGCATCCCTCCTCTTATTCTCATTCCTCAGAACAAAGTACAGCGTAGTCGACGCACAAATACAAATGATGTAACTGAAACAGTTAGTCACTACCAAGAACAATGTAAATCAGACTTACCAGATGATTAATCCCAACCAAAGAGCAGGATAGTGATCCTTCTTCGTCTGACTCCAAACAAGCTGCGGCCCAACAATATTTCCAACACAGTACGCCACGAATATAGTAGCAGCCATAAAACTCTTCTTCGTATGACCCGCAACATTCGACATTCCAATAGTGATTATCAGACTCACCGTTCCCCCAAAGAACCCTGTAATCGAGTATCCCACCACCGGTGCAGCAGCGCGGTAACTCCACTCGCTCTTCCAGATGATGGCACAGCCTGCGATGACAGGGAGACACGTAAAGATGAGCATGAAGATGCGGATGTTGGTGAACTTGGAGCCCAGCCAGCCTGTGAGGAGGATCACAATGAAGCACAGGCCGCCGAGGGGGAATTGGAACAGGATGGAGTGCAAGGTGCTCCAGCCAAAGGTTGAGACGATGAGGGGTCCGAAACCGCTTACGGCGCCGTTGACGGCGTATGCTGATGCCATCATCAAAGCCACGAGCCAGATCTTGACGTCGAGGATGGCTTCTTTGAGCTGAGAGCTTTTGAACTTGGTGCAGCGAACGCCGGTCTGTCCGTGTCTCAAGCGCTCAACAGCAGCGAAGCGCTCTTCAGAGGTGAGGAACCAAGCCGACACAGGCGAGTTCGGCATGATGAAGCAGAATAGCCCAAAAAGAAAGGTCAGTGATCCAGCGAGGAGGTAGATATACTGCCATCTCTTCAACCCCCCACCCGTAATCTGCGCAAAACCATAGTTCATCGCTCCACCGATAATGGTGAACAGTCCCGTCGACGAGAACCACCAACTCTGTCGCAGCGACTGCTCAGATTGCGTATAGTACCCCGAGACAATGCACATGAACCCAGTGGGGATAATACTCTCAACAAAACCGAGGAAGAATCGCTGGACGTATAAGCCCTTGTAGGACGTCACCGCAGCAGTGAGCATGCAAATAGCAGCCCACACGACGACCACGCCGCCGAGAACACGACCGATGTTGAATCTCTGAAGAGCGAATGTCATGGGATACAAACCCGCCAGCATCCCAAAGTAGAACAGCGACGTCGCCCAGCTCAATCGACGGGTATCGACTGTTGGCGGTGTCGTCGATGCATCAACAATAGTAAGGTGTAAATCCGTCGTCATGCCGAAGAGAACAGCTGAACCAAGAATAGCTTTGTCGTAGTATACGAGGCCATCTACACATGTTAGAATCGTCTGAGAAGGATGTGGTAGAACATACAGCCTATGATCATGGCGGGGATGAGAAACAAGTCAATCTTTCGAACTGCGCGCGCCGCGACGATGGGATCAATTGAGTGCTGCTCCTCACCTACGATGGCGATAGCTTCATCTCTCGTTCCTATCGGCGCCTGCGCGGCGTTTACTTCGCTTTCTGTTCCCATTTTGCTCTTGTGGCGAAGATATCATGAGGTTGCAATGAGCAATTGAGTTCTGAAAAACTAGCTGCGAGCTCCAAGAATTGGCTGAGGTACGCTGTGTCTTTTTAGCCGCAGCCAAGCAAATCAAATGTCATATGATGCATAGCTTCAATGAGGCAATTTTTTCATCACCATCGATAGCCGTTTTAAGCCTCAGCTGCATTTCAACACCCTTGTAGCTCATTGAGCTAAGGTGAACTACCAGAGTTTTTTTTTAGTTGGTGTTCTGGGCCTGCGGATGTGAGCCGGGATTAATGACTGGTTCGTGGGGGTTTGTCGATCCATGAATGGTGAGATTTCACTCTACGGCCCGTTTAGTGATGCCTCGCTTGGAGATGCTGTGCTGTATTCATGATATGATGACAAGTATACCTAGCAGAAAGACTCGCTTTCAAGATACCATCGCTACGCTAGGAATGCATTTTCTATAACCTGTGATGCCCTTACCCCCCAACGCCTGGCTAGCAGTATGTTTGACGACCCTGGTATCAAATCAGAAGATTCTCTTAGTACTGGGTCCAACCCATTGCACTTCTGTACAATTCCTGTTCGACCTCCACTGCGCAATCCTCTCAGTCAGCCATCCGGACTTGAAATCTACCCAGCGATCTTGGCGATCTGGCGGTGGTGGTATAACATTGCCCTTGTCATCTTTGACCTCAGGCTCGATGATCTTCTCGGGCTGTCGTGGCTCGCCGACTCGGAAGGACTTGGAAGTAACACACTTTTTCTCGTCGCGGCCTCGCCAATTGTACTGTAGACAATCGCTGCTGTCCTTGCAGTACTTGCCGCACGCTTCAAATGAGTCGATTCTTGCTTCGGGCGGTGCAACTGTGAAGTCCCATTTGCCATTGTCCCAATTCTCTGCAACTTCACGATCGCCGGGATGGTGAAACTTCCATACGTCAGAGTAGAGTAGCGGGCGCTATGACAGTTAGAAGGTTAAACAAAGTTTACCGGTGTTCAACTTACCCCGAGCTGTCGTTGCGCAAACTCCCACCGCCAAACGTCAACCATGTCCTTCGGCGACGACTTGTGTAGCGTCATGACAGGCTGGCACCAATACTTGTCGCTGAAAGGAATACTGTGCAGAGGATGCGGGTTGAACAGCGGCCAGTATCCCCTCAGCGGAACACTAACGTTCCACAACGCCCATCCCGTAACGCTGTCACCGCAGCAATCGTCCCGAAGCATGGGAAGCCACTTTTCCGTAGCTGGTGGCTCGACGTACTGTCCGTAGGGCGTTGTCTTACGGACGAGGAGTGCCCTCATCGCACCACGGCTGAGAACAAAGCCTGGCCCGCCGTTTGCGAACCATGTCTTTATGTCTTGTTTCACGTCGTGCATACCCGGCGAGGGAGAGCCCATGTATAACGGCGCATCCGGGTCGAAGGTTTGGAGGAAGCGGAAGGCGTTGTCCCAGAAGACGTAACTGTAACCGTTAGTGGCGTGTCAAGCTGCGCGGGTATGGAAACTCACGTATCTGTCTCGAAGAAGAAGTAAAAGTCTTTGTTTGGCTTCATCTTCCATGCGCGCTCGATCATTGGGAGGAATTTGAACTTGTCCATCCTCCATCCTTGAATGCGCGCTGTCGCTTCCGTGTCCACGTCGAGGGTGCCATTTGCCCGCATTTCCTTCTGCCACATGTAGTTCACGAAATCGGGGTTATCGTGGTAGTAAATGGCGGGTAGGTCGGCGAGGACATCGATCGCTTGATGGTCGTGTATCGACTCGTCGAGATCCGAGAAGACCAGCAGCTCGTCCTTTCCAAAGCAAGCGCTCACACTGTCGAATTGAGCATCGAGCCTTTCTTTCGTGTCGGCATGGCCCATCTTCAAGACAGGTTGTATCGTCTGTAGCAAATGCTTGGGGAACGTCGCGCAAAGGTCTTGGGTTGTCTTACCCTCGGGATCGACGGACACGGGGCGAAAAGAGCTCGTCGTCGAAAAAGAATAGTACTGAGATACACCATAGCTACCATGGATAGCACTCCAAAAGACAAGAATGAGAAAGATGACGGTGCAGAGGCCAGCAATGGCCATGCGACTGAAGCGTTTGTTGAGCATCAGTCGCCGGCTGGAGGAAGACCAGCTTGAAGGCATTGCAGCTGGAGCTCGAACATGGCACTAGGGCCCTGTTTTGCTAAGAAATGACGATGTGAAGATTGTTTTGGTTTGGGTTGTCGCGGGAAGAGACATGATGGGATCCAATGGATGGATGGAAGTGGAAAGCCGGGACAGTCTTAGGGTGACGTTTTCAAGGGGCTAGGTCCACTAAAAGCATGCCCCTGTCGCGGGAGCAGGACGCTCTAGAATGAGTCTGGAATCGAGTCTTGGGAACGCCAGACTTTTGAGTTGACAGTGGGAAATACGAGGGACGATTGACAGGTTGTAAGCTTGTGGTTAAGGTTATAATAGCTTGGCTAAGCGCAAGACATGACTCTCAACTCGTCAACACAAAGCGAGGGACAACTCTTTGTCCTGTGATGAATTTGAGCAGTGCAATTCGCTCTATGGTGATAATTTTAGAATTAATTGCAACCTTCTAATTAGACATCTTGAGGCCATATTCTATGTCAGGTAAATCGATCGTTGGGAGGTTGATCGTTTCCCCCGTCCATGCTCACTCAACATCTTGAGATACACGATGTGCATTCCTCGCCCTCACGCCCTCTCCATTCCCACTTACCGTCCTAAACACTGAACTCGAAGAAACGTTCTCGTTCATCATGACTCCATTCCCTACGCTCTCTTCACCCTCAGCCCTCTTGCTCTCACCCCCAAACCTCTTCCTAACCCAAGGCAACAGGTTATAATAACCACCACAAGCAAAAACACCACACCACAGAACAAACTCCGTCGCATAGATCACGATACCGAGAACATCAAGCTCGGGTTGGAAGAACACGGAGACGAGTGAGAACACGTCCCCTGCTGCGTCGATGGCTACAAAGAGAAATGATATGCCACGGACTGTTCGGTGCTTCCAGATGTCACAGTAATGTGTCAGTACGCCGGCTGCGAGTAGCGCTGCGGATAGAGACGCCATGAGGATGAGAGGCCATTCTAAAGAGCGGGATTTTGCGATGCGAAGGGCGATGATGAGACCTGCTTGGATACCGCCCATCACAGCTGCGATTGGGAGGACAACGAGCAGAGAGCGGTAAACACTCCATTTCTGACATTCGTTAGCTTCATTAAGTGTGAGTGGAATTAGCTTTTGTACTCGTTCGTAGTAGTAACACTGAATCCAAGTTGCGAGACTCAAAAGCGTCAAGATCTGAGGCTGTATTCGTAAGGCGATGTTGAACTCTTTGACGATGTTGTACACGCCCAGCGGTACTCCTGCCCATGCCCACAGCATCATCATCGATGGTTGAAGACCCGTTGCATTGTGCCTTCGATAATTGACGATGATTTGAGGGATCAGCTATTGAGTATTAGTGGTGGTCTTGGACGCAGCTGAGAGGACGAACCTGGATTGACCAACAGACCTAGCAATGTTAGCACACAACTTTCAGCAGGACAGACAAGAGGACTTACGGCTCCGAGTGTGCCTAGAATATTGGCTGCGATAGGAACATCCATTTTCGCACGGAAGGGAATCCGGTGGTTGTGTCGCGAAGGTGATTGAGGGCGGTCGCATGAGATGAGCACGCCGAAATTGACGCGCCAAGATTGTTAGTGAACACTGCCAAATTTGGTGGGGATGCTTAACAGTTAGCATTAGCACAATGGATAAAGCCATCACTTCGGGATTGAAGCCAATAACTCATAAAATAGAATAGAATACAGGAGGGATCAATTAGACGTAACATCTCTCAAGATAGACATGATATACCGAGCGGTGATAATTAAGTCGGAACAAGTGAAAAGACTCTGTTAGGCCCAGACTTCGTCTTGTATTTCGAGTCCTGACCGTACCATAACGTTCTGTCAAAAGCAAACCTTAGCATAATGTTGCAAAGGAGCATTATCACTGCGATGTTGAACTTGATCATTGTAAATATCTTTACTATTTCGTTTTCTCATAGATGGGCACAGTTCACGCCCTTTTCCGATGTACATGACCATCCCATGATCACACCTCCCGCTCTCAGCTCAGACTCCTGCCTTAGAAGGTTGTCTGCATCTTGGGATAATCCTTGGCCTGGACATGCAAGTCCGCATAGATAGCTGCAGACTGGTCATCAGCAAGATGCTTCATACGCTTCACATCATCATCCTCCAGATGCTCGAGCACCGTCTCGGGCTCCTCCTTTCCATCCTTCTGATCCTTCTTCTGAGGCTCAACAGCCTTCTCAATACCATCTGATTCACCGATGAGGAGGATCTGGGCGTTGGGGTAGTCAAAGTGGGATGGCTTGGAGGGAAGCCAGCGCAGGGAGCGGAATTCATCAATGATTCTAGCCATATTAGCAATTGATTCAAAATAGCAGATGATGATACTTACTCCTTGGGAAAGTCAGGTCCCTGAGGCAATTGAGTGTTCTGGGGCCCTGGATACTGAGGGTTCTTGGTGCTGATGATGAAGCTTCCCTTCTCCTTCAGCCCCAATTCCTTCTGAACCTCCTCAAGCTTCTCAGGCAGCGTCATCAAATAAGCCAAATGACTCTCGCGACCAGTCGATGTGATAGCATAGACACCCTCACCAACAGGCTTAGCAGGTGGTGTACGACGTGTACCAGCTGTCTTGGTTTCATACTCGTCCGCAGACAAAAATTCCTTCTTGATCTCATCATATGAGACGCCGGACTTTTCGACGAATACCATGTAGCGCTCTTTTCCACTCTCAGGAAGGGTCTTCTTGGGGAGGGCGAGAATGCGAGTGTTTCCCGAGTCAGCGATGGGACCGTCGCCGAGACGAGCGTCTTTTGCGATAGGTCGGAGCATGATGAAGGAACGGGCGATATCATCAACGCTCTCTGGGTCTTCGAGGTTCACGCGACCACGGATGAAGAAGTAGATGATGCCCTTTTCGAGGATGCTCGAAGGGACATCAGGTTCCTCTGAAGGCTGGACGGCATCTTTGCCGTTGGTCTCCTGCTTCCCATTGGTCTCAGAGTCTTTGCCGTTGGCCTGTTTCTCGTCATCTGACTTGGAGTCTTTGCCATTGGTTTCCTCCTTCTTGTCAGACTTGGCCTTGGAGTCGTCTTCCTTCTCCGCAGCGCTGTCATTGTCCTTCGAGTCATCCGAAATGACCACCACATCATCAAGCGTCGTCTGGCCAGCCTCTTTCTTGGTGCGCTTCGCATCAGGAGAGTCATGCTGAATCTGGTGCTTCTCACCAGTTGCAGCTTGTTCCTCGCCATTGCTGGTCTTGTCGACGTCTTCGTGCTTTGATTCAGACATTTTGGGTAGTCAATGGTGTAGCAGACGATAGAATTAAAGAATTGACAGATTGTTGATGTCAAGAATAAAGACCTTGAGAAATGGCAAGATTGGCGGAAAGTGGTGGACGCGTCGCGTTGAGTGTCGTACAGGTGATGTCATAGACATGTTGTCTCACCAACTTTCGTGTTTGCTTCGTGTTTTAGTTGAGCCACACAAATGATAGCGTCATTGTTGATTCAGATTCCGTTGTGGCTTGGTCCTTTTGTAAGTGGGCTCATTCTTCATGAGATGCTGTCATTGGCAGTCTTGACCATACCAAGACCACCGATATCACGCTCGAGCAGTCTCAATGCTTCTCTAGCGAAGGGAGCCGCTGCACCACGGACTCTCAATGCCCATCTGAGTTCGTCGACTCGAGATGCACACCATGCCATCTCATCAAATGAGTCTGCTGTAGCCCAAAGGAGACCGGCCAGAGATCCAATCTCGGCTGCTTGATATGCAGCAGCACTTCCCCAGAACGCAGCAGTGTGTTCGGGACGTAGTGATCCTAGCAGTTCGATTGCTGATTGGAGCTTGGCTCGAGCTGTCGATCGTAAAACTTCGTAGAGAGAGGCTGGTGTGTCTGGTGTTGTGATTCGGACCAAAGCACGATGCAGTGCGATTTCTACTGCCGCATGGGCGAGATGAAGAGCTCCATTGGCACATAATTCTCTAAGCTGAGTGTTTTGTAATTGCAGTCGAGCTGGTAGATTTGCGTGCCACTCTCGAAGGCGAAAGACCAGAGGTTTGGCCAGTTCAACAGCAGCGACAACACCCATTTGATCCAACGTCCCTCCAACGCGAGTGGCTGCAGCGCTGTAGAATGTTCGAATCACATCACTCAGAATCTGCGTCAACTCTATATGACGAATAAACAAGTCCCATCCAACAATGATAGGTGAAGTGTGATCTGGGTTCGCTTCAGGATCCATCCGACCAAGCTCGGGATAATCCGGTGCACTGCAAGGCCGAACATCCCAGTCATTGTCTTGGATGAGAAAGGGTCGTCCGTGAACACATGCTCCCCAGCGATCTTGCATATACAAAGCCCAAGCGAGCCGTCGTCGCAGACCAACTTCCCAAGCTGGTATCGACCAAGAACTACAGTCGATGTGAATACCCAGATCTTGAGCCATGGCGACAATCTGAGCTGTGAACATGCGGTTCGACATTGGATGCGTATGAGATCCAGACTCGACAATCTTTCGGTTTCGTTGCAGGAGAAGTAACCCTGCCTCCAGCGTACTAAGCTTGGGCCGTCGCATATCTTGGTTGATAGTTCGTTCAGCTAATTCTTCAAGGGCTGCTGGATCCGGAATGGATTCGACTTCGCGTCCTGCAAGTTGACTGTCGTAGAGTTGCCAATCGAGGGCTACCAGATACACTGCAGCGAGTAAAGATGGTGCGAAATGTCGATGAGATAAACGGTGCTTGCTTATAAATACATCTTTATGCAAGATTGGAAAGCTGGGGTGAACAATTCGAAAGTAGAGATCGACCAGCGTGCGGCCAAGGGGATGAACTGTCGCTTCGATGGCATCCAGATCTGCAATACGCATCTTCTCTGAAGCAGTAGATTCATCAGGATGAACGAGGAAGACAGTCTGATAGTCCAGTCGTCTAGCAAACGTAGAGGTGGTAGATAACGGCGGAGCCTCCTGGTTCAACAGATTCGGGCGATGAAGGTCGAGAAGAACGGGATCACGGTAATCGGTTGGTCCGATATACTCAGCATGCGTCTTTAAGTCTAGGCCGAGGGTATTGCTGAGAATACTAGGTCGAGACGGTTCAGGCATGTTCTCCTCAAAGGGCATCCCTTGCTGCATTTGAGTGAACTGCTGGTTACTTTCCACACTCGCGGGAGTAGACGCAGTATCACCATGTCGACTCGACGGAGACGCCCCCGTCTCAAAGCCCGCGATAGGCGATGTCGTAGAGTTTCCCTGATTCTCATCTCCGTCCCGAACGTCGTTCTGCTTCTCACGTTCCTTTTCCCGATTCTGTCTTCTCTGACGAGGTGTAGGCCCACGCAGGAACGTACAAGGCTGGTTGTGAAAAGTACATAAAACACATCTCGTCTGACCCTCCTCCTTTACACACCGCGTCTTACGCACACGGCACGTGTCACATGGCCGCGCACGGCTGTTAGTATTACTATTACCGGCAGAGGCACCGGAGGCAGCCATCAGAGGACGGCCAGATCCGGAGCCGGACCGGGAGAGATCAGACGGGCCGGCGCCGTGAAGCGGGTGCGAGAACATGACCCCACAGGACGCGGGCGTTCTATGTCTGAGTCTGGCTTGTGATAAGAGACAAGGGGCCCATCTTCTGGCTGTGGGCCGACCAGTTGACGAAGCGGGAGTCGAGGTCGTGCCGTGGGCGTACGGCGTGATAGTGAGCAGCCATCCATTGTTGATGATCCGCCATCGGGGCCGCGCCTTATCAGTTCGTCCTGCTACGGTAAGGTCGTAATACGATAAGGAATCATCGGTCGGAGATGGGAATGCCCCACGGGGTCGGAAATACGGGGAAACGGATATACCGATGGATGTACGTTCATTGTGAGACTTGACTTGATCTGGTTGAAGAGAGGAATTAGCCATGTCTGAATAACTTCACCTCGAGTATATCTTCTGCGATACTCACAAAAGGTCAAAGACATATGTCGATCTGTCGCAACTCAACAAAAGTCCCTCCACTTTGAACCCGCAAGCCGAGGATCCAATGGCATAAGCCATGTCTCAATCACGAGCCTGCATCTGCATTGTTCCTTGCTCCCGTTGCCTCAGACATGCATCAACGCTTCGAAACGATATATCCTTTTCGAGTAAATTGACTGGTAATATACGATCTCGCCGCCGGCCAAAACAGATAGTCCGTCGTGGACCAGGTTGACAACCACTTTAGCCGCCGGCGAGCTCCATGATTGGCCCAACTATTTCTGGGCCTTCTTATCGTGGACTATGAGCTGACGATCTATGAAGCAAACAAAATTAGTAAAGAATTCAACCTCAATTGACTCAGAAAATAAGTTGATCAACTGAATTGAAAGCCATTGCCTTTTGTTATTCCCGCACCTGAAGACGGGGTAAACGTCCGGAAACAACACGGCCGAAAGAGCGGACTTGTAAGCGGCTTAGACTCGGCGATAGCGTAATTTTCCACATAATCTCAACCCCCAGACTCGACCTTGACGTCTTCTCACACTCATCCACGTGAGAGACCAGCACTCAATTCGTATAATACTGTACAGTCAGGCTTCAGTGTTTGGCCGCCGGGCCTCCGGCAAGTTCTCCCTCTTGATCGCAGAGGTGTTGTTGTGTTATCAGTGAACATGAAATCGTTTGGCATGGTGATCCTCGAGGCTATGCAAGTTTACGAACCCGTTGAGACGATTCCGCAGTGTTACCTTCAGGCTCATCCGACTTGACCTGTGTCGAGAAATTAGTATAAATACTGACGTTCGGTTGTGCAAGAAACTGCTTCGATAAACAGCAGTCTCTCTTACCTTGCATTCAAAACCTCACCTAACTTCTTTTGAAGATCTTGTTCCTTCATCCCCCTGACATCAAGACTGAACTTGGCACTTCCATCCAAAACTTGGGAGATCCGCGGAACGCCAATATGGATTCATATCCTTTGACGATCTCTCAGTGGAAGTCTGCCCAAATTGCCGGAGATGGCCTCGACCGACTCCTCTCCCTCGTTTCAACCGAGAGAGTAGCCAATCCTACAACCAGAGCCTGGATCTCACTAGCTTCTCCTGAACAGATCAAGTCCCAATGGACAGCCCTTCAGACCTCGACCTCTGACACCACGTCCCTCCCCCTGTATGGAGTCCCCTTCGCTGCAAAAGACAACATCGATGCCGAAGGCTTCATCACCACAGCAGCATGTCCAACATTCAGCTCTGACCCAGCTACTTCAGACGCTACAGTGATAGCGAAGCTCAAAGCCGCCGGTGCAATCATTATCGGGAAGACGAATCTCGACCAATTCGCTACTGGCCTGGTCGGTACAAGATCACCATATGGTGCTGTCCCCAACTCGTTTGACCCCAGTCGTGTCAGCGGAGGCTCTAGCTCTGGAAGTGCTGTCGTTGTCGCTCGTGGCATTGTGCCTTTCTCTCTTGGTACGGATACGGCTGGTTCTGGTCGAGTCCCAGCGGGGTTCAACAATATCGTGGGACTGAAGCCGACTCGTGGTACTTTGAGCACCCATGACGTACTTCCTGCGTGCAAATCTCTCGATTGTGTCTCCATATTCACTCTTACAGTTGGTGATGCAGAGACCGTCTTATCTGTCGCCGAAGGATACGATGTCCAAGACCCATATTCTCGAGTTCGACCTGATCCTGACATTGCCCCTTATGATGAGTTCGGAGGCTCAGCAAGTCTCACCAAGCCCACTCTCGCAATATGTGCCTCTCCAGACTGGTTTGGCAAAGACGACCATTATCCCGCGTACGAAAAGGCTCTCGCCAAAGCAAAAACTTTGGGCTGGACACTCGTTTCAGTGGACTTCTCCCTTCTCTTTCGACTTGCGCGGCTCTTGTACAACGGCCCGTGGGTTGCCGAGCGGTACGAAGCCATCCGGGGCTTTATCGAGAGTGCCGCTGCTGAAGAAATGGATCCTGTCGTGCGAAAAATTATCATCAGAGCCCAGACCCTTTCGGCAGCAGATGTCTTTGAAGGTGAATACCTTCGTCAAGAACTCACTCGTCAAATTGAGCGGGAATTCTCCCAGTTCGATGGACTCTTGGTACCCACGTCTCCAACGTTCCCCACGCTTGATGAGCTCGTCAAGAATCCGGTCGAGGAGAACTCGAATTTGGGCACTTATACCAATTTTGTGAACTTTCTGGACTGGTCGGCACTTTCTATCCCTGCCGGCTTTCGGCCAGATGGACTTCCATTCGGCGTGACACTCATCTCGACTCGTTGGCAAGAGCCTTTTCTCCTGTCTTGGGCTCGAGAGTGGTTTGGTGTTGAAGAAAGGTTGCTGGGTGCGACTGGCGTGAGTGCTCGCGAGTCTCCCGCTTCAACGTCACCGGACCCTTCGAATTATATCCCCATTGCTGTGGTTGGTGCGCATCTCACTGGGTTTCCTCTCAACAAGGATGTAGTGACTCGTGGTGGAAGATTCGCGAGTGCCACGAAGACATCATCGTCTTATCAGTTGCACTCCCTCAACACAACAGTCGGTCCCAAGAAACCAGGTCTGAAGAGAGTGCCCACCGGTAAAGGTGCAGAAATCGAAGTCGAAGTCTGGAACCTGCCCAAGACCTCCCTTGCGAGTTTCATGCTCACAATTCCTCCTCCTCTTACAATCGGCTCGATCGAACTCAACGATGGGTCTTGGGTAAAGGGGTTCGTATGCGAGCCTTGCGGCTTCGATGAAGCTGTCGATATCACCAGTCACGGCGGCTGGCGAGCATATCACGCTTCTCTCGAGACCCAGATCAAA
Organism: Fusarium fracticaudum; assembly: GCA_003353625.1. Lineage (NCBI taxonomy): Eukaryota > Fungi > Ascomycota > Sordariomycetes > Hypocreales > Nectriaceae > Fusarium > Fusarium fracticaudum. The sequence goes on from PDNT01000009.1 coordinate 605,991, forward strand.
TCGTTGGAAAACGGAATTCGTAAGCGTGCTATCTCGACAATTCTTATAGCCAATCGTGGCGAAATCGCGGTTCGTATAATCGAGACGATACACAAAATGGGCCTTCGAGCTGTTTCCATCTACTCTGAGATAGACGCAGATGCCGCACATGTTAGCAAAGCTGATCTTGCTCTCAAGCTTGAAGGCTCCTCGGTATCTGAGACTTATCTGGATATAAAACAGATACTGAAGCTGGCTGCTCAATCCTCAGCTGACGCCATCATCCCTGGCTACGGCTTCCTCTCTGAGAATGCCGAGTTTGCCATCGCCGTCGAAGAGAAGGGCATGATATGGATTGGACCAACTCCGAAGCAAATGGCTGATCTCGGGTTGAAACATCGTGCCCGCGCTATTGCAGTCGAAGCAGGCGTCCCCACTGTTCCAGGTTGTGATACCCTCCTCACGTCACTGGAAGAAGCCCTCAAAGAAAGCGAGCAAATTGGCTTCCCCTTGATGCTAAAGAGTACTGCTGGTGGCGGCGGTATTGGTCTAAGCTACTGCAAAGACAGACAGAGCTTGGCCACAACGTTCGAGAGCGTTCAACGGCAAGCGGAGGCTAATTTCGGCAACGGGGGCGTTTTCATCGAACGGTTTATCCAACGGGCTCGCCACGTTGAAGTCCAGATTCTCGGAGACGGGACAGGTCGTGTCATTGCTGCTGGCGAACGGGACTGCTCTTTGCAACGGCGTCATCAGAAAGTTGTAGAAGAAAGCCCTGCGATTCTAGTCCCTGAGTCAATTCGGGCGGAAATGAGAGCGGCTGCAATTCGTCTCGCGTCATCAGTCGAGTATCGCAATGTCGGCACTGTCGAGTTCATCTATGACATTGATTCGAGGGAGTTCTATTTCCTGGAAGTGAACACTCGGTTGCAAGTTGAGCATCCTGTTACTGAGTCAGTGACAGGTCTTGATCTCGTGGAGTGTATGATCAATATTGCCGATGGGAATGCAGCTCCCCTGTTTGATACAGAGTTCCAAGTGTCTGGTGCTTCGATTGAGGTCCGTGTATATGCTGAAAGCCCCCTTCAGTCTTTCCGCCCCTGTTCTGGTCTTATCACGGCTCTTGAGTTCCCTTCCTCCCTTCGTGTCGATACTTGGATCCAACTTGGCACCGAGATCACGACATCTTTCGATCCTCTGGTAGCCAAGCTCATCGCTTCGGGGTCTAATCGTGAAGAAGCCATTGAGAATTTAGCCAAAGGCCTTGCAGCTACTCGCATTGAAGGAGTACAAACCAACCTCGAGTATCTCCGCCAGATTGTAGCGTCTCCCATGTTCAAGTCTGGCGACTATACGACGAAGTCTTTGGACTCCTTCCAGGTCCACTCCTCCTCTTTTGAAGTCCTTCAGCCTGGGGCCTTGACCACGGTTCAAGACTACCCAGGCCGCACTGGATACTGGAACATCGGTATCCCTCCCGGGGGTCCAATGGATTCTTACTCCTTTCGATTGGCGAATCGTCTTGTGGACAACCCCTCAGACGCTGCTGGGTTCGAATGTACTCTGGGAGGCCTGTCTTTGAAGTTCCATTGTGATGCTGTGATTGCCGCCGTTGGTGGTGTTGCACAAGTTACGATTGACGAGGAGGCCGTTTCCATGAACCAAGCCACTGGTGTCAAAGCAGGCCAGATACTGAGCATTGGGGTCGTTGAGCATGGACATCGTGTATATCTTGCTATTCGGGGAGGAGTCGAAGTCCCAGTTGTGATGGGCAGTCGAGCGACTTTCGAACTTGGAAAACTTGGGGGGTTCGGCGGTCGTAAGCTCCAAGCGCGTGATATTCTCGCCATCGGTCCTGCAGATCCCTTGGTCAGTGAGGTTCAAGCTATATCACCAGTGCCTGTGCCAACTCACCCCAGGGCCACATGGACCGTTAGAGTCATCCCCGGACCTCATGGCGCTCCAGAATACTTCACCCCTGAAAGCGTCAAGGCTCTGTACCTCAGCGAGTGGAAGGTTCACCACAATAGTAACCGCCTTGGTGTCCGTCTCACTGGCCCTCAACCTGAATGGTCTCGCAGAAGCGGTGGCGAAGCTGGCTTACACCCTTCCAATATCCATGACGCTCCTTACTCGATCGGTAGTGTAAGTTTCACTGGAGATGAAGCTGTCGTTCTGGGGTGTGATGGTCCAAGTCTCGGTGGATTCGTGGTACTATGTGTAGTATGCTCTGCAGATCTGTGGAAGATGGGACAGGTTCGGCCTGGAGATACGATTCGTTTCGACCCTATTGATGTTGCAACTGCGATTGGGTTAGAGAAGATGCTTGATGAAGCCGTTGAGACGCTCTCACCTCTCGAGGCCTTGGAATGCGTTCCATCTGATGAAGTGGCTCTGGCACAGAAGTTGAGAAGCATTCCCGCCGTCGTGGGTGCTCTCGACCATGACGCTCAAAGGATCACTGTTCGTCAAGCCGGTGACCGAGCGTTTCTGCTAGAGTTCGGTGATGCCTCCGCTTTCAACCTTCGCCATAACTTCGAGATATCAGCGTTCTGTGAGAACCACGAGAAGAACCCCATCCCCGGCGTGGAAGAACTCACCCCTGGCGTCTTCAGCCTCCACGTCACCTACACTCACGGTCTGTCCCCAGAACTGATGCTGTCACGCTTGTCAGATCACATCCGCTCATACAAAGTCCCCACCCAAGTCCCCTCAAGAAGTGTTAGTCTCCCCATAGCATTCGACGATAGTGTCAGCCGCGCCGCCATCGAACGATACACAGCAACTATCCGCCCCAACGCACCATGGCTCCCCAGTAACATCGACTTTCTCCAAAAGCTCAACGGTATCTCTGATCTGACCAAGGTTTTGGGCGCCGCAGAATTCGTAGTCCTTGGTCTCGGTGATGTGTTCATGGGCTCTCCGTGTGCGATCCCCTTGGATCCGCGACACCGCTTGTTCGGAACAAAGTACAACCCTTCGCGCTCTTTCACGCCTCGTGGTGCTGTTGGTATTGGGGGGCAGTATATGTGTATCTATGCGACTGATTCGCCTGGCGGTTATCAGCTTGTCGGAAGAACAGTTGAGATCTGGGATGCTGACCTTGTTGACACTGAGGCTTGGTTTTTCCGTCGCTTTGACAGGATTGCTTTTTACCCCGTCACTGAAGCGGCGCTGGATGAAACACCGAGGTCTGAGCTTGTTCAGATCAGTGATGGTGTTCTTGACCTTGAACAGTACGAGGCGTGGCTTACGATGAACAAAGACGACATCGCCACTGCCGCAGATCAACAAGCAAGGGCCATTTCGAACGCTCCCTTTGTCGACGAATTACTTCTTCCGTATCAAGTCGAATCTGTTGTCAATGGACACAGCCCGAGTCTGGATAGTTCGGGACTTCGTGGTGAACGAGTCAAGGCGACGATGCCGGGTCGATGTTACAAGGTCATGGTGAAAGAAGGGAGTGTTGTGGACAAGGGCGATGTTCTGGTTTGTATTGAGTCGAGTAAGATGGAAGTTGAGATTCGCAGTCCTGTTGGCGGAAAATGCTTGGTTGTTTTGGTGCAGGCGGGAGATTTGATTGACGTGGAGGATGACCTGGTAGTTATTGAGTGAGCAAAAGTCGTGTTTCAGTGGAACTGCAGCGAGATGAGGCGCAAACAGATATTCCACAGCCACTAATTCACGAAGATGAGCGAAAAGTATTCGATGGCGCTGTGTACGAGAGGTAAGGGCCCTAAATTGAGGACCTCTATCATAGCTTCACTGCAAATTTACAAAGCCTTCAGACTAGCATTTACTAAGTGCACAAGTTTATGAGTGTCATGATATAAGTCAAGATGGGTTTCAAGTGTTTGATTGAGCTGTGTATGGTATCCAAGTATCCTGTCCAAGTCCAAGTCCAAGCCAATCCTCCCAGGCGTCCCCATGATTGTGGTAGAGAGAGAGAGAGAGAGTGAGAGCGTGAGAGAGAGGGAGAGAGAGAGAGAGAGTGTGTGTGTGTGTGTGTCAAGTGTGCGTAGGCCATCTACGTCCTGGTTGCGTTGGAGTCGCAGCTCGAACGAGTGTGCAAGTTCGACACTGTATGCATTGACATGAACCCCGTTCATACCAAGACATACAGTGCAGATCTCGCACAATCGGACGAGCTGTGACTCCAACGCAACCAGGGCCCAGGCGGCATCTCGAAGATCTTCGAAGACGACGTACACGCGCTCTCCAGAGGTCTCCAGGTACCGACCGCCGTGGAATCTCACCCCCTTTTGGGTGAGCTCCTATAAACTCGTTAGTATATTTTGCATTTCTCTAGATGGCAAATGATACTTACGGTGATAAAGTTCCCAAGATTGACAATCGACGGTGTAGGGGTATCACAAACCCCGATGCAATGAGAGACCGCGAGGTCCATGAATCTTCTACAAAGGGTCAGAGTCGAGTTGCTGGTGTTGTGTCAAATGAACATACCTTGCACACTCGTTCGAGACTGTTCGAAGCCACTGCAGTGGCGCCGTCCCAGATGCCGCCTCCATCCTGGACGGCAGCGTCCTTGGCAACGCCCTTGACGTTAGCAGCGTCGTATGCCTGCTGCTTCTCATGGAGAGCCCGAGCCTCCTCTAGAAGGCTTATTCTGCAAAGGGTCAGGTCCAAGCTACCAGTGTCGCGTCAAAAGAATATACCTTGCACACCCGTTCGAGACTGGCAAGCCTGAGTGTCTCGTGCTTGGTATCGGCCTTGGCATCCTTCGCCAGCAGGCGGCGGACCTTGAGCTTCGCCTTCAGCTTTCGAAGCTTGAACTTGAGTTTCTCGAATTTGCCCATGGTGAATGAAGTGAGGGGATACAGAGTGGCGGCTGAGGACAATTGTGAGTCACCGCAAGGTGCGACGAAGGGAAGAGAACAGATAAGGAGAAGAAAGGCAAAGAAAGGTAGACGAGATGAAATGAAATGACCAGAGGAAAAGTGAAACTTACGGGGTCACCGAGCCACGAATGGCTCGGGGCACTCCCTGGTGAGGGAGCGAGTCCGCCGCCACCCATCAAGACAACTCAATAAACCCAAGGCAACACTCTGCGCTGGACTTCATTGGATTGGCTCTTGGAGGTGAGTCCAATAACCAACCCCACAAAGCCGCGGGCAAAGTGCTGCATTGGGCACATTGAGTGTCAACGAACGGAGGCTTGGGGATCGAAGTGCCGTCGTTTGTCCAGTTAACATGGACTGATGATGCATGTAGAAGAGAGGGAGGGTAGAGGAGTGAGGGGGGATAATGATGTTGGTTGGAGGAGAGGGTAAAGATGTTGATGTTGGAGCTGAAGAGGAAAGGAAGAAGAGAAAGAAGAGAGATGAAGAGGAGGGAAGATGGATTAAATACCAACAAGAGTGGGTCCAGTTGATTCTGTGCGCGCAGAGCTCGAGCTGCTTGGGACAATAGCAGCGAGGCGAGGGCCAAAGCCCCGAGACCTGAGTGAGAGTGCCGACCTTGATTCACTGGCAAGTGGGCTCCTCAGAGGCGCAGAGATCTCGAGAGCCTCTCGAACCAATCACATAATTTACACTGCCTTCGATTTAATTCCCCTCGTCCCTGTGGAGACGCGCAGAGGGAATCTGCCTCGACGAGCTCGCCCAATGAAAGGGGGCAAGCTTGTGACTTGGGACGGTTCCAAGCTGAACTTGGTCCATTTGGTCCAAAGATCTTCAGAGTCGCGCTCAGCTTGGCCAAGGCTTGTTGTGATTTGGACCAAAACGTCCTGAGTTTACGTAGAATGCTCGCCTCGCCACGCTTGGTTCTCCTAGAGGCCAAGCCACTCTACGAGTGCTCAACCACCTCGAGTCCATGCATCTTGTAATTATTGTGCGATGTTCCTTAATGTATTTTAACTCTTCGATGTGTGTTTTGTGTATTCACCACCACTGCACTTAATGTAATTCCATATTGTAGCTTCGTAGTCAAAGCGATGCTTAATGCATGCATGTTACAATTACTCATTCATTTTTGCATCACTGCTGTTGACACGAATTATCTCACAATACAGTACCAGTGGTTATCTCACTAAGTCCCTCACTCTGTTGCTGTGGTGTAACTATCGCCCAATGACGCATCACCGCTCCCCAAGCCCCCCGGTGGACGCGGATGAGGCTCAAAACGCACCCTCGACAATACTCAGGGCAACCCCAACAACAATTAAAAATACCGTTAAAAATATCTCTCGGAAGCTCAAAAATGCCCCATCTTCACAAAAATGGTGCACCATTTTTCCTATTGTGCGTGGTCGCGAGATCACAGCCCAGTGTCCGGCCTCGTCGTTGATATAACGTCCAACCGCCCCACGCCACTACCCAACGGTCCCCTGCTTCCCGCTTTTGGCGGAGCATTTCGCTGCACGTCACCAGCTGTCAGATCGCACGTCCCTAGTCTCCCGTCTGATCTGCTGCTGGGATACTGCCGCCTCCCAGATCACTCGGCCCCTCACCGCCCAGAATCCTGTGTATATAAACCTGCCTTCCTCCCAGGCCAGACCTCTTTTCTTTTCTCTTCTTCTCATGCCAAACTCTCCAGTGGCTCTCGGGGATCAAGAAGCCTGAGGGCTGGGAATCATCGTGCCTTTTGGCAGTAGATGAGGACCACAAAGTCGCTTTCGGGCGGCCTGGAATAATTTTTGATTTCGTCTTATGGGCAACCACCTTTTTTTCATTGGGTTCTCGGCCTTGAGCTGGGACTTGAAGAAGAAAACATGCTTGACTGTGACTGTGATGTTCTTGTTGTTGTTGGTTAACTTTGTAGTTTGTCTTGGTGATATGCTGTGATGTTTGCGTAGAGGGGAGCATTGCGTGCGTAGTGTGAATGTACTATACGATTGAGGCGGACGCTGCGCTCTTGAGAGGTTTGTGAGGTATCGCAAGATGTTGTTTTGGCGGTTAGGCTCGACGTCTCGCGCAGTTGCTCGAGGGACGCCAATACGCCTCCCCAGATGATCATGCCACTCGTGAATATATTGACATTGACTACTGAGTCCTTCGTCACATTACCAAGCCATATGTATCGCTATTTCTCGTAAATGTATCCGTGGTTTTCCTGGTGACTCGCCCGCATCTCGTCTCGCCAGTGAACATCGCAGCCAATCGACAGTCAGGGTAGACTCAGGACGGAATGAGACGGGCCTCTTCGACTAAGGATGATATCACGTATATATGACGCTATTTGAGGTCCTCATAGCCATTCTTCCTCTTGTGTTTTGCTTTGTGGCTCGATCGCATCGTGGTTCGCCTGTGGCATCGTAGCAAAACCACCGCAGAGATGGCGCAGGATGAGATACAAGGTATTTTCTACGTAGACGATGATCTTATGGATATTTCACGCTACATGAGGACTAAATCATCATGTTTCACCTTCTGTTGTGCTTGGGAATCGTGTTGAGGCAATCACTCGGGTGTAAGATCGTTGCAGCTCGACAGTCACATCGGTGCCAAACTACCACACAGCGGGTACAAGCTTGGAAACGGAGAACACATCATATTGAGGACTATCTCATGGATATTGCATGCTATTTGAGACCAAAATCGTCTCGCTTCATCCAGTGTCGGGCCTGGGAATCGTATCGAAAGCTGCACTCGAGTGCAGGATCGTCGTAGCTCGTCCGTGTTATCGAAAAACGCAATATATTCGCAGTCGAATCGTCTCGTCAAGTTGTAAATACTCTCTGTACACTTTCTTCGCACTTCGAGGCCTTCTGTACCGGAGGTTATGTCCCGCTGTCTCTCGCACTGGCCGTTCAGAGGGTGCCCGCCTTCGCGCTCCCGCTCCTCCGACTACCTTAAGGCAACACTCCCACTTCTTCCCCTCCTGCTCTTTTCTACTTCCCACAACCACCGCACAGCAATTTCACGTTGTTAATTTTCGTGTTCCGATTGAACTTTTTCTACTGCTGCAAGCATTTGAACATTTGTTCTGGTATGTGCTTTTTATGTTCTTCTTCTGCTTCCCCTGAACACACTGAACAGTAAAAACTGACCTCGTCGTTGCTGCTCAGCTCTTCCAAGTTCTCCCTCTGCATTCTGCACTTCAAGCACTGCTTCTTCGTATACCGCAAGACACTCTTCAAGTCTTCGTTCATTGCAAGAACTGCCCAGCATGGTCATCGTGATTGACATTCCCCTTCCCGGCGGCCACGGTATCCGCTTCCACATCCAGGAGTGGATTGTCATCCTCATCTTCATCCTGATCTTCCGAGCCTGGGGGTGGCCCATGGTCGTCCGTCGCTGGCCCCTGGCTTTCGCCTGGCCCTGGCGCGAGGATGATTATGTCTTCTAAGCGCCATTCACTACTACCCAAGTCGGTATCTCGAGTACGATCTCTACGAGCCATTTTTGAAATGTTTACGGTAAGTCTCCTCGAACCTTGGAGTGTGTCATCTCAAGTCATTGCCGTTTACTGACCCTCTCTAGGATCTGAATCACAGGACATGTCACCTGTAACCAAAAAAAGGATGTTATTATCATGATCATCATCGGCGGCGGATTTATGGAACCGGACTGGTGGATTATTAGGCTCTAGCAATGAATCGAATCTCGTTCTAAATCTTTTGATGTGGTCGTGATCGTGTTTCTTTCGTGCCGCTTTTGCCCAAGTCTATCCATCTGCCACTCAGCAATATTTTCACCTTGCCCCTCTTCCAAGTCTTCTAGTTGACAACCGCTGATGTTTATCTTGCTCTAGGTTCTACCAGTTCCTCCAAAAGCTCCGAAGCTCGTTCCGCGCCGCCAAGTTCGTTGAGTTCATCTCCCAGGCGCCCCGCCCTCTCCACGAAACCTGGATCATCCAGTATCGTCCTCGCCGCACTTCGAACCTGCTCTCTTGAAGGGCTATCCGACTTCAAGTCGATGCCCGCTCTTGCCCAACTGACCCGCGCTGCTGTGTCTTTCTTATCTTCTGTTTGCCCAGCGCATATCAGTGGCACTTTATGTGACAGTGCCTGCGTTATGCTTCCGTACCCGCCATTGGTGATGAGGAGGCATAGCTGTGGGAGGAAGAGATGGTAGGGTATCCATCTGACGAAGCGCACGTTTGGTGGCTCCCCTATTCTTGATGTGATCTCTTCTACATGTGGCGAAGCTACTACTAGAAGCAGATCTGGATCATCAAAGAGCGCCTCGATCGCAGGTATGATCAACGATGTTGGATCCATGGCTAGAGTGCCTTGGGTAATACCAACGACACGAGGATGCGCAACAATCTCATCCCACTCAGGGGGGAGCTGGGCAAGGCTGGTCGGTACCTGCGTAACTACCGGTCCAACGAACTCGGTATGCTCCCGCTGTTGTGGCGGCTTCGGCAGTAGCTTGAACTCCAGCGACGGCGACGACGCCTGAATGTGAAGATAGGGGCTGTAAGTGAAAGACTCGATCGGCTCCCCATACGGCAAGTTCTTCAAGCCCAATTCCCTCCTCTGGGCATTTATGATCGGCCTCAAGAGCAACGGCAGAAGAATCCACTGGCTAACAAGATGAAGAATATGATTCCAGATCAATCCAACCCATGACGTCGCCGGACCCTCCCCCGAAACAGCTTGTGGCGCTCCCCAGCTCGACATGTACATCGGAATCACCCCCAGCGTCGCATAAACCGGAATTTCACCAAGTTCACACAAAGCCCTCGCTCCATACGGCATCACATCGACGAGCAGAACATCTGCTTTAAAGTCCCTCAACACCCGGCGGTAATCCGTTACCTGCGCAAGAAGCCTGATCTGAAGCCGCGAGTACTCCTTGTCGAGAATACCAGTTTCATTAGAGGCGATAAGGGGCTCGTCGATGATGGCTATGGCACTTGTCGGGACAAATGTTGCGCCTACGGCGAGGACGCGGGCTTCGTTTGAGGCGCTGGTGAGCCATGTTACTTGGTGGCCGCGGCGGATGAGGGATTGGGCTACGGCTTGCATTGGGTAGGCATGGCCGGCTGGGAAGTGAGAGTGAAGGAGGATTTTCATGGCGGGTTTGTGAGGGTGGTTATGTGGTGAGGATGAGGGTGAGGTGAGGTGAGGTGTTCTTTATGTGAGGTTGCATGGATGATCTAAGTGGGCTGCATATAAAATCTGCACACTACGGTATACGAGCAGTTTGGGGGCTTGGCGTTGCTAGGATATGATGAGAGCAATGGTAGAAATTGAATACTGCACTTATACTGCCTTAACCGTATACTCCATGCATCATAGCTAAAGTGAGAGCGAGGTGCCATGGCCGTGGTCAAGCTTATGCTTCATCAGCTGGTGTCGATCCCTGTGTCCGAGTTCCAACGTCAACCGCTTCCATGTGAGGGGTCAATTAATAAATGGTAGATTGGCCAATTCCTTTCACCCGATTACAATGTTTCGAGAGGTCCTCCTCTACTTCAGTTGTTCTGTGCTTAAGGTAATTACATGTCTTGGTTCTACCTTTGTAATTTTCTCAGTTCTGTATTTATGTGCGACGTTGTTCAGATACAGATGCGAGGTTCAAGGTTCCGAGTTGAAGAAGGCTACCCTGCACCGTTTGCGAACTATTCTTATTCAACTAGACAAAGCCCTTGGAGGACATTCTGTAGAAGCGCAATGCAATTTCCTACTTGACTTTTACGGCGTAAATCTCATTTTGGTACTGTAGCAGTTTGTCAGAATCTGGAATCTCCCCGTTATTCGGGGTCGTGGCTCAAAGACCCCCAGTTGTACAGGTGAACATTCGCTAGGATTCAATTTTATGTTTACCATCACAGACCAATTCTCACAACAATCAACATGAACAACGAAAGTCACCGAATTCTCCCATGCTACGTCTCATATGAGATCTGGACTTTGCGATCTACTCCTCGCTCTTTTATTCGTCATCGAAGCACCAGTAGCCCGCTCGGCTATCCTCCTCACTCTCAGCTGTTCGTGTTTTCCAGTCTTCGGCTTTGCGGTCCAATCTTCGAATGCCGAGCGCTGTCTTAGATTTTCACTGCATTGTAATAGCCGTCAGAGAGTACGACCGCCGTGTGATGATCTTGAAGCCAGAATTCCACGAGTCCCGGGGGAGGGGGTGGTACGCAGTGTGGCGCCTTGATCACTGACTTGTTCTGAGGCGTATCAAGGTAGGAGTTCGAAGACACCTGAATACTTTGCGAGCTTCTTCGACCGACACTGACACTTCGCTATAGATCGATGAGAACCCTTCGGAAAGAACATCAATCGTGACGCCGATGTCCCCTGAGACACAGAAAAGGCCAAGAGACGCCAACGATCAGAGGTTAGCAGCCTGCGCTTGCGTAGCAGGCAAAGACGCGGCCAAGACGATCATAATCTCTACCTTAGGTATATTACAGACTGTAAGTCGATCGCCATTGAGGGACCTGCCATAGAAGACTCAATACTGGTTTGCTTCCCGTCGGAACTAGCAGCCTCTTTGATGCCCCCATAACCACGTGGAGAAGCAAGCTACGATGGCGGTACCGTTGAGCCAACACCCAAGACGGTTTCTATCTTTGCAACTCAATCCTGGACGAAACATCTTCACGAAGAACGACCCGTCCTGCTTGAGATACACTACACGAGATCCTCGACCAATGCCCTGCAGCCAGAAGAGCGCCGCCTTCACCAGCCCTCAAGAGCTTTCCACGATTCCAGTCGGTGAGATCATCCAGTGTCAGTATCTGAGTATCTTCTGCAAGATGCAAGTATCGACTGCCTGTTGCCAACCCATCCTCTCAAACAGGAGCACAAAGCCTGAGTACTGAAGAGCGCAACGTCGAACATCCTACTGCAAGGTCCAACACGGCTCAACAAAGGTCAGGTCGCGGCGAGCTTCGTTTGACTGAGCATTTGGCACACACCCAGCACTTGCAGCGCTGCCCCCTGACCGCAAGTGTGTTCCTGAATTGGTGAATTAGTGACGAACGTCCTTCAACCAGAAGGCAGCTGACTTGTTCAGTATGCGTCCGTCTTCTTAACCCACAGCTCACGAGTCCAATTTAGCCCGAAATTATTTCCCGAAAGAGCTTTCATTCAACCTGAAATCAAGGACGAAGGCTCAGTTCAAGCTTGAAACGAACCTGAACGTCATAAGACTACTCGAGAGTCGATTTATCCTGATGTTGGTCCATAGACCTTTTGGTAGCTTCCTTAGTCTTCAACTAGCATGTACACGACTGGAATCAAACTTCGACCCTTCGCTTCAGTCAGTAACTAATTCAACGTCTCGGCGCGCAGTTTCAATGTTCAAGTCCAAGGAGGCCATTACCCTCGTCAATATCGTACCCACTAGCCACAAGCTCAAATTTCCGTTTCATAAGACGACCTCACTCGAATGTATTGATCGTCCAGCTTCGGTAATTCCAACCCCTTATCACGACGTAATATACGCAGACGATGTTGACAGAAAGATAGCTATGGAATCAAAGTTACTGCCACCACTCTCAACATGAGTGTCGTCCAAGGGGGTTTAGTTCAAGCGACGGCGAGTCGATTATACTTCGAGGTCCCCTTCCCGCTATCAATTCAGTCGGTAACTACTCATTATCCAATGCCCAAGCCCGATAGAGCATATCCCTCTCGGGTCATCATATAATTGACATCAATTCCGTGCCTCTTTTGTGTTAAGTTTGAGCTGTATTCATCTTACACCTTGTCCGCAGCTGATCAAGGCATGTGCCATCTAGGGGCATTATATGTTTAATTCTTCTTCTGACTATCGTTTTCCTCCTCAGCCTCATCCTTCTCGTTTCCATCCTCCTGGAACCTAGTCTCCTGGGCTGCAACGTTGTTAGCAAACGAATCTCTGAAAGCCATTCCAACTTACCACTCCACAGTTCGGCGTAAACGCCATCACGATCGATCAACTCCCGATGGGTGCCCATCTCCGCTACTTGTCCCTCCTTGAGGACAATGATGAGATCCGAATCAAAGATTGTTCGGAGACGATGAGCTACGAAAACACTTGTTCGACCCTTCTCTCTGAGGATACTGTTGATGTTCATCATGAGAGCCTGCTCAGTATGGGTATCAAGGGCACTTGTTGCCTCATCGAAGAAGAGCAGAGGAGGATCCTTAAGGAGGAGTCGACTAACAGCAAGACGCTGCTTCTCTCCGCCGGAGATCATGAGGCCGCGCTCACCAACCTTGGTGTCGTAACCGTCGGGGAATGACTGGATGGTGTTGTGGACGTGAGCGCGCTTGGCAACGGCAACAACCTCGTCGTGAGTGGCGTTGATGGAGCCATAGCGGATATTGTGCTCAACGGTGTCATTGAACAAAGGGGTATCCTGAGGGACAACACCAATTGAGCGGCGAAGAGACTCGAGATTCACATCTCGAACATCCTGGTCATCAATCAAGATTCGTCCACCCTGTACATCATAAGATCGGAATAACAGACGAAGAAGAGTGGATTTTCCGCAACCGCTAGGGCCGACAACCGCGACCTTCTTTCCAGCGGGGATGGTCAACGATAAGTTTCGCAGAATCGGGCGGTTAGGATGGTAAGCAAAGTCAACATTCTCGAACTTGATCTCACCGCCCCTCGAAAGGAGCAGGGGCTTCGCATCAGGCTTCTCCTTGATGTTGGCATTGACCTTTTGAAGGTTGAAGAGTGTCTCCATATCTAGGAGAGACTGTCGGAGCTCACGGTAGACGGATCCAAGGAAGTTGAGGGGCACGGAAAGCTGGAAGACAAGCTGGTTCACCATGACCAAGTCACCAACGGTTAGAGTACCCTCAGCCACACCATTGGCAGCAAGGTACATCATACCTGTAAGTGCCGACGAGAAGATGATGTTCTGTCCACTGTTGAGGAAAGCCAGAGATGTCGCAACCTTGATGGAGTTCTTCTCATACTGCTGAAGAGCCTTGTCATACCGCGCAACCTCAAACTTCTCATTGTTGAAGTACTTGACGGCCTCATAGTTGATCAGTGAGTCCACTGCCACAGTAGAAGCCTTGTTATCAGCAGCATTCGCCTGTCTTCGGAATTTTGTCCGCCAAGCTGTCGTCCAGATGGTGAAGGCCGTGTAGCTGACCATTGTCAAAACAGTGAGAGCAGCAAATTTTGCGCCGTAGTTGTAAGTGAGAATTCCACACACCATGCTGATCTCAAGCGCGGTCGGCATGATATGGAAGACCATACTGGACAGAATGAAGCTGATTCCCTTTGTACCACGATCTAGGGCCCGTGTTAAACCACCAGTCTGCTTGGACAGATGGAAAGTCAAGTCGAGACGCAATAGATGATCGAAGACATTACACGCCACCCTTCGGATAGCGTTCTGCGCAACGGACGCAAACACTGCGTTTCGCAATTCCTGGAATATCGTTGCGCCTATACGAGATGCGCCGTACGCAAGGATCATAGCTCCAGCAACTGTCGTCGCGGTACCTCCCACAGCAGCAATATCGATGTTCATCGAGTCCACAATGCTTTTGAAGTAGAAGGGCACTTGCACATTGAGAACCTTTGCGCCAATCAACAAGGACACAGCAAGGCCGACTCGCAACTTTGTACCCCAGTCATCCTTGGGCCACAGATACCGAGTCATCTCCTTCATGATAGCCCAATCGGCCTTGCGCTGCTCAGTCGCAGATTTATCAACCGTCGCAAGAGGATCATTTTGTTTCGTCGGTTGTTTCTGCGCTGGAAACACGGCCGTGGGTTTCGTCGTCTTGGTTTTGGAATCTGTGGGTGCTCGTTCGCGACGCGGGGCACATGTCCAGAACGTCTGCGTCAAACCTGGCCGCTGAGACACTGACGACAGTCGGTAAAGTGCCAGACTCCTCTGAGGACATGTCCTCGACGACCGCAGGAGTAATTGAGGTATCATAGTGACTATTCGGCTCAGGTCGAGCTCATCATGGGATGTGTCTGGTGGTTTATGGCGGGGGTGGGATGGCGCGTCGATAAGAGGCACGAGACAACAAGGTACCGGAGCTGCCAGGGACCTTGGCTGCGATCCGGTGGCAACTTTACCTTGGCCAAAGAGGTGTTTGTTCTATTTGTTAAAAGGAGGAGAGGGTTTTCAAGTTATAAGCACTTGATGGAGCTCACATAAGAATAAGTTGCCAGATTCAGACGGATGATGCAACCGGTTGGGGCCTGAGGCAGCCGATCATCGGAGCGCCATGGAACACAATGATGTCCAGGAATGGGAATGGAGTTGTAAGACAGAGAATTGTTCAAGAGATGTCTTTAAATATTCGATTGTATCAAAAAGTCACTTCTTGGGTCGAATTGAGTTGTTTCTCGGTAGAAATTGGCAAGTATAAACGGTCAACGTTTGGCTTGTACTTCAGCTTCCGAAATCTTGTGGTTGATATAAGAACATTGCGCAATATCCACGACAAACGTCGCCAACAACCCCAGACTTAACTACTCCGTTGCATATGTGCCCCTCCAGCCAAGCTCTTGGTACTTGATGTATATAAAGAAAAGTCTTCAAATGTTCCTATGAGAAAAAGTCCAGATAGACACTTGTCTCCCGTCATGAACTCTGTCTCTGTAAAGCCTGCTGAGCGTCATCGAAAGTCTGAAACTCTACCCCATAACTTCACATGCGGAGTCCCTTTTTTCTTCTCATCAAGTCGCAAACCCGTGTTTTTCAAAGGTAATAAACAACTGGCGTTTCCCGCCAGGCTGAGCGGATAAGTCAATTGCAGCTTTTGACCCAAGATCAAGGTGCCAAAAGACCCAACAGTACAGTCAACCCCCAAGCACACAACGGATGAAGTTCGCAAGTCATCATTCCAAAGCTATAAGATATCATCAACACCAACGACAAAAGATAATTGTCTAAAACGGCAAAAGGAAAGGTCTCGGAGGGAGTCGAACCCTCGCTGGCGGAATCAGAATCCGCAGTCATAACCGTTAGACCACGAAACCAGATCTATTTGTTGGAGAACATTTCTCAGTACAGTGTATCATGTCGCTGAACTCCCGAGCTGTGACACATTGATACCCACTTGGTTCCACAGAGCTGCCACAGTCATGACAAGCTGGCAGATGGAATAGTCTCACAAACATGTCAATTGCTAGTATTCTGAATGGTGTTCTATTCGTGTCTTCTTGCCTCTTTCTTCTGTGTCTGTCTTTGTATATCTGTCTCGGACGATATACATCCAACGGCTTCCTGCTTATGTGTGATGATGCAACAGTATAAGCTCAATCAATGGCACTGAGTTCATGACAGAACCGTCCAGACAAAAGCAAAGTGTTAATAATAACTAAACTGGGATAAACAACTCTGCTATTAGGCAGAATTACTTTGAGTATCCAATTTCCATATAATTAAAAATCTCAAGACTCCTCCTCAATGAAATTAACGGAGCTGTGGTACACCAACCACTGTAACACTTTGACTACAGTGCACAGCCCCTACAACTCACGGCTGAGCAACTCCAGTCAGCACGGGCGGGTCTGATCCATACAAGAGCTCTCGAGTTTGCATCTTCAGCAGCGAAACCACGTATCGCCTCAGCTTCACCAAATCGTCTGACTATTCCTTCATCACAAATGCTGGACCACTCCAGCATCTTCTGATCTCATCTCAACATGGACAGTCTCGAGGCTCTTCGGGAGCGCCTCAATGAGACTCTCATTCCCCACGCTCAGCGATATCCCCTACAAGCTATCCTCGTCACAACCATAATCCTCTTCGTCACAACAAGACTCTTTACAGGCAGTTCATCTTCTTCTCGAGAGGATGGATCAAAAACACCTCCTCTTGCACCTTTCTGGGTACCCTTGTTCGGCCATGCTCCGCGTATTTTCCTCAGTCCTTCCTCAGCTTTGACGCGCTTCAGAGATCGATATGCCCAGGGTGTCTTTTCACTTCGCTTATTCCAGAGCATTCACACTTTTGTGTTTCGACCTTCACTTGTGTCTCGTCTTCTCGAGCAGCCGGAATCTATCGCTGATAAGGAGTATGTTGCGAGACGGATCATGATGACCAATTTTGGCCTTGAGAAGAAGGATCTCACTGCTTATGATAAAGCTGCTCCTGAGGTATATCAGATCACCAAGGAGTATCTGAGTGGTTCTCATCTCGATGCCCTCGCCAAAGCTACCCTTCGAGATCTTGACGACAATGCTGCTGATGCAGTCACCTTCAACAGTTACCCCACTGATCAGATGGACTGGGAACGACTGGGCAATGCGGAACTTTTGGAGAACACCGGGGACGAAAAGATCATGGCTGTGGACTTCTTTGAACTCATGAAAACCTTCATCGCCAGAACTGCCACCATCTCAGTCTTTGGCACAGACTTCGTCGAGGTCTACACCGATATCTGGCCTCATCTGTGGATTTTCAATGATGCTTTCCACTCGCTCGCAATGGGCGTCCCCGTCTGGGCACCCTTCCCAAGCTCCCAGCGCGCCAGATTTGCTCTTAAAAGGCTACTCACTTTTATGCGTGAGTATCATACTGAGTTGGACAACTTTCTTAGCCACGAAGAGCCGGCAACGAAATGGCAGGACTTTCACACCATCAGCCCTCTTGTGCGCGCCAGGACTGAAATCTACCGAAAGCACGGTCTGTCTATTGATGTTCGCGCTGCATTTGATGTTGCTCTTCTTTGGGCGACTACTGTCAACTCTACATCACTCATATCATGGTCTCTGTTCGAATTGTACCAAGACCAAGTTCTTCTATCTCAAATTCGCGAACAAATCACACCATTCGTCAAGATCGTTCAGCCCAAAAACGATTTCGGTGGCGCCGTCTGGATTCCTCCTCAGGTGCAGAAACTTGACCTGGAAGGCCTTGTTACAAAATGTCCTCTGCTTCAAGGGGTATACCTCGAGACATTGAGGTTATACGGTGGAGGATGGTCAGCGAGATATCTGAAGGAGGATGTGGTACTCAAAGACAAGGAAGACAGCTTTGTTCTGAAGAAGGGGACGTTTGCACATATTGTGAATGACCTTCATCACTCTGATCCAAGAAGCTTCACAGATGCCAAGGTCTGGCAAGTCGGGCGATATCTAGAAGATACAGTGGATAAGAAGGGTGTCAAGACGCAAAAGGTTAACCCATACACAGTCCGAGCATCAGGTATGTTTATTGTCTTGCATGGCAATCGAGTGCTGATTAACATTTCTAGATGGAACATTGACGATGTGTGATGACTCGGATTTTACGTTAAGAAAGGTTGCCATGTACATCTCAGTCTTTATCAGTCTTTACGAACTCGAGCCCGCCGGAACTGAAAGATGGCCGTCGGCGCCCGTAATCAAGGGAGTTGCTTCAGCGCAACCGTGGAGGTCTGTAAGGTTATGGGTGAGGCGAAGGTCGCCACAACCCGAATGAGTTGCATGCTTACCTCCTTGAGCTCAACCAACATGTCCGTGGTTCAAGGTTATGGGACACACTTCGGGATACCCTATAATACATTTCTCGACATACACCAAAGCTTCGTCGGTTTCCTGCTAGCTCCGTGATGTGAAGAGTTGCCATGGTTGAACGCGGATGATCAAGATTATCAGCACATTTTGCCAAACTGCTATCAGCCAAGTTGCCCCAGGTTATCGAATCTTCTCACAACTACCAACCACCAGTTCAACTCAAGGATCGAATTCATGATCAGTACTAGCTCACAGCGTCTCATCACTCATCGACGCCATTACCGGCTGTTTCAAGATCCCAGCTCACATGTGAGCCCTAGTGGGGCGTAGTGTCTTCCCCGGCGCAAAAATTACCCACAACACCAAAAAGATGATCTCGAGGAGCGTATCTCCCCCGGGAAGGCTCGAACTTCCGATCTCCCGATTGTCTGCTAGTAACAGTCGGACGCTTTAGCCAACTAAGCCACAGGGGATGAGCTGATTTGATGATGGCGGCCACGGTATTGGGTGCTATGTTGGCGACGGTTGCAGTTTCACCACGGCTAAGACGGAAGATGTCAGAGATCGGGAAGTTGAGTGTCTGTGAGGAACGGTTGGCTACGAGCTGAGTCGAGTTGGGTTGGGTTGAGTTGAGTTTGTAGAGAGACAGTGGTGAAACGAACAGAGGCAGATGTAACATCATCCAGTCCAGTTCTGGTGATGTTAGCTCAGACGGAACTCAGTCCACGGGCTAGACAACGCCAGACAACAGAAGCAAAAAATGTGTTTGTTCGATATTTCGTACGATCGAGTATACAAGTCAAAGTTCTCCAACATGTCTTGCAACAGTTGTCTCAGATCTGAATAAGAACAGCTCTGTTGTGCATGAGAAGAGCCGTCCCTTCCGGCAGCCAATACGCGATCATCCAGAGTCAATTGACCTCCAACGTCATCGACGACAACTCAACCTCCGTAGACTCAAAAGATATTCAATCAATCGACATTCTTGACAACAAAAACAGATGCAATTGGCAAAAGATAACTCCCCCGGGAAGGCTCGAACTTCCGATCTCCCGATTGTCTATTTAATAACAGTCGGACGCTTTAGCCAACTAAGCCACAGGGGACAGGTTGTGCTGTTGTTGAAGGACGTGGCTGTAATGGTGTTACTCAATCCTTGCCCAGCTCTTTCATGAGTGTATGAAACGGATTTCCGGTCAACAGTTTTGTTCGAAGGAATAGTAGATGTGGCTCAGTGTGAAATTGTTTTTGTAGTTGGTTTTACATTTGTGGAATGGACTGCTAGTGTGAGATAATACGTGGCTGTGAGTGAGTTTGTTAGCCTGACGACTATTATCCCGTCACCTCATCCACTATATCGAGTTCACGATGCGACAAGAACTTATACAACGATACGATCTGGTAAACAAGAAAAAGGATAGCTCCTTTCGCTGGAGTGTCTAACTACATTGCCAATTCATCCAATTGATCCAATGCCATTGAGCCTCTGTGTATCACACCAGCTTAGAAGATTACCCTGTATCATGGCCCCCCAACTTCTGGGGGCAAACTCATATCATCATATCGGTCATTACCGAAACCAACACCGTCGATGGCTATGAAGACTGAGCCTTGCTATCCAATATTACTTTGAAACTTCCACTGCTGACATGACTCTTCCTCAAAACCAACAACCATCCTTCACAGTCTAGAAGTGGCTATGCAAGTGGAAAGGGGCAATCCCAAAGAATCACAGTTTTCTAGAAAATTAACAGTGGATCTCTTTATTCCTGCATATTGTTTATCTGGGGAAACTTCATAACATTTTCGTCATGCGGCGATCCTACGGCCGGGGTTCGGAGTACGTGATCGGCCAGACATAAAAAAACGGGGCCGAGATCATCGGAGCCGAGCCCGGTAAAGGATCAAACTAAGCAATCACATTCCCAGGCTGTGTCGAGGCTGAGCTTAACAGTTGTTGGACCAACAGTTCTCTATGTGTATCAAGTGATGAGATAGGGACAGAGATAAGCGGTCTGCCTTGTGGAGTTGAGCTTGTTCTGAGGCTCAGTTGCTTTGGGCCAACAGCTGAAGGCCAGCAATTGAGGCTAACAATTGAGGACCTGGGTCTTACCCAAGCGCCAGGTTGACGGTCCGCGGTAAGAGGTAAAATTAGCTATGGGCCATGTCCTTGGTAATTTATGAGCATATTGCCATAAGCTTGAGGAGCATCATCAGAGGGATTGTGGCTGAGAAGAGATACATTGACTCATCATGAAAGTGTCTATCGCCAACCATCAGACTTGCCCGACTTACACGAGGGATATCTCAAGTGGCGAGTGATCAAGGCACTGCTGGGCGACACCTGGAGATATTGGATGTCGACAACATGAGATGTTAGCGCCGGGAATCATTCTAGAATGTTATCCCCGTCCAACAGCTAAAGCTACGGCTTCTTTGCTTCCGGTCATTTCCAGATACAGAAGATGCTATCCCGGCATCGCCAAGCCGAAGGGTGACCAACAATGACAAGTGGATGGACCATGACAATTCCAAGAGGCAGTGCAGCTGATCACACGTCCCCCATCCAATGACATTACACGTCCCAACAGCGCTCGAGTTATCCTCTTCTGGCCTTGCGCCCATGATATGATTGGCCAGGGTCGGCCAGTAGCTCTGCCGAGTCTCCGTGGATCAAAAAGTCCAGTGGTCATGGAAACCAACATCAATCGGGCGCAACGACAAGTGTTAGCCAAACTATCGTGGCCGTTTATCCTCAAAGAGGCGGAGTAGATTCAGGGATCTGCACTATTTGCCTCTGGCCCTGGGGCTAGTCTCTCATCTTGTTGAAGCTATCTCCAAGAATGGACTGCGGTTCAATAACATTGACGTGAGAAGACATCGCCCTGTGAGGCAGAAACAAAAGACATTACCGTATCGAGTGATGCTTGGCCAACGCACATCGTTACCGGGTTCACCAAAGCCGAGAGCTTACCAAAAGGCTTGGCCATATCATGGATTTATTTGCGCAAACGTGGTCTCATTCCCATAATTCAATTGAGAAAGTGCATATCGACACTGACGAACCCTCCATCGTTAGAGTTCAGGTTAAACGCTCAAATGGCTTGTGACTGTCATTTCCTGATTTGATAATGCCTCATCCCATATCTCATCGCGTTGGTCGTATTCCGCGACGAAATCAAGAGCTCTTTCTCATCCGAGACCCTAGCGGCACATCCAAGCCTTGCGCCCCACAAGTCCCTTCCCGTAAGATCGCGTAGGCGAATCATAAATCACCGCCAAGGTGGTTGCATGCCACGCGGGCTCCACAAATTGGAAAGTAGATCGCTCTTTCCCCGTGTCACTGTCACCTGTGCACCTCAGGGTTTCAGGCAACAGGGGTAGACGGGTAAGAAAAGTTAGTTCATGTGACAAAAATACTTAGTCAAATTTAGAATGAATATTGTGGATTTTAGACTAATTATTTTTGGCATCTTACCTCCAAGTCAGAAATCTTTTTGCTCCCTGATGCCTGCGCCTGCACCTACACTGCACGAAGCTTGGGTTGTGTCGGGTGCGACTTCCAATGAGGTCGACGTCACCTCATTGACTTGGCGTTAGGTTGTAGCTTTGGAAGAAGGATGTATGAGCTGAGCTTGAGGGTGGGCAGGACCTGCCCGACAACATTAAATAACACCCTCTCCCCACCTCCAAAGTGAAACCTTTGCTTCTTGTCATTGACATTCCATCACCTAACAAAACAACGTCGATCGTCGAGTATTTCACAACTTCGTTGATCAACCCTAAAACGCTTTCCAACAAACTCTTTCTCGAATCAACACAGCACAACACATTCACACTTCACAATGTCGTCCACTGAGGGCATGATCAACGGCGGCGGAAGCTCTTCCGCAAACCCTACCAAGGCTCCTGTTATGGAGGGCAACGGAGGTTTCATGGCACAGCACAAGATGGCAGTTGAGCCTCCCAAGAAAGAAGATCTCCAGCGCAGTTATGCGACTGTTGTCGAGAACGACGCCAACCCCAAGGGTTGGTATGGCTCGATGAGTAAGTATCTGTGATCATGAAATGCATGATATCAACACATCGACTAACAACTTCAGTGAATGCCCTTGGAACCATAATCGGAACCATGGGTGCCGTACCCTGCTGCATCATTTGCCCCAACCCCTTCAAGGAGGTCAACCAGGGTAACGTCGGTCTCGTCACGAAGTTCGGAAAGTTCTACAAGGCTGTCGATCCTGGCCTGGTTAATATCAACCCCCTCAGCGAGCGACTTATTCAGATCGATGTCAAAATTCAGACCACAGAGGTGCCCGAGCAGATTTGCATGACCAAGGACAACGTTACTCTTCGCTTGACATCAGTTATCTACTACCACATTGTCTCCCCTCACAAGGCTGCTTTCGGTATTAATAACGTGAAGCAAGCTCTCATGGAGCGCACTCAGACCACTCTCCGCCACGTCGTCGGTGCTCGCGTTCTTCAGGATGTCATCGAGCGTCGTGAGGAGATCGCTCAGTCCATTGGAGAAATCATTGAAGACGTTGCCGCTGGATGGGGTGTTCAGGTCGAGAGCATGCTCATCAAGGACATTGTCTTCAGCCAGGAGCTGCAGGAGTCACTCTCCATGGCTGCCCAGAGTAAGCGTATCGGTGAAAGCAAGATCATCGCCGCTAAGGCCGAGGTAACATTCTACATCATTTTCACTTTGTCGCACATGACTAACATCCTCCTCCTAGGTCGAATCCGCCAAGCTTATGCGACAAGCTGCCGATATCCTGAGCTCGGCTCCTGCCATGCAGATCCGATACCTCGAGGCTATGCAAGCCATGGCCAAGTCTGCTAACAGCAAGGTCATCTTCTTGCCTGGCGCCAATCAGACCATGGGCAACGCTCTCAACGCCGCCATGGCCAACCAGACTGGCGAACCCAGCGCTCGTGCTCTGGACAATGAA
This sequence comes from Fusarium fracticaudum, assembly GCA_003353625.1. Classification (NCBI taxonomy): domain Eukaryota; kingdom Fungi; phylum Ascomycota; class Sordariomycetes; order Hypocreales; family Nectriaceae; genus Fusarium; species Fusarium fracticaudum. The sequence continues at coordinate 629,263 of PDNT01000009.1, forward strand.
ATTGACTTTGGAGGTCAGGACCCAGGTTTCCAACAGGCCATGAACGCCCGCGTCGTGGAGAACATCTAAACAAGACGTTCTTCCCTCGTGCGTATTACACTGAGGCAATGGGCTAACGCTTGAGGGTTCCCGTTTCGGGTTCTAGCCTGGTCTACTTGATTCCGGAAGCATTGCCTCGACTGCTCTCTTCTCGTCTTGATCAGAGCTACACCCCAGCTTTGCCCGTCTAACTCAACTGAATGACCTGTCACGTTTTTGCTTTCAACGCTGCACTTTGATACCCATCTCAACAACAATCGCCGTCGCTCATTGCGCTTCTCCGCTTTTAGTGTATGTATTCTACTTTCTTCTTCTCACCAGGGAGCGGTGGTGGATAGGGGTGGTGTCTTGTGCTTTTTTTTTTTGGTGATGGGATACCCTTGGTTTGCTCAGATGAGCATTTAATGAGGATGGTTTCTGGATGATCCCCCAATGTCATGGAAAATACCCAATCGCTATGAATATACCCTTTTCCTTCTGATATTACTGTGTTTGTGAAGTGCTTCATTTGTCTCTGAAACTGGAAGAATTCTTGCTGCCTGTGATGATCTCGAATTGCCAAAACGTGTTGTTTTGCCTCTGTGGGATATGTATCCTAAGTGCCAAAAGGGCTTGGGTAAGTTCAGGCAAGTTCAGGCAACCTCCCGATAACCTGGAAGGGCCTTTAACTATGTATTTTTTGGCACCATGAAGATCACCAGAAATGCTGCTCCTCGAGGCTGCAGAATGAGTGTTAACAGAACCAAGACAACTTATACATATTCGTGGAAAGATTACAAGACGTCACATTGCATGACACGCCCGGATCATCACGTCTAACTAGTTCATTTAGCAATCACAATATCCAGGGCAGGCCAAACTTGAGGATTAACTTTTAAACTTGACAAATTTCTCTTCTATATCCCTCTGTTCACCCTCCCGTAATGATACATCAAAAGCATAGTAATTCCTCTCCAGAAGTCACCGCGCATCCACCCAGGGGACGGGGGAGGGGACAGAGGGTCAAGTTGAAAATACGAAAAAGGGATAAAACCAAATCACGCCAATATGCCCTCCACCCAAACGCCAGCCAGCCAGGAAACGAGGTGCTGGCAGAAGATGCCATGCCAGGAGTCTCTCAGGTATCATATATCTACACATCGGGAACCATCCAATAGTCTGTTGTTGAGTTGACTTGAAATATGATCTTTCGGTTTGGAGCGGGTTCTTCGTCAGTGTTTAGACGAGTACGAGTAAAGCAGGTAGGATGAGATTGGTTAACCTCATAAGCCCTACAATTGTGTGCGATTCAGCATCGTCACGACTTGCGCCGTGGACGTTTACTTGAGGGCCTCTAAGCCTCAGAGTGTCGCTTCTTCTTCTTCTGCTTCTTCTCCTTCTTGGGCTCCTCGTCTTCTGAGTCGTCGTGCTTGCGCTTCTTCTTGCCATCAGTCTCTTCGGCGGCGGGTTGAGACTTGGAAGGTGTGGCCTTCTCCTCGGCCTTTCGCAGCTTCTTGAGTTCCTTCTTGCTGATAACCTTGGGTGTGCCATCGGCGTTCAGCTCAACGTCACCTCGCTCGTACTTGCGCTTGAACTTCTTGACTGAGATGCCGGCCTCCTCGGCAAGGCGCTCGTAATCGGCCTCGGAAAGCTTCTTGGGCTTGCCAGGAGTGGTAGCCTCATCGTCGCTGTCCTCTTCAGCATCCTTCATCTCCTCGTCAACTTCCTCGATGAGCTTCTTGGCCTTCTTGAGCTTCTTGGCGGGAGTAGCCTCGTTGGTGTCCTCATCATCCGCAACACCATCGGCGTCACCGTTGTATCGGCGGGTCTCCTTCAGAGTGAACTGACCAGCACCAACAATCTCACCAGAGGGGGTGACGTTGGCGCCCTTGGGCAGAAGAGGCTTGCCCTCGAGCTTGCGGAGGTGGTTCTCAAGCTTGATGCGGTTGCTGAGACCAAGGATAGCGCGCTCCTCCTCATCAGCATCGTCTTCGACATCACCCAGGGCATCAACACGGAGACCTAGAGCAGCCTTGGCAGACAGCATACGAGCGATCTTACCCTTGTTTCGGCCGGTGGCCTGACCGATGAGCGAAGAGTGGTAGATGAGACCATACTTGGGTGTATCGTGCTTGGTCTTGAGGGCGCGGAAGAGGGCCTTCTCGGCACCGAGAATCTGGATGGTGGAACCAGGAGACTTGGCCAAGCTGATGAGAGAACCAGCATGGGCAATGAGACGGGCACCGACGAGGTAGCCGACGAGAGCAGTCAGGTTGGGAGCGATAGCGCGCATGCGGCTCTCGAGGTACGAGGACAGCTGTGTTCGGTAGTTTGAGTAGACAATGACCTGGTCAGCCAGGAGCTTAATGTTGTCAAGATCCTCGTCGGTGATCTCGGTACCCATGCTAATCTCGGCAGCAGCCTTGATGGAAGTCTCAATCTCCTCGGGAAGGATCTCGGAGAGGTCGCTATCGGCAATGTTGGTGCGCATGCCAACGGCGAGAATGACGCGAGCATAAGCCAAGTTGTCGTTGAGAATCTTGGCCATCTCAGGGAAGTGCCATCCGTACCACTCCTTGGTTCGCATAGCGTAGACGTTGAGCTCCTTGTCAAGGTCGTCGAGAAGCTTGATAGCCTGGATGATCATGGAGTCGACCTTATCGGCAGAGAACTTGAGCTTGTGACGCGACATGGAGTGAGAAAGACCCAGGGCCATGCGGTCAAAGTTCTCCTCAAGCAGACCAGGGATAAGGTTGGGCAGTCCACCTCGAATGCCACGGAAGAGGTCCATGGTGTTGGAGCCAGAAACAGGAGAAATGTTGAGCGAGGGCATGTTAGAGATGGCAGTGCCCAGCTTCATATCGGCGACGGCGAGCGAAGCCTTCTTCTCGGACTTGAGGTCGTCGAGGAGTTCTGAGAGAAGCTCAGGGACCTTGCCCTCCTTGAGCGACGCAGCTTCTTCGAGAGCGGTAGCGGCGCTGTCGAACTTGACAAACTTCTTGAGCTTGAGCCTATCGAGGGGGAATATGTCAGCAAGGTACTTGATGGTGTCTCGCCATTTGGTGATGGTCCACCCTGCCATTGAAGACATTTTTCGAGTTCTCAATGGTACAGTTTTTCGCAAATAAAAAATGATCAAGAAACTTACATCTCAACCACCTTCTCAGGTCGTCCAAGCTCAGCAGCGAGTTCCTCATTCTTGAGCATCTTCTTATCAGTAGCCTTGAACAGGCCATAGCTGCCAATTGTTAGCCGGTGCCTCTCTAGACCTTTGCCTGCCTCGCCATCATGAAATGGTGGTTGAGGCTAAGATCGAGGGTCGCGACTTACCCTGCCGGCGTCTCGGCAAGCACAAAGAGCGACATTGTGAATTAGTTTTGTTTCCTTCCTTCTGGTCTCGCTCTATTCGATTGGCGTCGTGGCTTCCTCGTGAGGCACAGTCCGGTTCGTTGAGCGCGGCTGCGAAAGGAAAGATCGAGGGTGGGCTGGCGATGGAAAAATTTCAGATGAAGCTTGGGAAGGCTCCACACAATTTTTTTGGTCTTGGTCCTGGCGCGGAAAGTGTGATGCAGGTTCTTCGGCTCCCGGAGCTACTTGCCTCCGGTTTCTGCATCAGGTACGTACCCCCAGCCACTGACTCCTAGCCACTCACGTGTCGACGCTCGCGACAGGATGTCTGGGCGAGCTTGCGTCGCAGGCTGAGGTTTGTTAGGCGGCCAACTTAAACAATCCAGTTAATTCATCGCCTCGGCCACGAAGACGCCTTACATTCCTCAAGACCTCAAATACGATAGAACAAGACCGAACGAACTACCACGGACGAGAATCAAGATGGAGGGTCTTCTCTACAACGTCAACGGCGGGTGCGTATTGGCTTGAAGATGGAGCTTCATACGAGTGGTTCTGGAGACTAATCATATGGAACAGCTACGTCGAAGGAATTGTCCGAGGCTATCGCAACGGTCTTCTCACAGGCGCTGCCTACAACAACTTGACTCAATGCGAGACGATTGATGGTATGCGACGATGACTTCATCACCAACTTGATTGTACTAACAACCACAAGATCTCAAGCTTCAGCTCGGCCCTTCATATGGCGATTTTCTCGCTTCCCTACCACCTAACCCCTCTACGTCAGCCCTCGCAGCCAAGACCACCGACAAGCTCATCTCAGAGTTCCGGTATGTGCGCGCTCAAGCTGTCGGCTCCCTCGCTACCTTTATGGACTACGTCACCTACGGCTACATGATCGACAACGTCGCCCTTCTCATCACGGGAACCCTTCATGAGCGGGATACCCGCGAGCTTCTTGAGCGATGCCATCCTCTAGGATGGTTTGAGACTATGCCAGTTCTCTGCGTTGCTACAAACATCGAGGAACTTTACAACAGTGTGCTTATCGAGACCCCTCTTGCCCCATACTTCAAGGGCAGTCTTAGCCACCAGGATCTTGACGAGCTAAACATTGAGATTGTCCGAAACACACTCTACAAGAACTACCTTGAGGACTTCTACAACTTTGTCAACACTCACCCTGAGATGGCTGGTACACCCACTGCTGAGGTCATGTCTGAGATTCTCGAGTTCGAGGCTGACCGCCGAGCCATCAACATCACACTCAACTCTTTCGGCACAGATCTTTCCAAGCAAGACCGTAACAAGCTCTACCCCACCTTTGGGAAGCTATACCCTGAAGGAACTCTCATGCTTTCTCGAGCTGAGGACCCTGAGGGTGTCCGTCTGGCAGTTGATGGTGTCCATGACTACAAGACTTTCTTTGACGCCGTCTCAGTCGGTGGCGGCCCCTCGGGACCTGGAAACATGGGTGGTGGCGCTGGTGAGACTAAGACGCTGGAGGATATGTTTTACCAGAAGGAGATGGAGATTTCCAAGAACGCTTTCACCAGGCAGTTCACTCACGCCATCGTCTATGCTTGGGTGAAGCTCCGAGAACAGGTTAGTAAATCCAGCATGAGTGCCACTCATCAGACTAACAAGTCACAGGAAATCCGCAACATCACCTGGATTGCCGAATGCATAGCTCAGAACCAGAAAGAGCGCATCGGCAACTACATCAGCGTCTTTTAAATCGAATATGAGTATTGGCATCGTTTTCATTTTTAGCAGGATTTTGTGTAGTATAGCAGCAACTGAGCTCGTAATGGCACGGATTAGTTCCCAAACTGGCGCAAAGGACAGATAGGTAGATGCAAAAGGCGGCATCGTCGCTCCATCTTTCAGGTGGCTTGTATTGTACATAGAGAGAAACAAGTTATTCTACAAAATCATCTCAGCTCCCGCCTTGTCTTTACAACGAGATCTGGTCCTTCCATGTCGCAGGCGTAAGACCCAGCTTCTCAACCATGTGAGTCCATCGCTCACTTCCCCTCTCCTTACGGTCCATGTACTTCATAAGCTTTTGTCGACGGTGCAGCAATAATCTCAAGTTTCGCTTGTTGTGCTTATCCTTGTATCCTCTGTTGATTTGCAGAGCCTGAGAGAGATTGTTGATCTTGGTTGTCAAGATGGCGATCTGAACCTCGGAGCTACCTGTATCAGGACCGCTTCGGCCTGGCATTTCCACTGTACTGGGATGAATCGACTTTGGCTTGGCCTTTAGAACCAGGTCTGTGTTGTGACGCCCGAATTCCTCTACGATTCGTCTCACGTTGGCGTGGAAGCGGTCCTTTGCGCTGCTGTTGCTGAGCGATGTGATACGGCGCAGAGCCTCAATAGCTTTCTGGTGACGCTGCTCGTGTTGCTTCGTCTTATCCACTCCGCTTTCGGGTTCCATCTGGGACTCAACCACGCCGATCATAGGCTTGGTAAGGGTATATGCGTGTTTGATAGCCTCACTAAGTTCAGAGTCGGTAAGGAAGTGGTTTCGTAGTTCCGGGGATGTCGGTAGCTCATGTGCTTCGGCGAGAGGGTTTCCACTTCCATCCACAGGAACACGGGACGTAGCCTCTTGACCAGCCGACTCAAGAGACTCTATAAAGGGAGTTGTCTTTCCCTTGACAGGATCACCCCACGCCTCATCCCTCTCACGGGCGAGCTCCTCACGCCGTTGCACATTGGCAGCCTTTCGTTGCTGAACCTGAGCCCATCGGTAGGGATCCTGTTTCGCCTTGCGCTTCTTCTCACGCTGGGACAAGTTGGCCGTTTGGACGATGGGGAGAAAGTTTGGGGTAGCGGGCTTTGCGGCGGGACGGAGGCAGACTGGACAATTGATCAGCATTGAAGAATCTAATGGCTATAGTAGATACATACGATTCAATGTGCCAAAGCGCGGCAGCGCCGGTATTCTAGGGGGCATGATTGAAGCATCAACCTACTGCTTTGATACAGAGACTGATGGATTGTCGTCCAAAGCCCGCCCCAAATTTTCCTTAGCCTGCCATAGGTACCAATGCCGTACCGGAGCCCACTGAGTACCAAAACGGACTAGCCTTTCTATCACGTGGAGATACTGCACCTCAGTCTCTTATCGCCCCACTATCCCCCATTTAGCCTAGCGCATCAGGGCTTCCCACCACCCACATTCTGGTGGTCTCAAAATTCCGTCGCGAACTTATTGATTTGCGATTCTTTGCACGCAACACCACAACCCTCTTCGCCGACACCTTCCAAGCCATCCTTCCTTTTCGTCACCCAAGACAAGAGAAGAAATCCGTCAAGATGGCTCCCTCCAACCTGCCCGCCCTTTTCAACGCTACCAGCCAGGATATTGAAACCCTCCTGGCTGCGCAGTGCCACCTCGGCTCCAAGAACCTCCAGGTTCATATGGAGAACTACCTCTGGAAGACCCGTGCCGATGGTGTCAACGTCATCAACGTCGGCAAGACCTGGTATGTTTTAATTGGAATTTTGGTGGACTTTTGGGCTTCAAGATTGTCTGTTTGAAGGGGGTAGCGCATTCTCCAACATCGAAAAAATGAAGCTATTCGGAGGAGGGGCAGAAAATCTTGAAACCAAAACACCAAGTATTTTTCGCGCACGATCGCTAACAGCGCATCTCACAGGGAGAAGATCGTTCTGGCTGCCCGCATCATCGCTGCCGTCGACAACCCCGCCGATATCTGTGTCATCTCTGCCCGTCCCTACGGTCAGCGTGCCGTCCTCAAGTTCGCCGCCCACACTGGTGCCACCGCCATCGCTGGTCGCTTCACCCCCGGTTCCTTCACCAACTACATCACCCGATCTTTCAAGGAGCCCCGTCTGATCATCGTCACCGACCCCCGCACCGACGCCCAGGCCATCAAGGAGGCTTCTTACGTCAACATCCCCGTCATTGCCCTCGTCGACACTGACTCTCCCACCGAGTACGTTGACGTTGCCATCCCCACCAACAACAAGGGTCGCCACGCCATCGGTGCCGTCTGGTGGATGCTTGCCCGTGAGGTCCTCCGTCTCCGTGGTACCATCTACAACCGCGAGACCCCCTGGGACGTCATGGTCGATCTTTACTTCTGTATGTCTCCCTCTCAACTAACACCGGCAATATGTACTAATGACTCGCAGACCGTGACCCCGAGGCTGAGGCTGAGGAGAAGGTTGAGGAGGAGAAGGTCCCCGGCGCTGACGAGGAGGGTCCCGCTGCCATCGAGTCTGGCTTCCAGAACACCGCTGGTGGTGACTGGGAGACTCCCGCCGCTGGCTTCGCTGGTGCCACCGGTGCCGCTGCCCCCGGCTGGGACGGTGCTGCCGGTGAGGAGTGGGGTGCTGCCCCCGCTAACACCGAGTGGGCTGCTTCCGCCGAAGCCCCCAAGGACTCTCAGTGGTAGGGCACTGAAGGCCAGGAGGGTGATGGCCAGGGACAGCAAGAGCCTGCCATTGACTGGTAAAACAAGAATTCAAAAAAGAGGATACCAAAGCAAATTCAAAACAGAGATTGAATTTGAACACATTTGGAACGGTTTTACGACGAGAGAGAGCAGAAAAGCGTGTGGATGTGTCTTGTTTGTGGTTCAATCAAACTATTCGACAACGTTAACCTTTTCCTTCCCCCCTTTCGATAACACACTTCTTCTTGCTGACTATCTTACGAATTAACATCCGTGGGAATTGAGGTTTTCAACTCGGCGGTGCTAATGAGGGAAAGATACTCTCCTCCTTGTTTTTTGGGATGGAGAGGGAAAGCCCTGCGCTGCTGAGGGGATGGACTTAATCGTTATCCCGCCTTGTTTCTATGGAATTTGTATTGATGCGAGAAAAGTCAAAATATGAGTCGTCTGACCTGGGTTTACCCATGACATGATTGAGTGCCGTAAATATGCTTGTGACGTCTTGTGCATATTAGTATATCTTGTAGGGTGATGACGACCAGTATTTGCATCAGGGTCATGAAGATACCTTGGTCAATCATCTTCGCGTAGTTGACAGTATAAGACCTCACGAAACACGGGACCAATTCATCGTAAACATGGTATCAATTGTCAATCCTCACTACATCTACTCATCCTAATCCCTATGCTATATCAACAACTAACTCCCCTTATCCCCCACCTATCGTTAACACTAATCAAAGTGAATCCAAAACTGGCCGTTCTATTAACTGAGAAACCAAAAAAGGAACATGACGCAACATGACGCTTGCGCAGTGCGGGTATGATCAAAAAGCCAGGATGAGAGAAACCCCCATAGATGAATCGTGTGAAATACACAAAAAGAAAAGCTTGCCCAACTCCTTGCTTTGTGTCCCAGATGCTGTTGATTGTAATGATGATTATGTTGTATGTCTCGGGAGAAAAGAGAAAACTCCTGGTGTGGTGGTATGTGAACGAGTTATGAGATGGGTATAATGTGAAGGCATGCTGGGTATGCTCTTCTTGTGGTGTTGAAACATAGGAAATGAAACGCCGTTTGGTGTCGGTGAGTCATAAATCGTTATTATCGTTCCCGTATGTGTATGAATTGTGAAAATGTGGTAGGTAAACCACAAGGTTGTAGGGTTTATTCGAGCATTTCCGAGTGACGTCGAATGTCCTCATCGCTCAAGGCGCTCATCCAGAGACAGCGCTCAGTGATGCCTTCAATGGGCTGGAACTTGTATCGGGTGCTGGCCTCCAACAACCTAAGCAGTGTCTTGACAACAGAAGCTGCAATGCGACATCGTTCAAAGTTGATCAGGGGAGGTGTTGTAGGGGAACCGGCCATTTCAGATGGTCGCTGAGCATTGTAAAGCAGATCGTGGGTATAAATACCAACGAAAGGAATACAGCCTTGGTCAGAGCCGACCTCCATCTCCGCACGTAGGTTGTAGAAGTTGCGCATAGGAGTGACCAGCTTCTCAAGATCTTGTAGTGTCTTCAGGTCTTGAGGAGCAACATGCTGCCAGGTCTTGGTGAGTCTAGCGACTTCGTTGCTCGACAGGGCGATGGTGAGCTGAGCGAGGGTAGCAAAGTTGCGGTAACGGCGGCAGTGAGTGGCGATATGAATGTACTTGGTGATGCATCGTACTCTCTCCTCCAGGCCTTGCGTCAAGACAATCTCAGAGATGGCCCATTTGACCATGATGTTAAAGCGAGCAATGACTACTTCAACACCATGGGCGTCAGAGTTACGAAGGAAATCAACCCACGAGCGAGAGTCGCTATGAGCAGCATCCTTCCAGTTCATGTCAATGAGTTCCTTCCAGTCAATCTCGTTCAGCGCGTCCTTTTCTATGAGCGTGAACTGTTGAGCGAGAATCTCCGAGTCGAAAGCCAGGATGAATGGCAAGTGAGCAGAATACTTGTTGCTCTCGTAGGAGTCCACCTTAGCAACTTGACGAAGTGCATCGGTTGATGATTGATCAGCTGTCTGAACGTACGCAGCTGTAGGTGTGGTCTCAGGAGTTGGAGGAAGAGGCTTCTGGCCCCAAACTTGATCCTCGTGTAACTCAGGGACCGTGAAGCAGTGAGGCGGAGACATCTCCAGTGCTTGCACCAAAGTCATAGGAGGAGAAGGAGGCTTGCGGTTAGGGGGTGGAGCGGGCGAACCAAGAGGATGAGCAGGGAGCTTCACTCGAGGCAAAATACCATCACCATATTCAGAGTCCTCGTACTCGAGGGCATCCGCCGACATCTCGGATGAAAGATCGCTGTCATCATCAAGGAAAGATTGGTCCTCTTCCACTGAGGGAGCAGTGTCGCCAGGCTTGATGCCCTCAATGCTCCGCGTCTTCTCAATGAAGTCGTAAGAAGCATGCTGAGAGTCGCCTCCGTCTTCGGTATACAAGACAGTCTTGTGTGGACGAGGCGTTGTTTCTTCATCTGAGCCCTCGAGGATGGACATGTTGGTCCAAGGACGACCCTTCGCGGAGTCCCGGTCGAGAATGGGAACAGAAGAGTACGACTCGTGCGAAGAACCAGTCAAGAATGATCTCGCTTCGGTTGTAGGTCTCTCAGGCGAAAGGCTCTGCTCTTGCGGCTCAATCAAAGGCTCTGGTTCACTATCCTCAGGGTCCAGCATGAACGTCTCCCTGACCATCAGCTCTTGTTCATGGTGATTCTTCTTGCGATCCGCCTCTGACTGCTCTGAAGCGATCATGACCTCGCCAATTGTCTGAGGCGGGGCTTGAAGGCTGACAGCGGATTTGTGTGGTTTCTTCTCGGGTAGCTTTCCCTCAAGCTTGGCTAAAGCAGACTCGATTCCGCCATCATCGTCATCATCAGGAATCTGAGCCAGTTTCTGAGCCTCCTTTTCGAACGAGGGGCGCATAGCAGGCTTGGATGAGTGAGTGCTGAAGAGTGAGAGCTCTCGCTTCGGTTTGTCCGCAAGTTGTCCAACAGAGAAGGCCTCACTTCTAGGCTGCACGTACTCAATGGAGACAACTGAGCCTTGACCGAAAGATCCACGACCAAAAGACGCCATCCGAGGGCTCTGCATGAAAGAGCTACGAAGTGACTCTGAATATGTTGTCAAGGAGCCAACAGATTGGGATCTCCTCAGCGTAACAGGGTCCAGCTCTCCCACGTTTGTGGCAGCTCGCAAGTCTCCTCCAGGTCGTCGTCGAAGAATTCGCAGAGGCGGTGGCATAGGCTCCTCAGGCTCAGGTTCCGCGATCGATTGGGCAGAGACTGTTGTGGCATCGAAGCTCTGAACTGTGGATCGACGAGCGAGTCCGCTTGTGAATGAGCTGCGACGGCGAAGGATCGAGTTCAAAGATCGATGAGTCCTGCCAGATTTGTTGCGGCGGTGGTTCTGATACGACACAGGAGGACGATTGCGAGTGCTTCGAGCTGCTGTAGAGTATGAGACGCGGCTACCATCCTCTGACAGGGGTGCGCTAGTGACAGGGGCAAGGGTCTCGAAGTCAGGGACAAATGGCGGCAAAGGATCTTCATCCAACGAAGGCCGGACAACATGTTGGTTGAGGAGGTATGAGGAACGTCGGGGTGTGTTTCCGCCATTGCCAGCAGGAGGAGTAGAGGGGGGAGTTGGATCGCCTCCCGTCAACTTGAAAGTATCTGCAAAGGCCTCGACAGAAGCATTGCTGTTAGGGATTCGGTGGAGGAGCGATGGGTCGAAAGGTGTCGTGTCATCCACAATGACAATGGATTTGCTGCCTGTGGTAATGGCCATATCGCTAACCGGTCGATGTCTATGCTCGTGTGTAATATGATCATAGTTGGTTGTATCTATATGAGCAGCTGAGTAGTGAAAGTCTCCAGTAGGAGTCAGGGATGGGTTAGGGGACATCGGTGGTGGTAATCCGCGACGATCAGCTTCAGCAGCAGCCTCATCTCGCACAGCCTTCTTGAAATCCTCTACAATCTCAGCACCGAGCAAGTCAATTCTGACAGTCGGGCGAGCTCCGCTAGGCCTATGGCGGCTTTGGGGTACGACAGCCGTTCCAGGGATGCGATTCGTTATCGCGCCACGAGGGCCAATGTTACCAAGACTGACGAGACTCCCTTGAGTGGGAGACATGCCTTGCCCCCTAGTGCTCAAGGCTCTTCGAACGGTTCCCAGCAGCTTCTTCATACCGTGTCCAGACATCGCGCCAGCGGTTATCCTTTCCTTGACGAGGCTTCGACTTTCAGGGTGAAGATTGGGCGAAGGTACCAAGCTGGTTGAGAACTCATCCGGTTCCACATCGACAAAAGCCTGGCCAGGAGGTAACAAATTTCCACGGACAAGACTTCCTCCATATGGAGCTGTCATCATGAACTCCTGGTCCTTGAATGACAGTTTATCCGTGCTGTGCTCTCGCAGAGAATCGGTCAAACTGTTGTTGCGCTTGTGGGCAGCTTGAGGTCGTACACGCTTGCCAACGAGGGCACGAGGGGTCGTAGCTACTGGTCCAGTGTGATAAGCCGAGGTTGATACAGGATGAGCAGCCAGAGGGTTTGTCTGATGAGGCTGAGGCTGAGCAGGTTTAATCTTGCTGGGAAAAGAGCATGAAATGATGTCCATGCTAGTCATGCTAATTGGCGATGTCTGTTGTTCTGCTGAATCCCTTGCAGTTTGTCGTTCAGGGGTGCTAGGACGGTGCTCAACCACCACAGAATCTCCAACATGGCCAGCTCGAGAGATATCGGCGATGAAACTTGTTCGTTCAGCAGGACTCCTTCTGAGTGGTAGTAGACTTTCGATACGGGGTGTTTCGCCATCATCACGGTCCCAGAAAGATGGATCCAAGCTGGGATCGCGATGTCCAGCAATACCACCAGGCGTGATGGGAACGCTAGAATCGAGGGTGTCGTCGAAATTCGAGCCATCCCAGTACAGTGCGCAAACTCTTCGCCAACACTTCTTTAATTCTCCAAGAATCTTCAGCTGAACCTTTCGAGACCGGTTACATTGCGAAAGCTCATCCACAAAATCGTTGAGCAGTTCACAGAACGTTTGTCGAAGGTTGTAATCCACAACGAAGTCGTCCATAAAATAGTTGAGAATCCAATGTCGAAGGGCAACAAATGTACGAACACGTACAACCATGCCTGTCTCATCATCACGAGCCAAAGCCCAACGCAGTCTTGCAATCAGCATACGGAGAAGATCCACAGGCTCCAGAAACGCTCGGAAAGTGAGGAAGAAGTCTGAGATAAGTTCGTAATCGAGGAAACTGGGTGATGTGATTTCGGCAACGAGTCGCGGTGGTGTAGCAGCTATAACAGCACCAGTTGCTGCAGAGTATTTTACTAATGTTCGGTCATCGCAGGCTGGCTTGAATGTGAGATCATCGAACATGGCGGGTTCGACTTTAGAATTCGACTGATAACTTGGACGAATGGTTCGAGAAGGTTGTGTAGTTGAAGGAGTCTGAGTCATGGCGGATATATTTCGAGAAATTCGCAGCATCGGTACAGCCATCGAGCTCGGCCTCCTTGAAGACGTTATATCGGGATGCGAGCTATTTAGCACTCCCTGGGGTCGGCTCAGTAGCGAGGCGCTACTTGAGCGAAACTCCTCGGTGGGAGCATACGAGGATCCGCGAATCATTGGTGTGCCTCTTCCCGTGAATCGGGGAACTCCTATGCGCCACGAAGGGATGGTAATGTCAAGAAGAGGATCAGAAGTCGAATCGAAATCTTCCATAGTCCGAGGTCGGTATTCCTCCAATGGCTTGGAAATGACGATCTTGAAGGCCCCGGGTTCCGAATCTTTGGCAGCGGACACCTCGTGAACCGTGCTATCGGAAAGAGCGCGACGATGTTTCACGGGCCGGAGCGGATACTGAGAATCGTGATCGAAGTATGTTCGGGCACCTTCATAGGGTGAAGGTTCCGGTGTTGGCGTCCACTGACTAACGTGAAGTTCACTCGTCTCGTCTTGAAGCTGTTTATTAGAAATCGCATCCAAGCCTGCGGTACTGGGAGGTGTAATCGGAAAGACGAATTGAGGCTGAGGAGTTCGCTGGTACGCAGGGCGAACGGTCGGCCTGGAGAATGAGAGTCAGTCGTTTGTGGAACGCAGATGTCAAAAAATACGAGCGAGGGTCGTGTTCCGTGCCAGCCACGTTACTATCCCCAAGGCGACGGGTAGAAGGGATCACAATAAGAGCTCAGCTAAGACATCTCCCCACAAAGCGCAAGCAAAGACCGCAGAGTGAAGGGAGAGCGGGGATGTGGCTGGTAGTGACATTTTCCCGAGGGATATGACAGATGAGGCACTAAAGGGAAACACGCGATACATCAACCCTTCACTTACCTCAAATATATGCGACCATTGTTCCCGACGTTGGCGACAGTGAATTGACGTCCTTCACGACCTGCCGATCCACCGTCTGGAGCTATCTCCCATCGAGACAGACTGCCCTGGTTATCTAGGCTGGAATCTGAGTCCTTGAGACTTCGAGTTGTGGGTTTCTTCTGGTGTATTCTTCGTTCAGAGAGAGGAACCAATGGTTTCGCAACGATAGTCGTGGGCATGCGCGCGGTGTTGGTGGACCTAACAGAAGGCCACTTACTGGGTGTCGAGAAGCCAGGGCTGGTGTTTTCTTTTTTCTTGAGTGCTGCTACGGCAGCAGTCACGTTGGGGGCTGCGACAGCGATAGCGCCTGAGCCGGAACGAGACCTTGACTGGGCCTTTGATTTGGTTGACAACGGATCCTTGACAGCAGTTGCAGCTGGAGGAGGTGATGGTATAGGGACTGGGACTGGGACTGGGACTGGGGGCACAGCGCTGAGACCAGACGCTGGTGGCAGCGGGTCCGCGGGCGTCGAAGACTCCAGGGCCTCCATGGCACGGCAAGGCCGCTCGCAGGCGCGTTGCCTGTCGTCACGTCAGGAGAGGGCAGAGCTGACGGTGCTCAAAGCAATAGAGGAGCTGGCAATTGAGGCATTGGGTTAGCAGCGATCGTTTCAGAGGTTGAGCAAGTCGGCGCGCATATCGTGGGTTATGCTGGGCACGCGTGGTGGAGAGTAAGATCGGGACGACGAGATGGAGATGAATGGGGAAAGGAAAAGAGAGGATAAAGGGAACGCGGCGAGTCCGAACTGGAGAAGTGATTGATATGAAGAAAGTGAGAATTAGTTGGCTTGTGCCCATCCCACCATCAACAACATTAGATTGCCATGTTATGCTAGTGTGCGTGCGTGCGTGCTGTGCACTGTAAATTAATTACCAGTAACCAGACCAACCTGAGGCCTGGCGAGACAGACGAGCATGGAATACCTTGTCGAGTTTCGAACATAGACAACCTTGAAAAGGGTGGATCTGATGTCATAAAGTAACAATAAAACCAAACTTACATGATAAAGCCATAAAGCAGAGGAGATCAAGACTCGATTCTAGGGAAGAATTGTCGTTGTTGTCGTTGCCATTCGAGTATCGGACAATTTCAATGATCGTCGGAGCGAGACAGTTCAGCTCAAGCAGAGACAGAGGGGTTGTCGTGGCTGTATGTAAAGAGAGAGAGGATCGAAATAAGACGTGTAACTTTGGTTAAGGTAGTGAATAACGGGCACACGATACAGTACAACAACAATAGACCCTGGTCAAAGCCCTTTTGTCTCTCTCTCTCACACTCGTTCAAAAAGCAAAGAGAAGGGGAAGGGAAAGAAGAAAAGAGACCTTTTTTCTCAAGAGACGATTGGGGGAACCTCTCTCAGAGGCCAGACAAGAAGAGGGCGGACGGGAGATGGGCCTTGAATGGCGCGGGCTGGACCTGGACTTGGGTTGGCACATGGGATGGGATAGAGGGTGTGGGGCTGTATTAGTCCAGCACTTAAGAATAGCACCTCAGTGATTGATTCAGGTCATCTTGTAGCTGTACTCCAAATCTTGGTGAGAGCGCAGTCGAGCTGAAGGTAGAGATACTTTCAACCGCTGTATTCCTCTCTGAGCCGAACCCAGTGGAAGGGTTGCTGGTGGGTTAGTCCAGCTCTCAACGGTTCAACAGCTCGGCCCGCGTCGCATACAAAAGATCCCCTGCAAACCCCAGCCATTTCCATATTGCAAGGTACTCTGTACCTACACCTCTGCCATGCTTTTACGTTGCACCAGAAAAGCCGCCAAAAGTACCTGCTACCTACCGCAGGCACCTCACACTCGAGTCAATCAATATTCGTACATACATATTTTCCCTCTGTTGGGCGGCGGAGCTAAGGCGGGAGTTGTAGAGTTAATGCCCAGTTTTGTCGATCAGAGGGGAAATCTTGGGTATCAATTCTGATAGAGTTTTTTTCCGCAAATCTGATCGGAACGTTCCATGAGGGGATTTTCTTGCAGGCGTTGGTTGAAGGGACGGACGGGACTGTACGATAATTGCTGCACTGTGACTACAGGCGGGGGTTGAGAGCGAAATCGTTCCAGAAAGAGAATCCCATGACCGAGGATGCAGCGCAGCTAATGCATCATGCATGAGCCCATCACGTTTTCTGCTCTTGGCGTTAGTATCCGTGTTATTGTTTTTTTTTACTTATCACAATCAATCACTATTCTCTCCTCTGTTCTCCTCCATCTTGAAACTGACAGCATTTGAGCATCAGTCCATTCCTCTCGCGCGCGATCTGATCCTCCCTACACGTGCCATGCCGTGTGTCCATGACAAGGCATGAGATCCTGGGAAATCAGACCAAGCCAAAAAGCCTAGGCCGAACTTTAAGCTCTGATTCGACACCAACTGCTTGGGTGCCCGGGGAAGCATCCGTGGGTCTTTTCCTGTCTCGGTAGTCTAGGTTCAGGTCTCGGTCTAGGGTCTAGGGTGCAAATTCCAACGAGGTCGAGGTCGAGGTCGACTTTGGGATGCAGAGAATCAGATTGTCTTGGACTTGATGTGATGTGATGTGATTGATTGATTCTGCAGCCTTATCAAGGTCTCACTCAACTTCTCACGCAACCTTTGTCTTACTTGAAGGACCCGCATCTCGGTAGAAGGTGCATGCTGTGGACTGTATCCGTAATATGCAGTGCTACGACGAATCGCCTCGCATGAGGCTGCCTAGTTCGCCGAATAAAACAAATCGCCAATGCTATTTACAGTACTGACATTTTACAATGATACAACATCCACACGTCAAAGAGCCATTCGTCACGATATCATTTCCAGCATCAACATCAGCGATAAATACGCGCCAGTTCAAGGAATCCATATACCTGCATACCTACTCACTAACTAGCACAAAGAGCCTCCAATGGCCACTCTTGACTCGGCAAACATGCGGTGTACCCGTCCTCTCAACCACTAAATCTCTATCACCACGAGTCAGTCAAAACCTCAATATCCAACCATCTGTCTTGCCGCGGGGTTCTCCTCCAACACCACGCATACAATTCTCTCTTTCAGCACCTATCGACACGTTCTTTCTCGCCTCCGCTGCCCCGGCCGAGTCAAGATCTGGAAAGTAGTTCGCAAGTTCGTATACTGTAGTTTTAAGGCCCGCGCCGGTTCCGATGAGCCGCTCCGCCCAAACCCAGCCGCATTTTCTTGTTTAGAACTGGTTCATGCTGCTTCTACGGAATGCGGCATAGTTATCGCTACTTGGCGAGTGGGCTAGTATCCATTCTCGCGTGCGTGCTTCAAGGTTCCCATGTTCACGTATTGCCTTTCAATGACCATCAGCCGCTTGAAGCGATGGCCATGTGATCGGCCATGTAACATCGCCAACAAGCTACCCTATCGTCGGCAGCAAGTAAACATCGGACTTTGAGAAAGGGTATCAAAATAAACTCGGCAAAAGATATCCTAAACTTATCCTAAACTTCTGTTAGGTTACCTAAGTCTTCTTGTCATTTAGGATGCGTTGACTAAACTCATCAAATCTTTATCATAATTAGGTAGCCAATCTGTGCAAAGAGCTTTGAAGTCTAGTCTAATCTTGTTGGCTCTTCATACCACTACCGAAGGCTCTGAATCCTTTTGACCACCGAGTTCGAGAATTTATCGACAAAGAGATCACTATCTTCGCTCATCTCAGCCTCCGCGATGAATTCCATGATTGGTTTGATGCCAACACCAACATGCTCCCCTCCAGCATGCTCATAAATCCGAGCTAGGGCTTGGTCGGCGCTTCCAGCCGCAACGCCGCCTGATGATTGCAGGACGGTTTTCAGCTCACGGAGGCTCGACACTGTAGGCACGTATATATCCCGCGAGAAATCCTTGGCTAACTCGAGCTCTTCGAGGACACTGAGTTTAGAAGTCGTTGCGAAAATGAGAAGTCGGTGTCCCTGCGTTACTTGTTAGCAAGAGAACTCGGGCTGCCATGTTGATAAAATGCTTACCTGAACCGCATCTTTGGCGACTAACGCAGATATTGTATTGGCTATTGTCGCTGAGAATCGAGGTCCAATAGGGTTCCATCCAATCAGTTTTTCAATGCTGTCCAAGATCAGCAGACTGACGGCCGATTTCTGAGCATCATTGAAGGTCTTCGTAATGAACTCCGACTTGGCTATGTCGTCGCGATACTCGACAAGTTTGTGAGGAGTGATGATCCTGATAAAGGGGATATCTGAAAGCTTCGCAATATGTGCAGCTAAGGCAGTCTTGCCGCTTCCCTGGGCACCATGAAAAATAATCGAAGATTTATGGTGTTTAGGATGCCCCTGGACCATGTGCGACACACCAAGTACATCGTTCAATATGTTTTGAATGTCGGGCGAATAATGGATAATTTCGGAATGAAGAACCGCCTCCAAATCCGTATCAGAGGCACCGTATGCTGGCCGGACCTCACTGAGAGCCAATAAAAAGTCACTCCACTTGACCTTCATGTGCTCAATATCCTTTGTAACAGTAATCTGGTTGGCATCAGTGTGGCGAGAGAATGCACTGGCTGCGGCTGCCTTGACCAGACCAGCAATTTCAGCACCGGAGTAGTTCTTGGTAAGGCGAGCAAGCTCAGCTAAGTCGACGTCGTGGTCTAAGATGTCGTTCTTGACAAATTTGGAAGTGTGAATCTTGATGATACCAAATCGTCCCTCTTCATCAGGAAGAGAGATCTCCAGCTGAACCTCTAGACGTCCAGGTCGCAGTAGAGCCTCATCGATCATATCCTTTCGATTGGTCATGCCGATCAAGAGGATATTGTTGAGTTTGTCCACACCATCGAGTTTGGCAAGGAGCTGGTTGACAACAGTATCACCAACGCCTGTGCCGCCCCCAGATCCGGAGCCTCGCTGCTTACAAACAGCATCAAGCTCATCAAAGATGATGATGTGAAGGCCACTCTCGTCTCCCTTTTGCTTGTACTCCTTCTCTGCATCTGCGAACAACTTTCTGATGTTCTCCTCGGACTGACCCACAAACTTGTTCAGTATCTCGGGACCATTGACAATCTTAGGTTCGTGACCGTTTAGAGTTTTGCCCAATTGTCGGGCAATCAGGGTTTTACCCGTTCCTGGGGGACCATAAAGTAGTAGTCCCTTGACGTGATCAATGCCCATTTTGGCGACAATACCAGGAGGGAAAATACGAGACGCAAACACACGGCGGAAAATGGTGGAAATCTGAGTGTCCAAACCACCAATTCCAAGATCATCAAACTTGAAACTGGGAGCGAAGATGGCGCTGGCGTTGGGCTTGTTCACTGAAGGCTTGAGTTTGAAGCCATCTCCTGTTTTGGCGTGGAAGAACACCTTGCTCTGAGGAATCAGGATACCTCTGGCATTAGGGTCCTGGTTCTTCTGTTCCGCTTCTGAAGACGTGTCCAGACCCGTGAGAACCACGGACTCAACAATGACCAGAAGTGGAATGTTGCGATGGTCCATGAGCATGCGCTGCCCAGGAGCAAGGACTTGGTTCTGGTACGAGTCTATGAAGAGCTTAGAGAGCTCATCCTCATCGTATGGAACGTCTGTCTTCTTGCTTTGGGTTCTGAAAGTGATCGAAAGTTCGACAGTGCCAAGGTATGCATCGGATCGAGCGCTGAATGGATTGTAAATCTCGCCGATGAATTCGTCCCTCATGGTGATGCCGGCCCATGTTCGCTGGGCGTCGGTGAGACTGATACCGCCTCTCGGGAAGCCTGGAATAGGTGTGGCAGTGACGACGTATTCGCCAACTGGTTGACCGCCGCGGATGAGGATGTGATGATCAGAGCCATCTCGATTGGGAGGGAAGTCTTCAGGAGAAACGGCGCATCTTCCTAGTCATTAGCTTCATCGAAGGTTCTTAGTTGCTGTTGCAAAGAGCGGGCTTACTTGTTGTTGTAAACGAATCTGGTACGAAGTGTCTTGTCTTCGATTGTCTCGACGTGTAGTCGCGCTGCTCGAGGCGGAGGACCCTGCTGCCCTGGGTGAGGGCGAAAGGGACGATTCATCGTAGTAGGAGGGCGAAGTGGTGATAGTGATGTTGAAAGATGGAAAGGACAAGTTAGGATACGCAAGGTGTTGTTACAATCCTAAAACGCACTCGATGCAGGGGAAGCTACCCACCTTTAAGTAAGTCGAGTCCCCTAAGGACAGTTTTAGGTGGCGATCACAGCCCGGCCAGCTCAATGGCGGGGTCCTAGGTGCCTGTGACACAGCCGTCACGGCGGGTGACGACACGGCCCCCACTAATGAAAGTTCCCTAAAGTTCCCTAAACTTGGGGAAGGGTCCTCAAAGGAGGTCAAAACCTAGCTAAACCTCGACTTCTATTCTCCTAACATCATCAAAATGCCACTGTAAGTACTGATTGTTCAAGTGCCCAGTTGTCACGTAAGCTAACCCTCTATAGCCACTTACTAGGGAAGAAGTCGTGGAACGTTTACAATGCCGACAACATCGCCCGTGTTCGTCGCGACGAAGCCGCCGCAAAAGCCGCCGAAGAAGCTGAGGAGCAGCGCATGCAAGAGATAGATGCACAACGGCGCTTAGCTATTCTTCGAGGCGAAGTACCACCGCCAATTGAAGACGACGAACCACCGAAAGATGAGGAGCCTCCCGTTCGTGATCGCGATGCGTCGCAAAGGACGAGTACGCGACGAAAACGAAAACTACCAGGCGAGGATGATACCGACTTTGAGATGCGAATAGCAAGAGAAAATGACAACTCGGCTCTTGTTAGAATAGAGCCTGAGAAGAAGAGCACAAGTTCTGCGCCCCTTGTGGATCACAATGGACATATTGATCTTCTGGGCGATGAGAAGTCCAGAGCTCACGCTGAGAAGAATGAAGAGGCTGAAAAGGAAGCCAAGAAGAAAAAGCAGAGCTACGAGGATCAGTACACAATGCGCTTCACGAATGCTACAGGAAAGGATGGCGTTCTTAAACCTTGGTACTCTCAATCTGATGCTGCAGCCCCTGATGCCTCGTCAAAAGACGTATGGGGAAATCAGGATCCCAATCGCAAAGAACGAGATGCCAAGCGCATAGCATCTAACGACCCTCTCGCTATGATGAAAAAGGGAGCATCCAAAGTTCGAGAGATCAAACAGGAGAGGAAGCGTTTCCAAGAAGAAAGAGAAGAAGAGCTGAAGCAGATGCGTCGTGATGAACGCCATCGTGAGAAACGGCGTAGAAGGCATCATGAAAGGGACAGGAGTAGAGAGCGACATAGGAGTCGCGATCGTGACGAGGAAAGGTCTCCCAATCGACATGAACGGAGACACAGATCAAGAGAAGGAAGACATGGCGATAGTGGCCATTCTGATTCACGCAGTCGAAGACATGAGCGTCATGATAGAGAAGGGTCAAGGCAGGAGAGAAGACATTACGAGAAGAGCGGAGAACGACAAGAGAAACCACGGAGAGACGATGAGTCTCAAAAAAGAGACTCGCGATCCTTAGAAGGGGTTGGTCATGAACGACGACGACACCATTCCAAAAACTGATAGCTTAGCATATGATACCCATTCAATGACTTTCACGACTTGTACCCTTTGATATCTTCATACTTGATCTGTCTGCCTGTTTGCTAGGGAGATACACACTCTCACACAAAGGCTCTGTATCCATATGGCGGACGTTATGAGTCTTACCTGACATCGTGACTACAGCCGTGGCGCCATGTTTACGATGATGACTTGTTGTCAATAGTTAGTTGGGGCTCCTGAGGTTAGATCATTTGGTGAAAGGTTTATCTGAATGGAAGGCTATGATGCAAGGACGTCTACATAATACTTGGTAAAGAACACATCACGGTTCCCAACACACCAGGATGCTCACTGATGTCTATCTTGATGTTTTAGTTGAGAACTTAGAAGACAAGGTTCGTTGAGCTCACATGCTGCTAGAAAGATGCCATGATTCTGTAATGTGTACACATCCATTAGGCAGCATCTTTATTTCTGGCGATAGGGTATATTACATCAAAATACTAAACAGTCAAACTAAGAAGCTCGTCCAAACACGTCGCCTACTCATGGCTTCCCTCTACCCACGGCAGCCTGATCTCAACAGGTTGCATGTGAGCCTCAACCATCTCAGGCACCTTCTTCGTCTCCAATCCCTTCAACGCCTCCCTGATCCTCACATACGTCTCCTCACTCAGTCCCTCCTTGCGATCACAGTAGATATCAACACCCTCCTTCGTAAACACCGTAGGGGCAAACCACGTAACCGCCCATTTCTCCTTGACGCCCTCTGAAGTGACGACCTCGCCCCAGCCCAATAGTTCCCAGTGCGAGTTGACAAAGACAAGCCATCCTTTGCCTCGCCAATCCCATCCGATAGACGAAGCTTGTGTGTCGGTGCCCTGGACCGTCTTGAGCGTTCCGTCCTTGGACAGCGGCTCGTACTCAACGAGGTCGTCGAGACGGGGTCGGCCATCTGCGGTTCCGGGGAGGAGCTTGTATGTGATGCGGACATTGCGGGCATCGCGCCACATGCTCAGCGTCGAGTGCGTGACGCTCCATGTTGTGGTGAGCCAGTCGAGAGTGGGAGGGTCCACGGGAGGTGAGTTCTTGGTAGATGGGGCATATTTGGTTGGGGGGTTGAGCTTGATGGGCTTTGGATCGGCCATGATGATGATGTTGTGTAGTAGTGAAGATTCAATGACGTGATAAAAAGAAGCAACGAAAATGTTAGTTTAGATGGGATGAAACTAGGTAGGTAAGGATGGGTATATTAGACTACTTTTGTGAGAAGAACAGATGGATTCACATGGAAAAAAAATTGCAATTGCAAGGTTGCTTGATAATGAGATGGCCTGCTTGGTACCTAATTTCTTCACAAGCAAGAAATGAAACACGCCAGGCTTCGGGTGGCCGCAGATCTGTTACACAAACACTAGGGAAAAGCCATCTTCATTCGTCGACTTTCGCTAAATCTTCCGACTGCATAACTTATCCTGGCCTATTTGTTTCTAATTAAGTCTCGTCAGGGCCCTGTGATCATCAGTCTGATGTCACTGATATTCCATTTCTGTCTCAAACATTGGCTGTGATGCTGTCCAGCTTCAGGGCATGAAAACTATTGCGCCATAGTCTGGCATATCTGCATGTATCGGCAATTTGTTTTGGTCTGTAAGATAGAGAGCCACGATTTATGCCATGATCATAATTTTGTTCTTACATTCTCTAGGTAATTCTTGTTGGTTCTTGCCGACGGATGCTCCGACGGACGGGACGGGACAGGCCCAAGAGTCAAGCCACAATAGCTGCCCAACAGCCACAACTCCACAATCAGCCTCAACCCCAGATTCCAATTGCACCAGACGCACCTCATTCTTTCCACCATCTCACTCACTTGTCTCCATTCACTCATTAATTTCCTCATCTCACTCACTTAAAAGGACACTTCTCACTGTCTTCCTCACCATCTAATTAAACCATACTCAGCCACATCCCTTTTCAAGCTTTCAAGATGGACCCCACAGAAAACGACGTGGAAGTCTCTGATGACGACCTCATGGCTCAGATGGGCTTCTCATCCTTCGGCGCGGCATCGCCACCTTCCAAGCGCCGTCGCTACAATCCAAATGCAGATGCACTACTGCCGTCCAAGTCATCGGCAACCGGCGCAAACTCTACAGCTCTGGGAACTGGCTCAAACAAGGATGAGATTTCGCTGGATGATGACGATAACGAAGGTGATGCCAACCCAGAACAGAAAGTACCAGCGCAAGCGCGCCCGGCTAGCCTACCCCAGAGACCTGCTCCGGCGCAAGCCACACCTCGGGACCAGCACTCAGGCGCACACGGGGCCAGGGGTAATAAGTTCACAGGATACTATGACCGCCTGTCCAACGAGAATCCCTGGGAAAAGATTGAGAAGGCCAGGGGATTGGCGACAAGAGGGACGTGGATCACCCCAAAGGCTGGGAACGCTGCTACAACAGGTGGTGTTCCTGCCTGAAACATTGACACCAACAGACAACTGCCAATACATATGGATTACACGAACTGAACATTGCCAAGAGGCAAGCTTCGTTAGCAAGGACTACCTCGGGAAGCGCCTGTCGCGATACTACAGGGCCATGGCTCACATTTTGGCCAGACTCAGATTTTGATACCAAATATCGTATCACGTGGTGCGTCATGTGACACAAACGACAGGGGTCACGACAACCTCCGAGTACCATTACGACGGGACTCCGACTCACTACGCCAATATACCTCATATCACATGCTTGTCCTTACTCAGACTGGCTCGTCGATGGTCTGGAGGGGCGTGGGGAGCAGGTCAATCACATCTACGGGGGGGTTATCACATCAATTGGTCCCAAGGCTATGCCTTCAGTCAAAGAGGGGAAACGAGATATTGCTTGCTATGAGACTCCATACTCCAGTCGAGATATCCACAAAGAAAACCTTCTTACAGATCCTGGCTCCTCCCAAGATGGTCCCATCAGCTCTCCAGGCTCGCCGCGTTACCCAATGGAGCGATATCAACGTCGCTGCCTCCCCTGATTGGGGCAAGCGTCTGAAATACACTGCTTTGCGAGTCCGCTACTTTTCTCCGTCCTGTCATCTTCTCGCTCCAGTGCTCTCCAAGGTTACTCACTCAGTACACCCCCCTCGGCAAATGCCACGAGCAGAACGCTCTCGGCTGCTCCCGCGTCACCCATACCCAGAGAGGCTTCTAAGCATGTCTTCCATGCAGCAACCGGTTCCGACACATCATGTCTTGCTGCAAACCCGCTGACGCTATCCCTGGCACCCCACTGAAGCTGGGGAGGAGGTGTACTTTTATCAACCGCCCCTAGATAGTTCAGTTCATCCAATCATAAGCCATAAGTCGTGAAAAAGCCGCCCATCCTCGCCCTCTCCGCGTGTTTTCCCCCACACCTGCTCCAGAAGCCACAAGGCTGGCGTTCCTGGCTAGGAAGTGCCCACACACCTGCCCTGTCGTTCTGCGTAAAAGCAGCAAGACACTGCGCGCCAGGCGGCTCAATTGCCGCGCTTAGTGCCCCTGATTTCAACGTCACCTCACACTCCCCTTGCATGAACTACTCGTTCATGCAGGCCGTGATGAGGGTGGCATGACAAGCGTAAAATACTCGCTAAATACAAAAAAACAATTAATCTGGAAATCCGAGAATCTGATATCGTGTGTTCCTGCATTTTGCAGTGAAACTATGTGCGCAAGTAGGAAATTTTGGTGAATCGCATGTGGCCGAAAGTTGCTCGCTAAGTAAAGTTTTTGGTCGTAAAAGTTCAAAATGCCGCTCCAAAGAAAGACCCAAAGAATCATCTAGTTCTCAGGGGAAGGAAATCGGGCGCGGGCCTTGCTGTATTCTTTGCCATGTTTGCGAGAAGCTTTGGTCTTCAGCGAGCTATGAAGATCGGTTAGTCTCAATTCACTTCTCTTTGACTCTGTGATTTGAGCCGCGCATGACAAAATGCCGTTGCGTTTGCCATACGGCGCAAAAGAAACCGCAAAGTGTTCGACTTACCCAACTTTCTTTTGTGTCCACTCAAGATCGCTGCGCACCTCGTGGGCATCCCGCATACCCTCCTGGAAGCGCTCACGGGTCTTCGCAAGACGAGCCTGAGCCTTCTTCTGAAGCTCCATAAGCTCGCGGTGCTTGGCATTCATTTTACCAGATCTACCCACAAAATCGAGTCAGTATACATACTAGCCAAATGAAAGCTTGAAAGCTTGCCACTAACAACAAGCTTGTGTAACTTTTGCGAATATCGGCGAACAAAGATAGTCTGCTCGCGTTTGTGGGAATCGGATGGGAGATCCACTTACGTCTGAGCTTGCATGGCCATACTGCGGTCAAGGGGGATTGGGTCAAAAGAGTTGGCAAAGCGGTCTTGCATGTACTCCTGGAAGTCAACGCCGCTAGCAGAGCGAGTGCTTTCATATTCGGCGTACCCGCCAGAATATTGGTACCCGGACGAGGTAGCCGAGTATCCACCATTGCTGTAGGAGGGGATGCCCGAGGCGGAGCTAACCGAGTCATCACATTCCGGAGGCGAGACGGAATACTGGCTGTAGGTGGGGTATTGGGAGCCCTTGGAGGGAACGGGAAGTGGCATGGAGTAGCCCGCAGGAGTGTAATGAGAAGACATGGTGATTGTTTGAGGGAGAAGAAGAAATGTTTATGCCAATTGAATATTTTGACAAGTGATCCAAGTGATTGTTCAAGGTTGGGTAGGCTGAGGACAAGTGAAGCTCAGTTGAGGTATGAGAGTCGTGTATGAAGACAACAAGTCAAGGAGACTGTGTATAAGTGCTGGGGAAGTTGGGACTTCAAGTCAGGAGCTGGTTGAAGAGTGATGAGAAAGGAAGAAGAAGAAGAAAGCTTCAACAGCATCAACTTTGGCCTTTTTATACTTTTTCAGAAACCTTGATCGGCCAAACCGGAAGAACTTCAGGATAACTCATCTTGACACCATTCGTCAACGAAGGACGAGTAACCCCGCCCATGAGGGCGTGCCATGGGATATGACAGGACGATGGCATGGTCCTGAGGGTGATGAGAGGCTAGACGAGACGATCACGACGAGATGCACAGGTGTGGGCCATCACGGATGGCAACGATATGACCAGGTAACAAAACTTCAAAACTAGGACTACTAGGAGGGTGACTAGGGAGGCTAGAAGCGGCAAAGAGCCTTGGAAGGGTAATGAAATGTTAGAGAACTATCCGAGATGTACTGCCGTTTGACATCCGAGCCAACGAAAGAGAAGAGTAACGGAACATGCTCAAGATAGGGCTTTTGGGGGAGGGTGAAGATAGAGAAAGACCAATCTTCGAATAAGGCGTAACCTAAAGGAAAGAGTGGCTTTAAGATACTTCAAGGGCACTGCTTTGACAAATGCAGTGACGTTGAAATTGTAAACGCCTCTGAGCTACGCCGTTGGCTGCGTGTAACAAGACCAGCCTAGGATGCGCATGGGCATGTGCATATGCCGAGAGTAAAGACTGCAATCTCAGATGTCAGATGTAACAATTAATAAGAGAGTAAAAAATGGAGACCGCCTTGGGCCCAAAACGATATTCACCGGGCAGGTTTAGGGGAGAGACTGGGGATATGTGCTTGATAGGGCAATGGATATGTGTCAAATATGGCGCCGGGCACAACATGACGATACCATGTGCTAGCGGGCAATTAATAAAAAGAGAAAAAATGCGTCTGTGTGCCAGAGCGGAGACCGAGAGAAGACCCGACTTGGAAGGGACCGACCCAGACCGTATGGTACAGCAGGAGAAGTGCAAGAGAAAGTAAGATGCTGGTAAGATGCCATGCATATCCGGGTCCATCAACGGACACAAGTGGCTGCACTAGCCCTTGGGTCCAAACGTTGAGAAGGGATAAGAACCATGTGTATAATCTGTCTTGGGGGCAAAAGTTTTCCCACCGATATTTGCTTGTCTGGAGCGATAACTAGAGACCGACAGTGTTAGTCGTCTGAGCGTCACGGGCTTGGTCGTTGAGAAGCGGAGGAGGCAAGTCGAGGCCAGGCTTAGATTGAGCTCCTGGTCCAGTGACGTGAGGGACATGGCCGATGTAAACTAGGCTGGCACGCTGCTTTTTGGTGATAGCTAGTTACGGACTGAAAGCAGGTAAATGGATCGCAGGTAAGAAAGGACCAAACGGACAGCGCAACGAACGACCTAATCAACGCTGACTGGTTGGAGAGTTGGCTAGATGGACCTAGGTAAGTACAGTAGACACCAATGCCCACACCCTCACAAAGGCATATCTGTACCATACAGAGTACATCTAAATCGGCCGGGTTCCGGTACCGTTTGGAGTAGCGGGTAACATTGGTGGTGGGTGTCTGAAGAAAAAAGACATTGGTTGCCTCACCGTGTAAATGGATATTCGTGAGAGATCACCAGCCGCCTGCTAGAACCTTGGCATTCCATCTTCAGGTCCAGCTCAAGCGCTTGGGGCAAGTAAACAGCAAGGCATCTGCGCGGAGGAGCGGATACTGGAGAATGCAGACTTCCTGAATGTATCCGCAGTGTAATTTTGAGATGCATTAGGACTGCATCTTGTTCCTTGCTGCAGGGGAGTAGGCAGGAGCATGGAGAATGGAGACGGAGGCGGAGAGAGTTGCAAACAAGCGCGCTGACGCTAAGCAAAGCCAAAAGACGAAGTTGATGGAAAAGCAGCCTTGGATTTTCATTTTCCCTCTAAAGCACCAAACACAATCTCGCCCACACCCCCCTCCAATTGCATCTTGTTCGCTGGCGGCGTTTTAACCAAAAAGTCCAGACATGTCTGTCTGTCGAGACTGAAGGAAGAGGTAATGATCCATATAGGCCTTGCAATGGTCTGACCGAGGATTGGCTCTCAGAACCGGTTAACAGGGTGTGAATTGAGAAGCGAACGCAAGGCGGCGGGTCGGGTAGAGGTGCATCAAGTCGGGCAATTTCTGGCATTGTTCTGTCCTGTAACTGTCTGTACCTTTACAGCAGAGCACAGGAGGTAAGGTAAGGTAATGTAATGTAGTGATGCGTTGTCAAAATGATTACCAGACGTTGCTGTGACGGTGGGTTTGATATGCAATTGTATGGGGTGAAAGGCATGACAGACAAGACAAGGTCCGGTATTGAATTCCAGGGACCCGATCGAGGGGTCACTTCAATCGACAGGTGTCTCTGGCCCCTTCTCTACAAAGATGGTGTGCCATTTGCAGGAGCTTTAGCTTTTCTGTCTGGCAGGTGCGTGCGTGTAATACGTAGTGGAAGAAGTTCTTAAGAATGGAAGGAGGAAGGATCCATCCATGAGATGAGCTGGACGCATCAAGTTGGTGGGATGGTGGGGGGAGGAAAGTGCGTGCGTGCATAACGTACCTTCCCGGTATCTTACACTGATGATGACAGCCATTTCGTTTTGGTTGGATTTGCTTTTTCCCTTGCTTGATTCAATCTTGAATGTTCCACGTGCCATATCAGTTTTTCTATCACAATCACGCAGAGCCTCATTGACCATATCTGAGATGTCTTTTCTCGAGAGAACTCAATTGAGCTCGTCATGAAGCATTTGACGTGCCATGTAACACCGAGAACCCATTGCCTTGATACAACTCCAAGGATCCACTATCACGACTTCAACACGACTTTTGAGATGCTTCATGTCCAGATTCTTGAGCTTTCGGCTTCACCACCCTCGATCTGTTCAACCTTTTGTCCAACGCCATTCCATTGGCGAAAAGAACCGGTCAAATTCTGTTCAGAATTGATTGGATAATGCTTGGACAAATGTAGCATGATTGCATCCATTGCAATGGGTCTTTTCAGTACATACGGCATTTCTTCCTTATTTCTCGCCCCTCCCCCGCTTGCTACTACCGACCAGTCACCACAAGGTACACCGCAAGATCCACCATCCACCATCTTTATCTAGTTGGTGAGCATTGGCACAGTTAGCTCAGACTATCTGTGACAGGGTACATGCTTGGACATTTGTCCTAGATGGGCTCTTAGCTTGCGAGTTTTGTCTGACGAATCTTGAAGGGAATTCGCGAGGACGGATGATCTAATCGTTGCGTCTGAGCCGATATGGTTCACAAGATCATCGTAGGGACCGATATGGATGGATTACGAGCCGAAATGAAATGTTCAATCCTGTTCTTTGGCGTGTCCAGAGTCTTTGCAAGGCCAATATCGACTTAGAAAGATGCTCTCTTGAACTTCCACATACGTCCCAAGGTAACCTAAGCCATGAGGGAACGACGAGCCACATGAGCACTCGATATTGGAAACATTCATCACTGATCATGCTAATACATCCTTTACCCGGCTTAAACTCCTACACTCTGCATATGCTGCAAAGCCGGACCGACGCTCGTTGTAGGAGGTCCCTGGCAAACCCGGATTGTCAACCGACGGCTACGAATGGGGACGTTGCCCCGGTTATGCGCAGATTCTGGGCTGCAGCTCTGCTGTATGGTGACAGTTCTGGAGTCTGCGACAACGGCGCCCCTTTGACGTCGCTATCATGGGCCACTGTGACACGTCTTCAACGGTTCCTGTCGCTACCCGCCACTCAGAGACTGAAGTCGTCACTTAACTCTCTCAAGAGCTGTCACGGTTCATGCACATCCGATACGGGTAGTTGCTTCGTTCGAAATTTGTTGTAACTTTCTCTCTTGTCTCACTGTTACTGCGTCCCCGGACCTGGGATGTCCTTGAGCGACGTCCGATCAGCGTCGGCACCAAACGAGCACCATCCTGGCTCATCCATCTCGCGATCTTGTTAGTTGCGCATCCCTTGCGATGATCGTGTCTTGGTACGTCTTGAATGGCAAGTCCTACCACGAAATCTGAGGGCCTATCACCCAGGTGGCATGACTTGCGAGCCCTGCGTTGCGAGCTGTGCGTCAGATTAGTTCAAGCTGCTGTGCTTCAATCATTCAGTCTCCTGGAGATCATGGAGTCGACTGATCTGCCCGCCTCACATTGATCGATTTGAGGCCATGGAAGCGAGATGAACCGGTGGATGATGACCGGAACTGAATACTGACGCGAGATTCGTCGAGATTGGAAACAGATGAAAGATGACTGACTTGTTTCTCCACAAGAAGCCAGGTGCCTTTGTTTTGCAGTGCATTGCATTTGCATTGCATGACAAGGCGGGTGTCGTCCTCCAACAGCGCATCCGCTTGCCCACTCACAAAACCATCAGGACTTGACTCGGACCTTGGGTTCGTTCCGTGTCCTAAACTATTCGGTGAAAGACGAACAAGTTGTGTGAAGGGACAATCCTGACTGCAACATGACTATCCAAGCGTACATATCTCGGAATTCTACAAATAGTACGTACTTATCATCTACACGCCTCCCCTGCCATGATACCCTCCATCACGCACGGACAACTCAGCGCCGTTGCGTGCGGCAAGGCGTGGCCCAGGCACACGGAGGGGAAGATGCAACTTCGTGCAGGGGGGTTCGATGATGGGGCACCGTCTAATAGGACGACAAGCTTAAACAGAGATGCAAAGTAGATAGTTTTTTTTGTCTTTTCTGCAAAGATGGTGTGAATGGTGTGCGCTGGACTTGAGGCTTTGCCGACGGAACGATTGATATCCAATTAGCCAATCTATCTCGCAACTACAACAGCCATTTACACATACCAAGCTATTTACCCAATGCAGAAGGAGTTCTGTCAGGAAATATCTCAGAATATCTCACTTTTGATTCGCTAACATGACGTAGAGAGCCTTTCACTGTGTAAGCAGAAGTCGCCTCTGAGCTGAGCGACTCATCCCGCCGTCACGGACACTGTCGTGTAAGTCCGCCTTCAACGACCGGACATAACCGAGAGACAAAAGCCTCCATGTCTATGTTAATTCCCCTAATCTGCCAAAAATGGAACGCTCAAACAAATCTGTACAACTGATTTGACCCCGGTTGAATGACATCCGATAGTCTGTTCAACACAGTGAGCCTCCGAGGTCGTGTAACATTCTGCAGCCCGACTGATGACTATCACCGGAATTCCCAGCTCAGATACCTCGTGGCACGGATGTATCATCCAAGCCGTTGAGCAGGAGGTGAGCAATACGAATGCTGTACGGCGTTCGTACAACAGACGTCAAAAGTGGCGCAACCAGTCAATTTCTTGCAAAGGATCATGAAAAGTATGTGAAAAGGAAAAAAGGAGATGCATTTCGTCTCGTTATCTAGATACCTCTGTGGTCTCGTTCTGTCTACATAGCCCCTAAGATATCACACCGTATCATGCTGTCCCGTTCCATTTTCTATTCCAAATGTTCCACCGTGGTTCAGGAATAGATATATATCATCCCGATGTAACACCGCATGGCACCTAAAAACAAGGTTCGCAGCCAGGTACCCAAACCGGAGAACCGTTTTGTTGATTTTTGGTAAGGGGGTTTCATGTTCTTCCTCCTCTTCCGCACGCCGCTCCCATCTCGCAAGCCTAGCTGAATAAAGTACAAACTAAGAACAAAGCCCTCGATGCCGAGAACATATGTAAAAACTCCATCTCCAGCAAACCCATTTTCATAAGACAAATGCTTTGACAAAGGAGAAGGAGTAAAAGAAACAAAAAAGACGGGGAAACGAGGGGAGAGTAGGGTATACACATCAACCCCCAATGCATGCACAATGTCAGACTAATGCATTGCATATATGCGATTGCTCAATGTCTCATATGCGCCGTGATCTGGTGACAATAGCAGCTTTTTATGCTCATAAAATGCCGCTCCCATCCTGAAATGTGCATCGTCTAGGAGAAGATCTTGAGGAAGCCCCAAATACCAAGACCGCTTAGCACGGGAATCGTCAGGTTGTCATCCCAACCGAAGATGTCGACTACTTCACTAGCAGAAGCGACAAAGCCGGACCACACGCTCATGACACCGAGAGCGAGGGCTCCAGAGATGGTTGTCTGCTCCTTGGAGACACCAACAGCTTCGCAAATGGTCTTGGGCAGCGAGAGAACGCCCTTGAAGAGAAAGTTCTCGTCACCAGGGAAT
The DNA here is from genome assembly GCA_003353625.1 of Fusarium fracticaudum. Taxonomy (NCBI): domain Eukaryota; kingdom Fungi; phylum Ascomycota; class Sordariomycetes; order Hypocreales; family Nectriaceae; genus Fusarium; species Fusarium fracticaudum. Next base: position 661,985 of record PDNT01000009.1, read on the forward strand.
GGACCAACTGTAGGGACGAGCCAGCCATAGAAGAAGTACGATGTGGCAACGCCAACGAGGAAGGCAGCAGTCGAACCAGCAAGAGACTTGCCCCTGCGAAGACGGGGGGTATATCGGCCCCAAAGTCGACCGAAGGTGCTGGCAGCGGTGTCGCACCAGCTGAGCAGGAGAACGCTCATGATACCAACATCCTTGGGGAAGCCATAGAGAACGATCCAGGCACCGAGGAGGTAGAAGATCACACCATTCCAGCCGGAGTACTCGCTCTCGCGCATCAAAGCACCAAGGACCTTGACATAGAGGCGGTTGACGGACGCATATCGGTGCCGGAGCCAGTCAGTTGCGGCGATTGGGATGAGCCCTGACATGAGCCATGGTGTGACTGCTGTAGTCTGAGTTCCTGTCACGTAGAGCCAGATAACGAAGAACCCAATCGACACGTGGAGCACCTTGCGGGGTACCTCGTGCTTGTGTACAAAGGTTCTCCAGTGTCGGTGGATGGGGATAAGGCCCAAGGGACTGGGACTTCGACTAAAGTCACGCCAGGACCATCCCACCGGTGTTGAAGGTTGTGGCGGCGCAAGGTGGCCATTTGAAGTTGTGGACTTTCCGTTGCCGTTGCTGCTGAGCGCCCCATTAGACGCCGTCGTCGTCGTCTGCTCTTCTGGAATGGTGTCCTTGGACATCTTGCCCGCCTTAGCAGCGGTGCTCGTGCGCCTCGTCAAGCGCGTCACGGCCTGTGTATCGATCGGCGAGCGGCTGCGTGTTCGGGCGCGTCGAAACTCGGGGGGCTCGGGTAGATCCTCATCGGGCTCCTCCTCGAGGGGCTGCGGGGTGGGTGTCCGTCTCCGGGCAGCCGAGCGTGTAACGGGGCCCATGTAATCGGCAGCGTCACGCTCGGATGGGGTGGGACTCGGCGAGATGACGCGGGGCGTCTCCGGAATTTTGGATCGGAAGGACATGGTGAAGGAGAATGGTGGGAGGGCGGAACAGCGGACGGCGCCGACTACGATGCGACTGAGAGCGTTGAAGCCGGAGGGCCAGAAGGTATTGGGTATTGTAGAGTGGAGATGTTTATCACGGCGCGATGAGCGCACCGTTGTAATGGGTTCTGACGGAGATGAAATTGTGAAGGTGTTGGGGGTGTCGTAGTGAGAGGATCCGTTAGTGGGAATATTGTGTTGCTTTTTCCCCAGATCTAAAAGATGTTGCTCGTGGTCGTCGTGGTCGTGGCTATGTCGTAGATAGATGTGGCGTAGACCTTGGCCGTTATGTTCAAGACCAAGATTCTGCTGGTGGTGGTGATGGTGATGGTGATGATGTAGCTGCTGGTTCTGGTTCTGGCCGTAACCCTGACTCGGGCTCAGGCTCTGACTCGAATTCCGTTTCGGGGGACTCGGGCTACGTTTTGGCCGAGACTTGTGAGAGTGGTGAGAGTCGAGAGTGTTTATTGAATCCAGATTGATTAACAAGGGTGCAACGGAGGTTGGATCCCCCGCCGCATGATGGGTTCGGAGATATAAGGTATTGATGACCGTGGCCGTGACCGGGGCACGCACGCATGTGGTACAGACTACGGTACTCCGTACAGGTCTTAGAAACAGTTACAGGCTTGTGAGAGACTGGGCCGAGTGATGGATTCGCCAATTGGGGGGGGGTTAACTCGACGGGCGTGACTAGGCCGCTGAGACGAGGAGAGAACAGAAGAAAATAGAGAGTCGCGTGACACTGGAAATGAGAAAAAGAGGATACTTGCTAAGACCTAAACGAGGCTTTTCTTCAGGATCGTTCGTTCGTTGTGTCGCTGGTTCTTGATCAAGTTTGGCGTGGGTTGGCTTTGGCTGCAACGGTTGGAGATTTTTCGTCTGGGGCCAGACTCGGAACTCTCCAGATACGTACCGATCTGTGGCGTTGATCTCAGTTCAGTTCAACCCGCACAACCTGGAAGACACCGCCTTTTTCCATGGATGTCTTTACTCTAGCATGTGATGATCTACAAGAGGGTCTGTTGAAACAAAACACCTGGGTCTTGGAGACGTTATCAATTAAACTTTGCTAAATTATTCGTATTGCAGCAGAGTCTGATGGCTTGTGAAGGACCATATAAAATTAAAAACAAGATTATATGTTAATCCTGGCACTCACACGTCTCCGGCTCTTCCGCAACTGGCCTGACTGCTTCTTGTGCGATATCTGCCTACGACTACGAAAATGGCATGTCAGCTGCCACATTTGAGCCAAATTGATTCTTTCATCTCAGGGACCATCGAATCCCACGTCATTCGTTCAGATGGACAAGACATCATATCCAAGTGAGCACGTGCCATGACAGGACAGAATGCTACTTCAGCCACATGTCGCATGTGACTGCGCCACAGACGGCACGTGGTGATAAGATAAAAATTTCAAGAAATGTTTCGCGCAAAAGATGTCAAAGACGGCCCCTCTATGCGCTTTGGATCTGTAAAGACAGACCGTAATAATAATTCTTATAAAATTACAAGACTCGGTCTCGTTTTATAATGGCTTCAGAAAAGGTGAAAAAGAGAAGCCCGAGAGCTTGGGATGCCCTCAATCCCCCTCTTGCAGAATGGATTCGCGATGCTGTCGCAACCATGGGCTTCAACCAAATGACACCCGTCCAAGCTGCAACACTACCGCATTTCCTCGGGAACAAAGATGTTGTTGTTGAGGTATGATAATACTGCTGTTGAGTATGCGATTGGCCTTCTAACTTGTTTGTAGGCTGTCACCGGTAGTGGAAAGACCCTTGCGTTTCTCATCCCTCTTGTACAAAAACTTTTGCGACTTAGCGAACCCACGAAGAAGCACCATGTTGCTGCGATAATCGTCTCTCCCACTCGCGAATTGGCTGCTCAGATTCACACTGTTCTCGTCAATCTGTTACAGTTCCACGAAGCCTCGGCTGAAATACTCCCACACCTCAAAGGCGACGAAAAACGACCTTCTACCACTGTACCCGCCATCGTCCCCCAGCTGCTCGTCGGAGGCACTACGACTACCGCGCAAGATCTGAGTTTCTTCCTTCGACATAGCCCAAATGTTCTTATCTCCTCGCCCGGCCGACTTGTCGAACTCCTATCTTCACCTCACGTCCACTGCCCTCAGTCCTCTTTTGAGGTTCTCGTTCTCGATGAGGCCGACCGACTTCTTGATCTTGGCTTTAAGCCTGATCTGCAGAAAATTCTATCACATCTTCCAAAACAAAGAAGAACGGGTCTTTTCAGCGCTAGTGTCAGTGAGGCCGTCGGAGAGATTATCCGAGTTGGTTTACGAAATCCCGTCAAGATCGAGGTCAAGGTCAAGATGAAGGATGGTGGGATTCTCGAAGACAGGAAAACACCTGCAAGTCTCCAGATGGCATATATGGTCAAGCCTGCAAGCCAAAAACTTCCTGCTCTGGCAGAGCTCCTTCGACAATTACCTATTAAACCCCAACGGAGCATTGTTTTCCTGTCAACATGCGCTGCCGTCGATTACTTCCAGCATGTTCTGCCTGCGATCCTACCAGACGGCTTTGCGCTGGTACCTCTACATGGAAAGCACCCAGCCAAAGTACGGGAGAAGAACTTCAACCGCTTTTTGAACTCTGTTGCCCTTACAATATTACTTACAACCGATCTGGCAGCTCGTGGATTAGATATTCCTCAGGTTGACTTGGTGGTTCAGATCGATGCTCCTTCAGATCCCAAGGCGTTTATTCACCGCAGTGGCAGAGCTGGCCGTGCAAGCCGGAAAGGTTTGGCGGTGGTCATGTTGCATCCTGGACGAGAGGAGGACTACGTGCAATTTTTGGAGATTCGCAAGACACCAATTTCAAAGCTTGAAAAGCCAACTGTTTTCACATCGGAAGAGGATGCTGTGGCTGCTACAAAGAAGATGAGAGATCTGGTGTTGACAGATAGAGCACTTTTCGACAAGGCTCAGAAGGGATTCGTGAGTTGGGCTCGAAGCTACGGCGCTCATCAGGCAACGTCCATCTTCCGCGCAGCCGATCTCGACTGGGCTGATCTCGGTAATGCATGGGGACTGCTTCGCATGCCCAGGATGCCTGAGCTCAAGAGCTGGAAGGGCGACAAGATGTGTGGTCTCGAAATCGACTGGGACAATTACGCATACAGGGAGAAGACACGCGAGCAAGCACGAAAAGCAGCTCTCGAAGAGGAAAAGTCTGGCGAGAAGAAGGACAAGAGTGACGAGACAAAGCGAAAGCGAAAGAACAACGAAGCATGGAGCGCTAAGCTCGAAAAGGAGGATGAGAGAGTAGAGCGCAGGGAGAAGCGACGTAAGCGCCGTGAGGCTGAGGCTACATCCAAGATGACGGATGAAGAGAAGGTTAAGCAGATGGAGCTAAACGAACTCATTGCCGAAGTCAGGAGACAGAACCGCGAAAAGGCTGCTGCCGAAGCTGCAGCGGCTAAGAAGGACCAGGAGGATGAGTTTGCGGGCTTCGATGACTAAGGTACCTTAGTTAGTGAGACGAGATAGGAATATACCCCGTTGTTTGGCTAAGACATGTTTTGGGTTTGGTGTACCTGAGGGTAAGGCAGAATGGGAGTGATTTGTGTGAGGACGACGTGGACATTGCGTGGCTTGGCTGTGAGAGCAAGGGACTATACGCGTATAGGTTTTGGGGGATGAATACGAAAATTGAAGGAATCCGATGAACGCGTATTGGTTTCCTTGGTAGATGACTCTTGTATGTTTGTTACAGAGCTTTTCAGCAATAAAGGACAAACCTGAATGAAATTTAGATGTTCTCTTCTGTAAGAAAGACCAGGATCATTCTTGTACGTCTCTTTTGGGGACAATATATCATGTCTTCGTTCCTGGTGTTGTGATGGTGTCAGCGGCATTCCGGCATATGCTGCCTTGGCATCACCACCAAAAAGGCAAGATACCGATTGGAGGAGCGGAAATATGAGGTTAAAACATTTCTAAAGCGGTTTAAGTCTATTCAAGTCACCAGTTACCTACGCAATAGTCCACGTAACGTGGCCCCCTTGTAACTCTTCTAGTATATTAATGTAAGGCTGATAGAAGGAGCGAGCTTCTATTTTGAGATGGACAGAGCGCTTGGTACCGAAAGCGAATGTTTAATTAATTATCACCAGTTTTGGAGTTTAAACCACTAAAGATGTCATTCAATGCTGTTGATAAATTGGTCGTGTCTGGTTCTCTAGATGGATCATGCTTAGCTAGACCTTACTTACTTACTTACTATACTTACCTTACTCACTACTTGGGCTGCCCGTCCACTTGCATGACTAAAGTTATTGACGCTTTCGGAATCATTCCAACGCCAACACTCTGCTTTGTCAACAACACGTCCATTGATGATCACCACTGAAGCCACAACAAAATCAAACTCTCCTCCACTGAAGTAATACGACGAGGAATACGATTGGAGTCCCGGAAACTAAGCTGCCAACCAATCAGGACGCACGCTCCAATTAGAGCAAAAACATACCAGGACTAGCCAGGACAGAACGCCGTACCATGACTTGTGCCTGCTGATCGAGAGCAATTCTTTCGCCCCCTGATCACTCTCACTCCCCGTGCTTCCTCTCGTCTTCCGATGCCTCCGAGAACCTCCGGGTCTGGTTCCGGGTCCGGCGCCGCTACTGCCAAGCTCCGCCGGGCACATCGCAAGTCCCGGAACGGCTGCTGGGAGTGCAAGAGACGGCATATCAAGTGCGATGAGACTCGTCCTGCGTGTAGTAACTGCGTCATCAGTGAGAGGACATGTTCGTTTCCTGCTCAGCCCACTCCAGCCGCTGCACCAACTCCGCCAGAGCAGCCTGTGTCTTCTTTCAATGAGCCTCTGAGTACCAGCCAGGTTGAGAGTCCTGCTGAGAGCATCTCGAGCACTGCAGCCTCTCACCGGCCTTCTTCAATACCGCCTCCGTCATATCTTGCACCAAACTCTAACAACTCTGGCTTCTCGTCGAATGTTGATGAAGGCCCGCACTCGACTTCGCTGCCATCTTTCACAGAATCCTTCGCTGCTGCAGACTTGTCTGAGTCGCCTTTATCAACGTCACTACCAGACGCTCTCCCTACGCCATCCTTTACCAACAAGCACCTCATACTATTACATCACTTCCGCAAATCTCTACTATTCGATGTTGACAACGTCGACATCATCATAGACCTCGCCCTCGACTGGTCATCAGAAGCGCCGTACGCTCTGGACCAGCTCCTTGCTATATCAGCAGATCACCTTGCCATGACTCTTGTCGAGAGTTCGGCTGAAAGCGCAGCTTCTTGGAGACGTATCGCCACCGAGTTGCAGACTCGAGCCCTCACACACTTCAACAGAGACAGCCAAGACGCCGCCAGTTACGAGTCTCGCTTCGTTCCTCGTTTCCTCCTCTCGTCTTTGCTGAGCTTACACATGCTTTACGACACACTCACGCAGTATCGAGCCACATTCCACGTCTTTATAGAGAGATTCTGTGACTCTGTATGCCTTCATCGCGGCGTGAAATCGAGTTCATCGCCAGGCTACCAAACTCTTATCAAGTCTCCTCTAGCGCCATTCTTTCTAGGGGTAAAAAACGCAGCAGAGCTCGGTGATAAGGGCGATGAGTGTGCCCCTCTCATAACTCTCATCGAAAACTCTGATCTGAGTCCATCAGCTGTAGAAGCCAGCAGTACAGCCGCTTGTACATTACAGTGGGCTTTCAATGTTCACAGGAATCTGCCCAGGAGTGTAAACGTACAAGCTGCCTCGGCATTTCCAGTTGTGTTGGACGATAACTACGTAGAGCTAGTTCGAAAGCACCGCCCCGAAGCATTGCTCGTCTTGGCTTATTATGGTGTTCTGCTCCACCGATGTCGACATGTCTGGTTGTTTGGCGATTCAGGCGCGTTTCTGATACGTTTGATTACGGACCATCTTGGAAGCTACTGGAAGGATGCTTTGCGATGGCCCCTTGAGGAGTTGGAAAGGGATCAAGGATGACCAGGTTGGCAGAGGACATGACTTTGGTCCTGTATCGATAAGGGTCAAAACGAAGACATCGAGATGCTTTCACAGGAGCAATGCTGTATGCAAACCCGTGAAACGCAACGTTTGAACACAAAAGGCAACAAAGATGTCGCCCATCTTAGGTCATAGACCTTCATACCACCGCCCAGAGAGTCCGATCAGTCAGACGTCAACATCTGAACATTCAAGGACGTGATTCTTCAGGAAATCCTTCGACGGTGCTGTCAAATACCGACATAGGCTAAGCTGGCCTAGGTAGCTTAAGCCTGGGCCAGAATATCATAAACTTAGAGGGGTGTTTTTGGTGGCAGGAAAAGATACCATTTTAAGGAACGATGACCTTGATCTTTCAATACAAGTTAAATCACTTCACAAACACTTCCATCTGTGACACCTACATCAAACGCCAACATCTCATTCCATTCCACGGACAAGAGCACACACTCAACTGATGAATGCCATCTCATCTTCTCTGTACGATTATCCATAGTGTAAGCTATAACGATATCTACATGAGCCCAGCCTATTTCCCCTTCCTGCGAACACAACAAATACAATACTATGAATCTTTTGCATGTCAATTCTCTTTATTTTATTCATAAAAAGGCGGAATGGTAATAGCTTGAGCGTTAACGTCGTCAAATCAAAAGTCAAACAACCGACAGCAGCGAAAACTTCAACCAGGGCTCCTTGATCTTTCTCACACTCTCTCTTTGTTTGTTTTTCTTTCGAAGTTCCTCCCTTGAGACTTCCAAGGGTAGGGCGGATCCAGACATGGGCTTTCTTTTTTCTCCTTTGCGCCGCCGGGCAAGGCGGATGGCCACTCTTCTATGGAAGGAATATGGTATCATAACAGGAAGGAAATTGGGCGTGGACGAGATGTCAAGACATGCATGAGATGGAGAGGTGGGCCGCTGGGTTGCAGCTTGAGTGCAAACTCTCAGAGACCGTAGAATTCCCAACCATCACCAGCCGCATCCGTCGTTCCCGCTTCATCGGCGGCATGGGGCGCAAATTCAGTCCGAAGTTCTTCGTTGAGTCATAGCTCCTCATCTTCCAGCTCAGAGGGCTTGAGAAGACCGCCAACCTTCTGTCGTCGTTCCATATCAGCGGTCTTGGCGTCCTGCTCCTGTTGCTCCTTTTCGACAACGAAGAGCTCAGCGTTATCGCCAGCAAATTCCTTGAGGGAAACAAGGAAATCACGGAGGTTGAGTCGGAATTTGTCGTACTGCGTGTTAAGCGTGAACAGGCCTTCGACGAAGCTTGTGATTTGGTTCCTATCTCAAGATTAGCTTAGTGACCTGAAAGGAAGAGCTGATACGTACGCTTGCAGGTTGCGGAAGGCGTTTTGTAGGAGGTTAGCTACGAAGTTGGCGACAAACTCTCGGTTGTCAGTTCCAGCTTGAGCCTGGTCGGGGCTGTAGATAGGACCCTGGATCTTAGGCTGAGATCCATCGGCGGGGTTGATATAGTAAAAGAGCTTCATCAACAACATGGATTGTGTCTTGAAACCGGCCTTGTGATCGTTGTCGGTCACAACGAAGAACACGTCCTGGAGGATGGTGATGAAGAATCGCTGGAAGAAAGCGTTGGCGGTCTGAACATCAGTCTTCTCAGCAATGTTGTTGATCAGCTCCAGAGCCATGTTAAGACCAGCTGCCTCGACATCTCGGTTGTCGTGCTTGAAAGCCCATGAGCATGAGTCGATAACAAACTTGAACTGGTTGTTGTCGAGCTTGAGTAGGGCGGGGAAGCAGTGCAAGTTGATGGCTCGGAGGAGGTTGAAGAACTCGACTCGGTGTTCCGGGAACTCAGAAAAGTCCTTGTTGATCATCTCCAGAGTGCACTCAAAAACATTCTGCATGATAGTAGGAACCTGGTCCTCCATCAAAGCCTGTTACTCGTTAGTATAAAATTCTGCAAATACGATCAAGAGAATACTGACAGAAAGCTTGGTGATAATAGTAGAGCAAGCCTTGAGCACCTCGGCATCTCGGGCGCCAGGGACGTTGCGGTTGTAGTCGACAAGGACAGATTCTAGCAGAGGGGGAACCATCTGGGCACGGACAGCCTGAAGATCCTCTGCCTTGTCAACATACACCTCAATGAGCTTGAGGATCTCCTTCTTGATGGTTCGAAGACCTCGGACCTTGGGCATCTTGGTAGCGAGTTCGCCATCGCGAGCCACAGCCTCCGAGATCAGTGTACTCGTGGCGTTGTACATCTGAAGCATGTCATGGTAGATGCGGCCAATCTGGGGATAGAAATAGGATCCCACAGATGAGCAAGCAGATACATTCGTCTTCATGATGTTTCCAATGACCTTGATAGTCTCGGCATCCTGAAGGATAGTTGGGTTCACTGTTGCCTGCTTGATGATCTCGTCCCAGGCTGCGTTGGGGATGGCCATCAGGTCGGCAAGGAGTCTCTCCTGCTGGTGCTTGTTGCCCTGAGCGGCAACCATGTAACCGCAGGCTTCGTAGAAGGTGTGTACTTGTTGAGGTGTCAAGTCGCATGTGATCTTGCCCATGTTTCGAACAATCTCCTCAATGAAAGGCTCCTGCTCGCTGGGTTGCAAGGCGACAAAGTGACGCCGACACTGGCGGGCGATCTTAATGAACGTATCGCAAGCCATGTCCTGGACACCTAAACCAATGTTGATTAGCATTTTAACAGTCAGCTCAAGCTGTTTTCACATACCCTCGTGCGACTCGTGCATAAACTCGAACAGCTTATTGACAACTGTCTTAAGGAACTTCCAATGAGCCTTGAGGAAGCGGGGGTACTGTCCAACAATGTACATAATGTTACTGGCGACGACCGCCTTGTTGTCCTTGCCTCGCTTCATCTCAGTAAGACCGAGGAGGTCCTTAATGACGGTAACAAGGAACCTCTTCTCGGTCTCCTCGTTCATCGCTAAAGAGATCGAGCCGATGGCCCAGCAAAGAACGTTGCAGTTGTGCCAGGACCACTCGCTTCCGTCGACTTGTCGAGCGAGCTTCTCGGTCATAATGTTTTCTGTGTCGACCACGTCCAAATGTGTCAGGTAGACCAGGCACTCTCGAATCGTCTTGTAAAGTTGTACTGTGTCACTCTCCTTGACGAACTCTCGGACAATTTCACCCTCGTCGTTCTCAACAATCAAGACTTCCTCAGGACGGACCATCTTCTCGATCATAACGACTCGAAGGTTCGAGAGGACCTCGTTGTATTTGTGCTTTCGAAGAGGGTAGTTGTTGAGCATCGTAGGGTTCGGGGCGCCGCTTCCAGACATTCCTGCGCCAACTGCCATGAGAGGGTTCAGGTCGGTCATGGGAAGCTGTTGCATTTCCTCGTAAAGCTCCTGGACGAGCTTGAGCCAATAGTCGAGGCAAATCTTGAAAATTTCTCGATCATCGATCTGTGATATCCTAATAAGATAGTAGTGACCATGAATGAGGAAATCGCGGTTGGGGAGTTTCTCGATAAGCTATCACAGTTATGTTAGATTCGTCCGAATATCAAACACAGCATAAAACCTACATTCAAGTGCATTCCGAAGAAGTTGCAAAGGAAGAGGGCCAGGTTTTGTATGAACTCCTGATCCCTAGAGTTGCTGCTTGGATATGTGCTCTTGAGATCAAGAGAGACGGGAATGATGTTAGCAATGGTAGTCAAGGTCTCGGTGAACATCTTAACAAGCTGCTCGTCGTAAGAGTTGGGCTGGCCGGGGCCGCCAGTCTGAAGGCCACCAATCTCAGTAAGGCACTGCATAGTGACGTTACGGAACTCGGGTGTCGAGAGGAAACGGGTTCGCAGGGTCTCGATAAGCGGTGTCTCGAAGATGTATCCCAAGGGGATCCAGTTGCAGAATCGCAGAAGGGTCTCGAGGGTCGCCTTGATCAGACTAGGCTGTGTGGCCGTGTTGAGGACCTCCTGGCAGAGGTTGAAGATTTGCGAGAACTCGGCGCACATGGTCTGCTTGAGGTTGCGTGTCTTGGTCGATGTCATCTGCTCGGCTGAGTAGTCGAAAACTTCCTCCGAGAGCAAGCGAAGAATGATCATGTTATTCTCGCAGATGGATAGATTGGAGTGGCAGGACGAGATGATTTCGTTGATGAAGGTAGGCCAGTTGTGAGGCCACTCCTGCTTGAGGACGGAAACGAGGACGAGGTTTAGCTTGTTGAGCAAGGTCTTTTGCTGGCGCAGCGACTCTTCGGTGCTCGAGCACTGGATAATGAACTGGACGATGAAGTTGCGGATTCCTACGAGTTACAGATCGTCAGAGTTGGTTTCTAAGCTGTTATCGCGGTGAGAACGGACCTTGACACTGCTCCCGAGGGAGGACCTTCCATCTTGTCAAGATCACATTGTCCAGAACCTGCAGACCCAAGTCTGTCAAAATTTGTTAGTCAAGTGGATTCACAAGTCAAGTATTCGCATATATCGAAGGTAGGAGAGCTGTCTTGAATGCAGCACAACATAGGAAGTGGCGCAAAGCCGAGGCTACACACATTTGGTTTGAGGGTATTGCGCATCCGAGAGGATCTTGTCGACCATGAGCCACGCATCGGGGTCTTCTTTGAACTGCAGCTCAAGTCAGTAAAAAAGCTCTGCACGAGCCGAGAGCTAGATCTCTGTACGAACCTGGTTGAGAGCAGCTTGGGCGGCTTTTTGCTACACGGTTAACGAGGCTGAGTTAGCTATCGTTCCTCACTCATATCGACGCGCGGGGTCCACGGTTGGTAAAAACCGACGCCCAGAAAGACTACCTACCTGCTCACCGCGCCCCTCGTAGAAGGAGCGGACGAGGACGTCCAGCTCTTCAATGGAGGCGGCCATTTCGTGTGGTTATTTCGGGTTCAAGAGAGGATCGTTACGAGGTGGGAGAGAGAGGTTGGCGGTCGGAGGTGGTGGTTGTGGTGGGCGAACGAGACGAGGCGACGGGAGGCGGGGGGAGTGAGAAGATCCAAGCAAATACCAGCCCCAGGCAGATATAGATCACAGAAGCAGTGGCGCAGCTAGCTCTCTATAATAAGAGAAGAGAGAGGGCCAGAGAGAGAGGGATGGGATATGGCGATGTGAATGTTTGTCGGGGTTCGCGTGGGAAAAATGAAAAAGAGGAGAAATGCAAAGTTCGGCTTTGGTAAAAGCAAACTAAGGCAAGGCAAAGTGGACGACGTCGGTGAGGTGAGGTGAGGTGTGAAGAGATGGTCTGGACGGCTTGAAGTGGACGAGAGTGGAGTTGAAGGGGAGCAAAAGCACTGTGAATACAGTACCTTTAGTGGAGTACCGGGCACAGAAATGCCCCGCAGCGCACGCCTGCCTGCGTCACTACCTAGACTACGCTATAACTAAGGTCCTTAAGGTAAGTTCCAGTAACCACCAGCAACCAGGTCAAGCAAGCTCTGAGCTCTCTCCATCTTAACGGATTAGATCCCTATTTCCGTCGGGTCTGAGGTGTCTCACACAGAGGGCGGTTTTGTCAGCAGCGGGGCTTGAAAATGGGAAGCCTGGTGGAGGGTTGCCTGTCATGTCATGTCACTATCACATCAATGTATCTCTACTTTGATCCGTGACGGCGGTTGATGCTGTCACTGCGCATTTCTCATACCAAAAGGGAACTCAGCTAACGGATTGTCAGACCCATGACGCTGGGATCTTTGTAGCGGTACTTGAACTTACCGAAACTCCCCAGCCTCCCCGGCGCATAATTAATCGATCAATCTCATGATTCGCTATGGGTTTGACAACGGCGCGTGTTCGTCAATCTCGTACGAAAGCTGTGAGCTGAAATTACCGCATGCGGCTACCCGAATCACGATCGTAATCTGGGATGGCTTGATGATAACGACTACGAGCCAAACATATCCAGGACTGCCTCTTCAAGCATGTTCATATTTCAAGCTGTCATGAACAGTATCTAACATTAGCGTTCTACATAACATGTGAGAGATATCGCACCCTTCATGACAGCAGGCAACATCACCAGGCATAAACTGATAGCTCACAAAACTCAACGAACGATGGCTAAACACGTTGGTCACCAAAGTATCATGTTTTTTTTAAGGCTCGCTCTATCGACAAAAGACAATACTGGCCAACCCTCTATAGTTGGCTCCGTTTGTATCCAGATATCCATACATGGCCAGCCATAGTTTCATTATTTAACTTTTTTTGCATAGACGGCCAAGAACTGGCAATGTGCCGTCTTTTGGTCGTCTTCAAGCGATGTTGATATTTATTCATTCTCTTTTTAAGCCTTGTAGCCAACCTCGAACAAACTATCCTTAAGAGCGTTGAGAGCCTTCTCGATGTGGTTTCGGCTGGGGTCAAGCTATTAAAACTATGTTAGCAGGTTATCTGGAGTGAGAAGATTCAGATGTGCTTACAGCGCTGACTCCCATATGGCCAAATCGGATATACTTGGGAGCAATAGCCTTGTGAATGCCACCAGCAAAGACAACACCCTTAGCGGCCAACTTGGGCAAAACATCAGCAGCGCCAATGCCATCGGGCAGGTAAATAGCAGTCATGGCGTGAGCCTGGTCCTCAGGCTTAGTAGCAACGACCTTCAGACCAAGATCGGTAACAGCCTTCTTGACCTTGTTCGAGACCTCGATGTGGCCCTGGAATCGCTCGGCAAGGGGCTTGGTGAAGATCTGAGTAAGGCCAGTGTGGAGGGCGTGGATGAGCTGAGGAGAAGGAGTAGCAAAGTAAGAGGGCTTCTTGGCCTCGTAGTTCTTCATGATGGGTGTCCAGTTCTTCAAAGAGGCGAAGTAAGCGGGAATAGGAGTCTTGCGGTTCTCAAGAGCAGCGGCGACAGCTCGGCCGCTGAAGAATGAGATGGAGAGACCAGCGGGAACGCCAATGGCCTTCTGACTGGCAGTAACAACACCATCCAGACCCCACTCATCGAAGGCGATCTCCTCACAGGCAACACTGCAGACACCATCGACAATAACGAGAGTCTCGGGGGAGACGCGGCGGACAGTAGCGGCAAGGTTCTTGAGCTCACTTAGGACACCAGTCGATGTGTCGACGTGGGTTACTGTGAGGATCTTGTACTTCTTCTCGGAAAGAGCCTTCTCGATCTCGGGGAGCTGAGGTCGGCCGCCAACTTCACCGTCGAGCTTGGTGACATTGGCACCGTAGGCGCGCAGGCAGTCGGCGAAGCCATCACCAAAGTATCCAGTGCTGAGAACGAGGGCGTTCTCACGAGCCTCGACAAGGTTGGCAGCAACAATATCCCATCCCAGGGTACCGGATCCGGAGATAACGTAAGGCTGGGCGGAGGGATCGGTCGATTGGAACAGCTTGCGGGTCAGGGTGAGGGTCTCGCCGAAGGTGTTGACGAAGCCGGGGCCGACGTGGCTCTCACTGTGTGACAAGTATTAGCAAGCGAGATATTATCAATCACATCACGCGAAGGTGATCCAAGTCGCATCGATCGCATCGTACCTGTAGTGGCCCATGGACTTGAGGACCTCATCATCGAACTCAATGGGTCCGGGGATGAGGAGAGTAGCGTGTTCAGGTTGAGAAGACATGGTGGCTGTGGATGTTGAAAGACGACGAGCTTGAGAAGAAACTGAAGCTTGAGCAGGAGAAGCCGCGGTATAAGAAGAAGACGACAAATGACCTGAGACGAGAGAGATCCTATCGGCCGACGCAGATGCTGTTCCAGCGGCCGAATACGTCTTGAAGCCCACCGACCAAGAAGAGGGGCTCTCGGCGGACAGCTCCGGAGCGCGGGGCACCTTTCTCCCCTCCATTGCAAGTGCCGATCTTAACAGGCTACGACTGGCTGCTGCGCCTACCCCCACTGCCACGGAAGACAACCGCTGAAGAGGCGCCAGATTGACTGCCTGAGGCCTTCTGAAAGGTCGGGTGTGCTCTTTTTTTTTTTGCCTGCTGCGACGGAAGAAGGCCGAGAGGATAGGGAACGTCGGTAGGCTTCCGATTCGGGGCACAGAAGCCGGGGTTTTCGGGTCTATGAAGCACCGAGATATAAACGTCACGCAACCCAGAGTTTTTTAAGCAGTAAAAAGGGGATTTTGAGGTTGTTGATTCAGAGTTATACGAATTGCCTCAGGGGAAGAGGAAGAGGGAACTTCGCCTAGGGAAATGCGCTGAGTGTCCTGACTCTAGCCCCGGAATCCCCTGTCTTCCGTCCCCGTTTTTTGCTCCTTTCAGCACAGTCAAGTTTCAACGGAGCTTTCTCACTGTCGTGTCCAGGTTAGCTCGGGCTATGTGAGGCCGCTACCGGAGCGGCAGGTTTGAATTGAGTGGACGTTGATTCGGTCATCTCTCGGGATCTTGAACCGATTATATCATATCGAACCGATGTTTTTATATGGTAAGCGTTTCCGCTGACTCGGGACATAGAATCTCGAATGATGTTGATTATCATGATGGAGTTGCGAGCGCTCTACGGGAAGGGTCCCGATCTAAAGTAACAGACAGAATAACCAACGGTTGACTGACCGAGCATGATCAATACCCACGGCCAGTTTTAAAAAGACCCTCATGCAATACCTTTATAAAATTCAAACAACTTCTCTGCACCATCTTCCCATTGAACATCGTTCTGTAAATGATGCCCTGCTCCCTCAACGAATTGTAATCTTACGCCATCTCGCTTGTCGTTTCCAGCCTCACGGTAAAATGTCGCTGTCTTCTCAGTCACGGGACCTGTCATGAGCTTATCTTGCGTACCGGCCATGACAAGAACCTTTTCACCGTTGGCGCCGTCATTGCGGATGTGACTCAAGATGTTTGATGGAGACGCGAAGCTGTACATCATGCTGAAAGGCCACAAGTAACTCTCATAGCGGTTCATATGGCGTTGGAACGGGATGACGGATGAGAGAGGGAACTTGTCGCCAAAGAAGGCTCTTTGTGTGAGCTTTGGGTGGGAGAGAGGTGAGTTGGAGTGCCAGAGATGGAAGATCAGTCGTATTGTGAACCATGGGTCCATCTTCCACCAGTTCATATACACGCCCATTCTGCGACTGTGTTAGTACCCTGGCAACAGCTTCGAGATAGATGATTATCTTGACTCACGATCCAAATCCTGGAACTGCACCCAGCAAAGCAAGTGCTTTCACATTAGCCAATCCATCGCTCAGAACACCCTGGCTCAAACCACCACCACTTGAATGTCCAACAAGCATAACCTCACCCTCTTCCCTCGTCTGCACCCACTCGATAGCCGCAACGAGATCAGAAGCCAAAGCACTTCGAGGCGTTGCAAAAACCATGCGGAAATACGATGGATACCATGATTCGCCGTGGCCGCGCAATGAGACTGCATAGCATTGAACACCACGTGCTGCTAGATATTGCATGTATTCTGTCCATACCCACGCGCAGCCCATGCCGCCGTGGCAGAAGACTATGGGAGGGCCATTGAACTTGTTGGTGATTGATGGGGTGTTGGAGAGGACTTCGATTCGGCCTTGGGGTGTGTTTACCCAGTGACGCTCGAGACCTTGAGGGACTGGGGATGGAGGCCCTGAAGGTCGAGTGTAGTGAAGCCACTGGTAGCTGAGATGGAAACCGAACATTGGTGGTAGTGTAGTAGTGAGACTATTAGGCCGTGTAAGTCGGGGTATTGGTGTTGGTGTTGATGTACGGAGGTGAGTATGATGGCTCAATGCATGGGTATTGCTCCCTCTTATATAAATCCAACCTCCCACTCGAGACTTCAATCAAGCTTAAAATAAGCACAAATGTCAAGATCCCTCTCTTCCGCAAAGATCTTGTTTGTCCCACATGCAAAAGCTCAGCCTGCAAGCCACCAACTTAGCCCATAAGCTTCAGCCTTCAGCCGCTCGTTAGCTTGGTCCATCCACTAAGCAGCTCGTCGGAAAAATCAGGAATGAGCATGACAATTCCTAGTGATTTTTTGTCTTGTGGTCTCAAGAATTATTTCTTGCTGAGTGGCGCCTTGGCTGAGGCCAAAGGGAGAAACGAGTCCATCATGGATATCGGGTTAGTTGAAGTAAGTATGAGCAAATGTGCTTCTTCTACCCTCACCAAATCATGATAAGCTATTTTAAACATCAGTTCGCATAACTACCTATCATACATCTTTTGCAACGTTGTATCATGCGGCTTCCATAAGGCTAGACACCAGCTTCAACGAATGACTTGAATCACAGGTCACCTTGTCAGTAAATCTGTTTCGTGACCATTTTCATATTACAGGCAATAGTCGGACTTTGAATCAACATCAACGATCTATCTAACGCAATCAGGAACAGTAGACGATCAACTCCGCAAGACCAATCGTCTTGCAATACCCACACGTTCTAGAATACTTCCATTCTGCTATCAATCCCTACCCCGCTCTCTCTGCGGAAACCTACCCCGTCAAGTATGGGGAGTCACAAGGATGCCATTGTTTTGTCCATACATCAATATCATTGCAATTGACCATTTCTGTGCTTCTTTTGTGCTTCAATTCCAAGGGTGATGTCATCGTCTACGAGAGCTAATGCTACCAGACCAAATAATGCAAGGAAGCGTGTTCCCAAAGCGTATGTTCTTATCTTGACGATATGGGCTCAGCAACTGACTTTAGATTATCAGTTGTGTAAGATGTCGAGATCAGAAGATTAGATGTTCTGGATCGCAGCCATGTCAGCAATGTGATAAGAGGGGATCAGTGTGCCAATTCGATGATGAATCACGTAAAGTTGTCGTTTCGAGAGGGTAAGTCGATGCCAATAATTATTGACGGAGTCATACTTACACATCTCTTCCAGGTATATCAATCGTCTACAGGAGAGGTTGGCGGCTCTGGAGAACAAGTCAGAAGAGCCTTCCCTCCTTGAAGCCACGACTGGCCGGTCAAGGAGCACCGATTTGAGTAAGTCTTTATTAGTCTCCCATTGGCATTCCACTAAGAGTACCAGGTGATCATCGTATGCCACTTTCCACCGAGAGCAACGAGATCTCACAACAAGTGATCAAGACTTCAGCTTCAATATCGCCATATGGAACAGCCGAGGCACAAGATCAACGACAACTCAATGGTGAAGGCAAAGCTCCCCTCACGAATCCTTTAGCCTTCCACACGTATGACTTTGTTCCAAGCGTCACAGGACACATTCGTAAGTCCATGCCCACTCGCCCGAGGAGTCAGTATCTCAAATTGAGGATTAACTTATCGCCAGTTTTCATGGGAACTTCCTCAAACTGGTCCTTCAACAAGAGAGTTTTGACCATGACCCACGAACGTGTCAAGGGCCGTCCATTATCAATGCATAACCTACACTTCGCCGGCACTGAGGGAAAGGTCTTCGATCTCAGATGGGACGGGACCAGAAAGCTTACGGGGCAGGATATTCCCGACATGTCTGCCATGCCAACTAAAGACTTTGCTCTATATCTCATCAACTCGGTCAAGTTTCACTGCGGTTGGCTGTACAGCCTATTTGATGAGGATATCTTCCTGGAACGCTTTCGTCTATTCCATGAGAACCCTTCTGAATATGCGCGTGCAGAACCTTTGTGGTTTATTCACTACCTTCTTGTCCTGGCGTTTGGGAAGGCTTTCGTGGTTCAATCCACCAAGTCGAGGCGACCTCCTGGCGGTGACTTCTTCATGCAAGCCATGAGGCTCATGCCCGACTTCAACTTCTTTGATTGTGATATAATAGAGCAGATGCAGGTTCTTTGCTGCGCTGCTCTATATCTGCAATCTGTGGATCATATACAACAGGCGTATCGTCTGGTAAGCAACTAGCTCTTCCGATGGGTATAGTCACTAACGAAACCAGGTCTGCTCCGCACTTCGTCATGGCCTAGAACACGGTATACATACCGAGATGCAATCTGATGCTCTTGACGCAGCTTACGTGCAGAGAAGCCGACACATGTTCTGGACACTCTATATACTCGAACGCCAGCTGATTTCGCTTCTGGGACTTCCGCTAAGTATAGCCGACGAGACGATTAGCGCACGCTTTCCCGACTTCCCAGGGCAGCCGCAAAAGTTAGAGGCGCTGAAGATACATGTTGACTTCTGCAGGGTTCTTGCAAAGATAAATCAGAGTGCGTATTCTTGTGCTACAGAGAAGAGATATGGTTGCTAACCATCTCAGCTGTTTATGGCCTTGAAGGAAAGCTCGACAGTCGATACCTCGGTGCTACCCAGTCCGTCCTCAAGAGTATCGCTACCGTCACAGAACGGTTGAACAAGTCCTTTGAGATTCAGGCAAGCGAGGGTATGGCTGGCATATCACGAATATCAGCACATCTCCATTTGATGCAACACCAAGTAAGCTCGTCCGTCCCCCTCTAGCTGTCAACTTCTTAACGGAACAAGTGCATCATTCTCACTACAAGACCACTTCTTTACACGTTCCTGCTTTCCAGGCTTGGTCACTTAGAGGTAGCTCTGATGCATTGGCTACAATCGGAGAGTGTGAAAGGGCTAGTCCAAATGTGCACCGAGTCTGCTCAGCAGATTCTGAGGATCCTCTCCAGTCTTTCTGAGCAAGGACTTTTAGGTCAGTTCTCTGGTCCCAGGACTTACTTGAGCGTGTTACTTATCCTTTGATAGAAACATTCCTGAGGTTCGACCAGGACGCCGCTTTTACTGCAACAATCGCACTGCTCATGGCCGCTGCGATTGACTCATCGCTACTACCAGACCACACTCCCTGGACGCAACGCGCCTACGGTCTCCTCGACGAGATGAACTCGAGAGGCAATCTCGTGGCCAACATGGTGGCAGCTGAACTGAAGCAACTAGAAGACTTACTCAAAGGCTTCCTCGCCAGCAATGACTCGAGGGCTGTGGTTACGACACAGGGTCCAAACACGCCTCGACAGGGCTTTATGAATGACATTGACAGTGGTACAGGCTCTGTCACTGATTATGCCGAGCCATTTAGTCTCGAGTCGGACGATGACTTTGGATTGGGACTGAACTATGAGCTTAGTGCGGAACAGCTGTTGAATATTGCTAATTCGCTGGACATTGATAGCTTGACTTGGCCGTGGCCGGAGGATCCGCTGGCTGAAGATATGGATGGGGCATGAGTATCTAAAACTACAATTCTAATACAAACAGTATAGCTGAGATTCATCACTGGACTTCTTGTATCGCCGGGCAGTATGTTTAGTTCTCCTCTATCCCCTGGGGCGATGTCAAAGGTCTTCTTTTCGTCATCTTTCTTTGTAGCCAGTCACTGAACAGTCTAACCTTCTGAAATCCTGAGTCAAGTCAGTGACACAGCGGTAGCTCTTTCCAATTACCCACAGTGGCTTTGATAAAGGAATGATTTCCTGCTTTCATACACAAATGGCGCGCACATCACTGAAGATGGAGATTACATGAAGATGAGGCCAATGCGGGAAAACCTTAATGGTATGCTGTGAATGGTTTCTGAAACCTATAGAATATATCGTACCCAAAGACCCCGACACCATCATACAACCTTCCAAGACGTGGGGTTTACCACAGTTGGACATAAGTGAGGAAACGCCTCCACTT
Organism: Fusarium fracticaudum; assembly: GCA_003353625.1. Lineage (NCBI taxonomy): Eukaryota > Fungi > Ascomycota > Sordariomycetes > Hypocreales > Nectriaceae > Fusarium > Fusarium fracticaudum. Next base: position 682,489 of record PDNT01000009.1, read on the forward strand.
GGGCTTAGCATAGTATTCGTCAAGATGCTTGATCTCCTCGACGCTCAAGTGTCGTCGACCGGTGAGACAGTCGGCAGTGGCAGGATCTCTCCAGGGAGTTCGGAAGATGACCTTGTATCCAGCAGTGAAGCCAAAGATGACAAGGACACCAATCATGTATTGGAAGAAGTTGGAGGCAGAAAAGCCAGCGCCGCCCTGTGATGTCTTCGTTAGATGATTATTCATAGGGATTGAGGATAGTTGAGGTAACTTACGACAGGCTTGATTCCGGAGTAGATGCAGCAGACCAGCAACATGATGGAGATGAGCATCAACCATGCTGGTGCAATAGGCCAAGCACTTGATCTCCAGGCATAAGTCTCTGAGAAGAGTTTGTCATTCTGGGCCTTCAGAGCACAGTGGAATCGGTAGTTGGTGAAGGAGATGATGATCCAGTTTGTGAAGAAGGAGGCACTCGTAATGGAGATCAGCCAGTTCAAGACAGTAAGACCGCCAGCTTCAGCAATGTTAGTCGTGATCCTCGGAAAATGAGAGGCCACTTACAAGAAAGTTGAATGTATCCAAGAACGACAGCAACGACAGAGGTGATGATCAAAGCAAGTCTGGGACGTCCCTTGTCATCGACATGTGCAAGTCGTGTAGAAATAAGACCCTGATGGGCCATAGTTCGCAGGACTCGTGACGAGAGATAAACTGACTCGGCAGCGATAGCAAGGACACCGCAGATCATTCCAGCGTTCAGGAGCGAAGAGATACCGGGAATTCCAGAGTCTGTAACGGCAACGACAAAGGGTGAAGCAGCAACACCACCTCCACCGAGAAGACGAGGGTCATCGGAAGGAACGAGAATCGTGATGAAGACGACGCTGAGCATGTAGATGAAGTTGACTCGGAAGGGGACGAGCTTGGTGGCGTGAGCGAGGGAAAAGCGAGGGCTCTCGGCTTCGCCGCCCATGATGCCGATGAAAACTTGGTCACCGACGGCCCAGGTAGCGAGGAGCGCACAGTTGGCGAATCCCTGTAAAGTTGTTAGTAGGAGTAAAGTCAAAGGGTTGAACTTCAAGACTTACAGAGAAGCCGTTCAGGAATGCTGGTCGGTCGGTCCATGTCTCTCCGTGGTGAACGTAACCATTAGGGCCAGCTCCAAGAACTAAAGCCAAAGAGAGAGTGATGATAATCAAGAAGAGGAAAATCTTGATCAGAGATGTTACATATTCAAACCAGGCGAATACGGTGTTCGGGAGGAGGAAGATGACGAGACAGGCGAACATGAAGATGCTGACTACGAGACTCGTTAGTTAGATTCAAAAGGGGGGCATATAAGTGAAACTTACGTGATGCAGCCAAAGGAAACGAGCCTCCAGACCAATATCCTACCAAGATATGGAAGAAACCAGCCTCAGCAGAGACAATAGCAGTCCAACCTATGATCAATCAGAATACATGTCTTAAAATCAAGTTCAGGGGTAACAAACCAAGCCACTCGGCGAAACCTGCTCCAAAAGCCAGAGCGGGATCGACCCAACGATCAGCATAGTCGATATAGTTTCCTGAAACAGGGAACGCAATGGTCATTTCTGACAACGATTGTAGAACAGCCCAGACGCATGTGCACACCATGAAATATGCAATCACCATGTTCCCCGGACCGCCAGTCGCGAGGGCTTTTCCAGTAGCGATGAAGACGCCCGAGCCGATATTAGAACCTAGAGCGATGATCTTGAAAAGGGAATGTTAGTATTGCGAGTGTTTTTTGGTTTATCGGACTTACGTGGACTTGTCGTGGCGTAAAGGATCGATGGAATTGTCCATGTTTGCCCTCTTGCATTTCAATAGCTTGAACTTCATCAATGCTTCGTGAAGCTGCGAGGTCAAGACCATCGTCTTTTGTCATCGAACCGCGGGACTTTTCTGTCATCCCAGCTGGAACGTTGACATCGTGAATACTTTCTCGACGCATGATGAAGGATAGGTATCCACAAACGAATTCAAGTTTAGGTAAGCTGTTGATGGAGATGAGAACCCTGTAGTGGGAGCTTGCTGGGATCCATCTTTTCTGCACGACGGCGATCGTCCGTCTTTATACTGTTTTCCTCGGACGTGACGGAGCTGTCTCATAGAGCTAGGGGGCGAAAGAGTCTGGGGAAATTGACCAACATGGCGATCGTATCATGATTGGATTCTACGGGAAAGTATCCGCGAGGACTATCTCTATATCAAGCTTCAAGGGAGGAGGGTGAAAGAAAAACAGGCTATCAAAACGTTATCAGGTATTTACGACACCCACCAAGTGCTTAAGGTTACCCCGGATTCTACCCCAGCTTGAACTAGACCAGAACGAGCTAGCTTTCGAGCGTCTATCAGTCGAGACTCGTGGTGAAGTTGGGAATCATTGGTTAGAGGGAATTCTATGATAACAGTTGGGTTTAGCTCTCTCCGTAGCGCTACGGGTGTGGTCCCGATGACGAAATCGCTGCTCCGTATCTTGATCTTATGATCTTATCGGTGGTTATCTGCCGATGCTGAGGAGAGGCCGGGCCGAGCTAGGCATGGTATCAGTGAGTTGGGCGATAAGCCACTTTTGACGTGAATGAGGAAGGGTACCGCGAGGGGTGAGTCGGAGAAAACGGCGAGAGTTAGTTGGAGCTTGCCGCGAGGCAATTCATAACGGTCCTCAACGGGTTGGGTTCAGTATCTGATAAACAAACGTGATACTCAGCTGTGTTTATGCAAGTGTTATCAACTTTCTCGATATAAAAAGGCAATCCTTTTCTTATCATCACTTGGACTCGGCGAGACTTTAAAGTATGATAACGTCGACTATCATTAGGCAATCCGTATCTCATCGGCGAGGGGTTCCGATGTTTTGCATCCCCTGCCATGTCCGCCATCAGCTACTGTATAGGAGGCTCAGATACTTCATGTTATTAGAGGGCGGCTTACGTCCCGATGGCGTTCTGCAGCAAGCCTAGGCCGACCCAGTGGTCTGGAACCCTTTCTGATACGATCATTTCCACGTTGCATGACGCCCACGTGTCGAACACTCACTATCACATGTATCCAATAAGATACACAACATAGCATGATATTAAAATATCATTCTATCTTTTAGGGATTCTGTTCTTGTTGAATCGAGTTCAAGACAGTTGCATTGTACTGGTTTCGCCAAAGCCTACAAGTTCAGTACTGGCACCATCAGTGTCTATGATAGTTTCACAGAATTCACTTCTCGAATGGCGACTTATCCAAGCTCTAATACACTACGACGGAGTATTTGATACGCTAAGATTAGCTCGGGTTTATTGGCAACTCGGACGGCAAAATCGGCCACCGTTGAAGCACGCAGAGCACGAGTGGCGGTGACGGAGGTCTCTATCTGATTTTCTCCGGCGTCCAAGCCTAACAGACCAGACAGAAATACCATAGAAATACTTATCAAAAGGATTGCGTATCTCTGAAATACGTCGGGCATTATTTCCACTGTTGAACAGTTCTTAAAGCATGTTGTAAGCGTGTGCATGACCAACCAACCCATCTCAAGCCACATCGCGGAAACTTGCAATAAATAAAAATCTATACACCTTTAGCATATATCTACCAGTATTGAATGACATTTTGATCCTTTGATGCTGCCACGGCCTTGGAAATATCAAGGCACTTACTCTATGGCGAGTTTCTACAGGACACAACAGTACAAGATACTCGTGTAATCGAGAGGCTCTTTGCATTTTCAAAACGGCTATCCTGTGTCATAATAATAGAATTGTTAGACAGGTTTAGGGGATTTATAAACAGTCTTAGCAGGGTCTTTGAACACCTTGTTTTGATCATGAAGTCAAAGTCTTGGAAGGCTATCAAACAGTTGCGGATAACTATTGTTTGATAAGTTGATGGCCGTGTCTCTCTAATGACGCGTGTTCCGACTTTGATAAGTCGACCACACAGCCATTGTCAATGTCTTGCTTAATACATCTCGCGTGGGTAATGCACAGTTCCAAATCTCGTTCAAGAGACTTCGAAGGGGCTATTTCCCGAGACATAAACGTTGGGTATGACAGGAATGGCTTGGAGAATGCGTATCGAGTCCAGAGAGTGCATTCGCCAATCAATTCGCCAATCAATTCGCCAGCGAGGACGAGCAGTCCCCCATACTGTCCAAGGACTACAATTGGATACTGAAAAGTCGTGACTCTTGAACCATCCATTACAGGATACACTTATATCCCTACTCACCATAGCCGACAAAGCAGGTATCGACTTGTACCGAGTTAAAGCACTGAAGTCAAATTCGTGGCCAATCGAGTGCTTCCCTGGAAGAACAATACCATTGTTCTGCCAAAATCTCGGTGTGCTGGATGACAGCGAGGCCACTCCCCTTACCCTGGAACAGCGATCCGTCTTGGCCATGCACAATATCTGGCCAAGACACCAACATCATCCAAAGATAGAACATCCAGCTCTTTACCACCTCCTGGACAATTGACACATAATTCAATGGTGTCTTGACAGCTCCACGACACCATTTTTTATCCCAGTTACCCTACATCCCAATGCAATATACACAGAGTTCAGCCGTGAACAACGGAATCGCCGAGGTGGCCAAAGCACAGCGTTACCGTGACATAACCAGTGCCCGCAAGAAGCCCCAATGCCAAGGACAACCCCACGACCCCCGATTTCTGCCAGGTCGTTCGTCTTGGCGATTTGAAACTTCTATATGCATTTGTATTCGGCGGACGAGGTAGTCGTTTAGATAAGGTCAACCCGTGGGGCGAACAGGTCATTAAGCATAACAGCCTTAGTCTCTGGCGACATGATTTGTAGAGGCATTTGCGACTGGCTGAAAGATCGCGAGGAATGAGGCGTAGGTACAGCTACATGCTGCAGGGCCGAATAGCCCAGAGATGATAGGGGCAACGGGATCGACGAGAGGTCACGAACCGAGGTAGATAGGGTCCTGGGTACCTACTCTGTACTGTAAGCAAGTTAGTACGTACTAAGCGCATGGACAGCCTGAAATGTAGCGGTCATTTTGCCAACAGTCTTGGCTCGAGTCTTGGCGGAACTGGGGGTTTATATATGCAACCGCTTACTTGCCCCTTGCTCGACAAGTAACAACTCGTTACCACCCGTTGCCAAGTGATAAGGAACTAAAACACGGTGCAATAGAGTTCTACGGCGCAGAGACATGCCTAGAGCGGAAGGTCAGCGGCCGATTCAACCAACCTGCCGTATTGGGACTAAGACTTGGGGTACGCGTCAGAATCAGATACCATTCTAATTCGACAGTTTCGAAATGCTGGCCTAGAACAGAACTGCTACCCTGTACCGACTTTTTCTAGAAAATGTGCAAGGCTGGCTGATTTGCAGCTGATTGCATCGGGATCCCGATGGGTGGTTGCATTTGCGTTGTGAGGCTTAATGTATCTCTTGGCTTTGGTTGAAAGTAGATCTACGTCGACTTCCTTAACGATTAAAGAATCTTAGAGCCGCTGATGATGTGTAACTGGACAGTCGAATAAACTTTGCAAGTCAGTATCAGCCCAACACATGCCAGTCACCACTCGCTGGCTACCACACAATGTACTGTACAATGTAGCACCTGCAGCTAGGGTAATTACACGTACACACACTGACTTTTAGGTTGTCAGGTGTGGCTCGTTGGAGGTAAGCTTAATGCTTAAAACAACCCCTGCGGCTCTTCAACCAAATGAAGAAAGCGCCGCAGGTTATTGCAGGTAATAATCTTCCTCTCATCGGCCCGTGAAATCGGCCAACTCGGGACGGGTAATGCAAAAGACACTAACAAAAGCTTCCAACTCGGTTATCGATTACCGTTTGATATGGTGACTGTTCGGTTATTGTCATTTCAAGCTGAGTCGCATGTCTTCACGTAATGGACACAATAACCTGCAAAGTCAGGGGCAACATTTGATAACGCTGGAACTGGTCTTGCGGGGACTTCAAGGGTGCCCAGCCGGTCATGTCCGGGCTTGTCATGCCCGTGCTCCATGCTTCAAGTCAAAACAACGGGGCCTCAATAGCAATGACCACGGAAACCTCGTCAGAAGAATGGTATTACGTACAAAACTTTGAGCGACTTCCTCAAAGGACAGTTGCTGCTGGTTCTGTCTGAGGACGATGGAGCTCTCCCCAGATTCATGGCGATTTGCCCACGGGGTAAGGCAGTTTGAGAGCAAACTGTTACGTATTACCCCGTAGATGGAATTCAAAGCAAGATCTCAGAATCTGGGGGATGAAACGTAATGTACTCTGGGTACATCTTTGAAGCTGAACGCTCCCTTTCTGGGAAGCCCGACTGCCGCGGCGGCAAAACAACCGCGTACCGGTATCAATAGTGGGAAACCTAGGCTGGGGACTGTTTTGCAACCGCGATTTTGCTGTCGAGTTGGTGTTATCACAGTCCCTCTCACAAAGATAGCTGATGTCGCACCACGGTGGGATATGCCCGGGGTCTGTGAGCTTCGACCAACTCAGCATTTCAACCTTTCCCTTCGTAGCCTTCATCAACCTTTCTCTCGTTCGATCGACGTGCGCTGATGACTGCAGGTCCTTTTTGGTTTCATTAGCGCCAATCGGGAAGCCAAACAGCAAGGTAATGGACACTTCGTCACTGCGCCACCCTTCTAGAAGAAAGCTATTTTCTCGGCATGCTTCCCCCCCTGTCAGGTTCTGCAAGATGTGGTAGGAGGCGCCAATTAACCCTGTCATACTCTAAAATCACCTGCGAATCGCACGAGTGAAGTGTCGTGAAACCGAGGAACGGTATGAGTGACCCAAGGGATCAACTCAGGTAGACTCATATCGAACACGAGTTACCGAAAGACTGACATGAGGTGACAGTATCACCTAAAAGAGCAGGTGGGGGCGGTACGAGATGGGTAATTTGGGTATCATCGAGACACATGCCAAGCTGCTTAGAATCATGCTGAGCCAGTGTTTCGGTAATCAGAGACACCCGAAACAGCGTCAAGTTGATATCTGGCCCGAATACCTAATATGGGAATGTTGATTGGAGGGTTTCACTGCAATTGCTCTTTTTGTGTATCCGCAATGTCTGTCACAATTGTGGTCACATTTGGACCCCAAACTTCTACGCATCTCTGAGAGGATGAACAAAAGTTCGCTCTGTGCACTCACGGCTACATGTGTCCATTGCTGACTGAGCGATAGTGAAAGCTTGGCAGCTGAGATTTAATATTGGATGCCAGAAGAGTCAAAGAACATGGTCCGAGTCTCACCATGTGTTGCTGATTGTGTCAGAGTTTTCGTATGGTAAGAGTATCGTTCAGTAAAAGATTGCAGAGATAGCAATGGCTTATCTCGGCTTTTCTCGATGAACCTGAAGAGGAATTAAGACACCAAAGAGGGGCATTATTTGCCTTTCACCAATGTCAGAAGTGACGATGGGGCAATGGAAATATGACAGGCAGGAGCAGCAGGTACCTCTTGGATGTACCGGTACCTTTCCTCGGGAGTGGAGTAAGGTTTAGCGTCTTTCAAGGTTATCGTTCCTCTCCAAATCTCCACTTTACCTTGAATTAGGTTGATCGTCTTGCATGGCTTGAGCTCTCTCTTGTTTCCCCTGGTCAATGCCTACGAAATGTCTCAGAAACGGTCGAGTCCTTCTTACGAGGAGCAACATTGATTGAGCCATGGCGGGTGAAATTGGAAGGTAGAAGTGAGCTCATGGGGTGTAAGAGAGAAAGAGTAATCCATGCGCTTTGATGAGGCGGCACGGGAAGCATGGGTCGTGGCTGCGACTTCCCCAGTCCTTTTGGTGTTAATGGATGTTGCCTCTTTCCAAATCTCATTCTCACTCTCATTGCATGTGTCGTTCTTTCCTACGAAACAAGGGGTGTGCATAACCGCGACATAGATATTGAATCTATCGAATCGGAAGCATGTTGCCCCTTCCTTCCTTCCCTTCGCCTTGTCCTGGTCACTTCGCATGTCGGTGATGGTCTCCGCTCCGCCATCTGAATCTTTCGACCTACCCCAATCATCCATGTCCCTCCGTATCGCGGCTCTTGGCACTTCGGACCCTCTCCTCTCTCTCCACTGCGCTTCTACGGATACGTACGCTTGAAGGCTTCCAACTTGTTGGTGATCGGCGACACAGGAAACTAGGGGCATGCCCAGTAACCTAGTCTAGTCAAACCTGGGGCCTCACTAGAACTTTGACTCGAACGAATCCATCCATACAGCCTTTCCACTATGGCAGCCGTCTTCGCCTCTAGTGCACCGACTCTAACGAGACCCCGGGTCGTCTTGGTCTTCTCCCTCGTCCAACTTATATTTAAGAAGACTCGTTTCCCTCGTTGATGACCGTTGTTCCCGCCCATCACTGTTTCTTCTTCATTCAAAAGACCCAAGGTCACTCGACCTTTCTTATCATTCTTTAATCCCTGACTCTTCAAGAGTTACCCACAGGGAAAACGTCAAGATGGAATCAAAGAGTTCCAGCGACAACCCGACCAACGTGTCCCAGGAGAAGGGCACTACCATCACTGAGCACCCTGGCGATGTCCAGACCGGTGGTGGCTTTGCTTTCCAGGAGGAAAGCAAGTGGACCCGAAATGGCCTCACTCTTGAGTCCTTCCAGCGCCGCAAGGAGACTGGTGACAATGAGCTTGATCGCCGTATGAAGCCTCGCCATCTTCAGATGATTGCCATCGGTGGTTCTATTGGTGCTGGTTTCTTCGTCGGTTCAGGAAAGGCCCTTTACACTGGCGTAAGTCGAGTTCTGTCTGTGCAGTCCATGTCCGATGCTAACATATTGACTCAGGGTCCTGGATCTGTTCTCATCGACTTCATCATTATTGGTGCTATGATCTTCAACGTCGGTATGTTGCACTCACCTCACTCCACTCCCAACCAGAAAACTAACGTCTGCGCGATAGTCTTCGCTCTCGGTGAACTTGCCGTCATGTATCCCGTGTCCGGTGGTTTCTATATCTACTCGTCTCGCTTTATCGATCCTTCTTGGGGTTTCGCCATGGGTTGGAACTATGTCGCACAATGGGCTACCGTTTTACCACTCGAACTGACAATCTGTGCTGTCTGTATTGAATATTGGAATGATGAGCTCTCGCCCGGAATTTTCATTGCAATCTTCCTTGTTGCCATCATTCTCATCAACATCTTTGGCGGTATCGGATACGCCGAGGAAGAGTTTTGGTCATCTTGCCTCAAGCTCGGAGCTACTGTTGCTTTCATGATTATCTCTCTCGTCCTTGTCTGTGGTGGCGGTCCATCCAACGGTCGATATAACGAGTATTGGGGCACACGCTACTGGAGAGAGGACCCAGGTGCTTTCAAGAACGGTTTCAAGGGATTCTGCTCTGTCTTCGTCACTGCTGCTTTCTCTTTTGCCGGTACTGAGCTTGTTGGTCTCGCCGCTGCCGAGTCTGAGAACCCCACCAAGGCTCTGCCCGGTGCCATCAAGCAAGTTTTCTGGCGTATCACCCTCTTCTTCGTTCTTGGTCTCTTCTTCATCGGCCTTCTTATCAAGTCCACTGATGACCGACTCAACATCTCAGGTTACTCCAACGCCAAGGCCTCGCCTTTCGTGCTTGTTGGCGAGTACTCCGGCCTGACTGGTCTCGCCGACTTCATGAATGTCATTATCCTTGTCTCTGTTCTTTCCCTTGGTGTGTCTTGCGTTTACGGTGGCTCCCGTACTTTGACTGCCATGGCTCAAAACGGATATGCGCCCAAGGTGTTCGCCTATATCGACCGTGGTGGCCGCCCCCTTGTTTCCGTCGTTGTCCACATTCTCATGGGTTTCATCGCTTTCGTCAACCTGGATCCCAAGGGTGGACAGATCTTTGACTGGCTCCTGGCTCTATCTGGTCTGTCGACCTTGTTCACCTGGGGCTCTATCTGCCTTGCCCACATTCGCTTCCGCAAGGCTTGGGCCCGACAAGGCCACACTCTGGATGAGATTCCTTTCAGGGCCGCTTTTGGTGTTGTCGGCTCCTGGATCAGTCTCGGCCTCATTTGTCTCGTCCTTATTGCCCAGGTAAGCTATTGCAATTCAAGGTCCAATAAACATGATACTAACAAAGTCAACAGTTCTATGTCGCTATTACTGCTCCTCCTGGTGAATCTGGTATGGGAACTGTCGAGGGATTCTTCATCTCGTACCTCGCTTTGCCTGTTGTCCTTGCCTTCTGGGCTATCGGTTATTTCTGGAAGCGCGAGGGTTGGTTGTCAATCGACAAGATCGATGTCGACACTGGTCGACGTGAGCACAACTGGGACGAGATCAACGCTTATCGTGCCAAGGTTGCCACTTGGCCCGCTTGGCGACGCTTCCTGAACAAGGTCATGTAAAATCTTGATCTTGTTATGATGTTTGTGTCTCTCACTAGAGACGCTTTGACTTAAGCGTATATCATAGAACAAATCTCCTGTATATCCTTTATCGTTAGATACCATAACAGCATGATATTGTGCCAATCTGAACATATTCTGCCCTACATAATTGTTACTTTGGTGATATGGTGAATGAGTCTAATGGTTTTGCTGTAACATGGCCGTCCCTACCCTTGGCCGAGCAAGGATGTTATGCCAAGAAGTCTCGAGTGTTGGTGAAAAGGCGACAAAGAGTTCACCATGGCCATGGCCAGGGCCAGTTTGGTTTGTAAATGTTCTACAAGAACCTTTTATAAACTTCAAAGAATGAAAAACTTTTCTCAAAATGCAGTCAATCGCGCCCTATGTTCACTTGGATGTTGACATTGTGTGGAGATGACGCCCTGGAAGCGCGCCCTATGTGTCAGTATGGGTAGATGGTGGAGTTTTGGAGATTACATCTTCACTTCAGAGAGTCACGTGTGGGCAAGAAGAACTGAGTTGGCCAACATCTAGAATTTATATTTCAGGTGCCTTGAGCACTGGGTTGAACCAGATATCTGGTGATGCGATATTAAGGGCTGTGCATGGCCTAGGTCCCAAGAGACAGTCTGAGACGACTACTCGGCCTCAACTTCAGCAGAGTACGGGGTACCTGATGGGCATTCGTAAGTTGTCTCTTCACCCCTTTCCTCAATGACAGGAGCCAATAAAAGAATACGGGGTTGGTATTACAAACTTCAGGTTTGAGGCGGATCTTGTTACGTACAAAGTCAAACACAGATTGAGAAGAGGGAGCAAGATCGGTAACAGCGGATATCCTGGGGTAATAGGTAACAGAATCCACAGAACTCGACGACCATAACTCAACTTCACATGTTCACCAAGACCTGCAGTCGTTGAGAGTACGTAATATAATACGGAGAATAGGAGACATAACCATGCTCCCACATCTCGGCGTCGTTGGTTCTCCAAATCGTGCCACGACACGACGTACAAGGTAATTCCCTCAGACAAAGTCACTCAAGTACAGTACTTACTCCCCGGAGCATGCACCCCAGAACAGTCCAAGGGCCAGGTCCCACAGGATAAGCTAGATAACAAGCGCTCTACCAAGAATTCAAGGTTAATCTCAAGCGTAGTTCTTTGTACGTATTTTTTACATGATGGAAATTGGAGATGATGCGGGGTTGTTATCATTATTGGGGACGTGCGGAGAATGGGAATGGGCTGAGGGGTCCTACAGGCATCGAGGAATGTGTGTACATCTTCTAGTTGGGTAGTTGGTGTTGGCTTCCCCGGGCACCGCCTCAAACCCTGGTTTCAGGGCCGGAAGACCAAGAATTGTTGTGAATTAGCGTCTTGGGATCAAATGGGGTGTGTTTATGGAACGGTCAAGTCCCGAGGGTTGTTGGTTGTGAGAAAGTTGAAAGGAGTGTTGAAATCACATGTAGTGAGGTATAACTTGTACACAAGACATTATCCTTGTAGCCTATGCTCTTTTTGGCATTCTCCAATTCATAACTCCAAACGGCTGGTGTTCTCCCGTCTTTCCAGAAGCTTTCTATACAGAGATGTCTGTTGAGAATCACCAACACCTCATCTCATATCAACAACCTGTGTATTTCGGTCGCCAAGAACACTATATCAACGTTAAACTCCTGCCCTCCACTTCCCCAGACTTCGCATCTTGAATTACGAGATAGAATGTAAAGATCTCAACTATTACTCAATTGTTTGTGACGGACAAGGTACATCCCCATGGGGTTCTGCTTCAGCCGCTGCAAGCCGCTGTGCCGAGATCCCCTTGTGAATGGAGTCTTTTACGCAACTGGAACTTTGTGGAATAAATTCGTGGGCCATCTCGGTGATCGTGATCTTATGGAGCTGAAATTCTGGGGAACGTGGTTCCGTAGGGCTGGAGCATGGAGCTGTGATGTAATGAGAACGTGGGTGAGAATACCACGAGTTTGTGGTGAGTGCAACAAGTTCGTGGAGATCTGTATCTGAGCAGAGAATTCTCATACAAGACCACAGCTAAGTAAGTTTCTTAGTATGTTACTTAGCTATCAGTTGGTCACTATGTGAGATGCAATGCGGGCAGTGTTCTTTGCCTTGGTTACCTACCTGGGTAGTAATGGTGATCACAGATAGGCCGTGTAATCACTATGAGTCACTATCCCGAGGGCTACTTGCACCCTCTCCTTTCTTTCTTGCTTCAAAAGCCATATGAAATACTGCTCTTTTGCACAAAAATGACTCCTCGAAGACAGAGCTTTCGGTCTACGTCTTTGCTAAGCAAAAGCAACATCTCGACTTTGACGACTGACAAAGCTACAAGAGTCGAAGAACCCAACGACGCGCTGTTTCCTTAGCTGCAGGTAACCCTCAAGGCTCCCCTCGATTTATGTGCACCGCTAATGGATCAGAGCCTGTATACAGAGATATGCGCTGTTCTTAATGCTAGTTCGTCCCTCCAAACGTGAAGACACAAGCTGTTCACTACCCTTCTCGAGAGCCAACTCATACTGAGCTTAAACATGGTTCTTACCTTCCCTTTTATCGAGAAATAGTTATGCTTATCTTTTAAGGTTAGCTGAGATAGAGTTTTGGAAGGAGCGTGCTTCCAAAATGGTATACAGTCCCAGAGACAGGAAGTCAATTGACACGCGTGAAAGTTCAAGGTCTAAGTCGACGACCCATTTACAAAGTGATCAAACACGATCTGGAAACGACCATTGAGGGCCATTGCTCGAATGTATATCAACCGCCGCTTAATAATGTTGCTCCTGGAGTCGATTGGAGCTGCTCCGGTGATGCACACGTTGGCAATTGAGTCTCAGCACCTCAACACCACAACCATCGATGGTGATGCAGAAGAAGTGCAAAAAAGACAACGATCTGCAAAAGGAAATGCTCGCATTGGAGCGCTTGTTAATGCGTAATCTGGGAATCGAACCCAGGGCTCCCCGACGCTGCTCGAATGGCAACGGAGAATTTTACCACTAAACCAATTACGCTGGTTGTTTGATGGAGATGCATCACACAATCGGCCACCATGGAGGTGAGATATCAGAAGACCCCTGTCCTTGTAGTCGAAGCCTTGGGTATGACGAGTCTAAGGCTGTGCCCATTCATCTGTGGTGTGCAATACGGTGGAGTGTATTTTCGAGTCAAGCCCAGAAATGCCCTTGTGAATGGTTGAGGCACCCACGAGGCATGAGTGTGCGGCCGTACGTTCCTTGAAGATGCCAAGCAGAACTTCAGGAAGACAAATGCAGAGTCATGTATCTCTCTTAAAGTTTACATCTGAGTTTCAACTTACCGAGAGGTCGTATATAAGAGTCACCGTTGTTATTTAAAGATTTCGAGACCTGTCATCAGGATTCCAACAAACGGGTATGGAAATGCGAACTGATAACTACTTTTATGTTCAACTCCGGGTAAAAGAGTGAGATATTTCAGTACTCTTCAACTAAGCACAGTCTTTTCCAGCACATTGGTCGTATTTACCTAGTCTGCATAACTGTGTGGTTTTTCTGAGCGATACCTCGGGAACATAATGCTAAGGAGCAGGATCTCTGTAGTGAGGACTTGTCCCCTGGAAACGATATCCCTAATCGCGTCGTGCATTTAAATCTAACGTGACCTGTATCATCTGACTGATGTCCATCCCTTGCATGATTTGTTTAGATACTTAATTGCGAGATAATTGAGCTCCTTCGTTGCTGATGTGAAGACCTCCACGGTATAGCACAGTTTACTAACCTTTTGCTTGATACATGATTGGGTTGGAAAGGTATTTGATCACTAATCGGTAGTATAGAGAAGTACGAGTGTTCTCCGGTCGCGTTTGTGTCAGTATATAGCGGTTTCGGAGATCGATGTCTACACGGTTTGTGTCACAAGATCTCTTACCACTTTCATCCTGAACACTACAGCCCAACTAAAGTTATATAACCTACAAAGATTAATTGCCAAATAGACTGTAGACGGGTCTTCCTTATATTCCGAATAGCTGGAATAAGAGTCTCTCTCAAGCTCTGACTAACAGAGTTGAACAAGACCCGGGTATCATCATGGACATGATCAGTGACTCCAAAGCGGGACTTATCGTTTACTTAGATTCAGGTTGTTAAACATACGATATACAGTTAATCTTGCCTATTAGCCTTCGCAGTCTTCTCGTCATACGCAAGAATTCACCGTCGTGGTCATGTCGTCCAACAGTCGGCTTCGCGACCTATCCTTCTCTCATGGAAATGGTCAGCATTGTGCTTATCTGGTGGAGTTCAACATCTCATATGGAGTCCTTTATAGCAGTTATTGAACTCAGGCGGACGACGCTGCATGTGACTGTCATACCAATTCCGCCATCTGGACTCCAAAAACGCACCACCAGTCATGACGGCTCTGTCGGTATTGTTCACTGCAAGGAGAGTTTGATTAGATCATGGAGGGAACCCAGATAGAATATTTATAGCCTATAATAAGCTTTTTTATAAATGAACACTTTCTATTTGAGCGAAGTGGCTGATATCATGGAAGATGTTGCTGTGCTATTGCCCACCAAGTGATATAGCACGGGAGATGCCTGGCCTCAGAATAAAGAAACAATGCCGTTGATTAAGAAATAATCTTTGAAGGCTCTTCAGTCTAGTCGCAGCAAGTTACGGGCCGAGTAGTAGCAGTTCTCTCTCATGGATTCTCTCAGTTCGATGGGTTGGCAAACATACATGCAATGTCCTTGGAGCCGGAAGATATGAAAGATACATACCATTGAATACGATGGTACCTATAGAATCATACGGTTTTTCCGCCAATCAAGTTAAACTTATTTTGTAGTCACAGGTCAAAGAAGGGAGTGAACATCAGCATCACCATAATGTAAGTCTTGTGCCTGAGCATGCGAGCGAGAGTATGACCAACATGGGGAAACTCTGGAACTCTCTTGCGGCAAAGAATAACAAGTCTTTTTAGGACATAATAGCTTACGGATCTCAAGAGAAAACGAATAAACATAATAATAGCTTCGAGCCCAGAAGTTTCAGGTTTAGGCCAGATTAAAGTTGCAAGTACTTCGATATCAGCCTAACAAGAGGCCATCGTTACACACGCAATGCATATGGAAGAAAAAGACGAAAACTGCCTTGATGTAACGTCAATTTCGTATCGATGATTATCGCAATACGAGAAACGCAGTGAATGTTTCTCGTAAATAGCGATTACGCAAGCCACGTTACGTTACGAACACTTGTCCTAGACTACAGAGTGAATCTGAGACCTCCCTTCGGCGCACACACACATAACGGCCAAGCCAACGGCGTCGAAAGAACTACCATACAATACACCTCCAACAAAGAATAATCAATCTATTTTCCTAGTACATTTCGAGTGCTGAATAGTTATTGTCGTCGCTTTTTGGGTGTCAATAAACACAAACACCAAAACGTAAGGTACATGCAGCAGGGTCGCACGTGATAAGAATAGCCATGGCCCATTTCTCTATCGCAAGTCGTCCTCCTTCAACATTATCGTACCTCTCAACCTTGAGCTCCCCTCCTATGGAAGCGTCACCTCTTACTCGCCAGCCTCAGCCCGAGGTCTTTACTCCCAAGATCATCCAGCTCTACGATTCTCTCTTCAAGGTAACCCCCCCCTCCCCTCCCCTCCCCTCTCCTCTCCTCTATATCACTGTCCGTCATGAACTAAACACCAGCTGCTAGGTAGATATCCGCAGCCGCCGAACCTCATGCGCCCGCCTCGACTGATCGCCCCTTTGCTCGAATTAGGATGACTACGACGACGAAGAGAAGACGGATGGCTTCTGGACAGAGTTCTTCCTCCTCAGACCCGATCGCGCCGCCCTGAGACGTATCCTTAACGAGTTGAGCCCCAGCCATGTCTTGTCGCTCGATGTGCGGACGCAGGAGCTCTTTGCGAGGGGTATAGCTGCGCTTAAGGGCTCGCATAGCCTTGCGCAGTTGCACGCCCTAGACGTGAGTCGTATACGGCCGCAATGCAGTACGCGGATTGGTCCTAACACCTGATAGACGCTCAGTGTCTTTCTATCATGCCTCCTCTCCAAACGATATCCGCATCCGAGCTCCGATATCATGGTTCTTCTTGCAGGACTCGACCATATCGATGTCGTTTTCACCGACTTTGTCAGCGCTGTGGAGGCTATAATAAGGAATAGCAAAGAGTGTAAGGCTCGACATCTACCCAGAGGTCGCTCAACTAACTCGGAGCAGTGGAAGTTCGATACAAGGCGGTTGAAGTGCTGTTGGCGGTAACAGCTGGAGCGTACCAAACAACACTGTTGACCTACTTAATCCAAAGAGATCTCTTCCCTGCAGTCATGAAGGTACACAACACTCTACAAGACGAAGCGTTCTAGGTTAACAATGCCAGTTCATCCAAGACGCAGAAACGTCAGATCAAGTCCTACAACCCTTCACATTACTAGGCCTCCTAGCAAACTACAACAAATTCGAGTTTCAGAATCCTTACCAGCAAAGATTAAACGACTTTGTCAACGAAGCCGTGATTCAAAAGATTGTAGGCGCAGTTGGAGAAGCGTGTCAGATAGTTCGGTCTCGATACATCACGATCCAGGACGATCTTCCTGAAGGCTGGACCTTCAGTGCTACTCTCAACATGATTGGTCTCGGCGCGATTGCTCCAGGGCCAAAACCTGTGAAGAAGCCTGTGTATGATGTTGAGACTGCTAAAGCTCTCTTCACCAAGCTGTGAGTTACTCAACCTCTTGTGCTACTGCAATGCAAACTGACAGTCTGCTAGACCTGAGGAAGAAGCTGCGGTTCTACTAGCTACTTACGACTTCACCCATGCCAACAAGCTCTTCTGCTTCAACCTAGTGACACAGGCAGCTGAACCAGGCGCTGAGCAACCCATCGCCAGCTATGTCTCTCTCACCTCCTATCTCCTCCAACACGCCTACCTCTCACCCCGCGCCACATACTACGCCCATCTCAACCTCATGGTCTTCCGCCTCCTAATCGAAGATCCCACAATATGCAAGCGTATCTGCAGCGATGAATCCCGTGTCGCAGTGCGTCTCTGTCGGCAACGACAGCCTTACCTTCCCCTCGTCAAAGGCGAGCGAGTCCTGGCCATTTCACTTCTTGACACTATGATTGACGGTGTGAATCATAATCTTCGTCGTCGTCTTGATGTCAGTCTTTACACACTCTGCTTTGGCATCATGCTTCGTATTGTCTCATATCTCTCTCGTACGCGCACACGGCTGGAGTATCACTGGCCTGAGTTCTTCCGATCTTTGCTCTCCATAGTTCGCTTCCTGGCTACATACACAGCCGACCTGAAAGATCTACCACATATCGACACCCTTCTCGACCACGTTGTTAACCTCATCGCCCTATCCCTCTCCGCTGGTGAAGCCTTCCTCCCCTCGCCAGCAGACTACGATGACCTGTTCTACAAGGTCGTCGAGTCCGGTGAGGTTCTCACCAAGTTCAAAGAGAACTACCGTCTGGGTAACCGTAACAGCAACTCCATCGATACACTCATCAACGTTAGTGCGCATTACAACCAGATGCTTTCAGAAGGTGGTGCGAATCGTCGTAAGCCTAGTCTTTTGACGACGCAGGAGGTCACGGAGGTTATTCGCCAGGGTTACGAGACGTTGAGTATTCAGGCGAAGGAGGGGCTGGATTCGTGGGAGAGGTACCGTGAGGCAGATGAGAGGACGTTGCTCAAGAAGGTGGCGAGAGCAGCGGTTGGTGATGTGCGAGTTATGGTTGAGCGGTAGATTGTATAGGTAGTCTAATGTCATCAAAACGCGGTCCAGACTGAACTGTGAGCAGTACATGCACTGCTCTCCTCTGTTCAACTACCCTATTCCTATTGTCCTTGACTGAAAGCTTTTCTGCTAGGCAACATCTCAGAGACAAGCAAATCGTATCTCCATCCTGAGTCTGAATACTCACTGCCCACTTCAACTCAATTCTCAGCACTCCACCGAGTCATGCCAACTCTCATGACTCTTCAAGAACCTCATAGCGTCAACCTCTCCCTCTCTCCAAGCATCTTCCCTATCGACACTTGATTACGAACACGCAACGCACAATCTCATAGAACCCTGATCCTTCAAACGACATTGCGCAGAAGCTCGGCTAGTTCGGCTGGTCCCCACGCAGCGTCGCAGCACTTGATATGTAGTATCTCGAGCTTTGTCCATCTACTGAGCCTCCACCTAACTCACTCACTAGCCATTTCAAGATAGCAGATCGCAGTTGGTTCGTTCGAGTCCATCACGGCCCAATCTCTTGGTTAATGGAATCGAGATTATCTTGCATTGACAGATTGATCATGTGCCGAGGCCTAGTCTAGTCTCTCTGGCAGCTGAATTGAATGAAATATTACGTCTTTTGTGACAGACATAGTTAGTTCTTAGCTGCGACTCTTGTCAAACCGGATTCTCAATTGCTCAAACAGTTAACTCATGTGTCTTGAAACACATCGAGTCACCGTAAAGCCAGACTAATTCCATTGTTAGCACGAACCACAAAGCAATCAAGTCCGCTCGTCCCGCCGCAGGCGAGAGTTGAGAAGTGTCGCACTAAGCCTCTTGACAGGAGACAAGGGTAGCTATGTAACCACGTGGACGGGACAGATGAAGTAGGCCTCACTAATGCAATGCAGTGGACTGGAGGATTTGGTGAAGCTGATACTGATACAGATACAGATACAATTCCTCACCAAAAGATGAGATAGGCTCATCAGAATTGTAGAGAACCACCAACAATGTAACCATGTCTAAAGCTAGATAGATACTTAGTTATAGAGGGGAGAACATGGGCAGTTTCGCGGTGCCGGTACCACGGGGACGCCGTTGATCCCTGGGGACTCTTGGAACCGGTTCCGAGGGGAGGGGAGGGGAGGGGAGGGTGTGCATCTTTTCTCCCTCTCTTCCTTTCGCTTGGTGAATTTGGTTGATTCCGACAACACGGTGACGAGACGAGGCTCCCATGCTTGGCTCGTTGCTTGGTGTCACAGGCTTGACTACCCGGGGATCTCTACTCGATCCATGAGGCTTCTTAGTCTCTCATCTCGTCTGTTGATCGTCGTCATCATCATCGTGACTGAACTTGAAACCACTATCTTTCGCCAATCATCGGTCATATCCTTTGCCGAAGTTCAGTTGCAAATCGTTGGTGGTCTGAACAATTCAAGCAATGTCTCTAACCATCTCAAAGCGGTATTCCGTTTCTCACGCGTTAGTTAGTTAGTTAGAGTCTATGCACGTCCAATGCAACAGAAAGGGCTTATCCGTTAGCACTGCTGCGTTACCATTGCTACCGGTAAAAAGCAAAAGGTCTTTTGATGTTCAGGGTCCTCTTTTGAGCCCAATGAACCCAATCTGTCCCGCATTATAGCACTAAGTGGCCCTATTTGAGCGATCTATCCTACTGTAACCTCAGCGTTCCCAATTCGAGAGCTTCACCAAGTCGATCATCATGTAACAAGCGGGGTGTGGTGTGCGTGGTGTATTCACAATACATACCAGCAGACCAGGCAACACTTATCGTATCCCTCCCCTGTCCGTTATAATATAATCCTCGTCACGACAAGGTAGCATAAATGAATGGGGAAGCGGTCGAGACGGTTGTAGTTGGTGAACCGAAGAAGCTATGCCCAACATGGTACGGCCTCTGGCTGGAATTGGCCCGGATTGAACGGCTAGATTCCCGCCTATTTTGACAGGCCCGCAAAGGCAAAGGCAAAAGAGCTACCGTAGGATTCGAGGATGAGGACAATGACAGGGGCAAGGCTGGCCTCGCTCGGCGCTTTTGAGTTGAACGAGAACCAAGGCGGGGATGGCACAGATCGCCAAACAGCTCTTGTTGGGTGGTTGACATTCGGTCAACCAAGTTTGTTAGAGTTGAAGAGGATCACTCACTCACTCACAGTCGAGAATCAATTCATGTTGCATTTGACATGCTTCAACTGTCAAGCACGTGTCGTTGTTGTTACAACGCTAGAACGCCATTATGTATGTTGAGCGAGTCAGTTGTCGACTCCAATACTCATCTGCCGAGGCATTCATGCTCTCAAGAGTCAATAGACTTGTTGTCTCACTTCACTTCATCTTGTCTCTCATCTCGCCTTACTTTTGGTGCCTCAATTGAGATGCCTCCTCCAAGTAGAGTAGAGAGGTGAGAGGGTAGGGCCGTGTTGCGTCCGGGGTGCGTGCTGCAACGGTCGGGATGAGGCGTTTCTAGCGCCGGCATGTCTCTCTCTTCTGCTGGAATTTGGGAGTCGCACCAATCAATCCAAGGGACGATTGACCCAACGATCCATTATAAAGTAAGCATACGAAGCCAAGGAACGGGGCCTCGAGGCGATTGTGACAGATGACAAATATTTGCACTTTTGGTTGTTGTTATGTGAGATGTGCCTGAAGAGTGAAGACTGTCTCAATCTCATGGCTTAGCTGAAATGACGGACTAGACCTGACTGCAGTTAGCATAGAATGCGAGTCGAGTGTGTGTGATGTGATATGATATGGCTAATCAATAACCGCTGTGCTATACGGAGTACTCTGCAGTGCGATGTGATAGACGTACAGCCTATAGGGCCTCATCACCTTTTGCCTCCCATTTCTGCAGCTTAAATACGGAGTACATACATGATATTCCATCAGTCATGCATATGCCTCATCTCCACACCGGAGAGGCACAATTGCTCTTTGTATGTATGCAATCGAGGCACAACAGAGCACGCACACGTAATGCAACTGACGGAACTTCGTATCGAGTAGATGGGCACATGCACATGTCTCGATCAAGCATTATGCTTATGGCATGACATGGCATGGCATGGCCAGAGTCAACTGAACTGAACTGGTTTGACTCGCCTTCAAGGATGATGCTTCCAGTGTTTGAATCGCACGGCAGCCGATATCTTTCCCCATGTGTCAGATGACGTGATGCTTCTGCTGAAACAAACGAGAGTTGGGATATCCTGGCTGATCATCGAAGAACCCGTCCTGTACTGGACAGTACCCAAGCTGACTCGGAATTCCCACGAGGCTTCTGAGTATCAATAAAAGAAAAAGATCCGAAGTGGGGTGTCTAGCTCTTCTCTGTCTCCAACTGCTGCCAAGCGTTCGATACAACGCAATGTGATGTGATGCAGGGAAATCCTCTCTTGCTTGAGGCCATTCCCACCTTTTCCCATATTCCCCAGTTTATCAAACTCATGGGGAAATGCCACCTCATTTTCTCTTTGATCTGCTTGACTCTGGCCTCTCTGTCGATCCCTCTCCTCCGCCATCAGAGTCACATCATATCATACTATTCTCTCAGTTCAAACTTCACATGCACAGGCACAGACAGGGTGGCATTGAGAATGTGACACCTCCCCTGCATCCACACATCAATGCAGGAACCCGACCTGGCATGCGCCAATGAGCTCAATATTTGCCTGTTCTTATCCAGAGAAAAAAAAACGCGCTTCACGCATAGAGGCGAGGGATTTCTTTCGCATCATGATTCCCACACCGCAAGAGTCCGTCATGCCATGGCAGCAACTGCATCAAGACAAGACTTATAGCGTGCATTGTCCCGCTGCGAGACCGTTGGATGTCTTGACAGTAGAACGGTCCGCGCGTCTCCCTTGCGTGTTTGGTAAAGGTACCCCACGTGGAGACACAACGGTCAGTCGCAAAAAGGAATAAATATGCGTACGGCATGGTATAGCACAGAATCCTTGCACCTTGCTATTTTGCACATGGCCCTGGCTGTCTTACAGTAGCGATGTAGCATTCAAGAGTTACACTGGCCGGTGCGTTCCTCCGTATAACCTTGATCCTGGTGTTGATATCAACAGTCCAGTGAGTGGTGATTGTAAGGGAGTCGGTGGCAGACAAATGGATTGGATGATCATCTGACACCTGCAGATCAATATAGAGTCATCGCCAATCGGTCCTGATGGTAATCGGGGTTGCGATCGTCAGATTGACCGACTCGAAAGCATTCTCTTGCGTATGCCCCGTGACAATAGTCATCGTTATTGCAACCAAGGTACGCTCCTGCTTCTCATAGAATGGTCAGCAATACTCCATACATCGTATGACAGCATTTACATCAATCATACGCTGTGTCGTGCAATATAAGTGTTCCTTGACCGTTCTTCTTTGAGTGCAACACCACGAACCGACAAAGTTCGGACGTTGTATCCAATGCTCCAGGGTAGTTGTTAGTTGAGTGAGCATTGTTCTTGATTGTCAAATTGGAAAACAAATTTCGAGTATCGCTGCGACATCAGAGACCGAAGCTCGGAAGATTTGTCCATGATAGAAATGACTCCGCTGTGAACAGGATCAAGTATATGGTGGAGAGCTTCCAATGCTGTACATTTAGGACTGATCGTGATGATCATCGTCAACGTGACAGCCCCAAGATCAAGCCTCTTACCGAGGTGACGAGGCCCAGTAGAGCGGTTAGACTAAAAATCCAACTCGGGACTTTTTTCACCTGAAAGTTACGGTACGGTATATCATATGAGAGGCTATAGAGCAACATTGTCTGGGGTTAGATCCACTTGGGCGACGAGCATCGGCCATAAAATTGATGCTATTGCCAATCTTGCCCCAAAGTTGCAGTGCGGGGATTGCTTTGAAGACAATTGCTAAGCACAACCAGAGTCGATCATGGTGAGCTTTCAAAAGTCACAGAATATCGGAACATAGCTCGGGTAGTGGCCATCAACGCCCGCTATACTACAGGCATGTGCAGAGGCAGCTTCATAGTCCACTCCAGAATGTTCCTCAAACGTTTCATGAGCCTTCATGACTGGTCAACTAAGTTCACAATACTATCGATTGTATAGTCCAACATCACATTATGAACTGATGTCAGTCTTAAGGTGCCCGAGCCAAACTCGAAGGAGCTTGGCTTTCTGAGTGTAGCTTCCGAACAGCCCATCTCATTTCGGGAAATTCAAGCAGGGAACTTTGAGCACGAGAGCTGCCTCTTTCTTCGCCTTAGCCAACAACCTCCAACGGTCTGGGTAGGGTAGGGTCGATGTATTGCATACAAGATATTCTGGTGTGTGTTGAGGCGGGGCGAATTCCGCTTTCTTCGTACGATACTGTGGTTGTCAGCTCTCAAACGCTGGCCGACTTTTGGCGTCTTTCCGATCAGTCACGCTACTGCCGGAACTCGAAGGTGTCAACTATCCGAGCTGTCGATCACAACAATATGCCGGCCAAGCTCCGTTGGCGACATCGGCAGTTGATCAGACATCACTTTCCTCATCACCTTGAATCTGGCTGGGTACAAGACCCGATCCAATCAAGCTTCTGTTGTATTCGTCCCGCGTACTATGCTCGGGTTGTGGGTGTCTCTGTGATTGCATCGGAAGAGATCCTTGTGTGCTCGGACAACAGATGGTGCTGTTAAAAGCAAAAAGGTTGATCTTGCGATATCACGGACAGAAGTCAATGAAACGCTTGTGCTTTTGAGGCAGCTCATACGGGACGATGAGCCGGCTGGGGGTTTCATGACTATAAACTGGTATCCGTGCGTCGTCAAGTTTTCATCAACATCCAACACTCTTGCCATGCACATATGTAGAAAATCTCATAAGCGTATACATTATCCCAGCAAGTGGATCCATCCTCCACGAGGTGATAGCGTCAGGTCGGGCCATGAAAAACCGGAGTTGTAGAACATCAAGGCGTGGCTAACCGTTTGATCAGCCTCAAATCCTCCGCAAGGTAGACATCGTTTAGTGGCCCTAGGAACTTCTCCCCAGCCGTCCATGTCTTAGAATTAAATGGCACCGGGCGCGGTAATTCCAAAATGTCTCAGAACTGCCAAGAAGACTCTACCGTACCAGGTTGCTGGCCTCTATTCAGCATTAGTGCTCGTGCCCGCTTCCTGATGGTGTGAGTAGATTGTGACAAAAACACCACAACCGAGAAATGCCGTGCTAGCTCCATTGCCAATGCGGGAGTTTTGGATCCGAGTACCAGTGAAGACTTTGTCAACTGGCACGGCCCTCTTCTTCTTTGCTCGGCTCGCAACCCTAAAACCAAGTTGTCCCCATCTTCTTGTGTCGTACTCGAACATCGTCGAGCATCTCGTATCGATCAGATAGGCGCAGCGTGAAAGCCACATCTCTAGCGAGCTGACGAAAGCTATTTTGGTCAACGTCGCAGCCTATTCGCGTGGCATTTTCCCAGTTCGATCTTGGTGACCATCACGACAGGACCCCAAAAGGGCAAACCTGGACATTAGATTGACGATCAAGCGCCACGGGCGGCGCCTCCAGTTTCAGGTACCATCATCAGATCCATCCAATGGGAGTGATTCCTGACTTTAGATGGACAATCCGCATCTCTGGTGTCGCGCTACAGCATAAGCTAGGTTACCGTCGAAGTGGGTAGAAAAGCAAACTCGAAAGATGTTGTTGCTCTTCCTCAATTGCAGTGGTCTCCATTTACCCCCAAACTTTGCAATCCCATCCAAGATCAAAATCAAAGATGGGCCTGTTGGTGGGACATCAATCTGTTCTCATCTTGATACCAACTAGATCTGTGTCGGCGGCCCCGGGCCTTGGCCTCCCGAGCAGCAAATCGTAGCATGGCGTTGGGTCTAGATTTTCAGCTTGAGCCTCTAAATTCAGGCTTCCATCCTCCAAAACCTCTGCTGTCCGTTGCGGTTCAACGTTTCCGAACTAACGTACGTTGATTAGCAGACAAATACCATAAGCGAGCACACACTATTGCTTGCCAAATAAGCTAAAGAGCATGACGTATCATCAGTCTTGTGCAATTGCTTTTTCTGTCTCTTTACCGGAATGGTTTCCCCCTCCCCTCGTGGACTAATCCCCATGTGTATGTAATCTGTAGGTTGTGGGCACCATTTCAAAAGCGGTCCAATCTCTTCGTATGAATGAGAGGCGGCCCGGCGCGGGATGAAATAACCCGTAGCTGTTTGTCGTCTTCAAGTTATCTTGACAAACAGTACAACGTTTTGATTGATGTGTCGATCAGTGTGAAAATGAATGATTAGTGCAAAGCTCCAAACATATTCCTTGTGTTGGGAGATGATTGTGCAGCTAGCTCAATTGGTGAACCGCAACTAGCAAACCTTCGTCTCTTCCACCAAAAATAAATGCAAACACTCAAACCACTAACCACACGGCCCTTCTCGTACCATGATTATTACAGTCGTATAGCAATCGAGGTCCTCGGACTTCGGAGAGCGTGGTTCACTGGCCAAAGTCGAGATCTCGTAGGGGAAAATAAAAAGTCCACTGAGTAATCAGACAATCCGTGTTGCTCAGGTCCGCAAGGCCCGCAAGCAACCCTAGATCGTAGATAGCAAGCAGGGGCGTCTCTCAATGTCGCATTGGGACCCAGAAGTCCTCGATCTACTCCATAATACAGCAGTTCCATGCAGGCGGGTGCTTCTTACTCCAAATGGCATGTCTTTGCTGTTCCGGCGGTCCGGTAACTCAAGAAGCCGTGGGATTCAGACAGAAGGAAATTGGCCCTGGTCGAAAAGTTCCCGTACCAGAAAGCTCCCAACTTGCAGCTTGCATATTCGACTCCAAAAGTGAGACACGGAATATGCATAAAGATGCAGCACAGTGGAGCCCTTTCCCAGAAGCGCAGCAAGGTTACTATGTAGAGGCAAGAACTTTTTGATCAAACTTCGTAGCAGATGTTCATGGCTTGTGTGTCATTTGTACGGCAGCCGTGCTGGGTCTGGAAGAAACGATCGTCCAAACCGCCGGAAGCAAAATGTTCGTTACAATTTGATGTCTCAAAAGAGCTCCATCAACGGGACAGCGCGGAGGCTGTTGACCAAGCATAGGTGATGATTGTCAAGTGGAGACGACGTCGACCAGACGGTATCCTTGTAATACCTTGTGTGGCTTTCTTTGGGAAGCAAACTTCTCTTGACAACCTTCGTTGTTGCACCTGTTACACGTTCAACCAACCTGCCAACAAGCACCCCGGGGCAAACATATGCGAGTTGGTGATATGGATGAAGTTTGCCTCGGCTGGAAGCAGTTGATGATGATAACGTGATCTTGGCCTGCTGCAAGGAGTCTGGAGATGCTGACGTTGGGGTGCAAGGTTGCGAGACATGACCCCCGGTTGTTCAACTTTGTATTTCTAGGTTCAAAGTTGTTGGCCACGTTATGAGAATATGCACTTCGGGTTCGGGAGGAGCAGGTGCTGTGATAGTAGTCGAAGTTCGTATAGATCGAGCTATCGAACTTTGTGACTTGTATATGTTAAAGAGCTAATGGGTTAGAGAGCAGCCATAAAGAAAGCAAGTTGTCGCGGGGTTTCTAAGTTCCCGACAAGCCGTGGGCATTTTCAGTTATTCGACCATAGCAGTTGATCAACTAGTGGCGCACAATTCATAAAGTTCCGATGTGCGATGTGGGCGCCTCATACGAAGATCGTTTTATTCATCATAGTTGATATGAACAACTGTTTGCTATGGTTTCGGCATTGTGCCCAAGTGCCAAATCGCCAATAGTTGAATAGTCACATAGTGTAACCCTTTAAAACGGGTGCCACTGCTTTGAATCAATAGGTCATAACGGCTGTGACTGCGGGGTGTTGCTAATAAAGGATGGATGGTTGATCCATACATACGTAAGGGCGGATTGTATACCATGAGAAGTATATTGAAGGGATGTTGATTGTGTCGTGTGTCCTTTGGGGGCCAACAAGATGTGTAATTCTTTCTTGTGGACGAAGGAAGAGAATGTAGCTCGCAAACCAAGACCATATTGGTAAGGTTACAGTCGGGAACGTCAGTGATTGATTAACGTGGACGGCTGAGGTTAGAGGCAAGGCTGACATTAGATTGTTTGCAGTAGAGTAGCAATAGGGTTCAACGACGCCTGCAAATTAAAGACCTGAGCGAGATTGTATTGGTGGGAACGCGAACGCCTGGTAAATCGTCCATTCATTAGCAATTGATCGCGTCGTTGTTGTAATCTGCAACCCAGCCGGTATAGCAGGGACGGATATGAACAGGGGTGAAGCCGTCGTTGGTACCGGGGAGGCTTCGCGGAAGCAGGGGTCGGGTACCAGGTGTCAGGGATCAAGCAGCCCTCCCCCTGGCCTGGCAGTTCTGGCAGCTAGCTGTAGGTGGTCCCCTGGCAGAATGTTCCAAAGGGGTTTGATGTCACTAGGAGCTCTGTCTAGCGTGAAGGTGAGGGGCCCAAGAGCTTTGAGCTGAAGCGGCAGAGAATGAGGAGGAAACAGAGGCAAAAAAGCAATGAATGGGAACTGAGACCATGCGGTGACCTTGACCTTGACCTTGAAGGTGATGCCAATGATCATCCTTCGGCCCGTCGAACAATGGAGGCTTAGGGGATCAGGGTCGACCTATTGTTGATCTGTGCTGGGTTATTGGCCACGAGAGACAGAGTTTGAGGAGGTGCTGTGCAGCATGTACAATATTGGATGAACCACTGGGCACAGATCGCTGGATGCCATCGCCTTCTGGTAGGGTCCAATGATGGATGAGACTTTGTCGCTAGGTAATAGTTTCCGAGGTGAGCCAAGTCAATATACGAGAACTGAAGCTCTATCGAGGCGACATTGGATGAAAAGTGAGGCTTAGTCAGGAGCCAAATGTCCGGTGCAAGCGCCTCCATAAGGTTCCTGCTCCGTTAACTCAAATGACTGGCAGATTTGGTGACATCTCCAAGAAGGTGCCAACTGGTAGTCATTGCGCTCCTGCTATTTGTCCTGGCCCAAAATGATTCCCAATTTGTCGATATCTACCTACTAACTAACTTAAGGTAATCACCGCCTCGAGTTGGGCACACAATCTGGAGTCTCCCGTCGTCATTGGACCCTGTATTCGGCGATGAAGACTACTGTAGCTTTGAAGAGTTATCGCTCGCTAATGGTGATGATGATGATGGCATCAACTCAGTAGAACATAAACGTCAAACGCCACATCGTGTGATTTTAACGGTTGTCCGTGGGGTTTCGGAGCATCTAGAGCCATTGTTCGAAACGCCAGATCGAAGTTATTATTCTTCGATGGCGCCGCCCTAAACGAACCCGAATCAATTGTCGACCTGTACGCGTGTGCCTCTAAGCAGTATTGAAGTTTATCTTAAGTACTCCGTATCGAGCACAGCCATTGAATTTCCGGTCTTCACTCAAATGAGCAATGCCACTCTCGGAGCAGCTCTATGTTTCCTTGATTCCAAGCGAAAACCCTGTTTCTTTCCAGAAGATGATCAGCGTCTAGTGGATGACGAAAGCATTACAAGAAAACCCTCATTTAAAAAGCTGAGGGCAGATCGCGTTCGAGAGAGGCCAGCTTCGTGAGATGAAAGAACGCAGAGAGCGCTTAAGCTTAGCTCCAGCGTCACCGAACTCCTGGAAACATTCCGCCTCTAGAAGGACAGAAGAAAGGGGCCGCAACGTCTTTCTGCGCCCAGCGTTTACGCCATTGATCAACCACGAGAGCGCCGTCATGCTAACTTTTGCGCCGAGTGGCAGACTAATTTGGAGCCGGCTCTTTAGATGAAGCAATTGGTGCCAGCCTTGGTGGCATCTAGACGCTCGATGGCGTGGAAGCGTGGGCACGGGGTGTAAATGACGATCCAGCAAGACGGGGAAATTCGATTTTTAGGGGAACCGTTATCTGGCCGTTTTGTTTGCTTGTGATGTGACCGAGGTTAATACTGTAAGCTCCTATTGGTTTCACATTGTTTGCCGGTAAGGAATTCAATATTGCTGATCCTGTGGTAGTCTTTACGATCTATTGATTGTCTACTAGCATTGAGGCGACATCGGACACTGGTCACAGCCAGCGGAGGCTGCATGCTGTCAGACGGAAGGATTGTGCGGTTTCGGTCATGTCATCGATGGTAAGCAGGGTCCCAGCTTGTTGCTTGTTTGATCGACTTGGTCAATGCTGTGCGCAAGTTCACGAGGCGGGGAGTCGGTGACAGCAATAGCTTGCGGCTGAGTGGTCTCGTGGTGAGAGACGATATCATGGATGAGAAAAAAAGGGGACTGATGGATGAGCAGGTTCCACAAAATCTTGATCGAACCAGCACGGCAATTGCTTGAGTCTCCATGACGTTCAAGGAATGGCATCGTCCCGGGTGGTTGACTCTCGCCATGCCCTGGACTGTCAGGCGGGAACTCGTGATGAGCAGTCATGGATGGCTTTGGTCATGGCTTTGGCCATGGCCATGGAGCGGCCGGACGGCAGACCGCATCGCATCGATCAATCCGTGGCTCCGTTGTGATGCTGAAGCGAGACGCAGGAGAATGCATTGGTTTGCCCATCTTGCATATCGTCTGCAGGCCCAAGGTCAGGAACGAAGAGGCTAGGGCACGACTAGTAAACGAGGCACCGACGAGTCTCTCTGATTTTTTGTACTGCGGCGCCCTTTGCGCAACCATCTCAGCTGTGAATTACCCCTTGTTGAGAGGGTTTCTAAGCCCGCTTTTGCTATCAGCTACCCGGCACTTCCATCATCAACACCACCTTTCGTATCTTATGACAGCTGACAGTATCTACACATTAAATTGTACATATTAGGAAAAATGATAGGCCTGGTCAAGTCCGGGGTGGTGGCGGCAGAGTTATTGAGCATCGTTCAATAGGCACAAAGTGCATCTTGGTTAATCTACGAATATGTGATGGCTAAAAATACCGATCGTATGTGGCATCCAATCCGATAACTTTGTCGCGCAAAGTGCAAGACGAAGCTAGGAATAGTTCATGTGACGACACTCCCTCCAAGCAGCCCGTTAGATTCAGGCACATAAAGTGTACATTCATCTTTTTCTGACTCGAAAAATGCTCGCTCAAAAAAGGGCCGCTGCGTGATGTGGGCGTTCCAATGTTTCTCCTGCGAGGCCATCCATTTACGAGTATCCTAAAGTTCTGTGCATATATGTATGCATGAGAGAGGAGAGGCGACGAGAGGCGACGTTGTGAGTGGGACTAAAACCGTTGATCTCCCAAGTTTACTGGAAGTTTGGTACCGAGTTTATCGTATTTTTACTTTAAGGGGAATTTTATCGTGTGGTTTTTTGAAACTGCGTTTTCTAGCTGCTTTGGTGCCTTTGGTCGTGCATATGATATGACACCTATATACTTACGTAGACACACACATTTTGAAGTCCAGAGTGCTCTCGTGATTGATTCTCCCTTCTTACTGAGGGATGGTCCAAGACAGAAACCTCAAGCTTAGCGATAATGACTCTGATGGTTTCCGTAGTGCAGCAAAGGGTCGCATTCTCCCACACAACTAAACATCCCGTGTTTCTGTCTGTCCTTTAGAGCTTCACCCAAGTACTGCCGGATACCTGGGTCTTGACATCGGCTCGGAAGCCTTAGCTACGGTACCCAGACAACAGGGGATAAGAGCTTCTTCAGCCGGGAGGCCCCCAAACCCCTGGGACCAGACAGACTCCACTGAACTGCTAAGGTCGGGTTTTGGTGAGGTTAGGTCACCTTGGGTTAGGTCAGGTTAGGTTGAAGAGAAGAAGAGAGAGCCCCGCTGAGACCGGGCACAATCCCTCCCGTGGACACTGCACTGAGCGCCACTCTTTTTTTTCTCTCTCTGACCTTGAGAGCCAGCCTCCCTGGTACCTTTTGGTTGCCCCCTGGTAGTTTCACTGTCGAGAGAAAGCAAGAGGACTTGGGGGCGTGGGGTTATCTTCCCGCGTACCTTGCCCTGGTCAATCACCCTCGCACTCAATCCAACAGTCAAGCTCAATTCAACTGTTGACCATGGGTGGGAGTCCACTCCGACCCGTACGCTATCTCCTCCACCCCCTGGAACTTGGAACTCCCACTTGGGACAGGCCAGGACCCCCTGGACTGGGAGAGAGAGATGGTTCCACATCACTGACGAAAGACGTGGGTGTGTGGTGGCCACCAGGAACTGCAGAGCACAGAGCAAGAGAGAGACAGAGAGAGAGAGAACAAGACTCCCATCAGTCAAAAACGACTACTACCAGGGTCGTCGTCGACTAACTTGAGTTGAGGTGATAATACCACGGCATTCCCCAGACCCCGACGTAGACGGTGTTCTTGTTCCCATCTCTTCCCCTCGACTCGACTCTACTCGACTTTATACCATTTACATTATTCCTCGTACTCAAATCTCCTCTCCATTTCATTGTTTTTGTGTTAAGTGTGTGCGTGGGTTTGGTTTACGGTCTGGCCTGTTTTCACTTTTACGACTTGCTACTACTCTTGGATCACCAACATCAACAACAACAACAGCACTCTACCACAACCAAAATAATTCGTCACCACCTAATCTGATACCTTCCTCGGACCGTTGAGCTCTCGAACGTTGCTGCTTCTCCACCCCTGTCATCCGCAGCATTCCATCCAACGCGAACTCGACGAATGACCTGACTCACATCCAGTCAGCACAACCAGACAACAATATACCGACGACTAATAACGATTAATTGCAATTGGTCAATTTGGATTGGAGTGATCACATCAACCTCATCGCTCTGCGTTGATAAGTAAAGGTAAGCAAGAGGAAGAGCCAAAAAAAGAGAGTCGAAGGCGTCAGTGGCATATTTGTTTGCAATTGTCTACACACTCTATTCAACACAGCACAGCACAGCACAGCACAGCACAGCACAGCACATCACAACATCACAACATCGTTACATATTGTCTTATTTCTCCCCACAACCACGCAGGTACTGTACGTCGGCTGCAATGCACAGACGGGCTTGAAGCATACAGGCTATGCACATGGGCGGATCGTGCCGCAGACAGACATGACAGCACTGGACCAGACTACCTACCTACCTAGTCTATACTGTACATGCAATGCACTATTCAGGCGAGACAAGTCACGAGCTGTTGGGTTGGGTCCAAGAGATGATTGTTGAATGACTTGACATGGGATGATAAGAGCATGGGCAACGCTGCGGAAAATATGGGCACCTCGCGAGAAACCGTTCAAGGTGGACGTTGAATGAGGCGGGGCGGGTGTGCTTGCTTTTTTGGAGCCCGGGGGTTCACAGAGGAACAACGTCTTTTTTTACGCCCTGAAGCCCCCTCTAAAACGTCTTTTGCTAGGTACCTTGCCTGGCCGCTGGAGCTACGCCTTGCAGAAGGTCCCCCCCTGCGATCCTGAGCATTCCATTCCTCGACAAGTTCTCTATGGCCCCCTCCAACCCTCTTGACATCGTCTCCCTTCATTCCATCACATTTCCCACAAACAATCAATTGATTTCGCGACTTCTCGTCCCCAGGTGACTAGCTAACATTTCTCTTCTTTCCCAGCCAACCGAGTTCTCCCTCCTCGATTTCCTGTTGTTGTGGTACAGTTCTATCGAGTTTGATCCCAACATCATCACCACCACTTACACCATCGTCGATATCGAGTTTTTGTTACTTCAGCTTCATCATCAGCCTGCACTCTTCTCTTGGATATTCAGACACGACTGCTTGCTAGAGAGAAAGGGATAGACGAGGACTGAGCAGAACAGAGCAGAACAGAGCAGAACAGAGCAGAACAGAACAGAAAGAGCCGGATCATTTCTTGGTTCGAGTGGTTGTATAAACCCACCGGCCGAACCGTTGGTCCCCCGATGATCTAAACGGCGACATCGATTGTCAGCGGCAATCGCACGCAATGTTTAGCGACCAGCCTATGCGAGCCAGTCTCCAGGTGGCTCCCCTTACCATCGCCAAATCACGAACTGAATCATCTGGAGATGCTTCATCGACCTCGGAAAACGACAACGCTCTCTACTCACAATCACAAATGACACCCCCCGCTACACCAAATGGCTCGCAGGAGGATCTCTCACCTTCACCTCAGTACATCCCTCCCCAAGTCTTCCACAACTTCCTGCGAGCCTTCTATCCTTTCAACCCCAGTTATGTTATGTCCGACTCGAGTGTGACATTACCTCTGAACGAGGGTGATGTGATTCTCGTGCACTCTATTCACACCAATGGATGGGCTGATGGTACATTACTCATCTCGGGTGCTCGAGGATGGCTACCGACCAACTACTGCGAGGCCTACGAGCCTGATGACATGTGCAACCTTCTAAAAGCTCTCTTGAACTTTTGGGATCTGCTTCGAAGCACATCAGTCAATGATAAGGAGATCTTTGGCAACCAGGAGTTCATGAAGGGCATCATTGCTGGTGTTCGATTCCTATTGGTGAGTTATTCTTCGTTTACTTTGACCATTGACTTCTAACCGAACAAAGGAACGAACAAACTGTCTCAACCGAGAGTCTACCCATATTCAAAGGAACGATGCTCTGCGCAAGTGCCGCAAGTCTCTTCTCTCTGAACTATCGTCCTTAGTCAAGACAGCAAAGCGATTACAAGAGGCACAACGTCTCGAAATCGCTCCCGTTGAAGATGTGAATGATATCATCGACGAGATGATTCTTAAAGCTTTTAGAATTGTAACAAAGGGAGTTCGGTTTATGGATGTGCTCGAGGATGACCGAAGGGCACGTGCGCCTTCAGCTGTTACTGTTATGGATACAGTGCTCGAAGAATCATACGTGCCGCCAACACCACCCGCTGATCAGTCTTCCTTTGATGAACAAAGCCAACGCAGCACAAACATAAATGACACGGATTCCCAAGCTGCTGCCAGCGTCGCTGCCTCTGAATCGAGCGAGACGACTCAAACATCAACATCCATCTTCAACAAGCGATTATCGTCACTCAGTGGTCGTACTGGCCCGAGCTCTCACAGGTTGTCTCAGGGAAGCCTTTCGCAAGCCCAAGCTCACCGCCTGTCGGCCACTATTTCGCACCGAGTGTCTCTTGCTGGCCCATCGTCAGTGTCGAGAGCCCATCATCTAGTTACTGAGCGTCTGAACCGCAGCCACGACACGTTCCTGTCTCATCTGGGCTCCTTCATCGGTCGCCTACATCTTCAATCACAGTCGCGCCCCGAGCTCGCATCAGCGATCCGACAGTCTGCGCTTTCAGGTGGAGAATTGCTTGCAGTAATTGACGGCGTCTATGACCACATCAACTCCAGCTCTGAGGCGCTTGCCCGAGCTCGATCCACCATGTTCGCCCGAATCCAAGATCTAGTCTTTTCTGCCCGCGATACCCTTGTCAGCGCTGCCTCTGAAGATGCCGATTTGATTATGCCCCATGACAACACAATGCTCCTCGCATCCGCTACGGGCTGCGTCAGAGCCGCTGGAGATTGCGTTGCCAAGGCAAAATCCGCTATCGAGCGCATTGGCGATTTTGAATTCGAGCTTGAGACTAGCAGCCTCGGAATTGATCTCAGCATCCTCGATATCGATACCGAGGAGCGAGCGAGGACCCCATCTGTTTCAGAGCACAATGACGCTGTCAGTGTTGCCGGCTCAAATCGAACCTCCAACTCATCTAACGGACATGCTCGTCGCCTCACTGTCGTCGCAATTGATAAGCCTCTTCCTGAGGTTCCCCAGGTGACCACACCTACTGATGAACAGACCGTTCACCCTTCACCCACCTCTTCACGACGCTCGTCAGTTGCCGATGACAATGTCTCCAGCGTTGCATCCTCCATCTCTTCTCTTCGACCTTCTCTACCTCCCCTTCCCAAACTTTCTACCACTCTCCTTGCCAACGAGGAATACAGCCCTGTCGATAACAATGATAACGACTTCAACTCCTCTTCTCGGTTCGACAGTATGGTTGCTTCAAGCGCTGGCAGCAGTGCCACCTACCTCAGCCGTGACTCCGAGGTCAGCATTGTTTCACAATCTTCCACTCGAGCTACCACTCCTGAGCAGAATCTTGCCCCTCAGAAGCAGCCTTCGCTGTCGAACTTGAGCAACGGTGGAAGCTCGGAGGATGTTGATGTCGAGTCGAGACTTATGGAAAAGACCTTTGCTCACGAGCTCATGTTCAACAAGGAGGGTCAAGTTACTGGCGGCTCTCTCCCCGCTCTTGTCGAGCGTCTCACAACCCACGAATCTACTCCCGATGCCATGTTTGTCTCTACC
This sequence comes from Fusarium fracticaudum, assembly GCA_003353625.1. Lineage (NCBI taxonomy): Eukaryota > Fungi > Ascomycota > Sordariomycetes > Hypocreales > Nectriaceae > Fusarium > Fusarium fracticaudum. The sequence continues at coordinate 717,899 of PDNT01000009.1, forward strand.
TTCTACCTCACCTTCCGCCTCTTCTGCACACCGGTCCGACTGGCCGAAGCGCTTATTGAGCGATATGACTACGTTAAAGACTCCCCTCATGTGGCTGGACCTGTTCGTTTGAGAGTATACAATGCTTTCAAGGGCTGGCTCGAGTCCCACTGGAGGGATGAGACCGATCGCGATGCTCTTGACCTGATCATGCCCTTTTCTGAACACAAGCTGTCGTCCTCTCTGCCTTCTGCTGGTCGACGTCTGTTTGAGCTTGCTCAGCGTGTCTCTGGCGAAGGCTCTCTGGTGCCCCGACTTGTCTCCTCAATGGGCAAGACCAACACCTCCATTGCTCAATACGTGCCCGCCGACACTCCTTTGCCCATCCCTGCTATCACCAAGGGCCAGCTCAACCTTCTCTCTGCTTTCAAAATGGGTGCCGCCCAGCCTAGCATTCTCGACTTTGACCCCCTCGAGTTGGCTCGTCAATTGACCATCAAGCAAATGAACATCTTCTCTTCTATCCTTCCCGAGGAGCTTCTTGCTTCTCAGTGGATGAAGAATGGCGGCGTTGCCGCTCCCAATGTTAAGGCCATGTCCTCTCTGTCAACCGATCTTTCCAACCTCGTCGCTGAGACTATCCTCCAGCAGCAGGAGGTCAAGAAGCGTGCTCAAGTTATCAAGCAGTGGATCAAGATTGCTCACCAGTGTCTTGAGCTCCACAACTATGACGGTCTTATGGCTATCATCTGCAGTCTCAACAGCAGCACTATCAGTCGCCTCCGAAAGACTTGGGATGCCATCTCCACCAAGCGCAAGGACATGCTCCAGAACCTTCAGGACCTGGTCGAGCCCTCTCAAAACAACAAGGTCTTGCGAACAAGACTCCACGACCATGTTCCTCCCTGCCTGCCCTTCCTCGGCATGTACCTGACCGACTTGACATTTGTCGACATTGGCAACCCTGCCACCAAGCAAATGTGCCTGGGTCCTGAGTCTGAGGAGGATGGCAATGGTGGCATCGCTGTTGTCAACTTTGATAAGCACACTCGCACTGCCAAGATCATTGGAGAGCTCCAGCGATTCCAGATCCCTTACAGACTTACTGAGGTGCCTGATATGCAGGACTGGATGTCCTCTCAGATCAGCCATGTCCGCAGCGATGAGGGCAATGTTCAAGTCACCTACTACCGCAAGAGTCTCCTCCTTGAGCCTCGCGAAACTGCCAGCCGACCTCCAGTTGACTCTTCCGCCACCTCCATCGTTGGTACCGGAGGTGGTCGCCCCGACCTCTTCAGCTGGATCTCCCGCGACCGAGGCACCTCAACACCAACTCCTACCCAGATATAAGACTTTGCTTATCGCATCAGATCACTGCCGGACTGAACAGCAATTTACCTTCACCATTATCACACGCACATATTACCTCACACCAGTAACTACTTCATCTTTGATACCCCCCATTTTTGTTTGAACTTCTTTCAGCAGATGGGAAACATCGTCATGTTCCTTATGACCTCTATATCCATCAGCACAACGGCGTTATTTACATTTGGGTCTGATAATTTATGTTTTACGGGTTTCAACTCGGTTCCCATGGGTGGAACTTGTTCAAGGATCTTATCACGAAGCGCGAGCGCTGGGTCCTTTGAGGTTCGACACTCATATTGGAGCTCGTCGGTCTCCCTCCAAATTTCAGGGTACAGCTCATCCCGCATTCTTCCATTCGACTTTCTCACATTCATTCTCTTCCTGGTTTTTGCATCCCTGTATTATCTCTTCAGGCGAAGATGGGGCAGGGCGGTGGAAAAAGGAAAAATAACCTCTGGGCACGGGTGCATTCGAAAACGGCTTGCAAACGATTCATGGGTTCCTGGGTTGTTTTATTTTTTCTGTTCTTGGGTTTCTCTTTAATGTATTCTCAAACGCCGCCGGCGCAAAAATGAGTGTATTTGATTCTTACTGTATGAAAAAGAGACGGCAAGCCTGTCGTATCATGTTTGTTATTCATCACTGAACTTCTGGGAAAGGAGTCTGGTGAAACAAGGAATGGACAGGCAGGACAGGTGATGGAAAAGAAAGACAAAATGGATGTATTCTGCAATAGAATAGGAAGAACAAGAAGAATTAGGATCTATCGTCCTTGAAACCTGTTTCCCTCTGCAACTGCGATGTAATGTGTCTGCTGAGTTGGGTTGGCTCTACTGTGAGTCTACTACGTGGTCGTGACTTTGGTGAGCATAATGGCAGAGCCACAATCGTATGGAAGAACGCAAATAAGGAGAAAGCCGCCGAGGGCGTATGTATTCCTCTAGATATAAACGTAAATATTTATTAACTCGCTTCATGCAATGTAATACGTCAAGCAATGACCTGATCCATAGGTAGCGTGACCCATCCAACTCCCCAATGCAGATATAATCAACGCCGATAGATCATTAAATTATTAAATATTCTTATATATAGTAATCCCTTTTATTGCTCTCCCTTATCTACGCCTCTGTGAGGGCGATCTTCTTATCTGTGGGTGCGACAATGACATCCTCGATCTTCTCGTCGCTGAACTTAAGATCCTCTTCAACTGAGACGGAGTCCTGGATCTTCATGAAGATTACGGGGGCGGCGATGACGAGGGAAGCACCGAGGCAGGCCCATGTAGCGGCAAAGATGGTGTCGAATGGCTTGCCAAGGCCGTCGAGACGCCAGAAGATGGCTGCACCAGCGGATTGGATACCTTTGTAGAAGCCTGGTTTGACAAGTTAGTGCTCTGGTATGGATGGATACAAGTGAGAAGGATGATTGGGACTTACCAGCAAAGTTGGCTGTCTTACGGCCAGAGTTGGAGAGAGCACCCATGTACCAGTAGATGCAAGTCTGCCAAGCAGCATCGAAGAAGCCGTAGAAGAAGTAGAGGAACATGGGAGCAAGGAACTTGTGAGCACCATCGTCCCAGTCAATCTTGTCATCCTCGTTGGCAGGGTTCATGGCGATCTCACGAGGTCGCTGATCCTTCTGCCAGGCATAGCCACCGCCCCAGATAGCAAAGGTCAGAACAAAGAGGACGACCAGAGAGATCTTTGCACGGACACTGCGACGGACGCTAGAGGCATCAAGAGCGTATCCAACCATAAGGGCGCCAAAGATCTGAGCGAGCCAGTAGAGTAAGTTGTTAAGAGCGCGAGTGCGGACGTTGAACTGAGCGAGGTTCATGTTGACGTTTTGGTAAGTGTAGAAGATGTTGGAGGAGAAGAACATGGGGAAGAGGAGGACAACCCAGGGGGCGTGGGAGAGTGTTTCCCAGAGACCCTTGATTTCGGTGCTCCATGAGGGGTTCTTCATGACGATGACCTTGGTGTTGTCCTCGCGAACGATCTTGTCGGCGTCGCAGATCATGAGGGCAAGAACGGCGCCGATGGCCATGAGAGCAATGAAAGCGGCGTATGTACCGTCGGAGACGGGGCCAGCTTTCTTGTTGATGTTTTGAGCAAGGGGGATCTAAGATATGTTAGTGACTACAAATTTCAAACCAAGGTCCAAGAGATACCCACAAGAGAACCAATGACAGCACCCATGTTGAAGATGACCCAGAACCAAGAGATGTATCGTCCCTTGCTCTGCTCAGGAGGATAAGACATCATGATAGATCCCTGAGCAGCCCACAAGAGACCAGCGCAGAGACCCAAGAGAGCACCAGCAAAGACGACAAAGGGCATGTTCTGAGTGTGCGAGTAGCACAAGAAGGAAGCAGCATAGACACAATATCCCAAACCTCCGATGGACAGAGTCAGACGAAGTCCAAGTCTGTTTGCGAAAGTACCAGCGAAGAAACCAATGACAGCAAAGGTGCTGTAGAGAGCCGTGTTGGCGTGGTCCTGGGCTTCATTGGAGACTTGGCCGCCACCTCCGAGACCAGTCAGGGCGTTGAACATGCCAGGGCATAGGAAGCAGACGATGGAGACCATGAGGAGTTGGACCTTGGGCGAAGCGTACCAGAGGTCAACTCCAGCGATGCGGACGGTCTTGTACATCCATCCTTTGGGGCGGAAGCCTGGTGTATCTGAGTCTGCGGAGTCTGAAGCCGCTTGGGCGATGGTGGATTCCTTTTCGTGAGTAGACATGTTTGTTGTGTGTTGATGGTGTTGAGATGAGGGTCAATGCCCTGTATAAGACAATCGATATGCTTGTCTAGACAATTGAAGACCAGAAGATGAATGAATGAGATGAGATCCAAGAAAAGAAGCCCAGATAAGTCCCGGATGTAGCAGAATTAAAGTAGTCGCGAGAAGACAGGCACGCGACGTATACTCACTCACTCTATCGTGATCGTGTGCCCCAAAAATAAACTAGACCCGACCCCTGCCCGTCCTTGATAGTTACAATTGGGGAAATGTGTGTATCACGAGAAGGCGAAGAGAGGAGAGAGAGGAAAAGAAGGAGAATGGATGGATTGTCAGGGGTCTCGTCAAGTGGTGAGAGTGGATGGGATGGATGGTGGAAGATGGGGAATTGTGAGGGTGGTGCGGGTTAGTTACAGGGGTGTTAATGGGGAGATGCAACAATGGATGGAGGGTGTCGATCCGCTTACAGTGGGCGAGGTGGCGTATTTTTCCATTTCCATTATTATCAACGTATCGGCCGAGGCCGACAATAACAGTCTCTATCTTACAGACATGCAATGCAATGCAATGCAATGCTTTGTGAACATATCGTCAGGTATTACAAAGACAGAAGATATTGATATCAAGAGTTGAGGCTCTGCAAAAAGGTCCATTCCGTTACCCTTGATGGAGCGAGTGCTAGGTTAGTTGACTGCTTTCAATCGCCAAGTCTTGAGACTCGTATCATCTCAACCACCACAGAAACTACATTCAGAAATGTCACATCAAACTCACTCCCAAAACGTCCACGGTATTCCCCAGATTCACAATATCAAAAGCCATCGTCTCCATGGGGTAGCATTTCTCAAACATGAGAGGCTATCCAGCTGCAGTGGCGTACCCTAACGGTAACGTTCGTGGATGTCACAGATGCCCCATTCATTGGTAACGTTCTACCCAAACTTTAGAACAATTGTGGATTCGATTCGATCGCCAGGCTGAGATGAGAGTGGCTGGTTGATTTGGGCTACTGAGATCATCATCTGTAAGTTGAACTTGGTGATATCTTTCTTGGCGATAGTAACATTTCCATTTGTTTCACTGTAGATTTCATGGTTGCTTTTCTGATGCCATTTCAAGACAAGACAAGCCAAGCCGTTGGGCATGTTTAGTGGTCTCCAAACCCCAGATCAATTTAGGGTCTGTCTTCCAGGGGAAAGGCCCGACTGTGAAGCTCCGTGATTGGCCAAACAACACCAAATCTCCAGACTTTACAGCCCGTAACCAGTTGAACGGTTCACCAATTGTGTCTCCAAGATATACATAGAAATACCAATACGAAGATGCATGCCTCATTACGAAAATTGCCATCTTGCCCTGTTGTTTTTAGAAATACGTCACTGGCACCCGGCAATGCAATGCAATCAATGCCTTGTCCTTCTCGTAACATCCGCCGATACTCACTCATCACGATAACCCAGCTCTGACCATGAGGTGAGAGAGGTCCAATTAATTTATATCCGCATGTAACGTTCCGCCCAGACTGCGGATACCACGATATCTCATGTCCAGCGGTTCCACGGCCTGCCTGATTTGACACTCGTGGATTTACATACATAGACTACGTTTCACTTCAGCCGCATTTGTTGGGGTCCCTGTGTTCCTTCTGAGCAGGTAAACCGAGATAAAGCGATCCACTGATTGATTACCTGGTTACAGTGAGTTGGGGTTGGAGATATCGGAATGGAGTCTTGGCCTTGCAGCATCGTGATAGCGATAGTAACTACTAATGTAACTGATATGCATGTTACGTTGTTGAGATAAACAACTGTCATTGATCTGGTTGCAACTCTGTTTAGCGAGCCTGCATATAACAATCGCTTCTGATGCATGGCATGGGTCATGATTGACGATCCGTGTCCTCGGTACTGTGACTTGTTGCAATTAGTTGGTATCCATGGTACTCCGTACTTACTTTGGTGTAGTGCTATTGCATGGGTTTGGGTATAAATGTTCCCGTCCCCCATTTTGTGTTCCTGTGCAGTATGGAAGGGGAGCTAATTATTGGATAGGATTGTTTTGACATGCAAGGTACTGCTCTGACAATGGCAGCTAAATAAAGTGTGCATGATGTTGTCATTTGGTGACATCCATCATTACCAGCTTATGAATCTGGTGTAATCTAATGGAGAACCAATTAATTAAGCCACAGTTTATGCCCATTGTCCGTAAATCTAATCAGAGAACTACATAAATGTCCTAGGATATTTATTCTGGATCATTTGACTGGTTGTCAGAATTACAAACCTTGATGGCCTGTCTTTTCGTCTTGAGGATCAACATTAAGACCATCATATTTGAGCTTCACGTAATACTACACATAAGCTCTCATAACTCATTTGAGACCGAACAAACTTACATTACCAATTATTAAATAAGTAAAAAGACTATTATGATATCTTTCCAATGCCATTATTTGTCATGGTTGCCATGGTCCTCTTTGTTGAATGAATCTGGCCATCAACATCACGTGAGCCTGACAAATTCTCACGCTGTGATTCGCTCGGACAAGATCGGGGAGCCATTCTGACGTACCAGCGGTCTCCGGCAACAAACGCCTTTTAGCACCGAGGAGCCGGGCTTTGAAATCATAAGCCTCCACTATCCATCCACTAAATCCTTTGCCTCTCTTGATACCAATCTTCACCCTCAACATCACCACCACATGCGCCCACAATGTTTGCCTCAAGATCGATAACGAGAATAGCCCTGCGACGAGGATGCCCTCTGAGGCAATTCTCAACCTCGAGACCTCTCGCTATGTCCTACCACTCATACACTCTACCAACACATACCTCGACGCCTCCGAGAAACGACGATGTTCCTGAAACTTCAATAACACAACCTGATCCTCTTCCTAAAGTCCACGAGACACGACCTCCTCCGCAGCAACCTCAGCATCCTCAACCACCTAAGAAACAAGAACCCGCACCAACACAAAATGCTACTCCCGCCACATCGGCATCAGCTCCGAAGCTCAGCGAAACAGAAGCTCAGAAACCAAAGGCGGCTAGACCACGATCTAAGCTACGACCGCGCAAGGCCGCTATGAAGTTGACACCCTCTGCAGTGGAGCAATTGCGAGAATTGCTGGATCAGCCGGAACCGAAGCTCATCAAGGTCGGAGTACGGAACCGAGGATGCAGTGGCTTGGCGTATCATCTTGAATATGTTGATAAGCCTGGTGCTTTTGACGAGACGGTTGAGCAGGATGGCGTCAAGGTGTTGATCGATAGCAAGGCGCTGTTTAGCATCATTGGAAGTGAGATGGATTATGTTGAGGACAAGCTAAACCAGCGATTTGTGTTCAAGAACCCGAACATCAGTAAGTTGCCGCAATAGTCATAGATCGTCATAATACTAACAGACCTCTCAGAGGAGGAATGCGGCTGCGGAGAGTCCTTCATGGTCTAGAATGAAAGCCACCGTCCGTCCGGTGGTCGCATCGGTACATACGAAAACAAAACATCACTCACGAGAAACGTCATTCATGCTTGAATGACAGGGATGTGTATGAATCATCCCGTCGTCTCAGTACAGGAGACACGAGAGTCCGGAGATGATCAAAGTCCAGCGAGAAACAGCATGCATAGAAGCATTTGCGAGTCGCGCCTTGTAAAAACCAGAAAAACAGGAGCCGTCGGGAGCAGGCATGGTAACCCCGTAACTAGGATCGGCATAATCATTGGCGTTGGGTTAGATTGGAGACATCACCTCCCTCTGTTTGAGAACAACATTATACATACATTCATACATATACCAGCGTGCCGCTTTTTGGTACAGAAATGAGGAGACATGGAATAATGAGATGGTCACAACTAAGGGAAACTTTTGTAGATCGAAACGACGAACTTGTGTAAATCATATCATGGGTCACATACTGAAGTCCACTGCTGTCTCTGTCAAGCTCTCGGGAAAGGTTATTCAGTAGGCAAAGACTTGCGATACGTGAGACGAAGTAGCTCGCGAAGGACCAGCCAATTAAGACTGAGAAGAAGTTAGAGGCATAATGCTGAATAAACAATAAAATAGATCTTGTTGTTCTCAATTGAATTAGATGCTCTGTTCCAGCTGGGATATAGAGTAGAAGCCATTAAGACGATGAGTCGGCAAAGACAGCTTAGTGTATAGTCTGACGTTGTTTTGCTTGCTTGCATCAATCACATCGTCAAGATGGCCGAGTGGTCTAAGGCGCTGCATTCAAGACGTTGTCTTATCCGGTTAACTGGGTTCTGCAGTATCGAAAGATTCTTGGGTTCGAATCCCAATCTTGACAATCTTCTTTTTGACATTTCGTGAACATGACTTCTTTTTGCTGTTCTATATGGAGGGATAAGTTAGATGGTGCCATATAATCAAACGAAGGGCTCCGTATCCATGACTGTCTTTTACTATGAGCTGTGTATGGAGCTTGTGTAAGTCGAGGGACAAAACATATCCTGAAGGTTAATGTGCCTACGCCGACAAAGGGATTCTATTTTCCCGGAAGTATTCGCTATTACAATTTTATGGCATGTTACAGATATCTAAACCCTTTATGTGTACAGCATTTACCAGTATGGCTGGCTGCCTATTGATGCGCGTCACATGACTTCGCGATATGTGTTGCTCTAGATGTTGGCGTCGACCACGCCCTTTGACGTGACGCATCTTTAATGACCGTGATTTAAACTGTGACTCTTTGATTTTGCCCTTTCACTTCATATCAACACTGCAAGCCATCACATAGGCAATACCTATAACTTGGAATTACCCTTACATATAATTCAACGCACTTCACTTATTGTACCATATCTACATACTAGAGAAAGCTATGGCAGCCCTCTCCAAAAGCAAGCGACCTCTTGAAGAGCCCCAAGAAGACCGCAAAGTCAAAGTCACAAAGACCAAGAAACAATCATCACCTACTGCACCAACCTCGCCCGCTGACTTTACCACAATCATGGCTTCTCAATTAGCTCTCATCGAAGCATCCAGCCGCACACCGTTCGAGAAGAGTGTATGGACACTTCTCTGCCAGATCCCACGGGGTAGCTTCTCCACATACGGCATCATGGCTGCTCATTTAAAGTCGTCACCAAGAGCTGTAGGCAACGCGCTGCGACGGAATCCATTCGCACCAGAAGTACCATGTCACCGCGTTGTGGCTACTGGAGGTGCGTTGGGTGGGTTCAAGGGGAAGTGGCCTAAAGATGGTGAGGGAATCACTCTTGATGAGAAGAGGAAGCTTTTGAGAGGCGAAGGAGTGAGATGGGATGATAAGGGGAAGGTTATAGGGACGCCGTTTAGTGGATTTACGTGAAATCGTCTCTGACGAGACATTAACTCTACAGTGTTTCGTATACCTACAATAGTTAGAACATCATGAAGTTGAAGGCCTTGGTATCCTATCACTGGACGTCTTTCTCCAAGTGGGGGAAATACGGTCAACGACGTACGTGCCTATTGTAGCCGAAACCCGGAGACGTTTTAGTATCCAACGGCAACGTTTTTTATTCGTGCTTCACCTTGGACTCACCCGAGACGGATTTATATGGCCGATTTTTCACAGCTCGGTAGTCTTGTGCCGCGCTGGAACAGGTTTGGCGGTTAGTAAAAAAGTGGGATTTGCTACAGCCCTGAGACTGAGAGGACGGTAGATGATGGATCTTGGTCACCGTGACGAGCCCGCGGGAACAGATGTTGGTTGCCATGTCATTTGCTTGGAGAAGCGATATATTCTGTAACTAGCATGGCCGAGGACGTTGAGGTCAACTCTGTTGCAAAGTCAATTATATAGACAGATTCAGCTATAGAGAGACGAAACGGGTAACAAAGGCATTATCATCAACAATTAACTATTAAATCATTATCAAATCGGTGAATGTCATTTTCTGTACTAACTTTGTCTCGTTCTGCTCCTGTCTCCAAGTTAGCCCGACAAATCCCGTGCCCAAAATAGTGGATCAAACCACAGAGCACAAGCCTAGGTTAGTGGTCTGTCTGAGCCTCCTGATTGATTGAGCGCCGTAGCTTCGTGGATTTGGTTTTCCTCGTCATCCGAAAACCTCTTTTTCTACTGTTACCTACCTCCTTGTGACGATCTAAACCGCCCTCTCCCCTTCTCTTTATCCCCCCAAAAGTCCCTCTCTTTCTCGACCATATCCCCAATCTCCTCTCTTCCTTTATCCGTCACAATGTTCAAGCTCGGCCGTAGTCGTGCTGTGGCTTCGGCCCTCAACGCCTCAAAGGTATGTCCCAGTTATGTTATCGCCCGCTAGACAAAAGCTTGGTGATACGCTTGATATATACAAACATTTGCTAACTTTCTTGTTTAATAGCTCCAGTTTGCTGCCCCTGCCGCTCGATTCCCCGGCGTTCAACAACGACGAGCTCTGAGCATTCACGAGTACCTCTCTGCCGACCTCCTCCGACAGGTAAGGTTTTATCTACTCAATGTCCCCCCCCTTGACGATCGTCGATACTACGAACTACAAACTACGGGACTCACCTCAGAAAAACCACGGCTGCTAACCACCAACAGTACGGCATTGGTGTCCCCAAGGGTTCCGTCGCAAAGTCCGCCAAGGAGGCCAAGGAGATCGCTGAGAAGATTGGCAACGATGATATGGTTATCAAGGCCCAGGTCCTTGCCGGTGGCCGAGGAAAGGGTACCTTCGACAACGGCCTGAAGGGCGGTGTCCGTGTCATCTACTCTCCCCACGAGGCCGAGATGTTCGCCGAGCAGATGATCGGCCACAACCTCATCACCAAGCAGACGGGCGCTGGCGGCCGTCTGTGCAACGCCGTCTACATTTGCGAGCGCAAGTTTGCTCGCCGTGAGTTCTACCTCGCCATCCTCATGGACCGTCAGAACCAGTGCCCCGTCATCGTCTCCTCTTCCCAGGGCGGTATGGACATTGAGACCGTCGCCAAGGAGACCCCCGATGCCATCCACACCAACTACATCGACATCAACGTTGGTGTCACCGACGAGGTTGCCCGCGACATTGCCACTAAGCTTGGCTTCAGCGAGCAGTGCATCGAGGAGGCCAAGGACACCATCCAGAAGCTCTACAAGATCTTCACCGAGAAGGACTCTACCCAGATTGAGATCAACCCCCTCTCCGAGACCTCCGACCACAAGGTTCTCTGCATGGACGCCAAGTTCGGTTTCGACGACAACGCCGAGTTCCGACAGAAGGACGTCTTTGAGTGGCGCGACACCACCCAGGAGGACCCCGATGAGGTCCGCGCTGCTGAGTCCAACCTCAACTTCATCAAGCTTGACGGTGATATCGGCTGCCTTGTCAACGGTGCTGGTCTTGCCATGGCTACCATGGATATCATCAAGCTGAACGGAGGTCAGCCCGCTAACTTCCTCGACGTTGGTGGTGGTGCCACTCCCGCTGCTATCCGAGAGGCTTTCGAGCTCATCACCAGCGATGCTAAGGTCACCGCTATCTTTGTCAACATTTTCGGTGGTATTGTCCGATGTGACGCTATCGCCACTGGTCTCATCAAGACCGTCGAGAGCATGAACCTCCGAATCCCCATCATTGCCCGTCTCCAGGGTACCAACGTTGAGCAGGCTCACCAGCTCATCAACGACTCCGGTCTTAAGATCTTCTCCATTGATGACCTACAAACCGCCGCCGAGAAGGCTGTCCAGCTGTCCAAGGTCGTCAAGATGGGTAAGTTGCCTTGACCCCTATAGTGTCTGTTCTGATTGCTAACACTCGAATAGCCCGTGACATCGATGTCGGTGTCGAGTTCACCCTCGGTATCTAAACAGCTCCACTTGAAAATGCTGTTAGACGAGCAGTGGTGGAGGATATGATATAATAACAAGATGTGAGACTTGAGCTCCAGGAAGCTGCGGTTCCAACCAAAACCGAGAGTAGATGAAACAAACAAACACTCATGAACAAGAGTGGGACACATGGGTGGATATTCCTGTTTTTTTTAATTTAGCATGCATCGGTCGGTCTTTGGAGCTCGCTGCTCGTAAAGACACATGGTTTCGATGCTCTCGAATGTGTCCGATTGGTTCGATAGAAGGACGGATGATTCAAAGGATGGACGGGCGATATGGTCTCCAACAAGATGATTTTTCGCGTATCCACGCCCTGCAACTGTTGTATTCCTGATGCCGTGATTCGTGATTTGGCGTGGCGTGTGAGATCAAGGGTGACGAGTCGTCAAATCTCGTGAGATGACGAGTAGTCAGTGAGACTCTCAAGAATCATACTCGCACTGCCTTTGACCCCAAGCATGATAGAAGAAGATTGTTCCACGTAGCCAACTTTGGCTTACTTGGAGCCAGTGATGGGTTCTTGAGTGATGAGAACAGCTGAGGGGTCGGAAGAGTCATTCTCAACAAAGATAGGCCTATTGAGTAAACGGAACAAGTCACAGATGGGCCGTTAGACTAATTATGTATAAGAAGACGATTCGATGTTTCGGTCCAGACTCGGCTAATAAATCTCTCGGATGTAAGGGTCCAATTTCATGCATCGTCTGAGAGCCGCATTCTTAGCTCATAATGGGATGATTTCAACTTGTTGACAAAGTGTATTAATAATGGATCAAAGTGTTAGATGATAGATAGTAGGATGAGTATTGAGATGGCTTATGCCGGTAAAAGAAAGAAGAAGAACGAAGAAGAAGCTATTCGGGAATAACTATAGCTTAGATCATCGACATGCAGTTGAAAGCCACCCATCATGGGCAAGGCTTGGCGATCTCTCGTCTCGCCGCACACCATCACAACCTAAAGTCAGCCTCAACTTTCCCACGACTCCTTGTCCATATCGTAACTTTTCTCTTTCCTCGCCTCCCATCTTCACAGCTTTTATCACATCATATATGTATGATATACCCCCTTAGCACAGATATTCATGAGTCACGAAATGAAATCTCTGAACAAGATTTTGCCAGCTTATCCTCGGTTATTCCCCTTGCCAGCGACCCACGTCTCAATGATGAAAATCTCCTGACGTAGATAAGACATCGGATCGAGCCGCAAAGGGGCAACAGCTTCTAACCAATGGGTTCTCGTTCCGTTGAGGTTCGAGGCGGGAATTGCGTCGGTTTCATTTCCAGATCCACTGCGGAAGAGCCGCATGCAAGCAAGTTTTATACATAGAGGCCCAGGGAGGAGGTGTGAGGTAGGATTTGCGAATGCCGACCCAAGACCGACGCGGGAGGAGAATCTGAGATGGAATCTGTAGATGATGGTGAGTCTCGTGATGTTGGGGATTATAGGGATGAGGCTGATGGTGAGCTATGATGGAATATAGGGTGATTTGGAGAAGTAGGGGATTTGGGGATGATCGACTGTGTTGTTTTCGTAAGTGAGGTTAAAGGCGTGTAAGTCAACTGTTACTGGTGGTATAGATCAGTCTAGCATATCTAAATGAGCCGAGACTACACCCAGGCCATTGCCATTAGACTATAGTAACTTAGTTGTTACAAACAGTAAGACAAAGTCTTCAGCCAATGACCTATATGCTATGGTACCTTTGCAGTCCTGTCTCGCAGTGAGCTCACTCAATCATCCGTCAACCTCACGTGCCAACGCCTCCAAACCACTTCCTCCTCAACACGCAACACCCAAACTTGACAAGCCGTTGAACCCAATGCAACTGCACGTCGAAATAAGGCCACAACTTTAATCAGTTGCCGCGCTTATCCCCCGTCTAGCACGTGTCCCCCTCTCCCCAGGCCGACGATTGGGGGGGAAAACGCGGGGAAATGGAGATTTACTTGTCGTGAGGGGAACAGAAAAACCGCGCCATAATCCATCCCATGTAAGAAAGGGTCTTGGCTCTGGGGAAATTCGGTCAAGAGAGAGATTCGTAGGAGGAGCTATAAAACGTCTAAGAAAACGTGGTAAAAAGTGAAGGTATCGCGATTTGATATGTAGATTTGCGAACCCACTCTTTTTCCGGACGTCTCTCGGTATCTGGCTGAGAAGAGGAGGCTGCCCCATTTTGTTGCCGTGCATGGGTCAGGTCAGGGATGGTCTTGGTCTTGGATGGCTTCGAGATTTTTGATGGATGAGAAAGAATACTTTTGCAAAGGAGAAGCTCGGGTTGGTTTGTTGGTCCCACATGCTATAGATGTGAAGAAACATAAATACCCAAGTCATCCTCTTCGTTCTTTCGTGCAACTGTAGTTTATTCTTGTCTTCTTTGATCTTAGCAAGCGACTTACATACAACTTGACTTTACACTTGAGATATCTTCAGTCTCAACAAGTCTTACATCTATCCTACTACTCTTACTACTCAACACTACTTCAGCCACAACAACTATATCAACCTCGCTCATACTCAAGATGCCTTCCTCAGTCAAGAGTTGGTTCGCTCGTCACTGTGCACCTCCACCGCCAATGACAAACAACCCTCTATGCCCATGCACAACCTGCTTCAACGGCGGCTCACACTCCAACAACTCAGCATCGTTCTCCATCGCCTCATCAACACCAGCATCAACCGTCGACTCAGACAACGCATCACTCAGCAGCGGTACAACCTACGCTGCATCATCATACATCGAGACCCCCACCAAACAATAAGACCGAACACACACATATACACACCCTGGTCTGACGAATTACTATCGGAACGAATAGCGAGTTTTATCTTATGGAGTTCTTGATCTATACCATTACTTGCGATTGGCGTTTGCTCGGAAACGAAACAACAAGGGATGTCATTGTCACATCAGAAACATGACGGGGATTTGATTGGGCTTGGGATTTGACGGGGCCGATGTGGGCTCATCCGATGGGTGGAGTGCTGATTCGGATCGGCTCCGAGGCGGAGTTTACGTATTATTATGTTGTAGATAAGGGTACCTACCTGATAGTACTGAATAGAGTACAGATGCTGGCCTTTCATTGATGTATCGTCGGAATGTGAATGTATCATCAGGGTCGGACCCGATCATCCCCTGTTCTCTTCATGAAAGTAACCGTATGATTCGAGTAGAAACAGCTAGGATCTGTTTGACCAGGAGCAGTACAGCAACTCCCTTGCCATTCAAGACATTGGCCAAGAGTAGAGTGATCTGGAAGATCCTGCAGGTACTCGACAGATCTCGGGCCTTCTGGCACCCACAAAAGAAAAGCATGGAATTGGGGTGCAAATGTTAGTATTCGAGATTCTCACCCACTCACTCATGGCAATGATGTACCAAAGAACCAGACAAGCCTAGCACGTTTTTGGCTCAAGATGAGATGTAAGATAATCTCTGGCTTGGTTACCTCATCACTTGAATCACTGTTTAGGGGTTCATCGGGGGCAGCTCTTTTGTTGTCTACATAACTTGTCACTGTCACCTACTGTATTCATTATCTGATGACTACATCAAAGAAACTCGCTTCGCACTTTCACCTTAACCCACTCATACTTGAATGCAGTTTCTTCTTCAGAAAAGCCGTTCTCTGGACTCTCCGGATGACGGGCCGATATGCAAAAGACCGGCGCCGTGAATTACTAGCTCCCGGTCGATCGGCCCCACCCACTCCGTGTCAAAAAGCTCCGGACTTGGAGATGTGAACGTAGACCTCCGATTAAGCTTCCAACAGCAGTGGCCCACGAGGGTGATGCTACTTAATCGATTGAGTGATGCACCCATGAAAACAAGAGGGTTCTCTGTTCGCTTTGATAACAAACTTGGGCTGATTGTAGTCTTGAAGTCGCCCAAATGAAGTGAACAGTCTATTTACAAGAGACACACGGCTTGGATACTCACTAAACAACGTCTACGGTAACATCTTGCAATGATGAAATGATAACATCATATCTCTCCCTCTATATCTAAACACTTTTAGAAAAATAAGCAGGATAAGTCACTACGTTGCAATGCTGCAAGCTTCCGGGCATATTTTCGCATTACTAACACCAAAGCTTTGACGTCACCTCATCATCCCACTCAATCATCCCATCTTCATACCAGCCAAGTTAACTTTGGAAAGCACCACCAACAACTCGCATACCTAAATATTTCCACGCTTGTATAACCCCCGCAACCCTTGGAGATCATGCCGCATACGAAAGTCGACCCCGCCATCGTTGAAGCCCTGGGGCTGGACCCCGCCAACTCGGCTATCAACGCTCATGGTGGATCGGGCTTTGTTTCTACGTTCAAGATAACGTCTGAGAAGGATGGGAAGCCTTTGAATTACTTTGTCAAGACTGGTACAGGGAAGGAAGCTGAGGTTATGTTTAGGGGTCAGTATCCGTTTCATACACAGCCGTCTAATATCATGATCTAACAGAGCTCAGGTGAACATGCCTCCCTTAATGCCATAGCAGACTCAGTTCCCAACTTCTGTCCCAGATCTCATGCCCACGGAGCACTCACAGGACGCCCAGGGCAATACTTCCTCGCCACTGACTTTCTCGATCTGGGGTCATCAGCACCTGGTGGTTCAGGCAAGACTCTCGCTTCGAAGGTTGCGCAGCTACATACAACACCAGCTCTCATTCCAGAAGGCTATGACAAGCCAATGTTTGGGTTCACGGTCCCTACTTGCTGCGGTTCTACAGAGCAAGATAACTCATGGCGAGAGTCGTGGGCTGACTTTTACGCTAATAACCGTCTGAGACATATCGCGCGTCAGGCAATTCGCAACAATGGTGCTGATCCAGAACTTGAAGAAGTTGTTCAGACAGTTGCTAGCAAGGTAGTTCCACGGCTGATTGGAGGCGATGTTGTGAAGAACATCAAACCTGTCGTTGTCCATGGCGATCTATGGAGTGGGAATCATTCCAAGGGGCAAATCGCTGGTCAAGGCGGATGCGAAGAAGTTGTTTATGATCCCTCAGCTGTATGCGGCCACTCTGAGTTTGAACTCGGCATCATGAACATGTTTGGAGGCTTCACCAATCACTTCTGGAAGGAGTACCATGAACTGGTACCAAAGGCAGAGCCAGTAGCTGAGTGGTCCGACAGAGTGAAGCTATACGAATTGTAAGACCACGTTTTCCCTCAAACTCAACGATACTGACATCGCCTCAGATACCACCACCTCAACCACTATGCCATGTTCGGCGGTGGCTACCGAGGAGGCGCCATGTCCATCATGAGGAAACTCATCAGCAAGTACGCATAGCAGATAGAAGTTCAAGATACTGTATTTCATGATTCAAATGCAGAAATGCCTCAACGCCTCGTGTTGCCCGCTGTATACACCCAAGTCTAAGTATAGTAGAACGTCTCGAAATGTAAAATGCTCTGTCCAAAATGTCTCGCTTGCTCCTCGTCTATGCTGCCAGCATGGCTGGTTGCTTCGCTCTCTCGGCTTGTGCCTCGACTTCTTGATTCTTCTGTACTTCTGGTAGATTTGCCACGGGGACCGAGGGTAGTTTGGCTGGACCTGTGAGTTCGGCTTCGAGAGCTTCCAGTTCGTCTTCCACCTCTTGCTCGTCTTGGTTCGAGATACGACCTCCAAGCATATCGCTGACTTCCTAGAAGTTTGTGAGTATATTTCGACCTGTGAAACAATATCACCATAGTCACATACTTGTTGATATGCAATAGCCTCCGCCGTCTCGCCCATCAACTTCTCCACATTCTCAATCCCACCCATCTCGGCATGAATCTCCTTAAGCACCTTGGTTCCCTGCTGCAGCCCAAACACCACGTCCTTCTGTATAAGCGCAAACTCGACATCGTTCGTCAATTTTTCCAGCTGAGCTAATTGCGCATCTGTCTTGGCTAGTAGCGACTCTTGATATTTCTTGCGCCGCAGGGCTAGCAGAGCTCGCTTCTTGTCGCCCTTGGCCAGCATCTGCTTTGCGATATCGGTCTCTTTATCCGTGAGGACTGTTATGCGCCGTTGGTATTGGTGAAGTCTATCGCGCTGATTCTTCATGTCCAGGATGGCCCTGAGGATAGTTAGTATCGAAGGCGGTCACGAGCGCAATCGCGGGGAGTGGGAGGGACGGACTTATCCTGGGCTGTGACTTTGCTTGCGTTTCCGCCCATGATGAGGATCGTGAGAATGGGTTTAGTGGTGTATGAGCTTATCGAGAGGTTGTTAGGAGAAGTTGTGTGGCTGTTCAAGTCGAGGCTGAGAGCTTGAGGTTTCTGGTTTCGCTTTAATGATAGCGAGCGATTGTCACGAGGGAGACCATCGTCATCGGCGCCGATTCTGGGGTCCAAGGTCTGTCTTATCGATAAGCCAGGCCCTACAAGTTGACATAATTCCTTGAGCAGATTTTTCAGTAAAGATTATAAGACTTTAGTAAAGCTTTTATTAAAACATAAGAGGTTCATAACAGATTTTTTAAGTTTAGATCTGAACAATGAACTTTATTTACCAACCAAACAGTAGGACCACGTCAATTGTACAGTATCAACAGGTATCTGGACTGGTCACGTTAGTAGCTTAGACATAACTCCATGTAAGGCATATAATACAACATCGACGAAGAACGTTAACAGCCATGATATGAATAAACGAATCGAATTGATATACAAGTATTAAATTATCCTTCCCCGTACTTGGTGGGTAAATCAATTTCAATTTCAATCTCAATCTCAAACGCACATATTTGTCTCTGAAGCAGTGGCTTGTCCTGTTTATTTTGTCACCACTTCAAGCCTATTAACTTTTTTTCATGTTTAGTCTTCACAAATTTCGAGCCTCCCATCAACATCAAAGCCGATCGTCGGTGACGCGGCATAGTCCCCAACGATAATGACTCTAGGAGCCAAAAGGCCTCGCCTCAACCTGAGGCAGGGCCTCGATCGCGATGTATACATGGTCATGAAGAAGCTTGAGGATGCGAATGACGGCAAGCCCTTCAAGACCACCACAGCCGTCTATGACGCTATCAAGAGGTCAAATTCCAGCCTCAGCCGACAAAAGAAGCGCCCTCTTGAAGACTCGATCGACCGCGTACTTCAATTCCGTAAAGAAGAGCTCGGCGATTCAAGCGACTCTGAAGCTGAACTCGAAGAACCACCCAAGCCCGACGACGACCGTTTTCTTCTCAACAGACAAATGACGAAGCACTGGCACCAGAACACGACAAATGCTACTGCTGCAGAAACGGCGACTCCACCTTTGAGCGAAGCACCTCGTGCGATCAAGAAGCGGCGAGTGCAGGAAGATGGCGAAGAGCGAGCGAAGGATGGAGCAATCACGCCCAAGGGTGCCATGACGGATACAGATGCTGCGCCTACGGAAAAGCAAGACAAAGCACCTCTGAAGAAAACACAAAAGACGAGTCGCCACAAGGTCGAGCATCCTTCAGGTCCGGTCGAGCTTGGAGGCGTGAAAGAAGCGCAGGAAGATCTTATCGATCAAGTAGAGTGCCTTCTCAAATGTCCAGGATTATACGCTGTCAACGGCTGGCGATCGTTGCCTGGTCTTGTCCTCTCGGGCCCTCCCGGTATTGGCAAGAAGTCATTGATCCGATCAACAGCCGCGAAACTCGACGTGCCAATTGTCTACCTCACCGGATGCTTTGAGGACCTAGAGCGTGTGGAGAGAAGCCTCAACGATGCGATCGAGGAAGCCATGCGAGTCGCCCCGTGCATCATCCTCATCGAGAACCTCGACTGGTTTATGCCTAAGCCTGGAGGCAGTGGCCATAGCGAAGGTCATCGTCGCAACGTTTTACAGTTCATACGACAGATGCAGCGCATCGCAGCTGAGCAAGACAAGGAGAGACAAGTTTTAGCCCTGGCGACAACATCGCGAATCACAGATGTCGACCCTGCAGTCCTCCAAACTAGCCTTTTAGAACGTACGCTCCAGATGAGGATACCAGATCTCGGGGCTCGCCAGGATATCTTCAAGCTCATCACCAGAGACACGAGTCTGGCAGAGGATGTCGATTTTGCAGAGCTTGCTAAGATTACTCATGGTTTCGTCGGCGCTGACATTATCAACGTCGCGACGCTCGCCCAGCGGAAGCCGGAGAAACGCATGAAGCTCATGGATCAATATCGTCACCGCTTCCTCAACACATCAACCCAGCCACAACCAGATCTAGATCTCATGGAACTTGCCGACCAACAATCGCCTAGCCCTTTTGATGAATATCCTAGTTTACCTCTTACCCAAGAAGACTTCAAAACGGCTATCAAAGACTTCACCCCTTCCCTACGAAAAGAGGGCTTCACCGTCATCCCCAACGTCTCCTGGGAGCAGGTCGGCGCTCTCCAGGCTGCTCGCGACCAGCTCAATATGTCAGTCATCGGACCTATCAAGGACCCCGAGCTCTACCGTCGTGCTGGCCTTGCTCGCCCAGCAGGTTGCCTTCTTTGGGGCCCTCCCGGCTGCGGCAAAACCCTCGTCGCCCAAGCTGTCGCCAATGAAGCACAGGCCAGCTTCATCCTTATCAACGGGCCTGAACTTCTCAATAAGTACGTCGGTGAATCAGAGCGCGCAGTGCGTGAGCTATTCAACCGGGCGCGCTCATCAACACCCTGCATCCTCTTCTTCGATGAAATGGATTCCCTCGTCCCAAAGCGAGACAGTGCAACAACTGACGCAGGCACCCGTGTTGTCAATGCACTGCTCACGGAGCTCGATGGTGTTCAAGACCGCACAGGCGTGTATGTCATTGGCACAACTAATCGACCAGATATGATCGATCCGGCCATGCTTCGACCCGGCCGTCTCAATGTGCGCCTCTTCATCGACCTACCTACCCCCGACGAGAGGGTCGATATCCTCCGAGCCATCTATCGTACAAACCACCCCGACGCAACAGCCGAGGAATTCGATCGCCTCGAGCCTATTGCTCGAGACCCTCGCTGCACCGACTTTAGCGGTGCTGATCTAGGCGGGTTACATGTCAAGGCTGCCGAAAGTGCCCTTCGACGATGCCTTCAGGGGGCCAAACCTGAAGCTGAGATCGATGGTGTGGACTGGGAGCGCGCCCTCTCCACTACCTATAGAAGTGTGCAAAACCCTGAGACTTACCGAAAACTTGAGGTAAAGTTAGGGAAATCTTAGATGACTTTTATGATGATTTTAGAGTATATTCCTTAATTTAGATAATATCATCTAAGATATGACTTGCGTTGTCCCTAAACTTATAAACATAGTTCAAAGCGATACTAAAACCAGACTGAAGAAACTCGTGATATTTTCTCTCACCTCAATGTCTCATCACGTCACAGCGAACCCAAATACAAGCCACGGTGGCTCAAAATTTCTCCAACACCTGTCAATGAGACCTCACCTCATTTTCATGTCAGGGGTAAAAAAGCAAAATCTCCAAAAAATCAAAGACGAGGAAGCACACCGCCCGCCGATCGCCGCAGGTCCCGCATACGCCGCCGGAGCAACGGAGGCGCACGGAAATAGCTCGGCAATCACAAAGTCATGATGAAAAAACTTGGAGTGGGATCGAAAAATGATAAAATATGCTCATGAAAAAGAACCGGTTTGCGCGGATGACCCTCTTTACGGGGCACTCGGGTATCGGGGCAATGGACATGTAATCGGATTTGACGGCATCGAGATTGGTTCGTGGCATCGTATCATGGTAAAAATGACGTTCACAATTGATTCCAAATGCATAATTATGAGACACGAATGAAGTAAACAAGAGGTGAGAGCAGAAAAATAATAAGTTAATATCTCTATCGTAACAAAATCGGGCTATGATGCGGACACGTTTAATTTTGGTCTCATGTCATTCCTGTTTTCCGCCTCAAACCAACGCCAGGCTTTCTTCTTTGTTGAAAAAGACGATTGTGTTGTATCGGAACGGAAGTCGCATAAAGAGGAGAGATGGGAATAGGATACGAAGCACGTGGCATGTCTTAACAAGTGCTGTGTAGAGTCTATAGTACAAACGCCCCCTGGCGGTCCCCATCTATCGAAAGTCGTAACATTACACGCGATCTAAAGTCGCTTATTTGGTAGAGTCCTTGAGGTAGCTGTAGAAGAGATGTTAGTGACTGTTGTGATGCAGTGGGGGGATGAGAGCATGGCAGTTTGGAATCATATGGTATCACTGTAACCCTCGAGAGAACAGGGGAGCCAATGTCCAGAGCCAACTGCAGCTCAGCAAAGTGAAAAACTTACGCAATGAGGTCGTTGCGGTCCTTGGCCTTCTTCAAGCCACCGAAGGCCATCTTGGTACCGGGGATGTACTTCTTGGGGTTCTCGAGGTACTCGAAGAGAGTGTCGTCGTTCCACTCAATGCCCTTGCCCTTGTTGGCATCGGTGTAGGCGTAGCCCTCGACGGAACCAGTCTTGCGGCCCCAGAGGCCGTGCAGGGCAGGGCCGATCTTGTTGCCGCCGTCCTTCTCAACGGTGTGGCACTGAGCACATCGGGTCTTGAAGAGGTTGGCACCCTTCTTGATATCGCCTGCACATTGTGAATTAGTGAATGAGTCCTCGGTTGAGAGTGAGTCTTGGTCTTTGGTGAAGCTGTGTAGACAAGGTTTCGTGAGTCTGATGAGAGGACGAAAGAAGAGTCGCTTTAGTGGTTTAGAGGCGTGGCACGAGTTGTTGGTGAGTCTGGGTGAACACTTCGTGGTCATGGGAAAACCGGTTCTGGGTAAATGACGCAGGCAACAGGGTCAGCGGGCCAACCTCAGCTGGTGACCCAAGCATGACTCTCTGCCATTGTGCGAGGCCCAAATTCCCTCGAGACTCGAATTGAAAGTCGTGATATCCTCTGCGAAAAGCGTCTCCCCTTTCGTTGTCCTCAATTGCATCTCTCGAAGCCTTGCGCTACAACCGGCGCAAACCAAAGCAAGCTGTGAGAATAGACTTACCGCCAGCCATTGTGAATGTGGTTTGTGATTAAGGAGTTAAAAGGTGGTAGTAAATTCAACGAGAGGCGTTAGCCAAAGACGAGAGCAACAAGTCGATTGAGAGTCAAGAGTGTGGATGTGGGAAAAAAGAAGAGAGGAAGAGGAGAGAGGGAGGAAGAAAAAGATCCGAAGCAAGAAAATAAAACTTTATGACAGCATGACACGACTGGCCTAGGACCACGCCGAATCGCTCAATTCTCTTAGAGCGCCACAGGTGGCTGAGGCCAGACAACCAATCACAGCGCAAGTGTAAGTAAGCCGACATTCTTCCCCCTGTCGACCGTGAATGTGGCTCCGGGTAAAGTCGGGACATAACATCCAAAAGCGGGTCCTCCATCGGCGATGGCTTTTTTTCCGGAGTCGGGCTAGTCATGTCATCCTCAGGCTCTTTCATCATGAAAGAAAAAAAAAATTAAATTCCTCAGTCCCTGGAATCTTGTGACCTTTGACAAGACCTGAGGCACTAACCCCGTAGCAGCCTAGGGTCAATCGGCTCAAAGAAACGGAGTGGGACCTCCGTCCCGGACCTCGTTTGTTTCTCAACGGCTCCGGAAAAAAGATTCTTCTTGTTTGGGTTGACGTGAGGGCATCACGAAACCACCACAACAAACAAAGCTCCGAGGCCAAGAGGTGGAACAGCAAAGGCACACACTGTTCTACTTCGCCACATATACCAGCAATGGCATCTCGCGCCATCATCCCCCGCTTTCTTCTCCCTCTTCAGGGTCCTCTGTGGCGTGGTATCAGCATCCCACTCTCACAGAACAGCATCCGAATTCGTTTCGCCTCTTCATCCTCAAAGGGAAAACCTATTGTTCTCGAGAAGCCCGCTCGCTTCAATCCCCCTTCTCATGGCTCTCGCCTCAAGAAGAACCATCTGCCTAAGCATTATGGCCCTGAGCTCACCGCTTCCGAGGTCGCTGCTCAGAATAAGAAGCACTATCCCGGTATGATGGCTCCCGAGGGGACATGGGAGCACTTTTTCTGGCACAGCAGGCTTTTGCATACTTTCATCACCATGGTATGTCTACTATACAGCTTCAGCTGTTCAATTGCCCGCTGCATACTGACTCTCATTAGGGAACTCTTTTCGCCCTTGGTGTTTTCACCTTCTTCATGAACTACGCCTACAACTCTCCATACAAGGAGCTCGTTCCTCCCATCTCAGATCTCTGGACGCATCCTCTTCACTTCTTCGTCGCCTGGAAGAACGTTATCGTCTTGCACGAGAAGGACAAGGCCGAGAAAGCCAGAGACCACCGAACGAACCATCTCGACGATGTAGCCAAGCGCCGACTTTTCATGAAGATGCACGGAATCGAGACCAAGGACCCTGTGACTGTTGTTTTTGGCAAGGGTGAGGAGGATCCCAAGCCCGAGCAAGCTGCTGTGGAAGACGAGCCAGTGCAAAAGACCGAGGTGCAAGACAAGGTTGAAGAGCCCAAGAAGAAGTGGTTTGGTGTCTTCTGAGATGCCTATGTAAAAACAAAGATGCAAGAATCTGCATGTATGATATAGCCATAGCATAACGATCTCCATGCCCAGGGATCATACGTTGTACGATTACATGAAATCCAGCCTCATGAGGCTTTGTACCTTTCTATCTATCACACCCATGTGCAACTAATACGTAGTCTCATGTGAGCTCGACACCCTCCATGCCCTCCAATACCTCATCCGCAACTCCGCCCTTTTCCAGTACAGCCTGTATTATACTGTCCATTACTCCAAACTTTGTTCCGCCCAAAGGTGCCTTCCACACGCCCTCAGCTGTCTGGGCCTCTCCTTTTTGTGCAGTTCCATTCGTCGTATGTGGCACCCCGGGCGGTGTGAGCCTTGATGGCGGGTCAATGGTTCGGATAGACAACAACTTGAGCTCCCGGCTCTTCTTGTCAACCTCCATGTCGCCCTCAGTTGTGACTCGACGGACCTCCGCCACAGATACGGCCAGCGCTGTCTCCGCGACAGCCAATTCCTCCTTTGCAGGGTCGAAGATGATGTTGTCGCCAATCGCAACCACGAGAAGCGTGATAGATGGTCGTGAACCTGCAGCATCGGCACCATCGCGAGGGTACAAGAATGTCGACGCCTCCCAATCGTCGTCAAACATAGGATCCTCGTCGCCTTCAGACTTGAGACGGGGTAAACGAGTGGCCAGAAGAGCGAGATGTGTGGTAAGTGAGAGTAGTGGGAGAGGGTATGATAGCGGGGGGGATATTAGTAGAACCTGTATCATTTTAGCATTGCGTTTGTTTCCTTGTGTTATGAGCACATACGTCGAGATATAGTCGCCAGTGAAACCGTCGGTTGATTCTCAATTTCTTGGCAAACTCATTATCTGCCAACAGCGCCTCTCTCAGCATTTCTGCCAGGAATATTGTCGAGGCTTCATCATCTCTCTGTCCTGGGATCTCAACCGCCAATTCGAGCCAGTCACCCCTTGTTCGATCTTCTTCGTCCTGCTGCTGCTCTTCGCTTCCTCCAGTCTTCTCAATCTCAGCCTTGACTCCTACAATGGCCTCAGTGCCATCAGCGAAATGAACGCGCGCGCTGCCATTTGTGCCAGGCAGAACGCCCGTCTCTGCTGTCAAGGGACGGAATTGTGTCGGCGCGCGCCCATCGGGGCGGATCGGAGGATGTAACGAGAGTGACTGATGAAGATACGCAAGTTCGGCTGGCGAGAAGAGATTTATCTGGGACGCCATGACGATGATGGTACAGAAAAGTTCCCACTAGACAAGACTGTAACACGAAGCGCTGAAAGAAGTATCAAATTTATCGCACTTGGCCGCTTGAAAGGGAGATGCGACGCGAAACAGTAATGACGCTGGTTTTGGTGTTGAAAGAAAAGGTTGGTCCTTCACCTAGGTGAGTGATAAGATAAGGCAAGACAAAAAGTGTGGTGGGCTGGCTTAGGTGAGGTTGGAGATGGCGGGGTGGAAGCTTTGGAAGCATAGCTCCGCCGCCAATCAGGTGTGTCGGTCTAACTACCTGCTTGCCTACATCGTATAGCTTCAGTATTTATCAAAACATCAAGGCATATATTCATTCTTCAGATTTTTTTTAAATAACATAAATCTCTTCATTAAAACATTCTTTCGTTAGACGTGGCAAATATGTTGAGCGGTGAAATGTGTCGAGTTTGGAGCCGATCCCCAAGATTTGGCCCACAAGATGTGAACAGAACTCGTTTCTTGACGCTTATTGTTCCCATGGGCGTCCCAGTTGTGAAGTCATCGCCTAGGATCTCCGGGAAAAGTCCAGGCAAACATGGTCCATCAAATCAGGGCCAATTGCTGCGATGAGCTCAGCAATACCAGCTCTCATTCCCGGGTATTCCTCCACCCTCTGTTCAGCCCAGGTGACGAGATCAGAGGTTTCGTATAATGGAGCTCTCGGGGAGATCTTCAAAGCGATATGATCCATATCCCACTCAGCAACCGTGGATATCGGAGGTATGCCCGGCATCCCAGTGGAAAACAACCAGTTGTTGTCATCTTCATCGGATGCTGCAGATTTGGAACCTTTGTCTTCCGCTTTGTCACCCTCGTTTTTATCCTTGGCGGGCGACACAGAACTTTGGTCGATCTCGCGAGAGGCCTGCTCCTTTTCAAGCGAAAGGCTCACGTACGGCTTTTTGTCGAGGAGATCCAACACAGTTCGATCCAGGCGGTCCCATGTCAATGAGACAGGGTCAAGAATATACTGAGGTGAGTAGTCAATCTTGTACCACATCTTGGGGCAACTGTGTATATAATAGCCTGGGTACCACCAGCTATAGCCCTCCTCGATGGATAAGGCGATCTCATACAGTGCACCAAGCTTCCCTGGCGCATGCTGGTGAATGCTTTCATGGTAAAGAAAGTATACCGAGCTTACACACTCGGGCAAGAGGTCAAGCACCCCAATGGCAACTAGCTTACCATCTAGCCTGTAACATTGGTGATACGAGCCCAGGCGACGTTTACGCCCATCGGATGTCACCAATTTTTCTCTCCTCAAAGGTGAGTCACAAAGGAAGCGTCTAAATCCGCTCTTGGTAATTTCATCCGGAGACTCCTTATGAACTACCGCCTGGTAGTTCTGGTAAACAGCAAACTTCTCGTCCGTATAATCGTCATGCTCTAGGGTCACGACGAGCTTATGGGCAGCCTCAGGAGGGTTCTTCAGGTTAGCCTCTTCAGCCTCATGAATTCGTTCGACGAGATCAAAATGGTTATCCCGTTTCTTGGCCTGATCACGCGATTTGGGATACAGGCGAGCCGCTTCCCTCATGTAAGCCTCTCCCATGACATACTTATTGAAACGGTTGACGGTCTGCCGTTGATCTCTGGATGGCTTGAACTGGCTAGAATCGAGACGAATAGTATAGTGTGGGCAACATGACCGACGCTGATCGGGCCGGTACATGAGAGTGCCTGAACGTCTCCAGTATCTATCAAGGAGACTTTGATAGAACGCAGCACCCAAAGAAGTTGCCACTGCGTGGTAAGCGTAGCCTATAACCCCACGTACTAGTTAGCCTGACGTTCAAGAGACCGTGACTCAAGTTCTCATATGAAGTGATCAATTTGAACTCCAGAACGACCATCGATGACACGGCCGTGGTATCACGGGTGTCTCGTGACGTAAGGGTATGCGAGTCTTGAGGTGGTCAACAGGTACTGGAGGTGCAGGGGCTCAATTCACGTTTTGACTGACTCTTGTCACGTTTCCCACAGTAACCGCATCTTGACGATTTGAAGTATCCTAGGCATCAGTCAGCATTCGGTGAAGGGAAAGGTATGAACGGCAATTGTGTGGGGGTGGTTTCTTCTGAGATGTCAACGAATGGAGAGTATGCGTGGGGGAGTAGAAAGCGAAGTCATGTAAAGCGGAAGTGGAAAATGACCAAATGATACTTGACATCTGATATAGCATAATACATGAACCCTGAAGCTGCCCTGCTACGCCTTATCATATGACGATAAAATGTCATCGTTTGTGATTGGGACCTTTATTGGTGCTTTGGGTAAAGCACCAACGGTAATCTGAACTAGGAAACATTTGAGGCCAGGAAGGCCTTGCCAATCTTGAATTCAAAGGAACGGTTCTGAGACACAACTTGGTGAATACAGCAAAGAAACAAGCCAATTACGCATGCCTGAAGAGGCAGACATAGGTTTGTTGAAGTCGGGATACACACCCACACTTGTGAGCAGACGTAAGCTAGCTAGGAGTGCTAATGAATTGATAGTGGCATTGATCCTTGACGCACGACCACCAAGATTGCGGAACCGTTGAACATGAGACTGCGATCAACTGTCTGTCATTGACCAAAGTGGAAGCCGTCTGCAGGCTAAATTGGGATTGATATTGACGTGGATGTGGACGCCCTCGGGCTCCATATAACTCATTGCGAAGGAAGGGAATGGTCAAGTGAAATGGAAATGAATATGGAACGAACTTGTCCCGGACGGGGAAAACGGGGGCGCCACGGGGACCGGCCGCGACGGAGCTTAAGCGCAGGCGCCGGCAACCAACGACAGGCCGGCATTAGACCACGGGGCTGATCGGTTGGAGAAGAACGTGGGAATAAGCACTCACCAATTGGGGTCATATATTCGTACTGCAACAACGCATCTTCATGGATGACGATGTGCATGCCGCTGGGTTCCATTGTGGACCTTGAACCTGCACTGCACAACTGGAGTCGTGTTCCTCAAGGGGCTGTTGGTAATAGGTGAGGTGCTCTGATGATGTCTTGCCGGAGACGGAAGGACGACGGTGGTGCACGGCGGATGAGGGGCACCGAACCTTTCTCAAGTACGGGCCACAACGAGGAGTTTAAATCACCCACGAGGCGCGAGTAATGTTATCCGAGACGGGCAAGTCGTTGCGTGAGTTACGGTAGGTACTAAATTACCACACGTAGGTACCGTAGGTCCCTCGAGCGGGAGGAAGACGGAGAGAGGGGCAGACTCCCGGGCCTTGGGGATGAAGAATGGAGAATGGAGGGGGCGTGTGAGTTTGTTGAGGAAGGTTCAGCGAGTGACGAAAGCTGCGATCGCGTGCCTGCTGATTCCCCCTCTCAATGCGTGAGCGTGGGATGTTGTGTCTGCGGTTGGTAAATAGTCGATTCGATTAACCCAGTTGGTTGACTATTTGGGGTGCACACAAACGATGATGACGAGACGAGACGCTGGCTGCGGATGATACCCAGGGATTGGCGCTGAGAGTGAGGGATGTGATCGTGTGCGCGCATGTGCAACAGAGTTGACCAAAATCGAGCTGTTTCGATCTAACTTTAGGCGACCAAGCTAGTGTAGTCCAACAGGGGTTCAAAGACACAGAAACTGAACTGACGGGTGTGTATTGCAACACCTGTAGACCAGACCTGTAGTTGTGCAACGGTTTCGAAAGCGGCAGCCGGTAGAATGTTGACTCCACGGCAAAGTTCCGATATCGTTTAGAAGCTACGGATACTCTGGGTTCCAGTTGGTAAGGTGCCCCATATAGGTTTGACCGAGAGAATGCCAAGGGAGTAAACTGAAAAATACGTTAATACGTGGGAGATGTTGGGTTTTATGGGAAGATGGGAAAGACAGCCAAAGGTTGAAGATGGATGATCAATGAGATCAACCATTGCTCAGCTCCGCCAAGGTAGGCAAGCTCCAAGCAAGGCAACAACAACCTGCAGCTTCAATTGTAATGGCGGGGTACTAAAATATTCTGGCCCCCCGATAGGTAGTCACCTAAGGTAGGGCTACAATTCTTTAGGCATCCAACTCTCTACCGATACCTTTTATAATTCATGAAAGGAGCATTTATTAGCTACAGTGCTATTAGCGATATCGAAATTCACATGCAATCTTCATATGCAATCAGAGATCCAAGGTTGCGGTAATCTGTTGTATGAGATGTATGTAGGAACACTATGCTTAAAGCCAATCTCATTGCTAAATCCGACTGCAAATATTCAAGTTTGCTCTCCAAAACAGCACAGATTACAACACAAGATATCCCAGGCCCGTCTCGTATCCAGTAGGAAGACTTCCGACCTCTCCAGCATTTCCTCAACATCTACGGAACCAGATTCGATACAAGGCTGAGTCTGTGTCACCAACCTTCTCACATATCTGTCATCTCATCTCATCCCTGATTAATAAATAAAAAAAGTACCTGCTCTTCAGAGCATCAACAACGAGATAGGATTGGAGGAATCGATTGCCCTGGCTTTTGGTGGCCAATCCCTCAACGTTGATGACTAGCCTCTCTACGGAGTACAGGTACAGTTCATTCTATTATTCCTTGCATGCTGCAGCCAAAAAGTCGCTGTGCGACGAATGAGGTGACACGAAAAGAAAGAAACCTACAGGTCCTACTAGCCTCAAACCGACGGTCCCAGGCGAATCGAGCAACGATACGGCATTAGTGTGTTGCATCTTGCTGCTGTATTTGCTCCATTGCTCTGCAGATTTTTTGACAGTTTTTGGACTCGCCTCGAGACAATCACGGAACCAATGTTTTTTTATCACCCGACTTGCGGGCCTTTTCTCGGTCTCGTCTCCGGGAACTGGTTGTGGAAGACTCCATGTCCAAGGAGGCTTGCCGAGCTAGAGACGCTACGAGCTTTTTTGCCAGACCGGCATAGAGAGGCAAAAGCTTGCTTGCATGTCGACTAAGGTAGCGGTAGGTAGGTATTGTTGAGAGGGAACGGAGTCCGGCGTTAAAATAGACGAGCTAGATATGCATTGTAACATTCAAGTTGGCAGAGGCTTAATCGACATGACGTCTGTTTATATCTCGAGCTGCAGCAAGAGTTGTGTGATTGAACTGATGTTGAAGAATATCAGATTCTCTCTTCCAATGATCGTCATCGTCGAGGGTGCCTTGTATACGCATTTCGGCCACTAGGACTCCAACAGTGAAGATCAAGGGCTCTCGCCTCGCTTTCACGATACCTACTATGTGCTCCATCCGTGGGATGGACCCAATGCTTGCTCAGTTGCTGCTCTGCTTGTACAAGCGCATTCTACCCCTCCCCCTCACATCCCCTCTCGTGCTACTACTGGTGCTAGTTACTGCTTCTTCTTCATGCATCGTACGTCAGGGTTAATGTGGTACAGCGTAGGAGCTGTCCGTGGACGACGATGGACCTATCATTGTTAACATGTGAATTGAGAAGAGGTCAAGTAGAAGTCTTTGCGATCCTGAAGCTGCAGCCCCGTCCCTCCATGGTTGCCAATGGCATGGATGACCCCACGCTGCGAAAGTAGACCTGCGTCCGCGTGCTGATATGCCGACTCGAGACCGATTTCAATAGCAACCTAACCTAGCATTTACATACGAAACTGGTGGGTGTGTACCCAAGCAGTGTGTCGTTTCTGAGGCTCGTTCCTGTACCACAAATGTTGATTGTTACATTGGAGGAGTTGCGATGATGCTCCATTGGCTGTCATCTACTGGACGTACGTTGAAACTAATCGGCCTCGTTTTCCTTCACAATAAATAAACCACCCTGCATCTCACCGGTCAAAGCTGTTAAATTTCTATTAACTTCCAAGATTTCTCAGATACTGCTGCACATGCCATTCAGGGATGCTGTAAAGAACTTTTTGATAACTAGTGGCACCACAAAGCACACGTTCTGCCATGGCCATGATTAATAAGAAGCGCATCGGTGTTGTACTGTATGATCATATTTCCCCATCTCATGCCCTGGACTTCTATTTGCGGGACAAGATGGGGCACTGGTTAATAGCCTGTGTATTTTTTGGCTTCACCGGATCTAATATAGAAGTATCTGCTGCTGAATTTGTAATCTCTTACCGGTATGAGGGTCGAGATCTTCCCAAGTAACTGCCATATTCAATTTATCTGCATCTCGGTTCATTTGTACTCTCATGGTTCTGTGAGACCGAGACTTTCCAGCACAAGCAGATTAGGGGCGTAGCATTACCATAACAATCAAATTATAGGAGTAAAGAGGACAAACATCTCCCCACGACATATTTCCCATTCCGTCAGGCATACGCAGTAACCTCCCACGCCCATTACCTCTCTGAGAACTGTGCCATCGGTTAACCCTGCATTATTATTACAGCCCGAGTTCTCAGCTCAGACGAAGCTTTTAGACTCGTGCCCATACACCATCAGCATATCAAGATGGGCTCGAATATAAAAGCAACAGACCCTGTCGTTGTCAGAGTTTGGTCCCATTTGTTAATTGGATGGCACAAGACATGAGGTGGTTTTAAGATTACCTACACGGAGACTCATCTCACCTCTGTTTCTTCCATTGCATTGCCTGTTGACAATTTCACCCCTTCCTTACTTTGGCCTGACAAGTGAAGAGTTACTCTCAACCTACAGCCTGCTGAATGCGGGGCTATATCCAAGACACGGCCTCTTCTTAATGGCCTGGAATCCTTCGAATATCGCTTGATATTCTGTCTGTCACGCTGCCAAATCATCCCAAAGAGTGCCTACCCTGCACAGCTCAGCTTCACCTAGCAAATCTTTATCCAGGTGCCTATCTAATAAATCCGAGCGGCTGGCTACTATGGTCGTATGAAATAACACTTCCTTACAATTAATTTCATAGTTCGACACCTTGACAATACCTCTGTCACTGATCGATCTCATCTTCTAGATTCGTAAGCTTTTGGTTCTTTGCCTTCGGTTTGCTACAAAGGCGTTGGCGTGAGACTCCTCAACTCGAACCAAGCCTCTTCATCATATCAATATCAGTCAGCCAACACAAGTGACTTTGGTAAACGCCGCGGCAACTCATGCAGGGGAGCCTCTCACGTTCATGACTTCCATTATTATCCCCATTTCTAATCAAAGTTTGCCTCGCATCGGTTGACCCAGCGAAAGCAGCCCTCAGTTCCACACTCCACGCTTCAGCGACTCACTGTTACAGGGTGCCACCGCCCACCATCCATTCACCTACCTAGGTACCGTTTGGCCGGGCAAGTCTAGGCCTAAAGCCCACTGCAAGCACTACATCACATACTGTACATACAGTCCAGTACCTCTGACCTGACACGCTACGCATACTCCATCCCTAGGCAGGTACCTAGGTAGCCCAGGCGAGGATCCAGCTTTTCCTCTCCGCGTCCAGTCCCTGTCTAGCCTAGGTACTTGAAGAAGGCTTGTCCGCCGAGCGCCCAGTGCTCCCCGTACCTACACGCCCCCCAATCAACCTAAGCCAGACCAAACCCTCTTCGCTGCAGTCGGGTCTATTTTGTTCTGTTAGCAGGTAGACAGGTACCTACGTACAGTCCAGTGCTACAACCAGTACGTACTGCTCTGCGGGTTCCGCCAGACAGACAGACACCTTGACAAGAGAGATCCGCCGAGTCGCCCGCTGCCCCTTCGAGCTAAACTTGGGACGTTTTGCGCGTGCGCGCCCACACCTCCATCATCTCGCAGTTTATATCACATCGCCAGCCCAGCTCTTTGGAGCGTCTGGGCTCTCCCCGACCAAAAACCAAGCACCAGCACCTTCTGGCGCAGGCCACGGCCATTTCTGTTCTTCATCCTCACCTCACTTGATCACAAGACTTTTACCAACTATTCACTGTTCGACAATGATGCCTCTCAAGGCTCTTTGAAAGCCACCCACCCGCCCATCGCAGGTTCCCGTCTCTCTCTGTCTCTCTGTCTCTTTCTCGACCCAGGGGTGAACATCCGTTCTCCTCCGCTACCTCCGAGGACCTTTGAAGCTTTCTTGCCCGCATCGTCGCCTTTCGAGATCCACGAACATCTTTGTTTTTGTTCTCGCTGTACCAAATTCCCCGACATTCCTCCCAATTCCCGTCACTCTCCGCCCCAACTTCCCACTAAGAAGATGTCGAGTTCTGCCTCTGGCGACTCGGGCGGTGGCCGTTCCATGGAGTCACGAGTGGGTAGAAGCAAGCAACGTGAGTCTTTACCTGATGCGCAATACAATCTTTTCTACTTGAAAGTATCCTTCGCGGCACATTTGACCTCCTTGGCTTTTTATGAAGCATTTGTCTTGGTGCCTCTTATACTGTCCTTGCCATTTTTGTGGTGTGATGGATTTGAATCCAACCATAATTTCCCACGCTCGCCTGGGCCCAATTCGACAGCTTCTCGACAGTCCGCATTCTCAATCGATAATTCTAAAAATCCCACCACTGACACTTTTCTTTTTGTATAGGTTACAACACTAAGGGCGAACGTCTCGTCGCTGGCATTGTGCCTCTCACTCCCGATCAAAATTTTGTTCTGTTGATTCAGTCTACCCGGCGCAAAGGCTGGGTACTGCCCAAGGGCGGCTGGGAGTCTGATGAGACTTGCCAGGAAGCCGCTGAGCGAGAGGCCTGGGAAGAAGCCGGCATCACTGTTCAGATCACATATGACCTTGGTGACATTGATGAGAAGCGTGCGCCCAAATCGTCAAAAGATCGATCAAGATACCACTTCTTTGAGGGCACAGTAACCAGCGAGTACGACGATTGGCCCGAATCCCACAAGCGAGAACGCCAGTGGTTCACATTTGCACAGGCGTGGGAGGCGTTATCAACAAGACCAGAGCTACAGGAGGCCTTGCAACGGTCTACTGTGAATCGTCAATAGCCTCACGGCGCCCTCTCATGCGCAATTCTGACCTTGGAAGTGACCAATCTCTATCCCTGAACAGCCCTCCATTCAGTCGCGACAACATGGGTTTATCTCCTGTCTGTTGAGTGGATTGCGATACACCGTCACTTCCATAGAGTTCTTTTCATTTCCTTGTCATGAGAGGAATAACACGTGCTCGTCTCAGAAACTCAATTTGGGTTGAGTCACAAAGCACCTCTTCTTTTACCTCCTATTTTTCAGTTCTCTATATAGGAACTACAATGTGCATCCATCCCAAGGCGTTTAGGCTGGAACATGATAGAGTATCACTTGTTTTTTTATTTACACATCTAAGAATTCGGACGGGGCGGGATACTTGAGCGGCATATAAAGGTGCAAGCATCGAGGTCAGAGGGTTATCTTATTGCAATTCATGGATAGGACCGGAAAAGCATCACAAAAGGTTGGCTGCCCTCAGATTCTTGCTTTTTCATCGGGGTCTAGCCCAAAGACCGACAGGACGGGGAGGCAAATATGCGCATAAGTCCACCCGCTAGAGAGGGACGAAATCTTAGTAACTCGCCTGGTCATGGTGGAGTTGAATAGACCTGGCGATTCCCCTCACTTGAGCGCATCTAAACAAGTTGAAGCTGGGTGAGAGAGAGTGAGAGTGAGAGTGAAAAGATCACCAAAACAATGAGACATAAAAAAAAGAAGAACCCTTTGCCGAATGGCATATAATGACGCACAAGCAAGTCACTGCTGCAGCTCTCGACCACTAAGAGACTGCGGCCAAGACCTTGTCATGGATGCTTATTTCTTGCTTGTTCCGTTCCCTGAACCTTTTGACTTTCTGCCCCGCCAAGATGAAGGATGCCCCTCCATCTGCTCTCTAGAATGCCCCGCATTGAAGTCAGAAAGTTGATGGCATGTTTTGTTGAATTCGGCGTTTTATAGCGATATGCAGCTAAATGGCCCCTATCGTTATAGCGCTGTTTTGCCGCAATAGGATCCGCAACACCTTAGATCAACGTCAAAGCATCGGCGACCTAAAGCAACTTCCCTTTATTCGACCGCTGCAACCGATCTCCTCGCAATGTTCATGTCATGAGCCTATAAAAGAACTCTCCATGGATCAATAGAACTTCGCAACCACAAAAGACATAATAAACCACCACCAACCTCACCTCGTCCATCACGATATCATGGAGAACCTATCTATCGCCGATGCCCCTCCACAGGGTCGCGGTGCGCCGCAACCGCTCCCCCAGTTGCCGCCGCAGATGTTCACGACTGCAGCTCAGCTCCTGGATCTCACAGACAGTACGACTCCGCCATGGTACCAATTTATTCCTGTGTCCAGTTCATGAGATGGGTTGGACTCGATAAAAGCAGGGAAAGGGAAGGATCGTGTGCTGACGACTGTATAATTGCAGAGAAGCTCATGGTCGCTTTGCGCGATGGGAGAAAACTCATCGGCGTGCTAAGAAGCTGGGATCAATTCGGTGGGTTTCAGGGAAACGAATCACTACAGGGAGAACATTCCCTTTTCTGACCTCAATCAGCCAACCTCGTCCTCCAATCTACCGTCGAACGTATCTTCGCGCCCTCTCCCGAGTCAGCAGGTAGCGACCGACCAACAGGTCTGTACGCCGATATAAATCACGGCATATTCCTCGTCCGAGGTGAAAACGTGCTCCTCCTTGGTGAAATCGACCTCGACAGGGACGACGACCCGCCTCCCGGCTTTGAGCCTGGAGAGCTAGACGTTGTCAAGAAGCTCGCAGAGGAGAAGAAAGCCGTCGACAAAGCAAGGGAGAAGGCGCGAGTCAAGAAGCTTGCGAAGCAGGGCTTTGAGGGGGAGAACATTGGCGAGATCGTGCTCTAGAGTACGTTTGGATATTGGTATTTATCTCAAATTACAAGGCCTGGAAGTAGGCTTAGGTTGCCGGACGCTTTCAAGTGCTCTGGCTGATGGTTATTTGGGCAGAATATTGTGAAATGCCCATATACCATCAAGGGGATGCCAGCTTGAGAATTGGCTGGCTCTCCAGGAATTAAAAAGCCTCGATGCCGTAGGTTAGAGGCGGATAGCGCGTATGAATATATGAGCTTCACGACGCTACATCCAAAGTTTACCAAAATTAGACACTTGATGGTTCCAGTCGCTGGTTGGCAAGCCAAAGACAGCCACCTAAGGGAATCCTGTTGATATGAACTTGCGTGAAGCCTCAGGAGTAGTTTTCCAAGTTTCCTCAAAAATTCCATGCACAAAATATCGTATCCTACTTTCCTTATTGTAACTCGCAATAATAACAGATATCATGCATAGGCCAGTAGGCCGCATAAAATTAAATCAATTGCGTAACTTGTATTCTGTTGGAATGAGGCCCTAACCATGAGCAGGCTCCATTAGGTACACAAGATACCTGTCAAAGAGGGACAGTTAGTGACATGAAGTGTTTCAAGGCAAGGCATTGTCTAAAAATGAGTTTTAGTTGCTAATTTACAAAGCTATACAAAGTCTGAATGTGTGTGGAGTCTGATGGCTCATTGTTGTACACTGTCTTATGGACAAAGACCCCGCGACCCGAACCAGCATGAAGTCGCTGGCGATGATCAAGATGCAACCAGAAACGCCTCTCATGATGCCATATCCTTCCGTAAACCGCTCTCGTTTTCTAAGCGAACACTCCCCTTGGGGGTCATACCATCACTGTCCACCTCTAGAGTTAGTGTTTAAATGGATCGTCGTCTTCGGACTCGCTCGAACATTGGTATAGGAGTGCCAGGGTTCTTGCAACCTCCAAGGAGCCAGTCTGTCAGACCAACAACCTTTGCACCAACTCCGGCTTCCCAATCGCCACCGGCTTGTGACTGTTCAATAGTATGGCTTAGAATCCGTCCTTCGGCATCGAAGTCGAAAACAAACAGTCCCGTGAATGCCTTGTCTGGGTCGACTCCACGGCCAAACGGCAGGGACCGGGCGATCACTCCTTTATTGGAAGAACTATCTGAACCCTTTCGCTTCTCGCACCAGCGGACTACGAGCTGCTCGGGTATCGCCCCAGCACGGCGGGGTAAGAATGTGAGGGGCTCCGTTGTCATGCGCTCTGCGAGAACCTCGATTAAGACGTTGCCGAGAATGGGGACGCGGTTCCAGGCTATCGGGGAGGTCCAGAGGGCGGCGTTATAGGCGACCCGGCCGGAGACGGTCGGTAGGTGAGGGTGCGTCGAGGGGAAAAGATGGAGGGCGATGTTTGGCGCAAGAATGTCGTGAGGAAGAGGATGTAGTAAAAGTGTTGGTAATCGTTCTTGTAGAACTCGCAGAGCTGTATCAAGTCAGCATTGTGATACAAACATTGGAATATCCTCAGTGACGTACTTTTTCCTAGCTTTGCCTTATTGGGGTCCTTTGGTCCGTCATCGCCAGATCCGACCCATCGCACGCCTGTCGCATCGAAATATGTCCTCGACAACGCGCCTCGCCTTAAATAGTCCTCGAGAAGAGTGGCATCGGAAGGCGGTAGAGAAGGTTTAGGTTCCCTGACAGTGACGGGCTGAACCTGTGCCTTTGCCGGGCGAGCATTGGAGAGACTGCGAATAGAGGCAACAGAGGTCCAGCCGGAACGGCTTAGACTGGATCGGATGGGCGCGGCCATTGGGAGGTCACCGCAGCAGGATGGGGAGATTCATGGATCAAGAGTGAAATTTGATAGCAGAAGCCAAGGGTGACTTTGTTAATGAGGGTCTAGAATATTACAGAATCAAGGTGAGTTGGTGGTAATAATGAGGTGTTGCCGATACCTCGTAGCTTGGATAGTAGGGAACCTCAAGGTATGTCCACTTTTGGACTTTTTCTGTGATGGCTTAATGGGTAGACTCGGAAGTATCTAGCAGCAGTAAAGTGTAGGGAAGAGACATGATTGTGAAATGCTGGACCTGATTGGTTGACGATCGAGACTCCACAGCCACAAATTGACAGCGGAGCGGGATGTGGCGGGGCGGGTCTTTTTCACTGTGATGGGGTCTTTTGAGTGGGAGAGAACAGGATGGGAATCTGGAGAAAATGGGAGAATTGAGGCTTGAGTGAAGCAGGATCCACTGATAAGGCGTTATCTGATACTTCTTGGAGATCATCTGTTGCAACATAGTAGTGAATGGATGCCGTCTTTCTCACTCTTAAAGCAGAAGGCGGTGAAGTTGATCTAGCATGTATCGACTTGTGACATGCCAAGTCACTTGAATCGTGTAAATGACGGCAGAGGCTCCAAGTTTGGCTCATGGGCAGCCTCATGATGGTCAATTTAGTTAAATAATGAACGGATGGCCACAGTGCATGCCCGATGACGGAACAAAGCAGGCACACCCTCAAAGTAATGATGCATTTCTCATTCCGATGTCGTTTGTAAATATGCATGCATGATACAAGGCTTGTTGTTCTTTTGCTATTGGAAGATGATCTGTTATGGGAAAGTCTACGTCAACTTTGTTGAGTCCTAGGTATCGCAAGCGATAGTGTTATATCGGTAGACCGCCCTGTGATATCCTGATGTGTATTGCATGAGAACAAGCAATAGTAGGCTCCTTGTAAGGAAAATTAAAATCAACGAATAAATCTCGTTTGTGACGCATCGTCCGGTGTCATTCAATTCTTATTTGCTGCACATGCTCTGTCTTTACCCGTTAACTCAGTGTCACATTGACTGGCCTTCATTGTAACTCACTCTTTGTTCTCTTTGGCGCATCACGTGATCCTTACCTGTCAGCTGCCCCATCATTCCCTCCCTCCCTCTCCTAGGCGGTGCTGGCGTTGCCTGGCGTTACGTTTCTTCCCTGACGTACCTTACTTGAGCCTCTGCAACCATTCTCAACTTAATCTTTCTCTCCCATCAACTCATCTCCAACTCCTCATTCCATCGCCTCGACAACTCCGTCTTTCCAGCCTCGCCCCTTCACTTTTCGCATCGGACTCTTGTCTTACCGCGAACCAAGGAACTACCGCCAACATGAACCCTGAGTAGTACGCCATTCTCCGCCTCCTTTGCGATAACCTCCTGATGGAACTATGCCCCATGCTGACTATTGCTTCAGAGTTGCACCCTGCCATCCTCGACTGAACGTCATGCGATTTCCCTTTGCTACCGCTGTCGAGATGCGACTTTTTGATATTTTTTGGATCTGACACCAACTAGATACGACTATCTCTTCAAGCTCCTCCTCATCGGAGACTCCGGTGTTGGAAAGTCTTGTCTTCTCCTGCGATTCGCCGATGACACCTACACCGAGTCCTACATCTCTACCATCGGTGTCGATTTCGTGCGTTCCCAGCCAGCATTTCCGCTTACCTGGCATATCGTCTAACACTTGCTCAGAAAATCCGAACAATAGAGCTCGATGGCAAGACCGTCAAGCTTCAGATCGTATGTGGCACCCTTCGCGCAGGCTCCGGCCACCTGACCAAATGCTAACCTGTCCTCAAGTGGGATACCGCCGGTCAAGAGCGTTTCCGTACCATCACTTCATCCTACTACCGTGGTGCCCACGGTATCTGCGTCGTCTACGATGTTACCGACATGGACTCATTCAACAACGTCAAGCAATGGCTCCAGGAGATTGACCGATATGCCACTGAGGGTGTCAACAAGCTGCTGGTCGGCAACAAGAGCGATATGTCAGACAAGAAGGTCGTTGAGTACAGCGTAGCCAAGGTAAAGTTTTTTTTTGTTCTGGTACTCTGAATGTCGCAGCCTAGCGGGTCGCCCATCACATGCATCTAAGCGCCTGAATGCTCAGATGCCCCTGTCACCAAAATTTGACCCTCGGCTGCGACAACTACCCACAGCAACACGATGACTGACATAAACGTGTAGGAATTCGCCGACAGCCTGGGAATTCCTTTCCTTGAGACCTCCGCCAAGAACGCCAGCAACGTCGAGCAGGCTTTCCTGACCATGGCCCGCCAGATCAAGGAGCGCATGGGCACCACAACGGCTAACAACACCAAGCCCAGTGTGCAAGTCGGCCAAGGCCAGGGCGTTGGGTCGTCCTCCAACAACAGCTGCTGCTAAATGCATTAACGCTCTCCTTTCTCTTGGCGAAGCAGGATGATGGAGTACGGCCGGGACAATGAACAACATGCCAGGGACACGATCGGACGAGTTCACTCACGATATTTGATTTTTCCTTTCACTCACTCCATTTCTGCGCATAGACCAGATCATGACCACTTGGATTGCCTTTCTTTTCCGCAAATCACCACTTTATCCCGTCACCGCCTTGGCATCTGGAACAACGGCTCTTTCCATTCGTCTCAACGTCATTCGCGGGCCCTTCCATTGCTATGTCGACGGTAGGAATGGGCGGGGCGGGGAATCGATAGGTTCTGGGGAGGGTGCATAAGGGGAGACGACAGACACGAAGGCAGATTTTGTGTTTTTGGTAGCGGATGGCTTTGCAAGGTTTTGCGCGTGCGCAGGCTGTATTTTCTCTTATTCCCTCCATGCTGTGTCTTTGCACTTTTGCGAAATTCAAGTATGGGGAGGCATTCGTCGGTTCTTGTTCTTTTCAGCCCGCCAACCAGTCTCTCGCTGGGAATCATAATGTCTGCGCACCCCGTTCTCCTCTGGCAATTCGCGATCCTGGCCCTCTGTTATCCGCAACGTCTTGACTCCTTGAGAGCTACGGAGGAGAGTTGCGCTGATTGTCCATATCTTGCTTGGGTTCTGATATCAATTGTTGAGTTGTTTCTTCTATTTTACCATCCTGGTTCGCCTATGGTTTTTTCGTCTTTTTGGTACTCGAGATCGATTTTAGTATGTGAGAAAGGGTTATTCTTAATAAAGGTGGAATATTCCTTTTTTTTAAACTTGATATATGGTGAATATTGTTGAAGTTCTTTACTCACTTGGCTTCATATCCTACGTTATGATGTTGACGCCGTGAAATATTTTCTCAATGAAGCGAGTTCCTTGGCCAAGAGAAACTCATGCTATAGAACGAGCTCATAGCCAAGATTCTGTGGTACATCTCATAGATATCGCTAGTACGTTCTTAAATGTCCATCTGAAGTCCTTGGTCGCATTCCAAAACCTACTGGCTACAACGCAGCGCATACAGTAGACAACACAAGCACAGCTCTTTCACATTAACTTTAACCATTATACAACCCAAGCAAACAGTTCAAGACGTTGTAAGCACTTTATGTAAGACACAAAGATAAAGCTCAGATGCTTAGTCCACGCTACACACGCTTCATGCACGAAGATCTTCCTCATCGATGATAACCAAGTCGATATACGTCATAGATCAACCACTCTCAGCCTGATGTCATTCTCAAGACACATTCTCAACATAACAACTTCATTTACAGCAACTCTCTCTCACCAATATATCTGCGCATAATAAAGTCATCATATCCAATACCCATCTCAGTTCTTCACAATCCTTTAAAATGGCCAGCGTCGAAAGTCAAGTCTCAGAGCAGTCCGAAGCTCCCCTCCAAAACGACAATGAGAACGCAGAGCAACTAGCTACCCTTGCAGAAGGCAAAGTCGCCGATGCAGTAAAGGGAACGAGTACCAGAGATAAGCCTCGCAAGGATGATATCAAGATTGAGGACTATGCCTCTGAACTTGACAGGTTCGGCTCAATATATAGCTCGTTCAGTATACGGAAGCTAATGCCATGCTAGAAAAAAGGCTGAGCAGGCCGAGGCCAGAGAAGAAATCAAGGCACAGAGAAAAGCAGGTGTAGATGTTGATGGTAGTCTTGGACAGGGCAGACTGAGCAATGAGGACAACAGCAGTGTCTAAGTATAATTACGACCCACTCCAATTATTGAAGACTTTATGTAAAGATAATCTACAATTATTATTATATCCCATAACTGCTTAAGTCCTATCCCCAGACCGCAGACGGAATACAAGACTGACAAACATTACTCTATTTACAAGAATATCATGACTTTTATCCTTTTCCAGCCTCCTGCCATCATTGTAAATCCTCGCCCCAAAAGTATCAACAAAAGAAAATGCCACATTGGGCGAGATCATCACGTCATTACAGCCATATTTCTCACATGGCCATTGGTATTCGTTCTTTCTGAAATCAAGACAGGCCGAGGAACTTGAGTGCCTTGTGGGAGTTGCCTTTTCGCCTCTCGGCCTTATCCTCGAGGAGCGGCATAATCCGGCGGTCTTCTTGATCCCAGTCGCTATCATCAACATACATAGTTAAGATCGATCGAGCATCGATCGCGGAAGGCTTTCGCTTTGAGTATGATCGACTTTGCTTGCTTCTGGAAGATTTCGCTGTCTTGACTGTTTCAGCGATGGAAGGAGCTCGGCTCGGAACCACAGATGACCCTGATAGTGCCGCTCCCAAAGACGCCCCAGGTGCCGGGGACATGGGCGGGCTATGAGTCGCCGACGGCACCCTTGGGAAAGGGGAGAAGGTTCCTGTGATAGACGGCGGCTTAGACTTCTTTGGGGACGGCTTCTTGGGAGGCTCGTGAGGTACATAGAAATCAGAAGTCTTGGACAGGATCCTCGAGATGGTCGCAATGAAAGTTGCGATTTCCGCATCATTTGCAGTTGACGTGATGAGGAAGTTGGCTTCAGAAACCTTTACGTCATAACCAGAGCCTGAGTTTTGTGGAAAGGTCTTCCCGAAGCGCCCAACAGGTCCTTGTTCTGGGCCGGTGATGGAGTTTCCACGTAGATGAGTGAATGGAATGCTCTTGCTGCTGGCATCGACGATCTGAGCCACCTTCATCAACTCCACTCCAACAAGCTTTTGAAGAGCCAACACCGTCGCAAGATGCTCAGGCGGGTATTCAAGGAGAAGATACCTCACCTCTGCATGAAGGGCAAGATACGTTTCGAGGTGTGGAATAATGAGAGTCGCGAGTAGAAACGAATTCGCAAAAGGGTTGTCTTTAGCCTGGCTGGCCAAAGGCTGGGCCGTATAAGCCTGCATGGCATTGGCAAGAAGGTACCTGCTCAATGTGAGTTTTAAGCAGCACAAGATGGAGCAGAGTCAAGTACATACCTGAAGTCCAGTCGGCCACTTCGGCTCATACCATTGCATTTTGTTCCTAGCTTCTCAAGCTGTCCTGCGATGGCGCAAGTATAGTCCCTTTTCACACCTCTCTGGGCTCCAATAGCTAGGATCTGGTCGATTCTATGGCAAGGCCCACGGCTATCGTTACTACTAGTCTCCCAAAACACTGGATTCCACAGTCCTTCAAGCTCTGGCAAAAGGGAAAACTGGAACTGCCGATAGCCTTGAGTTTCTGGGGGGAAGTGCTCCTGGAGGACAGAGCGCAGTGAGTTTTGTACAGCGATGGCTGTTTCTTGACCATTAATTCGAAGGTCGTGAAACTTGCTATCGACATCCGAAACCAGGGGTGGGGGAGTCCGAACTGGTGTTG
Source organism: Fusarium fracticaudum (assembly GCA_003353625.1). Lineage (NCBI taxonomy): Eukaryota > Fungi > Ascomycota > Sordariomycetes > Hypocreales > Nectriaceae > Fusarium > Fusarium fracticaudum. The sequence continues at coordinate 761,824 of PDNT01000009.1, forward strand.
GAGGTCGTGCAACCTTGAGCTTGGGCACAGTTTGGAAAGGCTTCTTGTTGGGCCAGACTGGCTGATTATATGCGAACGGATCATATTCATCTGAAAAGATGGATTGGTCGGTGACAGTCGACTCCTCGTATTGGCTTTCTGCGCAGCTTACGTCTGTGATAGTGTTGGACTCAGGTGTTCCTGGAACTAGAGCATTTCCCTCGTCTGTTTCGGAAGTAGGTGAATAAATAGCCACGGGAAATTGGCCTATTCTAAGCCCATGGGTGACAGAATTGAGCAAAGGCTCGGGGACCTCCTCCCTGAAGTGCACCACCAGGTCTTCCATGAAGGGCAGTACTGCTTGGAATGTCTCCTTTGGTCCAGAAATGTGTTCGGCATCAGTACCTCTATCCACGTACGATGCCCGTGCAGGCTTTCGCTTCTTCTCCAAGGGGACCGGAGCCACTTTGATGATCGGGAGATTGGTTCTCACGATAACAGTCCGGGGTCCCTCTATGTAGCTGCGTCTGTTGGAAACGAGCTCCTTGGGGCTTGTAGTTATCGTCTGTGAATGCCGATGGGCCGTCAACAATTTTGGCTCCGGATCACTCTCTAGTTGCCTTGCAAGTCCTGAACTGGCTGCAGAAACACAGAGATCACGATACCTGGGACTGGCCGGGTAGATTCTGTCCAGAGACTTGACTCGAGATAGAGTTGGGCTGCGGCCTGGAGACCTCATGTCCACTAATGAAGCTTCCCCGTACACGACATTATCTGTGGACGGGATGCTCAAATTGTCGGACATTGGGCTCAAGCCTTCGAGGGCAGGGGATGCAGGGGCAGCCATCAAGCCGTAGGCTTCGCCAATACAGCTGGGAGATGTAAGGTAAGAAGCCCTAGGTGAAGGAGACTGTAGATTGGAAATATCATGATAGATGCGACCTGCAGACCGGTCATAATGCCTCGCAGAAAACCTACAAGCTTGGGGTGAGTAAGAACAGCCCGGAGCTTCACCAGCTGTGCTCCCACCTTCATCTTTATTCGTGGCACCAAAAACAAAGAATGGGGCATCGTCTCCGAAGTTGTCCTCATAGCCGTAGAGCGGCAAGCTGTTACTTCGCAGACGGGGCGTGAGGGTCAAATCGAGTTCATTGGAGGGTTGAAGTGATGCTGTTTGTCGGTCCAAGGCGTCGGCAGCTCGCATAGCTCGTGTTATGGGATCTTCGAACTCCTGTTCTTGGTCTCCTTCATCCTTCGATTGATGCATATCCTGCCTTCTCCAGTCTCTAACTGGATTGTCCAGGCCCACCACTCCATCCTTAACTAGCTGGTTGAATAGCAACTCGGCACGGCAGTAGTCTCCATCTGTTTCGTAGTCCATGATGGCTCTGATGCAAAGTGTTCGGGCACTCGGAGTCCCACCGTTCATAAACACGAGTCGCCTTCCACTTGCTGTTGAACCATGAAGGAAAGCTTGAGCAGCTTCGCAACGAGCTACTGTGGCCTCGTGGATTCTCTTGACATAAACTCGAACGTCTGAACGGTTTTCTAAGTCCCTATTGGAGATATAATTTTGAATGCTGGGAAGTATGAGGATATGTGGTGAAGTTGGAAGCAGTCGTAGCTGTGTTGATATCGTGTCTACATGGCCTTCGAAGGCAACGACGCTTCCAAGGAGCTTGTTGTCGGTAGGCATGATGAACACTGGAGGCGCCACTGATTCGGACGATCTCTTAGTAGAAAAAAGGAATAGTAAACGGGAGAGGTCGAATTAAAGTAAGGGATTGTGCTGATGGAATGCTTGGTCCGTTCGAGGGTGTGAAAGGGAGCAGCCGAGAAACTTTTGGTATGAAACACGCCCAATTACACATAAGAAACTCTATCCGATGATTAGTGAGGTCGACATCGGAATGGATAAAGAAATGATCTTACAAGGGTATTTCTCAAGTTGAATGATAAAATGCGCTCAGATATGAGACGTGATGAATGTAATTAAAGATCCCGGCCTGGGGAGGAGAGAGGGTGAAGAAAAGAATGCTCGTTCACGAAAGGCAAGAAACGGAAGAGGAGGAGTAGGGACTTTGAGGCAAGTGCCATCGAGATGTAAACTGGAAAGAACGACCTGAGAGTCGGAGGCAACTACGACTAATATCTCATTCGAGGCAGGTGCAGGTGGTGCAGGTGGTGCATGCTCTATAGGTAGAAGCTGCAGATCAAGTCGCCAGTTCTTCTCCACTGCCAACGGATGCCGACTCCTCTAATTGCACTTCAACTCGTTCATCAGTCTCCATACTTAGTATCTAGGGCCCAGGCCCAGGATTTCAGGTCGCTGTTGAACCCTGCAAGAATCGGGCTACCGCAGCAGAAAAGCAAGCCACTCTAGCGATTTACTGAGAATATGTTGGGTCTCCATACATCCACGAAGGAGCCCCGACGAACGAACAGCATACAGACGCCGAGACCCATCCCGCCAGTTAATCACTCGTCACTGCAGGGTTGCTTTTGGGCTTGTTTAGCCTCCTGAGCTGGAGCCAAACAGAACAATGCCGATATGTACTGGATGGGGGGTCCAAGCTTCGAGGTCGATATGAATGTCCATATCCGTACTGTTGGAGTGCCTATCCTATCCCAGCCGGCTGGGTTATCAGGCTGACGGGGACGGGACTGGGCTGCTCGCAACTTGGAACCAAGCTATCGGGCACCTGCAGTAATTCTTCCTTATTACCTCCAACGCATTTGCCAAGTATGCAGTGAGACCACTCAGCATACATAGCACAAACACAAACACCAATTGCAATACATACATAGATACACAAGGTAGCGAGGTCCTTGCGTGTCGTGTGTCTGGGGCAGAGAAACTGTTTGCTCAAATTACAGGGATTGACAGCACCCATGTCCTATGTTCCATGTTGCAGCTCACGGCCCAGTCCCACAATGCAAGGGCTCCCGTCAAGGATATTCCATGATCCAGGATCTGGTCTAGGCTCAGCTGAGACGCATTATCCCTTTATGATGTCTTCAACTCAAGTATGGATTTCGGTCGCGATTCGGTCATGCACAACAGAGCTGACCCCTCTACTACATATAACATATCATATCGCCGACAGCCATTATCATCTATTCGGCTGTTATTACCCGATTCCTCTTAAGATTCAAGCCCCAAAAAGAAACACTGAGCTAGAACATGAAACACAGAAACCGGAAATAGCTGTCGCACGTTCTAGGTAGTTGGCATTGGACACTGAGCGTATTGCAGCCTCTCATGTCATACCAGCCAGCCCATTTTCGGCTTCCACGCAAGTCCTCCAAGCCATTCGGCTTAAGCTGGCCTTTTACTGAGGCTACACACGATACAGGGCGAAGAAGCAACCGGCTCGAATCCTATTTGTCAAGCGTTGCACGGTAAGGGGGATCATTGCAGTGTTTGCTATTTCAATCACCACAAGGGCTTCGACTCAATCTTGAACTAATCAAATGGAAAAGGGAAAGCAAGGTAAGGAAATATAGCACTCCGTACCTATGCTCAAGCTTCTAGCAATGTGGGCCGTTCTATACACCGTCGATCGCCCCACGTCAATTAACGGGTTTCAAATTCTATTTTGGCCATCATCATCCGAAAATCCGAAAATCTCATATGGCAATCGTTGGCCCAAATTCACAATGCTGATCAGCATGCAAAACGGGGCGTTGAACTTTGAATCTAGGGTCTTGGTAATTACCTCATTTACCGTATACAGGTGGTGCTCAGCGCCATCCGTGGTAGTCGATACGAGACGCAGTAGGCCGCAACTATCGAACAGACTTTTAGCGTCGTGGTGATGCCTGAATCAGTCATATGTCTCGCGATCTCACTAGATCCCTTCGACAAGGGTAGCATTGGCATCAACCTCGAGACGCTTCGCACCACGCGGCTATTTGACCCCCCCACCTCCCGTTGTTTGTTTGCTTGCTAGTGTGACTTGCCAAGTCCTAGAACGACAAAGGAAACGGCTCCGGAAGCACTTGATGATGGCTTTAGACACAGCAATCAATACTAGTTATTGATCCTCCTTGGACCATACTCGACCGCACCGAACAGCGATCGTTTCGTGACTGTCAGAAGGAGGATTGGGAATATGAGCCCGCCTTGCAGCAGCATCTTACGATCCTGCAGATGCCAAGCATCCTGCGAACTGTTGCTGCTCATGCAGTACGCGCTGGAAGAGGGCAATGGGCTCCGACTGTTCGGACTAGGGGCCTGCATGTCTTACCAGATCGAAGTTTGGCAGGCATCGTCATAACGCGTGCCATGCCTGTGGCTTATGGCTATCGTTTCAATTCAGTATACGCACTAACTTTTCTCATCTACGACAAATCTGCCCAGATGGCTCTTATTATGCTCGTTTTGACAATGATCACTCACAAATGACGCCGATGCGGGTAAAAAGGGGAAGTCTTTCCCTTTCCCCGAAAAACATAACACAGCACATACCGATTATGTTTTTATGAATACTGTGAACTAACATGGGTACAGTACTCGCGGCGTGATAACAGATCCACTTGGGGACACAATTGTCACTGAACAGGGTCCAGGATACTTACGAGGCGGAGAATAGACAGCGTACTTCATACCCAAACTTAACAAATTTGCAATCTTGGGGAATGGCCAGGATGTTTGAATATGGCACGCTCGTGAGCAAGGGGGCCGGCCAGTCTTGGCCGATAGAGATCGGGCGTTGGATTTACAGTGCATGAAGGAAGCTGAGTAGATCAGCTACAGTAGAATGAATGATACGGTGACATTGAAGATCTGGAAAAGATCTTCATTGACCAGCTGGGAGGCATTATTGTTGACAACCTACGGAGTAGGCAACCTACACCTCGGGCTTGTGGCTTGTGGTAAACTTTCAAGTTAAAGTTGCTCGTGTAAGCCACGAGAACTTCGAACCTCAAAACGGAAATCAAGTTCGTTTAATGAATTGTGTAACTCCACGGTTTCACAGGACGAAATATTGAGTTCAAGTCCGGCAACAATCCCTGACACCAGGCTGAGTGCATCAGTGAGTGCCTGATATACCCGTCTTTGCTCTGTGTTGCGTTTGAACAAAACAACATCAGTACGTAAGGGAGGTGTTCTATATTTTCAGCCGTTTTCAGCCAGACCAGCGCTTTATGGGTTCAGGCAAAGCTACACTTACATCTCTCCTGCGGGATAACCCCTGCACCGCCGGCAGACAATTGCTACAGTATTAAGCAAAATATCAGCGCTGTTTGTTATGGCCAGCGCTTTGCGGCTGAATCAAAAGCAAGCACCACGGATAATTAAAACGTGACGAGTATGTGATGCGCTGGGGATCAGATCCTGTCATTTGTGATAACATATTATCACTTGCCCTGTCCCTGTTACTTGGGAACATAATTCCTTTTTCCTGACAGATCGCTGTATCCCAGTTCAAGGAATTAGTGGCCAACACGTCAGAGCCATATGAGACATATTCCTCTCTGATGTAGCCATGGTGCTTCTGGTTGGCCATCAGCGTCAAGCCTTGTAAACGCATACAAGGCGGCATACGGATACAATGTTACTTTTTAGTGTTTGTCTCTGCACATGGAAAAGGAGAGGTGCCGCCAATACAGGCCTCTGTCAGGGAGCACTTGCACACGGAGTCTGAGACACGACCCAGGCTGTCGTGGCTCCGAACAGCGAGTTGAGACCTACGGTTACACGGCTTGCATGCGGCTTTCCGTCGTATGTTCTGCAGACAAAGTCGAGCTGGAATTTTGTGGCACGATACGCAACTCATGGCAAGTGTTTCAGGGGCTTGAGCAACACCAGAGGGACCGTGAGAAAGACGGTCAGAGCCCAACTATTCTGAAAGGTGGGAAAGTTATGTCAGTGTTGCTATTTTGCTGAGGTGGTCTAGTCGTCCATGAGTTCTGCGAGCTCAGCTTCTTCCTCGGCCGTCAACACATTGCCACCCTTCTCTTCTTCTTCCTTTTTGGGTTCTGCAGCCTTCTGGATCTTGACAATGACCTCGTCAAGCTCAGACTTTCCGAGCGGCCATGTGCGGACAGTACCGTCGATACTAACACTGCATACCTTGCGAGGGGTACCGTCGGTGTCCTGGAGCAGAACGAGGTCGGTGACTTCTTCGTAATGACCAACCAACGTACAGTATAGTTTACCAGATGAGCGATCCCAGACCTTGACATTCTCATCGCGGCCTGCCGTGATGACCCATTGGTCTGTTACGAGAACACCTCGTACATAGTCCCCGTGTGTGAGCGTGTCATCAGCGACAAAGTTCCTTGAACGTGCCAGGCATTTTGCAGTTCCGTCAGCACTGGCAGTCCAGAGATCTGCATCCTCACTCATTTGGTCAAAGACAAGTCGGTAGATGCTGGTCTCGTGTTCCTCAATGGTAAGTCGCTCAGCATCATGGCGGTCGGAGAAAGATTCGGGCAGCTGCTCGTAAGTGTCCAGGGTGACCTTCCACCGTCGGATGTGCGGGTCGCTGCCTGCGCTGGCAAATACGACAGTGGTAGGATCGCTGAGTACAGGATCGATGGCAAGGTGCTGGACGGCAAGCATTGTCGTGGTGGGATCTTGCAGGGTATGTAGTCGTTTGCCCGACTCTACGTCCCAGACGAGAATCTTCTTGTCGGCACCTCCGCTGATGAGAATGTGCTTGCCTGATACGGTAGCACAGATGATGGTCTTTACAAAGTCGGTATGGCCGCTGAACTTGCGGCCAGATTTGGCGGTCTCAATATCCCATGACCAGATGTCCTTGTCCCACGAGCCTGCAAAAACCGTCTTGTTATCTTGACCTCCTGTTGCAAGGCAAGTCACAGGGGCTTTTGGTCCACGGTAAGTTGTTTTGGTTTCCGAGGTCTATGAATGGTTAGTGGATGTAGTTTGGTGAGGGTATCCAGACATACCTCGAGGTGGATTCGGCGAACAGCGCCAGCAGACTCAGCGATGAACACAGAAGTGAGAGGTGCAACAGGGTCCGGGACAGCTGCAAGGATCTTGGACTTCATAATTACGGGATCGCCATTTCTGTTGCTTGCCTTGGCAGCTTTGCGTTGCCGCGAAGCTTGAACAGCACTGTAGGTTTGGTTGGTTATAGCTTTGTAATAAGAAATACGGTTGTACATACTCTGTCTCAAAGAAGTGATCACGGTCTGCAGATTGCATTTTGATGACCAAGGTTTACAAGCGTTATAGCAACAGATTCTGGTAGATACTGTGCTTGTAGTGAGTCTAACTCGTGATATTATCCCTTGATCTAGGTTAGGTTAGTAGGTAGGTAGGCAGCTATAAAAGAGTTGGAGATCTTAGATTTAGGTGGGAGTTGAATTTTAGTGGAGCTATCCCCTGTAACAACGGGACGCGGGGTCTTTCCGCGACTTTAATTGCGACGCGCCCAGACGCGTCTCCCGAGAAACGCCTGTCCCACTCCTAAATCAACCATCACCCATCATTGATCGCCCTTTTTCTACGTAGCAAATATTCCATTGCTTGTTGATTTGAACGACTAGAACAAAATCATCACATCAACGACCATGGACTCGACAATTGCCTCTAAACCACGGCCTCGGCCCGCCCATACACAAGGAACTACTCGCTGCGCCTACACTCCCGATGGAACTCGTCTCGTCACAGTCGGCTCCAACAACACGATTCGTCTATACAAAACAGGCTCTGACGGAGAACCGATCAATATCGATGATTGCCAGGAACAGAATATGGCTGTTGCCGCTGGCGACGAATTCTTTGTCGTTGGATCCGAGGACGGCACCGTCAGTTTATACTCCCTCGAGACACATACCTTTGAGCGCTTCCTTACTCGAACTGTACTGCCAATTCGCGATGTTGCATTGTCTAGCGATCGTCAATGGTGCGCTGTGGCAAGTGATGAGTTGAGTGTTAAGATTGTAAACACAAAGGACATCACACAGGTCAAGCACCTTCGAGAGCATGCCCGGGCTGTACGAAATGTTAGCTTCGACCCTCAAGGGCGATTGGTTGCACTTTCTGGCACCGATGGAATCGTTTACGTATATTCTCTCACAGCCGAAGAGCCAGAGCTGATTCGAAAGGTGGATGGTATCATTGGCGCTATCGACGGAGACAGCGAGACTTCAACACGCGTAGCATGGCATCCAGATGGTCGAGCATTTGCCGTACCAACACCCGTTCGAGACATCCAGATTATCTCCAAGAATGATTGGGAGAAACAAAGAACTTTCGCCAACGGGCATTTGGCTGATATCACTGCCATCGCCTGGTCGCCCAATGGTGCCTTGTTGGCGTCAGCGAGCAAAGATGGAAAGGTCCTCATCTGGGAAACCAGGACACAGTCCGTCATTGCAAGATATGACTACTCCAATGTCATTGACATTGTGTGGCACCCTACCAAGAACATTCTATCCTTCACAACTACTGATGGTGAAGTCTACATCTACCCAGACTTCCTAACAGACCAGTTCTCGCCTCTGTTAAAACTGGCTACTCAACCTGCCCCCTTTATCCACGACCCCCTTGCCGAGTTGTCTGCAAACCGAAGACCGCCTCAAGTCAACGGTCAGAAGCAACAAGGTCTGCCAACGAGACCCCGAAGGGAGTCACTTGGAAGTCTCGACTCATTTCTCGAAGGCGGAGATGGATATGGTGATGATGACTTTGTGGAGGACGATGACGGTGCTGGATACACTGTTGGACAAGGCCAGAAACGAGCTCGGGACGGTGATGATGGACATGGCACCTCAAATAAGCGTCGTCATATGCTTGAGCCGCAATACCACGAGGCATTCCAACCAGGAGCGACTCCCTGGCGAGGGAACCGCAAGTACCTTTGTCTGAACCTGATTGGTTTCGTCTGGACAGTCGATCAGGACTCGCACCACACTGTTACAGTTGAATTCTACGATCACGAACTCCATCGAGACTTTCACTTTAGCGATACCTTCCTCTACGATAAGGCCTGCCTGGCTGAGCATGGCACACTCTTCTCTTGCCCACCTAAAGATGACGCCCCTGCAGTCATATTCTATCGACCACACGAGACATGGACGCAACGACATGACTGGCGCATTGAAATGCCCAAGGACGAAGCTGTGACGGCCATGTCTTTGAGTGAGTCTTTTATTACAGTCACAACTAGTGCCAACTACGTACGAGTATACACCCTATTCGGCATGCCATATCGCGTATATCGACCCAAGAGCACACCAATGGTGACATGTGCAAGCTGGAGGGATTACGTATTGACTATGGGTAATGGACCCATGGGCGCGGATGGTAACACTCGCCTTCTGTACACCATTGAGAATGTAAAGAGAGACGAGATTTGCCAGAATGAGGACACAGTAGCACTACCCGAAGGCGCCACACTGAAGAGCGTCTTCTTCTCGGACAATGGTGTAAGTTTTCTCTATAGGACTGATTGTGAGGAACCGGACTGACCTTCGATCTAGGACCCCTGTATCTATGACTCAACAGGCACTCTACTCACACTTCTTCACTGGCGACACCCATCAAGGGCATCATGGGTGCCTCTTCTAGACACGAAATTGATGGAACGTCTAGCATCAGGTCGCAAGAATGAGTCCTACTTCCCTATTGCAGTGGCCGACAACAAGTTCCACTGCATCATTCTCAAGGGTGGTGACCAGTACCCCTATTTCCCTCGTCCACTTCTGTCTGAGTTCGATTTCTCCATCCCTATAGCATCGGCACCTAAAACCTCGAAGCGCAAAGCCCAAGAAGGATCTGAGGATCTTGACATGGCCGATGGCGATGAGGATAAGGATGAAGAAGATGATGGTTCTTCAGAAACTCGCAAGCTCGAGCAGCAGTTTATGCTTCATAACGTGAAGGCAGCTCAGCTCCGAGATCTCATGGAGGCTACATCAGGCAGCCATACACTACGCTCGCAGCTCTCACGTCTTGAACTCGACATCGACAAGACTCTTCTGCAACTGTTGGCGGTTGAGTGTCGTGAAGGTGAAGAGCGAGGCATGCGGGCATTGGAGATGGTACAGCTCATGCGGGATCGTACAGGCCGCATGATGGAGGCTGCTGGTAGAGTGGCGGAGAGATATGGAAGAACGATCTTGGGAGAAAAGATTCGTGAGGTCGGTGAGAAACGGGTTGGAGGACTGGAAGATGATGACTTTCCATAATGTCAAATGTGACTCTGGATTATGTCGTGATGTGGATTTGGATTATGTATAGCATGGGAGGAGCATGTGATCTCGTGGTTCGCGTTCGAACATGATAGATAATGAATATCATATATCAAAGAAGACCAATTAATTATCTCAAGCTCTGTTGTTGCTATCACTACGGAACCACGGTTTTGATATGAAGTGAGTGATGGTCTCCAGTCCCTTCCATTACAACTGGTAGGAAGCAGACTCATTATGTGATTCGATGCCTCGAAAAGGCAGTGCACTGCTAACGAATGTTGTTGCTGAATTAGGTTCCGGTCACAACTGATATGCCTACATAACCTAGGGGAGGCAAGAAAACTTGGGCCCCTCTATCCTAAGTGATGGGAAGATTTAAATGAATTTAGTATATCTTGATAGACATATAGGCAAGTGAGCTTGACGTCAGAAGTTCTCTTGCTCCCCGGGGACAACCTATTGCCCGCACTCATTGAAACTATGGCGAGTCATGATAGCTTCGATATATAAGGAAACTAGAACTGCTAAGTGCTTCGAAATTGCCACTGACCGAGCTTCCCTCTAATAAATAGTCTATGTATCTCTATAACTTGTATTCATATCAAGCCGGTGTCCCAAAATACTCACGAGATAGTCAACTGGTTCTGTGCCCAAAAGGAGTTGATACTCAGGGGTTGACAGTTGTTGTCAATACATGGATGTACCATGTCGAGCATTTCTAATCATATCAAAATTTTGCTTTCCCCTTGTGGAAATGCGACGGATGTTGTACCCGCGGGAGTCGATGTCGATCATGATACCCTGAAAGTTTTGACTATTTTTTTTTTCTCCCGTCAGCAAGCAACGTTGAACCGTCGGAGATACAGTACACGCAACGTATGCTAGGCGTAGCTTCGCACCGGTCCGGCCGAAAGAGAAGGAATTCCAAAAGAAGAAATAAATCGTGAGCAGAGATTTTTCTGTTGACAAGGCGTCATGGATAGAGTAACATCGTTAGTGTGCACGGGTTCAGTGTCAAACGATAGTGTCTTGGTCTTTGATGAACCAGCAAATTCAACTGCCGAAGAGCCAGCAAAGCTAGCCTTTTCCTAGCATGTGAGTCGAAAACATGTTCACTCCCTGTACAAATTCTGAGGAAACGGCCCAAAGGTCGGATATATCGAGCGTCAAAAGCATTTCGGCCGGAGGCGCCCAGCCCAAAAGGTCGAGCTAATACCGACAGACAGGGTCGGATTTCGGAATACGGCCTATATCAGCACAAGTTTGTAGTGAAAGCGGAGTGGCTCAGGTACGCGGCGAATATGAAGTGCCATAAAACCTGCCATCGGAAGAACCGATACTGTCCCTTGGAGCGTTCTCGAACATTTCGATAACCACAGAACCTTTTAGCGCTCATGCAGTTTCTGTCGTGCATATGTACATAGTAACACGACCAACTTCAAGTTGGTAGGGAGTGACGTGCGCTGCCCTGTCTTCCATGTCGTCGGGTTTTGAACATGAGCCGAAATGCATCCCTGTTTCAGCCCGTTCCCCTTTTATTATCGTCCCGTTTCGGACAGAGCGCCCATAGCCATGTCCGACGCCCGATGAGAAGAGTTGAACAAGTATATTACAAGATAAGCAGTCTGCAGTCATGATTTCATGCGTAATCTGGGAAAACGTTAACCGTGACCTGAATCGCGAATGCCTACATAGCTAGATGCCACTAGTCAGTCATCACAGATTTGTAGCTCGATATGCTGGGATCTTGCATCAGGGGACGGGACGATCTGGTCGTGCAAACTGGGGAAGTGATAGTCGCTTTGCTTTTGTAATGGGCCTGAGACGCATCAAGTATCACAGAGATGATGAGCGCAGCCCGACAAAAGGACAAGCCGTTCTACGGATGAGAACCACGTAGTGTGGGTGTAAAGTTATGTCAGATCCTGTCATCAAATAGCAATATATCCTATGTTGAGAGCAACTGATAGAAGATTTAGTGCAAGGTTCTGCGTAGTTCTTGCGCCAGTATATCTGTCAAGGTAAAATGACAGAATTGCATTTCAATCCTCCGACTGGGTTGTACGTAGTGTGTTGGTTCCGAGTTCTGCCTGAACAGATCATGAGTGACCGAACATTATCGGGTTGCTGTTGAAGTCGGCCCTATGACAACTCCCTGCAGTAAAAGCCTTATGAGCTCCTCCTCTGACACAGGGGACTTGTATTCTAAAAATGCTGTTAAAAGGACCCAATTCATCGGTCCGAGGCTTGGCATCCCACTCTTTTCGGGATGGTGGTCTGTGATGAGTTTTTGGGTTCACTGGCTGAAGCTGGTGGCGAACCGGTGTCAAATCTTAAATTGTCTGAAGTCAAGTTCGAGCCGTGGTTTGCTCGCCGTGGGGGCTTGTGGCTCTGAGATGGAGGCCTTGAATGCAGTGGTGTTGCCATTTGGTACGCTTTACCTAAGTTACGTGGGCCTGTTGTGGAACGCTCCCACGATTATCCAAAATCTGTGTTATTGAAAGATTGAGAATAGACAGGGTGACGTTGTTGAGTTGTTGGTTCTTTAAAATTGCTAATGCCATGAAGCTCAACATTGAAGCAGACGCACGAGGTTGAGAGCCGTATTGACATTGATTGGTTGCTGATATCAGAACATATGTAAAGTCGGGGGCGTGTACAGTTTACATGAGTCAAGAGCCTGTGACATTTAACTCAATAGCTGCCTGTAGTGACCCTGTAGATTGTTAACCTTTGGAAATAAGGTCAAATTGCTGTCGATCAAATTCAACTCGGCCAGAGACAAATGACCTTCGTACGCGAAACGGGGATAGACAGCCTATCAAGGCTTGATCTGTACTGGTCAACACACAGAATATTTGGTCCCCTATAATCAAGACATCAGCCGGAGTTGGAGTTCACAAGTTCGGTTTCCCGTTGAAGCTGAAAATTCTTCATTCCGTGGTTGTCACTGGCTCTCGCTATCACCGAAGCTAGAGATCATGGGCCCGAGGCGGGAATGTTTTCGGGACTGAACAGCATAGTGTACGGAGTAGTAAGTATTGAAATTGAATGAGAACGAGTCATCATTATCTCGCAAATCGCCAGCTCGGTTATGCTCAACCGTTGATGATGCTACATACCTGTTGCGGGGAAAGCTGATGCATTGACGGCATTTGTTCAAAAGCCGGTCGATGATATTCGCAAAGACCCATGTGCCCCCATCATACAACAAACTTAAAATGCCAACCTGTTGGAACTGTGGAGCTGTTACACGAGAAACTGATCAATCGGGATGATCTAGAACACAGTATAACAAACGATTGCGATGTGCTTAGAGTGTTGCTGGTGTTTGCCCATGCTTAGCAAGTTGTGGAACGTAGGTGAGCCTATTCCAAGAAGAGAGGATTAAAATCCACTTATCAGGCGTCATTCTGAGAATATGTAGTTAAGGTACTCAAGGAACCTCAAGAGAACATGCGAAGAAAATTTGAATGCCCGTTTTAGAATCAAGCTTAGAACCCGTCAAACGACAAGGTTCTAGGTTCCAGACGCTGTGGGCAACGGTCAGTCTCTGTCGGCCGTTGACAGAGAACGTGGTAGTTTGCTTTTTGGATCCCGCTTTGATCCCCTGGCTTGTGTTTTTTTCGTCTGGTCCTGGCCTGGATTCTAGCTAGGGGAAGTTGTCCGAGATGCAGCCATAGATTTGGTTGTTGAGGCCAACAGACGCCATCGCCAAGGTTCGACTAGCGGAGAGAGCTAAGGCCCTTGATCACAGTTGAAGTGGTTCGCGGATCGTCATAACTTCGACAAGCTGTCTGCAGGGATAGCTTCTCTAGGTAATTTCTGACTCTGTGGGCTTGAATCAGTCCTGAACGCCTCACCTTAAAGAGCAGGGTCTAACATAAGAGATTGGATGCTGAAGCGGTATCTGTATCTTCGTAAACTTTCCATGTTTCATTGCGGATGAGAGTTGGAAGTGGAGATGTAAGCTCACGCTCTCGCTCTCACCTTTGAATGGACGTGAAGGCTGAGTTTCATATTAGCGTTGAGAAGCAACCAAGCCAAGTAAGTGTACCTTACAACGGGAAGGAAGCACGGGGCACGGCCGCACGGGCGACGGGCCACGGAGTAGAAGCCGGACCACGGGCAGGAAAGCACGGAGCACACAGAGGTCTTGCATCTGATAGGTTGGGGAACTTTGGGAGAGAAAGTGCACCTGCCTCCTGCCCAGCTAGGAAATCAAAGACTGTTTGAGGACTTTCAGTGAAGCCAGTGTTTAGCACCTTCCAATGAAAAAGCCAAGAGGAACAAAAGAACCTCACATAGCCCGACGAAAGGGAAGGAGCATAACAGTAACCGCGAATGAGACGAGAATCAGGTGACCGCTTCTAACATCTATCCGTGCCTGCATTAGTTAAGTTCAAAGTCAAAGTCGGAGCAAAGCAAAGCACACCACCAAGATATCCATTCCTAGAGGCCATTCATTAGAGAGTAGCGGCTCTGATACAACATGCACAATTATTAGAACCCCTTTCATTCGGTCAGCCACCAACACAAACTCTTCGGTTACCATTTGCGGAAACTGTACCCAGCTGGACAAGGGTCAACCAACAGGGAGACTTGTTGAGCCAGGGTCATCCGGGCCGTCCATGTTGATTCAGATCCATTCCCCATTTACCCAACCGGTTCACTACTAGAACCCGCCTGCCATCTCGTCTCTTCGATGCACTATCTCGCGATCCTGGAGAGGACTTCTATCAAGGGCTGCAACATCACCCTCACCGTGGTACCACATGCGGAGCCCTGTCATGCTTAAGAACTAACTAGCAGAGGGTCCGAGCAAAGATTGACCTGAGATGATGATACTCCGTACTGCTTCTTGTATCCCGTAATTACGGATTATGATGAAGACGTGCGGTTTATCACAGAGCCAGAAGAGCATTCTGTATGTCCAATGACGATTGATGTCTTCCACATGTTGGTATTGGTTCACTATCACGAACCATCAGAGCTATTGCTTCTTATGGCATGGACAATGATCATGCACCACATTTCCGATTTCGCAACGCGACTTTGCTTCCGACTAAATGATCGACCCTCAGAGCCCCATTATATGCAGCAACGTTGAGGCTTTTTCTATGGTTTTTGACCACGAGGCTCTCGGATTCAGGCACGGAGAAAGGAAAACCTTTTGAGCTTTTGATGGGGACGATCAATATAGCACCCAGTCACGAGCCACACCTTATAATCTTCTTCAACATTTCCACACGCACATTTGCTGCATCCACTGGTGCATCTACCGATGCAGAAAAAATGGTCTCGGCCATTATTGAATGCTGCAACATACCTGAATTTCCTCTTTCTTTCTTTTCAGGTATTGTCGATGCCCCTTGAGACACCCTCTTCGGGTCATCGAGGCTGGGCGCCACACATCGCACTTTGCCTCCCGGCGTTTCCAGACGCCAGGCTGCCACACCGTGTATGAGAGAAGCGGCATGGCGTCGTAGCAAAGGATGTTGAATGTTCCGGGCCCTTCTTCAGGTAAGCTTTATCTTACCATCTCCGGTACCGTTTGGAGCAACTTTCTCTGACGGGTTCTTTATCCCAGATCTGTCGCTGAAGCCGCCACTAGATTTCGGGGACTGTGCAAGCGGGTGTTGATCTTGGCGGCGCTATACCGGCTTCTACCATTGTTCCATCTACTAGACATGTCAAAGTCTTGGTTCTCGCACTGAGACGATTGATGAGTTCCTTCAGCCTGGGCGCTGGAACTTCATTCCAATGATGGGGCCATGACGGATTATGCCATTACTTGAGCAGTGATCCAGAACCATGGATGGCTGCATTTGGCAGAAGTGAGACGTCTGTCTTTCAGCTTGTCACCGCAGTCAAAATTTGTTCCAAACGGTGATAGCATTAGAGACCAAGCTGCCGTACATACTTTGTAAAGTCCGTTCCTGGGCGTGGGACATCTGGAGGTAAGGGTCTGAAGGAAAGGGTGCAACAATCGATGCACGCTCATGCGGGTGAGGGGGTGCCCAGAAGGTCAGAGGCTGGAGTTGGTGTGGGTGGGCTTCTCTTGGAGACTCAACTCATGGCTTTCGATTGGATCTCAGTTGGGCTAACCTACTCTCCTCCGTAGGTAGCCATGAGTGTCATCCCCATCCCCATTCTATCTCCATGGACTCCTTGCTAGCCATGCCCCCAAATTTCCAACCCCGGCGCATGGATCCAGTTGATATTGATCGCATCGGATTCCTTGCAGTTCCAGAAAAAGAAATCAGTCCTGCCAGCAGCTTGCCGGGCTTCTTTCTCTCCTCTCCTCCTCCTGTCTTTCTTTCTGTCTTTTTCGAGACATTCTGTCAACAGTACCTTGCAACTTTCCTATCCTTACACATAACCATTGACTCGGGTTTAGCTAGAGTATCTTTGCTCCCTGCCTTAACTCCCGTGCAACCATTTTCACTACCTACCCACCAGCAGGTACATTCCCGTCTGTTCCTTCACAGTGCACAGAAGCTGCTTTCTGGCGCTCAGCCCTTTCTTTGCCTACTCCGACCGCCACTCGCCAATCTTTTTTTCGGCCCTGTCCTGAAGTAAGAGCTCTCCCCGCTTGTTCCCACGCAGGTGTCATTGCTAGCAGTAGCCCCGACGATTCGTCAGTTGTGTATTACTGGACGGGACAGCTTCGACTCCAGAGTTGAACCAAGCCTAACTAAGACTTCTTCATCAAGACAGCCCAAACGCTTGATCATCGCGGCATCGCCGAGCTGTATCGAACGCTATCAAGGATCTGTCCAGTGTTTCGTCTATCTTTACGTCCCTGCCGTGGTTTTGCCCTTTGTCCGAGCAACCTATCATCTGCCAAGATAGACTCAGCGACAAATCTCGGCTTCCCTCCCCCCGCCTTCTAGAAGGTGGACAAGAGCCCTGAAAAGGCCCCTATGCGAGGCTGATCAGCAGCAACTATCCTAACCAGGGTGTCGTCTAAAACCAACACTAACCTTAGTGACCGACCTCCCTAAAGCACTTGGTTTGGGGTTTGAGAGCTTGTGGTCTTGGCCAGTCTAACTAATTCAACCAACGACCAAGAAGAACCTGGCGGGCCCAGCTGCAAATCGCCGTTCTTGTCTGGGCTATTACCACATCCCATTCTGTCGTTCGTTCGCCTGTCTTCTCCTGTCACCTTTCTCTTTTCCAAGCCCAGGGCACTGCGCATTTCGCCTACCAACGCCGGGAAGCGCTTGAACAGACTTGGGCTGAGTTGAGCTGCGCTGCGCGACATCAACCACTGACTCGTTTTTGCGCCCTGAGAATGAGGTAAGCCTTTAAAGACTTCACTCTGTTGTGTCTGCACAGTCCATTCCGCGCCCATTGATCGCATTGTATCGCATCACGTCGCAAGTTGCCTACCGATCTCATGCACAGTACGTATGGTACATACATATATCTCTTTCAAGACCGGCTCCGGTCCCGACTCCGCTACCACTCTCCATCGCCTCCTCCCCCGTTGTCTCTCGGCTTGTGATCCACAGTCTCGCATCCGCGATACCGTCTCTGTCTCCGGGTTTTCTTCCCTTTACAAAGCTTTACCTTACCTTACTCTTTTCCTTTCCTGCGTTGTCGTCTCAAAGTTTAGCCGCTACACACCCTCATTTCTTCACACCCCCATCGGCTGGCCTTGTGTTCACCCTCCTACCTACTTTACTTTCCTTGCCTACATCTACCTTATGTACTCCATCCTTTAACCACCCCGTTTCCTTCCGTCCTCGCTTGTTGTTCGCTTCTCCTTGCATCTTTCGTTTCTTCAAGAGATAGCAAGCACTGTCGACCCTGATCCCGGCTCGTCTGTACATACATGACCTTTCCTGTCGACTAATCATCATGGCTACAGCGCACATGGCCGTCAGGACTGAGACCTTCCCACATTCGAATTCAATTCCCCATAGCGAGTCAATGGGTGCTCGCATTATTCCTATACCAACTCCCACGATCAAGATGTCTCCTCCAAGCAACGGCGATCCCATGGAGATCACATCACCTGCGCCATCTTCTAATGGCAACAACAACTCCGATTCCGATGCCAACGGCAAATCTAACGATCGACCCAAGAACTCTCCCGCTCCCGATTCCAACAATGTCGCAAACAATAATTCCAATAGCATGCCTGCGCCCCCGCCGGCTGCTGCTGCTGTACACCAGCCTAAAATCGTACAGACAGCCTTCATCCATAAGCTCTATAAGTGAGCCGCACCGCCAAGCTTTTCACGATAGCTTGCTAATGTAGCTATAGTATGCTGGAAGATCCCAACATCCAACACTTGATTTCATGGTCTGCGAGCGCTGAAAGCTTCGTTATGTCGCCCTCGGCCGACTTCTCAAAAGTTCTCTCGTGCGTCCAACACATCCATACACTGGCTACTTTGCAGTCGACTAATACCTTTCAGTCAATATTTCAAACATACCAATATCTCTTCATTCGTGAGACAGCTGAATATGTATGGTTTTCACAAGGGTGAGTAGTAGAGCATACACGAATTGCGAGTAATCGCATTGGCTAACTTGCGCAAAGAACGCGATGTTTTTCACACTGGAAATCCTGATACAACGCTCTGGGAATTCAAGCATGGCAACGGCAACTTCAAGCGTGGCGACCTAGTAGGTCTACGTGAGATCAAGCGTCGAGCTAGTCGACATGCCTTGGTGCACCGCGAGAGCAACTATACCAAGCCTGCAGCATCCCAGCCAGGCACTCCAGCCGAGCCTGTACCTATTCCGCCAGACAGCGCCGATGCTCGAATGCTCAATATTGAGCATACACTCTTCGACTTGAGTAATCGCCTGCAGAGGAGCGAAGAGGCAGCTCATTATATGCATGTCAAGAGCCAAGCCGCAATGGACACTGTGAATCGCCTTCTTCACTTCAATCAGGAGCTTTCAAGACATATGCTGTCTCTTGTTCCGGCTGAGAGTCCCCTCTCTCGTGAAGGTGTGTACTACTAGACGAAAACGCGAACGATAGCTAACATTGACTTAAGTCATTATTCTACAAGGCGAAATGCAAAGGCAGGCCGAAGTGCTTCGGACCCTCGACGAGCCACCCCAGGAGGCACCTTATACCGGCCGACAACAGTATTTTGCGAATGTCGAGAACGCCCCAGTATCACCCAGACAGCTTGCCCAGGACGACCAGAGACGAGGCCCTGCTCTAGGCGTCCCGCCCGCACGCGGCCAGAACTTTTATAAACCACCAGTTCCTTCCAACCTATCTAGCAGCACTCGCAGGCCATATGGCTCCATCAGCGGAAGCAGTACTACGCAGTCGTCCCCGCTACGCACAGGACCGCCTCCACCGCCTCCTGCTCCTCATCCTCTATCCAATGTTGAAACCGTTCCCGGCCCCGGCAGTCTTGCCCGTCGTCACACTGCAGCCGATATTCGAGCCCATGGCTGGCAACCAGCTCCCTCTCCCTTTAGTACTGGCGCACCTTCTGGAGCATGGCCCCCCTCGCCTAGCCGTGTAGCCCCAGAAGACCAACGGATCAGAGACTCATTTTCAACATACTCGTTGCAAGCTGCGTCCCAAACACACCCTCACTCACGCCCAACAACGCCACCACCTCCATTTGCAAATGGCGCTGGCGGCGGCTCCGACACATTCGGTGGCTGGTCGTGGGGATCTGCTGGCCGTGAGAATAAGAACCTTGCCGTGAAAGATCACTCAGCTCCCCCTACTCGAAGGGGGAGCATGGCTCATATCCTCAACCCCAGTGACACTGCCGAGCGATCAGACGAGGATGAGGACCCCCGAGGCGACGACGACAGGAAGCGAAAGCGAATGCAGTAAATCACATTCTTAACCCTGATTGAACCGTGGGACCTTAAACCCCGAACTATGGGCGACCAACTTCAACACATCATATACGTACATACACATACACGGGCTCTGTACATGGATACTTACTTTCCCTTCATCGGCATTACATTAGGCCATAAACATACTTTTGATTTTGACGGCGAAGAGACCGTCTACTTGGAGTATAGGAGGACATCGGATAGCTGGCTAGAACAGGGTCACGGAGGCTTTCTTCATTACGAGCGCAAAGCATAGCAGGATACCATGGAGGGCATTTTGTTTAATCCCATGGAAATCATTAGTCCTCGTCGAAAGGAATGGGGGGACAGATTTCGGCACACCTAAGAAATGGAAGTTGTAATCTTGGGAGGAGTTGCATGGGTTGGTGCAGGTATATACCATCAGAAGACAATATTATTCAAACTAAGCAAGTTAAATTTTGATCCTGTTGTCTCCCTTTTCTGTGAAATGATGCTGTCAATTCTTTATGCCTGTATTGGGTGGGTATCGTGATATGAAACTGATATAAACGTTGTTATGCTTCTGCCTGTGCTACCGCAGGTGCTGTCTTTTGCTTCTTCTTTTTCTTGTTCTTCTTCTTTCGCTTCTTTTCTGTGTGCCCATCGCCCAAGCTAGGTTCATCCTGTGTTGCATCGTCTCTCATATCCACATCCACCTCGGCCTCTGCCCCGTTCTCGGGCTTCTCCTTTTCCTCAGGCGTAACAGGAGCAGTCAGATTCTCAGATTCCGGCTCCGGTTCAACCTCCTTCTCCTTCCGAGGCCTCTTTCTTTTGCCCAGTGCACTTCGTCCGGCTTCATCCTCACTCTCACTCTCCTCAGCCTTCTTCTTGAGATTACCCTTGGAATCTCTGTTTAATCTGCCCCTTAGCATTCTCTCTTCTTTTGAGTTTGCAAACTTTTGAACATCTTTCTTCTCAGGAACATAGCCTAATCCTTCGTTTGGTCGTGCACCACGGGTGAGATCGTCATCGTTGTCGTCAGGTAGAGTGCGTTTCTTGCGCGGTAAATCACGAGTAAGAGGCATAGATTTTCCTATGGACGTCCTGGAGGCGAGGAGGAGTGAAAGAGTGTTTGCGATTGCCTCGCGGTTTGTTGCGACGGGGAAAGGTTGGGGGGGTTCAGGAGCCATTGTATCTTTTGTCGCGATCAGTGGTAGCGATGCTGGCGAGCGCAGTCCAAAGAAGATAGTGTAGAGAAGCGCCTTGAAGTAATTAGGGATGTCGCGAGAGTTAATTCATCATTGGTTCAGCTGACTAGGATTGGTGATGTTTGGGGTTGGTGGAGAGTTTCTGGCAGAATAATTTCACATGCGACAAAAATGCGGATGCTTATCTTATCACTTCTGGCACCATGGAATGTCCCTGATGAGAAGTTCGACTTCAACATGAGAGTTGATTTTCATAACGTAAGGTTCGATGATTGAAGAAACATGCGGACTTGGATATGTTACTATCTTATATAATAATTTAGAAGCTATATACTAGAATTAACTAAGATTAGGAAATTACACAATCTCTATCCTGTAACTGCGATAATACTTTTGGTCATAAATTCGTGAACGTAAAGAGCCAAACCAATGGCCGCACCCCCAAAACAAGTCATTAATAGCTAGCCGTCGTATCTCTCAAGCTGAGGACGTAAGGTAGGTCTGTCGAGTCGTGCCGTGTCGCAAGTCGAATAACAGACCCTGAGCTAGCTGATGACTTGGATCGGAGACTAGAGGTTGATGGTTGGCTCATGGGGTAATGACGCCGACTTCTCGCAAGACTATTATTGCTGAGTCTTCGTGATATGGACCCTGGCCCTGTAAATCCGCTCCTCACGCTGTTGGGAGCAGTCTCATAAACGTTCCAGGTATTCGTGGATGGCTGACGCCTTATTCGAGCAGAGCTGCTGATGCTAGCGTCTGAGGGTGCCAAATTACTGCGAGACGTGCCCAGCCTGGATCTAGCATCGTCATCGCCATCGGTGGAGGGTGAGGATGTATCGTCTTGCTCGTCCAAAAGATCTGGATCCAGGGGCTCCATGGCGCGAAGAATCTCGGCAAAAAGATGCATAAGCTCCTTAAACTGAGCATTGGAAATTGGTCGATTCGAGAATCGTGCGTATTCGTAGTGTGAAAGAAATTCGATAGTGGTTGAATCCATCTCGATCACCCCCAACTCAGCCAGGTGAACTACGTAATCGCGCAGGCTCATATTGGCGGTTCGCTGCAGAAGAGCTACAGCGTCTGGGTCCAGCAAAGGCGGGTTCGTATCGGAGGTCGGGTCAGGAGGTGCAAGAGTCAAAGCCTTGCCCTCGATCAAATTAGGCAGTTCTGATAAGACAGTGGTGTACTGGAGGTTCGGTAAATCGGGAGCGTTGGGTGAGGACCATCCGTAATGTTCGATATCTCCCCAAACGGGCTTTTTACGAGGGATCACCACCACCAATTCCTCCGCCGGACCACTGGGACCATCAAACCCCAGCTTAACCCTTGTCTCGACAGTTTCATCATCCGGTGCCGTGTTATCTGTTTGAAGCCTGGGGCGCGATTCGTATGCGATCGATGCACTTCGCCCAAGACCCAGCGCAATTACTTTATAGACAGCCGAGCGAAGATCCCCCTTCTCGATTGGCACCCATCCTTTCGGTATCGACCCAAGATCGGTCTTGTTGATATATAGACGGGTGATAAAGACGAAGGAAATGATAACAATGGCGAGAACGTAGGCGGCGGCCACGATCCAGATATTGTAGAGCTGTCGATTTTGGAACGAGCGATGAATGGCGTCGGCAGGGGTGGATATTAACAGTCCTAGAAGACAGACGTAGAGAAGAAGGTAGAGGGTTCGATAGACGATTCTGGCGACAAGCCGTCGATGAGAAACGGGAGACGCCATATTCCTAGTCCATGGGCACAAGAAAGCCGCAGTTGCGAAGGCGCTGCGATGCTATGCGATGCTACCAAAGGCCGCTATGACCGGGATCGTGAGTATAATAAGAAAAGGGATGGCGAGTGGGACATGACTAGATTAAAGAAGAAGCTGAACGAGTGAATGAAGCTAATACAGTGAGTAAGTGGTGTCACTGTAGTTGTTGAGGGGGTTGGGTTGAGAATGGCATGTCCAAAAGGCGGACCTATTTGGTGATGATGCGATTGATGTAACCAGAGTTGGACAGAGAGAGGTTGGCAGTTGGTGAGGACCCTTGGAGCCACAGTGCATTTTGAGCACGGGTACTGTGTTTTGATACGGTACAACTGCGGCCCCACCATCTTTAATTGCACTGCATTAGCTTCAACATGTGAAGCTCCTGTGCATAGGTATGTAATTTATACATACTATTATTAGAGATCCACGGATATAATAATTGCTCAATTGCTTTTCTCGTGTTCCAAATTGTTACAATGGTATCATAATACATTAATATCCTATCCGATATGCTTGTGTTTTACATCATATGACCTATCGCGCCACTTCTGCCATCTCAGACTTCTTTGTAGTCGCAGAAGCCTCCTTGGCCAACCGGATATCAGTCAATGTCAGTCTGAGGTCGCTGCTGTAAGGCTCGAACTTGGCCAGCACTTGTTGCAGAGAATTCTTCAAAGCATCCACAACTTCTTCCACCTCGGGGCTGATCCTCTTGCCCGACACATCAGTCCAGTGCAGGGGGAACTGCAGGCGGAAGGCCTCCAGTTTCTTGATAACTGAGGTGAAGGTTCTGATAATGCTTGGCACATCTCTGTGCACGTTTCCAAACTGATCTTCTGCCAAGCTGTGCACCGAGAGATGATGAAGCACGCTGATCGCGTTGATGCAAAGCGTAGGCTCAGCGTATGGGGTACCCAGCACCGCAGCAGCAAATTGGGTTCGGAAATCTTGCTGGAAAAGGGCAGCCACAGTGTCTACCTCCATCATTTGGAGAGTCCAGTGTTCAAATTGGCTCTTTATGTGATCGGGAGCAATAAGTTCCTGCTGCTCCTTTGTCAGGGTCCGGTCCTTGGCCTCTCTCCACGTCTTCTTCACGATAGGGCTCAATTTAGACACGGGAGACTCGCCAGGGGATCGTGCGGCCTGCCCTAATCGCTTCTCAACCTCACTAAGCATCGTCTTAGAAGCCCCCCGACTGTTGAAGATGGGATCGTCGCGAAGAGCAGTAGATACTCGCTGCTTAGGCTCCGGGGCCGGCGCAGCGGGTGGTGCATCAGGAGCCTTGCCGTAGGTATCAATTCGCGTCTCGATGGATTTGACCACTTCCATACAGATGGCGCAAACCTGGGACCACATAGGTCCATCCTTGCGATCGATGTCTTCGTAGATAGCCTGTCGACGGGTCTCAAAGCCTTGCGCAATAATTGCAAGCTCCCACATCGCGAATGCCTAGATACGATTAGGAATGACCATGGAATTCGTGCGTGTGACAAATCTCACCTTGATAGAGAGTTTCTTGCTCTTGAGACCGTTCAGGAGACTGCCATTGGGGTCCTTGGACTCGGAGGTAAGAGGTTTGCCGTTCTTCAGGGGCTCCTTGACCATGAATTTCGAGAAAGCAAAGTTACCAATATTCCATATCAAATGCACGAAAGTCCCTGCCTCTATGCATCGGAAAAGAAGCCAAAGATCACTCGGCCAACTAGGCGGGAGCATGTTGGTCTTTGGCAGGTTATAGAAGATGCGCAAGAATATAAGCGCCCATCCCCAGATGAACGATCGCAGTATAGTGTAGTATAGAATCAAGGTGACAGGCAGCGCACTAGCAGCGCCGGAAAGAGAAGCGCCGAATGTTGCTGGGACTGCAGTAATCAGCAGCTTCAACGCGTCAGGCTGCTTCTCGTTCTTGCCCTTTGATGATGCGAGGACCAGGCGATCGGTGTCCTTTCGGTAATGGTTGAAGGTTTGCGTGATGGCGCATGACACCATGTAAGCAAGCAAGAAGAGGGGCCTCTCGTTCAGTCTCGCACGGTCACCGCTGAAGTACGTGATCCAAGAGAGGTTTGCCGCCTTGGGCATTGCCCATAGGAACACATGGCTGAACAACAGGCTGGAAAAGCCATACCAAAACAAAGTCTCGTATGTTTGAAGCTGAGTGATGGTGTTGCGAAGGGTCTGGAAGCCGGGGCCAGTGGTTCGTAGGCCAACGTGGTAGTTTGCTATTCGGAGAACGACGATCGCAAGGCCACATGTGAAGATGAAGGCGGTTCGTACGCCAGCAGGGCCGATTGGAAACCAAGACCAAAAGTCTGAATAATGAAGTTTAGTGTCGGCGCAAATGAAAAGTCAATGAATTCGACTTACAAGAATTCCAGCCGTCCAGGACGACCGCCAGCAAGTAGGACACAAGGAGCAAAACAGTCGCCGTAGAAGTGAACCGTCTATGTAGAGCAGGCTGCAGAAAGTCCTTGTAAGGCGCTTTTCTAACCGTGGTTGGCGCCATCTTGACAGCGCATTCCCGGGATAAAGAAGAGCTCGAGACGTTGTTGGGAGATGATGTCGTGGGTTGGTTCAAAGAGAGACTAACAATGGAAGCTCTAAGCTCAAGCCCCAAGTAAATAATAAAAATCTCCAAGCAGCAACGACTTGCTCGCAGAAACGCTAAGGTCCAAGCTCCGTCATTATCTGTCACGTGCTGATAGCTCAGGTCCGGCTGCGCTCTGGTAGGCTAGACTGAGGCGCATGTCCAATTACGTATGTTTGCAGGGCGCTGTAACTACTAATGAAACCCCAGCAGCCACCTGGAACAAGGCAACAGAACAACAAAGCTTTAGACAATTATGAGAAGAAGTTGACAAAACAAACTCATTAAATGTCCCCTAATCTTAGGCTGAGTTCCTTCAGTATTTGTGTTACTTAGGATTAAAGTCCAAAGGCCTACCAACCAAACCTCATTGGAACACTTACCTTAGGTTGTCCCGGCCCACTTTTCCGGCTGAAGTCCATAGTCAAGGCCGGACCTCCATTCACGCAACTCTTCCTTTGACCTTACACCATCACAACAACCATGTCGTACGATCTAGAATCCGGGCGCGGCGGCGGCGGCTATAGCGATGACCCTGACTTTCAGGCACTTCAATACGACCTTAAGAGCAAGCTTCAAAGCCTCCTCAGCAACAATCGAAAATTAGCCAACGATGTTAATGTGCTCGGCACACGTAAGGATACCCCGCGCCTACGGGAGCGAGTTCACAATAGCATGGATAAGACGAGGGATATGTGCAGAGAGATCGGCGAGGGCGTTAAGCGCCTTCAAACTTGGGAAGAATTGACGGTATGATGGAAACGTCTCGAATTCATTGTCGATCGCAAGCTAATTATATCTAGAAACAACAAAAGTACGAGCAAACAAAGGTCTCGAGCGACTTCCAAGCTGCTCTCCAAGAATTCCAAAGCCTTCAGCGAAAAGCCCTCGAGAAGGAGCGCGCATCCGTTACCGCCGCCCGTGCCGCCCAGGAGGGTGACTCCGCCGAAGGTCCTCAGTCCGGCAATCAGCTTGAGCAGCTGCAACAACAAGAACAAATCTCCCAGCTCGCACCTCAAGACGAAGTCGACTTCCAGGAGGCTCTCATCATCGAGCGCGAGGAGGAGATCCGCAATATCGAGCAGGGTGTAGGCGATTTGAACGTTCTCTTCCGACAGGTGGCGCAAATCGTCAACGAGCAGGGAGAGCAGCTTGGAACGATCGCGGACAATGTTGAGAACGTCCGGGATGACACGCGGCAAGCTGATGTTGAGAACCGACAGGCCGCGCGGTATCAGAAGGCAGCCCGCAACAAGAGCTGCTGCCTGTTGCTGATCCTCGCCGTCATTTTGACCATTGTTATTCTGGCTATTGTCCTTGACTAGATTCTTAGAGCGCAGCGTGTGACGATTATGGGTGGCCTGTTTTGTTCTCGAGGCGTCTATCGGAGTTTTCTAGGTGCCTATACATCGAATTTTCCCCATGAGTCTACATTGGTAGTTACAGATGAACGCTTAATCAATTGTTCTTTTTGTCAGATGCCTTTACAATCCGTGATTGGTCTTTGAGCACAAAAGGGAATTCCTTCGACGGCTTTGGTGCCCTCAGATCTGACGTCTTTGGTGGAACAAGACGTTGAATAAAGAAGTCGTTGACGCGGGTCAGCGCAAATGATGTGCCCCAGTAAAGGAAGATAGCGCTTGGCAAATCGGCAAAGAGGAGTGGCAATAGGGGCATCATAAGCATGACACGGCCCAGAAGTTGTTGTAGCCTGGGGGCGACCATCATCTTTGAGCCTGAGGGCTGGATTCGCAATAGGGCCTGGATTTGTTCCCTGGGCATCCTCGCCCATATACTCCATACCAGAATACCCGAGCAGATGATAGGAAGACCGTAATAAGGGTCCGCAGACGCTAGATCAGTGAACCAGAATAAGCCTCCGTCCACCAAGGACTGGTCAAACATGCTGCTCGAGGGTCCTAGACCAGTACTGCCCAGGCCAATCTTGTGGCTGATCCAACCCAGGGGTGCGCCGCATTTCCTTCGTAGAGCCTCAGATATGGTGACAAAAGGAACCATTCCGAGTAAAGGTGCCATACCTTTCCAGCGCTGGAGACTCCATGTCTTTAATATTCTCCGTCTTGACTTTTCAACTGCACCTGCAATGCGAAGCGATCTCACACGGTCGGGAAGTTCAGGGTTGTTTAAGCTCCTATCCATCATATGCCGACGAGCCCAAGCTGTGATAAGAGGATCCAATGGTTTTCTGGCCTCCCGCAAGCGAGCACTGTATAGTTGAAGAGGGAATCGGATGGTTGCGTTGACGCCTACAGCAAGTAGTGGTATAGCCACATACCATGGTACACCAGCACTGTGAGCCCAGCTCAGGGCATCTGCCGTCGCAGTGACTGTCTCACCGAGCGCAGAAGCGACGGAGAAGTTTCTGCGGTTGGCGCATCGCGATGAAGTTAATGAGCTGAGAATGGCTGGATGTGAGATGCGGCGTGTTGTGTTAATGGCTGAGAGTGATGGCCTAGCATGAGGCGATATGGAATGAGCACTTCGTCTGAGAAGGGACATTTTGGCCCATAGCACCGTGGTTGCGGGGGTGCAATTGAGGATTTGGTGCTGGTGTGAGTGAGTCTTGAAAGTCCATGAGATGAAGTCGAACTTGGTCTATTTTTCTAGATTCTCAGCCAATCAGCGCTAACATTTCATCGTTGAATATGTACCTATCTCGATTACTATGGGCAGTAGTCAAGGTAGAAAGAACCACAGTACGGGACAATAGTAAGATAAAATATATTTACTAGTACTCTATCTCTCTAGACATTATGAAATGATCAGTGCCAGCCTTGACTTACAGAGTCCGTTTGTGTAGTATGATTCAAAACGTCTTGAATGTCTTGAGGATGAACTTTGCTTATCCACTTATACACCGCACTCTTGCTCACCTTGCATGTTTATATTAAATGTTCCTATGATTTAATAAAAGAACCAGTAAAACAGCCAAGCGTTATTATTAATGACAAGACATACAAGTGCTTGTGGATTTATGTGAAATCTTCTTCAAACCAGGATCATTGCCTTAACTAACAAGACGTGGCCTTATGATGGAGTAGAAGTCCCTTGACCGTAATTATTCCATTGAAAGCAGGATGAGCCCTGGTCGGTCCGTTCAATCCTTGATCTCGTATTCTTAAAAAATGAATTACTTTCTAACTTTCTGGAGGGAGCAGAGCTATCATAAGTTCTCTCTCTCCGCGGGCTGCCGAATCTAAAGAAGGGTCCAGTGACAAGGGTCATGAGCCTCCATGCCCCTGTAGCTTGCGCAGCTACAGTGGGTCAGATAGGCACTGAGCTTTGGAGCTTGCAACAGCAGTCAAAAGCTTAGCTACCTAGCTTCGGGTTCCTCTAGCGGTGTCGGTGCCTACCTAACCCCCACCAAGACCAACAAGTGGATGAACTTTTTGAGACCTGGTCCAGCAGGAGACGTCACACTATCATCCCACACACTCTCGTTCATGGCAGCCTTTTGCTACCAAAAGCTGACAGCCTCACGCCCCTGAGGCCATATAAATATCGCTGGTCGAAGCATTTTCTTCTCGTGTCTTCCATAGCTTCTCGATTCCCCTGTGACTCCCCCGAACAGCCTTCCCGACACTGCCGTGTCCTGACCGCGAAAGACGACCGACTGCCAAGATGGCGTCCCTAGCGACGCTTGTGCCTCTGGCCATTCTGATAGCTCTACCTCTACTAGGCGGGCTTCTACGACGGTTTCTAGGATGGTCTCTTCGAAAGCGAACAGAAGGCCGTCGTGCACATCTTCTGGCCCTCATGACACAGGACGATAAAGATGCCCGCGCCAAGGACCCTCAAGGCACCGCAGCGACCAAACTCATATTCGACGTCGATGATAATCTTCAAAGCACTCTAAGCTCGCAAAAGGATTGGTCTGGGATTGTTGGTTTCTTCCATCCGTTCTGGTATGTTATCATACAAGCTACCATGGGACGGGACCTAGCTAACATGAGGAAGCAATGCTGGAGGCGGTGGAGAGCGAGTGCTCTGGGCCGCAATTCGGGCCACACAAGATCGTTGGCCCAAAGCCAAGTGTGTGGTATACACAGGCGATCACAATGTGACAAAAGATGCCATCTTGAATCGAGTCAAGGTATACGGCCTGAAAACTTGAACCTGTCCATGGGCCACGACGTGCTTACACCGTGTTAGACAAGATTCAATATTGAGCTCCATGCTCCCACGATAACGTTCCTCTACCTCTCCAAGCGGGATTGGGTACTCCCCTCAACATGGCCTCATTTCACGCTGCTCGGCCAATCAATCGGCTCAATCGTTTTGGCTTGGGACGCTTTCTCACTGCTGGTCCCTGACGTCTTTGTCGACACCATGGGCTACGCCTTCGCTCTGGGTCTCTGCAAGTCTCTCTTCCCCAAGGTCCCTACAGGGGCATATGTGCACTATCCTACAATTTCTACGGACATGCTCGACTCGCTCGATTCAACGGCTGCCTTAGGAACTCAGGGTGCACATGCTGGTAAGGGCGCTGGAGCTCAGGGTTTCGCCAAGAAGAATTACTGGAAACTTTTTGCCATTCTGTACTCTTGGGTTGGATCAACAGTTGACATTGTCATGACGAACTCGACCTGGACTCAAGGTCACATCAAGAGTCTATGGGGCCCCTATCGCAAGCAGAAGAGCAAGACAGATCCGATCGTAGTTGTCTACCCTCCCACCGCTGTCCGAGAAATGGAGCGCGAGGTCGAAGTTTCCCAGGAGAGTGAGAAGCTACGGGAAAAGGCCATTGTTTACCTCGCCCAGTTTCGACCGGAAAAGAACCACCAGCTCATCATGCGGTCATTCGCTACCTTCCTTAAGACTAAGAGTGAAGCATCCAAGGGCGCACAGCTGATTCTTATCGGAAGCGTGCGAGATGACTCAGATTCAAAGCGTGTTTACGAGCTGCGACTTCTTGCCAATGAGCTTGGCGTCAAAGACAGTGTCAAGTTCCACCTCGATGCCCCATGGTCAGATGTTCTGGATTGGTTAAGAAGAGCATCTGTGGGTGTTAACGGCATGTGGAATGAGCACTTCGGAATTGGCGTTGTTGAGTACCAAGCTGCCGGACTCATTTCCGTGGTTCACGACAGTGCTGGGCCCAAATTCGATATCGTCGTGCCCATCGATGGCCAGCCAACTGGTAAGCTGCCTGAAAATGCCATGTTGAGATCCTGCTAACCAATGGGAAAGGTTTTCACGCGACAACAGAAGAAGAGTTCGCAGAGGGCTACGAGAAAGCTTTATCACTACCAGATCCTCTGGCAGTCCGCTTGCGTGCACGAGAGTCGGCAAAGAGATTCACCGAGGAGGAGTTTGCAAAGAAGTGGACGGTTCAGCTGGCACGTTTGGTGTCACTTGCGAAACAAAAAGCGTAGACTTTTTGGAGATAGACTAAAGGATACCCCTTTTCTAAGATTCAGCGAGAGAAGAGACAGCTTAGAGAATTTAATACAACAAGCACAAAGCTTGGGCATAATGTAGTCAATGTTTTATATTGTATGCTGTGTCCGTCTAGAATTGCTGATTGCTCAATCAGGAAAATAACCATCTATGCTTCCATATCATCCTGTGCTGTCTACAATGTCACACCGCCACTGTTCTTCTGTCTAGGCTCAGGCGCAACCTCAAAAAGACCAGCTGAGTCCCTCGTCAATGCTTGAACTGTACTCAGTCCTTCATCGACCCAAGTGATATTATGCCCTCGCTCCACCAGCGATGGAACATCATATGAACTGAACTTCTTCTCCACGAGCAGTGTATTCGGGATGAGCTGGTTGTGAACACGGGGCTCACGAACAGCATCCTTGATAGACCACGATGGAGAAGTCAATACACGCCAAGCAACTTGAGTCGTAGCGGAGATGATACGTGAGCCCCCTGCGGCTCCGATGACGGCAAAGAGAGATCCGTCCTTGTTGGATACGATGAGAGGTGTACATGAGGATAGGGGGCGCTTGTTTGGACGAATGAAGTTTGCTTCTGCTGGCGCGAAACCAAACTCGTTAGGAACTCCCGGAATAGAGAAGTCATTCATTTCGTTGTTTCTGTAACGGTTAGTCCATGAGTACAGAATAGAAAGAGGTCGGTAACACTTACAGAATCACACCAGTGAGAGGATCCATGAGGAAAGATCCAAAGATGAGATTGACAGTGGTTGTCAGCGACACAGCCATACCATCGCCATCTGCAGTGACGACGTGTGAAGTTCCGTGCCCATCAGATGAGTAGATTCCATCGGGGTCATACTTCTCAATCTTCTGGGTCTTTCGAGGGTCGATCTTACTCCTGATCTTCTCTGCCGTTGTGGCATTGAGCATCTCGTGTTCGAGCTCAGGGACGCCATCCACAAAGTCAGGATCGCCAAGGTGCAGACGAGCTCCGTATGCGAATTTCATGGCTTCGATGTAGATGTGTAGTGTGGTGTTTCGATCCTCATCTTGGTGCGTGTAGCCGTTCATAGTGTTCAGGATATTGAGTGATACGGCGCCACCGGCTGGACTGCTGATGCCGTAGACATCGAAACCCTTGTACTCAGTGTGAAGAACCTCGCGAGAAATTACGTCGTAGTTCTTGTAGTCATCCAGTGTTATGGTACCATTTGTTTCCTGTATGGTCTTGACCATGCTCTCAGCTGTGCCATGTTATCATCTAATCAATACACATGTACAGGGTTGACTTACCGAAAGCGCCGGTATAGAAGGCATCAGCGCCATGTTCTGCGATAGCTTGAAGTGTACTGGGTTGGTTAGCTATATTCAAATCTGACATCG
Organism: Fusarium fracticaudum; assembly: GCA_003353625.1. Classification (NCBI taxonomy): domain Eukaryota; kingdom Fungi; phylum Ascomycota; class Sordariomycetes; order Hypocreales; family Nectriaceae; genus Fusarium; species Fusarium fracticaudum. The sequence goes on from PDNT01000009.1 coordinate 794,125, forward strand.
AACCTTGACGTACCGGGCATATCGTCGTCTTGTCATTTTCTCTCCTTCTGGGATAAGCTGTCCTGCTACATGTGAGCCCTGGTCATAACATTGGGTGTTCAAAAGCATACCATTCCGGGTAAAATCTTCCGCCCACGAGGGGTCCTCGACAAAAAAGTTGTGATGGCCTCTAATGGTCTTCTCGATAAACCTTGCCATGTCGGCATTGACTGACGTTTGTTAGCTTGGAACTCCTTTTCTTCCCTATACTTGGACTTACCTATGAATCCATCGTGAGCCACCTTGATGGCCCCTTGTAAGACTGTTTTCCATGGAAGGCTCTGTTTAAATGTTAGCTTGTGGTGGCTTTGAGTTGTGTTTGTGGTTCATACGCCGTATTTCTTGTGTGCATATTCAAACCCACGGACTTCGCCTGGCACACCAACGGAAAGGCCTCCGTAGATGCTACCGTTCACATTCCCTTGGTACATGTCCTCGAATGCTGCTGCAGGGGCTGATTCTCTGAAGTCGATTGCTTCGTAGTTACCCTTCTTGTCGCGCACAATCATGAAACCACCGCCTCCAATGCCGGAGTGGTACATGCCAATAACACCGACACAGAATGTCGTTCCAATCATGGCATCGACGGCATTTCCCTGGGATGGTTAGTTGGTGTGTTTATATGGAGAAGAAATGAGAAGTCTTACACCTCGTGCTAACAGATCTCTCCCGATGTAGCTACATTCTTGAGCCTCTGAAGCAACGGCTCCTCTGGTACCAACACCTGGAGAAAAGAACTCCTGGAATATGGGACTTGCTGATACAGAGACATAATGGATACTGGAGGCCAGTAATAGTAATGGGAGTTTCATCTTGGTGATAGAGGTGTGTGTGTTTTGGGATTAGAAATCAATACGCGCCCTTCATGACTAGTCGTCTCAACAACTTAGTCACTGTAAGTCGTTACTAAGAAATGATAGTTTGATAAGGATATCCAAACTCCACGTGAAAGCAATAGAATAGGAAATATTTATACAAAAGAGGGAGTGATAAAGTGAGAGACGAAGAGACCGCCTCCAAGTTGAACGGATGTTGTTGTTAGTTAATTTCTAAAGCAGATAATAGAAGTCGGTATTGACGTGATAAGGAATAACCCCAGAATTTGGGAGTGAGGGAGGGCCGATTGTCGGAACACCCCGGTAGATGCATGGTCCCAAGCTTCAGGCTCCAGGCTCGTGAGACGATCACCTGCCAGTCTAGGAAATAGGGTAAACCAATCACTATCATGATAGCGATAGTCAGGAGGAAGTGCTCCCTGAGTTTGACTCGGGCTGTTTATGAGTATAGTTTATTTAAATAACGGGAAGTTCTATATAGGAGCGTATTAGACCATTGCATGCAAAGTCAGATGTTGTAGACATTTTACTTTAACTCCATTTATGAATAGTTAAGTCATTACGGAGTAATATTAATGGTCCTTGACACCTTCAGAGGACATAAAACCTTGCCATGTCTTGATACTGGACTAACCCCCCACTAATATTTCTTTTGTACCTCTCTATTCTAACTCAAACTGTCCATCATAGAAATAATGTACCAAGAAGCACTCATGATGGAAAAGAAAGATCATCTATGCGAGATCATGCTCTTGGGTGATCAGCCAATCAGATCCTGCTTAAAAAAGCAGACAACTACGGCCCCACCGTCCCCGAATTCCAAGTGGGGCCTCTGCAAGAAACATTTCTTCGTCTCATTCTCATCCTTAAGAAATCTTTGTCAATATCAACATCTCAAAACATTCACAATATCTTCCTAAAATCTCATTTTTCTTACAGAGCAATTGGATCAATCGAATTGTTTGTTCATGAGGCGTCTGAGACTCCCACCTTTAGCCACATTCATCAAACCTCGCCCATACAATTTCCGTCCCTTCACAGTCATGGCGAGCGTACAAGCAGAAGCTGTGCCAAACGGCAACTCACAAGTAAACGGCAACGCTCAGCAAGTGAACAAGAGGCCAAATCAGCAGAATAATCGCCAATGGAAGCAGAAGAAGACGAAGAGGGAAAAGAATATCACTGAGGGTTCATCTGAGGAAGTCCTCAAGTACGATATCCAGGCCCTTCTTAAAGAGCGAGCTGTTGAGTATGGCGAGGGAACAGAGCACGGCCCAGAAGTCCTCCCAGAGGAAGGCACTGAGACAGAAGTTGAGATTTTGGAGCTTTCGTCTACAGGTGATGGTCTTGGTATGAAGCCTGGTTCAAATCAGGTCTATGTTGTTTCTTTCACAGTTCCTGGCGACACTGCAAAGGTCAAGGTCTTCCGTCATCTTCGTCGCGAAACCCAAACCCTCGCCGACTTCATCTCCATTACAAAGCCCTCTCCTCTTCGCGACGACGCTCGCATCAGCTGCAAGTACTTCGCCTCATGCGGCGGCTGCCAATTCCAGATGCTTGAATACCCCGAGCAACTCAAACTCAAGAAGCGCATTGTCGAGAAGGCCTTCAAGAACTTTTCAAACCTCGATCCCAACATCGTCCCTGCTGTCCAGGATACAATGGGCAGTCCTCTGCAGTACAACTACCGCACCAAGCTCACGCCTCACTTTGACGGACCCCCTGGATTCCGACCCAGTAAGAGAGGAAAGAACCCCCGAATTCCCTTTGAGAAGTGCCCTGATATCGGATTTATGCAAAAAGGTCGTCGAAAGGTTTTGGATATTGAGGATTGCCCGATTGGTACCAATGCTGTGCGTCTGGGTATGGCACGAGAGCGCGAGCGCATGCAGAAAGAGTTTGGGAACTATCAGCGTGGTGCGACGATTCTTCTCCGAGAGAACACGAAGCGAGTCCCCAAGGACAGCGAGGAGGTCAAGGGTGATGCAGAACCTTACACCGTCCGTGTTGAGAATGAGGATACTGTCGACATCAAGTCCTGCATCACTGATTCCAAAGCTACCACAACAGAATACATCGGCCCTTACACCTTCACCAACCCAGCTGGCTCTTTCTTCCAGAACAACAACTCCATTCTTCCCTCCTTTACCGGCTTCGTCCGAGACAACATTCTCCCTCCTGCCGGCACGGGCATGGACATCAAGTATCTGATCGACGCCTATTCAGGTTCTGGTCTCTTCACCGTTACTCTCGCCTCGCTCTTCCAGCACTCTATCGGTATCGATATTGCAGCCGACTCCATCGCCTACGCAAGTCGCAACGCCGCTCTCAACGGTATGGGAGAGGATCGCTGCAAGTTCATCGCCGCTGATGCTGGTGAACTATTCAAGAGCGTTACCTACAACCGTGACGAGACCGTTGTGGTTCTTGATCCTCCCCGTAAGGGCTGCGATGCAGACTTCTTAAACCAGTTACGAAAATTCGGCCCTCGACGCGTTCTGTATGTCAGCTGCAACGTGCATACACAGGCCAGAGATGTCGGTGTGCTCGTGCGTGGTGAAGGAGAGGGTGAGAGATACGAGATTGAGAGTCTTCGAGGATTTGATTTCTTTCCTCAGACAGGTCATGTAGAGGGCGTTGCTATTCTCAACAGGGTCGATACCACGGCATAAGATAAAAGTACACGGCGTTTGTTTGGGTTGGGTCAAGGAAAAACATGATAGATTTCATTGCCATTGCCATAGTCATAATCATTGCAAACTTGGAAACCCGCTGCCTCATTCCACAACCTAAAAAATGCTGATCTGCGCCGCCTTCACAACAATGTATATGTTTTTCGTCATTCTTCATTCATGATTAGTCTCCTAACAGAGCCTTAAGAGCCTGAACTGTCAGCTCGACAACGTCATTGCTTCGACTCTTCTTAGCACATTCTGTAAGAGTTTCAACTCCACCCTCGCTCTTGACCTTCTCTCGTGCGAGCTCACCGACCTCGCCCTCTGCAGTGACCAAGTTGTTTACCACAAACACTCCACGATGACGGATATCCTCGCTGTCATCGACACACATTCCGAGGATAACTTTTACACCGCGGTCTCGGTTAATAATGCCCCGGATGACACCCTCAAAGTTGGTGAGTGAAGCTAAAGCTCCGCCAGCTGCACTTCGAGTCCCGGCGTCAGGGGCATCAGCAAGGGCGAGGAGGACGTTAAGGCGATTGCGGGCCTTGGCAGTCTCTTCAGCATAGAGAGCGATAGCCTCTGGTTGCTGCACCAGATTGCAAACAAGCTCAACAGCAGCCTTGGAGACAAGAGTGTTGGAAGCCAGCATCTGTTCCTCAATCTGGTTCCATGCTGTATTGATGATACTGCGTCTGGTCGCATCGTCATCCATCGACGCGAGGTTGGTCAATGCCATAAGTGCCTCAAAGGAAGGGAGCAGGTCCCGTGTCTGAGCAGCAGGGTCGGGTGGGATGATAGAGACAAGCGGTCTGACAGCAGCAATGATGGGGGTGTCACGGTTGCCACCAAAGACTAGTGCAGGGTTTGTGCTGATCAAGATGCGGGCCAGGGCTTGTGCTGCAAGACGACGTGAAGCAGCTTCAGTTTGAGGCAGAGACATCCATGATACCAGGAGAAGCTTGACCGCTCCTTGCTGAGCGAGCTGGCCGCGGAGAGTCCTGTCAACGGAAAGGGAGAAAATAATGGAGATAACAAGTCCCAGAGAAGCGGGCGAGCCATTCTTACTGTGGGTGACGAGAACCGGTGTGATACCTGCATCAAACACCAGCTTGCATCGCTTTGCGACATGCTCGTCGTCATTCAGGGGGTCGGGACCGCCAAGCTTCCCGGCAGCATTCGCATATGCCTTGAGCTGGTTCATCTTCTTTTCTTCCTCTGTTAGGGTGGGCAGGTATTTCGTCAGGTTGACAAAGATGCTTAAAGCTCCATAAGTAGTTGGAGATCTTGGCTGGGCTTCTCTAAGAGTCTTGACCAACTTCTGGAGCAACTCCGGGTTGCTGACAATGGACTCCTTGACCTTGGGTTGAAGGGAGGCGTATGCGAGACCTTCGATAGAGTGCTTTCGTCCGTGATCTTCATCTCTCAGTATCATCTTAGTGAACATTCCAGAGAGATCTTCGATACTAGTGACTGCAGGCTCGATTCGTGACTTGTTTTCACCGGGTGCTGGTTTAGCGGGAACTGCCTTCAAAGCTGGGTCAGTCAGTGATAATACAGAGCTCATAGGCATCTTATCTCACCCTCAGCTTGGCCAAGATGACTGCGGCAAGATACTGGACCTGTTCAGAGTGCCGCCTCATCGAAATGGAGCCTCCGTCGCTTTGAAGGTTGGGGTCTGCGTTCATGCTACGAACAGCCTCACTAAGGTCTTGGTCGACGATCTCCTCGAGCCACTCGATGCAGTACTTGTTGATAGCCTCACGGCAGAGTGAGTTCATGCAAGCAGCGTTGAGCATCTCCAAACAGGCCGTCTCGACCTTGCGGCTCTTCCATTTTCGTCGCATAAGTGTGCCGAGGCTGGGTAGGAAATCTTCGTTGAGAAACAGCTGGGCAGTGAGATCGGGGACAATGGGAAATGTCGCAGCGGCGACACAAAAGGCAACAATGTAATCATCATAAGTTCCCCTTCGCACACGGTCAAAGAAGAAAGTTGAGAGCTTCTTTGAACCGTCATCGCCAGCGGCTTTGAGATATGCGGATGTTGAGAGAGTGGCGTGGCCGCGTACTATCTCAGGCTGTCTCATATCAAGATAGCACAAAACGGTGTCGACACAGTCGCCATCGATGACCTCGCAAATAGTCTCACGAGACTTGTCCTTCTGACGGGCTTCATAATCGTCGTTGAGCAGCTTAGTCAGTTCATCGAGGTCGCGGCATGTCTCGTTATCTTCCTGTCCGCCCTCCATGAGGCGCGCAAATACGATAAGGGTCTGGTCCTCCAGCGACTGGGCTGGGGCTGGAGGCACCTGAGAAGCAACTTCTGTAGGTTCTGCCATGGAATATTTATTGATTGAATGTGTAGGTGAGAGAGTGAGGGTCTTGTTTTGTTTTTGAGGTGCTAGTTAGTTAAGGAAATAAAAGTGAGAATGGAAGAGCCCGAAACTGGAACCTTGTGATGTAAATCGTAAAGCGCACAAGGCAAGCAGACCCGTCACAGCCTCCACCACAACCTCAACCTACCACAAGAGAGCTCGTGAGACTGACTGCGCTTGGGCTTTGAGCTTGAGCCACTAACGTTAGATCAAAGATCACTGACGCATGATGCGTTTTAGTTGACCATCACGTGGCCAGGCGTTTGAAGAGCTGCCCGAGCTACCTACCTAGGGGGTTTGCTGTAGGGGCCTATTGGTGCCAGCAGCCGCGCTCACATTCCATTGGGGATTATGCCTGTAGATGACGTCTAATCAACAATTGGGTCAGATTTTCTCTTCCATCTAGGTAGACTATGATAGCCGCGTCGAAGAATAAGGTAGGTAGGTAGGTAGTTATCTAAAAGAAAAGAAGAAAACAAGGCTCTTTTAATCATTACTACAATTGAGTTTGGCGTTAATTATCGTTATTTTGGCGTTTTTGGTTATCAACTGATCATGCGATAAATGCAACGCTCGTATCCGTCCGTTTTCTTTGTCTTGAGTCTAATAACTTTGCGACAGCCCCAGGTATCGCAGCCTCAGTCCTCAAGTAAGGCCACCAAGGCAGCTCAACCACTCTCAAGGCCTCGTAGCCGCCTCCCAACCAACATCTGCACAGCGTCAACATCCTCACAATGGACGCCGTAGATGTTTCAGAGCACTACGAGGTCGGCACCCGCGAAGAAACTCCCTCCCTTCTCACCATTGTTCTCGACACGAACCCTCGAGCCTGGGCATCGCTCACCAGTGTCCTTCCCCTGTCGCGTGCTATAGCAAACATCCTCGTCTTTGTTAACGCCCATCTCGCCTTCAGCAACGCAAACCAAGTCGCTCTTATCGCTGCGCACGTTGATCGCGCAGAATGGCTCTACCCAACACCTCCCACACCCTCGCGCGACGCCTCTGGCGATGTTGCCATGAACGATGCTGCTTCGCAAACGCAAACCTCAGCGAACAAGTTCCCGCAGTTCGCACAGATTGAAGCTGCTGTTTTGGCTGCGATTCGAAAACTCATGGATCAGACAAAGGAGGAGGATCTCTCTGCGACCACGACACAAATCTCTGGAGCCTTGACGCTGGCGCTATGTCATATCAATAAAGCTGCGCAGGCTCTTTGTGCGCCTACGGCCAATCTCGAGGACAGCCACAAAGGCTCGTCGAATACAGCTCCTCCGACTGTTCGAGGCCGAATCCTGGTCATTTCTGTGTCCGATTCAGAACCCTCGCAATACATTCCCACCATGAACGCTGTCTTTGCTGCTGGCCACAACCAAGTCGCTATCGATACCCTCTCTCTTACTGGCGAGCCAACTTTCCTACAACAGGCTTGCTACAACACCGGTGGCACATACCTCGCTGCTACACATCCCCAAGGACTACTGAACTACCTTATGTTCGGTCTTATCGCAGACACAGAAGCTCGCGAAGCTCTAATCGCCCCAACACACGACACCGTCGATTTCCGCGCCGCCTGTTTTTGTCACGGCCGAGTTGTGGACACAGGCTTCGTCTGCTCTATCTGTCTGAGCATCTTCTGTGAGACGCCAGAGAACTCGGAATGTTTCACGTGTGGCACTAAACTATCTCTGGGTAACTATGGCGCGAAACCCGCCGTTGTCCCAAGGAAGAAGAAGAAGAAGCGCAAGATCGTCAATGGAGGTGGATCACGGGAAGAGACAGGGAGTGCGACAGGGACACCCCGTCCATGAATGAGCCAGCAAATCGTGTGAAGAACGGGGGCGAAGAACGGGATATACCCTTCATGACCAATGTACATATAGTCTCACGGCGTTAAGGAAGTTAGCCAGGTATGGCACTTATTGCAGATAATGCTACATTCAGCGCATACTTCTCTCTAAGTTTGCAGATATCAATATTGAAGTGATCAGACTAAACAGCGGGCGTAGGGCTATGCTTCAAAGGCTATCACTTGAATCTAATGCATAAGAGTATTCTAATCGGCCATTACACTTATAGGTGCGGATAGCATAACCACTCAAAACCCCGAGCAGAAGCTCAGTTCACATCAGTATCGCCAACACTATGCTCTTTTCGTACAATGGTGCACCTTACTCGAACCTGACCTTGCGTCCACCCTTGGCGATCTTGGCGCCATAAGGAAGTCTAGACATCGTACAGACGGGCTGTCTCTCCGAGCCTCCCATGGAAGCGAGGGCGAAGGAATCTGTGTTGTGAGCAAAGTAGAAATAGTAGCCTGACGGCGTTTTCTTGACCACCATGACACCAATGGCACCTGCTGAGTGGCAATTCTTGACACCGGGATGCTTCATGAAGTCCTCAGCAATGAAAGACTCCATGATGGCATCTTCATCGTCGTCCTGAATGTTGGCGCCTCCTTTTCCACGTCTTGTGCCATGGTAAATCCTCTCCGCACATCGCTGGGAGGCCATGGTAGTAGCCATATGCTCTCCTGTACCGCTTGTGACTGCAGCGACAGCAACCTGATCATCATCCTCATCGTCACAGGGCACAACGGCCGTGCCAACTCCCACAAGAGCAGCTGGTCCCAAACGGCCTCGATGCTTCATTCCGATACCACCTGAAGATGAGCCAGCAGCAATTTGGCCTCGATCATCGATCGCAATGGCACCAATAGTGTCTGTAATAACGTCCTCGCTAACAGACCCGTAATGAAGGCGGTCATGTACTGCTCTTGAATGAGGCTGCGACTTTTCATCAGGACTGAGAGGTCGCTTAGCCCCACGAGGACCTGAGGAGCTTTGGCGATCAGGGCTGTTGCCCCTATTCCCAGTAGGAGTTCGCGGTGATGTATTATCGGCCTTATTTGAGCCATGTGCATGGTGTTTATGGCGGATTGATGCATTCTCTGGCAAAACAGGTTTGAAATCCTCAGCTAAAGAATTGGACTTTCGAGATAGACTAGGTCGAAATGGGGAGGACAATACACCCTGGGCACTACTCACAACACCGGCATACGTCTGTGCCACTCCCTCCTGAGGACTTCGGGTAAATGAAGAACGGCCGACTGCTGCAGGAGAGGTACTTGTAGCTCTGAAGTAGCTTGTGGATGTTGATCGATCTGGCGACGGCGCATCTTGGATTGGTGTACCAATGAAAGGAGAGTCAGGCTGTCCCTCGTTCCAAGTACCAACAAGAACAGCAGGCCGTTCATCTCGGGGAAGAGATGAATGTGGCTTTGTCGGTGATGCTGTATCGTATTGGCATGGGGGACATGTCGCGGTTGTATCAATAGTTTCAGGCAACGCTTTGGGCTCTTGACCCTTGGACTCGGCTCGCTTCAAATCTTCCTGCCAACGCAGAAAACGGTCTCTAGCATTCTTGGAAACCATGTACTCATTGGGGTATATCATTAGACCATGCTCCTCTGCGAAAGCTCTGGCACCCTCTCCGACAAGAGCGTTTGGTGCAACTCGTCTCAGGCTCAATGGTTTATTGCTCATATCTAGAACGAGTTTGGCTAGGGATATAGGGTTTCGAATATCTGTGATAATGTCAGCAGACGAACTCGCCTTGGGCAGTAGAACCCTACTAGGGACAGCACCACAGGCGCCGCTGCGGCCAAGATGATCCACTACGGTGGCATCGCATTCTACAACACCATCGATAGAAAGATTGGAGCCGTATCCAGCGTTAGTGATTTCTTTATCCTCGAGGATCCGGAGGGCTGCTTCGACGGCCTCGGTTGCACTGGCACCGGCTTTGAGGAATCTCATGCCCATCTCCACCGCACTTGTTGATGTTAGCAAAACCCAAGGGTCCAGGGGCCACTAGGGAATATCTCACGCAACACAGGCCTGAAGATGTATGTGCTCATTTTGGTGACTGTGAAACCCAGCCCCGGCGTGAACAAATATAGCAGGCACTGTCTTGGTTCTGTGTGCCACTTTCATTACCCGATCGAAAGCGCCATCGGTTCCGTGAGGGGTGGATCGTGAGCTAAAGGGGGTATCATCATCGAAGCTGTCTGACATCCTCGAGAGAAGTCATGAGCTAGCGAGTGTCTAATGTTACGAGATTATCGAGATGATCTTGATTGATGGATGTGAGAGAAGAAGAGAAACGAAAGGCGGGCGTGGAGGGCCCGGGAAGTGATGTTGATAAGATTCAATGCTGTAGGAAAAAAGGTTGAAGATTGAACGATGATGCGGTTTTGGGCAGACCCGAGCTTTGAAGGAAAGGCAAAGCACTCTACAGACAAGGAAAGTGCTAGAGGAGCTGTTGGGCTGGGGTTTGATCAGTCACTCCTTGCTTGATAGACTCGTTGTGTTAGACAAGAAGCAGCAATCGTCAGATGGAAAACAAACTACCTACCTTATACAATCTCCAATCAATACCTCGTTGTTGGGCACATATAATTGGTACGAGTTTAACCATTTAGAGGCATTTCTGATCTTTGCTCCTATGAAAAGACCTTACTTTTAAGAAACCTCACAAGCCTCAAGATGAGCGTTCGATAAGGCAGAGACATTGAAGAAATACAGTTGCCTGTTGTCTCTCGTTAAGGAGGGCCCAGAAATGACGTCGCACATCGACTATAATTACAACTCACTTGAGACATCAAAACTTCAAGCTGAGATGAAGACCATGTCAAACCAAGCATTTTGGAAGCTTACCAAGCTCAGATATACTGGAGTGAACCGATAGACAGGCATTGTATTGTTAGATACTAAATACAATTGGTTTGTCACACTTCAACATATAATTCTTTTTGTTCAACTTGCCAATTGGGTCTATAATTTTGTCACTCAGACCTTCACCCCGATTATCGCAACAACCAGGCCCACATCTCCAGCCATTCAGTGTCACGTCCCACTCAACGGCGGGGCACAGCACAGCCGCAGTTCAAGCCTCACCTCCATCCGAGCTGGGAGCTTTACAAGGCACGTAACGTAATCCTCGCCAAACGACCACCATCATCGCCGCACATTGCAATTCCTCACACGCGGCATTTGCGTTCACCTCTTGTCCATATTCTCTCCTGCAGCTGTGCGCTTCACCACGCACTCTCGCCCATCATGGCTAACCAAACTCCCGCCGTTGTCATGGACAAGTACGTCTCACTTATCCCAGCCCCCGCACTGACGACGACAGCTAACCTCAGCTCACAGCGGCACGGGTTTCTCCAAGCTAGGTCTGTAACTACGATATACGCTTCTGGGGCTATCATTTACTCTTGAGCTTCATGCTGACGCTCCAATCTAGGTTTCGCTGGTAACGATTCTCCCTCATTCGTCTTCCCGACCGCGATTGCGACAAAGGGGCCAACTGGCGGAGCTGGTGGCTCTGGTTCTGGACGACCGGCTGTTGCGAACAAGCCATCTTTTCTTACGGGAGGTGCTGGAGCTGGAGGTCATCTGAGCGGAAAGCGAGGTACCGAGGATCTCGACTTCTTTATTGGCGATGAAGCGATAGCGGCTTCTGGCGGACCTGGTAGGCAGCCATATAAGCTCCAATTTATTGATTTCTGCTGACAATCTTAGGATATGGTCTTCATTATCCGATCCGACACGGCCAAATAGAGAATTGGGTATGCTTGCCGACGAATCCGACATGACCTATAAATGACCGCCTTTAGGACCACATGGAACGATTCTGGTCCAACTCCATCTTCAAGTATCTGCGAGTCGAGCCTGAAGATCATTACTTCCTCCTTACCGAGCCCGTGAGCATCTTGCGCCCTATACGACGTCAAGCATCAAACTAATACACATAGCCCCTGAACCCGCCCGAGAACCGTGAGAATACCGCCGAGATCTTCTTCGAGTCCTTCAACTGCGCTGGAATGTACATTGCTGTTCAGGCCGTTCTTGCGCTGGCTGCTTCTTGGACGTCTTCAAAGGTCCAGGATCGTTCGTTGACTGGTACGGTCATTGATTCTGGTGATGGTGTCACACACGTCATTCCCGTTGCCGAAGGTTATGTTATTGGATCTTCTATCAAGTCAATTCCCATTGCCGGTCGAGATATTACCTACTTCGTTCAGTCCCTTCTGCGAGATCGAGGCGAGCCCGACTCTTCGCTCAAAACGGCTCAGGAGATTAAGGAGGAGTATTGCTACGTGTGTCCCGATATCGTCAAGGAATTCAGCAAGTACGACCGGGATCGCACTCGATTCGCTCAGCACGTTGTGTCACACCCCAATGGCCGACAGGTTTCCGTTGATGTCGGTTACGAGCGCTTTCTTGCCCCTGAAATCTTCTTCAACCCCGAGATTTACAGCTCCGACTTCTTGACCCCTCTGCCCGTGGTTGTCGACGGTGTCATTCAGCAATCGCCTATCGACGTCCGACGAGGTCTTTACAAGAACATTGTTCTTTCTGGTGGAAGCACATTGTACAAGGATTTCGGTCGCCGATTACAGCGAGACATCAAGCAGCTGGTAGATGCCAGGATTCGAGCCAGCGAGGTCCGCAGTGGTGGTGCTCGTAGCGGTGGTCTGGACGTGTCCGTCATCACTCATAAGCGACAGCGACACGGTCCTTGGTTCGGAGGCAGTCTTCTTGGTCAAACCCCTGAGTTCCGATCGTACTGCCATACCAAGGCCGAGGTGAGACGAATTGTATACTGTATAATGGCCATGACTAACAACATCACAGTACCAAGAATATGGACCCAGCATTGTGCGAAGATTCGCTCTGCTTGGTGGACCCGGTGGCTCTTGATTTACGATATAGACGATCAAGAATCACTCTTCAAATGACTCCCCGGATCAACAGCAAGCTTCCTAGAAAGAGATATTCTTGGGGTACGCAGAAGAGAATAGCGGGCGTCTACTGTAGAGTGCAATGAAGAGGCGCTCGTAGCGCAAAAATCTCAATTGACAATTATGCCTAAAGCGATGCAACTACAAGTGGGAGACAAGAGATGGCAAGACGAGAAGAGAAGAGACGAGACGAGACGGTAGCACGTGTTGAAGAGTTACATTAGCAGTTTTTAAGATTCATATTCCAAAAACACGTCTCTTTTCCCCGCTCTACTAAGTACGTAGCAACGTTAGAGTCTAATCAATGAATGCATGATGCGTTGAACTTCGGCACGTCGGGAAGTCAAATATAGGCGTTCTCCGTTCGCAGTCTCCCATATCATGATTCATAAATTCAATTATTCCCTGCCATTGACGTTCCAGACAAGAAATAACTTCTGCAGCCAAGAAAACGATCAGTTCGTAAAAGATACACCTGGACGCTCTAGATGCCCTTCATAAGCAGTGGTCTGATCTTTTTGGTTTCTGGACGGTTGATGATGTTCTAGAAGTGGCTTGGTGGCTGGCAGGGGTTCTTGCAGAGAGGGTTGCATCAGATTCGTAGTGGATGGAGGGGCTAGAGGGGTAAATCAACCCCCGTCATGGTGATATTTTCATACATGATATTATCCCGTCTCTTAGTAGTGAGAATGTACAGTGTTAGTCACGGTGAGACAACTTGACTTGGACGTTTGGAGGAACTCCGTGGGAATGTCTCCATGGAAGTGTGTGTTATTATCAATATGACCATCCGTCTGCAAGCTGGCTAAGCATGTTGGAAATCAGCGGCCCATGTAAGTCCACATATTGTGATACGTGGAGACCAAGTGAGACTCAATCAAAACCATAACAGCTCAGAGAACTTTACAGGATTGTTAAGTATGCTTTTCGAAAAGACTCAATAAACCTTGAATGGTTCTTGTCGAATAGAGGAACATAGTAAAAAATTGGAGATTTCGTTATCTCGAGCAACATTCATCCTTTTATAGACTATGCACAGTGGGTTTTAAGTCGAACTCGAATAGCAAGCAGACAGTGATGCAAGGTAGCATGGAGTAAGGTATTGCTCCTCGTCATTTAAAGAGTTTACTGAAGAGCGCTGTATCATTCATATCGATGTGCATTGTGAAATATGTCACTCGGAAGTAGTTGTTGATCGAAATGTTCGTTCTGTTATTTGATGCTAAAGAAAATCATAAAACTCATAAACTAGGGCTATACACAAAGTGTAACCGAGATCATCCATCTGGCTACTTCGACAACACCCGCCATAAAACCCAAATCAACTCCCGCCTGAACTCCTCTTTAGAGGGTAAACCCCTTTGCGTGATGGGTAGCCCTGTTTATCTTTTTGAGGGCGTGCTTTTGCTTTTTGGCGCACTGCCCAAGCGATAGCCGCGCGCTTATCGGCTGGTGTCGACGACGTAGCGACCGACAATTTGGCCAGCCTTCATGAGCTTGTAGACGTCGTTGAGCTCAGAGAGACCGACAGTCTTGAAGGGAACCTTGATGAGACCACGGCGGAAGAAGTCAATGGCCTCAGCGGTATCAGCACGGTTGCCGACGTAAGATCCCTTGATGGAGATCATGCGAACAACTGTGTCGAAGACGGGAGCAGAGAACTGAGCATTGGCGGGGAGACCAATGCAGACGACAGTACCGCGAGAGCGGATGTACTGGGTAGCCTGTTGGAAGGGCTTCTCGTTGGTAGCGACGAGGAGAGCAGCGTGAGGTCCGAGACCATCGGAGGTGGTAGCCTTGACATCGGCGACAAGGTTCTTGGTTGTGGTGAAGTCGACGTAGGCAGTGGCTCCGAGCTCCTTGGTGAGCTTACCCTTCTCCGCACCACCATCGATGGCAATGGCGTGGATACCCATGGCCTTGCAGTACTGGACAGCGATGGATCCGAGACCACCACCAGCACCGACGATGGCAATGGATTGACCGGCCTTGACACCGGACTCCTTAAGGCCCTTGTAGACGGTGATACCGGCGCAGAGAATGGGGGAGATGGACTCGAGGTCACACTCCTCAGGAATGCGAGCAACGTGGATAGCCTTGGCGATGGCGTACTGCTGGAAAGATCCGTCGACAGTGTAACCGGAGAGGAGAGCCTCAGCGCAGAGAGACTCATCGGCGTTCTGGCAGTAAGAGCAGCTCAGGCAAGAGCCGTTGAGCCACTTGATACCGACCTTCTCGCCAATCTTGACATCCTTAACAAGGTCGCCGCGGGCAACGACAACACCGGCACCCTCGTGGCCACCGACAAGAGGCAGCTTGGTATCGAGGGGCCAGTCACCCTGCCAGGCGTGGAGATCAGTGTGGCAGACACCGGAGAACTTGACGTTGACGAGGACCTCATCGGGACCGGGCTTCTGGACGGGAATCTGCTTGTACTCGATGGCTGAGAAAGTGAGTTAGTATATATATAAAAAACTCGACAATGATGGCACTATTATGGTGGGGGAGCTGTGGATGGGTGGGACTCGGTAGAGACCCTGGGGTTGTATATGATATCAATGATATCAAGAGGCAGAAGAGGCAATTGGGATTGTAGATTGTAGGAGATAGGGTGACATACGACCGGCGGTCTTCTCGAAAACCTGAGCCCACTGCTTCTCGGGAATCTGGGGAGCGGCCATTTTGATTGTTGGAGTAGTTGGTTGGTTGTTTGGAAGAGTATCGAAAGGTTGTCGTGAAGACTGAAGAGTTGTTGAGAGAGTTGAAGAGTTGATTGATGATCTGGATGAGGATGGAGAAGAAAGAAACGACTTGAGACCGATGGGAGCAGAGTTTATATAGATGTTGGACGGACGATCCAGAGTGAAGGGACTGATCTATGTGGTATGGTATGGTCTGCTCTGGTATGGTACGTATGGATAGTACTCGGGCCTAAAGCGTATGGTATGATGGGCCAACGGGGCAAGGATAGGCGTCTGGGTGTAGAAACCCAAGCCTCATCTTGGCGGTCGCGGGGGAGAGGGAGTGAGATTCATGGTGTTGAAGGGTGTGAGAGCAGAGACGAGCGAGATCAGAACAGATCAGACAAGAGGAGAATCTCTATTCTGGACTCGACTCGATTCGGACCAGGTGAATCAACGAACAAGGGCCAAAGGGAGGGGCCACTTCGGCTGCACGGGGATCCGCATTTTGGAACATGCTCGTTGGACTATGGTTTTCGGGATGCGGCGAACGGTGAGTGCGATTGAGTGGCAGTATCGTCCTATGCGTTTGTTGCATGGGTTGCGTGCGTGTGTGCGTGGGAGGAATAGTCTTAGTGTGTGTGAGAGAGGGAAACAGAGTGTGAGGTGAGGTTAGCTTAGCTCGGGTTGTTTGTAGTGGCGTCACCAGTGGATAGGTACCTAGCTCGTGGACTGGGCGAGTTAGGGATTAGGGAGCTTAGGCCCAGGGCAGGTCCCGTCCATCTCTCCATCTTCCCTGTAGCTTACCTTAGGTTCTCTACAGTTACCTTACGCATTGCTACGGTACCTGCCGCGCCTTACCGTAGGTCTGATCTCCTCACGGCGTGTTTCTGTCTGACCCCCCGCTCATGCCGGACTTCAACTTCCCCTCAGCAGCGGGCAGCTCTAGTGAAAATCGATGACAGTAGAATAGCGCCAGTTCAAGCACCTCAGTCTTGTTTGTACCTCTGGGGGGAAAGGTACTTCCATCCGCAGCTACAGAGCTAGGAGCAGATCTGGGACTCAATGGGGTGTGCAGTAGGAAAACAATTATCCGTAGTCATGATGCTCTAGCCCAAGGTAGGTACTACAATAAAAAAAATTGTTACAGTGGGAGGTGGTGATATTCTGGCGAGCATCCATCAAAAAAATTTCGGTCACCAAAAGTCAGATGCTTTTTGCGGCCCTTTTCCCATTACACCGGGTTTTTGCCATTCAAACTGTAACAGGCCATAGAAACCCGTTTTTAAAACGCCCGATGCCCAAAGATAGATAGCAAAGAGGAAACTGCGGTAAATTCGGATCTTTCGATTGCATATCCGGTCCTAATTCGGTTGCTTCCATTCATTGTCAGATCCTGCCCTCTCAATTGGATACATAACATGACATGACATTGATGAAAAGCCTCATGAGAGCCCCTAATTTGCTCTAACCTTGCAGGGCCTGCGAATTGTGGATGAGCAGGGTCCTGTTCCAGAAAAGGCGCTTAACGTCAATCTAACAACTGTTCTACCTAGGAGATGCTTCATCCATCCCACGCGTTTCCTACTGCCAGCCTCCTTGAGCTAGAATAGCTTCTCATCACCAAGCGCATCCGTTGAGCCATGTGGGAGCTGCACTGCCTGTTACATCTCATAGGTTGGTGGATTACTGGGGTGGTGTTTGGCAGCGGCTCCGTACCTTAGCACGGAGTTGTAGGTGTGGCATCACTTCTCTGACGCCCCTAAGCTACCTCAGGTAGGTATGGGTGCATCTTGAATGAAACGCTCAATTATGTTCATCTGCCTTTCTCGGCGTCAATCAACTGCCGTTACGCATTCAAATTTCCATGCTTGCGGATCCAAGGAGGTTTCAACTGTGATTCCTGTGGATTAATGCCTCAAATGCCTTCCATTTGACATCATGGTCACTTTGATCTTGATCTTATTGTTAAATCTCGCCATTCGCGTTATCCATCGCCGAGTGTCGGCGTTATTGGATCCGTTGGCATGGAGGGGCAACAGATCGTCAAAGCTTCCTTCCGTGACATCAGCAAAGCAACTTAACTTGAGGTAACATGAGGAAGGAAGGGATTTCCTCTGCCAACAACCAAAACCAAGAATTCATTGTTATGGACCAATCATGCTCCCTCACTGAATCATCTGCAACCTCCCTTTTACCGGTAACGAGCCAACGGCGCTAGAAACCGCTCGAAAGGGTCTCGTGGAGGTCATGCTGTCATTCGATCAAAAAGCCACGGCGATTACCCCAAAATACGGTATAAACCGCCAATGCCATCGCGGCCGGTATTGCGGCTGGTGCACCAAGGCACGGAACAGGAAGAAACTATGCTAAACTGTTATACAACAGTGGAGTACCACGTCAATCAATATACAGTTATGGCGTGTACTTCTGAAGGCATCCTCACTTTTCCCCGCACTCTCATCAGTCATGGCGCAGGTCCCCCAGATCATCTATGGAGTAGCACCGCGCTATTGGGAAGCAACTTCGGATCCGTGAACGCACATGAAGCTCCAAATGAGGATCTTCCCCAGACAGATCTTGCTATACACACAACGCATCACTTGAGTCTATTTTCTCTGGTATGCGAAGGGACCGTCTTCGGGTCCAAGGTTCATCCCAGCCGGATGGATGGAGGTCTTTTGGGAAGTGCGGGGAAGCTCTAGCTCAGCCCGTTACGCACTGGAAACACCTTGACTCGAAATCCCTGTAGTATTGCTGCTATACCAACGCTGGACAGTGCTGCGGACTCATGCGGATTGGTGGCCGCAACACATGTCTCCTGCGAGTCTGAGCAGTTCACTCAAGCAAAGACCAACTAGCTCAGGATTTCTGGTACAATCTCCAACAGTTGATCAGACCTCGAGATGATCGCGTCAAAGGCTGCATGAAAACGACTTGGTACAACAGTATAGTAGTGTCCAGGCCGTGTCTCGCTTATATCAGTACTGTAAGCCCATCAGATATGGCACGAGCAAGGACTGGCAGAACCACTTGCGCATATTATGTATGCACAACTAAATATTCGGCAAGTCAGTTTCCTCTGCTTCAACTGTCTAGGTCAGTCGCCTGAATTCAGTATTGTCTAAGCGACTCATGAATTTGGTGCAACATTTCACGAGCATATCAAAGACGCTATTGGTCAGAATTTAGCCCAACCTATGCCAACGCTTCTCATTCAGGCTCCGGGTGGCCGGGCGTTGTTGTTTATGGCAATTGGCAGTTTGCTAGAACAAGCCTCAGAAAATGCCATCGCAACCCACCCTGATACAAGTCTCAGTCATGATTGCGGATAGATGTACCTTGTCTATCAACGCTACATTGACTTAGAGCAATGAGCTTGGGGCATCTGGAGCCTAACGATCAAACTCCCTAGCCACTCTCGTATCCTTGTCCACCCCAAGTTCCCTCGCCAAGTGCCATTTGCTTCTCGAACACGCAACTGGTAGGGGAATGATTGGATGCAGTCTTTGTCCTGTGGCAACACCTCATCTGCCTTCAACTGGTGAAGATCCACCTTCCACGATACCTTCGCAGGGATTGTCAAGATGTGCTTTGCCCCATGTCGGTTTCCCTCCCCGCGTGTCGGTCCAGAGGGAGATTGGCTTGCGAGGTTTTTGGTCCTTGGAAGGGCTTTCAGAAGTGCATAATCTGTGTAAGTGCAGATGCTTGTCGTTTTCTTTACCAGCTTATCCAGCCAACACTATGGATGATGCATACAAGCTTGAAGGCCGAGTTGATGCTAGTCTGTGTTCCATAATCAAGCACGAAGCTGTTATTCAATGTTCTTTCCGGAGTACCTTCAAAGCAACTGCCTAGAGTAAGGGGAGCCGGATCTAGCTTGACCAGGTCGTCACATCTTGAAAGTTGAACCCCATATTCCTTAGATCATCATATCTGGGGCAGGGTCCGTGGGTTCCTGGGTCCTCCGCGTTTCCAAGCCGCGCTTATCCCTCTAGGCCCCGTCATCAGGCCCGTGCAGTGCTAAAACTGCTAAAACGGCATCCACTGCGGCTCCGCAGTTTTAACTTGCATGAGCCGCAGTTGTTTTCCCCGCATCGACGTTGCGGCACGCCCCCCGGACCTTGGAGACGCCCTGAGAACGGCTGAGCCCCATCGAGTCCAGCCATGCGTGTAACTGCATCCCTTCCTCCTGGCGCTGTCTGTGATACGGGGCCCCAGACTTGAAAAGTTGTTGGCCTCATGAGACTTCTTGGATCTGGAGAAACGGAAGCATTTCACGGGGTCCAGTTGGATCCTTCAGCTTCACACTATACCTGATCCAATAATGCTACGGTGGGCTGGCGCCAAAGTGCGTGGCTTTACCTTCTCATGAGGACAGTCTGGAGTCATGATACCCAGATCTGGGGTAATCATGGTCAAAATTTTACCCCAGGCTTTACCGTGTAGGTATTCTTGGGGATGTGCGTGCCCCTTTATTGGCTGATATGCCCTCGGTGGCGTTCATTGCGACGAGCCGTCAGTATCAACTTGAAGCGTTTGTCCGAGGGAGGGGCTGTGCTCCATGGACCAAGGAGCTGCTCACATGGGAGCTGATTTCTTGCATGATTGCTTATTGCTTTTTCTTCATCTCTCATTGTTGCTGTGGTTTTGCAGCTCTGTGAAACTGTCTCGAACGGCTGGTCATGATGTTTTTTCGCCCTGTTCTTGACTATCCTCGCACAAAACTCACTCGATTTCCTGGACAGCAGCGGTATAAGCCGGATTCTACGGTTACTCCATATACACATCTATCTCAAAAGTCTTCTCTGTGCAAACACCGATTAGTTTTGCATTTCCTGCTTGCTCCAACGCTTACTATCGTGTTCAGTGGCTCCCGCGCAGCGCTTCGTACGAGAGTAACGACTTCACAATATTCAAGAGCATGTCAGTTGAGTTGCCCCGTAAGGGCTTGCTGCTCTCGCTCTCGCGTTTCTTCACAAGTTACCCTCGCTCCTTTCAGGTTAACCAGCTTTGGAAGTACTTGCCAGCCGTAAGGTTAAACTTTAGGCTGTTGAACGGTTGGATAAATCAGGACAAGGAGTTTAATAGAGCTGTTGTATGTTGTCCAGCTGGCAACAGGCAAGAAACAAGCTTCTAGATTGCTGAAAAAGACACTTTTGACACGACATTCAGGATTCGTATTATGCGCAATACGTACTGCACGTCGATCGAAGTTCAAGTACAATGACAGGATGGCGATATATATTACAGACGATGAAAGTTAAAGTTGACTTCAATCAACTGTCTGGATTGGTTATGAGGTTTATTTATGAAAACAGATGTTCCTCCTTTTCTCGTTGCCCGAGACCATAAACACCGGATGTTTCCCAAGCGCTTGCAAAGCTAACAGATATTCAGATGGATCGATCGCTCGTTACGTCCTCGACTCGCCTCCTATCTTGGTGCAGCGCTTAGGCAGCGACCTCGACCGACTGGTCAACACCATCCGCCTTGCCAGAGTTGACCTTCTTGCCAGTCTTTGCAATCTTTTGGAGGACGGTATCGTAGGGGAGGGCGGTGACGACCTTGGCGGTCTGGTTCTCAAGGGACACATCGTAGCTCTCGACACCTGCAAAGGGATATCGTTAGCAGCGGTCAGGGGTCGTTTGGGGGAGTTATACATACCGTCGAGCTTCTTGAGGACTCTATCGATGGCACCGGAGCAGCCGCCGCAGCTCATGGTGATGTTGAACTCGTAGGTGTGAGTGTCGGCCATTGTGAATGTGTTTGTGATTTGTAATTGTGAGGTTGAAGAAAATGGCGGGGTATTCTGATATGTATCAATCAAATGAAGTCGCGAATGGAAAGCTGAGCTGTCCTGTCGGAATTAGAGGTCCGTGCTAAAAGTGGAAATTGAATTATGGGAGGTTGGAGAAGGAAGAGTCTGAAGGGGATTGCAAATAATTTATAATAGTTGTATTAGAAGGGGTATCTCGAGGTGCAGTGAGTTGTTGAGAGAATTGGCCGCCGCTGACTGTGACGGCAGAAGTGAATTATTAATAACCAACACTTGTTCTCTGTGCTTGGACGCCGCGATAATTGCGCAATTCGTTGCCTTTGCCTCAGGTTCAGATGAAACGTGCTCAATACAACGGGGAAACTTTTCTGAAACGCTTCTGACGGGTGATTACTCCGAATCTTGGCCATTTTTGCTTCTGAATCACAGTTTCACTTCTGTTTTCTATGTCACCGTTTATGCCTTTTATCTCGCTGTTGCTTCAGCCGTTACTTGAGGAGTAACTTGATCAGTGGCTGAAGGGTCCGTGTAAGTGAGAGTCTAAGTTGTACTAAAATTAGGTGCTACATATTTACAGTCTAAGATCGTCTCTCGTCATCTTGGGCTACAGTGACATAAGCCGTAGATCAAATAGAGTGATTGTGATTAAAGTAACGGGATCTGAATATTAGATTCTGTCAATTAGACTGTGGTGATTGATCAGCTTTATAGACTGTTTTTGAGGTGAATTTCTCGCAGGATGTAAATGTCGCTTCTACAAAGATGCTACCCTATACCGCACAGGATATCTTCGATTCTGCTTCCCCCTTCACTGGTCACTGCCTCGATTTTGAGCCATTATCAATTTCTGTTAATCTTATCAATCAAATCTTTCACGGTACCAAGACATGCATATATGATTCGTTATCCTTGTCTTTAGTCTAGAGGATACGGTGCTGACTCATTGAAGCTCAGACAAAATACGATACGAAAGAATGGGCTGATTTTGATTTCCCAAGTCCCACCTTTTGTAGCGTGATGTGAGCTTCCACCGGCCACACCGAACCAAGTCAACGGTAGTCTCTAGTCTCGGAGGAGAGACGCCGTTAAAGTAAGGAGACTCTTAGTTACTCTCTTATCTTCAGCCGTTTATCCAAAAAATGCAACGAAACAATTGCCTTCTAGAAACATTAACCAGAGTCCCAGTCCCAGTCCCTGCAGATGCATGCATTGCATCAGCCACCGTTCTCCTGACTAGAAAAATAGTCTATCGGACTGCAGCGAAAACATATCACCTGCTAGCCAAGGTGTTCCGTTTATAGCACCATAGGAAGAGCCTCATGAGGCTCTTCCGCAGCGGCTCGGCCCTATACCTTACCCATGGCCCAAGAAGCATTCAGAGCCGAGATACAGGCAGGGACAGGCAGATGAGATTCTGACAAGTTTACAAGATGAGGCTCTGCGTTGGCGTTATTCTAGAAACAAAGCCACAGGGCGTGTACGATAGACGCCCGTATCCCCCCGGATATCTGGCCGAGCATCCATGATCTGATCTGACGATAGCAAGGGTCGTGGGTTTCGATCGCGGCTGTTTTCTCGGTGTAAAGAGGCTGTGCCTCGCTAGATCTCGATATGTGGACTTGGCCTTCCGTTGAAGTCACGATATATTTAGTTTGACTGTAACTTGCTTGATTTGAACCCCCACGGTGGTATGACGGGAGTTTTGGGCATGGCGCAGGGTCTATCATGCAAGATGCACATCAGAGACGTTAATGAGTTCGTGGCCTCTTACGTATGGGCTGGGAGGGTTCTTGATATCGATGATCTGATGTGATGTTGGGCTTATCTTGCGGTGAGTGGGCTTCGGTTTAGCCGGGAGGGTATTAGTAGGGGTCTCGATGGTGGATGGGTAATGTGTCATTTTGCTTCGTAGATGGGGTTGTTGTATTTGCCATTGTGGTGTAGATGCAGATACTGTAATTTGCATACGGCTGGCTCTGGTGTTGAGCTATCCATGGCCAGGTATCGGAGCACGTGTTTCCTCTCTCTCATTGAGGATCCTGTGGGCTGTAATTGTGTATCCTTTGGATGGAGTATGAGTTGAAGAGTAAGTATAAGCCAGCATTCTCAACTCATTGATACATACGATTCAAGTTTCTATTTGACGAGAGACTGGATTACTGATCATATAAATTCATTGGTATAAAGCTCTTGAAAACAGCAGATCGAACGATACAAACACATCAACCATCATTATCTCAGAGCCAAGTAGGCAACTCCTTTACAGTGACATGAATCTGCGGCGTCTTCAACTTTTCTTCATCCTCATCCCAAATCTCCGGATCAACCTCAGTAGTGTTCCACAGATCATCAATATCCTCAAGCCATTCCGAAAGCTCACCATCTTCAACATACTCACGGCCCGTTTCTTCATCAGTGTAATGAAATTCAACCTCATCCTCACGCTGCAGGAACTTGTCGAGCTCCCACCGTGGCTGCACCGGTGCGTCCAAGGGTATTTTGACCTCTGCTATATGTGCTACATCAGGCAGCTGTCTCTTGATCATATGGGCTTTAGGGAGTTTGTTCCACAGGACGTAGATGGCCTTGATGTTTTTCATCAATGGCAGAAGACCTGCGATGTGGTTGATGCTGTAGTAAGCAGTGAATGCCGGGAGTGCAAGGTATTTGATGCTCTCCATTATACGAATGACGGCAGCGTGTTCAACATCATTCTCCCAGTCCACGGCCAGAAGTTGAAATGATTCCCATTTATGTCGAGAAACGTAGAGGATATCTCGCTCAGCGTCGAAGGGACGAACTAGGATATCGCCATGGGTCTCTTCGCGAAAATACCACTCAAAGTTATTCTTCCTCCTCCATTGCTCAACCACTCGGCGACCCTCTTGGCATACAGCGGCACAAGTGGGAATATGCACTTGAACACGAGGAGGTCGACTCAGCTGCTGAATGCTTTGAGTCATCATGTCGTGAAAGGCAACGCCAGGGGGAGAATACTGTGCCCACCAGTCCATGTTGTACATGTACAAGGCGGCACCACCATCTCCTTCGGGGAGTGTGTGCTCCCAAATCATGGCACGCACTTCTATTGGAAGTTTGGGGAATTGAGGGAATGATTGATCCATTGTGAGTTCAAAAGATTCACTGAATTTTGTTGTTTTGATAGTCAAAAATTGAGGTTACGGTGTAAGTGATGTTGAAGAATCAAGGTCAGAGACGCGCTGAAGCGCGTCTCTGACCGAGGGTTTTATATCCGTGTCACAGCAGCGAGTTAGGGCTTTAACTTTCTTTTTCCAGTTCCGTACCACCAATTAGTTAGTGCCGTGATCAACGTGACAAACCCCTTGCAAGGATCAGCTCAAATGTAATTTCGTTACAGGCCGCGTCTGAGAATATGAGAAATGTTGGTGGTGACAATTTTGTTAGACTTCAATACAATAGCGTGGATAACTTGTCCAGTGGTCCAGTTGATCGGTGCATGACAACGGTATTTCGCTCAGAAATCGATGAACAATTGACTACTGGTATATGGCTACAATTGTTTGATATGATAGAATTTAGACGTAAATTTGTAACTGCGTAGTCCCTTTCACGAGAGGTATTGCCCGTCCAGGCTGTGTTTGCTTTCAATGAATAGGTCGATGTAGACCACATTAGATCAGATACAATGCCAGGGCCAATGCCAATTCCAATTGCCATAGCTCTATCAATTTCTCGAAGTTACCTCACAATATCCCAAGTAGGCACCTGCATGATGGTCACATCAACCCTGGGCACCTTGAGCTCCTTGGTAACGCTGTGAGCAATATCCGGGAAGCCTTCCACCAATATCCCCCAAATGCTATCCATGCGCTTCTGCAGGTCTCGGAGAAAGAGCTTTACGAATTGTCTTAGTTGATTGTGCCTGTCCAGCCGATGAACATGAACCTTTTCGTGAGGCTTTGGCTGTGAAGCGATCTCACATCGCCGCTGGACTGGCATATCGGACCACCACTCGCTACCATTTGCTAGACGTGTTGTGATCTTCTCGACGTGGGGGAGGTCGTTGAAGATGACATATATCTTTCTGAGGTTGGGTGCCCGTAGCATGAGTCTTGCAATGTCCTCGGCATTGTCGAATCTCGACATGCTATCGGCTGACACGGCGAGGTTGACGATGTTGTTGCGCAGGTTCTGGTGATCCTCGGCGTTGAGCTCATCGCTATTGGCGAACCCGTCAAACATATCCCATTCATTTTGAGGCACGTAGAGTATATCTCTCTGCACGTCAAATGGACGGACAAGGATTCTCTCTTTCGTTTCTCGGCGATCATACCACTGGAGGTTGTTCTTGGCCATCCAGCGATGAACAACGGGGCGAGCGTCTCTGCAAACATTGTATACTCCAGGAATAGGGACCTGGATACGGGCAGGGAGGCATGGGTTGAAACTGTCGTCAGGGCCGAGATCTGGAGGTCTCGTCGAGAAGAACTCATGTGCCCACTCCTCATTGAATACGTATATCGCGTTCTCATCCTCGGGGAGGGTATATTCACATATTGCTGCGCGCAATTCTGGGGGTAGGCCGTCAAATCGAGCCATGTCAAACAAACGTCCTTTGTCAATATGATATTTTTGTTTTATTGGGCGGAAGTTAGAGTAGAGTGAAAGTGGAAAAGGAGAAAGGGGATGAATGAAGTCATTCCCGTGCCCATCAGGGTACAGGTAGTTTAAAGTGGCGGTTCTCAGTAAACATTGGATGCATGCAACCATCAAGATATGCAATATCACGATAAAACGATTCCCCTCACTGGATACGGGTACTATTTTCAGTTATAATTCAATTAGAAGTAAAGCTTCATTTAGTAAGAGCTTCCTACAACAGATCAGAGGTATATGTAGTAAACATATTCATGGTATGTATTTATTCGACCACATTAACTAAATATATGCGTACTCACTCGTTCAAGATCACATACTCTTCCTAAAACCTCGCCTCGACCTTCTTCTCAACATCCTGCAACGCCCACTCACTCCTGTTCTTCTTACTCCTCACCAAATCAACCTGCTCCTGCGTGAACCCCTTGGCCTCAACAGCAGGATTATACCCCAACTTGTTCCTGTTGCCAACCATTGTCGAGTTCACAGCCTGAGCAACTCCTCCATCTGCCCTCTTGTAAACAGTGACCACTGCTGCACCTCCAAGGCCGAGATTGTGCTGAAGACAGTATCGTGTGTTGGGTGTAGCACGGTTGTTGGCCCAGCCTCGAAGATGCCAGACCAACTCAGCGCATTGCGCGATGCCTGTTGCGCCGAGGGGATGACCCTTGGAGATGAGACCGCCTGAAGGGTTGATAACGTACTTTCCTCCGTAGGTAATATCTCCTGCGCGGACGAGCTCATGTGCTTTACCCTTGTCACAGAGACCAAGAGCGTCAATTGTGATCATCTCATTTGCACTGAAACAATCATGCAACTCAACCACCTGACAATCGCGAGGTGAAATACCAGCTTGTTGAGTAGCCTCCTTCATAGCACGCTGTGACATCTCATAGCCCATCAGGTCAATAGAGCTTTGGGAGAAGAGACTTGGTGCATCAGTTGCGAGATGCTGACCTGCGATCTCAACAGCCTGCTCTCGCAGATGAGGACGAGCGTTGAGGAAGGCTTCAGATACAATGATGGCTGCTGCGCCGCCGTCTGAAGTTGGGCAGCATTGGAGTTTGGTCAGGGGTTCGTGGATCATGGGAGATTGGAGGACTTGTTCCTTGGTGTAGACTTGTTGGAACTGAGAGTAGGGGTTCTTGGGTGAGTGAGCATGGTTGATGCGAGCAATCTCTGCAAAGTCCTCAGCCGTTGCTCCGTATCTAGATAAGTCAGTACAACTATACCCTACTTGTGTTGTGTATAAGAACTACTCACTTCTCCATATACTCTCTTCCAGCGTTACCAAACATCTGAGCAGCCCCAGGAGCGTTGGTGACGCCCCTAGTCTCAGCCATCATCTTGATCGTCGTCCCAGTAGGGTTCTCTCTATCCTTGAAGTTACTCTGCAGACTGCCCGCGGCCATCTTCTCGAAGCCCACGACCATAACACAATCAGCAGCACCATGCTGAACAAGAGTTCTAGCCATGTTGAGGCCAGTGCTGCCTGTCGAGCAGTTATTGTTGACGTTGTAGACGGGAATTTGGGTCATGCCGAATTGATAGAAGACGCGCTGGCCGCATGTGCTGTCGCCGTAGCAGTAACATGCAACGCCTTGGTCAACATCATCGTAGTTGATCTGGGCATCGAGAAGAGCTTTGATACCGGCTTCAAAACCGAGTTCGGTGTAGTCGACTTTGCCACGGGGTTTGATGAACTTGGTCATGCCCACACCAAGGACGTAGACGGGTGACTTTTTCTTGTCAGGCATTGTGGCTGTATGTGAGATAAGGTAGAGCTGCTTGCTATGAACGAATACCGAGTGATGTAAGTTGCTTGAATGAGGTTCTGATGCCAGACAAAAGGAAACGTTGATTTATGTATAAAACATGATATCACTGCCATCAATTAACAAGTCAACAACCCCAGGATCGACAACTTTACCCCGGCTTTCATCCCAATTCGGTAAACAACTCGGTCCAAGCACAAACTCCCATCAAATAGAATCGATCCTCTCGTTGCATTCACTGCCCTAGCTGCAATCATCGGATAGTGCGGGGGCGTCTAAAAAGCAACCGAGATGCCGAGGCTCGTTTGCTGCTTCAACATTTCCTCTTTGGGTCGGCAAAGAACTCTCAATGGCCCGTGACTTAGTAACAACAGAAAAATGGAATGGGTTTGGTATGCGAGAAGTAGTTACAGTTCTTTTCCTGGCAGGACTCGGGAGAATTAGTCAAGGTCAAGGTCCGCTCCCGGCCGAGTCAGTCGGCGCCGGGTTCAATCGGCCGAGAAGACACAACAGACCAACTCACGATCGAGATGACGAGGTATAAAAGCAAGTCATTTCTAGGCATCTAATTCATATTCTAGATCTAAATTTGTAGAGTAATGCCTTACTGTAAGGTTCATTTGTCTATCTGTCCGTCTTGTCATTATCACCTTGGACATCCCCTGAAGCCTCACCCTCACCTCACTTACACCAACTCACAATGCATATCCTCCTCCTAAGCTCTTCAAACCACAACAGCGCTCGTATCATTCAATCTGCTCTATCTCGGAACTTTACTATCGCTTTTCTTACTCCCCAGACTTCACAAATCCCTCATCATCCAGACGTCACTCTGATCAACGGCCTGCCCGCTTCCCAACACGACCTCGAAATAGCTTTACAGACACCAAAGCCTCCTGAAGCAGTCATACTCGCTTTCTACAACACCCATGTTCTCGAAGCAGTCACTCACACTCTGATCGGGGCTCTGAAAGCAATACAGACTACTAAAGTAAACGAAGAAACGGAGGCTGCAGCAATGCCTCTTCGTCTTGTGTTTATCCAAAGCAATGCGATGCAGTTGGAGGCAGACGGTTACAAGAGAGTCGATAAAATAGTGCGAGAAAGTGGTTTGCCTTTTGATCTCGCTCAGTGTCCTCATCTGACTGGGGAACTCTCTGCCACCGTCCGGGCTTCGCCTGAAGAAGGCCGTGTTGCTGCTTGGTTGGCTACTGTCAAGAAAGCGAGGATGGCCCATTTGCGGCAAGATAAAGCACGGGAGAACAAGTCGAATGCAAGAGAAGGATCTGGAGTAGGTGATATCAAATTGAGATGACTGAAATCGTAATGATTCACCGGCGTGTTTGAGATGGAGCTGCCTGCGGGGATAATTTTGGTATTGATCCTTCATCAAGTGCTCAATCCTTTCCCACGTCCATCCAATCCATGTGATTGATTTATTGTCCAAAGTCCATTCTATCAATGACTTGACAACAACTTGACTCTTTAAACCCCTGTTATATCCCAAACACATCTTCTCCTTTCCCTTGGTCTGTACAGGCACAAAGCATACAAATGCTCACGTTTCAACCATCTAACCCTAATGCGCCTCGCAGGGCCACGTATGGCCAACAGTATAAACGCATCTTAATACAAACATTCCCGCAGGGAAATCCTTACCAGCGCCCGCTGAACTTCCCATACCCTGTATATCGTTCTTTTAAGTCCAGTTTGCCATCATCTTTGCAACTCGCATATCCACAAACACTCAAACCAATACCTTCCAGCCGCTTAAGACAAAGAAAACTCAGGTAAAAAGGGGTAGTAAGAAAACAGACAACTCGAGACTCAAATCTTTCTTCAACTCAGATAGGCAATATGCTCTTGATTCCATTACTCCCATCCTTCCCATAGCATCCAGTTGTCAAAGTCGTTCAGAGCGGCCGGGACTCCAATAGAATTTCGTTGATACATGAATGGTACATGATGCCTGTATGCATCCCCTTGGAAGCCGTCGACAGGAACTCCAGTAGAGCCCATAGGAACACCATCGAGATTCATGTTGGTTGCCCTGAGGCAACGATCCAATACTATGCGAAGGTTTTGGGTAACCTCCTCTGTCTTAACTTCCGGTCTGGACACACATTCCAGAACAACAGCAAGACAGACCACGTCCTTGGTGTCCCGACCACTGATGTTGCGAACCAAAAGGTCCAACGTCTTCTCCACAGTGCTGATAAGTCGCGATGGCGACCAGAGCACAAGGTTCTCTGGGTTGTAGGTCGGGAAGTCGTCTGACGACTCAGGAGACATGCGCAGAGCTTGTGAACCAAGCCCGGTGCTATCAGAAGCTGGCCGAACTGCAGACCGTATGTAGAAGCACACACTCAAAGCTGCCTGGATAATATCCTTCTTCAGTACCTGGTGATACATCTCGGCAATATCTTGGAAGTGTGCTAGCATAGGGTCCAGCTCGTCTAGGTATTTCATGATTACCATTGAGGATCTCAGATATGCTCGAGAAATTTGACCTGGTGCGTCAGATGCTCCTATAGCGAAAGGTCGATAAAGTGCAAGCAATGGCCGTCGCACATGCATATCCAGGATGACCCTTGACCTCCATTGTTTGCTCTTCTGTGCATCACTTAGAATGCCCTGCCTAGGGAAAATGTAGTTGATATCATCAAGGAATCGCTCCAGCTTGGCTCCCACTTCCAGGATCTCTTGATAGTCTCGAATTGTATCGATGCGATTCAACATGTGTGCAACTTTCATCCGCACGCCCAGAGTCATGGCTGCATAAACTTGCATCTGATTGTCTGTAACCACGTCTATGGGTTTCGACTGTGGTAGCTCTTTCATATCTGGGAAAAGCTCGATGTCATCCAAGTTGCGGGGCGGCCGACAAGTAAAGTCTCCTTCCCGTACCAAACAAGGGAGATTGCTTGCCAGTGAGATATGGAGGTCCATATCAAGAATCGTGAACCATAATCGCCGCCGCATTTCGCCAAAATATATGGGGATTCGAGGTTCAAATTCGGAGGGATCGCGGTGAAGACCCATTGTCATGGCCATGCGTACGATGGAGCCCAGAGATGTCCAAGAGTCCTGGATCCGCGGGGTGATCATTCGCTGCGCATGTAAGAGCAAGACTTCGACCTGAAGTACCTCGAACTCAACCAGCTGTTTTCCTCTCAGACTATCCAACCATGTTCGTACAAGAGCGCATGCTGTTGGGATATGGACGCCGTCAGATCGCTCGTTGCCAAGCCCTTTTGATTTGGTTTCAAATCGGGATGCGAGCGAGCAAAGTGAAAGTAGTTGTGGCAAAAAATACTCGGACTGTATTTTCCCTTCCCAGAAAAGATTATACTGCTCCATGAACATGGGTAAATGGACGATACGATAGATGGTCTCCGATGTGTCGACATATGAGGCGACAAGCCTATCACATACTGCCTTCTTAGGTAGGATATCGGTCATCCGCTTCTGAACGGGCATCATCGAGTCCACAAAGACAGTAATTGGAGACAAAGATTTCCGGTACTCGTCAATGAGCGCTTTGTGAAAGCGCTTGAAGTTTAGTAGAACATCTCGGACGCCATTGTTATTCGAATTGTTTGCCATGAACTCCTTGGCTTCGTCAAACTATGAAGTTTAGCAAATATGTACTTCAAGGTGATATCAAGGACAATTACCAGATTGAGCAAGACACGAGGACTATTTTGGCCGTGATATCTTGTTCTCAACGCTCCTTGCTTGACTGTCAGTCCTCGGATGGTCTCAGAAGACGCAGCAATTAGCCTGCCACCACTGCCTTCCGAAACAACGGGACTTCTGGCCATGAGCTGCCTCTCAAGCCTTTCCATGCGCATTGACAACTCTTCGAGTGAAGGCGCAGCTCCAGTATCCCCATTACGAATAGGACCATATGTTGAATCGTTGCTAGGGAGAGGAGTGCCAGAGTTGAATATGCCGGGGTTGCAATTGCGCTTCGCTGGTCGAGTTGGTTCTGGCATTTCGGTATCTGAGCCTTCAGAGAGGTTTGCGGAATCATGATCCATAGCATATTTACAGGTTCGATTCGATTTCTGGCATTGAGAACAGGGACAAAGCCGATCGCATCGTAGTTTGCGCTTCCGGCATTCGGTGCATGACTTGACTGGCCTAGGTCTCTTGACACTTCGTTGTTGCTGCTGCTGTTGCTGAGTGAGCGCGAGACCCTGAGATGGCGTTTGCTGGTGTAGGTGATGCGGTGGTGTTTGTTGCTGCGATAGCGGCGCATCGTAAGCTGTTGAGCTTAGAATAGGCTGTGAAGCTGTGGCCGGGGCGCTACCACCATCGTGGGTAATTGAGTGCGCTGTGGTCATCTCGGGCATGCCTGCGGCCATGCGACTGATTCAGAGGACTATACGATAAGGATAAAGCTCGAAGCTACAAAGGAACGAGCGATACGGTGGAAAAGTGGTCGGTGGAAGCCGTATGCGAATCAGAGAGGCGCAAGTACGCGAGGTCGAACAAACGGTCAACGAGCGAGGGTCCGGCGAAGTGCGCTGACCAGTTTCGAGGACTGAGCAATAGGCGGGATGCGGTGGTATTCACGATGCCGATGACAGCCTCGGCTGGGAAAGGTAGACAATGGTAGGTCGCTGGCGCACTGGGTTCGCAACTGACATGGCGGATAACGAAATAGAAGGAACTCAAGCAGAGTTATGGAGGAAGTCAAACCAAGAGCAGAGTTGTCTAAGGCGAAGCCGAGACGGATGGGCAAGTTAGAGCCTAGAGACACAACCAGGCACACAGCTTCGGATAGGAAACGGGGCACAAGGCACGGGACACGGGGGACAGCCAGGACCACACCGGTAGACGTAAGGTTGGTGGTAGTGTAGACCTTTGGTTGCAGATGGGATGGGACGGGGCAGTTTGAACTTGCCAGGCCAGGGTCTTTGAGCTTTACCTTGTTCGAACGGGACGCAGTTGACGCCGTGGAGCTAGCCTAGAGCTCAGTGGCAGTGGTCCGGTCCGTTGCCTCTCTTTTTTTTCTGGTTGTTCCGCTAATTCAGCCACCCCAGACACGCGCACCTGCGGGCCTGGCTACCTGGCTGCAGATGAGAGCTAGGGTGGTGGACCCGTTGCGTTGGGCTGGGTTGGAGTTGGGCTGGACCTCCGTAGAGTCGTACTGGAGGGATATTCTCGGTTTGTTAGGTACGTGATGGTCCCGAGATGTGATTGGTCTTGAAGCGCATTGTGTGAGGTACATACAAGGATGCTTGAATATTGACTGCTTGATGGTGGGATCTAGCACATGGCACAGTGATCGCCAAACTCCTTAATGTTGACTTGAGTCAATGACTGAGTCGTTCGTTCCGGGACTGCTCAAAGGCCTGGAGGCGCTGGAGTCGCCGTCTGGAGCTGGAAATATTTTAACTTGGCGGGGGGCCGGTTTGATCGGCCGATGGAGACAATTCAACGGACCCAAGACACCGTACCTTGTCTTTGATAGGCGTCAATTATAGGGACCAGAACCTGGCTAGAACGTCAGAACGGGTCCAGTTCTTGGTATTGTAGATCGCTTGTGGTCGCTTGGCGAGAGAATTGGCTATTGTGTGTCAAGTTGAGCAAGAGAGGAATGTACCTATTGTATGGGCAATATCACGATTGGACCCTAGAAATAACAGAAATGTGACGAGGTGGTCATTCTCAAACGATCACTTGGATTTAGGTTGTTTATGATAGATGATGAAATAGATGTTCTCGGTGTGCGGTATCCACTAGGTTGTGACAGTGGAGAAAAGGCTCCTCCTTCTCTTTTATCAGACTAGATTCTGATATTGGACGGACTCTGCCACAGAAGGCAGGTACGAAAAGGCCGTAATTACCTTCGCAGCGCCTAGCATTAAGATTGGGTGGTTGTTGGGGAAGGCACCAGCAGTTGTAGTGGTGTCCTTCCCTTCCATCTCGGAGCCGATCTCTGGGCCCAGACCATTAGACCTTGAAAGCAGGTGGTCTCGATCGCTGCTGTGCTCCCCCAAAGGATACATGAATCACACGTGATAGCTAGAAACTGATCCTGAATTCCATGTTCGCTATCTTGATTCAAATGCAATCATCATCAGCACCTCCTCCTTCTGTGATCGACAGCCTCGACCGGTCGTTTCACTGTCCATCCCTATTCGGAGCCACTATCAAATGTCACCGCCTGGAGTCCTCAACATCGAAAATGCTTGGCCGCATGGCTCGTGCCAAACCAGGAACATCCATCAAATATTATCAAGAGATTACCAATCCGACGAAAGCCGAGAAAACGCACAAAGAAAGGGAGTTCAATGAATCTAGCGGAGGGCTTGAATGGAGATCTGCATATGTAACTATGCCGATCGTGACACTTGACTTACAGCACAGGCACAGCATGGTTTTGCTTGGCCCATCAGCGGGTTCACCACGGATTCAAAAATAATCCTTTCGGCCGACTCATGTGCTCCATCGAATCCCCAGTCTCCTCCGCACGCGCAAACCCGTGCTTTTCGCAAGCATTTCCATTCAATCCCCGGGCCATCGACTTACACAAGACAACACAGTCTCACTTTTGCTTTTATTATGGGGTCGTGAGATATGTTTAGCATAAGCGTCATTATCTAAGCCTCAATTGTTGCGAGTCTCGAATGACAGAAAAAGAACGCAATGGCAAGGATTTGGTTTGCGATAAATCATGCTCGGCCTTTCGCTCTCAAAAAAAAAAAAGTCTGAATCGAGCTGCTTGACTAGACACAAGCGCCTGCGTGGAACGACAGCCCATCTGCTGGTTCTCCGCCAGTTGCCATAGTTGATTTTGGCTTCTCATTGGCATTAACATGCTCGGACAAAATGGCCCAATTGGCTCCTTGAGGCTAGAACCATTCTCCACCACGTTTCACCCTGGTTGACGTCCCCAGAGTCCGGAGGAGTCCAAAGTCCCTAGTCGAGTCGAGTCGCGAGCCGCAGTGACTTGGACCATGCCTGGTGTAACTCATCATGTGCTCCGAATCATCAGCCATGAATTTTACATGCGCCGCATGCGCCTGAACTGCTACGACAAGTAACTCCAGTCGGCCGACAGTGTGCTCCGTGCTTCTGATTTAGGTGTCGGGTTTCTCGGCTCCGAGAAAAATCCCCATTGTCGTTATTCGTTCCTCGGATCGTTCTCGACAAACGCTAATGTGCCCTGGCCAGGGGATGGGCACCTTCTATTACTGTCCATTGCTTTTCAGCTGCGCATTCCTGGCCTTAGGGTGGAAGAAGACTTCTGACGTTAAACTGAGGTGCCAAAACTACTTAGTCTAAGATCCTCTATATCTATACTACACTACACTAAGTTTACATGAGGCTTTTTTGTCACCTAGGATAAAGGTCCTAAGTTTTATTGCATCCCCTTGCCTGGTTAGCTCATGATGAGACTTTCGCTCAGCAATGCCAATCAATGCTGGTTCACATCCAGGTTTCTGATGGACCAAAATGCCGCGATGAATTGTCATGAATGCAATCTCTCAATGCAGCATAGCTTGAATGGAGTGCTCGCTAGCCGCCTCTGCGAACTGCTGTCTTCATTACGGAGTAGTCCAGGATGACTGCCATGCACTAGACAGGGCTGAAAAGGCACGCTACGGCCGCAAGAGACAGACACTCCGGAATCCTTTTACCACCTTGTATCAATACCGACTTTTCTTATGAATGAGATATGAAGCTGGCAGATTTGTGGAAGCTTGTACAAATCGAAAACACAGCATAAGTCTTGCTATACCTGCGAAACAATCACTCAATGATTTACGGAGTACAACAACCCTTGTCAAAGTGCACTTCATTATGCCACGTTTCTACAGTTTAATTGGCTACAGTCTGGTAGGGTTCATTAACTTCTGCCGCCCTTTCTAGAAGACTTCATCTCCGGTACTGCTCTAGCGAGTTGGATGGCGTTGAAACTTGCTCAATTGATACAATGAAACAATTCAATGCAATTTGTCTAAATACATAATAACACAACTAGTCAGAGACTATTGAACACTCCTTCAGCCCAACAAACAAAACTGGTTTGTGTTATTTCTTCCCACGGGAATAAATGATTGCTCCGCCAAGAGCGTCTAGCAACTTTTGATGGGTCCTCTACTTCTGCACCATCGTCATGAACCCCATGTTTTATATTATCCAGCGAATAGTCAGCTTCACTGACTCCCGGGCCAAGCCCCTGGAAGACCGCTGCTGGGTCCCCTCTCCTGATCCTCATCCTGATCATGCTCATGCTCCTGATCGTTATCAGCCTCATCTGGCATATCGTGGTCATCAGCATTCGGCCCGGCTATCATGCCAAGGATGTTCATCATTCGTTCGACAAATCCCTGGGCATCTCCTCTATGTTCGTGCTCTTCAAGATCCCTCATCAGTTCTTCGTCGTCTAGTGCCTGCACGGCCGCAAGGTGAGCGTCCTCTTCATCATCCTCACCGTCAGGACCAAAGGGTGCGGCGCCGGGTGCGCCACCCTGACCAGCTGCCGCAAGGCGCTCAAACATATTGTTCAGTCGTGTTTCGACTGCACTTTGTTGACCTCCTTGTTGTTTGACAAAAGGCATCCTTGTGCCTTCGCCTGTAAAGATGTTTTCCTCCTCAGGGGGAGGTAGAGGGTCGAACTCGTAGTTCGGTTGCATTTCTAAGTACTCTCGTGGCGCCAGACCCATAAGTGATGTCTGGCCCTCAAGATATACAAGCCTTGTGACGCCTTGATCAGGAGGAGAGTCACTGCTTGGCAGCACACTTGTATCAACCTTTTCGAGGCTCTTGGCTGTCTTTTCGAGGAGAGGGATGGCTTGTGCGTTGTTCCAGATATCCTTGGCCTGGTGGATGTAGAGCTTGACCCAGAACGAACGCGAGTTTGAATCAGCGTTTATGCCCCAGATAGATGGAGGTGTGTCAAGGTTCAACTCCTGGAACAGTCCACAGTACAGCCAGGGGACACGTCGCATGCCCTTCTCGAGCTCTTCTGTTGCACGAGCAGTATTGCCCAGTTGCAAGTGAGCCAATACCAGTGTCTGTCGAAGGTAGATCGAGTCTCGGTTATCGGTCGTCTTCTCCAACTCCTCCACAAAATCGATCAACCACTGAGACTCATGGGCTCGAATAGCCAGCCAATGAATGAAGTGTCTCATGGCATAAGGATCGGTTGGATCCAAAGAGTACATAAGCTTAGCCCACTCCAGGGCAGTGCGATTGGTACCCTTTCGCATGAGACTCTTTAGGTAGTGATATCCAGCCAACCAGAACTGCCTGTTCTCTGGACGACGGAAATCAAGACGTGCTTTGCCTTGCTCAATGTTCTGGCGGAAGGCATTTGTGGTTACGCGACCAAAAGTGAAGAGAGCCCGTTCACAGAGTTCAGCTGCAAGAGCCTGATTCTGGTCTTGCTTAGCAATAGAGCTGACCTGTAGGAGTGTCGAGACATGATACGGTGCTTCCTTGAGGAGAACGAGCATTCGCTGAGGGTCTCCGATCTGCACGCATGTGAAGAAGAAGGCTTGTAGAGCGTCGTAACTTTGCTCGTGCACGTATGCATACTCCGTGGATGAGCCATCTTCAGCTTTTGCAACCTCCTTCATGGTCAAGCCACCAGCACTTTGTCTTGGCCAGTGCTCGCGTCCTTGGATGAAAACATTTCGACGCAGAGAAACCTCGGGAAGTTTCGGGGCTCCAGGAGGCCCACGCAGGAAAGTTTCAAGGTCAACTTCTCGCTGCATGGGGCGACGATTGCGTTCTTGTTCTTCCTCTGCTGCGGCGGACTCGATGACGTCTCGGCCAAAGACGCTTCGCATTTCATTGTTGGCCTTGAGGTGATATGGGTTGATAGAGAGAAGCTCGTTGATTCGTCGGGTCTGAGCTGATGTGTTCTCTGAGGTAGATATGTTTGCAGGAGTTGATGCCTTGATGTTGAGTTCTCTCATGGCCTTGTCGATCTCATCCTCATCCTCTTCGGGAGCTGCAGCCTTGGCCTTGGACTTCTTCTTTTTATTCTTCTTTTTCTTGTTCTTCCCTGAAGTGGATGGTTGCTTGGTTTCGGTCACATCCTCCTCGGGTTGTTGCTGTTGTTGCTGCTCCTCATCCTCATCTTGCGCTTCATCGTCATCGTCACCACCCAAAGCTGCGAAGAGGCTCACGCGAGGCTTTGGTGCGACAGGCTCATTCTCTTTATCGCTCTCACCCGAGCTCTTTTCTGCCAGAATCTGAATCTCCTCTAGCTCTCGCTGCTTCTGCAGCTTGCGAAGTTGTCGGGTCGACATTGTGAGTGAAGTTGTGGGTGTGCTTTTTTGAGTTTGGTGTAGGGTGAGCGAGTGTGAGACTTGACGGTGATGATTGAGAAGCTTGAAGGAGAAAGAATGAAATATATTGAACAGGGGATCAGAGGGGATATTTATACAGCTGTTCGTTAGATATAGTTTTGTCGGGAGATATTACGCTTCAGAACTTGAAGCTTTGATAGACTTTTAATCAGTCAGGCCGAAGAGACACGGGAGGATATGACGTGTGCGGGGCTGTGGCTAAAAAATTTAAGCTCTTGCTTTCACGCATAACATCGTCAACTAACATTCCTACCAACCAAACAAGGACAGTACAAAGTTATTATTCAACGTTGTCCAGTCACGAGCAAATACCACTTTAACTCTCGATATAATCATGAAATAATATCACACTCATGTCAAAGTTTGAACAAGTAGTCTCGGCATTCACCATCACAAGAGAAGAAGTGCGTCAACTTTGAGCTTGAATCCTTTTTTGTTTTCATGTCAGATGCCTCATTCCTCTGAGTTGGGCTTCTGATATGCATCAAGCTCCGTTTCCTAGTTTTATTTGCATCATCATGAGCTTTCGTCGCCTCATTAACTAGGCTTCCGTCTTCATAACCACCAGCGCCAGGCCGTGCCAGGCCGTCCTTTGTGTTTTTAACTCTGCAATTCAAAAAGGGCAAAAGAAATTCCTTTTGTAGCCTGCTATGCGAAAAGGCCTCCAATTCGATCCTAACTCCAGGCCTCGTTCTTATAGAGAGCCAACCCTCCATTCCCAAACCCGTTCAAACCCCAAGAACGGTAGGGAACCGTGTTTCGCTTGTGTAAAACAGCATAAATGCAATCGTCCCAAAAGTAGGAAATTTGTGATACATGTTACGAGCAATTATGAAACCTGTATCGGTTTGTAGTCATATTCGACGTTGCGGCGTACCGCCCAGCCTCGCGGTGCCGTTTGACATGGCTGACATGTCTTAATTCGTATTATACTGGCCGATGACGTCGCAGTCGATTATTGCTGAGCAGGTGTGGTCTGGTACTGAGGACGGTTTCCACCTCGTCCACCGCGGCCATAACCGCGACCGCCCCGACCACGACCACGGCCTCGGCCACGGTAGTTGCGATAAGCACCATCAACGCTGCCCTGACCAAAGGTCTCCATGTTCTTGCGCTGCTCCTCGCCCCTCCATTCGCGACCGCCGGGCTTCTGGCCTCCGTTCTCGGTTCGCTCTCTGGATTCGCTGGAGATGTTGTCAAAGAACGATCTCGACTTGTTGTAGGCACCAGCAGCATCGTCAGTCGTAGTCGAGATCTCGGGCTGCTCGGCGACAGCAGGGTTTTCGGGTGCCTCCAGAGGAGATCCAGCAATAGCCTCCTTAACAACATCTTGCTTGTTGAATTTGGCATTAGACTGGGCGAAGTCGAAGTCAGAGTCGGGAACCGCGACCTTGGCGGCAGCAGGACGTCCACCACGGCCTCGGCCTCTGTTGACTGGTCCCCCTCGGACAGCGTTGACCCGCATCTCGTTGACTTTGTTAGTCAGGTTGTCCATAGCATTGCCACTGTTGTTGCCCAATTGGGCCATAGCAACAGCGACCGCAGCCCTAGCAGCGTTGGTGGCATCCTGAACATTAGGTGGTGCAGTAGCAGCAGGAGCCTTGCTGGCAGTATCAACTCCTGCGCCTGGTAGAGAGAAGGGCTTGGCAGCAGATCCCGTCAAAGGAATGACAGGGTTGATTCGGTGATTCCTGGGTCCAGTAGGAGTAGCCTTGCTGATGTCCTCAGGCTTTGCTTGGCCATTGGCTGCTAGACTCGCAGCAGTCTGCTTGACTTCCTCAACCGAGGGTTTCGACTCGACAGGTGGTGTAGGGGCATGGGAGGGTTGTCGCACGCCTTGAGCCAGCGATTTGGGTTCCGTGGGAGGTGCTGCCTGTCCGCTGGGAGTGGCTTGCTTGGCTCGATCGGCGCCAGGCCCAATAGGAGCTGGCTTCGCATCTTGTGAGGGACCAGAACCTGAAGTGGCTCGTTGGTTCGCGGCAACTTCAACAGGTGCGTTGGGTCCAGGGAATGGCGGAACAGGATAGTTGCTCCAAGGTGCGGGACCTCCAGGACCGTTGGGTCCACCTGGGCCGCCCGGAAATCCCTGACCAGGAGGGAACCAGCCAGGAGGAGGAGGATACGGCATGTTCCCAAAGTTAGGGCCTGGGCCAGGTCCAGGTCCTGGAGCACCACCACGACCCCAGTTTCCTGGTGGTGGGCCTCCGTAGAAGTTGTTGGGAGGGTAAGGTCCTTGGCCTGGGCCGAAAGCAGCAGGTCCTCCTGGTGGAGCATTTTGGTTAGGCCCTTGGGCTCCAGGGCGAGCTCGAGCCTTTTAGATTGTTAGCTTATGTGTCTTGAACCACAATAGCAAAAATGACAACAGAGGGTGGAATCCCAATCAGAAGGAAGGCAACGGAAATCTCGACATTATTTTTTGCGCTTTCCGACAATGACAATGTTTTTACATCCGAAATATTTCATCATATGGGAGAAGGAGAAGGGAGGGTCAGAGGCAAGAAAATAACTTACGCCAACGATGGCCGGATCATCGGGCACAGCTGGAGGCTTGTTCTCCTTGATATTGGGATGGTCCTCAATTCGTAGATCCTTCACGTCGCTGCCTCGGAATACAATGTACTCATAGACTTGGTCGGAGGGGGCAATCTCTTCTTCAGGTCGGCCTTTGCGACCTTCGGTACCGAATGACCTCACATTTTCAAGTGATACTGTCGACTCGTCCGAGTTGATTTCATGTAGAGTGCCAACATAGCTGTACCAAGGTCAGCAACGTCAATCAATTGAGGCGATTGAGCAAGACACATACCGAATATCGCTTTTGGAGATAAGGGAAATGCGAGACCTGTGGCTGCGTAAGCGGGCGTAGGCAGGCTTCAATGACCACGTCCAGCATACCCGAGAAATTCAGACATCGCCGATGTGAAAAGCCACGTTTAGCTCGTGGTGAGCTTTGTGGGGGGAGAGAAAAACGCTCGAAATACAAATACAGTAGCAAGAAGATGCACGATTCGGTGGGTGGGAGAAGAGGGAAGGAGATTGTTTGGTCGTGAGCGAGGAGGGGAGAGAGAAAGAGAGAGAGGCGTGAGATGAAGGAGGGGGGAGGTTGGTTGTGTGGAGGTAGTAGAGTTTTGTGAGAGATGAGGAATGAAAAGAGGCTGGAGGTTTCTAGAGCAAAGCCCTGCTAATAGTAAGGCCCGGATTAACCTCGGCTGCTTCTCGGCGATTGTTTGGTTACGTAGCTCAAGGCTCAAGCTCAAACACCTCGAACAAGAGGTTGAGTGGAGTCTATAAAACAGATCACTGACGCAGCAACAGATATGAAGAGAGTGATTCGATTCAGCTAGGTTGGACGGTGAATAATAGTATTCTATAGTTACGTTGAGATTTAGTAAAATTTTCACTAAAGATATGGCTAATTACACTCATCATGAGAGTGGATACCGACACATTGTACTTTGAGGACCTGATATTTCCAAATTACACTCTAATCATTGTGATTCCAAAAATTGTTATAGTAAGACAAGACGGTCTACATCTACAAATCACTAAGCATGCTAAACTCCTTCATCAAACGAAAGTACGCGTAAGGCCCATTATCAATAACAGCATAGCGCATCCATTGTAAGCCAAGTCAAGAAAAACGACTGCCTAAACTCCAACAACCAAAAGGCCATTCCTCATCGGAACTTGCTGAAGATGACTGCAATAATAAGAATAACCAAAACAGTGATGATAGAGATGGTGATTATCCGATTTGTAGCCATCCTGCAGTTTCAAAAATGTCAGCTCTTCCGCAATCTGCCATGACGTCTGTGTGGGCCACTTTACCTACGCGCCATGCCCCTGAGTGTCTTGACGCTCCTGTCCACGTAGCCCTCACTCTCGAGCATTATGCCGCGAGTGTGCTCGATGGTTTCTCGCTGCCTGTTGAGGTCTGCTAGGGTGCCTGCGCCGATGGCTTCGGTCTCATTGGCGAGGGCCTGGCTGGCCTTCAATCGCTGTGTGCTTCGATCAAGGCGGTCTGTCCCCGAAAGCAACTGCTGTCGCTGCTCCATGTGAATGTCTGATGAGCCAGCGGGGTCGTCTGTGTATCGCGATCCGAAGAGTGCTGAGCGATCGGAGGAGAGAGTGGTTAACTTGCGACGAGCCGCATCTGTGTCTGATTCGTAGTTTCGGAAGCGCTGGTTGACCTTGGTGCGAGAGCTGGTGGGAATGTTTTGCTTTTCCAAGCGCATTGCGCTGAGCTAAAGGG
Organism: Fusarium fracticaudum; assembly: GCA_003353625.1. Taxonomy (NCBI): domain Eukaryota; kingdom Fungi; phylum Ascomycota; class Sordariomycetes; order Hypocreales; family Nectriaceae; genus Fusarium; species Fusarium fracticaudum. Next base: position 836,320 of record PDNT01000009.1, read on the forward strand.
TGAAAGCGTTAGCATGGGCCTGAGTACTGGTGGCGATATTGAACACCAGATAGACCTACCTGCTCATCAAGTTCCTCAAGCGCCCGTTCGGCTTGGCTGATAGCGGCCTTTCGAGGCTCACCAGCCAGTTCGGGAATCTGGTCCAGCTTTTGGTTCAGGTCGGCCTGGATGAGTTTGAATTCAGCCTCGTATGAGCTGAAGAGCTCAGAGCCAGCATCGGTATCGAGAGGGTTCGACATCGTGAAAGGAGGCTGGACAATGACAGGAGATCGAGGGATGGGATTGCAAATGCGACTAATTTCTGTCGTGGTGGGAGTCGGACGCCGAATTATAGTATTTTTGGGGGGATGTAGTTGAATTCGTGTCGAACGCGCAATATTCGGGTGATGTTGGATCTAAGTGGTTGATGGTTTGACGTTCTCGTCAGCGTTCCAGGTTCGGCAGGCCGAGTGCTAAGTGCCTGGTCGTTTGCGTATGAGAGGCCAAGTAACCAATGAACGCAGCACGCCATGCTGCACGTGATATGGTGGTCTGTGCACGATTGAATTTGGAGCAGTATATGACTGAAAGTTGCCGATGAAATTTTGGGCTTTTTCTTCTTTTTTTCTCTTCATAGAAAGTTGAATACCCCGGATTGCGAAGAAAAAGCGGCTCAGCGCCACGACCTCGGTCAATGGCGTCGGGTTGAAACAAACTGGGCAGACGAAGGCGGGTTTATCCTGCACGGCGCTTTTAAGAATTGGTGACTCGAATTACCGTTTACCAGTCCCGTTGAGTGTTCGACATACCACCATTCATTCCTTGAAGTCTTTGATGAAAGATTGCATAATGAAACAGCGGTCTTGAATGTATTGCATGTGAAAATGATGTTCCAGATCAGCTATCATCCTGCCAGACTCGGCGTGGTGTAGAGTTTTCTTCTCCGCTGAGATTTTCAGATCTTCAGGCTACTGATGGGGGAAAACCCTGAAACGGCATTTCAGCCAAGCCACATCCAGGATATTGATCAAGATGTGGCAGGCTGCATATCCCGTGAGGTTACAGTGCAGCCACAGCAGCATAGCATGAACCACGCACCTGAGCTATCGGAGAATGCCATTGATTAGGATGGGCTCCATTGCCAGCTGTACTGCTCCGTAGCTCCAGCTGACAGTTCAGCAGCCAAGCTTGCAAGGTCCTTTACAAGGTCTGTAGTCTGTACCGAGTCGAGTCAACTTCGGTTTCGAGCTCCGTCCGTGTTCGTTAGTTACCTAGTGGGTCATAAGCTCAATGTTGGGACGGGATAATCATCGATGTCATTTCTCGGAACCCCCAGCAAAAATAGCTAGAAGCTCGACCATTCATCTCCCGGTGACTCCCACCCATCCATCCTCCGTCCGCAAACCAAACTCTCATGTTGTAGATCCCTAGAAAGCCACTGTCTCTCCTTGAAAACAGAAGCAAGCAAGGCATTACACTGCACTGATACTGGCTCTAATCTGTCCTGTCTCTGTTCTTATCTATTAGTACATCTCGGATACTGTATCCCGCTGCTCGCTAAAGCATGCTGGAGCCACAGCACATGTAAGTCCTTGTCTTGTCTCGTCATGGTGACTGACCTCCACTATTCTATTGCTTCCGTTGTCCAACCCCCCCCAAAATCTATTCCATTGCCTCGTCATCAAATCAGCTTCGACAACTCACACCGTCTGTGTCCGTGGCTGCGACGATACCGCTATTTATCCAATCATGAATTGATCATTGCCTGAACTGGAGTATTGGGCTTGGCTCTTTCACATGCTTTTCTCTTTTGCTGTCTCTGTTTGTTTCTGCTCTCTCAAGATACTAGATATGTCTTGTACACCCTCTTGAATAGAGCAAACCTTTCCTTTCCCTCTCTATTTCCTACACCGACAGTCGATACGATGACCTCCTCGACTGATCGTTTCCGCAGGAAAAGAGTCGCCATTGTCGGCAGCGGCTCTGCTGGAATAGGTGCTCTGTGGGCCTTGAACAAGACGTATCATGATGTCTACGTCTACGAAGCCTCCGACAAATTTGGCGGTCATACAAACACTGTCGATTTCAAAAAGGGAAAGTTTTCGACAAAAGTCGACACAGGTTTCCATGTTTTAAACGCCACCACCTACCGTGAGTCTCTGTCCCTTTTCTCCAACGGTTAGTTATGCGCTTGAAGCTCACCAAGCTTCTCTTAGCCAACTTTACCAAGTTCTTGGAAAAGATCAACATCAAGACAACGCCTACAGACCTGACATTCAGTTTATCCCGGGATCGCGGCGCTTTTGAATGGTCAGGTTCCAGTCCAGCCTCATTGTTTTGTCAACGAAGAAATTTACTCTCACCGCGAATGTGGCGAATGCTTTTCGACATATTCCGTTTCAACCAATTCGCATTGGATATCTTGAGCGATGACGAAGACGACATATCGAGCATTGAAGTTTTGAATAAAGCGACAAACTGTACCTGCACAGACATCACAATTGGACAATACCTGGAGCTTGAAGGCTACTCAAATGCCTTTAGAGACGATTATCTGCTGCCTTTGGCGGCATCAATATGGAGCACGAGTCCTGACAGGTGCTCACTTGAGTTCCCCGCAGCGACATTCGTGCGTTTCTTGTGAGTTCGGATTTCTAGTGACACTATACAAACCCAACCCATTCTAACCATGTCTCAGTTGGAATCATCATTTACTAAACACAATAAGAGCTCGCCCTCGATGGCTGACAATAGAGGGCGGTTCCAAATCATATGTCGATGCCGTCATGAAGGGATTCCCTCCCAATCATCTTTTTCTCAAGACACCAGTCAGGCATGTCACGACTGAGAGCAACGGTCAAGTTAGGCTGCACCTGGAAAATGGCTCCTCAGCTCTGTACGACCACGTCATTCTCGCCACACACGGTGATGAGGCATACGATATTATAAAGTCATCTGCCAGTGAGCAAGAGCGCTCCATCATGTCCAGCTTCAAGACGTCGCAGAATGAAGTCGTTCTCCACTCCGATCTCGATATGATGCCTCGCCGTAAGAAGGCCTGGGCCAGCTGGAATTATCTTGCAGTGTCATCACCGTCTTCACGAAAGGGAAATATCAACCAAGTTTCACTCACTTACAACATGAATATCCTTCAGCACATTCCTCGAAATACATTCGGCGACGTCTTCGTTACTCTGAACCCGCTTCAAAGGCCAAAGCCTGCAAAGACGCAGGGACGTTATTACTACTCGCAGCCTATATACACCTCATCCGCCGTCCGAGCACAGAAACTTCTAAAACACATCCAAAATACTCGCGGTATTAGTTATGCCGGCGCGTGGACCAAGTACGGTCTTCACGAGGATGGTTTCAGCAGCGGGCTTGAAGTGGCCCAAGAACACTTGGGCGCGAAGCTCCCATTCGAGTTTACCGATTCAACATACAGCCGAGGCAAGGTGCCAAGTCTAAGCCTCATTGACCATCTATTGCGCTTGATCATCTTGGTGATTCAGGTTTTTGTGGTTCAGATCCTTGAACGACTGGTCGGGAGCAGTCCTTCTCCACGTCAACGGCTTGTGAACGGTAACAGGGTGAGATTTGCAAACGGAAAGCATCGATAAAAGTGAATTGTACGTCTATTTGGCAGGAGTTCTTTTTTAAGATTGGTAGTTTTCTGGTTTGCAGGCGTGCACTTGAAGTTAAGTTATATAGCATAAAGCGATGAGATTGCATAGGCAGGTTTTACACTGCACGATTATTGAATTCGATATCACTTCTTCTTTCATGCTCTTGATTTTGGCAAACATCACGGGCTATTATGCTCGCAAATTAGAGCAACATGACATTTGTTGCAAAGCAAAAGTGTTTCTACTCCACTTCAGGCATCAAAGGTGAGGCCCTCGAACCATGACATTCACATGCCTTCTTCAATATGACTACGTGGTGATTCGATTTGCGATCAATCTTATCATGGAGCCCTTATGTTACATGGAGGTGACGCGTCGTTACAATCAGATACCTACTCGACGCAGATAGGCCACTAAAGGGTTGCGAGACGTGGTAGTCGATATACGTGGGAGAAGGATTAGTCCAAATATCATCATTATTCGCTTGCCTATATACCCAGAATCTGAAGCAAACATCATTACACTTTTAAACGTTGTAACCACTATCGCGAAGGCAAGTTGGACAGTATCGCGATACCAACACCCAGTAACAACTGCACGCCCAAACTCAAGCCCAAGATGAGATGGACATACATCCACTTTGTAATCTGCAGTACAACACCATTCTGAGGCTGCATCCCCGGAACTGTTATGCCATTAGCAGACTGGGCCGTAACAGCTATTACACCAATCGCAAAGGTCGACATCACCTGCCCCATGTCGTCTGTGCTCCCATTCATGGGCTGCCCATAAGACGACTCGGCAGGATAGCTCTGGAACTGTCGATCGCTGTCCGTGGGACCTAGCGAAGAAGCTCCGTATCCTTGGAGTGCTATAGCTGAAGTGGCAAGAGATGTGATGTTGGTTCCGATGTAGTGCTCCTTTCGTATAGCGTTGACGACAGGTCCGATACTGACGTTACAGCGGTAGAACCATGCTTGGGAACTCGAGGCTTCAAAGGCTGTGACTTCGCTCCATGTCTGGCCTTGGGGTGCCGCGGCGTTGAACATGAATGTTGTTTGGTTGGCACCGTTTATGGCTGTGATGTTGACTTGTGTCTTCTTGTCGTCGTCGATTGTGATGGTGATTTCGTTTCCGTTGCCTCCCTTTGCGACTTTCCAGCTGCGGCAATCTCCTGTAGCTTCAACGCTCCTGTTGGTGCTCACCACGAGATCATAGTTCTTGGGCCGTGAAGCAGATTCTTGGAAGACGTATGTACAAGATTTTCCGCCGCAGAATGCCAAAGGATCGTTGTTGTCCCAGAGTGTTCCAGGTTTAGGAATATCGTCCATGCCTCCCCAGCTCGCTCCAAGGGCGATCGTGCCATAACTAGATATTTTGTCAGTGCTGATTCCACGGCAATCTGGGTGACCTTGGTATACCTGTTTGCAGTGTATCGCAAGGCACCGAGGGCTTGTGAGTTGTTTCGCGACTTGTCAGCGAGAACTCTGTTTGTGGCGATGTTGGACATGTCTGGTATTGTGACATTGCCCGGGTGTAGGATTGCGGCCGAGTCTGCCGTGTTTGTTGAGTAGACAAGGCCGAGCATCGCTAGAGCAACCTGGGATATTATGTTGAGTATTATGAAAGCCACAGCGTATGAACGCAGTGAACGTGATTTAGATACCCAAGTGAGTTGGATGATCTTGGTCAAGTCCTTTGCTTTCAATATCAACTCGGTCTACCAGGTATTAGTTAGCGTTCACGATCCATACTCTCAGGATGACCTACTTCTCGATCTGGCCAGTCCCGAAGACTGATAATCCAATATCTAATTTCCACAGCCATTGCCTCTAGAGATATCGTTATGCTCATTCCCAGACCGAGGGAGAGTCCAATGATGAGAGCGTTGAACTCTCGTTTTGTCGTCGTTGACATGATATCTAGCCGTGAGTAGTACCATAATATCACGTAAATGGCGACGACAAACAGCACTGAAGCGAACCATCTCAAGATATTGGCAATCAGAGCCTTCCGTAGCTTTTTGGGGCGATTTCGAAGCTTCTCCAAAGCGACAGCTCTGCTAGGCCGTCGATGGTGCAATACTTTATCCGATTGTTGTGGTGAGCCTGGCGTTGGCGTTGAGTTTGACCTGCAGAGAGGATTCGATTCATCTCGTTGGTAGTCATGATGTGGTTGAGTCTGGAACTCTTCTTTTGTTGATGTATGAAATCTCTCGAGCTCATGGGCCGAGTGTGAATTGTTGTGTCTATGCTGTGCTGTTTGCTCCATGGTCAGTCACCCGAGAGGATATGATAGAGGTTGAGATCGAATTCTTTGGTGTTGCACATGGTTTGGGCTTGGCTTTTATTTAAGCTTTTTCGTATCTTGTCTTGTCTTTCGTGGCGGCGGGTCCAAGGCCAGTCCATGTAAGATTCCATTCCATTAGGAGTCAAGTTGAAACAAACAAGCACCTAACTACTAAAGTACCTGCCTACCGTACGAACCTTTCCGTCGAGTCTCTCACGCCTGAAGAGTCACTGTCCGTGGGTCTTGGGTCAATACTAAGCTTTTATTAATAAGATCGATCCGTCCTTCTGATTTATTTGGTAGTTACGGAGTAGGCCAGCTCAGTATCCATCCGTTTAATGTGTAAGTGGTTGTGATGTGCCACCGCGTAAGTGCAGCCAATAGAACCACTCAATGCGTACTCCCTTTAAACTGCTAAAGCCACAAAAGATGGGTAAGAGATGATACCATCGCTACTGTATCCGAAAAAGAAGCTTTCCAACTGCTGAAGCATAATCGAGGCCTCCTGCTAGCACCTGTAGCACTGGACATACATAAGTAAGTTCGGTGGTGCCGACAGGGCTAATACATAAACGATGCTGGTGTCTAGAACCTCAAATACGAACGAACTAATGGTAGCCATTGCAGCAGGGATTCAGGGCATGCATGGCCCACAGACACTGCCGAACCTGCTGCTAAAAGATGATCATGGAAGATCTCAACTACAGTACCTTGCCTGAATGGCACGTGCTTCCGAGTGACATACTGTAGTTTCAGGGACCGCAAGCGGATGAATTGTCTTTTTATGGTAGGTAGTTAACCATTCCGTAACCCGTTGAGTAAGCTGAACGCAAACTCCCGGGCCAGTTAACGGCTACACGGCATAGTTCTGTCAATGCACAAGGTATCAGAGGGGAAGTTGCCAAAGAAATAATATTCTAAAATAAATAAATAAAAATTGTCTTGTCTATTAAAGTTCAAGAACAGCTATTCGCAAACTCGCTTACATCAATATATCTCACTACCAAAGGTAGCGAGTCATTCATCTGTGATGTAAAGTCAAGTTGTTCACTGAGGCCAATAAATAGAAACGAGTGACAATTCAATAGAAATAACGCAGTAAATATGAAATGCGATATACGAAATTAACCAATTACCAAACATGCCAAAACTTCATGATCAAATCGGAGTTTTTCCATACCTAGGGTAGCTCACTTCCCACCATACCATCGGCATTGCAGATCCCGATCCCCGACGTCAGCAAGAAATCCCCAAACATCAGCCGACTCAATACCTACCTACCTACGCCTCACCACCAACAAAACAACCAATTGGCCCCCCAAATTGACCATGAACGTAGCCCCTCGACTCGCGCGAAGCTCAACCCGGGCGGCTTCTTCACAATGGTCATGTTTCTTCTGCCAGAATGCCCGGCCGAAGCTCCAGCGGAATGCCTTCAACTTTGCCCGCAATGCATCGAATAACGCCCGCACGGGACAGCCCTATACACCTACGATGGACGAGATTCGTGCGCATTATAGCAAGAAGAACAGGACCGTAGCGTACGATTAAATATGGAAATGGAGAGGTCGTTGGCTTACGATTATCAGATACTATGTTTTGAGTACAATTCTCGGATTTGTTACTCTCACTTACGGCTCTGTGCCCTTGTACAAGATGGTGAGAGCCTCCCTTCTCAATGTCGCGATGCTCTTCTAATAAGCTTGAAGATCTGCCAGACTACCGGTTGGGGCGGCCAACCTATACGTGCCCACGGGGGTCCAGGATCAGGTGATGAAGGCGATCTCGCAAGCCGACTCGTGCCCGTCAAAGACGCCAAGCGAATCAAAGTCACCTTCAGTGCCTCTGTATCCGATGTCCTGCCCTGGAAGTTTGTCCCTCAACAGCGAGAAGTGCGAGTTCTCCCCGGTGAGACTGCACTGGCTTTCTACAAAGCCACCAACAAGAGTGACCAGGATATCATCGGAGTTGCTACCTACAGTGTGACACCTGCCCAGTGTGCGCCGTACTTCAGTAAGATCCAGTGTTTCTGCTTCGAGGAGCAGCGCCTCAATGCGGGCGAGACCGTGGACATGCCCGTCTTCTTCTACTTGGATCCTGATCTGCTCAATGATATGAACATGAAGGGCGTAGAGACTGTGACATTAAGTTACACCTTCTTCAGTAAGTTATTCAGGTCTCATAAGAAAGACAGAAACGCTAACAGCCCTTGTAGAAGCAAGATATGATAACAATGGACGATTCCAGAGACCTATGTCTGCATAAATGGGGCATGTTGGATCTGATGTACAATACGCTCCTCTTGTAAAATATATGCATACCATACAGTTATTTCGGATTAGACAGGCATATCTGTGACTTCGAAGACTAGGTACGACTCTGTATCACACGGATTCAAGTCAATAGATCAACGCTTATTTCCAGTAAAACCTCCTTCTAAAAAAACTTCGAATTCTTCTGTATGTGCCATTAGCCTCCGACATCATGCAAATTCTTTTCATCTCATCCATCAACTTGATGCCGATACCTGCAAAGAAAATGGTATTCTAATGCCCCAATGCAGTAAATGCGGCCCGCAACCGCTGACTCAGCCAACTCTCCCGTCCTCCACTGTCAAGCTCAAACAACCCCTGCCTCGTTAACTCGATCACGTGCACGCGAAAGCCACTAAAAATCCGCACACAATTTTCTCGAAATTCTCTTTCGTTTTGCCAATCCGTTCTTCATCACCCAACGCTCAACTAACTCACCAGCGTCGCCCTCGCCAACCACCGACAAAATGGTCAAAGTCAGCACCAGTGAGTTTCCCTACATGCCGATATAGCATTTCATGTTCTTATTCTGACCTCAACTAGACGTTTCGTCTTCTCGACGCAAGAGCCGTGCCGCTCACTTCAAGGCTCCCTCTGACCAGCGCCGTGTCATCATGAGCGCTCCCCTCTCCAAGGAGCTCCGTGAGAAGTACAACGTGAGTCTCAATGGCAGTCAAATCCAAATTTTCACATCCCTAACATTACCCAGGTCCGCTCTATCCCCATCCGAAAGGACGACGAGGTCACCATTGTCCGTGGCTCCAACAAGGGCCGTGAGGGCAAGATCACCTCCGTGTACCGTCTCAAGTACGTTGTCCACATCGAGCGTATCACCCGCGACAAGGCCAACGGCCAGTCCGTTCCTCTGGGCATCCACCCCTCCAACGTTGTCATCACCAAGCTCAAGCTTGACAAGGACCGTGAGGACATCCTGGCCCGCTCCAAGGTTGGCCGTGAGCTCGCTGCCAACAACAAGGTCACCGCTTAAGCGATGGACTTTGTCGAGCAATAACAAAAACCAAAACTTTCAAGACGACATGATCAGACCTCTCCTCCCTGGCGAGGACGGATCTTTTTTTCTTTTTTCACCTCTCACATAATGAAGACATCAATGTGAGCAACTCAAAGGGCAAAAGTTGATGAGGAAATGGGCATTTTACTCCGGCGTTTTTACGATACCTACGTGCTTTCCTTCTAACCGCACGGTACCTGGTCTACAGCAGGGTAGATGAATTGAGAATTTTTAGGGTTCTCAATGGCCATTTCACTCAACTGGTGAAATGCTCCATGGGAGGTTTATCCCGAAGTCTTGACCTGCTCTCCCCACATGCACATTCGCGAGTCCCCTCGTGATGTTATGTCGGACAGGTGGCTGACCCATCTGTCCTCTCGTAGGATGCTAACACAAACACCATCAGACGCATTCAATTCAATGCCTTGTCTGTCGTAGACTTCAGTCGCACTTAGTTGCCTCTGCGCGGTAAGTCGTAGACTTCACTTCGTCCACCGCTAGGATATCTCCGCGTCAACCACTTAGATCCATGGTTTTCGAGGTATACGTCTAGCGAAGAGTAAACCCGACAGGACCCAACTACTATCATGGGGTCCTGTTCTCCCTAGAAGATTTTCACCGAGTTGCCAATGAGGCTGGAAATTTGAAGGTGAGGTACATGCTTTTATTTAGCCTCAAGGTATTTTCTTAGTATTATGCATTCCAATATAATTCTTTTCTCATTCATCATATTTCAGCCTTCATTTGTCCCGACGAGTCATATTTAGCTACCAGTCGTAGAATCCTTACTGGGAGGTGTTGTACAAGGGCGGTTGGGAAACAGGGAACGACCATTAAATTGGTGGATCGTCAGCGAATTTTGGTATGTAAAAGTCAAACCGGTCAAGGCCGTACATCAACCCCCTGAGGGGTTTCTTTCACAGAACCAATGCAAGAGGAGTCTAATAGCAAGCAAATATTTGTGAGCAAACGTATCTAACATAAGAGTCCTATGAACATAATCCATGCCCCTGGTGAGAATGATCCATCTAGCAGTTATTCTGCTCATAAAGGCAAACTTTTTGACGCCTGTCCATGACCCTCGAAATCCTAACATGATTCTAACACTGATGTTGCCTGCGCGTCTGTGTGATGAGCGCTTTATCTGATTAAGCGTTGACCGATTCAACCAAATGCAAAGGCCACCGGCTGTGGTGGACTGTGAGACCACACTTTAACCATAAGTAGCATGTGAACGAAGCTGTGTAGTAAGTAATACAAATTGTAATTATAAGAGCAATGGCTGATGCTTATCGAAAGCGAGGAAGATGCGGCATCATCGAAGGTCCGCGTCCAAGAAATTGGAAAGGTTGTCAAGGAAGAATGTGACAAGGAGGTTGTTCAGCGAGTAGAGAACCCATGGTGGCTCTTGTCCTGAATGCTGACGCCGCGCAGTTGTTGATCAAGAAGTTCAAGGGGCGGTCTGTTCTCTTCACGTCTTCCGACAGTGATGTTTGCTGTTGGAGAAGCGTTCACGTCTCCCAGCTTGGCACTGTTACCACGAGAGTTGGTCGTAACTGCAGGAGTCAAGGATGCAGTGGCATGCCCGGCGTAATGAGGCAGCACACCTTGGGCAGTCATGGGGGAGACTTGTCCGGCAACTACGTTCGCGCTCGTTTTCCCATTCTTTCGCATCGTGGACCAGATGTCTTTCGGATACTTGCTGCAACGAAGTTAGCATCGGACACACTGAGTAAAATACTATTAACATACCTCGCATCGCGGTCAACTCGGCGCCCTTTGAAGAGAATATTGCCCTCTTCGTCACCCGAGTCATCTGAAACTCTAGCACGTAACTTCTCACTCGGGATTCGTGGACGCTCATTGATCGCACGGCGAAATTCCAGGTATCGACTTCCGGAATGAGCAGCGTGGGATTCAGATCGAGGTACCTCAGAGGTTGAGCTTGCGTGGAGAGAGTCGTCGGTACGATGTAAAGACTCGGAGCGAGTAGCGTCATCAAGGGCGTAACGGGCAGAAGATCTGGTAGCTTCGGGGACAGCATGGAAGGGGTCAACCTCATTGGGCTTCATAGGCGGCGTCTTTGACACATCTGGCCCAGTGGTGTTTTGAGGAACAGACTCATCAGCGCCAACAGGCTCCTCCTTGATAACGCAAGGTGGATAGAAATTCTTGCCGTCATACAGAGGGAGTCCATTCTCGAAGATAAAAGGTGCCCGTCCCCAGTATGTGAATCGAGCACGCTCCTCCTCTCGTGTCAGCTCGCGATCGTACACATAATCGGTGTCTCTGGCGTTTTCTGGCCGAACTCCTGGCTTGAGTTTCCCAATGAGATAGGGAGGGCCCATACTCTTGTCAGCATGGAGCTTGTTCCTGAAGAACGTTCGCCAGCCCTCGGCGTTCTTGTACATTCGTTCATACTGCCGCATCTGCACCCCCTCGTCGACTTCTTCCACCGCATCGGGTGCGACAGCGGGTGTCGATAGATCCGAGCGCGGCTGGAAGACAGGTGCCAAAGCAGCATGGATAGGAAGGCTTGATGGCTTACGCTGTTGCGCATCGTCATTCTTCGACGCATTGCTGAAGTTCTTGGCCGAAGTGGGTGCCGTGATTTGCAGCCGGCTTTGAACACTCGCAATTTGTGGAAAGGTGCCGCCAGTCTTGTCGACCGTCGATCTACTCCCAAAGCCAGAGGGATGAACTGAATTGATAGCGTTTGGGCCGTCAGACTCACTGTTGCTATTGCCGTAGTCATTGGATGAGTTGGAAAGAGGTCCGTTAGGAGACCCGACCTGTGGTGGATACTTCCTGGACTCGAACTCGAGCTGAGTCGCCAGCATGCGCTCGAAATGCTCAATCTCTCGACAAATGTTCTCAAGCTGCTCTTCCATGTCTCGAGCATCGATCTGGTGCTTGTTATACCGAAGTTGGTCTTCGTGGTAGCGTTTTTGACTGCGAAGAACCTCAAGCTGCTTCTGGGTAATCGAGCTCGGACGAATTGAAGACACGGGAGGACTGGCGGAACGCGAAGGATCATTCTGTAAGCGAAGAGGCAGTGGCTCAGGCTGTCGTGAAGATGGGCGGCCATATCTAGCAGGAGCTGCATTGAAATCACCACTGGGGCGAGGAGCCGATGGACTGGGGACAACAGGGGGTGCAAAGTTCATCTGAGGTGGCATGCTGATAGGGTATAGCACGCCTCCATTTGCGATCCACCACTGTCCGTTGCAGAGAAATGGGCGGGAGTTATCGAACTGATCGGCAGGAGAGAGGTGAATGTTTCGTGCCTGTTCCATACCCGCGTCCGGAAGCTTGCCATAAGGACCAGCTTGACTCGGGAGCTGCATTGGGAGACCAGGGGTAGGAAACTGATTGTACGGAACAGGAGCCAAGTTATAACCCATGGGGGGAGGCATAAAAGGGATCCCTTCAGGTCGAAGTGCCATTCCCGGTAAAGTTCCCGGAGCATGTGGAGGAACCATGGGAGCAAAGTGGCCCCAGCTAGGAGGGAGCACAGGATAGGCAACGCCCTCGGGTTGATTACCATTCATGTTGCGAGCCTGGCTCTGCCCATCGATCGAGCTTCGCTCGCGGCTCCATTTTGATGTAGGAGAGTGCGGCCCTCGAGTGTTGGGCACGATTCGGCCACCAGCAGTGACCCGGACATGGGTAGGGGAAACAACAGAGTTGTAAAACTTCTGAAAGCCTTCGGATTTCTGGGTTGCAAGATCTGCTGGAGCAACTGTCGGCGCCCGATCAAGCTCAGAATCACTCCGGCCTCGGTACTTGCGATCCGAGTCGGTGCCGTCAAGCTGCTGCGCAGGACGTCGATGCATCTCGTCAGCGTGGCTGGAGTTACCCTCTTCGATGATAAGGGACAATGATGGACTGATCAGGAAAGGAGTTCGGATGATGTCTTCTGCTTGATGTTAGATTCGAAGTTCGTGTTGTGGGTGTAAAAGGAGAGTGGAAACGTACCTAATTCTCTGTCTTCCAAGACCTTGGAGACGAGTTTGTTGGAGATCTCTTGTTGGGGAGGCTTGTGACGTAGACGCAACAATTCACGAGCAGTGTAGACAATGTGTCTCATCTTGGAAGGGTCCAAGTAAAAAGACAGCAACCAGCTGCGATGGAAGCATCCAGTTAGCCAAATTCCATGTACACATGTGGGAAGCCAATGCCAAATCTCCCTGCATAAAAATGGAGAGAGATTTTTACGATAATAAGGGACAAGCAAGCCACGATATTGTCGATGGATGAAAAGGGTTGGATCGATGAAGATGACAAGCCAGAGGCGATCCACCAAGTGCAGTAGTAGCTGAGAGACTTTCCAGTGTGCTGGATACTGGAGCAGCCCACAAAGCAATGCTCTCCCACCAGTGCACAGGGGCCGGCAGCGAAAAGGTCTGCACAGGGGAAGAAAAAGGAGGAAGCCCTAACTTACTTGATATGTACTGACAGCTAAAAAGCAAACAGTAGATGATACAAACAGAACAGTGCCCTTTGTTACTAGGCGTCCAACTTGAATGACAATGTCTTGATGTGAATGCCAGGTAGTGAACGTTTTCTGACAAAGACTGACAATGAGAGCAACAGCGTGTGGTCGTGAGCGAAGGCAGGGGTCGATACTCTGTGAGGGGATGATGAAAGCGGAGAGGTTTGGTGATCTTATATGTTTCAAGGATCAGAATGTCAAGTCTTGGTATAAGGTTGAGGCAAACGAGGTAGGTGAAAGGTATGTTACTGGCGTGTGGAAAGAGCTCCTTCCACTCTCCGAGGAGAGGAGCTCTCTGACAGTAAGGTAAATGGCACGGAAGCCGCGATAAAGTGACTTCGTGGTGTGGTAAGCGGTGTCTATTCGCGATGAAACGTTAGATTATACACAGGAAAGAAGGCTGCGGAGAGAAAAGAAGAGAAAGGAAGGAGCCAACGGGCACGCCTGATATTCGAGTGAATGCGAAGGCAAGAACGCGGTGGCTATTCCACGAATGGGGATGATGGAGAGTGGGGATATGGAAGAGAAGGAAGAGAACAAGGACAGGAAGTTATTCGGAAAAGGAAATACACCAAGGGAATACTCACATCGAGGGTGGTGATGATGTTGTTGAAGATGAGATGTGCTGAGAGATGGAAGGGGAGAGTGGAGAGGAAGGAAATGGCCACGGGCAGAGGTGGAGATGAGAAGAGACCTAGTGAATTGCAACGCACAGCATAAAATTAAAACCTCTTTAATGGCCTCTGAGAATGCTTTGCTCAGTACCAGGAGATGATATCCCTGGGGAAGAAATAGAGCATACTGTGAAGAACTCGAGGTGATTACAAGAGAGACTGCATGGGGGGCATCCACACACTGCAGATACTACAATCAGCGACTCGATGTCACATCTAGCTAGTTGCGATGATGGATACAAGACTGGTTGCTTTAATTGTAGCAACATGTTCCTCTCGATACAATGCAATACATGAATAGGTCAGGGGGCACTAGCGTTTGCACGAGAAGTCCTTCACCGGCTCCCTAGCCTGCAAACACTGAAGTGATCTCTGCATTTCAAGACACGCTATTGTTATGAATGCGAACCAGCGGCATGGATGAGAGATGGAAGTCATGATTTAGGCATATCTACTGAAACTTGGCTGCTAGTGCATGCCCTGTGATACGTCTGGACTCAGGCGTAGTGCAAAGTGGAGACCGCTGTCTGGACGATGGGCTTCTGCAACCAAGACCATAACAGTTCTAGACTCACAATAGTCCAATCATGCGTCTTCTGAAAGTTGTGAATGGCTTCGTCCTGCGGAACTCTTGTTGTTATCAGGGAGTGCCTCTCACCCATCCTGACAAATAAAGTTGAAACAAAAGTAGTGTTGAAGGGTATGCACTTTGCAATCATCGCGAAGAACTTACTTTAATAGAGGCTTCTTCGAGCCACCTCGACAAAACGTTGGGATATTGGTGTCGCTCTCCTTCATCCTCTCTGGCATGGATGAGACGAGAGGTGGTGGGTGGTGCAAGTTGTAGGGCAGTTGCAGAAGAGTTCACACACCGAGGACAGAAGCCCCTTGAAGTTGGTGGAAAGACACTCAACAATTCCCTTCCGGACTTCTAGTTCTCTTGACTCGATTGTAGTGCACCCGTTTTGAAGTGGCACTATGTGATATTTTGAAAGGGAGAGATGAGTATGTGTTTAAGTGAGGGGTAGCTTGGACGCGTTTGTCGCAATAATGTAATCTGGAGACACAATAGAAACGGTCATCCGATACTAAAGAACACACGGTATTCAACCTGTTGATATGTTGTTTTGTTCTAAAAATTTGATGCATTGAGGATGACCTGAGTCGTAAAAATACAATTATTCTTGTCCCCTGACCTGAAGCCCCATTGGCGCTGGCGTGGAGACCATGTCGCTTGGTGACTAGACGTTCAATGCTGGGGAATTGCAAACACGGATTAACTGTAGATGATGAACAAACTGCACCATCTCTTGAATGTGGTTCTGCCTACGTTTGTTGAACCGTTGATGCCCATGACCTTGGTGTTTGCCTTTGCCCCTTCAATGAGAGACTCGGCCGATGCAGCACTTCAAGGTACCTAGGATATGAAGCCTCGACCACTAACGTTTGCGGTTTTATTGCTTACATAGGACGCCTACATAATAGAAACTGTCGTTCACAACTCATGGGAAGATGAGACGAGGTGTACCTCGGCTTAAGGGATGGAGATGCCGGCCCACCACTTCGGCCCGCCCTAGCCATGACCACGGCTCATGAGACCCCCATGCAATGGATGTCAGCTGTCATGCCGAGCTATAGAGAGATGGTCCACAGGAAATATGCCTTTGTCTCTGAATAAGGTGTCCAAGACCATCGACGCCTATCGATATAGGCTCAATTAGCTACTACACATCCCTCATGATAAGCATATTTTATCCTATTAGCTATCATGAGCTGCTGTGTTACCCCTCCATCTTGTGATGGTCAGCCAATGTACCCCTCCACACCAATATCCCATCGTCGCAAAGTAGTAGGTAGCTTGAACCCCACGGTCCAGGAACAGCCAATCCACTGGGCCCAGATTCATTCCTCTCCGCGTCATGTCACTGCATTCTGTGACACATTCATTGCTGATAGGTCACCCCTGGCCAAGGTCTCATGATACAGACTATCTCATGCCATCTTGACAGTACCTGCGGGTAATAACTTGCCGCATTATGTCTCAGTTACAGTTACAGCTCAGTAGACAAAAGAATGAAGCAAGACACTGCCGATACTCCGAATCTTGGTCCTCCTCGGCCCCATCACTTTACCCCGCCACTACCAAGGGACAAGCGTAGAATATTCAGAAGCCAACCGACTTGACGTAGGTGTACCTTAGCTGTGTATGTCTTTGCGGGGCGGGTCAAACAGGGGGCTAGGGATGCTTCGGCGCTGCGGAGGCTCTAAGCTAAACAATTCGCCAGCACAAGCTACTGTACGTATGCGGGCGTATCAGCTGTGAGCAGGTTATTGAGAAACTACTAGGTGCCTTAAATAAGAATGCTTGTATTTCCTTGTGCTCTCGTTCTCGTTTGTACCTTTGTATTCGACTGATCCAAGTTCATCTTTCAGAAGCTACAGTACTAGCCCTACTACCTACAGCTCCACTTAGACCGAGGTCTCACTAACGCTGCGTCTCCAAAACATCATCCTGCAACATCATCATATAACTTCTATTGTAAGTCCTCTCAAAAATATCCCTCACATCTCATTCTAACTTACACATTCAGATATCGAACTCATACTCAAGCCTCACCCGCTACCAAACCACCAACCATGGCTCCTCTCACTCCCCACTGGCATCAGCCCTCTCACCCCGACATCCAAGAAGTCGTCATCGTGAACCCCGAGGAATTCACCACCAAGAGCATCTCGCGCGTTTCTCTCCCGCCCTTTGCAGTTTTCGCAAAGTTCGACTTCCCTCCCTGCACGCCCGCCAGCGAACCGACCTACGCTACCGTTCAGACTGGCCGCGACACTCATCTCAACTTGAACAGCGACTTGTTGTACATTAACCACTCTTGCGAACCTACTCTCGTTAGTTGACCTACTTGAAGGAGAAGCCCCAGATGTTGAAGTGCCCCCGCCCTTCAGAGAGGGTCAATGTGATTAACGCGAGGGTATAGCTCTTTGATGTAGGAAACTTGAACATTCTTGTTGGACCCAAGGGTCTCAAGGTTGGCGATGAGCTCACAGTTCGTTATCTTCACCCCTTGAATCTCATGTCCAATGGCTCACAACATGTCCAGTTCTTCTATCCCTCCACCGAATGGCATATGGCCCAGCCCTTCGACTGTCTTTGCGGCACCCCCTCCTGCCGCGGCCGAATCTCCGGTGCTCGCGATATGACCCAAGCCCAGCTCGACGGTATCTGGCTCAACGGTCACATCATCCAGCTCCGCGCTGAGCAGCTCGCCCGCTCTGAGGATCCCACTGCAACCGCCCTCCGCGACGCCGTTGTCCACGCTGAGAAGGTCCTTGAATCGGCTCGCCTTGCTCTTCGTTCTTACACGAGCAACGCCCACGCCCAGAACGGAAATGGCACTTATCCTTCCAAGTACACCAACGGAACTCTTGGAAAGGCAGCTGCGCTGGAGCATCGCGGCCCGACCTCTCGTGAGCTGAGCGGTGAGATGGGTGGTGATACTGTCCGCGTTTAGGGGCCAGGGCCTTCGATGGCGGCAACTGGAAGATGTTGCTGCTGTTGAAGAACCCATTGGTATTAGATAAGTAGGTAGTTAGCTCACACAGACACATTCGTTTTATGATTGACGTGCCGAGTCTCCTTTCGCGGCGGGTGGTGAAAGCTTCGTTCTTGAATTCATGAGTGACTCTCCTAATCTGCCAAAGCCCCTGGTCATCTCTACTCCAGTCAAATGACAAGCCTCCCTACTCAGCATCCCGTCAAGGCATCACTTCTCAATTGTCATTACCATAATCCCGTGATACATACGCCCAGAACGCCCGAGCCCATTCGCCGCAAACCAAATATGTTGTCGAGGAGTTGTGGAGTGTCGAATCTCGAGGATGGCCAAACCTTACTCTCGCTCTTTCGAATCCTTCCAACGGCTCCAAGCATTGCGTCCCTTCTCAGAGCCAGCACCGCCGCTATACTTAGATTCTTGTTTCTCCCACTCAATCCGTTCCATGCTGCGACGGGCGAGGAAAGCGCGCGCGAACTTCCAGGCTTCTGTGTCCGCCAAGTTCCAAGCCTCGAGCGATGCTCGAAGTCGAGTATCAACGGTGGATTTCTTGAACGCAACAATCTTCTTGGCATGCTCCAGGAGGGCTTTTTCTTTGGCCTGCATTTCCTTCGGTGTGAGTACCTTCTCCTTTGGGGTATCCTCTGGTCGAGGTTGAGGCTTTTCAGGCCTTGTGTCGACATCAGCCTTCGCGGCACGCTCGACCTTTGCTGATTTATCAGTCATGGCCTTTCCTGGCATGGGTCCTTGCTCGATTTTGCCGTTCATAGCCATGTATGTCTCTCCTAAGCCCTTGGGAATGCGAAATCCAAAGTACCACTCCAGATCTGGAGGAACATCAGCTTCAGCCGACAGCCACAGTGCATGGGTCGGGGCGTGTTCACCGGCCACAGCCTGTTTGAAGTGCATGATTCTGGAATTGCTGGAGATCTTGGAGCCCAAAAGCACTTTTGTGATAGTCTCAAGCCAAGGGTCTCGAGGTGCCTCCTTTCGGATCCAACTGACGTCCACCCTCTCCTTGAGGCTTGTCAGAGTCGCAAGTGTCCAAGGATGAGGAACAGTCCCAATTGCAAAGGTACCACTCGTATTCTGATATTGCTCAGGGGTAGTGACCTTCATAGATGTGGTGCCAGCGGCACAGTGTGCGCAGCTTGAAATGCCAGGAGGGCATGATGACGGGATGGGGTTGTCTGGGCAGAAGGCTAGGGAGTCGGCAAGCTTCAAGGCCGGGGTGATCATCTCGGTAGTGTGCTCAGGAAAGGGCTTGAGGACCTCGATGCCCTCGGGGAAGCTACTCTGCCATACAGCGTGGAGATGGGCGTTGATAAGCCGATTGAGAGCTCCTAATCCTCTTGCCCTTCCATTGGTGATACTGTCATGGACCTTGGGGTATTGCTTTTTGATGATCTCTGGGCTATAATGAACTAGTGCAGTTTGTGCTTTGTCGACCTTGAAGTCATTCTTTGTTGATGCATCAATAACACTTTTAGCAGCTTTCAGCGTGGGCGAGTCCATTACTTTCCGGATAGTCTTTGTGACTTCTTCCTTGGGGCCTACAAAGAGTGCACTTTCGAGGCCTTTCCACCTGGTCATGGCAGGATATTCTCCCCTTCGGAGGAAAACCAAGAGAGGATCCTCAGTGTGTGCAATTGGAAGCAGTGTATAATCCACCAGCATGCCAGTGCCCATAGATTGCCAAGCGAGCCATCTCATGAGGTCGGCTTTTAGTTCGGGCTGAACCTCAAGCCGTTGAAGTTCCTGGTACATGGGATTTCCAGTCGCCTCGGACGATCCCAAAATGGTTGGTCGGAAACCTTGAGCCCACCAAGCGCGACGCCACGTTAGAAGAAGATCGCTGTCAGCATCTTTTTCTTCTCTCGATTTCTTGACTGTTGCCTCGTAGTAGCAATAAATGAATGGGCGATCCTGGAGCGGAGGAAGCAGTGCTCTATCCTCATCGAGGGTAAGGGAGCTGGAGAAGGGCACAGATAACCACTTCCAATCAGCCCACCAAGAAGTACCTTGGTATGAATCTTGTGCTCGAGTCGGTGGTGGATGGGCAGGGCCACGAAACGGATTCAGCTCTGTCACGCCTTTCTTGAGCGAGTGACGGATGCCGTCGACAGAAGTCTTGATCTTGCTAGAAGCATCTGCTTTGGCGGCATCTTCGGCAACATCGGTTTGGGCGGCATTTGGAGACAGTAGGGTCAAGGTTGAATAGGCGAAGACAATGAGGACGAGAACGAGATAGGTCAATCGACGAGACAGGAAGCGGCGCTGTCTGCCGTAAAAGATGTTTATCGCCATTGGGTCAATTGGACAATGAGGCAGTCGGTTATCACGGATGAATCTGGTGGGATGTGTTGGCTGTTGATGATGTACGAAGAAACGAAGGGCAGGGAATTTGAATTGGTCGAGACACGCCAATTCTCACGGTCAAAGAAGCATTTCAATGATATTATAGGAAGCGAGAGGACACAACATGCACATGTGACTGTGTAGAGAATGAAGTAGAGTAGAGTAGAGTTATTTGTTGTCGTAAAATGAGGGAGGGGAAGGGAACGTCAAATACGAGAATTGCTGACAGAGGCAGCAGCCCATCCCGAGTAGGTAGTGTAGTACTGAGGTGTGATTCCCTTTGTGGCAGGGGTTCCATGGCAAGGGTCCATAGGTGAGACGAGCGAGAGTCACGCGATAAGACATGGCAAAGTCTCATCAATAATACGAATGGATTAGCGAAGGCGTCGATTTGATTGCCAATCGATCTACGTTAATACATTTTATAGATTTGTGTACCTGTTTAAGATTGTATAACCATTCACTTGGTGATAAAGTCACCAAACTCATATAAGCCATCTATCTACCTACGGAGTACTAGTCTACCAGGGTCGTCGTCACCTGGAGCTTGAGTGGATACGGGCACTTTGGTGAAAGAATACAGCCGGAATAGAACTCTGAGTGCTCTGACCTTTACTTTCTTTGCAACACGAACATACCGTTGTTAGACTACATGGACTTGATTGAGCAGCAGAGTACTACCTAGGTTAACCTATAGGAGAAAAGAGCTTGATCAAGCTGGAGTGGGTTCTAGATTCTAGTTGGATCCACCGAAACTTTAGCTCTCTACTTTCCAAATCTTCAGTAAGTCAAGGATCAGAAGAACAAACATCAAGGTACCTACCTATACAGGTCAGTAAATGATCCAAGTGCAATTCAATTAATGCAGGCGTGTACCCATCGTACTCATATAAATTCACACAGACTGTACGATATTATCACATGACCCGGGCTCTGGGCCTTGGAGAGCCGTAGCTATCTTATCTGCCAACATAGTTCAAAGCCATTGCCATAAATGTCCACTGCTCTAGACGTCATTGGTAGGGCTGAGCAGGGGGGGATCTTAGCTGCCTGTCTAAACTAGACCCAGGTCCATATAATTGATAAATGGATGGATATTAATACCATCCGCAATGTCAAACGATGTGAGCGTTCGTGTACCTAGTTAAAGACGGGAATAAAATTAAGTGAATTTATCCATCAAATACCCTTCGTATCACTGCTAGGTACCTACCTGATATTGCGGCCAATCCTTTGAACAGAAAAATGGCCTTTCTCTCATTGGTCCCATCACTCTAGAGTCTTTGAATGACTAAGGTGGCAGTGACAGTCACAGGCAGCAACAGCCCTATTACCACCGGACTTCTCTTTCACGCTCTCGAATGCAGGTATGTACTTGCGTGACACAGACTTTCAATCACAGTCAACTATGACTGGAACATTAAATAAACAAACTTTCATTCCCAGAACGAACCTTTCAGATTTTGGCACAAGGTCATCCATCTTTTCTTTTCTTTTCCCCAGAACCCCTCTCCCTCAAACTTCCCTTCTTTCCCCCTTCAACAACAATAGAAAAGGGTTCATGGGTCTCAAGCAATTCAATCTCGACCTCAAGGTCGCGATAGAAGCTCTTGATAGCTTCCCTAACGTTTCAAATCTGCGCAAGGGCGATTCCGATGGAGAGATCGCTTTCACTTATACGCCCGAAGCAGAACACGAAGCCGAACTACCCCCCATCGATGTCCAAGCCCTATCAAAGGATGCAGACTCGTACCCAAAGCACCCGGGCTTCATGATCTTCACTTCCTCAGAAACACCAACAGACCTAGAGAAGTGGTTGGAAGAGACCTCTAGCTTGACCGATGGCATGACTATCGCCGATGCCATCACATTGATTTCTAACATGCTAGCTACAAAGCTGAGCACTTCCAATCAGTCAACTTCACAGACACCGCCCTATTACGGCGAAGAATCAGATGTCGATCTACCCTCCGATGACGATGACTCCTTCTATGAAGCCGAGTTTGAGGAGATAGATATCGACCCGTTACTACCTGGCGCATCTGCCTCGGAGAACGCCACTGAAGCCGAAGATCCAGAGTCAATGACACGTCTGAAGCGTCACTTGCGAGAAGCCAAACAAGAGGGATTCTGCATCTCCATCCCCTCTGAAGAGATACGCCTGTCATCTTTCGGTATCTTCTCGCTCTCTATCCGAGTATGCAAACTTGGAATCCCTGAAGAAGCACTGGAAGCTTGGGGTATTAAGCCGACGGAATACATTGTCATGCTTTACAAGCTACCATCCACTTATCCTCATGCATTAGACTTCCAGCGTCTTCCTCCCGACCAAACCCGAATGAACTTCAAACTTGGTAAATGCAGCAGTCCGCGGCCAAATTATAAATCCATGAAGCATATGTTCGTAGGAACGGAAGAGCCAGTCATGCCAATAGACACAGACGAAGAGGGCACGGATTCCTTTACTCCGCTCTACGTGTCTTTGTCCCTTGATGCTCTCCTCAACCGTTTCTTTCCTACTCTTTTACGGCTGCGACGATCAGAAGGAATATCGTGGGATGAAGCACGAGAGCTGGAACACAATTTGAGCCTGGGTCATCATTTTAGAGACATGGTAGACCGCGCTAAAGACATGATTGCCTGTCAGGATCGAGAGTCATCTGATGAGCCGTTCGAGTCTGAGTTCCTTCGGCATGATTACCTGTCGAGCAATGCAGACGAGCTCAACATTGTTCTCATTGCAATGCAATTCGGCCTCCAGAGGTTGATAAAATGCACCAAGTACTGTCTGGTTTGCCATCGAAGGGCAAAAGGAGGGTTTGAGGCCGTAAAACCTTTCGTTTGTGAGAATGAGCTTTGCCTCTACCAGTATTTGTCACTGGGTTTCGGCCAGAGCATCGAACACGAGATTATTAACAATCCATACGTGGTCGACCTTCTTGTCAGCTTCTTCTATGCTGCTGTCATCCGCTCTCGTCTCCGCGAGTTTCCCAGAGGACTGGGTCTCAAGTGTCCCTCGTCAGCGTTCACAGCGAGTGCTTCTACCCCGGTCAGCGCTGATGCTTACTTCGACACTGGCCTTTTGAGGTTTGAATCCAAAGACTTTCATACCTATAGAACTATCAAAGCGGGCCATTGGCTGATGCTTTTCGTCCCTGGAGCCAACACGCTGGATTCGCAGACACCAGTCATGAGAACATGTAAGTGAAACCCAAAGCATGCAAAACCATGTCAAGTATCGGCTTGAACAAGAAGACTAATGAGGTGTTCAGATCGCGAGAAACATATCTGCTATATCGAATCGTGCATCGATACCGACTTCAAATTCAAGGTCATGCATACGTTCACGAGTGTTGACAACATTGGACAGGAAACCCCAGAAAGTTCCGTGAATCAGGTTACTCAACCTACCCCAGGTGGTGTAAAAGTATTGATTCACAGGTATGATCAAGACATCGATGAACTCGAAATTGCGGTTCGTAATGAAGCACTCTACTTCATGACCAGTTGCATCCCACCCGTGCAAACAATGAGACAATACCTCATAGAGGTACCCGGGCGCCGGCTATCTTCCTGGAGAGGAATCGAAGGGTCAGCACTCCGTCTGCTGAACTGGATCGTTTCCTCGAATAGGTCACATATTGTAAAAGATAGCCCAGTTCCTGGGGCATCTGCAGCAGAGGAACAAACAGAGAATAGCAGCAGCAGCGGCAGCCTTGTCCGCAGCGCGCACTCCCAGTGGATGCAGTTTCGATTTGCTCAGGGGTCTCCTGAAAAGGAGCACATTTTCTTCGATGAGCTACAGAAAATACCGAGATCTCGAAACGGTAGAACCTACCCAACACTCTTTGCATGGCATGGGAGCCCTCTTTCCAACTGGCATAGTATCATCCGAACCGGTCTTGACTTTTCGAACACGCTTCATGGGCGCGCCTATGGCAACGGCGTTTATTTGGCAAGAGATTTCGAGACTAGTCGTGCATATTCCAACCGTGATACTATGAAAGCGTGGCCAAGCTCAGCATTGAAGGTCACGAGTGCTATCAGCATGTGTGAGATCGTCAATAGTCCATCTCAATTTGTGTCAACGAATCCATTTTTCGTCGTCAATAGGATCGATTGGATACAATGCCGCTTTCTCTTTGTTCAAATCCAACTAGGACAACAAGAATCCTCAATGCCCCTATCCTCTGAAAGACTGTTTCCTGATAGGGTGCAGGGCGAGGACTATATCGAACAAGACCCTACCTATCAATTGACTTATGGTCAGCAGCAACGAGTTAATATCCCTCTATCAGCCGTACCAAAATACCGCCGACGTGCATTCGGACAAGGCCAGCAGAATGGCACGGGTTCATCCATAGACCATCCTATCGTTCTTGATGATTCGGATTCAAACGGAAGCCCTAATCTCAACGATTCAAATTCTTTGGAAAGCCCAGAGACAAGTGATGATATCGATGTTCTGCTAGCCTCGGATGATGAAGGTGATGATCTTCAGTTGGTGGGAACACGAAAAAGACGGCGGACGTCTACAGACTCGGGTCTGGGTGAAACGCAACGGGGACCTGACGATGTAACACCATTTCAACCAGGTCAACTTGACATTGGTTCCCTTCCTAAGCTCGCTGAGCCTACGTGGGCATCATCGTCACCAGCTGCTCTCCGCGCACTCAATGGCCAGATCAAAGACCTACAAAAGACCCAATCCAAGACCAAATTGGCCACGCTGGGATGGTACATCGACTTTGACAAGCTGGATAATCTCTTCCATTGGTTCGTCGAGCTTCACAGTTTCGACAGGGACTTACCTCTTGCCAAAGACATGGCCAGCCATGGATGCTCGAGCATCGTGCTCGAGCTTCGATTTGGTGCTTCTTTTCCTATATCGCCTCCTTTTGTTCGAGTAGTACGACCTCGCTTTCTGCCTTTTGCTCAAGGAGGTGGAGGTCATGTCACCATTGGCGGCGCTATATGCTCAGAGCTGCTCACAAACTCAGGCTGGTCCCCGGCTCTTTCATTGGAAAAGGTTTTCCTTGAAGTCAGATTGAATCTTTGCGAAAGGGACCCACCAGCTCGTCTCGAAAGAGTCCATAATACAAGCTTCGCGAACCTGGACTATAGTATGTTTGAGGCTGTGGATGCGTACCGACGAGCGGCTGCAGCCCATGGGTGGCAGATCCCTTCCGATCTTCAGATGTTGCAATCCATGAGTAACATTACTGAGACGTAGTGGAATCAACAAATTGGGGACCCTTTTCTGACAGGTTATAGAGAATGTGCGCCCACCTTGTCACGAATTACGAGTTATGAGTACTCTTGTCTTTCCAATGAGGAGTTAGCTGAGAACCAGGCTTAGGACATTCAATAAGTAGATTATACAGCAATAAAAGCGATTCTACTATGATATCTTTCTTCACAACTATATGTTCACTTGACTGGTGATGGAACTATCTCCTTTTCATTTGACGATCGACATTCCGGAACAGCATGAAGTGACATATTTAACATTTTTTTCTTCTGTATATTTATTTCTTGAACTTTTTGACAGCATCGCCATTTGCAAGGCTAACTGAACCGCCGACCTAGTCTCCCGTCACAGCACAGCAACTAGGCCAGCACCTGTCTACTTTTTGGTTGATCCAAATGTCTACGTTTTGATTTTACTTCTATGCATTTGCAGGACTGGGATGAGAGAACCGAATCTCCGAGAAATGTCCTTTGGTTTATATCTCCAAACATACCACTCTTTCTTCCAACCTCGAAAGGTAAGAAATACAGGTATTACCCCAAGACAGATGTTTAGGAAAGATTGTGTAGAGCAAAGAGAAGAATTAGGTCCCAGGAAAAGGAGAACACGATAGTCCAGGCTAAGGAATAGGTGAAATTGTGCAGCATAGCAGAAAGCAAGTAAACCCGTGCCCCAACCCGCGCTGCAGTCGTTCAACCAAATCCTACCCTCCCATAATCTTCGTCGCACACTGTCGTGTGCTGGTTTGGTCCAAGTACCTGATCGATGTTGTTTGATGAGTGTAAATGGGGAAATTTTTAAGAAAAAAGAAGAACGCCAGCAAACCAAATCTGGCGGACGGCGAATGCAGTATGATGCAGAAGCTCCCCGGTAAACTCCAAAACGAAAATATCCCATATCATTTCAGCGCGCCGCAACTCGGGATAAATTTTGCGACATCTGCGGCAGAGGGATATTCCCCGTGAAGACACGGGGGTACCCAGTAATCTCAACGTGATGCTTGCTATTCATGAGGAAACGAGCCCTCATGTGATTTGAGTAGATGAAATCCTGTTGACAAACCGTAAGTGCGCTTCCAGCACTCTAGTTGTGCTGGAAAAGGACGCTGATAGACTCGCCGTGATGAACACGACGGATAGCCTCAGCAAAAACGGCCGAGATATCGAGTATCTCAAGCTTGGGGCAAAGACGACGATGCTCGTTTTGAGGGACAGAGTTGGTAACGAGCATCTTGTCAATGGCAGAGGCATTGATACGAGCGATAGCGTCGCCACTGAAGACACCGTGGGTGACGAGGGCATAGACTTGAGTAGCGCCCTCCTTCTTCAGAAGCTTGGCAGCACGCGTGATGGTATTACCAGTATCGACAATGTCGTCAACTAGAATGCAGATGCGGTTTGACACATCTCCAACTAGCATCATACTGGCGTTGCGATGCTCGGTAAATCGAATGGGCCGTCGCTCCTTTGTAGCAAGACATGAGTTTTCAAAAGCAGCAAAATCAGAATTCTGTGGTATTACCTTGTGAATCAGAGCAAAGTCAGTCTTGAGACTGTCTGCAATCAAAGTAGCTCGCTTTGCACCTCCAGCATCGGGAGACACAATGACCGCGGTGTGGTGGTTAGGAATTTGTGATTGGATGTAGTTCTGAAGTAGCGCCTTTCCGTACAGGTTATCGACAGGAATGTCGAAGAAGCCCTGGTACTGAGGATCGTGCAAGTCCATCGTGATGATATGATCGGCACCGGCGCAGGTGAGCAAGTCGGCAACGAGGGTACCAGCCTGAGCTATCCACTGCTTGTAACCAGGCTTAGGCTGGAAAGCAGAGACATTGGACTGGTTCTCATAGTCGTGGGTCGTGTAGGCTTTCCTCTGGGAAGAGGTCGAGTTCTCTGCGTGGTGTCCACGGGCGTCAGAGGTGCTGCTCGAAATGGTGTCTGAGCGGCGAGGAGTGCTGAAGACGCCATTAGTGCCGTTAGCACCATTTGTCGCGGCCTCGTTTGCGAGAGCTGTTTTCGAGAGCTTCTCGGTCAAGTTGTTGACACCATTGGGCAGGCCAGCTGACTTGGGACCACCTGGACGAGGCGTGGCAGGAACACTCTCAAATGTGTAGTCTTTTGAGGAGCCAGAGATCTGCGACAAAGGTGCGCCGGCTTTGTTATAGGGCCAGTCGGGTTGTCGCGAATAAGGGAAGAGTGGGACAACGGCGGTGACTCGTTTCGCAGAGCCGGTCTTGCAGGCTGAGATCATGATACAGAGATCGATGAGGTTGTCGTTGACGTTGCCGGAGCCAGATTGTATGATGTAGACATCTTTGCCGCGAACTGAGTCCTTGATTTCGCAGCGACTCTCGCCGCCAGAGAATTTTCCAAGAATGCGATTGCTTGGGGGAACACCGAGAATGTGGCAGACATTTTCTGTGAGTTGCGGGTGGGAGTTGCCTCCCAGAACAACAATATTGCGCACCATGGTCAAGGCGAAGTTGTGTCGGTTTGTGGTAGAGGTGAAGGTTGCTGTCGGCTAGAAGAGCAAAAAGTTTTGATGCGGCGAAGGACGGAAGCGGAAAACGGATGTGGAGGGGCCCCGAATCGGAGGGGGAACTCAAAGTACGTAGTTTTTTTTTTCTTTCTTCCTCTGAGGGGGAAACGAGACCGAGTCAAGCAAAAGCTTGTAAGCGGTGGAATGAAGTTTCGACGGCGATTGAGACAAGGCAGAGATGGAGAAGACCTGAGACAATCCGAAACAGGTCCGAGTAAGACTGAAGCCAGTCGAGATTGAAATCGAGGCTGGATTGAAAGGTTGCAGGTTTAATAAACTGTGTTGACGTCCTAGTAATTGTGAATTTTTTTTAAACTCGGGGCCTCTGTCAATGGCAGCCCCGGCTTCTAGGCTACCTAGACGGCAGTGTGTGGAGTGGAGAGCTTGTGGATTGAGTTAGCGGAGGTGTGATTGGAAATAGGTCGTTCAAGTGTCGAACCGCGCTGCAAGAGTTGGCTAGCCTGGCCTGGCCTGGCAAGCAGAGCAGTGTCCAGTGCGGTACGGCACGGCAAGGCAAGGTAATGCAATGTGAAGCCGTGAACGCTGTAGCCGATGCCTAGGTATTATTGACGGAATTGGGGAATTTGGATGGCTGCGTCCTGATAAAACGGTTTGGTAGACCAACAGGGATTCAGGGCCGAAGTTGACGCACAGGAGAGTCGGACAGGGCCAGACCGACGTCACTGTGCTGTGCTGTGCTGGAGCAGGCGGCTCAGGCTCAGTGTTCAGTGCTCAGAAGCCGGATGACAGGGTAGAGATCTCCAAGTAAATAAACGGTCTGCTGGTGTCGGAGGCAATACAATTTTTCGAGCAGACGGTATTTACTATTGGGCGCTTGACAATAAAGGAAGCTGGTATTGATCTCCAAGAAGAAGAAGCCGACGCAGAGAGACTCCCCGAATAACAAAAGCCAAGCGATAATCGACGAAATAATAGTCGAGGATGGCGCGCAAGGGTCGCAACGATGGCGGGCAGTCGTCCCCGAGTGGAGGAGTGGAGATGATGGGGGAGAGTGGAAGAAGAAGATCACAGACCCATATTGTGAGATGAGATGAGATGCTGAATGCTTTTGTAGTAGGTAGTTCGTGAGCAGATGTAACTTTGATGATGGGAGAGAGTGAAGCTGAGAGACGCTGAGTTTATTATGGCCAAATCAGAAAGTATGCGTCGAGCTCATTGTCAAAGTTGGGCTTGTAAATGGATGAATTATTATTAACGACCCTCCAGCAACCAAAAATATGATGACATGGTGGCACCCGCCAAGGTTGACACTTTCACAGGGTAAGGTACACAACGACATCTTGATAGGTACTTTCCGATTTGGATATATCTGATACTTTGCGATATTTCATTATTTTCTTACAGTATGGACCATATCAAGTTCTTATCTTGGCCATGATATATATGATGTTTTCTTCTAATATCTGCCGAAGTAAATAACATTCAACTCCAAAAGCCAGAGGTATCTATACATGGATGGCTGGTACCCACCCCCGCCAATTCTCATGTATCCAGGGTACCTTACTCTAGAGACAGGGCATTCTGGAACTCCTCCGTTCTGCCATTCAAGAACCCTCATGGGCCATGGATATGAGAGATAAAAATAAAAGTATTTCCAATCAGGGATAGCTATTGCATACCGCCATTCCTAGCCCCGAACATCCCGTTCTCTTGGTCTTGGTATCAAGTGTATGTGCATTGCAGGTGTACTTAGAGGAAAACTCGGCTCTCCCGCCAAACAACTTTGTCCGTAACGCCGAACATAAGGTGCCAATAAACTCTTTTGCTTGAACAGTATGACATTGGATGCTCAGCCTGGCAGGGGTTGTCAGTCATTTGATCTGTACCACCCCAAATCACTAGGTAGGTGTGTTTGTTCTCAGAATAAGAACCCTAACAACTAGGTAACTATTCTTTGAAGTTCCGTTCTTCGAGTCATAAACCATTACTGCTCAAGGTTAGTAGGAACCTGGCTGTCTTCCCATGTCCAAATTCCACGCCGAGGTATCAACAAACATAACCATTGTCTCAGCCTGGAACCTATCGAGGTTTCTAGCTTGACATGGCCGGCATCGGTCAACCATTGTTCTGGAACAGTGGCTTGCTTGCTTGCATGCATGGCATGCCTTTTCCAGCGGAGATGCACGCGACCTCCTTCTTCCAACATAGTGGCACGCAAAGAGCTAAGACAGGTGATTTGTCAATTCGACATATTGTCCCGTTAGATAGATGATGCCATTGGGCATCATATGACTCCCTATTGGATCTTGTACATGCATACCTACATCCTCTCTTCCTTAGCGGATATCTCTCGGTTTCTCTGCTAACAACTGAAATCTCTTATTGGTTCGATGTATAATAAGAATTCATTGGACGGAAAAAAAGAAAAGAAAGGAAAAGCATAAAGTGATGCACTCTGACGTGTGTGTCCAAACTCTTCCCCAGCTTTTAGCCAGACTCACATGCAAAAACACACCGCGTTAAATTTCACGTATTAGCTTTGCCCAATAAGAACCCGTTTCTAAATTCACACAAGGTAGCAGAAGCCCGATCGTAAACGAACAAGCTGCAGTGTAAAAAAAAAGAAGAGAAAATGGAAGCCTCCAGTGTCGCACAAGAATTACAGCACGTTCCAGGCCTGCATGCACTGGAACTCCTCCGCTGAATCAGAGCCCGCCAAAACTACTCATTCTCTGATTGGTCAGCGTTAGATCTTATTCTTTCGTGATGCTGGAGTCCACTATTCGATCTACCTAGCGAGACCTTCATTCAATGCTTCATATCAATCTCACAGCTCGTTGCGTTGCATGAGCTCACTCACCACTCACCATGAAGATTCTTGAGGCACAATCGGCTGTTCTCACAAATTATGAGGTGTATCAGCACGTATCAGAGCAGCGCGAACGATACAAAAATGCCAAGCGCCGTGGTCCCCCAAATCTTGAGACGGTAGTTCGTGAGGTAAGATTTTTCATTCATATCAAATTAATTAACGCCCAGAAACACAACTGACACTCCTCACAGCTCCTCCAATATCTTCGCACAAACCCTGGCCCTCTAAGTCAAGAACCCCTTCCCTACACCGAGGGATGTATTTCTAGGCTTCTAGAGCGCTTACGGCCTTACAACCTCGCCAAGGGTGAAGTAGTCATGATCATCAACCTGCGCCCCGCCTCAGTCGCTGCTCTCAATACTGTTGTTGAGGAGATGTCTGAGCGGTTCAACGAGGAGCAGCAGGAAGCCATGGTCAATATCATCGCTGAAGTCCTCGGCCAATTCCCTGCTGCGGAGGAGGGTGCTGAGGAAGAGGGCGCTGATGTTTCTATGAACGACGCCGCTGCCTGAGCTCTCAGCCCACCAATATAATAACTAATTATCGACTTATGTTCCCCCTACCTACTCGATCACAGTATCCGCGCCTCTCAAATCTCATATTACTGCGCATGTGCTTGCGCTCTGGCTGTTTGCGCCCGTTGTCGGAGTCATGGCCGTCTTGCACAAATCTTCAAACGCCAGCTTCAACAATTCACCCGTCACCGCCGAACACTCAACGTATCGATCAGCTCGTAGAGTCTGCGCAACCTGGTATCCTTCTTGCGGATATATAATACCGTTCGGATCTTGCTCCGATCTCAGATCACGCTTCAGCCCGAGGATGATAAGGGGAAGGGTATCGATGCGTAGAAACGATCTCTTGATTTCGTCTTTCCACTATCAAGTCTGAGTTGCATGCTCGGTACAGTTTATGGTGCACTTACATATCTCTGCATATTGATCAAACTCAACCGTTGGCTGATGTCGTAACAAATGACAATGGCATCAGGGTCGAGGGTCCTCCAGTTATCAGGGCATGATGTGTCAAAGAACTCGAACTGTATCTTTTTGGCCCCTGTCTGAATACCGAAGATATAAGGTTGATCCATATCACGGAGCATGGGAATCGGGTTGACTTTTTCACCTGCACTGAGTCGGCTAGGGATATGGATTTAGTATAATATGCCGAGGAATCGATAGAGGAGTTTAGACTACATACGAGAGAAAGGTCGTCTTGCCGCACTTTTCATCGCCTACAAGAAGAATCTTGATCACCTCGGGGTCCATTTTGCATGTGAGAGTGTCAAAGTCGTTAACAAGCTTATATTCAAGTTTGATGCATGGAAAACGAGCCAGCTCGAGAAGAGCAGATATGGCGTCTATTAAATTAAGACCAGAGATAGAGATGAGATGAGAGCTGTACGTAACTTATCAGTATACCCCCAACTGTGGCGTCGAGCCTAGCACAGCCACATCTTCAGCCAAGCCACATCTTGAATTGCACCAAAGCCCTTTTCCGCTTGTAAACTCTGATGGGCCTGCATATAATCGCCCAAAATTGGAACCCACCAACTTCATGAGACCCTTTAGCCGCTGTCTTGGGCGTCAAACATCGCTCGAAGGCATAGTCGGCCGGAGCAAGACTCGAAAGGCCTCTCAATCTAAACCTCAACTGAAAACATCATCAAGTGGTGAATCTCCAAAAATTCCTGTGCAGCCTCAAGGTGCCAAGAATCTCGCCATGTCTGCAGAGTCGAATTATCAGTCATGGACCAAAAATGGTCTCATTCAGAAAGTCAAAGAACTCGAGGCTGAACTCAGAAATCGGCCTGCTCCAGAGCCAAAACCTGAACCTCAGATTCAACCTGAAAATGAAGAGGGGGATGAAGCCAAGAAGACAAAACCAAAGGGAAAGAGGAAAATGGATCCCAGCAAATACTCTACACGATATATCGCCTTGAAGCTTGCGTATCTGGGCAAGAATTACGGTGGTTTCGAGTTCCAAGCTATGGCCAACGCTCCGTCGATTGAGGAGGAACTATGGAATGCTCTCACAAAAGCATGCCTCATCTTTCCTGAAGATGAACGAATTGTCGATTTTGACTGCTGCGAGTATTCAAAGTGCGGTCGCACGGATAAAGGAGTCAGCGCTTTCGGTCAAGTCATCGGGCTTCGAGTTCGAAGTAACAGACCCTTGCCTAAGAAGCAAAGGCGTCTAAGTGAACCAGGCGAGTCAATGGTCGTTGACGAACAAGCGGGAGAGAGCACAGAAGAAGAACCCGTAAAGAAGACACCACCTTTCGATGATATAAAGGATGAACTTCAGTATCCTCGACTACTTAACCGTGTTCTACCCCCTGATATTCGCATCCTCGCCTGGTGCCCGTCTCCGCCACCAGATTTCTCTGCCCGTTTCTCATGTCGTGAGCGCCAATACCGATATTTCTTTACACAGCCTGCTTTCACTCCTGAACCCGGCGCTGGTGGTGCAAGGAATGGCTGGCTCGACATTGAGGCGATGCGCGAGGCGGCTAAGCGCTATCAAGGCGAGCATGATTTCCGCAACTTTTGCAAGATCGATCCTGGAAAGCAGATCACAAACTTTGTTCGCACAATTTACGAGGCCGACATCGAAGAGGTCAAGGATGTTAGCTCAGCTTTGCCATATCTTTCTGGATCCACGTATGTCCCTGCAGGAGGCTTGCCCAACGACGGCACCGTGTACCCCAAGGTGTACTCGTTCAACGTTCGAGGGTCTGCTTTCTTGTGGCACCAGATTCGTCACATGGTTGCTGTACTCTTCCTTGCAGGTCAGAAGTTGGAGACACCTGACGTTGTGACGACTCTGCTCGACGTCAAAGCCAACCCCTGCAAGCCTAACTATGTCATGGCAGATGAAGTGCCTCTCGTGCTCTGGGACTGCATTTTCCCTGGTACAGATTCTGCCCCAGCCGACCCCGCGGCAAAGAAGACCGACGGCCTTGACTGGGTGTATCTCGCAGATGACCCTGCGCTTAGCAAGCCTGGCCCCTTTGGTGTCATGGATGGTATGTGGGCGTACTGGCGGGAGCGCAAGTTGGACGAATTGCTCTCGAACCAATTGCTGCAAATGGTATCTACACAGCGCAGCAAGGATCCTTCGAGGCATGTCACTCGCCCTGAGCCCTCGGGCAAGCAGGCGAACAGTGTAGTTGTCTACGAGGGTGGTAACGGTGGGCGCATGGGTGGCCGCTACGTGCCATTGCTGCAAAAGGTTAAGCTGCAGTCTCCTGAAGAGCAGAATGAGAGATATGCTATAAGAAAAGGATATGCTAGCTCAGAAGATATGCGAAACCAGAGGGGCATTGGAAAGCGAAAGGCAGATGAGGCCATGGATGAGTAGACATCGCACAATGCGTTTCAGGATAAAAATAAATAAAGAATTAAATCATATCATCGTATGCTGGGCACATCCATTCTCCTCTATGGGTATAACGCCTTTTATCCCAGTGTTTTATCCTCTCCTCTTTGCTCATACAAACAACGTCGAACACCCCTCCAAACTTCTTCCACAATCTTTCGGCGTGGTAACAAGCCTGGAAATACAACCACCACGTCATCCTCGCCTTCGACTATGACAATGAGGTAATATCTCACCTCGAACCCAAGAAACGCTTCATTGACGAGAATGTCTTGGATCTTCTCGGTCGGTATGAACCTCGTCGCTGTACCTGCAAG
Source organism: Fusarium fracticaudum (assembly GCA_003353625.1). Lineage (NCBI taxonomy): Eukaryota > Fungi > Ascomycota > Sordariomycetes > Hypocreales > Nectriaceae > Fusarium > Fusarium fracticaudum. The sequence continues at coordinate 870,948 of PDNT01000009.1, forward strand.
ATAACTCCCTGGGCTTTCGCTAGTTTGTACACCCAAGCCTCTCATGACGAGAATGCTCTCACTGGCGTAGCCTCTTCGACTGGATAGCCATAGCACAGCTATACTCACGGGAACGAGGACAGATAGTGGTATATTCTGCGCAAGGGCGGCTGTCGAGGTTGGTGCACGGAGGTATGAAGCTGGTATGATTTTGAGGAGGGAGGGAGGGGCGTAGGCGAGAACAGGATATAGAGTCAGGCGCGCGTGGAGTAGAAGAAGGGCGAAGATCGAGAGGAGAATTCGAGAGATGATTAGCAGTGTATGTAGAGCTGGTGGGATCGGCCGGAGAGTCGTGACAGTGAATTCGGCGGTTGTTGGAGAGGGATGTCGAATGAGTAGACGTGGTGATGTTGAGAGCATTATGACAGGTTGGAGTACGTTCAATCGTCGATCATGGCTGTAAAGATTGTTTCGGGGGGGTTGGTGTTAAGGAAAGTTGAACGAGCTCGTTGTTATTGAAACATGATTCTGGTATAATTGTGATCGCAATGTGATTGCAGTGGTGTTGAAGGGTAAATCGAAGCTGTTCACTGACGATACACTGAAGCTATAGGGATCGCCCACTGTAGCGCCCCAGCACAGCCCCACCAGCCACATTCTGGGGCAAGGGTATATAACTTGTCAGTACTAGCATTATTCTCGACTGTAATGGTCTAACGGTGAAGGCGTTCAAACCCGCTCAACCGCCCATCCCAATACTGTAGTACTTCGGTACCTCAGCCCTCCGCCGCGCCCCGTCCGAACGCTGCGGTGGTCGCCCACTCGTGCAGGTAACTCACGATGCTGGAACTTTGCGGCCCTAAGCACTGGAGATGACCCTTGAGGGAGGTTTCACTCTGCAGAGATCTCTCCTCCGTCGCGTGGCGGGTGGGAACACGTTAGTGCGGAGGGATTTGGGATGGCAAGTGGATGAGATGGAGCAGCCAACTGTCTTTTTTTGCATTTTTTGACAATTGACGTTGATCAACAATACCATTTGAAAATATCGATATCACCTCTCCTATAGTCAGTCAATCAGATATCAACTTCTCGTGCTCATGCGACATCGGGTTGTGGTGGTTCGAACCCTCAAGTGCATCCTACACCTGGTAGGCCTGGCAGACGTGAAGCTATCACCACTCCTTCACTTAAGGAAATCTACTCCCCAACACACACATACATACAATCGACACAATTATTATTAAGTATAGCCATAATGCAAAGCAGTTGTTCATTCAATTCGTAAGTACTAAAACCCTCCGGGGGAATCAAAATGCATTTCCAATCCAGCCTGTTTCAATCCATTCCTACCCATCTTTCACCCATTCCCATTTCCAATTCCAATTCCCTTTTCCTCATCCCCTAACTCAAACAAGTGCCGCGAGGCAACATTGTATAAAGCAGTCGCTACGTTAATCCACTATCACTCACTTCACCCATTTTTCTCACCCATCAGCCTCCGTCAGCCTAGATCCCCCCGATACCCAATACTTACTACCTCCAACATTCCGCCTCCAGGTAAATATAACAAGATACAGACAAGTACGTCCTCCATCCTCCTCAAACATAGTCTGTAAGTAAATATGGTCGTAATTTGCAGAAACCTTGATGGTCCAACCAAAAGAAATGTAAAGTCGTATACGTTCATGGCATCCTTGCCAATAATGCGAAAAGGGCCTTGAGAGATCCGAAAGTGATATCAAGAGCGAGGAGAGAAACAAGATGCAGTAGTTTCCAGTCGTCATACAGCTAAATCCTTGAAGAAAAGGACAGAAGTATAATGCCAAAATGCAAGCCCCGAAGGACTATGGTATCGACTCGGGAGGAGGGAGAACGCCGATCGCCATGCAAAGAATCGAACAACACAAAGTTTATAGGGAGTGGTAGAAAGGAAGAAAATAATGCACAGCGCGCTGGCCACCATCGCGAGAGACTTCCTAGATCATCTCGTTTCGGTTCAAGCCAGTCGACAGGTGCTTGTTTCGAGAATCAATTGGCGAACGCAAAACATCGGGGTTGAATGACACCGGCGGTGGTGACTTCATCTGTCGAGGCATGGGAATACTCTCGTAGGGAGCCTCAAAAGGAGGAGACCGTACATACTCCTTTCGACTGCGGCTGGCAGAGCGGAGTCGCTCAGTGGCCTTGTGAATGCGACCCGAGATGCTGCTGCTATCTCCAATACTTCTGCCTCGGTTATGGCTCCTGTGGGAAGCTGGAGCCGGAGGGCTGGCCTCTGAAGCTTGGTCATTGCCAGATGATAAATCGTCGTCCATGACAATTTCGATCATGCCTGATGCAACAGCGCCAGCCTGCTGATGTCGCTGGGCGTGTTGCAGAGGGGCAGGAGGCGGCGGAGGGGGTGAAGCCAAATGCCTGAGTTCCTTGAGAACAGGGGGTGCTGGAGGAGGTGGTGGTGGCATAGGGTCCTCGTGAGAACGTCGTCGCTCACCAGGGACAACTTCTTCGATGCGCCCAACACTGTTCTTGCGTGCAAAGCGAGCGGGGCGCTGGCCAGGCTCATCGGGAATGGGGGCTGACATGCTACGAGGAATAGGAGGTCGTGACGGTGGCTGGTAGACAGTGGATGGCAGCAGAGTGAGACTGGGCTCGGCAACTGGCTCTTCTCTCTCAGGAGACTGTTGAGGCGAAGTTTCTGGCGAGTATCGTTGAGAAAAGCCAGCTGGAATACTAGGCACGTCGGGCCTGGGTGTGCTTCCTGATTGATCATGGTTGCCCTCAATAATAAGTCGCATGGCTTTTGGAGTCGCTGGAAGTCCTATAACAGGTCCGTTACGGGCGTACATGCTCCTTTGTGGCGGCTCAGTAGCACTGCGAGGTGGGATATCGTCAGGCAGCGGCTTTGGCTCAGCAGTCTCAACCGTAATTGCAAGAGCGGGAGAGAACTCGTTAGGGTGAGGGATTGAAGGTGTTTGGGCACGCTTGGCCAGAGACTTGCGGCGCTCCTCGAGTTCCCGTGCAGCCTGCTCCTTCTTTCGCTGACGCTCGTCCTTCATTTGCTTGAGATCACCGGCATGCTCAGTTGAGGCAGCTCTGCCGTGGATAGAGATAGAACCATCGAAGTTGGCGACCTCAGAGTTGGCCCTGCGTCGATGTTCCGAAGCATCTTGCTTACTCAAAGCCGGTGAGCCAAGACCTCGGCTGCCACTACGGCTGTGCTTGTTCCTGAATTCCTCTTGGGCAGCCATGGCTGCTCTGTAGTCCTCTTCATCCTCAGAGCCTTGGTAATGGTGAATGGCAGCACTCAGGGGCAAGGGTGAAGAAGGAGAACGCTGTGCAGAACTCTCCCGGCCTTGACTTCGGCCACGGAGCGTAAGAGCTGGCGGGCGAGAGCGGCCTTCTGGGCTCCTGCGGCGGCTTCCACGGCTTGAATTGCGGCTCTTTGGCTTGACAGTTGATCCGCTAACCTTGCGTACCGTGTTTGGCTCAGCGACCTGACCATGTCGTGGGGTGCTCAGGTTCAGCAAGTCCTCTGGGGACATGGGGATGGGGGAGGTAGGTGACCGTTTCGCCTTGGGCCAATTACGAGCACTGACACGTCCACGTTCTTCAGAAGGTTCTCGGGAGCGTGTAGTCCGCTCTCGGCTTCCAGGACGACTGCGTGAAGCATCCCGAGTTCTTGAATGGCTACGCTGGCGACTGCGCTGTCTCTTGGAGTAGTGATTGGCAGCATCCAAGCTATGGATGTAGTCTTCTCGGTTTCGCACAGCTTGATGGCGAAGACTTCTTCCAGCGCTCGATGCAGAAGTGACAGAACTTGTCACAGAGGCAGGACCTCTGCGGCGAGTTGGCCAGTGGTAGCGGGTAGAAGAAGTGACTGACTGCTCTGGAGATGTAATGTCATCGTGAGCCATCCCAGGATGTAGCTGTAGATTCACACCCATAGGAATGCGGTCACGGGAGCCATTGCGGTGATTACGTGATGCTTGTTGCATCTTCAACATAGTGGCCTGGTCGGGTGGTGGTGGAAAATCACCCTCACTTGGTTGGACAACACGTTGAGCGTGCTCTCGCATCATCATCGGGCTCGCAGTAGCAGCGCGCTGTAATGTGGTACCCATCATCATGTTGTCATTGCCAGATGGTGTTCGAGCATGACCAGATCGAGGCTCATAGTCATATGGCACAGCAGACAGCTCAGCAGATCGAAGGGCCTCCCGGTTGAGGTCTGAGGGAATCTCACCAATAGACGGCAAACGCCCACGTCCTCGGGCAGAGACTGGGGTATTAAATCTGCTATTGTTTGAAGGACGAAGGAAAGCAGTCGTTGCTTCGTTGTTGGAGGCATGAGAGAAAGCGGGAGAACCGGCAGAGTCAGCGATAGGGGTAACACCCGCGGCAATCGGGGTTTGACCGCCGTCACCAGCAAAGAACTTTGACTTTTGCGTTTGATCACCAAACGAAGTGATGAGCTTGAGAGCAGAGGTTTTTGCGATGCTGCGTTGGGGGCCACGCTGAACACCGGGAGGTGAGAGAGGTGGGCTTAAGATCTCAGGAATACTGGGAGTCATAGTCTGGAAGTTCAGCTGCGCGGCGGATGGAGAAGTCCAAGGCTCACTAGACTCCTGATCGGTGCAAGCAAAGCATCGGATTGCTAGCTGCTGTTGGCCGTGCTGAACTGCCCACTCTCCCCATTTCCTGATGATTGCAGCTTGTCGTTCCCAAACACTAGGGGCTGAAAGGCATGTGAGGATCAGCGCCTCCATATAGCGCTTGTGAGAGATATAAACCTCGATGGCGTCGTTATGATCACCCATGCCAAGCATAATCGTAACTGCTGCGTGCACGTCGCCAGCCTCAAGTAGGCGCTGGACGTACGTATGTCCAAGCTTCTGTTGTGATGCATGGCCGCCAATGCCACTCAGAGCCAACAACATCCAGTCAGAAGAAGTCATGTTCTCAAAGTTTGCGTTCATGATATTGGGATCGATATCGCCAAGCCATTTCGCCAAGAGAATGCGGCTAGGAGATCCTTGGGGATGCCTAGTCATCTCATCCCTAATCAGGTCTTCAACCTCTTTGTTCCATCCGAAGATGGTGTTGAGCATTTGACGGCGCAGATCATCATTGGTGAGACGAGCACTGTTGGCACCCATGGCATGCTTGTAAGGAATATCGCTGAGACGCGCCCGAGTAAACTTGAATAGGTCGTGCACCTTGTTGTCGTCAGGGCTACGGGGAACTTCATTGCGCAGGCGCGAAGGTCTTCTTCGTGATCGGCTTGAGGCCATGGAAGGAACACTTGTAGTGCCAAGAGAGTATCCCATGGAATAAGTGTCCAAATCTCTTGTGTTACCGTGAGCACTGTTGCCAATAGTTGATGACCTGATCGAGGTTCCAGCCGAGATATAGGTGTTTTCTGACAGTCCTCTCGACCTCATGGATCCGGGGTAACGGCCAGGGGTTTGAGACGACCCAGCTGAGGACTTTGATAAGGATGAGAGCCCACTTCGGCTTGAGACAGGGCTGGCTGATTCGTAAGGCTCGTTACCAGAGTCGTAAGGTTGGCGTCGAGTTAGGCGAGCGAATGGTGATAGGTGATCCTCGTCACTCTCGGAAATATTCATGTCAAGGGGAATAGAGCTCGTCTCAGACTCGGAGGCGATAGTGGTAGCCGAGGTCGCTGATCGATCACCAGTTTCTTCTGAGACTGGAGGCGAGGGGGGCAATAGGTTTGCTGGGTGTTGGACATTGGCGACCATGATGGCCGGTGAGTTCAGGTCGAATTGCTGCACGGTGTTATTGGGGCCAAGGGTGAACAGCGTGGCACCCGGGCCGTAGACGGCAAGGCCGCGAACAAGATCGAGAGTCGGGATGGGATCATGAGTGACGTGCTTTGTCCTAACATCCCATGACTGTGTTTGCCTGTGCAGATGTTAGTTGATGATAGGGGTCATGCAGCTAAGCGCGCGCGTAGCCAAGGGCGTTTTATGGTGGTGGCAAGCTGCAAACTTACGAGTCGGAATACTGGATTATGCGGCCGTTCTTGGACCATCCCATCCAGTTGGGCCCATCCATGGAGATCTCAGCCTTCTTGAGGTTTCGAACCACCTTTGCAGGGTCATCGACGCTATATTTCTTTGCCACGCTCCAGACTCGTAAGTCACCGTCACGCATCTGGACAGCAAGCATGTCCGACTTTTGCCGAGACGAGGAAGCATGCCACGCAAGATTCACGATAGGTGACGGCCCTCTGGAGGTGGTGAGATTGTGTAAGATAGTGAAGCGTGGTTGTAAGGTTGCAACAAATAGAGAGCCATTCTGGTAGCTGAGACTGTGTTAGTGAGACTTGAGTGAGAGAAGGATAAGAACTCACCCGATGGCAAATGTTCGACAATCAGCTGATGGTGCCAATGCAGTCACAGCAATTTGGTCAATAGTCCTTGAAGAAACATGTTCAGATGTTGATGGCTCAAACATGATAATGCTTCCCTTTGTGTTGCCTTCCAATTGTTAGTCATGATCATGTGAAACTCATTCCAATAACTGACCAAAAGCCACATTGCCATTTTTCATCCACGCTGCGACAGTTAAATGATCATAACAGGCAAATCGAGAGATCTCATCGCCTGTCATTAGATCCCACACAATTGCTGTTTGGCCCGCATCGTAACTGACAACGAAGCGGCCACCACCAGCCTCACTCTGATTATCGACTGCTAACAATTGAACCTCATCAGCGTGTCGAGAAAACCTTCTTTCAATGGTAAGAGTATCATGGTGACAGCAAACAACGGATGAACCCTGGGCGTACAAAAACATGGACGCAGTGGCGGCGCAGGGGTCAAAGTACTTTAAATCGGTAACATGAGGCATCGTGGTGCTGTCTGGGACCTGCGACGTCTTACTCCTTGTTGCAGACCTTCCACCCGAACTTAACGATACGGTGCGATTCCGTGACGAACCGGCCACGGGGACGGACATGATGGGCCTGATATTCTTTCTTGAATCTTGACCTGCGTTAACGGAGCCCGTGTTAGCCAGTCGGATGACCACGGAGGGCTATGTCTGCTTTGCAAGGATGCCCGCCTTGTGCGACGATGCACGTACTGTTCTGATGAATCGATGTCGACGACGAACGACCCCCGATAGCGGGGTCTACACTTTTGTTGCTCTCGGGGTCGCAGGAACAGTCGGAAAGCTACACTTTAGGGCTGTCGAACATGCCTCGGAATCCTCTGCTGCCCGCACCCGGACAATGACGGTTTCTTGGTGTGTCGGTAAGCCAAAGTCTCGGATCGTGTTATACTGAATTCTGTTTCGTCACTGCGCGATACGATGCGATACGGGCACGCGGGTAGCGACGGGCAAGTGAGGTTGGACAACGAACGGAACTCTTGGGGCTGTATGTCTCGGTCGCAACGGTGTATAGGAAGAGGCAGATGCGGTGAGGCGAGAGAGAAGTCTTCGGAATGCGAATTAGTGTGAGTGTGAAAAAGTTGAGAAAGTCAAAACATGCAAGAAGGCGTAGAGAAAGACTCGATGTGTGTGGAGATGGGCAGAGCAATGGTTTTGCTTGTCGAGAGCATCAACCAGGGCAACGGTGGATAAAACGACGCTACAAGCGCAACTCGGCAACAGTGAGAATACAGCCGCCAACCCTGCTCAGATTCGATGTGATTGCCTGGGGTCGGACGACGCCAAATAGAGATGTGCGCGCAAAGTGGTCGAGGTCAAAGTGTAGCTACCAGGAAGAGCTTGGTTGTGGATGCGGATAGGGATGGGGATGTGAAAGGGGTGTGACCCGGCGCTTGACTTGCAGACGTAGCTTGAAATCCCTTGAAGATGATTCTAGGGTCCATCAAACATGTCCTTGTGTAGGAAGACTGGGTAAGTGTGTGTATGCGGGTGCATGTACATATGCTGAGCGACAACATGCGACTTAGACGGAAGATATGACAAGGGGGTAAGAGGTCCAGGGCAAGATGCAGGAGACGTACAATGGGCAATTAGGGGCGTAAGGAAACAGACAATACAGACAATCCCAAAAGAAATGAATTGAAATTCCTACCTTGGCCCTTTTCCTCCTGAAGAAAAAAAAAGTTGATCAGTCTCTTTGGGGGCTGGTGTAAACAGTCGTTGGTGGAGTTGTGATATCAAGGTTCAAGGTAACTGCTGGAGCTGAAGATGTGACAGTGTGATGAGGCGACACCAACACACAGGGAGACACAATACACAATGCAAAGGCGGAAAGAGAAGACTAAGAAGAGGGAGGCCCAAGAAGGAAATCCAGAGCAGAAAAAGTGCAGGTTGAGATGATTTTGAGAAAGACTAAGGTACAGGGTTCGCACCAGTGTGGGTGCCTTTACTGCGTGTGCTATGTGTGATGGACCATCAATCATGGATCAAGGTCGGGGTCCAGAGTAAGAGATGGCGCCTAGAGAGTGGCGTACTGGCCTGTCAGTGGACGATTCAGAAAAGAGACGATATTAAAATAGAGCCTGAGAGTGTTGGGTTGAATGGATCAGCGGAGACGGACCGGCTCATAGGTAGTATGGCACCCAGGGGTCGTTTTGGAGGATGGTTGACGGCGGTTGGGGATTGGGAGCTTGGGTTAACTTGAGCACCTTTCTGCTGTTCGGACTTGAGCTAACAAGTTGAGTGGGGTAGAAAAGCCGCAGACGACTGGGATCCCCTCTTGTATCGTTGACCGGGGGTTTGGGTATGGTATAGCATCAGACGTCGATCTAAAAGACGCCAGTTGAGGCGGAGGCGGTCACTTTGACGTGAAAGGATCGTGGCCGGCGGCTGCGGCCTTGAAATGACGAACAAAGTCCAACGTGGGATTGCCATCGCATCGTAAATTGTCGACTGGGGATCTTGAATTAAAAGACAAGGCGAAATGGCAAGCAAGGAGCCGTAGCAAGTCAATTGTCTAGCGAGCAATGCCCCCTGCCAAATTTAGCCTCGTGGGATGGCCGCGTGCCGTTGAATTCAAGTCTCTCAGAAAAGTCGTTGGATAGCGCATCAAATTGTGTGGTTCACTAGGCCGGGACCCCTGTAAATCTCCAGATCCATTCTGGCTTTGAGACTCGAGGGACTCGACCTATCAATCAATCAATTGTATTCCATTGTTCGGTTGCAAGGCATGAATGGCTCGAGTTTCACCATTTGAGATATAACTCTTTATCATGAAAGCACGTCCTTGGTCGTCACGATCTCCGCCGTCGTCTCATCCGAATTTCATCCTGAATTTGCATTGATAGGAATCCATCAATCATGTAGAGCACAGAAATCAGTGTCCTTGCTGCCCCTCTTTTGGTGAAATCATCAGAGGCATGCAAGTGGCGTCTGGTGCGACGACAAGCGGTGGCTTCTCAAGCATTGCAGGACAACACAGCAGAGCATAGTGCAGCAGCGTAGGGGCAGCACGGCGTCCTCCCACGCAGTGCAGTTGCTGTAACGCTGGTGCACTGGACAATGGGCACCACGACATGATATGCTCGATCCAGTTGTTCTGGGTTTCCGTCAAGACCAAAGACTGGTCGGTACCTTACATTGAGGTCTGTGGGTGCATCAACACAACATCCATCCATCCATCTCTGATGGAAGGGTCACAGATGCTTCTCCAGGTACAATGATGCAGCATACGCTACAGTGGGTGCCCTCTACAGCTGCAGTGGTCGATAGGGCATATAGCACGGTCGATTAAAGTGCTCTATGGCCTCTGTCGGAGACATTTCGACGTTGAGATGAACAAGATAGAAAAGCATGTGGTTGGGGAAACGAAACATGGGGGGGCTTGAGCAAGCGCTTGTAGACTAACATTGATTGGCTACAGCTCTAAACCCCGCTTGCCAAAATTGTGCTACAGCTGTTTCTCGGCGCTTATTGGCCATGTTAGCTTAACGGGACGGGCCAATAAGCCGGCCGATCACCTCTATTGCAGGGAGTTAATCGCCCTCTCCTTCCCGTCCCGCTAGCGAAGAGGGTCCATACCCACATATTCCTAACGGAAAGAGCAAGGAGCTCTCTCCGCATGGGCTTTTGATGAACAATGTCATTCTATCAGCCTGTAGACGTTCTGCTACTCAGAAGCACGTTGCTTGGCGTGAAAATCAGATGATGAGGTAAATTTTGACAATAGTGTTTGATATGAAGATCGCGCGTCTAATATCCGAGATAGTTATTGTATGGACAGCCACTGATATCATTTCAGATAGAAACGTCGCCTATCGACTGATATCCAACCGCACAGTGACTTATATGTTGCTTCTCCACTTTTGACCTCATGCGATATTTCGGAAGGAGCAAGTTTCGATGTGAACATTTTCACGCCTGACTCTTTGACACCTTCCTTGCCTTACGGACTTCCCTTAGTAGCATTGCTGTTATCTAATTTGGTCTTGCCATTCGTAAAGTCTCCTTGTTCATTGTTCCTTGTTGCGTTTGCCAGGTTGTGGATCTCTCTTTCCTCTGCTCCCGCATACACGATTCTTTCTTTGCTTTTTCCCGTGCCCCTGGTCCATCCCGTTCCAGTGCTACCATACCCACACCCACACCTTTAGTACATAGTTATTGTCTACCGTGGGTGGCTTGGTGGATGATGCTTGAGAATAGCGATGTTCTATTATTCAAACTTCAGACTTCAAACTTCGTATATCTTTTGGCGAGCCTCTGACAACGCAGATATCTGCGTTTCATACACGTCACCCTGCTCCTTAGTTGGCAACTGGGGATAGTGACTCAAGATGGGTACAGTACCAACGCATCGGTCAAACGAACAGGGTCTTGACCGTTGAATTGGCTCCCTCACTTGTCTTTCAGATTGACTCAGTCGATCTGGTGGTCAAGAAATAAACTGCGCTAAGAATTCACCTGAGAGCATGGATATCAACAACCCTCGAGCTGTGAATACGGATACAGGCAGTGATACCGTCATTGTCCCTTGTGTCTGAGACCTGTACATCAACATCACTTACCCACCAGCCTCCACGACTGGTTCAATTCTGGCTAACAAAAGACGGAAAACGTCTTTCTGTTTATTTCAAGCCGGTGTAAAGCCTTTCTTCCGATGTTTGTCTCAGAAACATGTGGCTGAGACCCAAGTTGGATTGCTTATCCAGACCTAGCATCGCTGACCGACAGGCAGCCTCCCTGTCACAACCTTGGCATTTCTAGTTCCTCTATGGGCACGGCGTCTCGAGTCCAACAAGCGCCTCCACCTATCGAAACCTTGCTGATCAACCGCTCGGCTAAGGACAGGCGTTTGCAGTAGATGCTGTCCACTGTCACGGTTCCCTTCTTGTTGAGTCGGTTCGCCTTGCTTTACTCGCTTCCGCCGTACAGGTTCTCACTTCTATAGTTTCCTGCAGGCCAAGCACAGCATGACCAGTGAATTGATAACTGATTTGGACCTCAAAGATGTGCATGCGGAGGGCCATGAACGTCGAATCATTGTCAAATGCATTCAGACATCAACCACGTATTTATCAGTTGTTGGATTACAGCTTGGTGTTTTACTGCCCAAGATCCTATCTTGTTGATGTGCAGATAGTTAGGATGCAAGTGGACAGCTCCGCAAATACATACTATTCTGCTGCACACACTTAATATTCAGACACGACCGGGCCTCAACGCCACTGACCGAGGGCAAGAACTTTTGCCAGCCGAGAACCTACGCAATTTCATTATCCCGGGACTTCGCTTGGCTTGTCTGGCCTCAGAACTTATAATCCAAGTTACCCCACGGTCGTCTCCAGTCTCCTCAGGCTCTGCTGCAGCCTCACACAAGCTGCGTCTTTGTGCAACGTCTGGGCACGGATTGCTGCAGGCACTTGATCTGAAAGACATCAAAGCTCCCTTGCCTTTTCTTTGCTTCTTCTACTGCTGGTTCTCCTCGCGCATGCAGCTCGTATCAAGCAGTCCTACCCAGCTCAAAGCTACAACCTTTCTCAGTTTCTCACAACTCACTTGCTCAGAAAATGTCAGGTCTGTGCACTGGGTTGTGATTTTCCCGTCACATTTCATTTCCCCGTCAGACCGTAACATGCTGGTCCTTGGTGAGGACATTCTTCTCGGCCGCGGGGCTTCCGGTCGCTGCTTTCACACATTCGATATGGCGACTGGGGTATGAGTTGCGATTCCATGCTATAACCTGCGGCCCAAACCGCGGCCAAGCTGATGGATGGTGACTATCACATCTTGATAACGCCACTTGATAAAAGACTCCGAGTCCAACGGTCTTCTCGCGGTCGCAGTGTCGGCCGCCTTTCTTCATCAGATCGACCCAGGGACAAAGCCAGCATGTAAGATTTATATATCTGACTTTATACGTGATTGGTAACATGGCCCCGCTATGGGATCAAAACCTCTGTAAACTCATTTGCCGAGATACCAATCTGGACAGTTCAACTGTCCGAGTAGTTTCGGCCCATTGGAATACGCTTATTCGAGTGACATTCAGCCAGGCGCATAATAACTCAAGCTTGGCCAGATTAGTAGCTCAAGAATCGCACGAGTTGGACAAACTAACCCGGGTACTAAATTGCTATAATGGACACACTCGAAATAGGAAGAAGCCCGTGGGGGCCCTATCTAGTGTCTTCATGCCAAAACAGCTCACGTTTCTACAGAGGGGTTTACACCATCTTCCTACGAGTTTTGTTGACGGGTTAACAGGTCAACGTTGCTCTCTCATTACTGTTGATCACTTTCAGCTGACTTGCAGATGTGATAAGTTGGGGATCATCGCCCACGCATGGCAGGGTCTAGGTCTACCAAATCCTTGGGTTTGCCCAAAAGGCTCGGCCACGTTCTTCTGTCTCACTGCTTTCTTCCAAGTGTCATGGTTCTCGTCACATTTCAGTCAAATTCAGTCACTTTCCATAACTGCAACGTAAGGCTGGCACACCGAGCACAGTAACGTTGAAAATTAGGTGAGTGAAATCCCTTGCATCGCCAACCATCAACTCGCGTGGCTTCAGGCTTCCCCGCAATCAGACCCAATTGACCCATTTCCAAGCATTAGATGGGATCCCACTGAAAGCCAACGGTTTCAAGTGGCCCTTCTAATTTACGGGGTATTCTGACAATGCATACAATCATCCACTAAAGAACTATAGGGCGCTGAAAGAGGCCAATATTTAGATCTCACCTTTGTCTCAATCATGGTCCAATTGGAATGAAGCCGGTTCCGCGGGGCATTCGATATTCGACATTGTGCATGAAAGGAATGTGGGTGCCAAGACGATTCCAGCCTCGATCTGAGCCCATCAGAGGCTGAGAAATGTGAATATGCAATGAATCGATACGAGACCGAACTCACGATAGCGGGCGTTCGACATCGGGCGTTATTGGTTTGTTGTCTCATATTTACTCGTCTAGTTTTGGACAAATCATTTCGCAAATCGTGGAAGTGGGCTAGGTCCTCGAGAAGGATCAAAAGAATACCCGAGACTGAGGCTTGATGTCGGATCGTACTCCCAGTCTCTTTGGGTATTTATGCATCTGCAGTATAGTTGTCAGCTCTTGATTGAGTATATAGATTGAGCTCGATTAGTCTCGTGCATCATGGTCCTTTTATCCGGATGGCCGAAGTTGTTGGGTGCCGGTCCATCGTCACTCGGGCAAGGTCAGATCATGTTTGAAGCTCTCATGATGCGCCCCAAGTGGCTAATCATTGAATTCCAATCACGTATGCATTTGATTGTTCTTTTCGTGTTGATCACCTATCAGTTTTGACAAATATTGGTATTGATGTACTGTTGAGGTATTACTCAGAACGGCCTTAACCACCTGCCCAATTTCGACTATGGAAACCGATGTGTGGTCTGCAGAAGTCCAGATATCTTCTATTGGAATTCGTTTACAATTGGTCGGAAGATGCATCTGATGTATTCTCTCTGGTATCTCTATCGTAATACATAGTTCGCCTAGAGTTGAGACCTGCTCAAGAGGGTTCAAAGGTGTCCTCCTCACAACTGCTTTGACAAACGCTCGTGGAGTCTCGGACTAAATAGTATATAACAGAAGTGATTGCAGTTACCTTGGTACATTGTACACAAAGATACTGCGTGATTACTTCATTCATGTCTTGAATAACGCAGAGTTACGAAGGTGAAGATAGAGGCCATGCAGTCACTTCGAGGCCTAGACACTAGACAGTCTTTATGTGTTCCGTGTTCCTTAAACGCATCCGTTCAAATTCAGTTACTCTAAGCCACTCATCTGTATAATAGAGCTTTCTGTGGTTTTGTATACCGAATAGAAACGCCGTCGTTGGCCCAGCTCAGCCTCTGGGATGATCGTTGCGGTCGCCTCTCATCCTTCGATAGACTCCCAACCATGCCATTCAGCTACTGAAGCAGGTGTTCCCAGCTAAATGGTCAAAGGGTATTCTGTCGAGTGTTGAGTTGTGGTAACGGTTGATGATGTCTATGGAGACGCTAGGAAGACAAGCCGTGACATGCAAGTGGCGCTATCATCATGGGAACAGCTAGTGATGTAAGTGCTGATTTCACATTTGAGATATGAGTGAGCAAGACTCACGAGACTATTCAGGCTAGGGTTCAGGTGACGTTGCTCAAATGCCATCGACACGGTTTGCCCATCGTACCCGACATAGCGATGGCCTTGCATGCTTAGCTCACTATTTCATCTCGATCTATGGTACAAGGCAATCGCTGGTATGCTTTTTCTGCTTTAACCGATGTTATATAAACAGTTTCCTTCTTCGTGTTACATGCAATGCGTGTCTATACTGTATAGCTGAACTGTCGCCCTCACAACACTCGATGAAACCACCTTGGATTGGAAAGAGAAGAGGGTGGGATTCGGGGAACCTTTCAAACTTATAGCATAATTACGAGCTGTAATTGATCTTTGAAACGTGTTCTCCCAATAGTGTGGTTTGAACTCAGCCTGTGCTTGTATGGGACACACAACGATGAGATCTTTGCTCTGCGTTTTGCTTATATTCCAATAGCAGAATACCGAGATCTACCACACTTAGAATGGAGCAAAGGGTTTCAATAATGTGCAGTCTGCTTTGCTTACTGCATCTAGATAGACAGAAGTCCAAGTCAAGCTGACCGACCTCTAGCAACTGAGCAGGTTAAGAATATAGAGCTTGTGACAGAAAGCGTAGCTGCATTGTATACCCACTTCTGGAACTCAAGTTGACTTGTTCAAACAAGTTAGCGGTATTTAGTTTGCTTGGACATTCCTTCTAAGAACACAAAGAGCTGTCTCTTGTGAGACTTCTGTAGAGTCTCAAGGTGAGGTCATTGAAGGCAAACTATGCACCGCAGCAACAAAACAAAACGAGTATACGTATCAAGGTGTAATACTACCTGTGAACAAAAGATAGAAGACTTAAAAAGAGAAACTCTAAGAGAACAAGTCTCCCCCGGGAAGGCTCGAACTTCCGATCTCCCGATTGTCTATGAATAACAGTCGGACGCTTTAGCCAACTAAGCCACAGGGGATAAGCTCATTGGATGGTAGACAGCTTTGAACAAGGCAACATATTTTGCTCATCTGATCGAAATCGATCAATTGGCAATTTTGTTGGCCTCAAGTTATTTCATATCAGATAAAAGATCTCAATCATGTCTTTGGTTTAATCTCTCGATACCTATGGCTCGTTTATTGCTTGCTGGAGTTGGCGGAACAAGCATATAAGTCAACCCAAGACTCAACCATCGGGCCTCACATCACGAGCTCACAGGCAAATGTTACAACAAGCAATTCTGAAAGGTATACTTTACAGTCAAACATCTTAAGCTTCTGTCATCAAATAGTTCTCAGACATTTGTACATCCCCGGCCACATACGCCACGCTACAGCTCACTCAAAACAACAACAGACTCTACCTCAAGCCTTGGACTTGGACTTGGACTTGAAACCCTTGGCCGTCCAACTCTCAACTTGGAACTGATAAACCTCTTTAGCCAGTTCTTCAACAGGCCCTTCAACGGTAAGCCCTGGAGCAACCTGATTGATGCTCAACGGCGCAACCGGTGCTTTAACACCAAACTCGGCCTTCCAAGCTTCCAGCTGCTCCGTTGAAGAAGCATACACAATCCTTCCAAGTCCACACCACGCATGTGCAGCAGAGCACATAGCGCAGTGCTCACCACTCGTGTACACAGTAGATTTCGCACGCTCTTCGTCGCTCAGGTTGAGCTGTGCCCAACGTGCGAGAGTGAACTCTGGGTGAAGTGTCGAGTCAGCGCGACCATCACCGTTGGAGCCTGTGACGGTGCGGTTTCGGTCGGTTTGCAGAACTTTGTTGTCTGATGAGACGAGGACTGAGCCGAAAGGGGCGTCTCCTGCTTTGAGGGCTTCGTGGGCGAGTGAAACTGCCAGACGGAGATGCTCCAGATCTTGGTCGCTGATCATTTTTTCTGTGACTGTATCAAGTAAACGACAATTTCTTGTATGAACTATAAGATCAAGTTCAAAGTATTTCATACCTTTGTTTTTATAGGTGCTAGTGGTGAGTTGACTTGTGAGTAGTGAGGTTGAGGGAGTGAGGCTTGACAAATCCATGATGCGGGGAAGATGATTGCAATGAGGTTTCTAATCAAGATTACCTCATGGCCGTACAACATCACGCAAATATCATGAATTGTTAATACTATAGTCTTGTAATGCTTAGAAATCTACTAACATAAGTCTAGTTTTCACTTATGTTCTCCATGCGCGGAATAAAATAATCTGACTAGATCAAGTCGTCGTAGGACTACATCATAAATGAATATGAGCAGCGGGAACGGGTTATAATATCTGTGAATATGATCCCTAGTTATAGCTTTACTAAACTCACTTATATGAGAGTCAGCCTCTGCCTAGTTAAATTGCTAATATACTCGAGGGGGCGTTCTGTAGAAGTGCTGATGTTGGGCCTCGCCATCATCAAAGCCATGGAACTGCATCATGTGTAAACAAAACCCGGCATAAACTTCTATGAGTAAGAGTTTGTCCTAAGGAGTTAGTCCGTAGACCCTGACTAAGAACTCACAGTATGCTGCTTTCACTTCTTCCCTGGTACAACCATGTGAATCTTCCAGGCCAGTTCCTTAACTGGCCCGACCTTTGCTGTCTGGAATTAGTGACGAGCTGTCGACAGCGAGATTTACCGAATTATTCCCAAACTCGCCTTAGATGCTTTAATCTGTCTCGGCTAGGTAGTTTATAGCCCGGTTGTGCTTGCTCCTTGATATCGGTCTTGAATACACAATCTGACTTACATCAAGCATCGCTAGAAAGAAAAGAGATTTCTTACATGATGAACAAAAACATATCAAGAACTCCAATGTCTTACCATGACTCTTGAAAGAATCTCTTGTGTGAAACGATGCATCTGTTGATCTCGATCGACGGAGTCCTGTCATCCATGAGCAGCATGCTCCAGATCGTCAAAGACTCTTCTCTCCAACTTCTCGATTGTCACACAAACAATACGAGAACAACTCAGACCTCTAGAAGGTCTCAATTCCACGTTGTATAAAGCTTAGGCCCGGATATCTGCGTTTGTGTATACCCTCAGAATGCGAACCATAGAACCGGACATCGAGATGGCCACTGAAACAAAGGTAACTCAAAGCACGAGTCTGTCCTATCTCGGCTACTCTAAGCCTGATAGCCTATACCATATCGGACACTCCCGTTCAGACCGTTTAACTTCTCATTGTATTTCTATTCTTGGCTTCTTTTGGTGTCAGTTTCACTTTTCTCGTCTCGCGCCTTCGGCATCACCAGCGCGATATACACCCCCATATCAAACAAAGACTCAACGGCATCTAAATCGTTTGAGACATGATCTACATGAAGGTGGTACAAGCGCCCGTTGAGAGTCTGTAGTCTCTTTGTGTTTGTTGTTCCTGAGTTAAGGTTGTTAGTATACAAACAGCCAAGAACAACACTCTAACAATACAAAGCTTATATCAGTACAAACATCTATGCAAAATAGATTTAACCTATCAAGCCACACGGGACAAACCAACTTAAAAGCACAGCAAACAAAGCAAATGCCGTCTTCCCCGCGATCTAAACTAACATCCCCAACCGTGCCCGATTCTTTGACACTCACTCACTCACCTCCATCACCAACTACCGATATCCTTTCACAAGCACAATCATGTTTCCTATCCAAACCCCCAACCACAAGCAAAAAACCATCAGAAGCTCCTATTCTCAATCACAAGCTCACCACGTGATTTTTTATTGTCTCTTATCGCCGATCTCCCACTCACCGCCCTCTCCACCAACCCCGCGGTTAAGGCGTTATGCCCCCATGTGACAGAGCAGCTTGACCTTGAAGTACTCGGCACGGGACGCTACCACGGGCAAGGCTAGAAAATAGATAGGTCCCTATTGTCGCCGGTACTCGAAAAGTGTGCGTCGGTAATGGTTGATGGCTATTGGGTGATAGGGCTTTGTTGTGGCACACGCTTTTGTGAGATTGGCTTGTGGCCTTTTATTGTTGCCAAGCTTGAGTATGCCCATAGGTTGGTTGATAATACAGGGTGCTAAGCGCCTCGACACCAGAGCAGAGTCACAAGCAGAAGCGGTACATCACATGAATCAAAGACAAGAGCTAGGTAGAGTAGATGTGTATGCCAGATATGATTGTTGATGCTAACTAAGGGGGTATCTTGAAATCAGGGCAGGCTCAAGGCCGCCAAACTATCCTAAGGTATCTAAAAGCCCAAATCGCCGTGTAAACCATGCAGTGTGATGTGCATATCCAATGCTATGCAGTGCCATGCCATGCCAATATTTCCCTTTCCATATGCCAAGTGTGTGCCAGCTGATTCATCCCAGTGATGGGAGGCTGAAGCATAACCTGTATCCAAATGTCCCATGCCCTATGATGATGCAAGCCAAAGACAATGCAATATTAAGAACTCCAAATACATGAATGCTTTCCATTAAGAGGGTGTGCGAAAACGAAAACGATTAATAAACTCAATAATGAGCCCGGTGAACCGGGACGGAAAAGATAAAATGTCGGGCTCGATTAAAAGCCTCAAGTGAGAAAAAAAAGTAGCAAGCGGATAGTGATGAACCGAAGACGAATCCGTTTACCGGGCCGCCATGCGGGGGAAGACAAGAAAGTGAACGGTAGGTGGCCGAGGTCGCCGACGGTCCGGAGAAGAAACATCCACATCAACTAGAAGGGTTGTCTAGATGGGGAGCTTCCACCCGCCCGGCGGCGTCAACTTCGGCCGCAATCGGAAAGTTTCAGGAATTGATAGAAGAAGGATGGTGCTTGACTTGATTGTTGATTGTTGTTGTTGTCCAAAGCTTGGCTCATCCATCTGACTCATTCTTGGTTGAGCCCCCACCCCCACCTCTGATTTGCTGGGGTCTGAGGCGGTCTAACCATGGCGTCATCGACCAAGATAGTGGTGGTGTAAAGTTGTTTCCCGAAAATCAAGCCGGCGGCTACAAGTCGATCCGACAGCTGAATAAGGTTTCCCGGTATTGTATAGCGAGTGACAGCTTGTTATGGTTGTTGTGGTTGTGTGAAGAGATTTCCCATCCCATATGATGGAAATGGTGGTGTAGATGAATCTGGCATGTGCAGCTATTCTTGCGCACATGCGATGCTGTAGTTGTATTGTGTTGTGTGGGGTATCATATGCCATGTAAATGCAAAAAGCAGCCTAAAATAATGTTAGCGACTGTTGCTGTCGTGAGGTGACATGTAAACATACGCTATCGTAAATCGTAACAGTCATTAAGAAGTTCCCAGAGCTTGTTTACTCAACAGCCTCCTCGTTGATGGAGGTGAGCTTTGTCTTGGGACTCTTCTTGTGAGAACTGCTACGGCGCTGCTTTCGTGCGGCGGCACGTCGACGCTCCTTCTCGAGGGCGACAACGCGAAGGCACTCGCGTTGCAAAGCGGCCTGGCGTTCGCGCTCGGCCTGGATGAGCTCGAAGTCGGTGATGACGTTGGGAGGAGAGGCCATGGCACCAGGAGAAGAGCTGCCGGCGCTGGAAACGCTCTGGGCGTCATCGTCGAAGGGATCGGAGAGGAACAGATCGTCGTCAGATAGATAAGAGGTGGGTCGCTCCTCTCGATCAGACTCGGAGAGAGAGTCACGTCGGGGCCATGATGGAAAAGCGCAGGCGGAATCCTGAGATCGGTAGATGTTGCGAGACGCGATATCCATGGGCGCTGAAGACGCGCACATGGAGCTGATGGAACTGTATGAGCCGAACATTGTTGCGGTTGTGTTGTTGGTGATGGGCGAGGTGATGGTCGTGAGTGAAGCTCAGAGAGCTGTAGCTGTTGCTAAATAGCAAGTGTAAGTGGTGATCACTTGGCTTAATGATGTTGTTCTGTGGGCGGCAGATAAATGGATCCTTGGGATGAAAACCTGGGGATGCGGGTAGATATAAAAGAATGAAGCAGAACGGGCAGGCAGCCGGCTAAGGGAGGCCAGGGGCGTGTGAGATGAGAAGAAAGATCGGGTTGGGTGAGGGTGTGGAATGGAAATGATTTGCAATAGGGGCGTGGGGTGTGCACAAGGTGACAGAGGACCTGAGTCTGAGCCTGAGCCTGAGCCTGGGGGTGCGGCCGAGAACGGGTGCGAGTGCGGGTCAAGGGTCCTCAAGTTCGGTCGCCGGGAAGAGAACCAGATACCGCTGCCAACTGCCCTGTCGTTGACGTTTAGGCTCCCTGCTGCTGAAATTCAGCCTGCGGATTGCTCCCGACCGAGGTGTAGGGGGTGTCGGGACGAGGTGACGGGAGAAGAAGAGGAGGTGAACGTGAAGAGAGGAGACGACGGGAGAGGGGGGGGCGTGGCGAGAGGAAAAGAGCGGTGGGATATTCGAGTCAGAGAGACCTGGAAGGGGAAAACCAGGGCGATACAGAGGCGGCTAAGTGGACGGGCGGAGCGGATACAACGCCTGTCACTGGTAATTCTTGGGGGGGGATGGGGTGGCCGAAGCGGATCCGTGGGGAGAAATGGAAGAGTCAGAGACTCTCAGGGCCTCTAAAGGCTCTGGTTATGGCGGTTGAGTCGAGATATGGGTGGATAATGGGGGGCGTGAGGCAGAGCAGGTAGCCAACTGTACTGTATGTATTCTCTATCAATCAATCAAAGAATTCGCCAAGACTCTTTGAATAGAGTCAGTAGAGCAGTGTAGAGAGAGAGAATGGCTTATCGCGCTCGGGTCAAATCGCTGAATGTACCGAGATCGCGCCGTAAAGACGAAGCCGAAGCCTTCCAGAAATCAAGTTTGTTGTTCACCGTTGTTCACCGCGATGTGTTGTTGTTTGCTATTGATAGGAACAACAGCAAAGCATAAATTGATAAGCCTCGTAATGGATGGTTACCAGCATTAACTGCTGTATGTACGTAGGCACACTCGTGTTGCGGTGACGGGATGGACGAGCTGAGAGCTGTGCCGTCCGTGAAAGTAACTTGCTTTGTAAAAATAAAACCTGTGTAAACCAAAGCAAATCAATCCCCCCAACAGACGGTGAGATAAGCAAGGCCTTTTCATATACGGATCACAGCATTGCATCTCATTTACCGATACGTCTAGGTCAACAATAACACAAGACAAGACTCAGGACCCGTATTGGGTGAATCCCGTCATCGTCCAAGACAATCCGCTCTCATCCAAGACACCTCAAACTTGTTTGTCTGATTTGCTTGGTCTCATCTGTCCTGTGGCTTTTTTCGTAATCCGGGGTTGAAAAAACGCCTCCTCCAGATCCCCCCAAAGCCCAAGGTGAAGAAGAATGTCTGTCATAAGCCAAAGCCAAAGCCAAAAAAAAGCCAAAAGCCGAAAAGCTGCGAATCGCAACCACAATACCAATTACACCGTGTGCGATTCGCTGCTGTCGCCTGGATCACAGCCTCCCTCCCGCGGGTCAAGTTACCAAATCACGGGCTGCGCGGGCGGCAATGGGACACAAGTCACAGTCATCAATAGAGTCACAAGCTGGAATAAGAGCAAGCACGCACACAGCGACAGCGATTCTCATCTTTTTACCGCCCAGGCTGACCAACTGGATTACTCACCCACCGTATAATGAATGTAATCGTCAGCGCAGCGCAGTAATCGCTTGCGAATTGGATACGATGTGATGTGATACTTTGCGACACGAATCAACGTATTCATCACTCATCAGCCCGAGGTATCGATGCTTCATTGGTGCTGTTGTAGCCTGTAGTAAGTCAGTTAGCGAACGAGTTGGAGTTCCGTCGCTTTCGCTCTTCCGGTGGATGAATGGATGATCGCAGATGATTCATTCCTTTTTCTCAGTCTGTTCGATTCGGATCAAAAGCCATCCGCTTACGATTCGGAGAATGATTGATGAACTCATTCGGAGTTTGTTGTCTCATCTCTTTCGATTGATTGATTGATTGATGCGTTTGTCTTTGGTTGCTTTTTCCATGTCTCTCAAGTTCCCTCTCTCCTCTTCCGTTCCGTCGCTTCTTTTTTTCTCCCCCACGCACGCCCTCCCTCTCCCTCCCTCCCTTCCAGGCCCGTCTTCCCATTCTTCCAGCGCCCAACACACCCAGAATCGGTCCCTGGCCGCGGTCGATCCTCGGGTTGCTTCTGCCTCTGGGCTGCTGCCCTGGCATACGTTGTCCCGAGATAGCTCAGCGCCCAAACTTTCCCGTCGCGTCGGGCAAGAGTAGGTTTTGATAGCCGCACACCACACCATATGTATGCCACAGGGCTGGCTGACACTCAACTCAACTCAACTCTGGCTGTTCTTTTTTCCTACTTGGGAAGAGGGGGAGGGCATTCACAGGATTGAGGGATTGCTGGATTGGTCCTGTCTCCAAGCAAGGGCCAAGACAAGATGCGCGATCCAATGCAGGTAGGGCACAGCTTGCATTTCGCAATCAATCAATCAATCGCTCTCACTCACTGACCGCTCCCTTGACGCAAAGGGCACTCGTTTCTATTTGCTGGCTACGTGCTTCGTGGTGTTGCAGCATTCGTCTGTAGTTGGTTAATTGTTTTACCACACGTAGTCAATCAGCGACCACCCGAAGAGTCATCTATCAATCGGTTGGGGTACCATCTTGCAGCGACTGTCCGATCCAGCTGCGCCATCAACCACTAAAGTTGCGGAAGCCGAGGATAGTTCAATTTCACCGCCGGTCAACGGCATAAACAATAACAGCCATTCAGTGGTAAACAACAAATCATATCATATGCAAACAGTACAGTGCAATTCAGTATGTATCCTCGGTAGACACACAACCACGGCTACACATTTTTGAAACTCTCACCTCCGACCGTTCGGTCTATTTTCCGCCGAAGACTACCTACCTACCTAATATCGCGTCTTATCGCAACCTATTCCGTTTTGCCCTCCCAATCTAGAAGCTGTCAACCCAAACCCCAGGCTACTAGAAAC
Organism: Fusarium fracticaudum; assembly: GCA_003353625.1. Classification (NCBI taxonomy): domain Eukaryota; kingdom Fungi; phylum Ascomycota; class Sordariomycetes; order Hypocreales; family Nectriaceae; genus Fusarium; species Fusarium fracticaudum. The sequence goes on from PDNT01000009.1 coordinate 894,331, forward strand.
ATCAACCCCCAATATCCCCCAGAGCACAGGGCACGCACAGGGGATGCCTAGTAAAACAAAGTTCAAAGGTTCTTCCTCTTCCCAACTTCCCACTAGGGCTATAGTTAAACTGCACTGTACATACGGATACTTAGAATTCAATCCCGGACCGAGCATTCTTTTACCCTGCATGCCCGTTTAGCCAGCAAACCTTGAACAGCTCCCCGGGGCCAGCAACTTTCCCCTTTCGTCCAGGCTGTTTGAGCGCACCAATTGCAACTTGTCCCTCTCACCGCTAGCTGGCATGGATATCGCTATTGGTAGCCAATCACGGCACTGTATTTCTTCTCCGCGATGTCTTGGTCGGTAGGAATCTCGGTGGTACAGCTGCAGGGTTTAATCCTAACACCTACCTAAGATACCTAGCCATTGGGCACAATATTCAATTTCAAAATCCGGTGGAAGAAGCAAGAATCTTGGATAGAACGACCAAGGTGAAGAGTTTTCTCAATTGTTCCCCATTTACACAAAGCAATATGGGTTCGCTTACGTTTGGCAACGGGTTAAACCTGGTGAAGACTGTGATATTTCTCTCAAAACTCTCCACATGCGATACGCCGGCGTATTCTTCGGAGACCCGCATCCACAGTCGGAGCCGCTTTTGCGGCGTTTTCTCCACCCTGTGGCGGTCTCCCTTCCGTAATTCTTTCGGCCTTTCTCCAGTACAGCATCAGTTTAATTCAGTTTAGTTTTTTATTCCTCACTATGAAAGCCTTTACCCCTCGCCGAAAGGCCTTGGCGCTCGGCTGAACTACTAACTCTCCCTCGGCGCTTGTTCCGCCCCAGTCGAGTCAAAGGGAGAAACGTTTTCGACATATCAGAAACAGGAGAACTCAGATAGTAACTACTCATATGCGAGGGTGCAACCAGAGCTGTGATCCGAATCTAGCGCTGTCGCTTGTGAATCGGAAGACATCAGATTGGTGAGCTTGAGCTGTCGGATGTGCTCGCCTGAGGATGAGTGAGACAGCTTCAAGAGCTTCTCCGCACTCTGGCTAAGAAATGATCTGCAGTTCGAGCCCCTCCAAGCCAAACATAGCTATGAGATGAGAGTGAGAGCCTAGAGCTGTCGCAGTTGCGGTCGCAGGAGCTGCACAAAGGGGCTTTTGCTCCCAGCCGAGTAGCCCAGAACGTTGATAGATCTGCTTATCGGACAGAGGAGCTGCTGCTGATCAGTGATATTCATGATTAACGGTCTGGCCCGTAGTGAACCCTGCAGATAATGGATATGTTTGGCCGTCTGGATTCACAGCAGCTTTCTAGCCTGTTGATCGCTGGACATACAAGTGGTTCCAGTGGCTCTGGTCCTCAATTGCACCAACGACAGCGTGATGACAATGCCGAAAAGACCCTGTGTATTCCCGCCTCACTCCACCTTTATCCGTGAGGCAGCACAACACACAGCACGCAATTCATGCTCGCCGAGGAGGAGAAAGGCAGAAAGGCTCCGGCGGTCAAGTTGTTCGGTGATCAACCGAAGGATGAGGTGCACTACAGCTGCAGCTTCGGCGGGAATAACTCGTGATATGAGTCAGATATGGGTATCAGGGTCCTTTTTCTCCGCGCCTTTTGCGCCGTTTGCGATACTGTACCTTCGTCATGGCAAACCTCCAGTTTTCCTTACCTTATCTCTGTGTTTCCTCCTCCACCTCCACCGCCACTTGTTTTCTTCTTCACTCAAGCCACTCCCACGGTCCATTCTTTTCCGTATAATGCCGGGTCTGGGGAAACACCAACTTTACATTACTCGCCGACAAAATTGGCCTTCCATTTTGACAGGGAAGATTCCATGGAAGAATTCTTCTCACGTTACCTCAGATAACTCCACCTCGGCACAAGGAAGGAATTTTCACTGCAATTCAAACAATTTACGGAGTACTCTGTGCGGATACACCTGAAATTCTTCATCCCGAGCAATCTCGCTGTAGTGGACCTTTTAAGCCTGGTCCTTTTGGTTACAGCTATGAGATCCTTACAGCGGTCCGCGCGGCCGGGTGCTGTCCCGGGATTGACAAGTTCCAAGTTTCCAATCCCAAATTCCCAATGCTACGGTCAGAGATCGGTCATTAAAATTACAGCCAGACCAGGTATGTATGTAAACCAGCCCTGGATATCCCGCTGGCCGGGGGTGACCTGACCCGTGTCGCCGTTGGGTTCTGGCGTCTGGGGAATTTTGAGTTTGATAACGATGATTAATGCGACAATGATAAGAGTCTCAAAAGCAAAGGCCAAGGAAGCAAACGTCATCAATCCCTTCATCTGTCGTATAATTACCTGTTTATCATCGAATTCCGCGGGAAGAGACAAGATGCTCAATCAGGAAGTTACTGTGCCAAGGCTAAGGGAAAGCTTATCGAAGGCTGGATCAGACACTCCAAGTTAAGTTAGCTAATTAACACTGTATCGGTTCCCGGGTCGGCATCGCGATGCATATGCTTTACTGGTCTCGCTCGCATGCTTAACTAACGAAGGACTAGCCCTTCTCGTATTGCAAGCCCCTTTGAAGAATTGTTTTGTCTCTCAAGAGTCGGTGTTTCGACCGTTTACACGGTTTCGCTTGCGAATTTATCCGGCGCACGGAGTAACATTCTCCTGTATTAAATCACAATTCCTTGTGACATAACCGACTCAGAACCCATGCCCAAAAGCAAGTATCCGACACCACGGACACGGCCTGCTGCTGCACTTGAAACTTTGTTGTTTGCTTTGCTTTGCTTCGCCTTACCTTGCCCTGTCTGGCGTTGCTTTGACAATTCGTCCCTAATCAAAACCCCAGCTCCGGACGGCGGACTGCCATTCCTAGCCTCCCCAAGCGAATGGACGGCATGGGACGGAATACTATTCCCACCTTCCGAGGGCCTGTAAAATAGAATTAAACCCCTGGCCAGGCCTGGCGGCTTCACCAGCCTTTTCTTCCATTACCGTTGCCGCGATAGGATTGAGGCGTCCATAACCCCTTGAAGTCTGCCGCTTGTAAGAAGTCCTGGTCCCCCGACCCGAAGCGGCGGTTCTCCCAAGCCAAGGCTTGCCATGTCTGAGTTGCTCCCGACAGGCATTGCATTGACCCCATTCACGAGTCGCTCATAACGTAAAGAACCCCCTTTAATATGGGGGCTTGTTAGTCAGTGATGCTACGGAGTAAGTAGAGCCGAGAGGAAGATGGAGATGGAGATGGATCCTTATCGGAGGGGCTTCTATCAATTTCTTCTAGAGCTTCCTTTTCTTTCTTGGAAGCCACCCTGAAATGCTGTCCACCTTCTCCTTTGGGCCTGAAGCATAGAGTTGTGGTGGTAAAGATGCAGTTGTGGACACTAGAAGGATCGGTAGAAGGGCCGTGGAAGGACAGCCACAATGTAGAAGCGTGTCTGCATGTGTCATGAAATCATTGCAAGCGTCAGTGTCAGTGAGTGTCTGTCATATGAAGAAAATTCTGCATGGTATGCAATCACTATGCATCCTTCAGGGTGCAGCTCCTGAATCATTCAAAACGTCCAAACTCGATATTCCAACCTCGGACTTCGTCCCGTGCTACCTCGGGTCTGGGGGAAACGCCTCTTTAGCTACTAGGTATCGTTACTACAGTTAGCTTCCGCAATTTCCACGTGTTTGCGGTTGCGGTTGCGATTGCGGTGCCGCGGGGAGAGCACCGAAGGTACTGCACGTAGCGAGCAGTTGAGCAATCTCTCTTAAAACAGATCGGATTCCAACCGCGGACCTTTGCCGGAATTGGCCCGAGGTCTACATCGAGCAGAATGTGGCTTGCGGGAAAACGAGTAGAGTTGCCCGAAGCTGGGGAAGAAGCGATAATGGTCCCGGAAATTCCCCCTTTTAGGTAGAGTCTGGTAGCGGACGAATGGGAGGAGGGGGCGTGTAATGTCGGAAATTCCTAAGGAAAAAGGGAAGGTCACCGAGACTGTCACCGACGCTGTCACTATCACTATCAAAGCAACGTGAGTGAGCGATTCGTGTAGAGCTTCCATTTCGAGCGTCCGAGAGTCAAGTCTGCCACGCGATTGACAGCTTTGACGTTTCATTCATCATGATAATGCATCATCCACGGAATGGCCGTCAGGGTGAGTGACGAGTGAGTATGCACTGTTGATCAAGGACTTCCTCGACATTCAATAGTTTCAAAAAACTGAATCGTAATCAATTAACGAAATAAATTAAACATGTCTACGATTTCTGGTTCTGGCTGAGACTTGTCGCAGATGATAACAGGTTTTGTCCTCTCGTTGAGACATCCATTGTTTGTTCCCGGCCACAGCAACGCAACAATGATCCTGACGCAGCTGATTTGAGATTCCTGAATTTGATGCAACCTCGAAGAAAGCAATTATTGAACAACAGAGTCAGTCAGTCATTCATTTCACTGCCAAGGAACCTGCGAGACGAAGTATGTCACCGAGGTATGAAGTACGTAGTATACGTAGGTACGCCACAACGTGGGAGCGCCGCCTACGCCACGGCTCGGCGCAACTGGTTGCCTCTTTCGTCCAAAGGAAAGATCAGATCCCTTCTGATTTACCCCAGGATCGCGATTCCGAATCCGCGTTGTGGGAAATAACCAGAAAGAGACCAATATGACGTACGTCGTGTACATGCGCTGAGATATGATGTATCGCGGTTAATCTTACTCATCTCGAGATATCCGGCGTAAATGGCAGAAATGGTATGCGAAACCGAACTGTGGCTTCTGTCGCTGAGATAGATGAGTGAAGGAATAAATGAAATGGCTGCACTCTCGGGCTTTCGGGGTATGATATGATGCCATGTCGTATGCAATGCTCACTCTGTAATACGCCGAGGCTGAGATAATACGGTCTCCGAATTGCTCACTGTTACTTCTGCTAGGAATAGCATCAGGTTGCATTCGCGACACGGACGCCGCGGCTGCTTACAATGTCTAGGTACGCGTTGTGCTCCCGTAAAATCGCATTCCCCCGTGTTTTGACCAGAGATTGGCTCGGATCTCTCGCCTCCGAATTTGCATATGTACAGTTGAAAAAGGTTCATCGCCCCGGTGTTCCGCAGTCTGATTGATTACGCTATCAGTACCTATCTATCATCTTGGCCCCCGAACTGTAACAATCCAATGTTTCGTTGCTGCCTGCTTGCTACGCGGTGGTTTCTTGCGATGTACCCTGCATTCTACAACTACGTACGGTGTGATTATTACAGGCATTCTCAGTTCGTATGTATTTGGGGCTGAGGCCAAGGCTGAGGCTGGCAATGACGATTACCATGTAGCATGTAAATTGGGTGTAAGTCAGCCAGCAACGCCTCGTCATCTGAGGGATCGATCACCTGAGAATCCGGGGTAGGCAGTTGTAAAACGCATAAGCCATCGCTACAATTACGGTAAGTTATGCTCAAGAGTAATTCAGTTGATTATTCTATCATTCCCGGATATTTGCCTCCAAATATCGCATATGCTACAGTTCGCTTGTTTGGCTCCGGTGAGGAGCGGAGGTGAGTTCCTCAACAACAGTATTGATCGTCATGATAGACATGTCACTGAGTGACAAGGCGTTGTAATGATCTCCTATCGAGGAGTCATGACAGGTATTTCTCATTTCCCCTTATGATGCCGTCATTGAAACAAATTCGATACTCTAGTACACGCCCCTGTCTATGAGCCCAAGATGTGATATCGAATTTGGGTTGTATTCTCATCCGAAGTCGGCCTGAGTGTTTTGAGCTGGCCGTCTCCTGATACAGTACAGCCCTGTTGGTGTTGGCAAAGGCACCCAATCTATCACTCCATGTGAGGCATGCCACCTGCTGAAGTGATATCGGGTGGGGGTGTATAGGCGGTCTCGTGGGTTGACCGCTTTACAGCAAAGCAAAGCACAGCACAGCATAGCACAGCATAGCACAGCATAGCACAGCATAGCACAGCATAGCACAGCAAGCCAACGTCAACTGCAGTGAGAGCTCTATTCTCAGGCACGAAGCAGCTAGAGCAATCACCCGCTGCAGCCTCACGCCTCGCAAGCCATGGATATTGGGGGTTGGAGGCTTGATGAGGGGGATAGGTACAATAGTTGTCTCTTTTGTTCTCTCAAGCTTTTGGGGGCTTTTGATTGGATGTGATCTGTCGTGACAGCGCCATGCCGCTATTCAATACAACAAACAAATTGCCAATACAACGCCTAGCAAAGCCATAACCACAAATGAACTTGAAAATTGTTTGCCCCTGTATAACTAGAGCATGTCTCACGCGGCAAGAGCGTTAGGCTCGGATCAGGTGCTTGCCGTACCGTCCCGATGATCTCGCATCCGTTGCTTTAGCTCACCAAATCACACTTGGCCTCACTCGTTCTTGTTATCACATCCCATCCCACCAAAGTCTCCTCTTCTCCCCCCACGCAGAAGCAAAACCTCCCTGCCCAGGGTTTGTTTGGTGGGTGATTGTCAGCCAAGGAATCGATCCACGAGGGAAGATCCTCTTAGTTCCCGCTCTGAACATGAGGAATATGAACACACAAACAATGAGACGAGACGGCACTTTACTCTTGTTGCCCTTGCTTGATGTTTGAGTAAGGGGGAGGAAACAATTAGTGTTTGTTATGCTTTGACCCTGTGATTCCCTGATTAATCTACTGATTTATTGGAATATACTTTTTCTTTTCCTAAATCCTCTCGTATTTAATTTTGTTTGTGAGCTGTCACCTTGTTGAATCGAGCTTCGAGAAGCGGTCAGTTAAGCTGAGTGTCAGTCAGTCTCAGAGTCAGTGAATAGATACCTTACCTACATACCTAGGTAGATAGTGCCGGGTAATAGAGATAACAACACGCCCTCGACTGCACTGCAATGCGTGTGCGTTCTCTCATGCAGCCTTGCCCTGCTGCATATGCATCTCGAGTCGTTGGCTCGCTCGACTTGACTCTTTTATCCTACACCGATCAATGTGTTTCAAGATTCTGCTACAATCAAGCTTCACCGCATCAACTCAGCTAGCCATGCCCATAACCGTAGCCATACAGGGCCTTTAGCCGGCCAGCATACCGCCATTTGAAACCAGCCATGCAGACACTCTTACTCACAGCAACGACACTAATGGCCCGCACGCATGCACTTTCCCAATATTCAGGTTATACAGACCTGCTTATATGCGCTGGCTTGCAGTTGGCGCGCATTCTCCATCGTCAAAGTGTTGAGCTGGCTGGTCTAACTTACACGACAGCAGCTATATCTGGTCTGGCCCCTTGCAGCTGTCCTTAGGAAATGAGTCACATATAAAATTTTTTAATTGATTCTGTGACGTGACGTGACTGTAGGGTGTCACAGCTTAGGCGATGGATATTTTTTTCAAATTGGGTGCTGTGGCAGCGGTTTGATTGCGGTGAAGTGAGGCCATCTACGGATGTGACTATCCGGTGTGAACAACAATACATCGGTCAAACCTGCTTGTTTCCCCTTGTTCACCGCGATGACATCGGGTAACCCAGTATTCGGCCGAGACTTGAGTTGTTCGTTGGGTCACACAGCTTCTGAAGTATTGGTAGTTGGACGTCGTTCACCTTGATGCATTGTGTGCTTCAGGGTAGGCCACTATATTTACATGATGATGTGGAACACATGGCGGATGACAGATCTGAAGGCGAAATCCCAAGTATCATCGATGAATGCTAAGTTGGATGAGAAATAATATCATCTGATTAAATATCTGATAGTATTCGGAATGCTGATAACGTTTGGATACGAATGATGTGATGAGATAAAGTTGAGTTACAGGAAACATCCTTAGAAAGGCCGTATCTAGGGCACAAGCTCAGGAAACGAATCAATCTGCGGTTCGCCTGTCGATTACTGTCTTTTATACATAGGATTTCCTACTTATACATCAGTAGTAGGAGAAAGATGTCAGATATACTGTCCTTTTCGCCTGTAGCTATCCACACACTCAATTAACAAAAGACACCCAGATATCCGAATTAACAGTTTCTAGACATGATAAAAAAGCTGGACCATATGTAAAACCAAAGAATATATTATACAGGAACCTAGTAGGTTGAGGTTGAGTTCTAGCCAAGGTCTTAACCTGATTCACTCACTACTTTAGCTGACCTTTGCCCGTATATAGACACGATAGCCAACATTCCTGCCTGATACAAATACCCCGTAAATGGAAAATGTGATGCATTCAGCATAAGGTGTACAATTGCCACACAGGTTGAAATGTCAGCACATCACAAGCTGGACGTAGATATATATGTTTACTATTGGATTCGTGGACTTGCTCTGTGAGCAACTCAACGACAAGGAAGCACCCAGTAAACACTGTAGTATCCTTTAGCAGGATAGAGTATTCTGGATATATGACTCTAATGACATTCCGCTCTTCTCACATCTGTGTACTTACCATCAGAACGTCAAGTCTTAGTATTTAGTGATACATTCAACAGCAAAACGGGAGTGTTGGTTGCTCTTCCAGGGAGGTTCGAGGCATTCGCAGTGAGCTTAACTTGATATTCAAACATATCAAAGCATTAGTTTCTCGAACTTGGTTATATGTGCTCACTATTTGCGAAGTTGTCACATGAGCTTTGGACCTGGTGCTCAGTGACTCCAAGACCAAACCATAAGTTAATGCTGCTCTTTCAAAGGCTGCAATACGCTACGATACTGACCCTCGAAGCACGGCGAGTTTACAAAGACAGAACATGCAAGCGCGATGCGCGAAGTATATATGATATTCACCCCCATCAAGTGGCTACCTTAGTTGATTGAAGCCGGAATAAGACCTCACAGAGTGACCACAGCAAATAGGGTGAAGAAGCATCTGAAACACGGTTATATATCTCGTCGTAGTGCAAACTACGGACAATGTGATGCCAACCCTATAGTCCCCAAAAAGTCTTTGTAGGGTCGAGTGTATGCCAAAATTGCAGATACGCCAAACTCCCCCAACTCCTCCCATGATGAAGAACATCTGGCATCTTCAAGCAACAACTAACCAAGCAAGTCTCATCACCAAACGCACACTAACTTCGGAGCGCCTCTAAACGGTTGCGCATCTGGTCCATCATAGCTTCTGGATCTTCCTCCTCTTCCTCCTCCTCCTGGGGTTTCTGTGGTTCCGGTACAGGCGCCACAGGGAGAGTGGGCTGCTTGCGGTCCTTGAGGATCTCTCCCAAGACTTTGTCAACCTCTCCGTCAGCCTCCTCGTCCTCCATAAGCATGTCGCCGTCGGCGGGAAGCGAGTCCTCGACCATCTCCTCGATGATGCCGGCCTTCATCAACTCGACACTTAATTCTTGCATGGTACCAGCCAGTTCCGGTAGACGGATAAGTGAGTTGACATCCTTCATAATACCGACACTCGCTCGAATGGACCCTTCAATCTTTCGTACAGCAAAGGCCTCCTGTACCTGCATCTGCACCGAGTTGAGCTGCGCCTTGGATGTGATGAGGCGTGCTGAGGTCTTTCGGGCGCGAACGAGCTCACGAGCAAAGTCACGAACTTCTTGTTGGGCTTGCTTGGCGCGGGATGGATCGCGCTGGGCTCGCTTATCGGCTTGGAGGATGAGGTTCTTCGTCTTGTATTCGACTTGTTTCACAGTCTGGATATCTCGATCGATCTTGCGGATGTTTTGCCTCATCAACGCATTGCATTTGCGCATCTACCGCCAGACGTGTTAGACTATGATGTGGAATCAGATATAGGCCGGTGTGTGTACCTGAGCCTGGGGATCAGGCTTTGCAAAAAGAGATTTGAAGGTTTCCATGGTGGCGGTTCGTTGGATGGACAAGGAAGTAGGAAATGCCCGTGCCAATGACGCAACTGTAAAGATGGCCAAATGGCGGAGTAGAATCCGTATGGATGTGCACGTACGGTACAGTACGGTGATCTGTACGTTGGAGCTGAAAAAGTTGTCAAACTATACGCAGTACTACCAGACTTCAACGCGTCTTGATGCCGTCGAATCAGCCGCAGCCAGTCGTTAATGATGTTGGGTCATGGTGGTGAGGCTCGCCCGATGCTAGCCTCAAGGCTGAGGTGATGTGCAGGCCGAGGTTTAATTGGCCCGTGAGCAAAAACAGGGACCGGAGGGGTTTCAGTGGGAGGTCTGCTGAAAGCTTCCCTGGAACCTGGGCACTAATGGAAGATCAACACTGGGCTGGCTCGCCTCCGGTTCCAGCATACGGTGCTTACCCCGCCATCGAATGCCGGCCGCGTGTAGTAGGACTAGGCTGCCATTGCTCATACAGAGATAAAGAGCCTTAGTCGCTTCAATCAATGGCCTCTGACTGTTTAAAGGGGATTGTTATCGAGTCTCAGGCAAGGAGCCTAAGAATTGAGCGGAAATCGCTCTGCATTTGCATCTGGATACATCTCGTAGCTGCTTGTACGCAGCAAACCTCCAACTGAGGTGACAAAGCTCCAGCACCTTCTAGGAGCTACAGCCCAGTAATAGTGGAGAAAAGCTGGCCACGTTCAAGGGGGCGGGCAAACGTCAGAGCGGGCACTCAAAAGTTGTGGTAGGGGGGTACATTGGATAGCACTATACTTTGGTGGCAGCTGAGGTATCTGCTGATCAATTGCCCCTCCATTCTCTCCCCTTCTTAGACATTCTACCATCCCGCCTGTGACCAGACAAACGTGCAAAGCCTCATCAAGGCGGATTGAATAAAGTACGCTCACCCTAGGTACTAACTGTACTGCTAGCCTAGTACCTGGGTACAGAAGCTAAAGCTGCACCTCCTCCGCCCACCAAAAACTCATCCATTCCGTCTCCATTTCTCTTTCTCTGCTACATCTGCATCTGCATCTGCAACATCTTTCGCCTTCTTTCTCCTTATCTCTCCCTCTCACTCTCTTCTCTGTCTGATTTTTCCTCCTTCACGTAACTTCACGATACGATAAGATACCCTTTTACTTCAACCTTCACAATGTCTGACACTGTCTACCCCGAAGGTATGTCATTGCTCGTCCCTGTCAAGCCCCAGCCTTGTGCTCGTATTCCCCCTCCCTCTCCCGATGCCGTCTTCAAGATGCAATCTACCGATAATCTTTTCCACGGCTGCAATCTTGATCGCATTCTGCGCATACACTCAGTATCATTTGTAATTCACCTGCTAACCACCTGCAGTCCTCTGGGCCCAGCGATCCTCCGTCGCCGACGCCTCCAAGAACTTCATCTACCTCACCATCTCTGTCCCTGATGTGCCCAAGGACAGCCTTACTCTCGACCTTCAGCCTACCAAGCTCACCTTCACCGGCACCTCATCCACTCTCAAGAAGAAGTACCATGTCGAGCTCGAGTTCTGGGGCGAGATCGACCCCGCTGAGAGCAAGATCAACCACACTGCCAAGAATGTTGAGATAAAGCTGCAAAAGAAGGAGCTCAAGGAGGAGTACTGGCCCAGATTGCTCAAGGACTCCAAGCGCGTTCACTTCCTCAAGACCGACTTCGACAAGTGGGTTGATGAGGATGAGCAGAACGAGGCTCCTGAGGACGACTTCTCCCAGTTCGGTGGCATGGGTAAGTCTCTTACAAATTCCAATTGACCTGTGACTAACGAATTTCAATAGGCGGCATGCCTGGTATGGGAGACATGGGTGGTGACTTTGGCGGTATCGACTTCTCCAAGTTGGGAGGTGGCGGTGCTGGCTTCCCTGGTGCCGAGGGCGCTGGTGATGAGCTCGACGAAGAGGATGACGACGACGACATGCCCGCCCTCGAGGGCGACGACAAGAAGGAGGCCGCCCCCGCCGCTGCCCCCGCTGCCACCGAGAAGAAGGATTAAACCTCTCAATTATGAATGTTTGACGTTGCCAAAGAGGAGCATTTCTGAACTACAGTACAGGATGAGGCTGTGTAACTTTGGCGTTGTGCCGTACCAAGGCAGGCGTATTTTTCGGATATGTAGTCAAGACTACATTGCCTGTTACGATATGGAAGAAGAAAAAAATGTAAAAACTGTTAAACCCACGCACGGTGTTCACTATTGTGTTGCAAATCTGGTCAATGTGATCGTCAAAAAGGTAGCTTGGTGATTTCAAGGCTCGTGCTTGAGGCAGGTCTATGTTTGAACCCCTTCATGACTTGGCATGGGCGTTGTATTGGGATTAGAAACGGTGATTGACCGGTCTCAGTTCAGTGACTGCGATGTCTCAACAGCGAAGCATAATTCTGGACAAAATATGCCGCGTCAGTATACTTTATCATAGGATACATGTCATCATATCTTCACGGAGAGTCGTCTGTATGAAGCGCTTCTTATTCCATCTGTTGTACAATACAATTTAATTTCCAGGTCCCTCGGTTGCTGCTAAGCAACGTTGAGACGTGGCTGCCGAACTGATAAGTTTGACGTGTAAAGGGTGAGAACTGAGACCAACAGTACCAAATGCAAAACCAGCTGCTCCGCTGTTCGACCTCGAAGGCCCTTCTTCCTCTTTCATTTCGGATCAATCTGCTGCAGCACTAAACCGAGTAACTACCGTGTCCTTCCGCAAAATGTTCATAAAATACCAGGTCCCATGTTTTTGTAATTTATCATTGTCTCATGCCACTGTCATGGCGATTTTGACGAATTTACTAGCATCATAGTTAGTATCAACTGTGCAGACCAAAACCAGCATTTACATACAGCAATCTCATCCATATCAGCATCACCGGTAGCAGCTGGTGCGGGCGCAGGCGCAGCAGCGGTGTTGTTGCTGGCCTCAGGGGCGGCCGAGGCGTCAAAGTAGTCAGCCATCTCCGAGTCGAGTTCCTCCTGGGTCTTCTTCGCGGGACGGCTGTTGCGACCACGGCGCTTCTTGGCAGCAGCTCCCTTGGCAGCGGCCCCCTTGGCAGCACCGGCGTTGTGCTTGTCAGCAGCAGCGGACTTAGGTTGAGCCTTGGGTTGACTGTGTCGAGGGTCAGTGGTTGTCTGGAACGTGGGAATGTATATAACATACGTGGTGCGCTCAGCAAGCGTCTTGACGGTAGGAATGACCTTGTCAGCCTGGGCAGCCCCGACAACGATCTCGATCTGTTCAAATTAGTTTCTGATGCAACCCAAGGTGCCAATGTAGCTCACCTTGATAGGTCGGTTGTCGACAAGAAGGCCGTTCAATTTCTGGAAGGCCTTGCTAGCGCCATCCGACTTGTGAAAGGTCACGTTTGCGATACCGCGGCTTTGAGAGTTAGGGCCGTAGGAGAGCTCGACTCGCTTGATGGGACCAACGGATTGGATAAAGTACTCCTATCGGGGGAAAATAGCGTTAGTCTTCCGAAGTGTAGTTGAACAAAAATCGTCATTCCGTCATCGAGCCTTGGTCGTTCCAGTTCCGGGAGAGTATCACGTCGCCAGGGTTTGGAAATCATGTTGGTTGACAGCCAGCAAGCAGAGCAGTGAAACAAAGACAGAGCCCTCGGTCCGCCCAGCAAGGTTTTGAGATCAGTTTAAGCGCACCAGGCCACACCCACATGGCTCTCATTCGTACAGTAACCCACAACTTGGACCCAGCCCAAGTTTACTACAAGTGTAGTGTTCGAGAATATGCTCAAAAATAGACAAGCAACCCGCTGTTCTCCCCCAAATGGGGATTCGTTCAAGCCGACACAACTTTGTCTCAAGATCTGCGAGGGATAGCTGCTGTATATGCTCACTGCTTGCTCGCTAAAGCAGATACGGGATTCCAAAAGGTTTGATCCGAAGGAATTCGCTGGCCTTTGGCTGGTAAAATACGCATATCGTTATGACAAGCCTCTACCCCGAAAAGTCGGCGCTACATAGGCGAGGAACGCTGACCAGGCGATTCCTACAGTATCATTGCGCGACAAGGGTCATCTCGACTTCTGACATAGTACCATATTCCAGGTTTTACCGAGTCAAAGAAGGAGAATGGGCGTCCGATAGCTCCAGGCTTAGGCCAAGTCGACAAACTGGTCGGAGTACGCGACGTCGAAGGCAAAAATGAGAGCGGCGAAGGAGAAAAGGTCGAACAAAGTCCGAGGGCTTCAAGGGCCGCAACGGAAACATACCTTAATCTGCTGCTCCGAGACGTCCTTAGGCTATTGAAATATTAGTATACGGATACAATTGAAAACCCAGTGCTTGCGACTTACCAGATTGCTCACAATGATCTTGCTATCACTGTTGGTAGGAGTAGCCTTGGCTGGGGCAGGCTTTGCGCCGGCACCGCGTGCGGGCCTGGTGCTCTTCTGGATACCACCGACGGGTGCAGCCGCGGTAGGGCGTCCGGCACCGCGGCGCTGGTTGGGTCGGCGGCGAGCACTACGGCGCTGGGCCTGGGTGATATCGTCGAGAGCTTGGTCGAGCTTGCCGGACATGATGAAGTGTGTTTGTGAAGTTGGTAAGAGTAGGTCAAAGGCGGGCTGAGAAGAATAGGCCCGTGAGAAAGAAGTTGTATCTGCTGTTCAAGCTGATGCAGTTGGTCAAATCAGCAGAAGATATCGAATGACACGTGCGATTTGGTGTCAAAGACGCGATTAAGTATGGTCAAGACTAGAGCTCGATGACGGCGCAAGTCGCGAATGTGGAATGGGGGTTGAAGAGAAGGTGGTAACAAGGCTTGAGATGAAATAAAAGGCGCGCGAGAGTTATTAAGGCGACCGAGTAAGAAGAAATTGCTTGGGCTGGGTTGAGAAGTGGGCGTGTACCGGTTGAAGTTGGGAGTTGAGTGAAGTTGGGTGAAGGTTGAAAGGAAGAGGGAGGCAAGGGATGGAGGGAGACAAAGGCACAGAAAAACACGGGGTGGGCGCTGCTTCCTGCTCCTTCTGTTGCCCTCTACTGCCTAATCAGCTCAATGCGCGCGGGTCTGAATGTGGCGCTATACCAAAGCTAGTCTCTTTTAGTAGCAACAAGCCTCGCACCGCCACACTCTAAACATCTGGCACCAATTACAATGTGAATACGAACATGTATCAAATGGGACAGTTTGCACGGACAAGACAGAGTTTCATTCACAAATACAAACGAGCGCAATTCGAAGGAGGGAAGCAAACGACCACCAAAGATGTGTTGTTTGTTATTTGCTTAGCAGAATCTGCCTAAGGATGCGTGCATAGCTCATGCTAGGCAAATATGATCTGTGATAGGCTGGCGTTTACGTGTACCATCGAATCCCCTATCCCAGTTACCTTCACTTCAAGTCGACTGAGACAATTTTTGGAAGAGATTCCCAGTATTGCATTGCAGATAGGTGAAAACCTCCCAGCAAAAGATCATATATTCCCCCTAGTCTAGTTGTATCGAGCCCACACTCTGCTTTCCGAATAGGCGGAATCGATCGTCCAAAGAGTTCTCCTTAACGCCGAGCAGTCTTTGCTGCAAACTGGATATTCCCTTCTCGTAAAAAATTACAAGGCGCAGTAATCGTGATACTTGTGCAATTACAGTGACTTTGACACTCCCTCCTTGCCGGCTTCAATCGGATCTTTCGCAGCGTTGACTTCGAGGAAGTGGTAGAGAACAATGAGAATCATTGCTGAAGTGCCGAAAAAAATGGCGAGTCGGTAGAGATCGTTGTCTGAGATCATATTTGCGGTGATCAAGGTGATGAACGGGAAGCTGCGTAGTCCTTGGGGAGCTAGATGATTCTCGATCAGTACATTGGTCTGCGCGCAAGCGTTCCAGCGTTGATAGGACAAACCGGGTATTAATTCTGGAAGGGAGTTGTTTAGGTAGAAGCCAGAATTGAGTTAGTGCTCTCAGTAATCTGTGACAGTGCAATGGGATGGACGCGAGGCTGGATCTGTAGATGTTGGATTTGGAGCTTCAACTGGCCAGATGGAGCTCTAAAGTGTCCGCGTTGCAGAGACAGGTACCGTGAGGTACGTATTCTTGCTGGGGTTCTTAGCGCGGCCCGCAGTTGAAAGATTTCCCGACTAACTGAGTGCGTTTCTAGATGAGAATACCTTTTTATTTCATTATGTACGCAATTCTGTTTTCGTATCCCGGACAAGAGTTATCTTGTTCCTATCGCAATCAATATGAAGAGAAATTAAACTCCTTACTTTCTACCGATTAACGTAACCGACAATATTTTGCTTGGAATATAGACATCATTAATCACTTATACCCGTTGAGCCACTTGCCCTTGAAGAAAAGTCTTGGGCAGACACGTGACTAGCAGTGACTTCATCCTCCACACCAAGGCAGCCCAGCCCACCAACTATCAGTAATCTTCGACATTCGTCTTTTTTTTCAACCTAGATTTGGTGGCTTAGCCTCTCGCCATTCCCAACACGAAATCGTGGGCGTATACCTCGACAGGAACCCTCAACGGACCTCACGATCGTCCGAGTCCCATCGAATTTCTTTTTGATACCCACGATTACCCCGCCATCAACTGCCCATCATGGCCCCCAAGAAGGGTAAGGAGCCTGTGGCCAAGAAGGCCACAAAGACGGTCGAGGACCGAACTTTTGGTATGAAAAATAAGAAGGGAGGTGCTGCTCAGAGGGAAATTTCGCGCATGCAGGCGAACCTCAAAAACAGTGGCTCAGCCGAGGAGAAGAAAAAACAGGCCGAGAGGGAGGCTCGTGAGCGTGAGAAAAAGGCGGCCGAAGAAGCCAAGAGAGATCTGGAGGCTATGATGAACAAACCAGCACAAGTCCAGAAGGTGCCTTTTGGTGTTGATCCCAAGACAGTTGTGTGTATCTTTTACAAGAAAGGCAACTGTGAGAAGGGCAAGAAGTGCAAGTTTTCACACGACCTTTCTGTTGAGCGTAAGACAGAAAAGAAGAACCTGTACAACGATTCAAGAGGAGAGGAAGAGGAGAACAAGAAGGCCGAAACTTCAGCAGACTGGGACGAAGACAAATTGCGAAGTGTCGTTTTGTCCAAGAAGGGCAACCAGCAAACCACAACCGACAAAGTGTGCAAATACTTTATCGAGGCCATTGAGGATGGCAAGTATGGTTGGTTCTGGATTTGCCCTAACGGAGGAGATAAGTGCAAGTATAAACACGCGCTGCCACCTGGGTATGACTTGTTTCATCAAAATATCTTGGCAATTACACTAACATCAACTTAGATTCGTCCTGAAGACCAAAGAGCAAAGAGCAGCAGAAAAGGCGCTTTTGGACAAATCACCACTCAAGACTCTCACACTCGAGGACTTCTTGGAGTCTGAGCGACACAAACTGACCGGTACTCTCACACCAGTCACTCCAGAGACATTCGCGAAGTGGAAGAAGGATCGCCTCGACAAGAAGGCAGCTGAGGAGCAAGCCCGCAAGGCCAAGGAGAACACTGGTCGTGCTCTGTTCGAGAGTGGCAAGTGGAGAGATGAGGACGACTCCGACTCCGATGATGACGATGACGATGTCTGGAACCTGCAGAAGCTTCGTGAAGAGACAGAGGCTGTCCGTTCGAGGAAGGAAGAAGAGCGTCTGCTGGCAAGCTATGATACTCCTAATAATGGTACCACGGGCCAGGCAACCCCAGCAGAGGATGCTCCAGCTGAGACAGCAACCGGATCTTGAGTCAACAGAGACACAGGCGTGTGGCATATGTAGTCTAGAAGACCTTGGATCTGGGATTCGTCAAGCTCTCCTAGTTGGAGCTCGCCGGAGAACAGACCATCCAGAGGCAAGCCGAGCCCTGCTGCAGACCTCACATCAGTGACCCCACGAGTGAGAGACGTGTGCAGGTCTACCATGGCGATCTCGTCATCTTGCTGAACCTCATGAGAGGAAGGATGACGTCTGTCCTCCGAGTAGAATAAATTACAGTACCAGTATCCCAGCGTGCGAGCTGTCAAGATGATAACCAACACTTGCATAAACTGAAAACCACAACTGCATTCGCGCAGGAGGTTGCTTGCTCCATGTGTCAGATGTATGCATCGCCATACATGGTTTACTCGCGATCATTTTGGTTGTAGTGGTTGGGTTTATCCTGCCGAGTCAACTACTCTTTAAGGCATGATGCATGATAGCCAAAAGTCTCAACGGCTGAATGCATCGAGAGGCGTCGATCTTGGGAGTTTTGAGGTCCCAGTGGTGGTGATCCTTTGTGAAGCACAGAATGGAGCGGCCAAAGAGAGTTCCTCTCGTGCTGAGGTTAACGCGGTTGTCCAACCCCAAATCACCCTATGATTGCGGGGTGAGGATTTGTAGTGGTCGTTATTGGACGAACGCTAAGTAAGGTAAGGTACTTAGCTAACAACCTAAGCTAACTTACCCGGACATTGAAGTCCGCTTGATGACATGGGCTAATGGGATATCGGGTCATAATTTGGACGTTGATACTTTAGCTGTGTTATTACATCCGCGGAAATGGGCCGACGGACGTTATCTCGGCTGAAGAGTCAACAACTGGAATATTCGAGCATTGATGTTGACAAGGATTCGAATCGAAGCGCTGGTGAAAGAAAGTCGTTGTCGTAGTATAAACAAAAACATGTGATGAACGACCCCCCGGCCGGCAGACGATGTACCCACTGAGATATAGCAGGTCGCAGGAAATGGGAGGGATCAATTACAGGCACGGAAGCTCTAAACAATCTTCGAAGAGGTGTCATCGAGAGGGAGCCGGGAATCAATAAAGAGGTTGGATTGTGTCTTTGGCGTTTGCTCGGTCAAACCCCGCGACCTTGAAACTTGGATGGGCTGTTTCTTCCCCTCTGAGGGGCTGTTGGGTTTGGTTTGGAAGTTTGACACCGAAGAAAAGTAGCAAGTCCGGGAGGCAGGCATGACCCGTTCCTCCCCCGCCTGTGCCTGCCGTCCTCCATTACCACTTCCTTCCCGTCAAGATCTACCTTGCCTTTCCTACCAATTAACTCGCACCATAAGGTAAGGTCAGTTCCTGCTGCCCATACTACCTACCTAGATCAATCTCCACCTTTGGCCTCAGACCTTAATCCTCCAACTCTCCTCTTCTTATCTTTTCCCATTTAATTGATCTTCTGTGTAAAGGAACTGCAATTATCAGCATCGTCGCTTCCGTTGTCGTCGCCGTCCTCTGCCGAGGGCACCCGGACGCCCGAGCCCGTGCAGAGACATAAGTCAAGAGCCGCCCACCACCGATATCCCGACGCCGCTCCGCCCCCGACCTCCGATCTGGGTCCTCCAAATCCACCCGATCATCTTTTTCCATTCAAACGTCTCTGTATCCGTACTCGACTCTCCGGTGCCTCACGTCTGAATGGACCCTACGGCTGCTCTCGATAGGCCGTGTTTCGACCGCGCCTCCAAATAAAGCTATACCTCGACTGTATCTATACTCTACCTCTTGGGCTGCGCACGCCCGTGTCCTCTCGTCGGTGCTCCGGTTTGAGGTCCAATCGCTCTCTATCCCGGAAAACGGGAGGAAGCAATGACCGCTGGAGCTAAATTGGCCCACCAAGATGTCACAGGCCATCAATCGCAATTGTCGTCACTATCTCCAGCAACAACTTCTGCCATCAGCATGCCTCTCGGCGCTGGAGGGCGACGCGATGGCGAGACCACGGCTTTGACTGCAACGGGTGCGGCCGTCTCTGCAATACCAAAAAATAACCCCTCCAACCGTTTTGTTAAACGTTACCGAACCGAAATCGCGGCCAGCTCTTCCAGCGTATTCTCTACCCTCGCCGCTTTCCCACTTGACAGCGTCAAGACGCGCATGCAGACCTACCACTATAATGGATTCCTCGACTGCGTTCGCAAAACATATCATGCTGAGAAGCTTGGCGGCTTCTTTCGAGGTATGTTGCAGCCAATTGACAAGGTGTAGTCGGTCGCAATTGACTAACCCGACACTTCAGGCGTCACAGCACCGATGGCAAGTATAACGCTTGTCCGCACCGTCTCCTTTTCGATCTACCAACGTGCCAAATACTCGTATTCAGCTTGGGTTAAGCGGAACTTCGGCTTTGATATCATTGGCCATGTTAATCGTCCTGGCACATATCCGAATTTCTACTCGGTCGCATGCTTTGGCGCTGCTGGTGCGACCGCTGGCTCTTGTATAACCTTTCTCGCCTGTCCTTTCGAGCTCACCAAGCTCAGTGCGCAGGTCTCTGTACTGCTCGCTGAACGCGGTTCGACCAACAAAGGTAGTCACGCTGTGGCAGCTAGCTACCAAAATAAGGGCACCTTGCGGACAATGGCGAACATCATAAAACACCGGGGTGTTTTTGGTCTGTATACTGGCCTGAAGCTTCATCTCCGTGGGTGGCCATTTGAATGATGTGGTTTCTGCACTAGCTAACAATTTGTAGTTCGTGACACATTAGGCACTTCTATCTATTTTATGGTGTATGAAAGCGGGAAACAAATTGGAAACACATTGGCTGGCGATCATCCCAACAGTAACAAAGTGGCTGTTGTTACCGCTGGTGGCATGTGTGGTTTAGTATCGTGGGCAATGATCTGTAAGTTGAGCTGCACCTCATTGTGAATTCCCTTTACTCACGATTGGCAGACCCGATCGACTCAGCCAAGAGCATCTACCAGAGAAACTCATTACTCTATTCCAAGGGGGAAAAGGTCGAACCAGCGCCAAAGATTGAATTCTTCAAGCGTCACATGTACCGTGGCCTTGGAGTTTCTATGAGCCGGTCATGCGTTGTGAACGCCATATTTTTCTCGTCATTTGAGTTTGTCAAGAAGCACATTAATCAAATGGACGACGAGAATTAACTTGAACAGAATCTGCCCAACTGCGTGTTGGTGGAATAAGCAGGAATATAAGGTGGCCAAGTGATTATTGGGAAAGGTATCTGTCGATTTTGGGTGGTTGGTAACTGGGAACCCAATGCAGAAGCATGCATGCATTACGAATGGGCGTTATTGGGAATTAGTGATTTATCTCCAGCTATCACATCTGGGTAGTTAGTTGTTCAGGGGTGGGTGGTGACATGAATACCTCGAAACAGAAGACTAAAGTCTGAAATGGACAGAAGATAAGGGAACACCAGATTGGTTGTCCTCATGAATAAGAAATTTACTCATTTTACATCACTGCTGCCACGTTCTGCTGAGCATCTGGCATTGAGCCCACTGGCCAGAGACTATGGACCTTACATAGAGCACATATGAAAGCCTCGTATTCTTAAAATCTATATGGACTTGGCTTGAACCAAGAATGTACATCACGGTACTTCACAGGATCATCATGAGAAAAGAGTAAGTCATGAAAGGAAGCGTGTTTACCGAATCTGGTTCATCAGATTGTTGTCATTGAGTGATAAAGTAACCTCTATAGGTCACTTTCTATTGGTGGACAATAGCAATTCCCTTTCCTTTCTTCACAACCGAACCATATCTCCATTGATACCTCCGAAAGTCATTCGCATCCGACTTCTCACTTCTCCTGTTCTCCCTGTCCCTCGCCCTGCTTGTTGGCCGTCTCATTGGCGTTCTTGTCTGCTGCAGCCTGGGCTCGATTGTCAAACCCGGTGTCCTTGCCATTCTTGGCCTTTTTAATGAATATTAGCATTCCAATGTCTGTTTTGGAAGGACTGAATTGTATGCTGGGCATAGGGAAGAAGACTTACTTCGTTGGACTGGATACGGGCCGCAGCATCCTTGGTCATGGGGTTGGTTTTCTCGACGCCAGACATGATGAATGTTGGATTGAGTAGAGTGTTTTGTTAAGTTGTGTGTATTTGAAGTTGTTGTTGTTGATGAGAAGGAAAGATATCCAGAGGTGGGAGAGTCTGGGGGTATTTATGCCTTTCTAGGAACCTTCGTTCTCTCTCTGTTTGATGAGTATTCTTGCCTTGATCTTCGTGTTTGTTAATTCTCGCTTCTGATCACTTGTTCTGGTCGTGATGCTATCACTCGTTTGTTCTAATGGCCGTTTGATCAGGCATACACCAAGCAATAGCCGTCAAACAAAAGATGTTATGCTGGACCAACAATTTGCTCGCTGGATAGAGACAAAAGGCTGATGTTTGATACCAATTCATCAGTCTCAAGGCACGGGAGGCAAGTGACAGAAGAGCTCTGTTTGAGCTCAGGGACTGAAGGCAGAATATCCTCACTGATGACAGAAGCAACGCAATTGAATGTATACATCGTTGGTTTATGTTGGCTCCAAGGTAACAATAAACGTGCTTTCGATATGTATATTCTTTTTAAGCAGAAGCAAGTAGTCTATCATCATGATTCTAGCTACTATTACCCTGATGTCCATAATATGATTACCAGAACGCCATGCTTAATCAAGGCGGGCGTCTTCGCCCACCGCCTATAACTTGACCTCCCTGAGCAACGGATATCGAAAGTAAGCCAAGGTCGTTCATAGACCAGATACAAGTCATACAACGCTAAAAATGCAATCGACAAGCTGGCATCCTCGCTGAGTCCCAAAAGGCCAACAGTCCCTACTCCTTACGCAAACACTTCAGCAAAGGCGCAATCCTCGACTTTTTGCTCAATCCAACTCGATAAACGGGCTTGTTGATGATTGCTGACAGTCCCTTGGAGGGTGTTGAGCTTCTGCTTGTGATTGCTGGTTTCTCTAGCTTTTCCACTTTCTCTTCTGTTGCAGCATCTGAAGCTTTCGACGCCGTGTCATCGTCCAAGCTGGACACAGACTTGGTAAGTAGGTTTGGATCGGATTCCTTCAATATAGAACTTTCTCGACTCTTGCTCTTCAGCGAGGGTTCCACCTCGCTTCCATCTGCTAGCTCATCTTTGCTTTCGGACTCATCCAGGTCTATCTTGGCCTTTTTCTCTGGCCGCACAGCATCTTCAGATAGCGAGGCGTCGTTTGTAGATGCTGAAGGATCAATCTTCGGAATCTCCTCCTTTGTGTCTGTTTGATCTGACTTTTTTGGTCTCCCACGCTTCTTCTTGGGTTTCGCAACAGGCGTGACAACCTCTGGTCGAGGCGAAGGTGCCTCTGTCATTGTTGTGGGCTCTTCGATGACCTTCTTCTTTGGCCGACCCCTTGATTTCTTTGTCTTCGTTACCTTTTCAGGCTCATAATTATCAAACGCATCTTCTTGCATGGCTGGAAGCTTCGGTTGTTCTGGTTGCGGTTCATCCGTCGTCTCATCATTTGCAGGCTTGGGTGAGTCACCATTCCTTATTTGCTCTAGTTGTCTTGTTGCTTTTTGTTTGGGAGGCGAATCGATGGCGGAGATGACGTCAGGAGATGAATCCCACCTGTTTGCTGTGGCTTGTCCGATTGCTGCTCTGTTTGGATCCATCACACTTGAAGGTGGAGGAGGAGCGGTACTCATAAGATAATGAGCATGGCTTCTGGGAGTGTTGATGTTTGTTGCATCTCCGCTTGACGCAAGATTGATTTCGAACTGACGGATGGGAGGGAGTTGGTGATTCTGGCTGTCACTAGAAGGCAACTGCACACTCTCATACTCCAGCTTTTGGGCGTCAGTAAGCGGCTTTGTGGTGATGAAGAAAGAATCGTCTTGGTTGACTGGTAATGTTGGCGGGAGCATGCTGGGTGTTGGCGCTGGCTGGGATTCATGGTATTCTCCTTCGTTTTCATGGCTGAAAGGGATAGCAACCAAGTCGACATCGTTGGAACCTTGAAAAGAAGGTTCTGGGTGACTGACTTTTCTACGCTTCTTGCCTGAGGGTGAACTATCTGATCTCTCGGACTTTGAGCTTGGAGTTTTCCCTAGTTTGTCCGACCCTTGCGTGGGACGAGAGTCAGAGGCGGAATCAGACTGAGCCTTCGAATTCTTGACTTTGAGTTTTATCTTAGGCCTTACAGGACGCTCATCAGGTGAACTTGGCACATCCCACATATCGTCCATAACAGCCAGGGGTGCCTTTCTTCTGCCTGGTGTCGAGGCCTGGGTCCATTCATCTGGGTCGTGTCCGTTGGCCTGGCCTCTTTTTGTTGCTTGACCTCTTGCAGATGGTACTGAAGAGGGTTCAATAAGTCCCGTTACCGTTCTTTTGAAAGGTGCTGGTGTTGTCATCTCAGAGCTTGAGACTGAATGTTGATCCTGATCATGTGATCTGGCCATCGGTTCTGAAACGTATCCACGGGCTGCATCATTCTGCTCATTGTAAATATTCTGAAAGAATGACGGGTTTGTTGATATCGTCGCACGGCTTACACCTCCAGAAGAATCATTTGCAGCTTCAGTCTGAGCTTCAATCTCGGCTGGTCCAAATGAGAGTGGTGCCTGTATATTTGGGGGCGGAAAAAAGCTGCCTTCCTCGTCTTCGTCGTCAGAATCAAGTATTACAATCGGAGGCATCCTGATAAGTAGTGACGCATCGCGTCAGAGGTCACGTGTGAAGTATAAATCCTCAATGTTGAAGAACGTCAAGCATAAACTGACATCGTCGCTCCAAGAACAAGGATAACAAAGAAGCGCGTTGTGACGTGGGGCTCGATAGCTCATCCGCGCGTGGGCACGTGATGAATTTCAACCTCACCTCGTCAGACCAAAACACCATGACGTGCACCTATTCCAATATCGAGGGGTATCAGGTGCAATAACTACGCAAACACCCCTTCATTTGCATCATATCACAATAAGTCACCGCAATTATAGAGAAGGAACAAAAGTTTCATCATCATCATGAAAAATAGGTCAATTTGTTGATTTTAGACCCTCATCTGCTCCCAATCGGGAGGGTATATGCAAATGTTGAATGCTCGCCAAACCAGCCGTACCCAGATCCTAATCCACAGGTTAACTTTTAGGATTTTACCACAAACATATCTGGACCCTTTTTTAGGCCAGTCCCAAACGCCGATGTTGAAATCGTAGCTGTTTTGAAGAACAGCCTCCACAAAAATGCTATTAACACAATCCTCATACGCCTTCATCACCGTCATCAACCTCTTATACAATTATGGGTTGGCATTTATTTGGCGTACTTGGCACGGAAGTACTTGGCGGCGTTAACCATGTTGGCAAGCGCCTCCTTGGTCTCCTTCCACTGACGGGTCTTGAGACCACAGTCAGGGTCGATCCAGAGCTGCTCGGGCT
This sequence comes from Fusarium fracticaudum, assembly GCA_003353625.1. Taxonomy (NCBI): domain Eukaryota; kingdom Fungi; phylum Ascomycota; class Sordariomycetes; order Hypocreales; family Nectriaceae; genus Fusarium; species Fusarium fracticaudum. Next base: position 919,251 of record PDNT01000009.1, read on the forward strand.
TAAGGAACTGAAGCATCTCCTCGATGCGGTCCTTGATCTCCTGCTCGCTGGGGACACGGGGAGAGTGGATGTCGTAGACACCAGGTCCGATGTGGCGGGGGTACTCAGAGTCGACAAAGACTCGAAGGAGCTTGGCATCGGACTTACTGTTCTCAATGGACAGAACATCGGCATCGAGGGCAGCGATGGCGTGGAAGAAGTCCTGGAACTCAGAGTAACAGAAGTGAGAGTGGATCTGAGTGGCGTCCTCAACACCGGCGGTGGAGAGGCGGAAAGCCTGGACGGCCCACTTGAGGTAGGCATCACGCTCCTCACCGGAGCGGAGAGGAAGACCCTCACGGAGAGCGGGCTCGTCGACCTGGATGACGTCGATGCCGGCCTTCTCAAGGTCGACGACCTCGTCACGGAGAGCAAGGGCAAGCTGCTCAGCCTGGACGGACTGGTGGACGTCGTCACGGGGGAAAGACCATCGAAGGCAGGTGACGGGACCAGTAAGCATACCCTTCATGGGCTTCTTGGAGACCGAGACGGCGTACTTGGACTCCTTGACGGTCATGGGCTGAGGTCGAGAGATGTCACCGACGATGATGGGAGGTCGGACGCATCGAGAACCATAAGACTGAACCCAGGCGTGTGTGGTGAAAGCATAACCCTGGAATCGCTCACCGAAGAACTGAACCATGTCGTTACGCTCAGGCTCACCGTGGACAAAGACATCGAGGTCAAGCTCCTCCTGGATCTTGATGTTCTCCTCAATCTCCTTCTCAATGAAGCGGTCGTACTCCTCAGTGGTGATCTCACCCTTGGTCAACTTGTTTCGCTGAACTCGAATCTCCTTGGTCTGGGGGAAAGATCCGATAGTGGTAGTGGGGAAGAGGGGAAGGTTCAGCTTCTTCTGCTGCTGGCTGATACGGGTGGTGAACTCGCTCTTGCGCTCGTAGTCCTTCTCGGTGACCTTGGACTGGCGCTCCTTGACTTGGGGATCGTTGGTTCGGGGAGAGTCGGCACGAGCCTTGATGGACTTGGCATTAGCCTCAAGCTGCTCGCGGACGGAGGCAGGGCCCTCAGTGACGGCCTTGGCAATGAGAGCGATCTCAGAAGCCTTCTCAGTAGCGAAAGAGAACCAGTCGGCAATCTCGGGGTCAAGCTTCTTCTCGCTGGCAAGAGTGTGAGGGGTGTGGAGGAGAGAGCTGGAGGTGGCAGCAATGACACGGTCCTTGCCGAGCTTCTGGATAGCGGTCTCAACGGTCTCGATAGCACGCTTCAGGTTGGTCTTCCAGATGTTGCGGCCGTCGACGACACCAGCAGAGAGGATGGTGTTGGAGCCGAGAGCACCGAGGACCTTCTCGAGCTGCTCAGGGTTGCGGACAAGGTCGATGTGGACACCATAGACGTCCTTGGGGAGGAGGTCAAGGTTGTGGACGATATCACCGAAGTAAGTGGTGAAGACAATCTTGGGGATCTTGTCACCAAGGCTGGCGAACTTCTCATAGGCGGGCTTGAAGGCATCCTTGGTCTTCTGGGGAAGGTCGAAGACGAGGACAGGCTCGTCAATCTGGACAGTCTCGGCACCAGCCTCCTTCAGCTGGGTGAGGATCTGCTCATAGACGGGGAGGAGCTTCTCAAGAAGGTCGATGGGCTCGACAGACTGGCCACGGTCGGCCTTGCCGAGGTGGAGGAAAGAAACGGGGCCAACGAGGACGGGGCGGGTGTTGATGCCAGCCTCCTTGGCCTCCTTGAACTCAGCAACAGCCTTGGGGCTGTCAGTGAGCTTGAAGGTCTGGTTGTCCTGGAGGGTAGGCTTGACGTAGTGGTAGTTGGAGTCGAACCACTTGACCATCTCCAGAGAGGGAACATCGACGCCCCCCTTCTGGTGACCACGACCCATGGCGAAGTACTGGTCAATGGTGTCAAGGCCATCCTTGGTGTATCGCTCGGGAACAGCCTAGAGGATGTGGGTCAGCAAATGTTGTTCTATGACTCGAAGGTGAGGGAGATACATACACCGAAGTCCTGGATCTGGTGGAGGACCTGGTCGTAGAGGGCGAAGTCGTTGCTGGGGATGATGTCGACACCGGCATCCTGCTGGATCTTCCAGTGAGCAAGACGGAGGCGCTTGGCCTCAGCGAGGAGGTCGGACTGAGAGATCTTTCCGCCCCAGTCTAAACTTTGGTTAGTCGATGATGACACGAGTCAGAAATTTTGCGAGAGACTGACAAGCTTCGGTGGCCTTCTTCAGGTCACGGTTAACACCCATGCGGGGGAAACCGAGGATAGCGGACTGAACCATCTTTGCGGTTGATTCAACTGCTTCTGATTCTTGATTTGGGTATAACTGTTGTTGTCAAGTTAGTCTTTTATTTTGAGATTTTGCTTGAGAGCACGGTGCAGGCGGGGGTTGCAGCGGGGAGAGGGGCGGAGGAAATCGAACAAGGCCGGACGGGACTTGACTGGATGGAGGGGAGCTGGCGGGGAGTTGAGAAAGGCGGAAGTGTTAAGAGCTTCACGTACAAAATGGTTAAGAGCCCTTGTCTGTGCCAAATTGGATCAATTAAGAGATCCTTTTCGAGATAGAGCAAAGGGAAACAGGGAGATGAAGAAGAGGAAAGGAAAAAGGAAGAGAAGAAAAGTTGGGAGTCGAGAGTAGAAGAACGTTTTGAGCTTGCTCAGACGAAAAATCAGAGGGGACCAACCAAGCCAGGCCGAAAGCGGGGGAGGGGTAAAAAAGTGGTCGAGGAAAGCTACGCCGCTGATTTGATAGGCGCCGGGGCACTCAAGATATCTTGCCATTCGTCTACCCACTTCACCGATAATTGAAGGAGTAGCTTGCCTGCCACTGACGGCCACTCTAGCCACTGCCACTGCGACCTACAGTACGGGACTGTACAACTCAAGCGTGAGCCTCTAACAACATCCACCTCGAATCTCACGTATTCGTACTTAGCGGACGAGGTGGTTGGTTAATCGGGGGAGGCGGTTGCCGGAGTGGATTTTCAGGGCCCTTTCCACGGCTCACGGGTTGTCGGTGGGCGCTAATGGAGGGGCAGTTTGCAGCAGCTCTGCAGCTTGTGGCAGGGGTATTCACCGTTCTCGCAGGGCACAATGGGGCTAGTACGCCTCAATGAATCTTTGCTCGGCTCCCGAATTGCGTGCTTGGATGTCAATCACCTCATCAACCAATTTTCTCTTCTCTCAGGAGCTATAATGGAGCAAAGGAAGCAGGAAGAAGTGCTGAGGCCAATTTCTATCTCGCCGCAGATCGGCCTTTGGCGTTGTCCTGCAACCCACTTTGTTGAGAAGATCGACCATTCGTAGCCTCCAACAAGAGGACGTGTCCTAATTTTTCGTTCAACGGTGTCGGTGTCTAGCTTATCCTCCTACTCATGGTTTGCAACGGCCTATCGTACTGGAGACCGACCACGTGCTTTGGCGTTGTGATGTTGTAGGAATTGCGCTGACACCGGAAATTTTCGGAGTTTAGGGGATTTGGACTACGTATGACAAGCCAAGATGCATTAAGGAGAGTGCCGAAAACTTTGTACATTTTCGAGAAGATGTATTCACCAGAAAACTGGTCAATTGCTCGGTGACAAACCTTGTTCTACTGCCTAGGTACTTACGCGACTTATGAAGGGAAAAATAATAATGAGGTGCAGCTGTAGGTTAGGTGTGTTGTTTCTCATCAAGAGAGATTTGATGCTCAAACGATACCAATCAGTATATACCTTACCCAACAATGTCGACTGGAAAAGTTAAAACAGCATGATGAAAGACCAGGTCGTCTCCTTCCCCAAAAGGTGGCAGCATGGATAAGTGACTTTGACTCCCCAGAATGGCCTCGTGATGACTGAATTGCACCTTCCAATGAGCAAGCTGTAGGACGCCGGGGAGGAAAGAACAGCTGTGGAAGTCGTGATGGCCTCAGGGGAACCAAGACTACCAGGCTTCTACTCGGACTGCCCAGGTAGAGGTATTCCTGTTTCATCAACACTCTCCATTTTGGACGATCCTCATACTTCTTTCTTTTGGTGACCGACCCTTCACTACTTTTTGGTCATTTCTTGGAAGAATACCCCTATCCTCCAAAGCCTCACTAATGCCTTCCTTCAACCCCTCAATACTCCTTTGTTGTTGCAAGATCCCAAAACGCCGTAAGCAAAATTCGGAATCTACAGCAAACGATGTAGCTCTTCAGCCAATTCCTGTTATCGCCCCTCCAACCGAGGAAGAACACCAAGAACCAAGTGAGAAGAATCGACAGTCCATCATAGGTTTGCCAAACACGGCTTGGGCAATACCAGTACGGAATAATTCTTTCGAGAGCGGCTCTGTCATACGACAGCATGTGGATGACGACGATTCTGATTCAGATCAAGATCGAGCACAACCAACAACAAAGTCTAGCACTGCGTTTGATACTGTACGCAACAAGCTCATTCGCACCATCTCACATAGCAACAACGGAGGCCACCCATCCCATGCTTCTGTTGGGAACAGCGAAGAGGAGGTTGCGCGCAGAGCCGAATTGAAGCGCATCATGCACCAAAGGATTCAGGATGAACTCAAGTCGGATGAGTCGGATGATCAAATTGAGAGTAAACCCACGAACAGTATCCGGTGTATGGCTTCAGTCGTTGATGTGACCTTGCCTAATTCCGGACCCCGAGATGCTATTGAATTCGGCGTTAACAAATCGTCTTCTCGCAATGGACATTCTACTCAACTCGACTCGGATCAGGTCGATCAGGACACACATCGAGACAGTCGAGTTTCTCAACGAGGTGAAAATAGACCACAAAACACATTTTCACAGACATCAGAGTCAATTAACGGCGCTGATGATTGGAGACAAGATGATATGCATCCAAGACTCTCTCCTTCTTACCCCAAAAGGCACGTTTCAGCGAGCGAAGACGGCGACTTCACACATTCTCAGAAATCTTTCCAGCTGTCAAACGGCGCTGGGCGTCTCGACCGTATTCTGGGACCAGACAGCAGCTTCAACAGCCGTCATGCTTCTTCAGGAGATGGGCATTCTGCTCTTGGCGTATGGCTCATAGCCCAGGGCCTCCGCTCAAGAGACAACTCAACTCTTTTCCTTGACGAAGAAGATGAACTGGAACCAACTGAAGACACCAAACTAACTGATTACAATACTTCTTCACTGAGACGGGCGGAGGGGGACCAAGTCCAAGAGACTCGAGAGACACCAGCAAATGGAAATCCTAATATGCCCGATGAACCAGCCATTATTAACATACCCAACACGGTGGAAACATATTCTCAGTCCAACTCCAAGGCAAAAAATGATCGCTACGAAATATCAAGCTTATCTGGAGAGTTACCATGGGGCCCTACTGTAACAGCCCTTCTCAATTCATTTACCGACCACACGTCTTCAAGTGACCCATCAAAGTCACAGCCTAGTCCAATGCGATCCCAGCAGAATCTTTATAAACTTGACCCCAAGGATCTGGATAGCATGGAGTTATCTCCATTCAAATGTAAGTGATCTCCAACCACCACTTTTCAAAGAAGACTAACATGGTGAAAAGGGCGAAGCCATACTTCTTCCCAAGACCAGGAAAAGGGGAATGACCAGAACTCCAAGAGTTTGACTATCGACGTGCCACGGATAAAATCCCAGTCTTATGGAAACATTCACGACGTTGAATTTCCAGTGAACGCTCCACAAGACACGACCTCCATGGCTCAATCAGAATCTGCCAGCTTCCTGCAACGTGAGGCTGAGCTCGGGTCCATTAGGCGACGTTTCAGTGAAGCATTAGCACTGAAAAAAACGGAGAAAAGAGTGGTTACCCGTTTCCGTGAGGAGTTTTCCGAATCTTCGCTGCCACCAAGTGTCCATAAATCCTTCAGAAGTAAGATCCAGCTGGCAATTCCGAGCCACCTGAGGGCGAAATCTGATGGCATTGAACTTCGACACAAAGGAGGCTCTTCTGGGCCACCCAAAAGGCAAAACCACCTGCTCATCCCCGTGGAAAGATTAGGAGGGCACGAAAGAGAAGCGAGTGACAGGTCAAAGGGTCGTTCGAACTTGAGCATTCGACCTCACATGAGCCGGCTGCCAACCGAGGAGTATCAGAAGCCAGGATTAGAGCACCGAGAGAGTGCAACAGACCTGTGGCAACGGGCCATCAGACTTGAAGCTGAGAGAAGGCACAGCGGCAGTATCCATTTAAGCACAGCGAAGCCGAGCCAGAGAAGTCAGTCCTCCAACAGATCACTGAATGAACCCGGAGCAGCTAGAAATAGCTCCAGAAGTGTCTCGGATACGGGGCGAGAGGTCTCTCAACTAACTCCTACAACGGATGAGCTGTCCTCTCCAGGGAACTCAAAGTGGCTGATTGAGCGCTGGGTTGCCACAATGCGACCTAGGATAGGGGAACAGGTAGGAGACATGAGGTTAACACGACTCACAGAGCCTCCAAAGTCTTGGTCAAGATTCCCGTCCCACAATCGAGAGGAAAGGAACAAGAACGCGACAGATAGAGACCGGGTGCATCCGAGAGATTTTGCAGTCAAGCACATGACATCTGAAGGTCAGATTAGATGGGCCACAGATGCGCCCCATGATGAGGCAAAGCAGCGTGCACGTACTCTGCCACGGTCTTTTTCTACCAAATTTGGTGAGCTGGTGAAGTCAAAGATGGGACGGATTATCCCATCCAAAGGTATTAGACATCGTGCCAGTCAAGATCATTTCAGAAGACATGCTACCTTAAGTTCAGCTTGTATGGAATATCCCGAAATGGGGATTCGCCCTTCCGAATCTGGATATACCGAGCTTCAAGCTCTGGGGAGAGAGATCAGCAATATGAAGGGGGAGCCTCACCTACATGTCCCGGGCAGGGAGCTGTCGAAGCCGCAGTCTTCCAGGAGCTTGGGTGATAGAGTAGTTGCTTTAATGCACGAAGCGATTGGTCAACGACATTCGAAACATGACGACGTTGCCGAAGCGGCTGAGGACCCAACAGTCCCGCTTACACCAAGCGTGGTCAGAGAGAGCATTGCTGCAACAGATGTATTTGTCACACCGAGGAGTCGATTTTCGAATGATACCATAGACGGAGAAACAAGGGCGGGCACAGAAGCAGAATCTGGTAAGGTGAAAGACCAGAAGACACAGCAAACAGTACTCGAGAGTATCAAGGGCGCTCCCCTGGGCAACTCCTCAACCAGTATCAAAGACATAGAGCCCCACACTAAACCTTGAACGTCCGAAGAGGGCTCGACTTAACCGCAACAGTCTGTTTAAAAGAAACTCAATTTATCACCATGGCTATATTGGCCGGCAAGCACACTTGTGAAAATGCTAGACATCCTATGAAGGGGAGGACATGACAAGCACCATGTACTTGTGGACAAAGGTCGAACTGTGGAATCTTATTCATTCTGTCTTTTTAGCCTGTTGTAAGTAACAAGCCTTGCATATGCTATCTCTAATACCAGAGTGTTGTTATTCTGCTCCCTTGTCAATAGATCAGGTATCTTTACTCATTGCTAAACTTTTGTGCGACCTCACAAGCCCTCCCTTGTACCCTGTTATGCTGAAATCCGATCAAAGGCGGGTAGAATGATGACCAAAGGTTGCACCAGCAAGAAGGAGGCCGTGCCGTAATTAAACGACTTCCTTCTCCTTCTCCTTCTCTTCACTTCTGAGCTCATAACGCTCCTTTCTAGCTCTCGCCTCATCCTCTTTCCGCTGCATTTCCTCCTTTCGCTCGCGTAGCGCAATACAGAACTTTGAGCGAGATCGGATACTAGGACCCTTCCAGATGAAAATAAACGGAATGAAACACATGAGGGCACTGAGGCCACCGAGAAGTGAACATGCACCATTGATGTGGAGTTGACGAAACATGGGTTTTGTGGCAAGTGGTAGCACAACAGCAAAGAGAGAGCGAGTTGTAGAGGCCGCAGCATTCGCAGAGGCAGCAAAGATCTCATATGCATCTGTGATGTAGTTGAGTATGGCCATGAAGATTAGCATGAAACCCATCCCAAACAAGACACCAGCAAGCATAGGGGCAGCAAAGGGAATCTCTGCGCGGGCAGACCAACCAAGCCAAAAGAGAGAGACGACGAAGAGGGGGCCACCGAGACAGGCTAGAGGTAGACGACGATACTCTTCGCGTTGGACCCAGAGGGCATTACGCTCTGTAGCACGAGCAAGTGTGTTATCCCATGTCCAGAAGATTGGGAGGGTCAGAGCTGCACCACCAAATATTGGAAGATATGCGAGGCCAGTAACGCCAGGTGAAAGGCCATAGACGTCTTGGAAGATGATTGGGAATGCCTGGAAAGACATGTAGAATATGGAGTAGACAAGGGAGAGATAGGCGCAAGAGGTTGTCACAATGGGCTCAGATATGATCATGCGAAGAGGGCGAGTGAGAACCACAGTAAGAAGTTGTCTGAGGTCTGTTGTCTCGAGGTCTCGGGGGGCAATGGCACGAGATGAAGGATCTTGTTTGCGCAGTTTTCGAGCGCGGCGTGAGAGGAGAATCGGGCCGTATGTCTCGGGGAGAAAGATAATGAGAACGAGTGTAGAGCCTGCGATGATGAGAGCAATCCAGAAGACCCAGCGCCAACCAATATTAGGGCCAGCGAAGCCGGATAGGATAGGGGAGAGGATGGGACCACCGGTAGTACACTATTGCCAGGTCAGCTTATACCATGCATATAGGAGCTTTTGAAGATTATTAGTATATACTCACCACCATGAAAATGGCAAAGGCTCTGCCTCTGGTCCGCGGGTCATTATACACATCTGCCAGGATACCAGCCACGATAGCAATAGGTGAACTAGCAAATGCTCCACAGAAGAAGCGGAAGATTAACAAAGCAGGCCAAGTCGGAGCCAAAGCACAAGCCATAGTGAAGATGGTGAAGAGACAAAAGGTGACCAGACTTAGATCTCTTCGTCCATAATGTTCGCTGAGAGGACCCCAAACAATTGGGCCTAACACATAGCCAATGAGGTAAACAGAAATGGGCAAGACACTCTGTTCTTCCGAGGTGATGCCAAAGGCTTTGGTGATATCAGGAATGGCCATACTTGGGAGGGCAGAGCCCATGGTAGAGTTGATGACGAGAACGGATGTACATAGTAGAACTATTTTCTTTTTTGTCTGTTACAACAATTCATTATTATGAGAAGAAGAAGCAAAACCACAATGAAGGACATACATCTGACCAATTTACTGGGTTCTCAGGATCGTCGACTTCCCAAGTGACGAGGACTTCGTTTGTGCGGCTCCGAGTCCGCGAACGGATGTTGTGAAGGGCGCCGAGACCTCGGTCCGCTGCCTCTTCTTCATACCGAGATTGAGCCTCGATTTCGTCGAGATGATGTATATGATCTGAGAATGAGCTACTTCTTCTCCGTCCACCTAGCAAATTGTGAGCTCGAGTTCACTCCAGAATACAAACAATGATTCAGTCCAAGGAAGAAGAAGAAGAAGAAGAAGAAGAGTATTAGTAACGACTTACGGTATGGTGACGGTTCCCGTGTTGTCTCACTGGATTCACTCGCAGCCATGGTTTCTTGGCGTCTGGAGACACTGAAGCTATTCACAAGAGAAAACAATCAATTGGAAGAGTAAAACAGGAATAGCAGCTATAGTTATGCGATGTTGCAAAGAAAAGAATGACCAATACGGACAAGCACACGAAGTGGATAGGTTCTACCTGCACTCTTCTCCCCCATGACTTCAAAAATGGCCGATCCGGGTGTTGCATATCCATGGGCTAAGTGGCTACGCCCTCCCTCTCCCTGATCATATTTGGGGTGTTACTCAGGCTACTGTAAGGCGTAATCCAATGCATGGGGGGAGGCATCTGTGTGGCAATTCCCCATGACTACCACAACAGGAGATCCGGAGCCGGGCCTCAAATATGGGGCACTCATGGATAAAAGGTGGGCTTCGCGGCGCCGATGATGGAGGCGGCGGGTGTGAGGGCTTGAGTATAGTACCTATCTGCGGGAGCCTCTTCCGCAGGTGAGGGGAACCTTTGTTATCATTCCCCAGAGCAGTTCCCAGGGAACCGAACCGCAGCTCAATTCTCGATAGTCTGAACAGTTGGTCCCGCATTAGCTTCAATCAACTCATTGAGCGAGCGAATCGGTGTTGTTTGGTCATCAAAGTTGGGGTTGCTCGAAGTGGTTCTTGGTGACCGATAAACCGGGAATAGCAACCGGACACAAGACCAAGGAGCTGAGCTCTTCCATGTGCACCAAGTTGCTGACCCGGCTCTCGATACCGGAGTGCGTGACCGGCGACCCCCAATGGGATTACAAATAAGGTTGCCCACAACCGTTGTGATGTGCAGAAGAATTGCTGCATTCACGAGAGACTGGATAAGAATTCTTCCGGCTGAAATCAGTGTGGCTTTTTCTGGTCTCTTCTCTTTGGAGGGGGTATCAGGCTTCGATTTTCTTTGTTTGCTCAAGTTTCTAGGTTGATCTGCTTTCCGAATCTGGCATATAGCTCGACCTTGAGCTTGGTCATCTCCTCGCGGATAGATGATAGCTTCTCCTCCAAAGATGTTGACTCTTCCTCGAGCTTCTCTGTTGCCTCCTCCAGCATCTCCTGAGCCTGCTCTACCGAGACATGGAAAAAGGCATCGCCAATCTTGTATCTGTGTCCAAGTCAGTCTATTTGTGTTTTCGCTTTGAGGGGTATTTCGCTTTCGTACTGGATCTTTTCGTCCTCATCGGCGAGTTCAAGTTCGGTAGACAAATCGTCAAGCTCTTCCTTTTCCTTCTATACAGCAATATTGAATCAGTCGGTGTTCGGCGAGGCTTTAGAGCTACCCCGATGCTTGTATTTCGTAGACGTACGGTTTTTGTGCTCAGTTCCTCCTCCAACAGGATTTCTCGCTGGTGTAGGCGACTGAATCTGTTGATCTTGTCCTGGTCCTCACGTCGAACCTCAACTTCGTCGGCTGCCTCCTCGTCCGCCTTTGAAAGCTAGAGAGCTGTCAGACATACTAAGATCATACTTTTGATCATTGAAAACCTACCATACGACGTTGTACTAATGAAGCCATGGTGGGAGACTGAAGATGCTGTCGTTATTGTACAGATCTCAAGCTTGTGACCTTCCGCTCAACCAACCCAAATCCAAAGGTGGATTACAGTGCGTGTTTTCGGCCGTTGTCATTCACTAGCACTGTACACCCCTCCCTGAGATGGAGCCAGGGGCTACTTCAATTTGAGGGTGTGAACTGCCAAGGTAAGGTACGTACCTATTGTAGACTTCTCGGGCGCTGCCGATTGGCTTATTCCCGAAGTTCAGATCAGTGAGGTCAGAGTAGCAACGGTAGAACGCGCATTGTCAACACTGCAACTAACAAAACAACAACCACTTCTCATCAACCATGGCGCTCGGAAAGAAACCATACCCCAAGGCTACGGTCAAGAAGATCATCAAGGCTCATTCAAACCACAATTTAAAGAAGAATGCCGATGTTACTGTGCGTTTAGACGTTCTCATGGTCGCAATTAATGCTAATGTTTACTTGTCTTAGATCTTCCTCGACTACGTCCTATTCATGGAAACGTACGAATCCGACGAGTCCTTCTATACCGCGACGGCCTAAACTAACTAAATTCAAAGTCTTGTCAAAGAAGCGGCGATCCATTCGAAACAGTCGGGCGAACGAGGTCTCTCTGCGAGGAGCGTCAAGAAGGTGACGAGAGTATGTCTTGCGAAGCATCTTCTCTTCGCATCTGCTGATCCATGCTGTCTAGGATACATTGACCAAATTCAAGGGTTGAGCCAAACGAAGAATTGCGACAAACAACAAAACCCACCGAACCTACAACAGTGTTGCGATCCTCAAGAGCCGTGCCACCATTGAGAGCCAGCCATACAGGCATAGATGGACGCGACATCCGACATAATGCAAAAGTATCACATACACGGTAGCCATTAAAGAGTTCGGAATTGAGGCAATGTATGATTACCCCTGACGGGTTCCGCGACTGGGCAGAGGGCATCGCGAGGTTGAAAGACTATAGCGCTTGCGCACGAGACCACCCACCTAACCTCATCTCAGCTGCCCGAATGCGACGATTGGGTGGGGCTTTTTCTTGTCATGACGATGATGCAGACCAACGAGAGAGCACTCGGTCTCTATCCGTACAAACAACCAACCAACATAGATTAGGACAAACAATGGATGAGTCTTGATAAAGAAAATACTGCACCCAGCCTAAAATTCATTATGATGTGAAACCGTGTTAGACTAAAACTGTAGGTATAAAGCAATTGACATGACAGCCCCGTATTCTCGGCCAGAAACAATGCCAGTGTCAATGCAGGGGGTTGCCTGGGCGCGCTGTTAGGTAGTGTTAGTACTGGCACTGGCGGGCACAGACAGGCAAAGCTTCGTTGTACCACAACCCAACTCGGACTTCTCCTGCTCCTGCTCCAGTTCACCTCAGCTACCTCGCCTTATTAGACTACTCTTCTCCACCAACTGCCTCCCCCAAAACTCAACTCTTCTCTCTCCTCCAAACCATTCTACACGCATCTCTAGCATTTAGCATTTTCAATTTCTTCAACACTCAACGAACCATCTCCTCTGTAAGCCTGTCGCACACATCGCTGACAGTGCCGTAACGTCTCCGCGCAAACTCGCTACCACCAAATCACACGATCTCCTCATCCTACCGCGATGGCCGCTCAAGCTGTTCAGCCTTCCAAGTCCGCGAAGAAGAAGGCCGCTAAGGCCCTCGAGCGAACCGAATCTCCTGCGCCCAGCGTTGCCTCTGCCACTGCCGATAAGAACAGCGATGACAGCTTCGAGAGCCCATACATCAAGGAGATCCAAAAGTACGTCTCTGGAGCTTGAGTTTCATATGCACAGACGGCAGATTGCTAACGGTCACAAAGGAACATCCGAAATGTCAACAAGAAGATCGTACGTGCTTTTTTGCCTTGTTGCAGCCCAACTGTCGATCATCGTCGTACTGACTCTACCGTTAGACCAACGCTTCCAAGACCGACTCCCTCCTGAGCCAGAACCCTGACAAGTCCCTTGATGAATTGGTCGAGTCTCGAATCATCAACAACGACCAGAAGACCCAGATCCTCAAGAAGCCCGCTCTGCAGGCCCAGCTAGCGCAATACGAGGAACAGCTTGTGCAGTACCAAAAGGTTGACGAGCAGTACCGCACACGTGCTGCCAGTGACAAGGCAGAATGGGAGAAGAACTTGGAGAAAGCCAAGGCCGACGCTGTTGCAGAGGCCAAGGCTGAGTCTACCAAGTCTCTCCATGACAACCTCCTCGTCCTCTCACAATTCTTGCGACTTGCTGCCTACCGCCGCGAGGAAGCTCAAGACCCCGACTCCGATGAGAGCCAAGCTATCGAGGGTGTACTTCTTGCTATCTACTCTGGCGACGAGAATGCTGTGCAGTCTATGCTCAAGCTTGTCGACGGTTCTGAGGATCAGATTTACAGCGTGCCTGGTGAGCAGCTACAGACCTCTTGTGAGTATCCTCAAGCAGCTTAACTTGGGACTTGTCTTTTCTAACAATACTTAGTCTCCAAGGTCAAGGCCCTCGCTCAAGAGTACAAGACTCAATTCGACGAGCCCCAGCCTGCCGAAGGTGAGGTCGAGCATGTTAAGGATGTTGCTACCGATCCTACTATTGCGCACGCTGCCGCTACTGAGATAGAGGCTGGCGACACTGCCGCTCCCCCTGTCACTGAGCCCTCTTCCACCTCCAACGGCTTGGCCAACGCCAGTGTTGCTGATGACGCTGCTAACGCCGTCGCCGAAAGCCATTGGGACACGAGCAACGACCTGTCCGCTTCACAGGAGTGGGTCGATGTGAAGCCTGCCGAGGCTGTTGAGGCTGATGCTGCTGCTCCTACTCGCGTCGCCAACACCCACTCCTGGGCAGATGACCACCCTGAGGTAAGCTGATCATTCGTTCGATGATATACAATCCAGATACTAACAACTCAGACCACTGCCCCTGCTGATCCCAACGACGGATTCCACCAGGTGCAGCGAAAGGGTCCCCGTAACGAAGGTGGCAACCACCGAGGTCGCGGACGAGGCGAGCACCGTGGCCGAGGTGGATTCCGCGGTGATGGTCGTGGCCGCGGCCGCGGTCGTGGTGGTGGTGGTCGCGGCGGACGACGCGGCGATGAGGCTTAAGCACCTCGAAACATGGCATGCGGTAAAAACACAAACTTACGAATCTCCTTTTATCCCCCGGGGGCAAATGTACACCATGAGATGACGGCGTTTACAAGTCAAGATTTCTATCTAGGGCGAATAGCCAGGGGACGGACGGTGGACTTGAGGACTTTGCATTTGGGGTTTTGATGATTTTGGGACTCGGATATACATCTGGCCACGGTGTCGGTTGGAGTTCTCTACACCTTTGTAACAAAATAGGCCTTCCGGGGATTAGGCAGTAGGTAAATAATGTGAATGGATACCCGCCAAATGTGTTTAATGTGTGATACATGATTCAAAGTCGTGTGAATATTGTGAACTGAGCCATTGAGTTATAGTATGCTTCAAATACTACCATGAGGATCGATGCTACATACTAAGTCAAGAGTATTGTCTCATTATCTGATGCTAGACATGTTATGCTGCATCATGACAAGGCTGATGGTGGAAGCTAGAGCTCGAAAGTGTGCCGTCATAGGGTTGACAGGGGTCTTGGAGAATGTGGGGAGCTCAAAGTGTCATGTTATTGGTAGATAAATTGACCACATTGTTCACTGAAGAGGAAGAGAAGAGCAAAGGCCACGTGCATTGAATCTCATGACAAGGCCATAACGAGACTCCACTGACTCTCCGTACTGGGGGCAGGTAGACCTGATACTCTGTGAGATCAAACACCAAGAAACATGTCTTGTTTGCAAAGTACCTAGTTAGAAACAGTCCATATGTCTCGTATATGATGTCTATATTACCCGATTCAACTCTTCTCCCCAAATCAAACTACGGAGTATACAATTTTCAAATCGAGTCAGTAAGATCATGAAATTACCCTAAATATTACCTCCACACCGTCATAAGCTATAGACTAATGACCAAACATCATGAACTTCTGAGACCAAATAGGCCACTTGTCACTAATCGGTCGGTAGAACTCGATGCTAGGGCGAGGCATTGACTCGGATGTTCCACTGTAAATTCTTATCGCTCCAATAACTTCGAGTTTTCGGTCTTATCTGTCTCTCAGCCTTGCATGGGAACTAACGTCACCGCCGCTATAATACCTATTGTTAGCTGTCCTCTTTCCATGAGTGGCTGGACGCTTCCACTAACTTACCTAGCTTCTAACAGCCATCGTGGCTTCTTGCTCCCCCCATTGGAAGAGGTCTCCATTCTGGCCACATTGTCCAGTCTCCTCTCTCTCTCTTCTGCAACTTATATATTCAAAAAGAGTTTCTCCGGGCTTTTTATTTTCCTGCCCATAGACGATATCGTCTTTTTGCTCTCTTTTCTCAAGAGGCAACGCTCCTCGTTGGTAAAACAAAAAAAGACATACTCTCTGTGAATTGGTGTGCGCAACTGAGCGCACCCCACCAAAACCACCATCATGGCATCTCGAGTCTCGCCGCTCATGACGCTTTTGGCGACAATCTTCCTCTTCGCCACAAATGTTTTCGCAATCTCGGCTGTCTTGGGTGTCGACCTTGGTACCGAGTACATCAAGGCCACTCTTGTCAAGCCCGGAATTCCTTTAGAAATCGTCCTAACAAAGGACTCCCGACGAAAAGAAACCTCCGCCGTTGTCTTCAAGCCCTCCAGAAATGGACCCCAGAAAGGCGATTACCCCGAGAGGGCCTATGGTGCCGACGCCATGGCTCTCGCCTCTCGATTCCCCAGCGACGTCTACCCGAACCTCAAGACCATCCTCGGCCTGACAACTCAAGATTCTGTGGTTCAGGAGTACGCTGCCCGACACCCCGCGCTGCAATTGCAGTCCCATCCCACACGAGGCACCGCCGCATTCAAGAGCAAGTCTTTTACTGACGATGTGGAAGCCTGGATGGTTGAGGAGCTGCTCGCTATGGAGCTGCAGAGTATCCAGAAGAACGCTGAGGTGGCCGCTGGCGATGGAAGCACCGTCCGCTCCATTGTCCTGACTGTTCCTCCTTTCTACACCGCTGATGAGAAGCGGGCTCTCCAGACTGCTGCTGAGCTTGCTGGTCTTAAGGTTCTGGGACTTCTCAGCGATGGCCTGGCCGTTGGATTGAACTACGCTACTACCCGGGAGTTCCCCAACGTCAGCAATGGATCTAAGCCCGAGTACAACATCATTTTCGACATGGGCGCTGGCTCCACCAAGGCCACTATCTTGAAGTTCCAGGGCCGATCTATTAAAGATATTGGCAAGTTCAACAAGACCGTTCAGGAGGTTCACGTCCTAGGCGCTGGTTGGGACCGCACTCTTGGCGGTGACTCCCTCAACAACCTCATTCTAGATGATATGGTCAAGCAATTCGTCGAGTCCAAAGCCGCTCAGAGGGCTTCTGTCGCTGCTGAGAGCGTCAAGTCCCACGGTCGCGCCATTGCGAAGCTCACCAACCAAGTCGAGAAGGTTCGCCATGTCTTGAGTGCCAACCAGAACACCGGAGCCAGCTTCGAGGGCTTGTACGAGGACATCGACTTCCGATACAAGATCACCCGCACTCAGTTTGAGGAGATGGCTGCTGAGCATGCAGAGAGAATCACCGTTGTCATCAACGATGCCCTGAAGGCTGCTAACCTCGACATCATTGACATCGACTCTATCATCCTCCACGGCGGTGCTTCTCGCACTCCTTTCATCCAAAAGGTCCTTGAGAAGGTCTCTGGATCTCCTGAGAAGATTCGATCAAACGTCAACTCTGATGAGGCCGCCGTTTTCGGTGCTGGCTTCCGCGCTGCTGAGCTCAGCCCCAGCTTCCGTGTCAAGGAGATAAGAATTGCCGAGGGTGGTTTCTACCCCTCTGGTGTGAAGTGGGAGACCAAGGAGGGAAAGATTCAGCACCAGCGACTCTGGTCTGCGGTCTCCCCTCAAGGCGCTGCCCCTAAGGAGCTTACATTCACCAACGAGAAGGACTTCACTGCTACTTTCTACCAGCAAATTGGCTCTGATGAGAAGGATGTTAAGACTCTGACTACCAAGAACTTGACTGCCACTATCGCTGCTATCAAGCAGAAGTACCCCTCTTGCGTCGAGTCTGAGGTTCGCTTCAAGCTTGGTGTCAAGCTCAGCGGCGAGAATGGTGAGGTTGAGATTGCCAAGGCTGCTGTTGAGTGCGAGGCCGAGGTTAAAGAAGGCCTAGTAGATGGTGTCAAGAATTTGTTCGGTTTTGGGAAGAAGGATCAGAAGCCTCTCAAGGAGGGTGAAGGTTCTGAGGAAGAGATGAAGGATGACAAGTCTTCCTCTTCCACTGCCTCTCCTGACTCTGCTACCGCTTCAGCAGCCGACTCTGCCGCTTCTGGAAGCACCGAGGAGGTCAAGCCTGAGGCCAAGAAGCGAGAGATTGTCGGTATCCCTGTTGAGATCACCATTGAGAACCGCGGTATCCCTGCCCTTACACCGGCCGAGATTTCCAAGTCTAAGGACCGCCTCAAGGCCTTTGCTACCTCTGACAAGGCGCGCCTACAGCGAGAGGAGGCTCTCAACCAGCTTGAGGCATTCACCTACAAGATTAGGGATCTCCTTGAGGGAGATGCCTTTATTGAGGCTTCTACTGAGAAGGAGAGGACCAAGTTGGCAGAACTTGCCAGCGAGACAAGCGACTGGCTCTATGCTGACGGTGCAGAGGCTACCAAGGATGTCCTCAAGTCCAAGCTCAAGGTTCTCAAGGACTTGGTCACACCCATTCAGAAGAGAGTTGAAGAGACTGAGAAACGACCTGAATACCTTACTGCACTGAAGCAGACTCTGGAGAACACCCAGGGATTTGTGGAGAAGATCAAGGGGCAGATTGCCGAGCATGAGAGCTGGCACAAGTCCGCCTCTGAGTCCGCCTCTGCATCCTCATCAAGTGAGTCTTCCAGCACAGAGGCTGTGCAAGAGAAGGCTACGGGTGAGTTTGACGGACTGGAAGACGAAGATCCTGCGGTTGCGGAGGCCCGCAAGATGGAGCAGGTCATTCGAGAGAAGGGACCTATTCCTCCTCTGTACACTTTGGAGGATCTCAAGGAAGTCATTGATCTTCACAAGGCCACGCTGGACTGGCTGAATAAGCTCGAGGCCAAGCAGTCTAAGCTTGCTGCCACTGCCGATCCTGTTCTCCTTATCAAGGACCTGAAGACCAAGCGTGACAAGCTCGAGAAGGCCAGCGTTGAGGCCGCCCTCAAGGGAGCGAGAAAGGTGGAGGAGAAGAACCGACAAGCCAAGAAGGCTGCCAAGGAGGCCAAGAAGAAGAGCAAGAAGAGCAAGACAACAAGCGGAGAGGCATCACAAGAGACAGTGCAGCTCAACGCTGAGGACTTCATGAAGGACGGTGAGATCGATAAGGAGCAGCTCGAGAAGTTGCTCAACGATATGAAGAAGGAGAACGAGAAGAATGAGAAGAACAAGAAGAGCGAGGGAGAGAAGAAGCAGACTCACGACGAACTATAGACAATGGCGTATTGACTTTTGATCTTGGCTTTCTTGTAACGAAAAAGAAGAAGGAGAAGTCGGAGCTGGTTGTTGATACGCATCTTGATTGATTCAGATGACGAACGATAGAATATCTGACTCTGACTATACTATACCTACCATATGAAGTAGAATACCATGAATTTCTCGCCAATGAATGAAGAACGGGATCAAATACTATACTATACCTACCATATGAAGTAGAATACTCTGACTATACTATACCTACCATATGAAGTAGAATACCATGAATTTCTCGCCAATGAATGAAGAACGGGATCAAATGTGAGATGTTTGATATGTCGGTCCTGTTCCACGGGCCGTATCACTTGGATACATTGGTCCACGGATCCGTGAGTAACGAAGCATTATATCGTGTCCTTTGCTGTCTCTACCTGTTCCACGTCCATGTCTAGATACTTCAAGGGAGGTAGGTTAGTAGTATCGTTACCCATCCTCATGGTCTTGTGAGCCAGTATCATGACCCAAATCGAGTACAGGTGTCCCCCCCGTGTCCGTATTTTCAAGATGGAATGTCCAATGTGCCGTCGTTGTTTGTTGCTACCAAAGACGTGGATTGGATATTCAAGCATTGTTACGTCGCAGTTGCAGGTTCCCGTGTTTGTCCCTGGGCTGGAGCTGTAGGCGAGAAAAACGACCCGATTACAAGAGGTTGTGTAATGGTCGGCGCGAAGTGATGGGCTCGTCTAGGGGGAGGGAGTGGCTCTCGGGTGGTACAGAGCGTGGCCGAGGACCTTGATATGGAGGTTGGTGATATAGGGGTCTCGGCTTCTACTACTCGAATGAGACGTTGCGAAAAGGTAGCGGGAGCTAAAGTACTAGCTAATAGACTGTCTTGGCCGAGAAAGTGTCCGGCAGTGTTGATAGCTGCAAGGTCACCAACTGTAGCACCTCTCTCTCTCTCTGCCCTGGGTCTGATCCAGTATTTAGATGATTCACTGGCCCTAAACTACCTACCTAGGTACCAAGTTCCAGTTTTCCCTCCTTCTTTCTCTGTTTCTTTCGTCAATCTCTCTCCCAGTTACACCTTCCTGTGTATTACAGCATCCAGTCAACTCTTGTCCTTTATCTCGTAGTTCTTCTCTCTCTTCCTCATCTTTCACCCTCTTGACCAACCTCGACTCGCCTCCTCCAATCTGAATCATGAGGAGCCTCACTTTTCTTGCTCTGCTCTTAGTAGTCAGCATTGCTTCTGCTTCTGCTTCTGCTGCTGTCACTCCTCAGCACAAAGCTCGCAAGGGCTTTTCTCTCGAAGCTACCAAGAAGTCGAATTCCAGGCCCGATTTCGTTCGAGAATGGGTCGCAGCTCACCAGAAATGGGGCAAGGGTGTCTCTCCAGAGACTTTGTCTGCATTCTCACTTCTTGATGACGGTAATAACTCCAATACTTGTCATCCATTCATATGCTAACCATTCTGCAGATGGTCGTGTCGATGTGAAGCCCCTTGGAGCAGATGAAATCTACATCGCCGACGTCAAAGTGGGAAATCCTCCTCAGACCCTCAAGATGGCCCTCGACACTGGCTCTGCAGACTTGTGAGAAGCATGCCCTCGGATACACACGATTTATGCTAATTCCACTTCAGGTGGGTGCAATCTACAGACACAATCTATCGTGCCAACCCTGAAGGTCCTTGGGCTCCTCGATACAAGCCCAACTCTTCCAAGACATCTCGCCGACTTCGCGATGCCGAATGGGAAGTCGAGTATGGTGAGAATTATCTCTCGTCCCATGCCGTCGGGACATGGTATGCTGACCTGGCCGATAGTCGACGGAACTCATGCTAATGGCATCGTCTACCTCGATACCGTCCGCCTGGGAGACTTCGAACTCAACAACACAGCCATCCAGTCTGCTCAGATCGTTGCTCCCCGTTTCGAGCGTGAAACTGAACTCACAGGCATCTTGGGCCTTGCCAAGTCTCTTCCAAGCAACATCGATCCCCCGACCCCGTCTCTACTTGACAAACTCCGTCCTCTGCTCGATGATCCAGTCTTTACTGTTGATATGCGTCGAAATGCGACAGGACGCTTCGATTTCGGTTACATTGACGAGAGCCGAGCCAAGGACAACATTTCATGGATGACCACACGAGAGGATAGCCCCCATTGGGACGTCACATTCGACACTACGGCCTGGACCGGTTTTCGTCAAGTCTGGATGGCTCACACTTTTGAGGCTACTATCGACACGGGAACTACACTGCTGTTTTTGCCTGGGGATCTGGCCAGTATGTACTGGTACGACGTTCCAGACATGCGGGTTGATCCTCGTCTCGGCGACTCGTTCACGTTTCCTTGCAAGTTTTCCAACGATCTTCCGGACTTGATGTTCAAGGTGCCAGGCACAGAGCACGTTCTGAGAATTCCAGGACCGTACCTCAGCTACAGCACAACCGACAACGATTCGGACTACTGCTGGGGCGGTTTGCAAAGTGCAGAGAGCTTGGGTGTTACCATCATTGGCGATATTGCGCTCAAGGCCTTGTATGTTGCCTTCGATCTCGAGAACAACAAAGTCGGGTTTGCCAACAAGGATCTCGATGACATCGAAGATTGGTAGTGGTGGTGGTAGTGTGGCTTTCGCGTTCGGCATCTTAGAGCTGTCAGTATGTAATTCTGGAGCTGTCGATTCAGGTCGGCTACTGTGATGCTTTGTAAGATAAGACCTAGAGCCAGCCATGTGTAATAAAGTCAAAGCGATATCAGAACTCAAGGGCAGAAGTGAGGCATTGTTCGAGTGACAAGGTAAAGAATTACCCCTATCTTTCCACCTGTGCCTTCAATGGAAATACATATAAACCTCATTATTTCGGCCGTGAATTCAAGTCGATTGAGGCAATGTTGATGCACTTGCTATCAATTGACATGCATACCAGTCCATCCAAATACATTCCCGTCCTATTCATTCCATCTCGTCTCAACTCATACAAACAGTCCCCGGTCCAGTCCAACCAATCCACTACCTGTCAGACGCAGACGTGGACGCTATCCTCCCATAAACAATATGCAGCAGCCTGACGCAACAGTTGAAGCGAGAGGATGAAAATAATAGTAAAATGATGTTGCAAATGCTGCCTCTATGAACGCCGGGAATCTTGGTAGCGAACGACAAAAAAAGGGGGGGACTTCAGGCTGGGGATGCGCCGTTGATTTCCCCAGGCTCCTGAAAACTCCAGCAACCGGAAAGCATTGTTAATAATAATAAAAATAGTCGAGGGCATTTGACGTTATTAATGCGCCTCGGCTGTAATTCGTGGCTTCCTTCGAAACAATGAATTGGCCAGTCGTCGAGGCTTGCACCGAGTCAGTTTTGAAACATGTTCCCCATAAAGATAGATGAACGGTCGGGTTGGAGTGAGAATTGCGGTCTGGCTAAAGGTTGGATGCAGCTCAGCCGTTGGTTCTCCGCGCCCGCTACCGTCCACTAGCTCAAGAGGGGCGACATCATCTCTTGTAAGAGGCTGACTGGCGGTGATGAGCGAGAGTTGGCCCTCGATAGAATTGAATGATTCATGGAGAGAAAGGGAGCAGCAAAAAAGGGCAGATTGCTTTATTCATGGTCTCCGTCTTTATAAAAAGTCAAAAATATTCGTCAGCGCGGGCCGTCTTGCAAGTCATCGCGGGTGACGACGTAGTATTCACCTTCACTGGCACCCGGGGTCGGGGGCATGTTGCCCGAGGAGGGAGCTTGCTGAGAAGCACGGGCAGTTCCCGGTCGTGAGCGAGCCTTGGAGTCGTCCGTGGGAGCATCGAGGGAGTTTGACTGCTGCTGCTGAGTCTGGGACTGGGACTGGTTGGTGTTCTGTGTCTGGACCTGTGGCAGAGGAGAGCGCTGATGGGTGCCGCCTACAGAGCGACGTAGGCGATCTTCCATTTCGCGGATGCGGGCTTCGAGAGAGGCGAGTTCTTCGGTGTTCTTGTCGACTGTTTGCTTCCTGAACAAGGCGAAATGCGGTTAGATGCAAGGTTTCTAGTAAAACGGTGAGTAAGTGGTAGACCAACTTATCGTGGACTTGCTGATCCAGATCGGTGAGCGAGTTCTCGATGCGGAAGATGTCCATCAACTCTGCACTAAAAGAGCGGGCGATGGTACTACACGAGAGAGGCATGTTAGGTCTTGGTTCACGATCACATTGATTCTGTAGACGACATGGTAGGCGTCTTCAATTGAGGTGAGCATAGGGGGATACAGACGATTGAGGGCGACGGCCACTGGGCTGCCAGTCGCGATCGAGCTCTTCGTCGGTGAGAGTCATATTGCTGATTATACGAGATTGATATGATAGGAGCTGAGGGAAGTAGTAAAGCTAGAGGTCGAGGAATATGGAATTGCAATGGATGTCACAGTTGAAGGCGCAAAGAGATGAAGAGTTGAGAATGAGAATGAATGATGGAGGGAGAAACGAGACGGGAGCAGCTCAGCTCTAAAGACAAGACGAGAGAGAGGCACTTGTAGTGGCCGTAATTAATGGAAGTTTCCAAGGGACGGGTTCTACCTTTAGAGCTAGAGCTAGCGACAGCCATTTCCTGAGATGAAGTGGGCTCTTGGCTCCCTTTTGCCCCACACGCGACCCGACGCCCACGCGCACAGCGCATCTGTTAGGGGGAGGGGTTCACTGTGAGATCCACTCCAGCTGTCCCTAGGGCAGAAAGTCCCCTGGAATTAGCGGCTTTTTCTGGTAGGGGGGCGTGTGATGTTGAAATAGGTAGGGTGAGGTGTGCATGAGGTGAGGTTAGGTTCAGGTTCTTTGAATGAACCTTTTTTCCACCTACGGATGCGGATTGAAGCAAGAGATAGTGATGTAGCGATTTAGAACAAAGAGTCGATAATCAGTGTGAAAGCGGTTAAGTCAGAGACTCGATGGCTTGCTTGATCTGCAGATGTGACAACGTGGTTGAAAGCGTCAGGAGGAAAAGTCTAAGACATTGTTCATCAACTCTCCATGCATGACAGACCAGGTGTTACAGTGATATCGAGGTCAAAACTGTCAGATAAATACAGTACAACCTTCTTCTTTGTCGCCAATATCCGTGCATTGATCAAATAACCTTGAATAGTCCTTACGTCCCTGCAAACAGACGGTGATACGACCCCCCTTGTCCCGTTGGAGACTTGATGAGCAAATGAAGAAAAGGTTTCTACTATTTGTTTAATGTATAATTATGGCTTCTCCGTATCGATTTAATGGCTAATCAACAGCCGAGATGGCCTGGACGTGACGAGGTCGTATCTGGTGGAACACACACGCCCCCAAATTATCATCATCAATAAGACAAAGACAAGAAAAGAAAGACAATGCATTACATGCAGACTCCTCCTGAGCCTGTAATTAACTCATAACCCCTATTTTGAGATACAGACAACAACTAATTCATCTCATCACGGCACATTCTAGTAATCATGAACCTATTGTTGTTTCTTGATGTAGACCTCGTTATCAAGTCTCTATTTCGCCAAATTTCCACTCATTTACCCAACCATGGCTCGGCAGCGCCTATCATCATGTACTGTACGGATACTGGCTGTACTTATCAACCAACATGCCCAAGCGAAAAGGGGGCCGAGTGGGCGGATGACATCAATTTTAATTTACTTCAACTTTGGATCCCGGTTCCATTGTTTTAATTGAATGATGGTACATGATTACCTGCTTCTCTCTCCTTCTAGACTCTCTCTTCTGTGGTTCGAAACGAAAGCATCTGCATTTGTCGCGTGCTTGATTATTAGTTGCCATAAATAAGACATATTTTAAGGCAGACAGGGCTATAAAACGCCATTCATTAATCGATTCAGTCCAAAAGGCACGCGCCATCTCGACGAGACTAGGATCGAGTGAAATTCAATGCTAGTTCCACTTTCTCTTCCTCTTTCATGCCCGATCTTGATGATTGCACTGGCCAAGACTCTCCGCTTTTTGGCTGGGATAAAGTGATTCTCGTGAAGTCATCACGGCTATGACTTGGACTAGGGTGATGAACTGAGACATGTCATGGGGCACTTACACCCGACATTTGTACCGGCTAAGAAAGAATAAATATCTCCCGTGACTTGTATATATGCATGTGGTTAGGCTAAGTTCTTCTGTTCTATAAGTCGCCTGGACATGAACATTGAACAAGACTGAGGGAGTTTGGTCTAGGGTAGACTTGATGATCATGATGTAGGTAGTGTAAGGACCAGGCATTCATGATGCTCCCTCATCTTATCCCCCACTATCTGTACACGGCTCGAACCGAGACTCGGTCATCCCGATGTGATGCATGCATCAAAAGGCTTGATCCATGTTCATATGTCGTTCCAGTAAGTGACGTTACGCTTACGGGAGGGGACTATTTCTCAATCTATTGCGCTTCTTCAGACGTTTATCAAGGTGTAGATGCACAAGTAAACATCGTGATAACAGAATGACAACCACAAAAATCAGTCTCAACACCAATGCTTACTTACTTATCTTACCATACGAGATCGTTCGTAATATCATAGCGATTTGAGAATCCGGCAAAAATATCAAAATCAAAAGAACAAGTTCACTTGCCCCGTACTGGAATCGAACCAGTGATCTTATCATTACTAGTGATACGCTTTACCACTGAGCCAACGGGGCTTGCTTGCGAGCTTGTTAGAAGATCAGCTTGAGATTGGCAACTTGAAGATAGACGCTGGTCATTGGAATCTGTGATCTTAAGACGAACCAGATGCTAGTCATGATACACGATCAATAGTGGCCATCGACTTTAAGTCAAGTTGGAAGTGAGGTCGTAAAGTTTAAAGTCAAAGTGCGGAGCGGATAACTTTACCGTCTTCTCCAAACTCAGAGTATTTGCATTTACGATAAACTTAGAATGCTTTACTAAGTTCACGTTGATTTTCAACGTCGACGTGGAACTATGATAGCATCCTATCAAATGGGCCAAAGCCACGACTAACTTAACTTAGAACCGGCTAGGATGGTTCATGGATCTATGGAGCTTACTAAATGATATTCGTCAGCCAGAATATGTCAAGTCACCCCAATGAACATGAGATACAAACACTCACCGGCTTTGCAGGAAGACAACTTCTCACCATTGTTCATCACTTTACAAACGAGCGCAAGCAAACAATGGATCATGGGCAATCTAACGGATCAGTTAGCTATGCCCTCCTCAAAGTTCCTCTATTCACCCCGTTTGAAGCTGAATGTTCAGTGCCATCTGCAAACTGGTTGCCACTGTCACTGCCATGTTGCTGCATACAAACGCCGTAGCAACTATACCTTCACTTTTGTTTACCATGCTACGTCCTCCCAATCTTGACGACTCTTCTTCCAGTAAAACAAGTACTACTCCCAGAACACAGAACTATACGTGCCTCTAGATTTTGACCAGAAAGAATCATTGCTAAGCTCGATTCGATCAACAGACAGAAGTGAGTTCTCTAGCTGCACGCCTCCATAGTGAACAACTTACCTAACTATATACAATACAGGAAAACATACACAGGAACCATTTTGCACAATATCAACTACCGTAAGAGAGAATCTTGGACCCCCGCTGTCCAGAACCATCACCTGCAACAACAATGAACAACCCTGCTATCGGGACCCTTGAAACCCCTCAACCTGGTCGATCTCTCCCTGTCGGCTTCTCTCGAGATGCTGGGGCCGGCTTCATGCTTGGTAGTCTTGGGGGTGTCATTGGCTTTGCTATCTCGTACTGCATTGTCTGCTTCATCATGAGCACAGTTCGAGCTCGACGCCAGCGCAACTGACGCCAGACAGCTATAGAATAAGGATGCAGCGTCAAAAATCAATTCTTTGCAGTCTGATATACATCGAGAAACAAGGCCTGGGTAGTTTTGGAAGGGTGGTATGAGATGAATATGACTGGACGCAACATTATATTGGTAGACGACAGCTAGGTCCACGGTCACGGTAGTAGCACAAGATTCGAGAACCTGAAGACCAGACCCAAGTGTCTTTGGAAACACAGTTCCTGGCAGGACCTAGAATACCAGAAGTATCACTCGGTCAGCATCTCACCAACTATCATTAGAGATTCCTGAATATACAACTATATCAGACCGAAAACATTATGTGTTGTAATCAAGGTGACCCCAGAGCCAAGCACCATTCAAAACCTTGTGTGTAAATGGTTTCCAGTCGGAGGCCTGTGTCAATTCTTTCTACCTTAAAGCTCTATATATACACTCTTTCTTCTGAAGAAATCAGTCTCGAAACAACGAATTTACCAGATATTAGCAAGTTAACGAAACGCCTAACCGAACTCCAACCATTCAAGGCACAATATCAGAAGAAACAAGTACAAAAATCCCGATTTTCTATCCATCTCTGGCGTGTTCGCATTTCGTGTATTTGTCATGCATTTGATTTCATGAAGCATCATTGGATTTGCTCATCAGCTTTCATCGTGTATCGTTGATGGACCGTATCCATCTTGTTTTCACTCATAGCAGTCATGTTTTCATGAACTCGTCATTTTAGCTGCGGATCGAAGGTGTCTTGCCGCCGCCAAATGCGATCGAAGGAACAGCGTTAGACTGTACTTCAGCTCGCTTCTCAGGGTTTTTAGTAGGATCGTTGAGATCATCACCATCGGCACCGGGGTTAGCCATCTCGTACTCGAGAGTCTTGATGAACCAATAGAAGCAGACAGCAATAAGAGAGCCAATTCCGGGACCAACCCAGTAGATCCAATGCTCAGAGTCGAAGGTACCGGTGATGACACAAGGACCAAAGCTTCGGGCAGGGTTGAGCGACCCACCAGTAAACTGAACACCGACCATCTCTGCAATGAAAAGAGCCAGGCCGATACCGACGGGAGCTATAAATGTGGCTCGGTGCTTCTCTTTGGCAAGCATGAAGATGGTGAAGACCAACTCAGCAGTAAGAAGAGCCTCAATGAACACACCCTGAACCAGAGATGCACCACCTCCCAGAGTAGTTCGGACGTTGAATGTCTCAGGAAACAAGTATCGTACCATAACGGAGGCAAGCATTGACCCAAGAATCTGAGAAAGGAACAGGCAGATAGCTCTTGTCATGCTAATAGCCTTGACCATCAACATGGCGATAGTGACGGCAGGGTTGAAGAGACCACCGCTGATACGGAAGAAGACCCAGACATTGACCATGAGCGAGAAACCAAAGATGATGGAGATGTAGAGGAGCTTGGAAACGTTGAGACTCCCAGTAGACTCTCCTGTGGTAGTCTTGCTGTCGGTTTGTGCCTGAATGTTGGCAACTTCTGTGCCGGCAAAGGCGAAGAAGAGGAACATGGTAGTGCCGATAAGCTCACCGAGACTGGCGACAAAGTGGTTCTTGAAATTCGAGTTCATCCATTGAGTCAAAGGAAGACGCATGATCTCTGATTTCTCCTTGGGACTGAGGTCACTCCACTCAAGCTTGCCTGTAGAGATGTTGAAGCCATTGAGGGTAGAATCACGTCGGTGATGAATAGGTCGATGAGGGTATCCCATTTCCTCGTCCATCATTCTGCGTCCGCCACTGGGAGGCATGCGAGGGTCATCACTGCTGTAGAACTCTTCGTCCGAATCAAGAGGGTGCGCTCGGCGGCGGTTCATGAATGTGGGAGGTGGATAAGGGCCTCTTCTAGCGGTGTAACGATCATGGCGACCTTCATTGCGCCAGTATCGCTCATAGTCACTCACTGTGGGGTAGTCGGCAGCCTGGTCAAAGTCGTAGTCTTCACCACGATAGCGTCGTCGAGACGATTTCATGGAACCTCCAGAGTACTGAAGGGGCTCTCCGCCATCCTGAGAGAAGCGAGCCGTCCTGGGAGTGACAAAGTTACCGGTACGAGAGCCAGGACGGAGTCGATTGGGATCTTGACTGAGAACAGGCTGGAGGGGGACTACTGTATCGGCCTCCGAGTTTCTGTTGCTGGCTGGAGGGTTGTCTCCGTGGGTGATGACTGGAGTAAGAGCTGGGTTGGACGGTAGGCTGTCGGCTTCAGGAGAGTTGTCTCGCATGAAGGGGACTCTTTCATTAGAGGAGCCATTGGCATCAGGAGGATTAAAGGCGGATGCGTTGATAGCGGGTGTGCTGCGAGCAGATCGGCTCTGTATAGAAGAGGACATGTCGGATGGAGAAGAAGAAGTGAGGGTCGTTTCAATAGTAGGCAAAGGGTCAAGAGACATTGAATGAAATCAGTTGAAAACCTAGGATGAGCTCTCGTCTTTCACTTTGAGAGATAAGTAGTTAAGATGATTGAGATTATTGTAGATCGATAGCTGACAGAAACAGACGACGAATGTCGATATTTATGATAAGAAGAGGACCACCTCGTGAGGCTGAAGTCAGGGTCCTCAAAGGGATCACCAAGTGACCCGTCACCCCGACTCGGCCCTGATTCTTGAGGCTATCCTTGCTAATGACATCTTGAGAAGGCATTGATGGTGGGTATGTAAGTTGAGTTCTAAAGAAAGCCGAGGCGTCAACGTGCATCAGAACGAATAGAAGCAGCGCAAGTTGGGATGGGCAGCATGGAAGCCCTGAGTTAGACAAGAAGAAGCAAAGAGGAAGACCCAAAAGCTTGGATCTTGTGAGAGTCAGTGAAGGGACGAGTTTCATGGGAGGACCCTGAAGAGGAGCGAGCCGACGTGGCGCGAGGGAGGCCGGTAGTTAAGTGAAAACGAGAATGACGTAGCGCGAACGGCTGAAGATCTCAGCGATGGTGACAGCTTGGACCGTTAATCTGGATCGTTGCCAATGAGACGGGAGAGATGAGGCGTTACATTGGGCGATGAACCAGGATGATGGCTGTAGATGAGGCTGGCGATGCGGGCCCACTCGACTCAAGTTGAAGGATTAACTAGTCTACACGTACGTAGACCGTGCATGCTGAAGCCGTTTCTAGCCAACGACGAGAAGAAATTTCAGCTCCACGTAGAGCCATGAGCTTATGTTTCATGTTGAAAGGGTGCGCTAGGGAGCCAAGCCAGACGATGTCCTGCATGCCTCACTCTTAGTTGGCACGGCGAGACTGAAAGCGATATCGGTATCACCGTATGTACAACCTCAGATTCTGAGTATGAGGACGGACCCAGGGGCTTTGCCTTAGCTTCAGGTACGACACTGGCCGTTGAACGGTTATAACGGGCATGGTCAAGGCGTTGTTGCAGAGAGACTGGACGGGCAACCTGTGAGGTTCAATTGATTAAGGAACTGTCGTATTGTTTCAATGTAACAAGATCGAAGATCATAGGGAATGGCAAATGGTGTTGCGCATTCGTCATCAGGGTTAACCTCCCTGCTTGATGTAAGTCAGTGGCGTAGTATGGTTTTCAGCGATCAATACGACTCCCAAGACCGGAGAAGATGGAGGGTAGGTACTATATTCACAGGCCCACAAGGGTCAAGATCAAAAGTTCCTTGTATGTAGTTGAGTCAAGAGCTGTCAGTGTCAGTGACATTCTGTCGGTGAATGAATGCCACGACATGCGTCAGATCTCGGACCAAGATTTTCTGGAAGCTTTTTTTAAGCATGAGGCTGGGGTTGCAGTGATAGGCAGTTTTGGCGGGGTAAGGTACAGTAGAATATGAGGACCCTCCCTGTAAGTTGCAACCAGGAAGTTCGGTCGGTTAACCAAGAGGCGACTTCGGTTATATTTAGGCTTTGGAGTGTGAAAATAGCTGCTCACTTGAACAACTGATTAAAATGCATCGAGAGGGAATTGTTTCTGCAAAGTTGTTGCATTGCATTGACTCGTAGCATTGATTCTGCTTATGGCGGAACTGAAGAAGGAGACTGGAAGTGATGATGTTTGAAACAATCAAGGCCGAGTCAAGATGGACAGGGATCAACTTCAGCTGAGGTTGAGCTAGAAGCCAGAGAGAGACGCCTAAAATAGATTCGACAGGGCACGTGATAGCGCGTCCAATTGTCCACTCAGATCCTGGGCATTTTCCAACGACAGCTAGTTACAACCGCGACCGCGCCTATAATTAACTTTAGAGGAGCTAGGATCCATCCATCCATATCAGTGAGTGTTGGCAGTGTTAGCCAGTGGAGTTCCAAAGATCAAGTAATCACTGCCAATCAAGATGGACATCACTCGTGGTTCAAGAAGAACACGGCATGTAGCTGCCACTCATGCGAACCCAAACGCAAACACCAGGGCACAGGCAAACAGGGCCTCGAGCCCGAGACCTGTACCATCGGATATAACCTCATCTCCAGTGCCTCAAGTTCCAGCTGCTACTCCAAGCGGCCCTTCTACTAGATTGCATCCGAGTCAAGGCGCTTCTCCTCTTGCTGCTGGTTCAATGGTTACGCCTGACGGTCCTCCAATTCATCGAACACCCGATCAACCTCCTGACCAGAGACGACGTCGAGCGCCTCCTCCTAATCCATTTCGTCTTTATAGAAGTAAGTGGAGTTTTTCTTCAATTAAACGTGCATATTTAGCGTATCTTTCTGGCAGTGCCATGATCTCATATCGGTTGCCATCTTAAAGTGTTTGCAGCTGTAGTTGGCTGCCATTGGCCATCTGCCACTTCTCGACGGCTGCCACCAGTGATTCATTGCCCTCATACTTGCTCGATGGGTCTCTTTTTTTCTATTGTTCGATGGCTCAATAGGAACTAGACTGATGCAGTCGTCTATCTATCTATCTATCTATCTCTCTTCTGCTCTTGTACCTTCTCTTCTTCTTCTTCTTCTTCTTCACCAAATCTACACTTGATACTCTCTCAACGCATCGTCACATCTCCCATTATCCCAATTGCACATTCTTCCAACAACTTTCTTATCAACCTTTACCTTCTATCATCATCTTTCCTTTCTTCTGACCCCTTCATCTGCTGTTCTCAGCTTGAGCACTCCTTCATCACTGAACTTGTTCCCCCTTTATCCGAACAAACCATCTCATCCCTGAATATGCCTTCGCGCCGCGAGATCTACATCCCTCCTCCTCCAGCCTCAACCCATCGGATCAACCGTGATCATCGCATCAAGCGAGTTCCACTCCAAGATCTCGCCTTCAAGAAGTCTAGTGGCGCTCTTCTCCAGCAGCGCAAGCGAGTCTTCCGAACCGTTCCTTCTCCGGACAAGGAGAACGTGGAAGCCTGCTACCGAGCCATTGATCATCTCAGTGTCACCTTTGAGGAGTGGCATCAAGAGCGCATGCGACTTCTCCGCCAATCACGACGATTGCGAACAAGTATTAACAACATTTTCCTAGCTGCCCAGCAGCCTACAGACCGATCTCGTCTCAGCATGCCTCCCCGCGATTCCGACGCCTCTAGCTCCGACGCTGAGCCTGACGAGAGTATTCTCTTCAACCGCGCTCGCCCAATGGCTGCTCCCGCTGGCCCTTCTTCTGATGCCACAATGGCTTATAATGACGGCCAACCTGCTGAGGACGATGCTGATCAGCGCACTCTTTCTCACTCCCCTGAAGAGTATGAGGATGAGAACTCAATCGGCGAGGAAGAAGAAGATGATGTCGACGAAGACGAAGACGAGGATGAAGAAGAAGAAGCCGCTGAACACGACCAAGCCCATGAAGCTGCTACCCTTTTCGACCCTGCTACTGCTGGCCTAAAGGAGATTTCCAACCTTGCCCGTTTCACTGTTAGCAGCCACAAGCCTGGCAATGGTGTTGAGGAGTTAAAGAGCGATGATCTCAAGCTCTTCTGGCAGTGAGTTCATAACCCGTCTCTCATGCACTTTTCACTCAACTAACACTTCTCAGATCCGATGGCCCTCAGCCTCACAAGCTCACCATGTATTTCACCAAGCGTGTTGGTATCCGTGACATTCGCTTCTACGTTGACTACAACGAGGACGAGTCCTACACCCCTACCAAGATCGTCTTCAAGGCCGGCACCAGCGAGAACAATCTCATCGACTTTGCTACCGTGGCTCTTGAGAACCCCTCCGGCTGGCAGCAGGTTCCCATCGCCGGCGCCGGCGGTGGCCCTGACGGCAACACCCTCGTCGCTTGGGTCGTTCAGATGCAGATCCTCGAGAACCACCAGAACGGCAAGGATACCCATCTTCGCGGTATCAAGATCTATTCTTTCGACAACGACTCCGCTCTTGGCCCCGGTCGCGATGGTAACCCTGTCGAAGATGTTCTCGACCTCATGGATACAGCCACTAGCCATATCAACCCCAGTTCTACTCGTTCGCGCCTCAGCAACTTTGGAGCTTCCAACTTTGAGTCTAGTGAGGGAGGTCTCGCCATCCCTGAATTCATGCGGGAGCCTGAGATCCGCTAAAGAATCTCCGAACCACCACGTATACTATACTTATCTTGCGACTTGCCATGTTGTGAACTCGATAACTGCACGGCGGGCATTCTTTTTCTTTTCCTTTTTCTTTTTTTGGGACTCGGTATTCATGACGGACTCGGAGTGCTTGGGTCACTGGCACAAGAAAAAGCATTTCGGTGGAGTTTGGAGTAAAAGACACTTGTTTGTTATCATGATCCGCGCCCAACGATGGCTGCACTGGTGCGATGGATTTGCTGGCATTACAAATTGCGCCTGAGCAGCTGGCTAAAGTAGACGGATGAGAGATGATAGATACCAGAATTTGCATTGATTCGGGTTCTTTAATGCCCCCTTTTACAAAATGACCTGCATTATTAAGATAATGGTGATAAATTGCGACTAGTAGTCCTTCTATAATTCATGTTATCCACGGTATTGTCCATGTTTCTCCCCTTGGCATACTCCTTCCATTAGCCACTGAAGTATTACTACAACACTCGCTGTTTCTAACTGTCGAGGCCATCCTGGTGGTAACTTGTACTAATACGCCGGATCCCTCCCAAAACTCTATCAATAACCTGCCACATCGTGGCCCTCATGTTCCTTTTCTCTCTTACATGACGCGCGCTGGCAAATCTTCCATATCGTCCATAACGCTGTCTGAATCGTCGGCGGCAGCCGATACCTCAGGCACGCCAGCGGATCGGAATCTGCTAGGCGTCTTTCGCTTGCGTGTCTGAGCCTCGTCAACCTCAGAGTTGTCCTCTGCGGGAGGCCCGGCCTGAACCTCCACATCATCCTCAATTGGGTCCTGAGAAGGGGCCGCACGTCTAGCAGATCGACGACTGGGTGTGGCTCTAGCCGGAGTAGATCTGGCAGCTGGCTTGCGAGGGGGCTTAGGTGCCTTTGCCTTGCCCATACCTGTTCTCTTTGCAACGCGGGTTGCCTTGGGGGGAGCTGGCTCATCAAACACAGGAGTGCTGGCGGGCTTAGCGACAGGCACAGGCTCCTCTTTCATTGGTGCACTGACGGGCTCTTCGGGCTGTTCAGGCTCTGCGTGTTCTGCAGAAAGAGCTGGGTCAACCATTTCAGTATCCTCCATGGGAGCCAGATCTGCAACCGCAGCAACGGGATCCATTGATGCCATCGGGGCTGGGTCAAAGTCTTCCATTGGTGCGATAGGCAGATCAGGGTTGATGTTCTCATCAGGAACGACGTATTCACCCTGCGGTTGTTCGGTTTCCTCCTCATCGGCCTCGTTAACAAATTCGGCGCTCATGTGGTTCTGACCATTGGCAGAAGCGTTGTTGTGAGAAACGTGGGTGGTTGGGATACTATTCACGAACTCCATTTCCTCCGCATCGTCGAAAAGAGCATCGTCGACATTAGGAAGCTCGCCAGTCTGGGCGTACAAATTAAGCAGGTATTGTGCAGAGTCTCGTACAGTCTTCTGTTCTGACTCGGGTACACTTTGCTTCAGGCGTCGCCAAAGAAGCATCTGCGTTGGTCGATGCCAGCTGTTGCGGAACTGCTTGTCAACCAGTCTCTGCCACGGAATCTTGGCTTCAATCGATGCGGATGAGCCTGAGATGGCCATGATCATGCGATATCGTTCTTCCTCGGGCATCGCGGCAATTTGACGACGGGCCTTCTCAAGGCGGAAAGAAATAGATGCATCGGGCGCATGTGACACCAACTTATCCTTGCCGTGAGTCTTGATGTTCATGGCTCTCCATTTGGTGATACACTGAAGTCGACTGCGAGTTCTCCCCATACGCTCACTGATGTTTTGCCAATCGATGAGTTCCTCGTACGGCTTCTTGAGCAGTTCGCGGGTGGGTTGGATGATTCGTAACTCGTCAATGGCGGCCATGGCCTCCATTACATACTGTGTCAGATTACCCTCTTCCTCTTCGTCCCAGGTATCTTTCCGCTGGGAGTCTCCGCAGATGATGTAGTTTCGATAACGATCCCGAAGATCTTCTGGGTGACGGTTGATGATACCAGCAATTTTGGACCACTTTGTTCCGTTGGCCTCAATCAGGTCACGGAGCTCGGCATCTTGCTCACTGGTCCAAGTACCACGAGCAACGAAGTTGTGGAACTTCTTTCGGGTGATATTGATGATTTTCTGTCTGTGTCGGTCTGGGCATGTTGCAAAGATGCGTGCCCAAAGGGCGGCATGCTCATCACCAGCGGTTGTACCTCCAGGAGC
The DNA here is from genome assembly GCA_003353625.1 of Fusarium fracticaudum. Lineage (NCBI taxonomy): Eukaryota > Fungi > Ascomycota > Sordariomycetes > Hypocreales > Nectriaceae > Fusarium > Fusarium fracticaudum. The sequence continues at coordinate 954,381 of PDNT01000009.1, forward strand.
ATGGATCATAGCATTCAGTTCAGGTTGCTCCATGTTGCGCTCGACACGGTAACCCTCGACTGCTTGTGCGATACGACCAAGTTCCTCATCGGTGAATCGTCCCTGAGTGAAGCCAGCCATTCGGTTTCGTCGTCCGGTTGCTGGATTGCCATAAAGGTCGTCGTCATCTCTAACCTCCATGTCTTGAGACGAGAGTGCACGGTTCGCTTCTGACTTTCTACGATTCGAAGCCTTCTTGGTGCGCTTTCGTGGCATCGGTGTCATGGCAGAAGGTGATGGGAGGTCACCCTCGGGAACCTCGGGGGAAGGCGATTTCTCAAAGAACGTAGGCTTTGCCTTCTTAGCCTTGCCCGATCGTGTTCGCTTGGCGCTGGCACTTGGGGGGTTTGAGGCCTGAACTGGGCTTCCGGGAACATCGTACACATCATTGCTTGTATGGGGACGCTGTGCAGATGTTGGAACTTCCATCTCCTCAGGGTGCACAGATGATTCTTGTGTGTTGGGTTGGTTTTGGCCGTTGATGTGCGCATTCCACACGTCCCTGGCCACTTGCTCAAGCTCCTGGTGTTCTGTGTTCTCTTGCCCATTGATTGCAGAAAAGCCAGACACCTCATTCTCCTGATCCTGGGTCTGCTTCGCCGATGCATCAATGTCCATCTCGTCATGAGCGGCACTACCTTCTCTTGATCGAGCATCATCACGCACCTCGAGGCGTGCAGCACTAGGAGATTGGGGTGAATCCTCTGCGACGTCATCGTAAATGGCAGCTGGGCGAGCTGCATCTCTGGTGCGGAGGAAAGAGGCAGCTTGAGATTCTTTAGTGTCTGCTTCTTCAATTTGGCCATCCTGTGTTCCTGGTTCCGCCAGCTGTGATTCGATATCGGCTGCCTCGTCACGGGATCTCCGCTTCTTGCGTTGCTTGCCGTCAGTAGAATCCGAGGGGTTGCGCTTGCGCTTGGTTTGAGTAGCAGGAGCAGCCACCTCATCATCAAGGTCAGCAGCCAAGTTGTCCAGAGGTTGAGATGGGAATATGGTTGCTGTGTTGTTTTCGACCAGGCTATCGGGGATTTCGACCGGTGCAATTGACTTTTTCTTGGACTTTTTGGACTTGCGCGAGGATCCTTCGGCAGCTGGCAGTTGTGGAGATTCACTCTCATTTATGCTTTTCTGTTTGCGCCCCTTCTTGTCGCGCTTGTGCTTTCGGGATTGAGAGGAGGGTATGTCTTCCGACATGGGCGCCTCAGATGCCTGGTCTTCCTGGGACGCGTTGTCGAGTTGCGAGGTGTAGGGGGCTTGTGTTGCGTTGCTGTCGAACATTTCGAGCGTACCGAAGTCTTGGTCCTGAACGTCGTCTTCTGGACCATCCTGGGCATCGCCATCGTAGTTGTCGAAACCGCTCATCTCGTCAATTGGCCGGCTTTCGGTGCCAACTTCGTCTTGGGTCAACTCGAGTGACTGCATTAGCTCTTCTGGAAGCTCTTCTTGGGGTTCGTTCTTGAGCTGCTGCTCGTTCTTGTGGCCTTGGTTGCCGTCGCGGTCTTCGTCGTTTTGCTTATCTGGCCTGTTGGACTGGGAGCCGGGCATTAGAGACCATAGGGTCGACGCGAGGCGGAAGTCAGGCCACTTGCTACTACCGTTGCCGTTGCCTGACATCGGTGAACTGCTTCGCGACGATAGCTTCTTTCTCGTCGACAGAACGCGAGTTGAGGATGTAGGGTAAGGGGAAATTGGAAGAAGGTGTGGGGCGTCACGAAAAAACTGACGGCGTGGTTAACCTAGAGATGGTTGCTCCCTCCCTTCGCGTTGTCGTGACATTGATCACGTGAACCCCACACCCACCCCTTTCATGTGCCCAAAGCTGAGAGTCGAGAGATCAGTTAGGAGAGGCAAGAAAACTCAAGGCCTTGACCCTACTTAAGCAATAATACAATAAAATATAAGCTTAGGAGATTTTCTGCCGAGTTTGTTTTAGTATCCTCTTCTTAAGTCCTAAGCTGTCTTACTCCTCGAGGGTCACCTAGTCATGATCTTACGCTAAACTCGAAACATTGAGAGTCAAATATATGCTGTGTTTGTTTATTACACTACTCTAAAGAAATAGTACAGGTTTGTACAGAGTTGTTTCGACACGTGCCAAGGAAATCTATGTAAGTCAGTCAGTTATTTTACAGGTCGCTTCATCAGACCCAAAAACATCCACCACCTGCGCCTGTCCTTCAACATTATTCCAGTCATACCTCATTCAGGCGTATATGACCAGAGAAACCAATGATAACAATAGGGCGTCATCATTCCCATTGATCTCCATGGGAGCGATCCAAAAATGCACGTAATTGCCTCAGTCATCTTCCTTCTCAGCCTCCTTCAGCTTCACTGTAATACCCTTGCGATTATGCTCGATCTCATACTGTCCACCAAGAACCAAGTCTTTGGCAACAAGCTCGCGAGTACGTCCCAAACTTTCGATATCAGCAATTCTTTGTATCGTGCCTTCTAGGTGCTTCTCAAAGTTAGGCTCAGCACAAATTTCTCTGAAGGCCCGATGCATTGGAACGCTGCTCGCTCGAACATCTGCCTCGCTGGTAATGCTGAAGAGGTTCAATCGATCGAGATCTCGGATGAAATCACAGCGGGTCATGATTTGCTGAGCGATGTGGAAAGGGTAGGTCGGAAGTACATGTCCAACAACAGGGTCGTAGCTCTCATGCTCTTCCATATCATGTTCCTTATCAACCAATGCCTTGGCCAAACACATAGCGGCAGCCTGTGATTCGGTCAGTAACTTGTCTCTGTAATTGCAACGTAGTATTTCTTCAAACTTACAGCCCACTTCTGTTGATCCATGACATCGTCATCCATCTCTGGACCGAGAATCCAACACTGGTTGAGGAACCACTTCTTTTCAATTTCCTTGATCGTTTCACAAGTTCCCATCATATCCCTGCTCTTTGCTACGCGATTGAGAAAGCTCAGCCGCCCTCCGACCCTTTCATAGACTTCTTCGAGAACTTGGGCGTCAATACTTTCTTTCCAGTACTTCTGACGATATCGCTGGAGAGCCGAAATAGCTTGTTGTTTAGGTAGATCAGTGACAGGGAGAACCTCCATTCTGGTAGCAAGCTGCTTGAGGCGCTCATACACCCAGTAGTCATCAGAGTTGAAAACCATAGTGACAATGTTGGCTGCAGCCCACTGTTCAGCCCGTTGCTGCAGTAGTTCAATGACATCTCGACCATCGTCATCATGGCGAAGGAGGTGCATCTGATTGACAATCACCACTAAAGGCTTGCCCCTTTCTCTTCGCTTCTGCATGGCTACTTTCTCCAATTTGTTGAGAGCACGTTCAATGTCCAGAAGAGCTGTGGTTTCGCGGGGACCCCTCTCGCTGAAGTACCCTCCGATGTAATCCTCGTGAAACTCATAATCGAGGGCCTTGCCAAGACGAATACGGAAGATCTCCAAGTCTGCGTGCGCTTCGAACATGGCAACACCATCACCCTCATTCTTTCGCATAGCATCAATAAGCATGCTGCTCTTACCAGACCCCTTATCGCCGATCAAAAGATAATAATGCCCAACAACGCGCCCCATGACGATGTCATCAACACGCTGCTGCTCTGGGCGGTATATCCAATGTTCGCCAGAGCCACCTGGCTGATGAGGAACATCTTTACCAATTGCGGCCAAATCCAGGACTGGATCGCCTGGCTCAAAGGCATGGTTCATTTTCTGGAGGACTAGCATCTTGTAGAACTTGTGATAAATATAGCCCGCAGCAGCAAAGCCCAGACCCAACACCACTATGGACGCAAAGGTCGTGGCCGCGGCCTCTCCCATCTTGCCTAGAAGTGAAGGTTCTGAGGACGAGGAGGACTTGGGTCCTTTCTGAGTCTCTGCTTCTGCCTCTGCATTATACTCGGGTGCTTCTTCTGCTTTGAATAGTTAGTAATAGTTCGATTCTATATCGATTTCTGGGCTTCCTGTAACATTATGCAGCAATTCCCGCTTTTCAGCTTGATCCCTACTTGCAGATCAGAAAGCCCAAAGCCAAGTCTCGATAAGATGCTGACTGAGAGTGCCGTTTCTGGAAACAGCAATGTAAATGCCGGAAACCCTGGGTTACCCAAGTTTTGCTGTGAAGAGTCGCCCCTTGATGGGATTGTGTGACAAAAGACAAGAGTTAAATATCAATCAATACCTTTTCTTTTGCGAGCTTGTGATGAGAATCGAAGCTTGCTGACAACAACATTGCAATTTGTGCATCTCGGCCCTGGATACCGAATCTGCGATCCAACTGGTCGTGCCAAGTTCAAGGAGCTGATAGGTTGGTCGAGGCGACGCACCAGGCGCCCTGAATGCCTCAAAATCATAATTAATTGATTTTCAGTGAAATAGAGAAAGACGGAAGCAGTTCCACGAGTTAATTGACGTGCCGGTTGAGGCTATCAAGAGTTACACCAACGCCAGTAGAACAAAGGAGAGAAGAAAAGGAACGGAGTAGGACGACCAGTGGCTTCGTGGCACCAAAGGAACAGACAGTCAGTCCAGTCCAATTCAAGCTTGCAAGGATCTAAAAAACAAAGTTAGCTCAGGTTCCTGGTTGTGCTGCGTCAGAACAGATTCGGGGCCACCAGTGACAGTTAGCTGTCCTGAAACTGGCTGCCATTGGCCTTGGCAGCGAGACTTGACCAGATCCTCGGCGACACCTGCAGAAGCTCCCCCTGTAATTCCACAAAGGGTGCCCGCTATCTCTCGCACTAGTGCAAAAACCACTGTAATTTTAGCGGGGAGTGCAGGAGGCCTCGTCAATTGAGTTGAGACTCAGCAGGACAGGGGGTTTTAGATGCATGTCACCGAATGGATCTTTCCCACTCACTCTGAAATGACCTCATGAGATACGGGGTTAACTAACGGGTAGTATCAACAACTTCAGCTTCACGTCAGTAACGAATATCGCCAATGATTCGAATCGCTATCAATCAATGGCAGTCAAATGTACTGTTAGGCCACGTGATTAGTCTGCAATGCTTTCCATTCAAACAGCCGCATGGAAGGAAGGTGTGAACAGTGACGCGACCACAAACGATTCTGGCCACATTCATCATGAACAAACGTACTCACCTACCTACCTATACAAAAACAAAAACAATAAGACGCACCTCGCGCAAACGGCTCTTTTAATAGCCAGCCCGAATACCACGGCTACTTTGGATCAGTCCCTCCCTGCAGACTTTTTTCCCTTTCACGCCCTTTCCACCTTTATTCACTGCCACGATCAATATTCAGCCGCCTTTCACTCTCGCAATATCTTCTTCTCCATTCACAGATCTATTCCTTCCACTATTTTAATCCTCTTCGTCTGACTAGCGCATCATGGGTGATCGCGCTGTATAAACTTTCTCCTCCGCACTCTGAGCAACATACTTCGGCAGAATATCACGAAGCGATGCCGCCATATGCTGCTGAACTCGAAACCTGGTGGTTAGGGATAGGCTACGAAGCCCTTAAACAATTGGTCAACGATGAATCAGATGATCACAACTCTCGACAGTGTGGCTTTGCGCAGCAGATGCAAACGAGGCTTTTGGCATTCGACAACGACCAAACCATTCAAGCCTCCCTTCAAACAACCTGGCCAGCGATCCGTACAGCAAGAGGAGTTGACTATGACGCGAATAGTCGCAAGAATTCCAAGTACATAGCTTCCAATATCTTCCGGAAGCCCCATGATGGAGGTATTGACTTTGAACGCGCCATGGATGGCCTTGGCTACCTCGATGCCATCGAAATTCGTCGCCTTCGCCTCCTTGAAGCCACCCATGCTGCCATGGAGACCATCTCACCGACAGAAAGTCAACTACAAATGCTCCAAGAGCTTGATAGGACTTCTACCGCAAACTTTCGGCTTCTACACGCCGGTTTTAGGGCCTGTGTAAGATACATACTGCTCCCCCAATGCGCTTTTGTGAACTGACTACCCCCTAGATCCTTATTGAAGAATTGACGAGAGACTCCGAGTGCAGGAAGGAGATCCCTCAAATTATGGGAATGTTCAATGCTCTTGTGCCTTCAGATGTGTTTCTCGAAGACGAAGATGATGTTGATCCAACCCCACACTCACCGGGTCTTCGCGACAGTGTTCGGTTTTCTGTCTTTGAGCACCTGATGTCCGATCACCCCTTCTCCCCTCAGCAGCAAGAAATCATTAAAATGAAGCTGTCTGGCTGGTGTGAGGTCCCAGGGTATCCTCAAGCCAGAGATGCTATGGTGAGATATTGTGAAGAGTTCAAGAAGCTAGAAGGTGTGTGTTTAGCGATCATGAACAATCTTGAACGAAAGTCATTCAGCACCGGATCGTATCATGTAGCATCTCCAAACTTGTTCCCGTTGTTTGATACAGACAATTCACGAAGCTCTGGGTGTTCAGCAAATGCAACCCAGGGCGCGAGCGCTATTTTCACAACTGCGACTTCAAATGACAACCAGGACTCTGCGCCAACAACACCCTTAAGCCCATGGGTTCTATCGACTTCGCATCCTCTACTAAAAGGAATGCCTGGAAGAGAAATGAGTCCAGCTAAAACGGACGGTGCTCTTTTTTCTCAAGATCTCAGCGCACCACCCGTCCTGTCCTATCCTGATAATCTCTCCAAAACAGAGTTTTTTCAGCACCCATTCACCCGAAAGCTCGACATGTCGCCAGTCGAACAAGCAGCTTTGGGTCTTATCTTACCCCGAGAAATTGACAGTCGAGATTTCTAGTACGATCCCGACAGCGACGATGAGGGTAGTGACATGCCACCTGTGCCCCCCTTACCACACATTCCCGAGAGACTTAAAGCACATCTCACACCCAGCGTTTTGGACAAGATTAAAAAAAGAATGCGCTATCAGTCTGATAGATCCGAAAGGACAGACCAAAGTGGTGTGCCGTTCCAGGCACTGGACCAGCATGTGGGCACTTCTACTACACGCAAGTCAAGTGATAGAAAGCGCTGGCCGTCGCTCAAAGCAAACATCTCAGAGCCAATATCTATCATAGGCCCATTTCCGGGGAGTCTGGGCTTTGAAACCAACAGCTATGAGGCCCCTAATATATTTTCGAGCCCATTACAGAGTCCCAAATCACCCCCGAGACAGATCACCATGGGAGGAAGTACCCTCCGGCCTTTTCACAGAAGGGGTAGAAGTATTGGATTGAGTTGCCAACTTACGAAACCACGTTTATCGCCTATGGAGTACTGTCGAATGTACCTGATGGAGAAGCACTTATCCGACTGCGAAGATCGACCATGTGAACTCCCACCCCCCTACAAACACTGGTTCTGGACGAATTACTACAAGCAATTTCTGGTAATACCACAAATACCAAAAGTAATCCGGCGTGATTTGGAGCCTATGGCTTTTGGATTCAATGTAGAAAGCACTGCCGCAGATGGATATGCAGCTGATTCTGATGGGGAATCAGTATCAACTGTAAGGCCAGAAACTTACGCCAATGGGCCCATGCGTCTATCACTTCACTTAGGTGGCGAACCGATTATTCTACCCTCATTCATGGATACCTTGCGTTTCAACATGAGTAATGCTCAGGCCAGAAAGGCCTCAGAGTTGGACAAAGAAGCCGGGGATGGTCGTGGAAGCCCTGATCCTGAAGATAAGGATATGGTTGTGCTACGTAGAGGTACGTCATCTGTTTTTCTCTCCAAAGTCGTTTATAATAACTACTGACAAAACCAGTGCCAGCCGGGGGTGAGGTCGAAGATTGGCGGCCTATGAGCGAATATGAACCAGACGAGAACGACGAGATAGCAAGTGCCGGCACACCAATTGGACCTTCTGGAGACAATGATTCGACTGAGGACTCAAACAAGACCAAGAAGGGCACGGGGACTGCGGCTCACTTCGCATGCTTTGACGATGCAATTACTCTACAAGATCAGCGAACATCATGTTTGCCCGACGCGGGTACCCCTTCTTCTTGTGAGAGTGTCAGGGAGAATGATCTGATAGACCACCCAGATCAAGCTGATAGACAAGTCTACAACAACACTGGTAGCTTCAGGCTTTCGAGGCAGTTATCCCGTATATGTAAAGACGAAATGTCTGTTTTTGATTTTGCCACCCCAAGGCCTAGAGGCAAAACTGTTGGCTGCACTCCCCAGCCGCTGGCAACAACAGACACACAGAGTCCCCTTGCTCGTTTCCCTATCGCAGTTCAGCCAACTCATCGATTGACTCCAGGAACACTTACAAAACGTGTTGTTGGTGACTCTGGCGGTAAAATCCTTTTTGAAGATACCCGACAAGCAAGATTAATCCCAAGTCCTGGTGACAAGTATCACCAAGGGCTTTCTGCGGACCTATGGGAGGCCGACACAGAATCAGTCATCTCTGAACTCCAACCAAGTCCCTTGCATATCAGCCGCCGGAAACATAGGGCTAACACTGATGAATCTGACCGTAGATGGCCAAGATTGTTTGATAGGGGGTATGCTGATCCGCCTACCACACTTGAGATGCTTAGGATCAGCGCCCCAACTGAGCGAGACGATCCCTTCGATCCCTTCGGAGATGAAGATGATGCTCTAACAGAAGGAGATCGTACGCCTCGTGGGCTAGGACAGCAAGAGCAGGGCCTTCTACAAGCAACACCTGCGCCAAGAGGCCTTCAACGTTCGGCTTCCACAATTGTCACACCAACACAGTCTATGAAAAGGCTCGAACACAAGGCATCCTTCAACCTGGAAGCCATGGCGCAATCAGGTTTCACCCCGGAGCATCGTAGGGAAAGCATTTCGAGGGATACATTCCCCAGGTCTGGCATAATGCTCAACCTCCAGAGCACTCAGGAACGTCTTAGATGCCCTCCTCAAGATTCTGATGGAATTGAAATGAGTACGCGCATAACAGAGAAGATCCCCAAAGCAAGACGCTTGCCCGATTTGCCGGACTCTGGGCGGCATGAACGCGCTTTTGCACCAAAAGAATGGATGAGGGCTTTGGCAACTACACCCCGAAAGTCCAGAACCATGCCGCGAAACGACGGACGAATTGAGACGCATGGGGAAGCTTCTTCTGGGGTAAACTGGCGAAAGACTTTGTTTCAGCCAAGTGCGACCATGGATGAGGGAGATGTTGAGCGTTCAACATTGGCCACTACGCGAGACTTCTCGCAGCCTCAGGAGCTCCAAAAGCCGGCATCGCGAGCGAGACTTACTCCCAGCAGCACTTACCGTTCATCAAACCAGCAGCTCGATCAGTCAACTCGAACCTCGTCCTTGATGCCTCCCGGAAGCGAGGCAGACGTTCCCGAGCGAAGAACCCCATCACCCACCGCATCACAAACCACTGTTGTTCCACGAACACCATCCTCCAGCATCAGTAGTATCTTCCGCAAGCGTATACGTTCGGACTACAATCCCCCAGCAACTCCCCGAACGCCGGCTGAGCCCACCTTGGCATGGTCCCCGTTTGTTAACTGCGAACCCGAACCACCTTGCGCGTCGCCATGGGTCTCGGGTAATGGCGAAGGGAAGAGAGAGAAAGAAAAACGAGCGGCATACTTCCGGGACAAGGTCGAGCGTGAGTTTCAGAATAGACAATCGCCAAAGAGATATAGTCGTAAGGACTCTCTCGAAAGTGCGGCTAATGGGGACTCTGTTCAAAACAACGTCGCTACCGATAATAGGACGAGTAAAGAGAGTCTTATACAATGGAAGCAGTTCCTCGAAGATGCCCCGGAACCGCTTTTCTCATCACCTACGCCGCCTGTGCCGCCTCTTCCTTCTGAGTCTCAGCTAAACATCGCACTAGATCGACTTCCCAGACAGACACAAACCACTACTGGGGCAACCGCGCGGGTTGAAATGACTCCAGCTGCTGCACATCGAGACAAGAAACCCCAGGGATTAACAGTAGAGACACGTAAGCTACGTAAAGCAATGCGTGAGGGGGCACAGACCCCAAGTAGAAACAAATCGACGACGCCCGCCAGCGGAAGCAGCTTCAGGTCTACGTTTCGTTTGGAGGGAAGCCGAATGAGCTTTGGACGACCAGCGGCCGACCATGAGTCCCAGGGTAAAGGGCGAGAAACCGAGACTTTTCCAAGATGCAAGTGAATTGGTAAATCTATGTTGCAGGCTCACAACAGATGCCTACCTATGTACGATGTTTGCTATTCTGTATATTGGGCCATGGCTGAGACGGAGAGGCATCTGTCAAGATAGTTACATGACCGATTTGACTACCTAGATTTGTATGTAGTTGCGATTCGTAGGACTTTGCACAAAGCTCCTCGAAGATACAAGACAAGTGTACAGCCTCTAGCATCTGATCTTATTGTATTCGCCAAATAGAAGGATTCGGTCCTATTCTACCAGCCCGCTAGCTAGCCCCGATAAGGCAGGGAAAGAGGCAGTTCAGATATAATTTCATCATCGAGTCTGATCTTAAGAGACCTTGGATTATAGTAGATCTGGTCCAATAATGAGATTTAGATTAGGTATCCTATGTAATAGTATCATCACTTTGAATCAACAATTGTCCCAGAGACTCTTGTTCCCAGCCAACCTTAATATGAGACACTTAATGACTTTGAGACAGACAGATGTAGCAATGGACCATTGGGAAGAGGACTTTGTGTAGGTAGACAAGGTTTGCCGAGATGCATGAGGCAGACGTGTTTACTCGCTTTGCCGCAGAGAATGCTGCGAGATAGAGGGTCTGTGATATCATGAGTGTGAATGAACACGACGCTGATGAGCACATTTCTGCGTGTATATTTCATTATTTTCCCGCATTATCAAAGTTCTCGAGTCGTACCCTGCATGAATCACATTTGGTGCTGCAGAATAACAAACGCACGCTAACTTAGTACATACATACATATGTATGTACGTATGTAGCAACTGTGACTAGAGGCCTCATCCATGTTGACCAACAGCCTCCAGGACCCCAGGATCGAAAAGGCAAGGACAAGCAGAGTTGAGGACACGCACGCTTGTGCAGCCACACCAGGGGACGACGTTCGCTTCATCACGGCATAACAGACATAGCAAGGGAGGCTTCTGGGAGCATGTCCAATCAGTCTGTTGATCCAGGCTACGGGTTGCCGAATCTTGATAGCTTAGCCTGATGATCGTCCCGTGACGACGCACGAGACCGCGATAGTCCGCGATAGTACGGATAGCAGGGACTTGAATCGACTGGCACGTAGCGAATCACCTGCAGACCGCAACTGTCAAGTTGAGATGCTGCTTGAGATTGAGCCAGTCGATTGGCTTGGGTCGACAAATTTTGTTACTCACGAGATTGCATGTATTGTGCTGGTGACCAAGTGCCGAGCGAGTCAAGAAGCCGAACTCCGGGAGGCACAGTAAGCATGCCAAGCGTTTGATATGTCTTGAATGGGAGCCATTGAATCGTGAGGGAGTCGATCTTGGCCAATGTCGATATTATCAAACGTAAATAATCAGACCAGAAATTTTTGCGATGATGTAGTTGAGTGGGATAGCGCTGCGCTGCCGATGGTAGGGTGGTATTTTCCCATTGCAGTCCACGTTGCCCATCTTGATTATGGTGTCGTCTTGTGATGAAGACTAGAGGCCATCCACACAGAGTAGAGGGTCGACACACCGCTCCCCACGATCCCCCACTTGCTTGACTGGCATCCGCCCGTCACCTCACTCACAGTCCACAGTCAGTTACCCCCCGGCCCAGCCAAGCCCAGCCCAGCAGGTGAGTGAGTCTGGGGTACGGGTATTGTATGGGAAAGACACCAACAAGATAGCATACACTCGTATCTACGCAAGTCCAAAAGCCTAGATCTCGGTTTTCGGCTAACCCCCGAGGCACCACGTTTTTGAATCTCCCTTTGAATTTCTTTTAGGATAGCCAAACATGTATTGTTATGCTTTTGACTCATGGGGTAATGACAGCATGCTCCGGAAAGAAGCCTCATACTTGACCAAGAAGGATAGATGAAACAAATAGCCTCATTCAATAAAAGCTATACTGTACTGTAATGTACTGTACAGTACAGTACAGTACAGTAGTGGTGTAATTAAACTGCGTCGAGCCGGTCTCTGAAGCCACACTTCGAGAAGACATCTGAATGCTTGACCCATCTCATCAGAGGTCTGTCGGTTGAAATTGGACTATTTGCTCCGGTTGTAATCAGTAGGACTGGACGAAAGGAAGCGCCGTCTACGTCCACTAACGCAAGGCTCGGCCATACTTAGACATGTGCTTTCCAATATGAGGCAGGCACATTCCAGGATCTCGCCTCCTGAATACTAGTCATGGAGTATCATGAACTCTCCACACCAAAAGCTTTGCGAATATCAGACCAAACGCGAGCCAGCCCAGCCTAGCCCAGCCCAGCCCAGCTCAGGGATGCAAATCGTGGTCGGCGCATTGAAAATCATAGTCCGTGCATGCCCCGATCTTGCCTGTTGTGTTAATCCCGAACAACGTTTGACCTTGTTCGTTTCTGTCGGTCTGGAGTACAGTATTCAGCCTGACCCCGGTTTTTACTTGCTTGAAATGCAGATAGAGCCAGAAGGCTGGCTGGCTGGCTTGCACCATCCATGCCTGCCTGAACAAATAACCGGTGACACCCAAGACTGAGGAATAGGCCAAGTTTACTATCCATCGTATCATGAATCGTCAAATCTTCCTCACATGGCCAGCACCGGAGGCCCTCCGAGTTCATAGCTCCCACTGAAGCCATGCCCAGAGTTGCTCTCCGACGCCATAGTTTCCACAACTACATTCTTCACACCTGTGTTCAGTCTAGCGATGGTCCAGTTCACCGTATATCTGGACTTCGATTCGTGAAAACCTGTGCCGGCCCGATAACGGGAGATCTGCTAACGACTAGGTGACCTGAACCTCCTTCTAGGGGGATTCTATTCGCACGGGCACAGCATAAGGCAGTCTCCATGCTGGCTTAAATCCGTGTCAAAAAGCGTGTCAAAAAGGCACAGACCACTTGGTCCGGTCCAGTGGACTTGAAGCGCCAAACGAAATGTGTCAGTTGATGATGGCTGCGCTTTTGGTGGAGTAATTGAGAGGACGAGCATAATCTTACGCTCAGGCAGACCCGCCTCCAGCTCCAGATGTTCTAAGTTGGCCAAATTGACCCGCGCGCTTGCTGACGAGCTGAGCTCTTTAGTTCTGGAAATAAAACACCCCCCAATCCAGCTCAGGTGGTGGTCTGTTAGTGAGGCCAAGAGGGTTGAAAGTCGCTGGTCTTTGGGTATTTCGGGTGGTCAATGTGGGATCGCCAGGGTCCTCTCACGATGGATTCGCCTAGGTCGGCAGATGCTGCAAGTACTAGTAGTACCTGGGCTACGCTACGCTAGACACGATACCACTTCATGTATGTCAAAGCTGCAGGTGCTCATGCTTCTCCATGAAGAGAAAAAGAAACATTTCCGACCTGGCCACAATTGTCAGCAGAGATGCCAGGGACTCTTCGCTGAGAGAGATATTCTATCCGCCGTGACTAGCTCATAGAGCGAATCAAGCTAAAGTCGGGAAGTCATTGGCCGACTGTGATGAGCCAAATATTAATAGTCCCTTATTTTAGAACCAACAACTGAGGCGATGACGTCTTTAATCTTCCAGATGCGCCTGTTTCTCCTGACTCTTACCGATATGGTTGGTTCCAGTCATCTGCCCAACCTTCAGCGTTCAGCCTAGGGAAAAGACGGGACTCCATTAACGGACCGCGCGTGGGCCGGCGCACCGTCGAACTCAATTGTCGGGCAATATTGAATTGCGACTGGTTCACATACCAGGAGCAGGGGCGGTCTGAGATGCAGCTGAGAAGCGGAATGCTCGGTTCGAAGCGATGGACTATTCATAGATACTGCTGAACGCTGAAATGGAGTTGGCTTCTTGAAGCTCAATTGCACATCCAATGAGAGGTAGATATGTTATGATATAAAACAGCCTCAGGTACCTTGAAGTACTGCCTTGTGTCAGCAACCCACTCATAAACTTCATGGGAGCTTTTAGCTCCAGAAGAGCTAAGCCTGAAGAGGAATGACGACGACATCCTTGGCCCCAGGGCTATTGGATATTTCTCTCTATCAGCTAACTGCCAACATCAGTAAGGTATGTGATTTCAAGAGAACATCAGCCTGATTAATGCGGAGACCGAGGGCGAACACCAACGTGGAATACTTGGCCATCTCCTACATACGTAGTTAGTACATAGTATGAGCTTGGTGGAATCTGCTGAGACATGTTGCGCGTAGTGATTAAAATTAGCGATGAAACCGTTGTGGCTTTGGAGTCTTGCCATATGGTACGGAGTAGATGAGCACGCTCCGGAGCTGATCAGGGGTTACTGTTTTGGGGAATCCGGATGATGCTGACTACCCATATCTGAGGTACCCTTTGAAGAAAGAGGAGACCAGTTTATGTGTGTTTCGAGAGAGAGGTTCCGGATTTCGAATGGTAAAGACCAGTTCCGAAATCTTCTGTCAAAGCAAGGCTTGGGATATGCAATCAACTTCAGTAGCCAAAGACTAGATAGCTGTGCATAGTAAGAACGAGTCTGTGATGCCCCGTGTCTGAAAAGCAACGACAGCCAAAATATCTAACCACAACACCACTTCCAAGGCTCGTATGTATGGACGCACTGGGCGAGGATGTGTTTATGAGCTCCATGTCAATATCAGAACCAGGGGTTGCGCTTTTGGCTGTGTCCCCCGCAATATGAGCAGAAAAAGCAAACATAAACAACGAACATGGTGTTATGAGTGGTAGATGGCCCCAATAGAGTTCAAATTTTCTGGCTCTCATCGCCTGGCAGTCGATAATCATGGAAACTGCGTCCTATTCGGGGTTAAATCTTGCGAGCTGACGTGGGGGTAGACCGGCGGGCCGGCATCTTAGCGAAGTTGTCAAAGCCTCGAGTCTCTTGAGCCCAGGGTTCTGAATCGCTTTGGAGAGTTGAATACGTATCGTGATCAACCAACGAGTGGGCCATCCGTGATGACCGAGTTAGGATAACTCGTCGAAATGGCAGACAAATTTAGTCGTAATGATCGACCAACCTAGACAGGCATTGTCTCAGAGGGAAAGTATGCCATGATCACCTGAGGGTCCGTGAGTAGGCGGTTGGCTGCGGAGGATGCGAGCTGGTCTTACCCCTACCCGTTCGGCTACAGGGCACGTACCATGTTGGAGTCAATTGGTGAAGAAGTAAGAAGAGGGTTGAGTTGATATTGAAGCCGGAATTTCCTCGTGGCTGGAGGACTCCTGATGAAGTCATGCCCAGGGAGACTGTGAACTGCGTCGACTTTTCGAAGAAGCCGAGAAATCAATGCAACTTGTCTTGTCTAGAGCTTCTGGGCTCCAACGGTTGTGGACTGACCTGGGCCGTCGATTTCCAGTCCCCAGAAGCAATGCACACATGCGCTAGCAATACATTGCAGTAGTGCGATGCAGATGGAAGAGGTTACAAGGTAATCGCGACATGGGAATACCATGCCAGTCAGCTTGGGATCGATGGAAAAGGGGTGATTAAGGTCTATCAGGTGCGGACGTACCATTCAGAGTAGTGCTTCCGCCAGGCAGAACAGGACAGCAGTGGTTGATGCTAGTGATAAACGGACGAGTTAGAAGTGGCCGCTATGGATGTTTCTGCATATATTCTGCAGGAGGCAGAATGATGATGCAGCGCATAGCGGGCTGACGGTCTAGATCTCTCCAGCCAACATGAGGCTTTCTGTTGAAAAAGCCATCAAAGAGAGACCGGCATGATCCTGGTTGGTGTAGAAGAAATATAGGGGAGTTAATAAAAAGTCCAGATTTCGATTGAAGAAGCTTTTAATGTGAGTTGAAAAGATCTAGTAGGTAAGGTACGGATGCTAAGGAAAATCAGTCGGGGGGCGGATGTCAGTTGGGCTGGAAGGACAGAGTAGCGTACCTGCCTAGGCCGGGCCTAGGTACTCGATCAGATTATGTGCACCTTCTGTCATCGGCCTTCGTGGAGGAAGGTGCCTTCTCAGAAGGGCATTAAAAGCTGATCTGCATCGTGACTGAGCTCTATGAGGAAAGAAATTTGAGACAGATGCCGATATAGTACAGAAGCACCTTTCCTATTCAATTCATCCGCTGTCAACACCATTGTCTTTATCCAACCGACTCGCATTTTCAGTCACCACAACCTCTTGGTTGAGAATCCTACAGTGCCTTGCCCGCTGACGGAATTTTCTTCACTTGATGCCCAAAGTCGATCGTGGTGCACAGCCGAATAGTCTTGCGATCCCAATTGGGCTCTCAACAGTCAACACAGCCTGTCTGGGCTGATTCAAGCGAACTCTACCATCGCCATGATCAT
Source organism: Fusarium fracticaudum (assembly GCA_003353625.1). Taxonomy (NCBI): domain Eukaryota; kingdom Fungi; phylum Ascomycota; class Sordariomycetes; order Hypocreales; family Nectriaceae; genus Fusarium; species Fusarium fracticaudum. The sequence goes on from PDNT01000009.1 coordinate 970,741, forward strand.
CACTCAAAACAGCATCGGTTGGTTGCGCGATAAAGTGTGGAAAAGCACTAGCAACGAATACCGCTTAACGGGAATTTACTACCACAGGGGACTTGAAGTGATATCATGCTACAGCAGCGTTGCAACGTCCGTTGCAGACTTGGATTTTCTTTACTCCAAAGTTGGTTGATGCTTTGTCGTGTGACATTCAGAGATAGATCAACGTTGTCGAACCAGAATACATTGACGCTACTCCACTTATCGCATACAATACGGGCATGGACACAACTCGTTATCAGTGATTGGCCTCTAAAATTGAACAGAGATATCAAGCCCATCGAGATGTCTACTGGATCGAGGCCCTTCCTCGTAATCCTAGGCGCGGCATGTTCTACCTCACCATGATCTTGCTCCCGTACCCCAGGCATTTGCTAACATTTATAGCACGACATTGTATGCACCACCTTAACGAAACCTGAGTCCTGAGCAGTCCAGACGGGAAATGTCCCACTTAGGCTGGGCTGCTTTGCCTGGATAGTGTACCCTGAAGTATCTCTGGCAGGGTCCTGAAGACGCTAAATCTATGGAGGGTGGATATCTAAATACGCCATGGCCATGTTCCCCATCAAGACTTTGGTGGACACATCCGCCAAGGCTTAGAGTATCCTTCCTAGCCTTCACGTCTTGTTCATTATGGTTGTCCTAAGCTACTGAACTAGCCGACCTAGCCCCCAGCAGCTGGCCCTGGCATGACAGGGTCTGTAGGAGACCATCGATGGCATCGTCGAGCGGCCTGAAAAGATCCCTGGCGGGACCGAACGGCACATGGGTGTTGAAGGTTATGTACCAAGTGTACCAAAGCCCCTGTGGGCTCTCTCACCTTGACCATGAGGCCAACCTCATTGTTAGGCTATGATAACTGTGGGGAGATGGAGTCGACAGTCTGCAGAAAGGTTCCAGTGCTGAATCTCAAAACTCCTCCATTCCTTGACTCCCAAATAACACCTCTCCACCCACATACTGTAGCCCCTCCATTCTCCTCACCTTTCCCTCCCTTTCATCTTGCGATTTTCGAACCGTCGCCTGTTCTGGGCGACTAAGGAGCTTCGATCAACCGTTGGTGTGTTGGCGTCGATAGCTAGTCCAGTCTAACGTCCACCGCCACCACCCTCTAGTCTCCACATCTTCATGCTGAGTCGTCACATCCAGCTTCCATAGACTGTGCTGTGCCTATACATACCGTACCATATTCGATCGGGCTACCTAGTTATCTATCTAAGTCTTTACCGCCGGCTTTGGGACAGTCGGCACAAAATATCTTTCTCCCAACTCCTGTCCGAGGCATGTTCATCCTCTTAGATGGCTATCGAAAGTTCATTTGCATTTTCGCAGTCTGAACGAAACCTGGCTTGGTGCGACAACCATAGCATATCTCTCGAAAGCCGAAACAACATGATGCCACCATCACCTTTACCAATGGACTCTTTGTGGATGTCTTCAGCAGCAACAGCAAATCAATTACAGCCCGGCCAGATTTCACCGTTGAGCGCAGGATTGGACAACTCTTCTGCCCCTACGATGGTACATTCAGCTTCCTCGTCCTGCGCCGATTCTTGGAGCACGGACTATGTCGACCGAGACGATGTTGAGATGGACAATAATTGGGAGCAAGGCTCGGACGATATTCTTACCATCCCGAAGCTGGAGCCGGTTGAAGATGATCTTAACATGGACGATCTAAAAGCCGCCCCGCTGCCGGCAGCTTCAATGGACTCCGCCAAGATAGATCCGAAACCGAAACGACCACGAGGAAGACCAAGGAAACACCCATTGACCACGGCAGTGAGCGCAAGTAAAGTGACCAAGGGTCGATCAAAGACTGGTTGTATTACTTGCCGAAAGCGCAAGAAGAAATGTGATGAAGCGGTAAGTGATTTCATGAAGGCGTTAGACCTGTCACAGAACAAGGGGGGTTATCCTCCCTGCCTTGTCTGGTGCATTTTAGTTCTTGACCTGTGGGCAGAAGGCTAATATAAAGTAGAAACCTCGATGTACGATCTGAATCATTCACCTGCTATATGTAAAGATTCTAATCATTTGTTTCTAGGCATGAACTGCGAGAAGAACGCTGTGGTATGCGAGGGCTACCACGAAAAACAGATATGGAAGAGCGGCAAGGAAAGGGCTGAAGAGGGTACGTTTCCTTTGATAAAATACCGACACATCTCTAATTATCGCACCAGAGCGTTTACGCCAGGAGGCCCTTCCAATTATTACTATACAACCAATCTTCCATGGTGTCGAGACTGTCGAGGATAAAGTCTTTTGGAAACATTATATTACACATCTGAGCAATGTCTTAACAGTTGAAGGAGAGGCTAGAAATGCCTTCAAAGACATCATCCTTCACCTCGCCAATGAACACCAAGGCCTCATGCACTCTATTCTGGCGGTCAGCAGCAAGCATATTGACTGGGATACTCCGTATGGTGCCAAGTTATTGGCCGACCATCCTCAGTCCAATCGTGAGGCGTTACAACAGCGCGCCGACTATCACCACGACGAGTCCATGAAGCGACTGTATGAGGATATGGGACGCCCATTGGACAAAGACGACCCTGAGTACAAGACCATTCTCTCTGCGAGATATGGACAAATGCTCTGCTTGCTTCTTCAGACGAGAGCCGATGGAAACCCTCGAGGTGAACATCGTGTGCACCTCCAAGCTTACCAGACTCTGATTCAACACTCACCCCCCGAAGACCCGGCTTTATATACTTTCATAACCGAGTTCTTCCAGTACCATATCTTTGCCGATGACTTGTTCTGGCACCCTGAGAACATGACAGCCAGACTGTCGTCTGAAGATTGGGAGCCTGTAGCACCGATCCAGCCTCCCCGCTTGATAGGTGTTGGGGATGGCCTCTTCCAGTATCTATCTCAGATCACGACTATTCGAAACACGATCCGAGCCAACATTGCTGCTGGTGTTGACCCAGTGGTGGACTACACCAGCTTGTATCAGGCTGCTGAGATTGACGCAGCCATTCGCGAGTGGACACCAAACTGGCCATGGGGTGACAGCCGTGACCGAGTCGGACTGCTCTACAAGCAGATGATGTGGGTGTATCTTTTCCGGACGATCTATCCACCTTCAGTATCCTCAATGCGCCGTTCGACGTTCAGCACCTTGCCCATCTCGGCCTCAACTACTGTCGCTCCTCCGCCACCACCACCCAGACGAGCTTCAATGATGGCCACAGTATCGAGGGGTAACGGTGTTGCTGGGGCTACTGATGTTCACATGGCCAGTAGCTGTCCAACATCTCGCAACCCTTCGAGGACAAATTCCATGCATGAACAAGACTCGTCAACATGCCAAGAGAGGGCATCCTCACCCCCACCTTCCAGAAGGCCAGCATATCACGACCGACGCATTACGCTCGCCGTTGAAGAGTCTCTCACTATTTTGGAGTCATTCAAGCCTTCTGATCCCTCCCAGACTCTGCTACTTATTCCCTGCCTAGTTATTGGCACTGCCTGCTTTGAGCCAGCCCAGCAGGAACGGATACGCACTGCAGTAAGGGCCGTTCGCGGATATACTGGCCTACGGAACTGCGAGCGTGTCATGGAACTTCTAGAAAAGGTTTGGGCATGCATGGATCAGGGTGACTGGGTGTCTGTATGGGACTGGCAAGGCGTTGCCCGACGAATGCGTCTTGATTTCTCCTGCGCATGAACTTATCCGACAGCATGCGAATAACCATTCGTCATATTCAAATTTGCGTCACCATATAACACTGGGGTTCTCCAGATCGTTACCACATGGCACAGCTTTTCATTTATGCATATAATGTTTGCAGAGCCAAGTTTATGACAGTATACCAGTCTGTTATTATTGTTGCTTTTCTTCTTGCAGCTCCGAGGTCTCTGAGAATTCATTAGCGCCCGAAACGGCAGCTTGTGCATCTATCTGAGACGGGAGCTGGAAGAGATGAGGCCTGGTGTTTCAGCATCCGAGCCTAGATCATCATCTTGTCAATTTATCACCGAGGTATTACGACGCAAGGAGTCGCGGGCCTGGTATTGTTCACAGTCTGGTTTCCTTTTCCCTCAAGTATGCCTTCATGGATGCCCGTGACTATCTCATTGAACACTTTGGATGGCATTTGTCTGGGAGGAGAGTTGCGATTAGTCCGCTCCAAGACTAGGTTCACCTATTTTATGGGACTGGCGTTTATCTCTGGCCAGATGCACTTACAGAATGAGCGATGATTTTTGAGGCAGAGAGTGATGAAAGCCATGGCCGATGCCAATTTTTCTCGCTATCTTAGTTTCATGATATTTGCCAAATGAAGTGCACGGAGCATGGTCACACAGTTTGAGGCGAATAGATAGGGGCGTCATATTTAAAGAGACCAAGTACAACGGGCATGCTGATAATACAGCATGCTTTGGCTTTGAGCACAATAAACATCAAGCAACGTGCCAGGATCTAAACTGACCTCGGCAACGTTTGAAGACCATTCAACGTCTAATCAATCCCCGATTGCATCGTGACATATTTGCGAAAGAAAAGAAAAAAACCTCTGTACATAGGTACTAAAGTCAATAGCCGAAAAGGATGTGTTTGTACAGCATAAAGGCCATTATTACAAACTGCCCTTTAGCTCATTTCAAGATGGGAGGCCCCAACGAGATATCGACATGTGAACGAAACTGGCGGGACAGCGATGCGCGCACATATAATCTAAAACATAGAAACTCCTTCCGAGGACAAGCACAGCGTGAGAAATACGACCATATCCGTCAAGCTCGTCGTGCCTGGCATCGCCCTTCAACCCAGCCACGGAGTCATCACCACCCTTGCAGATGAAGACTCAGCTGGGGTTTCTTTTTTAATGTAACAACGGCTCTAATCACCACGCTTCTCGCCTTCAAAGTAGAACTTGCCCAAAGGCTCATCACCCCGTCCAGGTCCTACAAGACCCGAAGCAGGCGCCCTTGTCTCACCTCTGTCCAACCTCTGGACAATACGCTCCGCCGCCTCCTGAGCAGCAGCAGCAGTTTGTGATTGCGGTTGCGACGCAGAGACAGGGCCTAGGAAGGTTGTGTCAACAAAGGAGTCGTTCTCTGGTGCATGGCCTGGATTCGGATCAGTCGCGACACCGTCCATCATGCGAGCCTCCCGGCGCTCCTGTAGGGCAGACACACTCACAGGGGTGTCACCGCCCATATGAGTGTCACGCTCCCGCCGGGCGTCGCTCAGACCGGAATTGGTTCTTTCAAGACCCCAAGCTTGGGGTGCCGCTCGACGATGATAAATGGGCCCGGATACGGTACTGCCAGCACCCTCACCAAACCCAACAAGAGAGGCAGAGCCGTCATCGCTCATGCGATCGTCATAACCAGCCACAGAACGAGCATTGGCACCATCGAGATCCTCGTCCATAGCGTCGGGATAGCCACCCATGCTTGCGACTGACTCGGCTTCACGGTAGTTGGTATCGGTGCTAAACATGTCTTCATCATGTTCGCCAGCATTTGTGCGCGTATCATCGCCATCGCCAACATGGCTCTCAGTTGCGCTGGCCGTTCCAACAGTGCTCATCTTGGTCACAGCGACAGGCTGGCCATTGCTGTCGAAATATGCAGGTGTAAGGCGCTGTGTAGCAGGGTAGTTGGGCGGAAACCCAGTGGTAGAGGTTGGAGTGGTCTGAGGCGAGGGAGATGATGCTCCTTGGGCGTTCGCTTGAGGAGGTGCCCGAAGGGTTGACACTCGCTCGAGACCAGCAAGTCGGGAAATTCGGTCGGCACGTTCAGCCTCGAGGCTTTGGGTGGAAGGGTTATGTTGGTGTCCGCGACTGAGAGGACCCTGTGGGAAGTGGCCGCGATGGCCATCTTTGATAGCAGTGGTAGATAGGGCGGAAAGCGAGGTAGTGGTGCTCGTAGGAGTGCCTCTGAGACGGGCAACGATGTCAGTGAACAAGTTTCAGGGGAAGAGGCATCACATCAAATGATAGGCAATGCTAGGAACGAGGAAGAACACACGGCATCTCAGAGGGGGTCTCTGGTCTAGAGGTGGGAGGTGGGAGGTTGATGAAGGTCGGGTGCTGCGTCTGCGCCATGATGACGATAGTTCGTTTCGTTCGTGAGAGGATGCCCGATTGAAACGCAATGGGTATTGTCTTCTGCACAGGAGCTTCGAGTCGGATGTTCGTAGAAGTGGACGTGGATGCGATGATATGAGGCGACGTCAGGTATTGAGGGTTTCGCCGTCAACGGCGCTCAGGAAGTTGGGCGCCTGTTGATGTCAGGCGGAGGATACGATGAAGACGATCGCGTGACACTATCTTTGGTGTAGGCTTGATTCCGCTGGATTATCGGTGATTGTTGTAAGAAAGAGAAAAGGACGTGGGGAATTGAGAGTGGGAAAAAGTGTATTCTCGTAAGTTCAGCTTCGTTGTGTTGGTTGGGTTGGGCTGAGCAAGACGGGAGGAATGAATGCAAGACATGCATTGCGACTTCCCACGTCCAGTTAAGTTAGGAAGTTAGCACAACCTATAAGGCACGGTGCGCCGTGAACCTACTGAAAGCCCCCCTACAGAACAGGCACAACAGGCGCTGGAACCGTGCGATTGGAGACGGGAGCTGTATGTACTCAGAGGAATGAGGGGGAGGGGTCAAGTGATTGGGCGGACAAAGGGTGGGTTATGACGTCGATTGTAGGTGCCGTGATTGGCCAGGAAGCATCGGTATCTTCGAATCGGGAATTATAGGTATGAAATGCCAATTCTCTGGCCCCAGGACCCTCGATGATACCTAAACAATAAAATCAATGAATACGGACGGTAAATACTGCCCGACGTTGAACAGATATTCGTGGCTTGCTTCTCGACCTATAAGGATATGTTTATATTCTGGCCCCACAATCACGTTATGCAGAGGTTAGTAGGTTAATATGGCTATTGCATCAGGCCATGTCAATGCCCCAGCTAACCAACGGTTGGCTCTAAAACGAATAAGGGACGGGGGAGCTGAGGTTTCATTCCGACGACAGCAGATTAAAAAAAAAAAAGTCGAGAAAATTGTTCTTTTTATTTTGACCCAATTACTGATATCGACAGTATTTCCTACTCCAATGCAATGCTCCTCCAGATCCGAATGCGGATCCAGATAGTTTTTCTCCCATATGCTTCTTCATTCCTTTCGCAATCTCGCATCTTTCTCCCCCGAAACAAATGAGGCTTATCTGAGCGCCACAAACATACGCGTCCATCTACCAAATTAAGGCCAGAGAAAAATCGTGCATCCCCGTTGCCATTGACATTCCGTATAGCGCCACAATCATGTGAAATAAAATAAATAAACCCCGTTCAACCAAAAAACGCTTGCCGAGAAGAACCATTGCAAAAGCTGAAATGTGCAATGATCTCTAAGGACGATGGACGGCAGATACTCTTATAGCAGGGCCATTCCGAGAGATGTGATGCCGAGTACCAACGACAGAACAACAACACCAGGAGTCATGGGCGAAGGAGAACCAGCGTTGATATCAGGGACCGTGGTCTTGGGAGCAGGAGGGTCCCAGGTAATCGTAGGTCCATCAGCCGTGGTTTGAGAAGCAGCCGACTTCTCCTTTGTGGCAGACTTGGTATCGGACTTGCCGGTCTTTGACTCCTTCTTGTCGTCCTTGCCCGTAGCAGTTGCAGAAGCCTCTTCTGTCGCGTCCGTTGTCTTGGAGTCGTCGGCAGTCGCGGAGGCCTTGTTGTCGGTAGCCTTGGCCTTTTCGACGGCAGTGGTAGACTCCTCGTCTTTGGCGGCAATGACGCCGGTGAGGAGGATGGCGATGGGGAGGACGTGCTTGGAGAAACGCATGATGTCGAGATATTAAGTGTTGAAGATGGATTGTTGAGTCGATAGATCAGTGGAGGAATCTGGGATATACCAAGGCAGCGGTCGAATATAGAAGAAGTAGTATAGATTCCAACTGTCAGAGAAGACAAGCGAGAGACTTTGGACTGAGTTGGTCAGTAACGAAAGTGAATAGCATCCAAGAAGGAATTAGTCAAAAAGTAAGGATGAAGAAAGGGAAGCAGAAGCAAGTGGAAATGGAAGTGGAAGTGAAAATGGAGACATGGAAGAAAACAGGGGAAACATGGGCGGGCTTCTGTTAAGCCTCCGTTTTTCGACGCTAGAGCATGACTTGGGCACCTAAATTTGGAAACAAGGGTCCGCTAGTGCCAATGGATGTCCACTGTGATCCTGGGGTACAGTACATTTGCATTATTCCACTGAGATGTCTCAGGGAGGATCGATCAATCATGAGTGGCGAGAGTGTTGATGTTTGGCCTGTTTATTTACTCTTTGCCCGGTAACGTTACTGGAGTTTGATGGCATGTGCTGCTCACTCTGCCCTGACTAGTAGAGTTGACGGACTATACAGATGAGTACACTTCGAAGCTATTCAATACAACAATACTGAAATGTCAAGATCTATAGTCTAGTGGTATAACGTTCTTGAGTGTCTTCAACTGTCGGCAATATTACAGGCGACATTCTTCAACACAGCCTAGACCTCGTATTTCAATATGCACGCGTTGGCCCCATTATTACACGGCACCAATTGCCTGAAGGACGGATCATGGCAACCATTCAACAGCTGACGTACACAGCCCCAACAACGACACTTGACGTGCTGGCATGGCAATCCTTTAATGAAGAAAACTGTGGTTCGACGATATATGTATGATAAATACCAAATGCAACTGACCACTAAATTGCTCTCCTAAACCATGTGAAACTCCCCCAGCAACGATGGAACTATCAGCTCGTCAAGCCACTAATAACGGATATTAGCGCCATTTACTCCGTAGTTCCGGTAGTTACTTCTCCTTGATGTATGGTGATAGTTACTCCGACGCTCTGCTTTGAACCATCAGTCATCTCTACCTATAAAGGACGTATTCCCTGTTCAACCGTTTATTTCTGTCTACAACCCTCAGTAATCAATGGTCGTTCTCATTATGCATATCCCTTTCATATAGGTAGTATCCTCCGTCATCTCGATTCCGTCCCTCATCACCTCAAGTTCTCATTATCCTCTCATCAGATGCCCTCTAAATGGTATATCTATAACGTGGACTCTCATCTCCAAGTTCAGCCAACTCATCCTCTCCCATTCCTCGAAACTTGTCATCCATTAGACCTGCCTGTCGTCGCTCATTCTCTCGTCGGTACCACCACCACATAAATCCATAAATGACAGTGCCGAGAGCTACCATGCTGAGCGTTACAGCATGCCCGCGGATGTATCGAGGCTTATCCGAAGCAGGACTTGTCAAGGTTAGCAGAACTCATGCTATCAGTCAGTATCAGAACTTACTAGATGAATGCAGACATAATGCCTGCTGCATTGCCCCAAGTCAACTGCATACCCGTACCAGTAGTACGCTTTCCGTAACGCGGCGAGTTTGTGGGCAACTAAACGACCCAGTCAGCTCACTATAATCTATCATCATGCTCATATCAACTTACCCAGGCCAGTGGCAAGCCCACAACAACGTACAAGCCGCCAGCTACCAGGAAACAGCCAAAGTAGTGGGCGCCGGAAGACACATCAGCCAGCAGGACTGCATATCCAACAACGCTGATGACCCCAAATATCACGCAGAAAAGCCCACGCTGTTGAAGCTTGTCTGAGAGAAATGCGGTCGACATGTACGCTGCTGCACCGAGGAAATAACATGGTACGGTGAGGAGTTGTGTCTCTGCAACCGTCCAGTCACCGAGATCCCTGATAATAGTCGGGAGGAAGGTTGAAAACCCTACGTTTGTCAATCAGTGATCTGAGTGCTGGGTTTGAGGGATATCGAAACTCACCATATAACATAGTGTCGACGCCAAACTGCGCAACACAAAACGCCCAGACCTTCCAGTCCTTAAAGGCACACATCATGTCCTTCTTGCTGAATTCACGACTGGAAGCCGTGTTTCCGTACTCACGTGCGTGTCTCGAACGCATAAGCGCCCTTTCGTTCTCGTCGAGGAAGTATGCTGTCTCTGCATCATTAGGCAGAGCGAAGTATGTCACCACACCAAGCAAGAAACTGGGAATTCCTTCAATGATCATGATCCATCGCCAACCGCTCATACCATGGAGGCCATCCATGTGTCCAATACCATATGCCAACAAACCGCCAAGAGCTCCGGCGACTGCAGCGCTGACGAACAGATAACCCACGCGCAGGGCGAGTTCTCTCTTGGTGTAGAAGAAAGTGAGATATACCGTCAAGCCAGGAAACAGGCCTGCTTCAACGGCACCAAGAAGCAAACGACAAGCGATCAAAGCACCATATGAGTTGACGAGGCCGGTGAGGGTGGCGATGATTCCCCATGCAGCAGCGATGAACGCGATCCATCGACGAGGTGTGAAGAGCTTGAGAACAAGGTTGGATGGAACCTCGAAGAGCAAGTATGTGACGAAAAGGATGGACACGGCAACTTGGAACTGGCTCGACGAGAGGTTCAGATCCTCCTCGAGTCCGTAAAGTCGGGCATTACCAATATTGACCCTATTCATTTGCAGTTAGTCATAGGGACTGGGTGAGTGAGGGAGTTGTGTAACTTGCCTGTCTAGGAAACTGAAGAGGTAAAGTACCATTACAAGAGGAATGATGTAGAAGTCCAGCTTCGCAACAAGTCTCTTTTCATCAGCAGCTGAGTTGGAGTCAGACTCATCGCTGAGACTGTGACGCCTGGGCGTACTATCTTGGCCGTCTTTCGAAGCCATGCTAATCATCTCTGGAGGAGTCATGAGCAACAGTCTTTGGCAAGGACTTTCGAGAACAACTCACAATCGAAACAGAGTCCTCCCAGTCTCATCACTTTATAGCAACAAACACGAGCCCCTGCTCAATGCAACAAAGCGAAGGAAGCAGATATCCTCAGATGATAGCGAGAATGGGGGACAAGACCTCCCACTCGCGACAATCTTGTAAAAGATTAGGCGTATGCTTGGCAATTCTTGGCGCATGAGAACTTGTAAAGTGGAGGATAGAGCAAAAGATACCTAGACAGACAGAAAGAAAGAAAGAGAGACAACGGAAGAAATAGAAAAGGGAAAAGGGCCAGAACAAGAATATAGTACGACACTATTCAGAATTTTTTTCGTAATAGCTCCGCTTTCAGATCAGGTCAGGTCATCCGAAACTTCTCCGGTTGTACAAGAGTGTATTGAGCCGAGTAGTCGCTTCTTAATTCCCTCGTAATGTAGTAATATTATAGAATAAAGGATAGCTAGGATGTGACTTTGAGTGTGTCGATACCTTAGTAATTCACAAGAAGAGTGGGTTCGACCTTTTTGGTCTAGAACTTAGCGAGGTTGTATGAGGTCGTGATGATTAGAGAGAGAAAAGAGGTTAGAGAAAAGTCATTCATGATGAGGCCTGTAAAATTAAGCTTGATGGTCGAATTCCTCGTTACAATCTCGTTGCTTGGTTGAAGTATTTGTCTTTCTTGCACATGTCTTAATCTAGATGCACGACATCAAGTGGCGTCACCGATAACGGACATAATCTGCTGATTGAGTCGATCTATCGAACGGATAAATCCATTAGAGTTGGGTTGCTTCAAGCTTAATTAATCAGCGGGAATAATATCACGTTAAGAGCGATAGATACCGAATACGTTGCGACGTAGGACCTTAAACAAACAACAAGCAATAGAAGCCAAAATTAATAGTGTCTTGTCTCAACTGCACAGAAAGTGGCTGATTTCGAGATACTTTATGGATGATCAAAGATACCTAGGTAGTCAACATAGATCTTCAGACTGTCAGATTTTAACTCTTTTTTATTGCATCCACGTATCTAATCCACCTCACCACCTCAAATCATCCACAACTCTGTTGAACCCAAAATGGTAGCAATGGAAGATATACAAGTCATGCAATGGGAGACATCATCTCCCGCTCTTGTTCGCTGTACCGATGTGTGATCTCGTCATACGCAAGGAAAAAAAGTAAGGGTTTACAATATGTACAGTATCTGACATTAATTATTTCCCCTCCCTCTAGCTACAAGGGGGAGTCTCATCGAATCTTCAAGTTTTTCTCATCCATCCATTCCAGTACCAGTGACCACTATACTGGCAAGCTGGCAGCCTCATCGTTTACCTGTAGGGTTGCGCGGGCATCTCGTAAACGTTCTCAGGGGGTGCTGTTCCACGAGCGCTTGAAACCTGGTTGCCATCGATCTCAGCAGCATCATTTTGATGCCACTTGGTGGCAGCGCTGTCACTGGCCAGCTCAGCTGTATTGGCAGGGCTGTACATCTCAGCAGCGTTGTGGTTGGGAGAGCCGCCCGCGGGGTGTGCGTAGTTGTTCTCGGGAGTGGTAGCTGAATAGGCCTGGTCGCTACCAGCAGTACGGGAGTAGTTGGTTTCGGGGCTAACGGGCATGTAGCTGCGGCCGAACTGCTGGGGCTTGGCGAAACCGGCACGTCCATCGCCAAGAGCAGTACCACGGTAGCCCTCGGACTTGGTGGTGTTGCGGCTGGGAGCCAGAGTAGAGGCGGCGGCGGTTGATTGGGACATGTGGGGGCTGGTACCGGCAGCAGCAGCAGCGCCACCACCACCACGGCCACCAACAGGAACCTCGGAGGCGCCAAAGACATCGTCGTACTGGGCCTTGTTCTTAGCATTGCGGCGCTTGCGAAGACAGAACCAGGCGAGACCAGCAATGACCGCAAGGCCAGCAACACCAACACCAGCACCAATTCCAGCCTTAGCACCTGTAGAGAGGCCTCCATCGTTGCTACTGCTGCTGCTGCTGTTGTTATCAGAGCTGGAACCGCCAGTACCAGAAGGACCATACTCTCCAGAAGGAGCAACAGTCGCTGTGCGAACAACACCAGTGGTCACTCTAGTAGATGTGACAACAAGGGTGCTGGTGACAGTGACGGTGGTACTAGCACCTGCCTGCTCGGTCTCGGTAATGGTCTTGGTAACCTTAGTCTGGCTGCTGACGGTGGAAATGACGGTTCGAGAAATAGTGTTGAAGACAGTGGTATCGGAGTCGCCGCCACCATCCGTCACGGTAATGGTAGTGGTGGAGGTGGCACGCTTGTGAAGACCTCGTCGGAAGGCTCGGAGACCGTAGTGTTCACCATCGATTTGCGCATCGAAGTGAGGAGGAGCACTGGTGGTAGTAGTATAGGTAGGCAAAGCAGGGGCAACAAGTTCAACACCGCCAATGGTTCGAGGGGCCAAATCGATAGCACGCTTCTCGTTAGCCCACTTTGTGGAGGTAACGTAGGTTGTAGTCGTTGCGGTCGCAGCGTCACTGCTAGTAACAGTCGTGGTATCGAACGCAGTCGACGTAACGACGACAGTGGATGTGATAGTCTTCATGACAGTAGTCTGACGGCTCACGGTCTTGGCATTGGCATCAGTGACAGTCACCGTCTTAGTAACGATGACATCCTCAGCTGTGGTTGAGCCTCCATCAGATGATCCATCGGTAGTAGATCCGTCAGCGGTACTAGAATCGTCGGTGGGTTGTGCGGCGGTAGTAGCTTCTGCTGCAGTAGTGGCAGCAGAGTCGTCACTCGTGGTATCGGCTGCAGCAGTGCTGGCGGGAGAGGAATCGCTTGAGGCAGCGGCGGCAGAGTCGGAGTTCGAATTTTGACGGGCAACGAGTTGAGTGGCCTCGGCTCCGAGGAGCATACCCAGGAGCAAAAATCGTCGAAGCTGCATCTTGGACGGTTGGTGTTGTCGTCAATTCAATCAAGTCGTCGATATGAAGTGATGGTTGACGGCGGGTAAGGGGTTGAAGGAGTACCCGGGAGGGTTCGGCACAAGGAACGACAAATCCTATGAGGAAAAGCAGCGACCGTCTCAAGTAAAGAAGAGGTCTCTAGTGTCTCGTGTCTGATAGGGGAGAGGGCGCAAGCGGTGGTCAAGTCGAGCAAAATGTCGCTGGATTGTCTCGGCTTGTGCGATGTGGATAAGGAGTACGAAAGGCACGCGTGGCAGCAAACAGCCAAGGCGCGTAAAGTAAAGCAAAGGACAAAAAAGGAAAAAGAATTGAGGAAGAAGAAAAAAGGAAGTAGTAACGAGTGTTAGAAAACAGTAGGAGCAGGACCAAGCAGTATTCTAGTGAATAACTACTCGACTCGTATTGTGTTAGGTTGGGTGAGACGAGAAGGAAAACGAAGGATGAAAGAAGAGGCGTAGTAGTAACAGTGCGTGCCAGTTGCTGGTGCAAATACTAAGGTACAGTGAGTGAGTGAATGACCAAAACGAGAGACGGGGGACCCAGGCTCGTGATGAAGGGGACTGGGAATGAATGGCGCGGGAAGAGCGGATTTGCGCGACGCCGGCCACACTAAAAATTTGCTTGCTGCAGCGAGCGAGTTGCGTGTACGGGGAACGGGCTCTAAAATGTAGAGGGTACTTAGTGGCGAAGTACTGAATCCTTGCACTTTTGACAGCGAACTCCATGCATTGATGACTGCTGATTGGGGGAGCCACGATTTCAGTTGACGAATGACAATGTTTGGGTTGTTACAGTGAAACGGTCAACAGTTTACCGATGACAAGCAATTATACAATATTAGACGTCAAGACGAGAGTGATGATATCAACAGTGAAAATGCCATTCTACAGTCTCGTTTAGAAGCTCGAATGTGCAATACCGTCGTGGCATACTGGGATTGACCTCGCAATTTGTACAGCGGACAAAATGGGTATTATAGCCCCTGGCCAGGCACCCCTTACGGTCTAGCTCGTTTGTCATGGCGCTGCACCCCAACTCCTTTGAGATTGTTAGTGTTCTATTTACGAGGTATACGCGATGCGCAAGTAACGTGGACCTGTCGTCAATGCATCTCCTGCTGATCTTTACTGACGAGGCAAAAACGTGACAGATGCCCAGAAATGATAAGCACCTGTGGTTTCGAATAACCAAGCACCAAGATTGAAGAAGAGGATTTGATGGAGGGGCATTTTTTTCACGATTGAGACTTTTTTTGGTTTTTGGTTGCTGCAGACTATCGACAGCTACCATCCAACAGGGAAGTGGCGCGAGAAGCTAAGAGGGAGGCGTTGAACCGTTTATGCTTGTGTGTTGCTGGGTGTTGCTGAGTGAGTGTGCATTGATTGGATCAGTTTAATGCTGCCTCGGCTTCCCAACAGTATAGATAAGCCAAAAGGTAGGGAGGGAGAAGTGTAACTGTTAAACTGAGAGCACACATTGAATAATTATTCTGGATTAGGTAGTCTATAATTCCAATTACATGGTACTCGATCGCCCTGACATTTTGAATGACATCAATCTCCCGAGTGGTCATGAGCAACAAAGTCCCAGTTCGTATTTTGACAGGCTAGCGAGGTTCCAGTGGACTTCTGATTGAAGTGGCCTCCACTGTGCTAGCGGCGGGGCGGGGCGGGGCCTCCACTGAAGAAATGACGGGTCTGGGTCCAATGAACGAGGCTCAGCGACTCGAGCACCTCAGGGTCTGACCCAAAAATGGAACCCTTCTGCCATCCAATTTGTTTCGATTTCCGTTGGGTCAACCGTGGAATCTGTCATTGAGCTGAGATAGAATTGACAAGGGCTTCGAGTCTTAGCGAGGCCTCTTCTTGATTAACTTCCCGTACCCGATGTTGGCACGATACGATCACTGTTAATTAGACTTTCAGCACCAGATCTTCAGGGTCTTTATCAACTAAACTCTCACCCAGACTCAATGCCATGGATGGTTGCATCGGCCTGACCGTCAGCACAAATGCAGATGGACACATGTATACGATACAATATCCATGATGAGATACAACCACCCATGCATCTTAAAAGCCTTTCCCGTCTCTATATCGGTGCCTCCCTCTCCTATCTCCAGCCACTGGTGCCGGTCTTGGTATTCGAACACGTTGCTGAGTGGTGAGACATGCACATATCAGTCGTTGTCTAAAAATGTGCCTTTCGACTCTGCATCCCACGTCTAGACCCTGCATGGAATTCTTGGTCATGGATGGCATGTTGTCTTTGCCTCTCTGATTACTGACGCTTTCAAATGTTCGGTGAATCAGACATTGTCCGAGATGATCAAGATCGAGCGGGAGCATCACTGTCATCTGCCATTATACCCGCAACTCTTAGTAAGAGTCGCCTTTAGAGTTCCATGTTCAAAACAGTAAGCTGTGGCTTTAGGATACTTTCCAGGCTTGTGAAACGTTTCAGACGAGATCTGGGTCAGATGTGGCATGGATGGAATGGAGAGTCCAACGTCAGCACTCCAAGTGGTCAGTTCTTCAGCTGCGCCTCGATTCAATCACAAGCTTTACACTTGCTGTACCCATGACAGATTGTCCTTAATCAATAGTGAACAGGAAATGTGTGGCTGGTCATGTACATAATGTTAAAAAAAAAATTGGTTGTATTGGTTTGGTGAGATGCAACACCTGTTTCTACGGTATTAAAATGATAACTCAACGAGAACATAGACCAGGTATGGATGGATGGTCTTGCAGTAAATCTATCTACCCCATGCTTCGTGTTCCTTTCACTATTACAAACTTGACTATCCGCTCGCCTAGACTTGAATGAAATTGGTAGAGACAAAGTTTAGAAGTTCTCCTTGCCCCAAACAAAAGAGAATCTGCATCAAGTTAGCTGAGGTTCTGTTCTCACATATCAACAATAGCATTAGAAACTTACCCAGGCTCGGTATACTTGTTACAATACGTGTGCAGCGAACTTCCCAATCCCTTGGGTCCACAGAAGAACACGCCCGCCTCGGCAGGACTGTGCAACTTTCTGATACCTCTAAAGATCATATCCCAGTTGGGTCTGCCAAAGTTTGTCGGGCTGCGCAGACCAGTGATGGTATCCTTGTCGGCATTGGCATCGTTGATCATGATGTTTGTCGCGTCGTCGGCCTTGATCTTGGCTGTGAGGTACGTGTGAATCTCAATACGGTGGTCCAGATCCTGCGCCTCGACTGCCAGAAGCAGTGAGCGGAACCACTCGAAGGAGTCAAAGTCACGGCAAATCCAGAAGAAGTAGACCTTGGCCAGGCGGGTCTTCTTCTGGGGGTAGTTCATTCGGTACCAGATTGACTTAAGGATGGAGGCGAACGGTGTAACACCGATACCTGCACCAACCAGCACCGAGACTTCATACTTGAAGACATCTTCGGAGGCAGAACCAAAGGGACCGTCGACGTAGACTCTAGGAAGAACACGGCGGATAGCTGGATCGATCTCGGAGTCACGTCCAGTCAGACCAACGACTTTGCTGGAATCGTTGCCACCGGGTTCCCTCTTCTTGCTCCAATCACAACCCAAAGCCTTGGAAAGCTCCTTGGTGAAGTCACCCACGCAACGAACGTGGACCGAGATGTAGTCCTCTTCGGGGGCACTGGTCAAAGTGAAAGGATGGTACTGCCACAGCGAGACGGCAGGGCAGCACAAAAATATGTACTGCCCAGCTCGCGTCTTTGTGTGCTCCTTCTTCATCTGGATCTCGCAAACATTGCTGGGATGTTGAATGACCTTTGTGATGTATGTCCTGTGACGACCTCGCACCTCGCGTGCGATACGCTCGGCCAGGTAAATGAAACCGCTGTACATCCAGTATTGCCAGAAGACTCCAACGGCCGATGCGCCAACGCTGGTGCAGAACGGCGCAACATCTGGTTGAATCATGCAGAAAGCTCCGTGGATTGACCAGAAGAAGAAGAAAACGATGAACATGTGGTGAGTATACCAGAAGCGCTCAAAGTTTGCTCGTCGAGGCTTCTCAGTCGATGTGAGAACCATGCCCATCAGCGCAATAAGCATAACATAGCCAGTCCAACCAGGTCCAGACACAAAATTGGCAACCAACCAGCCGTAGACACCAAGCTTGTACTTGATGGCGACCTGCGCAAAATTATTCCAATGAGCAATGGTATGGACCCAAGACCAGAAAACGATGGACCAGGCGGTGACGATGTGGAAGGTGATGTTCTTGTCGAACTGGAGGATTCCATTGAGAGGTGTCTGTCGAAGGAGCGAGATGAGGGTTCGAGAGACGGGGAAGAGGATGACGGCGACGTCGACATGAAGAACCAGAGCGGCTGAACGAGCTATGACGAAGGTGAAGCCGAAGAGTTCATTGGAATTTTTGAGACTATCCTTTTGAGAGTAGTGAACACATGCGAAGGAGAAGATGAGTGCGTGAAGAAGCATAAAGACAAAGACGAAGCTGCAGTATGTTAGTCTGAATCACTTTATAACGGTCCCAGCGAACTCACAATCTTCGATAACCCTCGTTGATCATCCAGCGATCAAACTTTTCTCTTGACGATAGTTCCTGTTGCTTCTCTTGGGTCATCTCACCCGATAGCAGCATTCGCGTTAGGGGAGTCCATCGTGATCGCTCCGAGGGTTTCTCTCCCCAATCTTGCATTTGATAGCTCATCTTGAGCGAGTGCGAGGGCGAGTCGAGTCGATTGAGTCAACCGACTAAAATAATTGTCCGATTTTTCCTTCGATGGGTGCTCGTCGTATTGTCGCTCCTCGGTCCTCGAAACCCAATCAATAACCACTTTGAACGACAATGTCGATTATTCAGAACCAGCTGAACAGTTGAATTTCCGTAGCCAATGAAACAGTTCAGATAGTATAATATAAACAAGAAGAAGAATAAATGCTGTCTAGAGCCTCAAGACTAAAAGAAACACAACTTCTCATCGAACCATGACTTTGTCGACAGAATAAAAAAACAAGAGAGTGAATAAGGGAGAGAAGAGGGGAGGAGGAGGCAGGGCAAGGGTCTAAAGAAGCAGAAAAGAAATTCGAGCCGTCGAAACTCAAGGGGCCCTAAAACATGAATGAGATGATTTTACTTGCGTGGTCTCTCTCGTAGTTAGAGAAATAAAAACGGAGTTTGGCGACCGGACTTGATACCAGGCACAGACGGCGAGTGTCCGGGGTTAGCGCTTGGCATGCACCTAAAGATTCTAGCGAGAGGCTGTAGATACAGACAGACTCGAGTCGAGATGTGGGAGAGCGAGACGTGGGTTTGGAGAACACGCCATTTAAGGAGTTGTTATGTATCAGGCATGCCTCACCTCAGGGGCTGCAGTCATGAACTTTTACAACTGACTCTATCTATCTGAGTTGTTGGTTAGGTATTCTTTGAGTTTTCACTTAGTTAGTAGTTATTGGAACTTTGAGAGCCTCTAGAAGTGAAATACTATTCAATACCTTAACTACTAAACTAAGGTAACTCTGCGTCTGCATCTCTAGCAGAAGCCAGCACGAGTCGTTCACTGTCAACTCAGCAATGGTAGTATGTGATTGGCCATCGTCAACGCTTGTTCTCGTCTGAAACCCCGGTGTTACAGGTTTGACAAGACTTGGCCCTCCCTGGCATGTCGCACCGAGAGTGGGGCCAGAGACTCTAATTCTCGACCCATGAATGGCACGACCATTTGAGGCAACTCAACTATTCCCACGATACAGAGCAACAGCTTCTTGTTCAACTGACGATTAAGGCTATCGAAAAGATATTAATGAACAAATCTTTCCATATGAGTTGCTGAATAGTGCTTGGTTGTCCTATCGTTATCCTGCAAGTTTATCATTATCTCCCACATAACAACCCTTGAATGCACAAGCAATTAATTGTTTGGATATCACGACTTGGCATTATATCTCTCCCTTCTCCTATAATAGGACATACAATAGAGCATATATCAGTGCATACCTAGTTATAACAGAGCAACTCTCTAGCTTTCCTCCATACTCGATCCCAAACTCTGCTCCATAGGTAGGCCAAGAGCCGCTCTTAAACAACCCCCACTCGTATCTCAAGAAACAATGGCATCTATTACATCTCTGCCCTATATCACATCGTTCCGTTCCAGCTTTGTCTCTGCCGCGTTTCACTTCTCTTCCAAGACATGTGCCATCTCCAAACACATTCGTCATCGCCACGGTCTATGTGGACAGCTCATACTCCGTATTTCTCATCCATACAAACTGCAACTATCCGGCGAACCAATCTCATTCGACTTCGGTTTGGCATTTCCTGCACAACTTCCCTTAGATTTCTTCACATCGCCTATAGAAACACTCTACTCCCTAGACCAACCGTAAATCTCCCTTGTGATCTCCATCCCGACCTATGCTGGATGATCCCAAGTTCCTGGCCACTAGCGCCCGTCATATTACCAGTCGTGTCAACCAGCCTCAACCCTGTCGGCGCCTAATCACATTTATGTACACTCATCTCAGCATAGCCGCCAGCTCTCACCATGACGTATCCTTCATTCATGTGCGAATGTCATATGCTCACGCTTCGTAAACACCCATTGAGCCATTACTTTCGACTTTTCGAATCAAACTTCACAATGTCACCAAGAATCAGCATCAACACAACAAAAGCACCGGAGCTATAGCAAATAGAGAGACAAATTGTATACGCTGCTTGTTTCTGGATGCCAAAAACACATCGTCAATGCAAACCCAACATCCAGCCGCATGATATCCCTTACTAGACTAGTCTGTTTGTCTGGAGTTGTTCCTCCCCTCAAGTCGCCTCGTATCGTCGCTCACTGCCTTATAATCGCAATCAAAGCCCCGGTTCAGGCAAAGCACCCATATAGGTATCGCCGACTAATAGACATTTCGCAACAGCATACGAAGCTTTCACTCGTTCGTTTCACGTCGCTTCATGATAGGGGAGATGAAACCACCCCAAGTCTAACCGCACCGGCCCTGGTATTCGCTTTAGATTGCATACTTTCGAGTCCACTCCCGAGCTGTGGCCTCGTATCTGGGTCGGTCAGTCTTGTAGACATGGGCAATCTCGGGCACAAGAGGATCGTCAGGGTTGGGGTCTGTCAGCATCGAGCAGATGGACAGAAGGACTGGTAAATTTGTAAGCAATAGGCCTAGGCCAAAAGGGTTCTCACATCAAACATACCTTTGGAGATGGTCAACGCAGGGCTCCACTGGTCACGGAGAATATCCAGGCAGATACTACCATTGGAGTTGATGTTGGGGTGGTAGATGCGGGTAGTGAAGTTGACCTTGGGAGGCTTGAAAGGGTAGTCGGTAGGGAAGTGAATGGCCAGGAAGAAGACACCGCCGGAGTATGGAGAATCACTCTGTGAGGTCTGGTCAGCCACTTTGTTCTTGTGATACTTCGTCAAATGCAGATGCGGCTGCACCGGAGTGCGGCTGAGGGCTTCGCCACGCCCATAAGCCATCTCAGCAGGCAGCGCATCCAGAAGCACAGCAGAGGTCAACTTACAGGTCCCATAATCGTAGCTTGCCAGTGAAACTAAGGAGATTCGTTAGCCGTACACTCAAAAATGATATCTCGTTCGTCCTGGGAAGAGGCCTGCGGCAGTCATGACGCCTTTGACAGCCACGTGCTTATCAATGTGGGGGAGGGGTGATGCCTACCAAATCCTCGCCGACAGGGCCGGCAGAGCAAGAAGAGGGTGGATCTCTGCACGAGGAAAGTCAGCACAAGTTCATCGAGAGAAGACGGTCATGAGGGTTTGAAGTCATCGAGGGCTTTGGCATCGTCGGTCGTCACTGAGGACCCCGCTCACCAAGTGCCCCCACCTGACGTCTTTGGGCATTCTGTTTGACCCCTCAGACCAGTGAAGAGAGTGAACTTACCGGCCGAGATCAGTGAGCTCCTTGTTAATGCGCTTAAGAGCCATTTTGTGATGTGTAGAGGGGGTATCTAAAGGGTTTGTTGCGAGGTATCGCGGTCGTTCTGGGTTGGACAAAGATGTTAGTCGAAGGGTTGCAGGACGAGCGGTCGGGAAGGAAGAAGGATTCGAAGGAAAGGACGCACAATAACGATCGATGGGAAAGATCGTCGGGGATCAGAAAACAGTGCACAAAGACTGTTTTATGATGGATGTTTGTGGTAGAAAGTTATTTGGGTAGTCGGAGTATGTAAGCGTAAAAGAAATTTAGTCGAGGCTGAAGAAAGTAGAAGAGAGAGGCGGGATTTGGAGGAAGATGGTTCGTTCAAATGGGGGTAGGGAAGAAGGGGAAGGAGGGTCAACAAAGAGAGAGACCCAGAAGCGGAGCAGGAGGGAATGGAGTGAGTGAGTGAATGCGTGCGTGCGTGCGTGCGTGCGTGCGTGCCCGGGCGGGTGAGGTACCTAGGTAGACTGGACTGGCTGGACAGTGCAGTGGCTGCGCTGGCACCTCCCGTCCAGACGAGACGGGAGTGGCAGCCCGAAAAGTCAGGTTTTGTAGGCCCTCCATCGCCTGTGACTGGGCCACCGCTGGGCGCTCGCTCCAGAAGGGGGGGACACCGCCACTGCTGAGGGCGAATCAGTGTTTAGCGGTACCCGAGCACTAACAGCTGGCTACAGATTTTTACGTTGGGCCCTGATACAGTGGAGGGCACCCGTAGTGGGCTTGGCTTCTCCGAACCTTAAGGTACCTTAGTCACTAACTGTCCTTCGCCGGGTTTCGATGCTTATTTACTCATGACAATAAGATTATATAGCATTCACGGAGCTGTACTACCTTCAGATTCAGGCAGTCAATCTCAGGTTCAGGGCAAGATTTGGCAGCGTTGCGTAATAATACTCAGGTGGCGCGGTCGAGGCCAGCAGGGGAGAGTTTGAGAGAGTACCGATGTACCTATCGACTTTTTTGCCTTTACCTGACTTCCAGATGCTTCCTCGCAGTCTTTGAACACTCGTTGACTCATGATTCGTGTATTGATGATATATACAAACCTGAGCTAGCCTCCCTCTACATGATTGCCACGGGAATGACGGCAGGAATCCAGATGCATACAGTAGAATTAACGCTGCCGAGCCCGGCCCCGGGACCGGAAGCGGACGCGGAACTTGACGGCATCACCTGGTGGTCAACACTCACAGTCATACACAGTTAATCACTGCGCACTGGCCAATTTAATGACAGTCCTTAGAGGCCTCGGGGGGCAAGAAAACAACGGACCTTGATATGGGGTGTCAAAACAAACTCAGTGAAAGTTATCCTATGCTTAGGCTATATCACCTAAATCTTTGTGTCATTTAGGATCAAGGTCCTAGGTTTTCTTTCCTCCTCTAGTAAGGGTTCATTTTGATAAACACACCTAGCAAATACTATTCTGGAGAATGTGTTTTGCTATTCGTCAAAATCATGCTACTGTACTGTACTGTTTTAAGGCCATCTAAACCAGATCAAACGATTGGCTAAATGCCTTGCACTGGAAACTGTATGTCTGATTTCCAAGCATCTATAACACGGGTATGCACCTCAATGGTTCTTTTATATCACCTCCTGACCAATCACTCCTCGTTTATACGAATGCCTGGATACCAGTAATAGCACGTCCCAGAATAAGACCTGCAATATCTGTTAGCAATAATCACTCCTGCCATGCAGGTAAAACTCACTGTGAATATCACTCTGGCCCTCATAAGTCTGTGTCACATAGAGATTCGCCACATGTCGGCCAATCATATACTCATCACTGGCTGCGTTGCCTCCAAAGATCTCCTGGAGGACTCGTGCGTTTTTGAGAGCCGTATCGCAGTTCTGTCGCTTCACCATGCTGATCATCTCGGGCGTGGCCTTACCCTCGTCCTTGAGACGGCCAACCTGGATGGCGGCGAGTGTGCCGTAGGCGGCATCTGTTGTCGCGTCGGCGAGCTTCTTCTGAACGAGTTGGTACTTGGCTAGGGGGTTGCCTTTGAATTGCTTGCGCTCAAGGGCGTATGTTCGGGCACGGGCGATGCAGTCCTCAAGAGCACCCATGACGCCCAGTGCAATACCATATCGAGCGTTGTTCAGACAGCTGAAGGGACCTCGTAGGCCTTCAACGTCTGGGAACATGTTGACATCTGGTACAGGACAGTTGTCGAGGTGGATCATGCCAGTGATCGAGGCTCGAAGACCGTTCTTGTCCTTGAGAGCTGGTGTCTCGAGAGTACCTGGTGGGCAGTCCTTGCGCTCCACCAAGAAACCTCGAATCTTGCCTGTGTCTTGCAACTTTGCCCATACCAATAAGACATCGGCGATAGGGCTATTTGTGATCCATGTCTTTGAACCACTTAGAGAATAGTAGCCCTTCTTGGTAGGATGAGGCGTTGCCACTGTCTCCATGCTTCCAGGATCACTGCCGTGGTTGGGTTCTGTCAAGCCAAAGGCACCGAGGAGCTTGCCCTTGGCCATTTGTGGAAGAAACTTCTCCTTCTGCTCTGCAGTGCCGTGCTCAAAGATACCACCCATCACCAATGAAGACTGAACGGACATTCCAGATCGGTAGCCGCTATCCACCCTCTCCACAGCTCGTGTGATCAAACCACCAGCAACAGAGGACACGCCAGCGCAATCATATCCCTCGATTGTAGCGCCCAATAGACCAAGCTCGCCCATCTCCTCGAGAATCTTGGGATCGTAGGACTCGTCGCGATAGGCCTCTGTAAGATATGAAAGTCAGTGTGGAGTTTCTAAATATCGAATTTGAGACAACTTACGTAGAACACGGGGTAGCAATTGCTCTTGGCAGTATCTCTCTGCAGTCTCTCCAATTGCACGCTCCTCTTCGGTCAGGAGGTTATTCGAAGCCAAAGGATCCTCCCAGTTGAAGGTAGGTCCAGATGCCGAGGCAAAGGTCCTTGTGGCGCATGGTCGCAGAGGAATAGCAGCTCTTCGAGCGCATTGTCTGAGGATAGGGCGAAACATGGTGAGGAAGGCGATTTGGATGGAGAGATGTGTTATGGATCGGATCAAGATCTCGAGGCGAAGCTGAGTAGTTAAAGATACAGCATCGCAGGCTTGAGTTGACAGGCAAAAGGGCGCCGGCAATTGAAGCCCACTAGATGAAGTCATCCGATGCGAGCCGGAGCCGTGATTGTCACTAAAACCCCAGCTTTTGGACCCCGGAACCGAGGCAGACAGCGAAGACTACAGCCAATTGGAGTAGGTGATACTTGAAACATGAGAATCATTATCCCAATTTGGGTTGTTTCGGGTCCAAGATGATCTTGCCGATGAATGAATCGGTGTCTTTTGATTGAATACCGATACAGTCAAGCACAGCTAAAGCTCACTACATACGTACCCAATGATTCAATAATCCATGCTCACATCCAATGATCGACAAGAGTTGCAGACCAGCTGCCTCGGATAGGAAATCTCCCCTGACGCCTCGTTTCTGAAGATTACAGTGACATTGACATTATGCCTCTTCAGTCTTTCCTCTGGTCTCGTCGTTTCTCGCCATGAAACTCAACCGGTCGAGGTCTAATGTTCCCAAGACTACCCCCGCTGCTGCCAACTGGCGAGTCCCTTCTTCGCCCTCCGCCACCGGAGCCGAGATGACCGGCACCGAATCTTCGGCTGATGAGTTACCATGATTGACTTCAGAGTCGCGTGCCCTTCGTCTCCGTTCCTTGCCAGCTTGATATATCGAACCGTCTGCTGATTCAACTAACGAAGTTGATGATATTGATCGACTCGATCCAAACGGAGATTCCCAAGGTTGAGCTCGTCGAAATCGATTCTCAAGACGGTGCAGTAGACCTGTTGGTGTTGCTGGTTGGGAGAGTGGACTGTGTTGGTGAGGACTATTTCGAGAACTTCTTGAGCCTGGCGCAGAACGCTGTATTATATTGTGTTAATGAAGCGTCGCACCAGACAGCAGTGAATCATTCATTACCTACCCATGGATGATCGTCTCGGCATCCCAGTTCCGGACAAGAATGCATCGCCTGTTCCTGGCTCACAAAATTGAACGACGGCCCATGCAATGCAACGTCTATATCTTCGGATCCGCATTCGACCTTTCGCTGCAGCATTTTCATGGTATTTCCATGCCTTGGCGCGTGATTGTGATTCGGTGCTCGGCTCGCTCCGAATCCAGGTTTAAGATGGCCACACGCGATGCTTGTATCTTCCTTTGTTGGCTGAATTATCCCTTCAGGCAGAGAGGGATCCATCTCTGATAACGTCGGACCGACTTGGGCATCACATCACATAATTCATGAAAGGCCAGCGAGGGGAGATACGATGGGATAATGGGGTGATGAATAAGGTCGGTCGGTATATCGTGATATCAGGGGCATGTAGGGATCCAATATCACATCCGCAACGACATTTCCGCAGCTAAAAAGTGAGGAGCCGCAATCTTCTGCTTCTAGAGCCTCAAATCGAAAGCCGTTCCTGCTTCTCAGTGCTTTAACTCCCGAGGAAGTGCATCGTCAGTTCCTTTTCGTGAGCCCCATGACACGGGAGTTGAAGTCCGTCACTTGCATTTTATCATGACTTCTCGGCTAATCGGGCTGATGCATACGACACAAAGCAGTAAATACTTGGAAGGAGAATTCATTCTGCCTCTATAAATCTCTTGTGACGGAAACAGTTGATGTTTTCTTATCTTTAGCTACCTTACCTTAGCTCATACAATGGATGGATCGCCCGGGCTAACGCACATGACCAGGGTCCTCCAGCATTCAGTCCTTAGTCAACTAACTTCAATCGCTCCCTCGATACAATATCATGATCGTTATCAGAATACAGAGAGCAAAATGGCTGCAGATACCAGTGGCTTCTTACAATTGATGCAGGCCATCAGATTGGTGAGTCCATCACTGATCAGAAGGACAAGGACCCTTGGCTAACACGATGCAGGCTGCTCACAAGAATAGCTCCAAGCTTGTCCGTGCTTGGTTCTATGTGCCACTCGGCATTACAATAATACTTGCTGTCAACTTTGGAGTTGACTCGATATTCTACAAATTCAATGTTTCGTTTCCTGCTTCTGTTACCTGCATGATGTTACTCTTCTTTGCTCTCATCGCAAGTGAGTCATTGTTGGGTACTCACAAGACAAGAAAGCTGGTTAATATCATCAACGTGCCTGTAAGTCATGGCTACCTATTCAATAACGAGTTTATCATGTCTGATCTTTCTAGGCTGGCTGGTCACTTCGATGGATGGGCATCTTCTTTACCCCGTCCTTCGTTCTGTTGCCTCTTAGTCCTCCTATTGGCATCGTTGAAGTCATGATTATTATTGCAATCTTTGGTATGTCACCGTTCGAGAACACATATAGACCCTTCTCTGACAGTTCTAGTCATTGGCTTCTTTATCATAATGGCTATGGCAGCTTGGATCACCCGCAGTCTCCAACTTGCTCTTGGTGTCTCGAGGCGATCAAGATCCCAACGCGCTGAAGAACTCGGCCGTCAAACACCAGATCTCTCAACCGGAGATATTAATTCTCCTGGTATATCACGTCGTACGAGCGTATCTCGAGCTGGCTCTCAAATACCGCTCATGTCTGTATCCGCGCCGAACTCGGAGCCAACGTCAGCGGCGCCTTCACGACCACAGACTCCACCTCAATTACGGCTTCAAGAACATCACTATGCAAATGGCCAAGCCCCAATGAATGCCGTTGAAGCTCTCAATCCGCCGACGACTGTTCTCACACAGATTCCTCTACCACCACCAAAGGCTGAGTTGTGGGCGGCCCGCATATCTGCAAATCTCGATGTGGCGATCTTCGTAGGACTGTTTGCCTTTATTGGCATTCCTCTCTATTACTCGACCGGTTATGCTATGCCACTTCACCTTGCTGTGAATGTCCTCGCCTGGTTCGGGGCATTGTCAGTTGCGCCCAAATGGAAAGAATATCTCCATCCAGTCTTAGTATCGTCTCTTGCAACAGTTCTCGTCATATGGGCACTTGCAGCAATTCGCGGTGATAGCTTGACCACAACACTTCACGCCTACCGCACAGGCGCAAAGTATATACAGTTATGGCGCAACGCAACATCGAAGCAAGATCTTCTCCCTGGCGCCGGTGACGTTTTCGGCACCCTCCTCGACGCCAGCATTGTAGCTCTCGCCTTGCCCATGTTTCAATACCGACGAGAGCTTCGCACTCATTTCATCTCCATTGTCATACCCAACGTTGCAATCAGTGTTGGTTCGCTGCTCGCATACCCGCCCTTGTGCTACGCCTGCGGCATCTCGGCAGCCCGCAGCCTCGCTTTTGCATCGCGCAGCCTGACGCTGGCGCTCGCTGTCCCCGCGACTGTGAACCTAGGAGGAGATGTTAATACTGCTGCTGCATTGGCCATCATCAGTGGGATTTTGGGCGCTGTGCTCGGGGCGCGCATATTGCGCTGGCTGCGAGTCCCCGAGGACGACTACGTGACCCGCGGAGTGACACTAGGTGTCAACTCGAGCGCCATCGCGACTTCAGTCTTGTTGCGAACGGACCCTCGAGCTGCAGCCTTGTCGAGCTTGTCGATGAGTCTCTTTGGAACTATCACTGTCTTGTTTACCTCAATACCGCCTGCGGCGACTTTTGTACGAGGGCTTGTAGGCCTGTGATGGGTCGACAGGAACCTGATCTGACGAGGCACTCTGCTAATTTAGTCAGCATTTAGAGGACCTTGATCCTAAATGATAAAAAGACTTAGGTAACTTAGCATGCGTTTAGGATATTTTTTGCTGGATTTATTTTGACACCCTAAATCAAGGTCCCATGTTTTCTTGCTCCCCGAGGGCTGGGTACAATCCCTTGGTTAGGTAGTAGTAGTACGATTCGAAACCTCGGTAATGCAGTTACATGTGTAGCCTGCACTACCGTGCTGGTCGCATTAGTTCGTTCGTGTACACCGTCAGTTTACATAAGGTCTCATGACAACGATAACTCCACACGACGCCCTGTCGCGTGGCACATGCAGCAGCATGTCGTTATCGTGAATTTATTGAATAACTAGTAGTAATCATGGGTATAGTAGTAGTAAGTATACAAGGACAGCCCAGAAATGAAAGACTGCTGCTGTCATCAAACAGAAAGTAACTCTTATGCTCCATCTAATTCGTGTGCCAAACTGTAACTGAGCATCATGCCGTGAACGCCGCCGTAAATCGTAAGACCATGAGTCGTAAAGTGTAGAAATGTTATCGAACAGAAATAAACTAGTGGGCGGTATGGCCTCATTGTATGAATTCCGGCTTTCGTACGGGTATAACCATCCCGTAAGAGCCGAGTTGCAGGCAAGTCAATGCCATTTTGCCCTTGATAGAGCCTGAATGCCTCTTGAGGAGTATGTCAG
This sequence comes from Fusarium fracticaudum, assembly GCA_003353625.1. NCBI lineage: Eukaryota > Fungi > Ascomycota > Sordariomycetes > Hypocreales > Nectriaceae > Fusarium > Fusarium fracticaudum. The sequence continues at coordinate 999,837 of PDNT01000009.1, forward strand.
TACAGGGTTGTCTTTTGTCTTTTTTTCCAAATAGTGTAAGCAGAGCTTACCATCCTATCTGACAGACTGGTAGGGTACCTTACAGATGACTTGGAGGGTTGAATAATGCCGCATTGGAGCTCTGTTGCGTCACTTGCTGAAAGCCCGGTTTAGCCTCACGGTCATTTGGCTCCTCTGCTCTTTTGCATCGCTGCATACACCGCACTCGCCGCTGACTACGGTGCCAGTAACTCGTGAGACGTATTTGCCGCAGACGGTGAGGCAGGGTGATGTTCCTACGGGTTGTTCTCCGACACGGCGGCCGCAGGCTTGACAGATGAGAGTTCCGAGGTTTGCGTAGCACATTGTGAGTTTGCGTGATGAGTGGAAGTGAGATTGATCGAGTATCTTATGAGAGAGTCAAAGAGAAGAGGGTCGAGACAGCACGGGTGAGACGGTAGAAGAGACAAAGAGGCATGTAAATGTAGATGAGTCTTAGATACAGAGATGGGTCCAACAAGAGAAGGAAGAGAAGAGAAGAGAAGAGAGATACTGATTAAAGAGGATTGTTGTCAAGAAAATGTCGAGATCTATGGGGAGGGATGAGTTTAAGTATTTGCAGAGAAGAAGGGAAGTTGATGTTATTATAATAGCGAGGGAAATAATGTGAGAAGAAGAGGAGGAGGAGTGAGGTAAGATAAGGCGAGTGCTACCTTGCTGGGTTATTTAAGAGGTACTATACCTACCTCAGATAGATTGGTAAATGCACTGAGAGTGCATTGCATTACCGTACCTAGGAGAGGGAGAGGGACAGAGAGCGTGCGTGACACAAGCTGAGCTGTCGTGATGGGGACGTCTCCATCCATCCATACAAGCAAGGTCCCTCACTCACACTCACTTACAGCTTGTTAGCTCTAACTTAGTTGTACCTCGACCCGTTTGACCGTTTGAAGAAGAGGGGTCACTCTCGCTGTCGCCGTCTGGGTCCAAGTGGGATCTGTTGCATCAACTTGCTAGTATATACCGCCTGTCCATTATGGTATGGCATGGCATGGCATATGAACCAGGTACATGGTATTAGTCACCAACTCACAACAAGGGACTACCGTTAGCTTCGTACTGTACCTAGGTAGCATCTCAATATCTTTAAGCTGTATAAAGTGATAGATAGGTTAGTATGTATGTCGTGCTTGGTCCTTCCCCTCACCGACTCGCCTCATCGAGTGGACGTCCAGGTTACGATACCTTACTTGGTCTTTGTTGGAGCAGAGATATGTTACTCTCGCGTCTCGGTAGGTACCTTTACAGTAGCAGTGAAGATCCTTGTCCCTGGCAGACCTTCTCGAAAAAAAGAACCCTCCATCCCGTGCGCCCTCTGGCAAAATTCCCCTAGTCGCAGTGAAGATCATTGCCCCCAATCACAAGCCACAGAGAGGCCCCCCTCCCTTCCCCCCTCTCTCACCACGTTGATCATGTCGCCCAATACGACATGACGAAGTGAGCAGACGACAAATATATGTACGTACATGGAAAGGGACAGAAAAGAATAGTTAGACAAGTACCTAGTAGAATGTTAATTATTCAGCGTTCACAACTACTTACAATGATATTGTTATTCTCCCGTGCTCGCTCACTAGAAACAATTACACTTTCATGGTCATCTGTTTCAACTGTCACGGATCCTTCGGGGTTCAGACGCCAAACTGCTACAGTAAACTGCTAGCTCATGACCAGGGTCTCCCTGACGACTCATATCTAAGTCCATCGGTAGTGTGTGTGTGTTGTGTACTGTACTGTATGTGTCCTGGTGGCTGAGTAGAGGCGAGCACTACAGTACATACACCAATACGGTCATCCAAGAGTACGACTGAGTGCATACATACAATCCTCGACTCTCATCATGATCGTCAAACATCACTTCCATTATGCTAACTTCTGTCTCTGATCTGACAACTCAATCAACTCGCCATGCCTGACATCATGATATTCATCTACAACACCTTTTCCCATACAGATAAAGTAGAACAAAGACCAACCACACAACTCTATCGTGCCAGAGTCCTGTCCATCAAAACGCCCGCATAATGTCACATCCATACATATTATGTTCTTTCTTTCTCCCTTCCTTCCTTTGCCTCCTTCGTCCTCAGCTCCCACTCCAGTAAGACTAAAGCTTCGACTGCATTTCGCCACGCTCCTCTTTTGTACAACCATCAACACATCCCAACATGCTTCCATTCACTTTCATGCATGCATGCATCTCCGTCGTATGTATGCGTGCACCTCGTCATCCCAGTTTCCCCCGCAGGGCGTCCACCTCTCGTTGTAGGGCGTCCAGGTCAGCCAAGATGTCAACACTCTTCCCTGGCTCGTTTGCCGATTGTGGAGATGTGGGACCCGAGCCGACTGTCGCTGCGACACTGTCAGGCTCCTCCTCGGCCACTTGACTCGATCCAGCCTTCCCTACACCATCAAGACTCGTCCTCCGAGGTCCATCGACGCTGCCACGGCTGCTGCCTCGTTGCCTTGGAGGTGGTGGAGGGGGTGCCATCTGATTATGAGGTTTTGCTTCGAATGAGATCCGCCGACTACTGCTGTCAACACTTCTGATACTCGCAGGCCGTCGAACAGATGTGTTTCGCGCAGGTGGTGGTGGTGGTGGAGCCCAAGATTTTGTTGTCGTCACGGGCTGATGTGTTCCTGAGTGCGTATCTCTCGGGGGTGTTAAGTCGACTGTGGAAGATTGACGCAGCTGCGATGGCGTAGAGGTGGTGCTCATATCGATATCCAGTGATGGAGCCGGAGATGATGACGATTGGCTCAGATCCGTGAGGCTTGAGGCCACCCCCAATGGTATCTGCGTCGACTGTCTCGAGGTGTGATGAGATCTTGGTGGCGGTGGTGGAGGTGCCGCTGCATGTGAGTCACGTCGGCTGTGTTCAGGTCGGGATCTCATAGACGATGACCGTGACAAGTTCTCTTCATTGTGCACAAATTGCTGCTGTGTCAAGCCTAGACCAGACGCATAGACCTTGCTCTCTCCTCTCGCGTGACCTCGTCGAGGTGGTGGTGCAGGAACTGCTTTTCGGCTGCCGCCTGATGGTTCTGGCGATGCCAAACTCACATCACCTTCGGCCTCTGGAACTTTGCCAGCTGCTTCACGGTCAAACGGCGAGTCGCCTCCTTCTTCCATACTTCTTCTGACCGGCGCGGGCGGAAGTGGTTTGTTCATATCTGATGACAGTGTCGCAAGAGGTTCTCGAGATGCCTGACCAACCAGATCCAGCTTGATGGACTTGCCGTGTCGCGAGCTAGGTGGCGGCGGCGGTCTCTTGCTGTTCTTTGAGCTCAGTTGGGCAGAAGCGCTTGAGTCAGAAACGTTCTCTTGATCAATATCATCTTCCGGGGTATCCGAGGCTTCTTCAGATATGAGAGATGCCTCTTGGAGTGCGTTCTCGGGGGCCGATATATCTTTGGAATCATCATGTGAAATTCTTCGGAAAACAGACGGTCGGTCTTTTGTGTTCTTGGCTGGTGACGGCATCGACTGTCGGATTTTCGGCGGCGAAGACTTGTCCGACTCCGTATTACCCGTCATCAGTAATCGCTTGAAAGAATTGACGTCTAGAGACCTTCTGGCTGTATTAGCAGCTTTGAGGGCATGGCCTTCTTCTTTGCGCTCATGCTCAAGCTTTTGTTCTGCGACAGGGGAATCAACACTGCGTAATGTCTTGCTGAATGGGTTCCCTATGCCCTGACCGCCATTCGGAGCATAGCCACGGGCAGCCGCAGCTACCATTTCACGGTCGCTGTCATCGGTAGACGTCGCATCGAACGGATCGTCCTCATTTTGTTGGTTCGCAGTCTGTTGCGCAATAGAAGGTGCCGCAAATGCCCATTCGGGAGAGTCGGGAGACAGCGGCGGGGGTGATAGCACGCGGACTTTTTTGGTAATCTTAGATTTCGAGTCAATTGTTGAAGAGCCAACTTGCTGGAAGCTGGTCGGAGGCGGAGGAGTAGGCGCTGTTTCAATCTGATCGAGAGCAGGGAAACGAGAAGCGGCGGAGGATGTTGAGTTGGGAAAGGAAGCTGAGTCTACTGTCATGGCAGCACTCTTGCGAAACGGATTAGACGATGCCATAGTAACTAGATTTCTCTGCGCGATCGGCTCAGGTGATCTTTTTAGGCCTGTCTCGTCTCGATCTGCTATAGTTCGAGCTTATCGTCTCCGTCACAGGGGAGATGGAGAGGTGATTCTGATGCGATAATAGGTCAAGGCGCATGCAAACAGAGACTGCCCGCCATCTTCGGCACAGCCGGGCAAGAGCTTGGGTAGGCAGCCAAGACAGGGAAACCGAGTGGAGGAGATTAGGCGGCAATGGAAGCGATAATAACAGCGCAGCGCAGATGAGACGGAAACGAGGCAAAACAAGACAATAGTAGGATTTCGAGGTCAACGAAGCACGGGTCTTGTAGGCAAGGTACCAGTAGCCTTGTGAGGAAATTGAGGTTCAGGCGTAATACAGCGGAGCAAGTGGCCCCCGGAACGATCGGTCAGGAGCTGGAGGGGAACGTCGCAGTAAGAATGCTAAAGCACACACAACCTGAACAGTTGCTTGTACTAAACGAGGTGTTGAGTCACTGGGGAAAGGAAAAGAAATCTGGCGATGCCACACAAGAGGCGTCCAAAGTGGGCTGAAGTCGTCAGCGCCTTCAGGCCCCAGGGTCAATATCTTATCGCTAACGGTGCCTGGGCCTCGCACAGAAATCGAGTCACTTTCAGGGGGGGAAACCGTCCGTGGCACGAAACAGAAGCCTATCTTACATAGGTAGGCTGGACTGACGGACAGGGCAGGATAGGACAGGACGGGGGAGAGAGACAACGAACGGAGTCGACTCAAGAGAACGAAACAGAACGAACAGGCGATGATCATTGACGGGCATGAAGAAGCACGGGCCAGCCGGGAGCTTACGAGGGGCAGAAATTCCGCTGACGTTGGGCATTGGGGTCCCTACAAGCAGGATACGTACTGCCATAGCTCTTCGCTCGGTAATCTACGCTGTAAGGAAGTACAGGTACGAGCGCTTGGTTAAGCTTCACGTTGGGACCTGAGGCACGTGAGTTGTGACGACAGGTCGATAACCGTAGCTGAAATGTCTCATCTCACGCCCCGAACGACACAGTTTCGAAAATAGACGCTGAGATCCAATCTGTCTGTGTCTTGCTAACTATGTGCGAAGAGTACTGTAGACTCTATATCTTGACCATATAGGCCGATAAATGAGTTATCATGTCATCTGTGAAAGGCACTCCTTACCAAGACTCTTCCAAAGTATTCCTGAGTGTCCTCCTACTCACATCACATCCATAGAATCCATAGCTACTGGTACCTCAGACTTGAGGAGTGAGTTGTCTCTTTAGGGAGACACCACGGGTGCCAACACAAAAGATTCATGGTTCCACTTTTCTCGACTACAATTCCTCACCAGCAGGTCAGCGACACACTCAACCATGATATGGCGGCGAGTGCCAATACCTCAGCCAAGGCAAGATGACAACTGTAATGAATGACTAGAAAGCTCTTGTCTCGAGGTAACAATCCCACTGTAGCGAGTAGGGCTTGGAATGTGCACTCGCGCTTAAGAAACTGCGAATACGAATATAGCAAAGCTCACTTACACGCAGAACAAGGCTGACGCGTAAAAACTCTACAGTTTTCAGACCACCAACAGGCAACTATCGTCTTAGATTGCGTTCGTTTCATACCCATCCAAAGCGCTAGGCGCCCAAGACCGCCTTTTCCTCCACGTAGGTAGTCTATTATTTCGTTCGTCAGTCAGAACATGTTGACAACTCACGTGAAACCCCCTGGCAAGAGTCGAGACACGCTTCACTCAACCCATGTAAACAAGCCCTTCAGACAGCGCGTCCCATAATCGCGCTTGCTCATGTCTCATTGAACATCCGAAAATCTTTAATTATCATGGAATGAGGAATTTTGAATAATGTTCATTTCGTAGTTCAAATCGAATAACTAAAAACAGCGACAGTGGTATAATCGCAAACAACCCTTCCTCACCCACAACCGAGACTTTTGCCCTCTCCAAAAACACGCCGACCGTCCCCTCCAGCATTGTTTCAAACCATGACACACCGTAAGAAGACTGTGTCGAGTCATATAAGATAATACAGGGGACAAAATCGCATAGAAATGACCCTCACTTCTAGTGTACCACCTCCGACATAATGAGATGGCTGAGGGTAGAATCATACAGACGCGAGTCTCCGCGTGCACGTGTAAACAAACAGCCGATAATCCCGCGCTCCGAACCAAACCATCAAAATACCAGTAGCCTTACTTGCCGTACCCTTGCCGTGAACAGATCCTTTAACGCCGTGGCCGTCATTAATTAAAGTTCAATACTGCTCAGCATCATTTACGCCTTGGCAGCGGCCTTCTTGGGTGCTGCCTTCTTAGGTGCAGCAGCCTTCTTTGCAGGTGCTGCCTTGGTGGTCTTGGTGACGCGACCTGTCTTTGTCTTTGTAAGAGCTGTCTCGGGCTTCTCAGCCTTGTCGGCCTGGATACAATGTTAGAGGATGTGGTGCGAGAGCAGCTGCGTCAACACATACCTTCTTGGTAGCAGCAGCCTTCTTGGGGGCAGCGGGCTTCTTGGCAGGAGCAGGCTTCTCAGCCTTCTCGGCCTTTTCAGCCTTCTTCTCAGTGGTCTTCTTCTCAGCGGCGGCCTTCTTGGGGGCAGCAGCCTTCTTTTCGGTAGCAGCCTTCTTGGGGGCGGCGGTCTTCTTAGCAGCGGGCTTCTTGACAGCAGGCTTCTCAGCGGCCTCCTTCTTCTCGGCAGCAGGCTTCTTAGGAGCAGCGGGCTTCTTAGCCTCAGGCTGCTTCTTGGCAAGCTTGGTACCACCGGAAGGACCCTTGGGCTGCTCAAAGACACCCTTGTCGACACCAGCCTTCAAGGCCTTGTTGAAGAGAGAGTCGAACATGTTGTCGGTGACATTGAGAGTGTTGTTGGCCTTGACATACTTCTTCAAGGATTGACGGCTGTGTGGCGAGTCAGCAACTGGTGGGAAAGAGGGAAGGGAAAGGCGACGGCGTGAGTGCGTTGCGCGACGACGAAGATAATTGAAAAATGAAGCTTACCTAGAGCCCTTTCGGTCCTTGAGCTGTTGGATGCAAAGAAAATACGTTAGTGAGTGAAAACGAATAAAAGAGAGTGAGCGAGGTAAAATGGTCGGTCGGGCGCGTGGCGATAGCCTCATCCGCGACCGAAGAGTGAGTGCGCGATGATGGACGCGACATAAATGGGCAGCTTTCAGAATTCACATACGTTGACAATGGCATCAGTGATCATGTCCTGAAATAGAATGTTAGCGACCAATCCAGAAGAAATATCTTCAGAATGAATGAACTCACCTGATAACTGGCGTGGCCAGACTTCTTGGGAGCGGCGGCAGCGGCTTTGGGAGGCATTGTGGTGGATTGTGTGGGTTGAGATGCTTTGAATAAAGACGTGGAGTTGAGGCGATAAATGAGACGCGACAAAGACGTTTAAAGACGATTGAAGGCTTTGGAAGACGTTTAAGAGACGAGAGAGCAAACGACGAGTAGAACTATCTTGGTCGGGCGCGTGGAGGGGATGGGCCATGTTTATATATTCGGCGGGGGCAGAGCGCAATCACTCTCCTCCCCAAGCTCCTGCTCCTGTGCTGCTCTCCTCTTACATCTTCGCGACTCTCCCGTCCTGCTCACCTGCCATAGCCCCACTAGCCCCGATTGGGAGGAGGGGCATTTTAAAGCGCCACACTAAAAATGCGCATGCACACTTAGCACCCGCTGGCATGCCATTGCACAAAACAGCGCACAAGAGCGTCAAGATCTTCACAGAGCACGTGAACTTTCTTATCGGGCTTCTGGATTGGCCGCAGCTCGCTGCATAACTCACAATCTCTTGCACTATTTCGGTCCAGCCACACCCAGCTCATCAAAGTTAGAGAGATGCCAAGCCTGGACCCTCCAAGATATGGCACTTGAGAAAATGGGGCACCAAAAATGCCAAAATAATCCTGGGCAAGTAACCATTTTTCTGATTGGCCAGCCTAGACATCACCTCGGGTGAGGTGTACCTCTGTGTGATCTAGAGTCTGGCAAAATGCGAGCGCAACTCATGCCCCCGAGCATCCATTTCCCTCGATTCTCTCGCTTCTTCGACTACCATTGTCCAAGAGATGGATGACTTGATTTCTTTGTCTTCTTGCGAGTCTCGGGCAATCTTTTGCGTTCCAAATTAGGTGGAGGATTCGCTGGCTCGTTGCGACTGATGCATGAGGCTTTCTTCGCGCTCGAGAGCCGTTGAGCGGCCATTGAATGAGCCATGCTCGTTGTCGCATTCCGATTTACGACTGATACAGTGATGAATATGCTCCTGTGAAGCTTTCCAATGCCTTTTAAGAAACAGCGACCATGATAGTGTAGTTTCTACGTTGTTCCGGCTCGATTCGATAAGAATATGATCCATATCGCTCAAAGTCACTCACAAGTCCATTTCTCAACATCGCGCGTCGTTTCTGAAGCTATCCGCATCCCACCACTGTCTGATCGTTAAACCACCACACACCACACCACAAGCCAATTTTGCATCATTTAGTCGTCGGAAAGTATGCAGATGTAACTTAAGTACATTTTTACTTTTTTTTGCTGAATAAAATATCACCATCGGCTCTTGAGAGGGCGAAGATGTTGCATCACGACTTACACGGTCGGAGGCGTCAATGAAGCAACACAGAATGGTGAATAGTCTACGATTCGCATCCACACATCTCATGATCTCTCATTTAGGTGCTTCTTTCAATTTCTACTTCTTACTTTTTCTCAGTATGATAGGTATTACTTTTTTATATTGGATCAAGCGGCACTTATAGCAAACTAATCAATGTCCGTAATACTTACTGTTCATACTTACTGAAGCGTGTAAGACAGATCTGACTTTGGACATTTGCCATTCTTCGTCATTCTATATTGGTCTTTGGCTTACTTACAACACTTGAGGGAGGATGAAGTCAGCATCCTGTAACCTCATCGAAATGATGTTTCCAGCCACTTTGAAGCTTCATCTCGGGCTTCATCGTTGCAATTGACGCGTTACGTCAAGTGAGGGGCAGGACGTGGCATCATGAGAGCTTGCGCCTAATTCAACAGCCTTGTCGTCTGGGCACTAAATCAGATGAAACATACACCAGCTTTTGTAAATATCTGTCTATCTTAAGATATGAGTGATTGACCTTGATTTAATATCTGTACACTATTTTTGCTCGCTGTTATGTTAGTGGTAAGGACGTGATCATCCACCCCACCTGATCGCGGGCTTCCCAGGCATGGCTTGGGTCTGTCTTCAAACAGTAACACTATTAATTCGTTTATGAGCCTGTTGTACCGAGAGTCTGTGTTTACAATGTCTGAGTTTGTGGTAAAAGGTCACTACCCTTCTGCAATGATCTCTATCTTGTTTCTACAGATACAGCTTATCAGTGAATCTCGTTATCCATGACAATCCTATCTCTGACATCGATACAGCCAATGCGGCATCTACAAAGATAATTGGTATAGTAAAACAGCAACCGGAGGTGCTCGAAACAAAATAGAAAGCGGAAATACCCACAAGCTTGCAGGAAGACGGGACTGTTACAAAAGCCAACGGCTTTACAGGTCTATCAGGTGTAGGTTAGCATCAACACATTGGGGCGAGTTCCCTCCCAAGTTGAGCACGCATGGCAAATGTCTTTGCCACTCTTCATACTATGTTGGAAGCCCCTGATATGAATTCACACACAAAATAATTTACCCAGTTGTTGAGTGAGACCTATGGCATCACATCGTTGGCTTTGCGCATCATTACTTGCACTTATCAATTGCTGCTATAGCATCATCACATGACCCGTCTTATATATCACAGTCCACTTGTACAGTGCATATTCTAATTTATACTCCAAGCCTTACCAATCAGAGTAAGGTGGGACACGGAACACGATCGCCCAGAATGTCCAACCGGAAGGTGCACCAGAAAAGGCCAGCGAGGCAGGACACCTATCATCAACGATAGCATCTCGATTCTGCTCCCGAAATCCTCAGTGAAGGAAAAAGAAGATCTTCAGCTTGGGTGCGAACTTGGGAGACCATGTTCGGGATTTTCTGCATATAATTTCTTTGTCGAATTCTCTTGTCTCATGTTATTGAAGCTTTAGCTACCGCCATCCATCATCCTACGGTACATTTCATTGCCCCACGTCTCCTTTACTGGGCACACGGCTCATCCGATAGATCGATACTCGTCCTCGATACTTTCGTCCCTTTCGCTTCTCGAGCCTCAACGTCGCAATGGCCGACTACGCTCAGTACCACGCTCTCGGACACGGCGAGGTTATCGACGACAATGATCCTAACCGAACTTCTCAACCCTCTGCGCAACAGTTCCAACCGCCAATCGCTCCCTCACCTTACCAACAACAAGCATCACCATATGGAGCACCCCAGTATCTTGGAGGCCAGCAAGCGCCTCCGCCCATGACTGGCTCTCCCGCACCAGCTCCCGGATATGGTTATGCACCTCCTCAGACTCAGGCTCCTCCAGGTCAAGCTCCCCCATCGCAAGATGCTACACTGGCTGCTCAGCTTGGTGGAATGAACTTGGGAGATGGACACGGCACAGCGAGAAGGAAGAAGAAGGATCGTCATGCATACCACACCGTTGAACCTACCGGCTCCTCGCAAGCCTTCAATGGCATGCCTCCCCAGGGGACCTCAGCTACACAGTTTCTCGACAGCGTTCCTGGCGGTCCCGGTTTTGGGGGTCAATTTGGAAGCCCCCAGGGAACTCCTCAGATGCAAAGTCAGAGCCAATTTAGTGCGCCACTTAACCCAGCATTTGGCCCTGGGCCTGTTGCTGGAACACCCGGTGTCGGCGAGGGCCTCGGTACAGCCTCAGTGTCTACCAGCGGACCCAAGGGAGTGTCACCTGACGACATGCCCAGCGTACCGGCCTCGCGAGATGCGATCCAACAGTACTACCTCAAGAACGTCTATCCCACCTTCGAACGACATGTCCCTCCTCCTTCGACCGTTTCGTTTGTTGCCTACGACCAGGGCAACTCGTCACCGAAGTACACTCGACTCACACTCAACAACATCCCCACTACTCAGGACGCTCTACAGGCCACTGGCCTTTCTCTGGGACTCTTGCTGCAGCCGCTAGCCCCTCTGCAGGCTGGAGAAGCCGAAATTCCTGTCCTTGACTTTGGTGAAGCTGGACCCCCACGATGCAGACGATGCCGAGCTTATATGAACCCCTTTATGATGTTCCGTTCGGGTGGAAACAAGTTTGTCTGCAACCTCTGCGCATACCCCAACGACACTCCTCCCGAATATTTCTCTGCGACCAACCCACAGGGTGTCCGAGTTGATCGTGACACTCGACCCGAGCTTCACCGAGGAACTGTAGAGTTTGTGGTGCCTAAGGAGTACTGGACCAGGGAGCCCGTAGGATTGCGATGGTTGTTCCTTATCGATGTAACCCAAGAATCTTACAACAAGGGTTATGTCGAGGCTTTCTGTGAGGGTATCCGTGTTGCTCTATATGGTGGTGAAGATCAAGAGTTGGATGAGAATGGAGAGCCGAAACGTAGGGTACCAGAAGGCGCCAAGGTTGGATTTGTCACGTACGACAAGGACATTCACTTTTACAACGTCAACGTGAGTCGTAGATGATACTTTGTGCTGTAACTTTTACTAACAGTCTACAGCCTGCCCTGGATCAAGCTCAGATGATGATCATGCCTGACCTTGAGGATCCCTTCGTGCCTCTGAGCGAGGGACTCTTTGTCGACCCATATGAATCCAAGGATGTGATCACTTCTCTGCTTACGAGGCTTCCGGATATGTTCTCTACCATCAAAAACCCTGAGCCCGCCCTTCTCGCCGCCCTGAACTCAGCACTTGCCGCCCTCGAGGCGACGGGAGGTAAGGTTGTGGCATCTTGCTCTGCGCTGCCAACCTGGGGCCCTGGTCGTCTCTTCATGCGTGACAATGGTAATCACCCTGGAGGCGAAATCGATAAGAAGCTCTACACAACTGAGCACCCGGCCTGGAAGAAGGTTGCCGAGAAGATGGCTGCTTCCGGTGTCGGTGCTGATTTCTTCCTTGCTGCTCCTTCAGGTGGTTATCTTGATATTGCGACTATTGGTAGGCCCAGTCCCTAAAAGTGTCATAAAATCATACTGATCTCATTTTTCTTCAGGTCATGTTTCCTCAACCACTGGCGGAGAGTCCTTTTACTACCCTAACTTCATCGCTGCGAGGGATAGTCGAAAGTTATCACTCGAGATCTCACACGCTGTGACTAGAGAGACTGGTTTCCAAGCTCTCATGAAGGTCCGATGCTCTAACGGTCTCCAAGTCTCGGGCTACCATGGCAACTTTATCCAACACACCTTTGGTGCCGACTTGGAAATTGGCGTCATCGATGCTGATAAGGCAATGGGTGTCAGCTTCAGTTACGATGGCAAGCTAGATTCCAAGCTTGATGCTCACTTCCAGTCCGCCCTACTCTATACCACGGCTTCGGGCGAACGCCGCGTGCGATGTTCAAATGTTATTGCTAGCGTCACGGAAACCTCCAAGGAATCGGGTGCGCGTGAACAGGGTATTCGTGAGTGCCTCAAGTTTGTTGATCAAGACGCTGTCATTGGGATGCTGGCCAAGGAAGCCAGCACGAAGTTGGCGACTACATCAAGTAATCTCAAGGATATCCGTCACTGGCTAAGTGAGAAGGCTATTGACGTTCTTGCTTGCTATCGAAAGCATGCCGCTCAACAGCATCCTCCAGGACAGCTTGTTATGCCTGAGCGATTAAAAGAGTACTGTATGTACCTTCTTGGTCTCCTCAAGTGCCGAGCACTTAAGGGGGGTGTCGAGAACTCGGACCGCAGAGTCCATGAGATGCGAATGCTTCGTTCTATGGGTGCTCTCGAGCTGAGCCTGTACCTGTATCCCCGAATGATTCCTATTCACAACCTCGCACCCGAAGAGGGCTTCGCCGACCCTGAGACAGGCCATCTCAAGATGTCACCTGCGATCCGCACATCATTCTCACGAGTTGAGGTTGGTGGCGTGTATCTGGTTGACAATGGCCAACAGTGCCTCCTTTGGTTCCACTCACAGACTTCTCCTAACCTCATTTCTGATCTGTTTGGTGAAGACAAAGACTCTCTCAAGAGTCTTGACCCCTACACATCAGCTCTACCACTGCTTGAGACTCATCTCAACGCTCAAGTCCGCAACATTATCGAGTTCCTCCGAACGATGCGTGGTTCAAAGGGTCTCACTATCCAGCTCGCTCGACAAGGCATTGATGGTGCCGAGTTTGACTTTGCCCGTATGCTGGTGGAAGATCGCAACAACGAGGCTCAGAGTTACGTGGATTGGCTGGTACACATTCACAAGGGTGTTCAGTTGGAGGTAAGTTCCATTTAATCAAGACTTGTCAACAGAAGGGTCTAACATGAATTGTAGTTGAGCGGACAACGTAAGAAGGAGGGCGAGGAGCACACGGCGGCAAGCTTGTCAAACTTTGCTGGGTTAAGACCAGCTTATTGGTAGTTGAAAAAGTCCAGCAGCTTAATAGAATCGGATCTTGATAACAGCGGTCGTTTATCTTATGGGGTAATGTAACAGAAACAAGCAAAATACTTTGGTGGGAGAGAGAGAAAGAGACAGAGACAGGATGAGAGGACAGATGATGATTTGGTTAACAGGTAGCGGGTAGCACGAACACACCGACACATTATCGTCGAGTCCATCTCAGTCATGTCATGGACAGTGTCCTTCCTGTCTGTCTGTTGTTGCACGATACATGTGTCCATCCGTAACATGGGAGACACTCAAGTATACAGCTTACACCGCAACATTATATTCATGCTTGTCTTTGATCTTGCAAAGACAACAGAACAAAACAAGGCTGGCTGTGTTTCTCCCTTGCAGGAAAAGACACTCTGTTGTCACCTCGCCAATCTCTTTTTCAGGCGGTCAGTCAGATTTTTGTGTTACTGCATCTCGCCTCTTTGCATGACTCTCCTCTGCATGACTCCTCTGAAACACAAACCCTCCCCCGCTTTACAGTTTTTATCTCTTTGTTATTATCACAGTCTACACATGCCCCCTTCACCGTTCTTTGCGCCTCGTGGGAAAGGGTCTGCGATGTAACGAGATGCTGATGTTGTGTAATGGTGTCGCAATCGAGATTTGTGCAACAGCCCGAGAGAGGGAGCAATGTTTATTTGACAAAGTCTGTCTTGGATACAAGATTTGAAGAGGCGGTGGAGAAGGGAACACAGAGATTGCGGTGCATACATACATACATACATACAGCTGGAGACAACATGTTTTACAAGCCCATGGGGAAGCATAACTAAGGCACTCACTCACTGCGTCTTGTATGTATGTAACTCGAAACCCTTGCTTGCCATGTCTCGTCTTATTCATTCTTTGCGGGACATGATTTGCCGCTAGTAAAGTATCCATGATGGTCGACGTGCATTTGCTTGCGTCTGCGTCTGCATCTGCTGCAGTTGTCCCAGTTGAGTGTAGTCTTCTTTTCCCCTGCGGCCATCCGCGGCTAAAGACCCGCCTGTCGTTACACGCGAGGCTGAACTTGAAGCGCTTTATGATATACGTATACGTATATGTATGTATATCTTTGATCAATGAGTTGTCGGGGGGTTGACTCAGGGGGTGTGCGTTATCTTGCATTGGTAGTTTGATGATCGAGTTGAAGATCACTGCTCAATCCTCGATTATCCCTTTACAAGGTATCTTCCTGACATCGGTAGTCAGCCTCATATGATTCATGATTAATTAGGCACCTACCTACTAAGGTACAGTAGTTATGACCTATCAAGTTGACTCGTATGTTTGAAAGTCATCAAATCCTCCGGGCCACGTCAGATCAAGTTTCTGCCTTCACATAAACAAAACAATCAAGGAAACTTAGGAGAAGCAAGTCCGAACAAGTCTAAACTTAATACTCAGCCCTGGCATTTGTTTCGTTTAGAAAAACACGGTACGTATCGATCCTCCGGTTGCTTCGGGGGTACCCGCATGCACGTTGTGACTACAGTGCAAGCCGGGGTTCAACTACGTTCAAAGAGAGCTGATAGGTGGGTCATATGAGACGAATAGTCTTGCGTACAGTACCTATATAGATCACCTTGTTTAGTTGAAACATAAGGGATTCATTCAGCAAGGGAATGTTTCGTCCCATGACCCCAGTATCCAGATATCGTGCCTCGGAATTGCTGTCCTGTCTTCCAAGTTCTCAGTGCTCACATCTCAGCCTGACTGGGGTCTCGGCCGAGTTCATCCCACATCAAATCAAACCCTCGAGCGACATTGTAGATCGAGGCTGTGAATGGGCATGCAGTGTTTCCGTGTGCGACATGAGATAGCAACAAGATTCCTTAAACAGCTGAGCTAAATATATATGTGACACACCCAACGCCAATACCATCATTTATTCTTCGTGATACAGGAGCCCAACAGGGCCACTTGTAGATCGGGAATCAATAAGGCGCCTAACACAAACCCCAAACACCAAGAAAAAGAAATTCCTTGTCAAATGACCACAACCAACATAACTCCCGTAAGACTGCGTTTGTCCTGACTTCGTCTGGTCTCTGTCCCGTAGATTCCCCATCCATTGCATTGCCTCATAATTGGCCTTGGACGATTGGTCGTCGAGGTTGGTATCATAGTTGTCCTAAGCGCTCGCTGACTTTTCGTCGTTCCTCGGTTGACCGCCAGAATGCGGGAAAGTACAGTTGAAATAAAATAAAAAAAGAAATGTTTCGCAAGGGTCCTGCCAAGTCGGTCGGCCTCAAAAAATGACTAACTCTTAGAGTCATCATAGGCTCGTCTTCCTGAGACAAGTTTTTCTTTGTCGACAAACCCGACTCAAGATTTCCGCTGGTACGGCTCTCGGGTTGGCAAGCCGTGTTCTGGAATCTGTCTCAGATTGATACAAACTAAATCATGTTGTAATCATGTTAAGTCCGTATCGTGGGTCAGGTTGTCGCAGAACTCGGTCGACCTCACTCGCACTAAAGACGTGCTCGAAAATTTCACGATCAGCGGGAGCGCTACTGTGGCTTTTGCTTGACCCAGACGAGCTGGAGGATCCAGTCCTAGATTTGCCCTTGTTCTCCTTCTTGGTAATCTCGTCCATGATGTGCCGCATTGTGCTTTGTAGGGGATCTTCAAAGACAAAGACAACGTATGCAAACTGTCCTCGAAGGTCGGGGTCGAAGAGCAATACATCCCGCCAGAGCTCTGCCAGCTCTTGGGGAGGATTGCGGTAGCCATTACCCAAGCCAAAATCCCCAATGACAACACGGTCATATCCGTTGTAAAGACAGATACGGAGAGCTCCGCGAAGCTTATCACGAGTCATCTCACGTTCCTCTGCAAAAGAGTACTTGAGTCCGTTGTCTTTGAGTTTGGGCCATCGGGTTGGTGGTACCGACACGACGGGTAGGTCAAACCAGCTCTCCAGCCTGTCGTAACGGTCATGTGGTCCACGACAAACCACAACAGCATCAGATAAGATGCCACCCTGTGATGGGATCGGGTAGTTGTTGGGTTCCGGCGAGTTCGGCCATGGCGTGTTCAATGTGGCTGAGAGGTTACTTCGCCGGCATAGCTTCTCCTCATATCCGACGCATCCAGTTTCCCAGTCACCTCCGGGCCTCCGTTCATTCGCAGCGCATATGAACGGAATCCGCACTCGAGGACCTCCCATAGCCTCGCTTTGTTGTGTATCCATGGCTGCATATGTCAATGCCTTCATGACTGGGTCTCCCACTTCGATTCTGAAGGAGGGTGGCCGAGTCGTAGGCTTCTGACGCTGGATGGCGAGTTGCATGATGGGCTGTCTATAGAGGTAGGAGTATGGTGGGAAAACCTCGCCATAGTTCTTTTTGACAAGTGGAATGAAATTTCTCTTGGTATCAGCTGCGACCTCTGAAGGCCGCACCCGGCTGGATCTTGGAGGAGCCATGATGAAGGTGTTGGATGTGTGAGCAAGCAGTATGGACTTGTACTGCTTTAAACAAGCTTGTAGTCAGGGCGCTATCAAACCAATGACGCCAATAGTGAGAGAATAAGTGCCAAGTTTGAGATGCCTAGCTTGATGAGGAAGAGTAGTGCAAGTGAGTGGCAGTGGGTTGTTGAGGTCTGGAGGGCTGGGAATAAGGACTACGATGGAGGGCAGGAAGGTCTTATATGGACACTCGGCCGTGAGTCTGAAGAAACAACACGGCGGAGGAATCTGTCACCGGACATGATCCAAAGACTCACATTCTAGTTGACTGGCTTCTCCGGGACAAGCGAGTGAGGGAGGGATGGGCACTGGGCTGTGTGACCCAACATGTGCAAGATCTGAACCACTTGTTTAGAACAGACTCGGCCTGAGGCGAGGCAACAAGCCAAAGAATGAGCAGAAGAAAAACAGACCAGCATCACTTTATGGGTACGGCAAGACTTGGGTGCCAAAAACGGGGACGTTTCGCTTGACGACATGTCCTAGCAGGCATATAGGTCTTGTACAGACGAGTTTAGGATGTACGAGGTGCAAATGGTACAGGGCAGCTCGAAAAAGCAAATGCAGGGCCAGACGAATCAAGACAAGCCATAAGAAGGGACAAGAAAAGGGCCCATTGAGAAGGCTCAGGGACTGGGAACCACGTATCGTAGTCGACCGGGGATCTGTGCCGTACCAGATCGCAGCCCACCATCATAGGCGTACAGTGCAGTAGGGGCACCGACATCCAAGTTGACGGAACCAGGGTGGGCTACACTGAACCTCCAATATCGGGAACCGTGGAGCATCTGCAAGATCTTACGGGGACACAGGCGGCGCCGCCATCTCAAGACGGAGGTAGCAACCACGCTGGTTGGGCTGTTTGACGACAAGGACCATAGAGGAGGATGATCTTTATCGGCGAGCCTGAGACAGAACTGGCCGGGACATTGTTGCGAATCAAGATCTGTGGCACCCTTTCATCTCGCCTGGTGGAAGCTTGTGTCCAAGCGGATACCCAGGGCGGCGGACCAAAACCAACTTGTGAGAGAAAGAGACAAGAAAAGAGGGTGAAGTGTGGATGTGATTGTGATTATGGGGTGATTGTGACGACGAGGCTCAGCTAAGCTATGGGGGCCCGAGAAAATGGAAAAGTGAAGAAAAGGGTAGTTACGGGGTAGTAGTCTAGGATTGGCATGGGTATCGGAGAAGTGACTGACGGCATCGACAAGGTCGATTCATGCTTTCATTGATCGTGTGCGGGCGGGTATTGGTATGGTATCCCAGCTAGCCTCATCAAGTACATATGTACTGGACTGTACCTAGAGTCCTAGATACAGTATCCGTAAATACAGCCAGTTCTGTACGATAGGGATTCCCATATGCTGGGGTTGTTGGCTGGGGCGGAAGCTGTGCAGAGTGCGCAATCGATCGGTTCAAGATGTGAGACATGGAAAACCGCATAAAACCCAGTCACGATGTCTGGGCTGAGACAGGGTTGGTACCGGGGCAAGATGCTACTGTATGCTACCTAGAGTGCGGGAGGTTGCGGTGTGGGCTGCTTGCTTTTTCTTGGACCGAATGATGTCGGGATCTGTCTCTTGTTTTGGTGTGAGGAAATCGGTGAGTTCGCATTTTTGGCTTCGAACTAGTCGAGAGAAACACGCTTGTTTCGATTGGGTGGGTTGGTGTGTCTTGCTGTGTCTCGTGGGAAGCGCGGTTGTAGAGGGTGAGTGGACTCAATAGCTGATTGGAGTATTGGCGAGAACATGGTCACTGACGTTTGTTTGATACGGTCTTCTATTAGGTATGTACAGGCAGTGATGGACCGTGACCTGAGTGAGATCTCGAAGTGGGTGCATGATGCATTGTAATCGAGGTTGTTGAGGTGAAAGAGAACTAAAGAGAAGAGAATATGTCTTGAACTGGAGATGAAACTGTAGTAAGGTATCCCTGAAACCGATGTGGAAAGGAAGGGGCACTGTCTGATATCTGATATCCATCCCTTCCCAAATTTCATGTATTCCCTTGTCCCTTCCTTTTCCATTCCAGCTGAGAATCTATTTTTGCCCTCCCCAGTTGGCAGTTGCTTTGTCGATGTGACGAAATGAGATAGCTCTAGCTTGATTAGCTTCAAGCAAGGAAAGCGCGTCCCGGTAGACTGGCTCGGGTCGTGCACCTGCACCTACTGCCTGCCTGAACAACGATACGCACACCAGGGAGGGACTACCTAAAGTTAGCCTAGCGACCCAGCAATTTGGTGAGTGTGCGGTGCGTGCGTGAGGTACCGTCTCGCTGGTAAGGTAGGTACCGCCCGTAATTGTAGACGATAAGGTGAAAACCACATCAATCGAACAAACAACTCTAAACCTAAACCGTTCCAAGAACCTCGACACACGCACATATACTTACTTACTTACCTACTTACCCTAGTACCGAGAGCTACAGAGCTCCTGACTTGGAAGAGGTACCTCTTCCTACGTAAGGTCCCTCAGTACCTAGGTAACTAAGGCGCCTCGGCTGTTGCAGCCAGCCACTCTGAGTTGGTCAGCATGACATCGACACCTCTACAGGACATCCTCCGATCTCAGCTCGAGCTCGTCCCAGCAAAATGGAGATCCGATGCGGTACATCTCTTTTAAGGGCCCGCCGCTTGACCAGAACGGGAGCCCAAATTCGACCCCGCCATTCTCATTGGACTCTGCTTTCGTATTGATCGATAGTACCTGACGGCAAGGCGATTAGGTTACCCTAGACCAGCTCGTCATATTTCCAAAATTTCTCCACAGCCAACCATTCTTCCATCGAGACTTGGTATCCCTTGCGTTGGACGCCACGACACTACTTCAGCCTATCTCACTCACCGACAAAAGGCGTAGTTATTTCTCCATCATTACGCGCATGTTTCCGATTTGAGGCGGACCTGATTCCCAACATAGCAAATTTGGGCCCCATGATTGGGTGTTGATGATAGGCACTTCCCACAGTTAGCTTCTGCTGCTTATATCTTAGAACAACCGACTGACTCGTCATCTCTCACAATGAGATCGTTTCGTGCATCGAGAGTGCCAAGATTGGGAAGACCAAGACCCCAAATAAGACCGTATGCGGTCAAGGTACCTGGCGAGTGCCAGGAAGACATCAAAACTGTGGCTGAGCTTAAAGCTTGGGGCCCATCGTCCCATGTGCCTGATGTCGAGGTTTGCGGATGGGTCAGATCAGTGCGGAAGAGCTCAGGGGTACGCTTCATCGACATCACCGATGGATCGTCCATGCGACCTGTTCAGGTAGTCGTGGGCAAGAATCTAGCCACGGAGTATGTAGGTCTTGAGTTGCACATATTCATATCAGTCTGACTTGTCTACAGTATGCGTCCAGGCGCAGCTGTCCGCCTAAAAGGAACTTGGGTTGATGAGAGCAGAAAACAACCTGCCATCAATGGGACATCTCAGGCTTCGGGCAAGGGCGAAACGTCAACAAACCCAGAACAGCCGGAGCTTAAGGTCTCAGAGGTGGAGGTTCTCGGAGGCTCTGATCCTATGGTACGTCTACCAAGAGCATCAGGACATCATGCATTAGGCCTATTCTTACACATATCTAGACCTACCCGATCCAGAACAAATATCAGACCCCTGAAAGTCTTCGCACTATCTCACATCTGCGATCAAGAACGCCCCTGAACTCAACAATGCTCCGATTTCGATCAGATGCCACCGCCATACTCACACAGTTCTTCTTCCGTGAGCGATTTCAGCAAACGCACCCTCCTGTCATCACTTCTTCTGATTGCGAGGGTGCTGGAGAAGCATTTTCTGTCAAAGCATCCTCTCCTGACGAGTTCTTCCGTGATCCCAAGTATCTGACTGTCTCTTCTCAGCTCCATCTTGAGGCTCTCGCTCAAGCGCTCGGCAGCGTCTGGACCTTATCCCCCACATTTCGTGCTGAGCAGAGTGATACGTCGAGACATCTCAGCGAGTTTTACATGCTCGAGGCTGAGATGAGCTTCGTTGATAATATGGAGGAAGTCATGAATCTAGCACAGCGCATGCTGAACGCGATGGCCAGTGAGTTGAAGGGGCTCAATGCTGCAAAGGAGCTTGAGCAGAACCGAGTTGACTCGAAGGAACCTTCCGAGCGTCTCGCATTCAACGACCTAGTTGGCCAGGAACAACTGGATCGTCGATGGCGAGGTATGCTCACCACCAAGACATGGCCTCGAATCACGTACAGTGAGGCTCTTGAAATTCTCAAGCCTATTGCCGACCAATTTGAGCACAAGCCTACATGGGGTTCTGGTCTGCAATCGGAACATGAGAAGTACCTCGCTGAGAAGATAGGCTACGACGAAGCCACGGATGCATACGTCCCAATCTTCATAACACAGTATCCGCGGAATATCAAGGCATTCTACATGCGCCAGTCATCCTCGTCTCCGGCTTCGGGTCTGACAGTGGACTGTTTTGACCTCCTGGTTCCTCACATGGGTGAACTGGCGGGCGGCTCTATGCGTGAGCACCGTCTGCCTCAACTCGAGGAGAACATGCGGGCCCTTGGTCTAGAAGTTCCCAGCAAGCGTTCCGACAAGGGCAAGGAGCTGGCCTGGTATCTCGACCTGCGTCGCTGGGGCTGCCCCCCTCACGGTGGCTTCGGACTTGGTTTCGACCGACTTCTGAGCTACCTCACTGGCGTGCCCAACGTCCGTGATGTCGTCCCCTTTCCACGCCACTACCATCGATGCGACTGCTAAGCGCTGATTCGGACATGCACATCTCCTCTCATTTTCATTGCATCGGCCACCCAAATATGGCCTTCACCGTCTTTCTACGCCCAACAGGACATTCTCGTTAATGCTTGCCTACCTTGGATAACCCTCCGCCCTGAGAGATGCGTTCATTTCAGCGAGCGATCTGATACTATGTCTTTTTGCCGTGACACGTTGCGCACACCAAAGCAAGCGACACTTGTGTATCACATCAGGACAAACGGTCACGAGATATGCACTGTCTCATCTTTCCCGTGGGAACATGCATGGATCGCGAGTACTGTGTAACACAGCGATGGGCTCTCAGAGCATCTCAGCCGTGTGGGCTAGATGCGGTGAAGAGGAGCTCCTGAGTTGACTCGGATGAGTGCATGCAGTGTTTGCACGATCTAGGTTTGCTGCGCGTGGCCGACGGGGAAAGCGCTGGATCTTCCGATGGCGAGGACGAGGACGAGGGTGGGATCTGCTAGAGATCGAGACAAGGAGCTGGGATCTTTCAGATCTCTGATTCATGTTTATATCGTCGTATCTGGGGGGACTGTATATTACATCTGTACATTATAGACCATCACTGTGATGGATCGGTCACGACATGATAAGCCAAAACTTAAGAACAAAGCAGACGGGTTTTTGTTGCTTCTGCTTGAGCTAAAATTGTCGCGAATACTGGCGATGGATCATGCTGGTGTATACTAGGTACTCTCTCGTTGTTGTCTTTCGGGTTCTCTGTGGTCGTGGAACTATTGACGGGAGTGATGTGACCAATGCTACGTTAATCTTACCTGCTTGTAACGTCTGATAATATTCATGACTTGTTGGAGGAACTTTCCTAGTGTGGCCTTGGCAGATCTTAATACAGTTGCTGCCTTGGACATGCCGTGGCATGGTGTTCAAAGAACTCATTATGCCAAGTGACTACATCCAACTCGGTAGTCATTGATACCGTTGATGCCGTAGGTTCGCAATGAATCTTGGCTTCTGTTAATAACGGCCAATGCCCAGTGTTGTATGTGGTAGGCATCGCTAGCTCGATGGTGGTCACGATACCTTCCGGCACAAGGTTCGACTTGGGTTCCAGAAGACCTGACTGATGAGTAACATGCTTCCAGGATGTACAAGTGTGAATGCTATATCGTTCCTATGACGATCAGATATTCCCTCCCACGTTTAGTCTTGTGGTAACGCAGATAACTCAGAAGACTCTCCTCATCAAGAACAACATCGAAGGAGTACGAACATCGGGAGACACTCCCCGTGGTGATTTAGGCATCTACTACGGGTATACCTCTACATCAGGACTGATTTATTTGGATGCCGTCAATTTGGGAGGACCAGATACACAGATACAATACCAACGATCGAGTTGCTCTGTTGCGACCTCTTGTTCGCCATAAGCCATCTACCCTAAAGCCATCGTGAGAACCACGACTAGTCCAGTTCAACACCAAGAAAGACATGGATAGTTTTCCCCGGCAGCTGTCTGTAACAGCAATTCCCACATGTTTCTGGTATTAGTTTCAAGCTCGTAACATTGCAAGAGACCACGTATCGTAATTCGAGCAATCCATCAATTAGAAGGCACTCCTCCGGAAGTACGGCCCCCATCAACCAGGGGTTGGAGAAGGAATCTGGATAAACGGCAACAGAGGCAGTGATAGCGCCAAACAGAAATCTGATAGCCCGAAACTCCGCCACCACGAAATCCAAGTGGTGAAGTACAGTCCTAGTGAGAGCGAGCCAACGGCTGAGGTGGCATCCACCAGTCGTATCGCTTGTTTGCAAACCCGCGTTTCATGGGACGGCTTTGACGGCACGGAGCAGGGCATACCACCGAATGGATGGGAGTGGGCTAGCGGTGGAAATAAGGTAGAGGGCTTTTACCAGCATTGGCAGTTGGTGATAATAAGCATATCTGTCCATCTTGCGGCGTATGCCATCATCCCGCGGCACAGCGACCCAGAGATCGTGCCGACGCAGCCGTTACTGGGGGGTGTCTACTTTAGTTGAGCGGACGGGTTATTTCCGCAGCTTCACTCTGTACTGCAGATGGATAAAACGGCAACGCTCGGTGTAATACATAGCAATAATTTTACCTATCGCCCACCGTCTGTTGATAACTTGATATGGAACGGGACTCACCTTACAGAGGGAGAGAAATAGAAGGAAATAACGGGTCTTGGAACAACAGGACTCGGCCGTGCCAAGCACCGAAACTTTCGGCCCTTTATTACAGTTGGTCGTATTTATTCAGTGACGGAGCTGCAACTTGTTTCCAGAAGCAAGCAAGCAAGCAAGCCCTGATTTAGAAGCAGACTTGGGTACCTATGTACTGACTGACTGGAACGTAATGTCCACCGTAAACTCGAGACGTAAAACTGGCTCTGCCAAATGCCCTGGACCTCCGTATAAATCGGTTATAACGGCGTCGCTGGTGCGGCGTCTCGTTATTGACTATCTCCGGGTTTGCCGGGTCCCGCGCAATCTCTTCTCTTTTCGACGTCTCATGTCAAATTCCATGGCACGTTAAGTTCAGTTAAGTTAGTCAACTCCAACCGCAAAAGTGCCCTGTCCTCCACTCGCGAGCGAGGGAGACGGGGTCTCGTCTTTGTCACTTACTGCTTTGAGCAACCCCCCTCTTCCAAGTTGGAAAATAAGCTTAAGATGGATCACGGTATGGGACAGGGTTGCTTGAAGGAACTCTGTTTTTTCGGCAGTCAATGACTTTTTCGAATAGATTAATTCAGGTAAATTAGTGACATGTTCTTTGTGTGATCTACATATGAATCATTTGCTAATCTATTGACTTTTTCTCTTCTTTTCCTCGTATTTCATTGGCATGGAAATGAGACAACAGCAAACATCAAGAACCCAAAACCACGCAAAATGGATGATCGATGCCGACTTATCCATGAGACCCCTTGTTCGGGAAATGGGCACACATTCCGTTAGATAATACAGTATCCGCTAGTGGAACCTCTGACGATAGAGGTAGGTCGTAGGTGTAGGTGTAAGTGTCGGCAACGCTTTGATCTCTCTCTGGTGATCCATCATCGTATGTATACTTTCTCCTTCTTTTTTCTCTCTCAGTCTCCTCTTTTTCTCTCTTTGGATCCACGGATTTGTTCCATTTTCCTTCTTTCGCCCCATCATCGTGCAAACCATTTCGTCATACGTGACAAATAGCTTCACCTTTGACCATGTCACCTGTTTTCCTTTATTTTTTATTTTTATTTTTATTTTTTATTCTTCGATACGGGACCCATCTGATTATTCTAAAAAGACAACCTTGCCTATCAAGGGCAATACATAATTGGTCTGTCGTAATTCGTCTCGTCGTATCATAGCCCGACCAATCAGGTCGCGTTGATGACCCCCTTTTCAGCCTCATCTGACAGAAGGTCTGGACCCCTCGGCGGGCAGATTTCAGTGGTTATGCTTACCTCTATTGCTTGTTGGTTACGGGCTAGCCTGAGCTTAAAAGACACCGAGAGTCCTGTCTGCCTGCCTGTCCGAGTAAAAGGCAAGGTACCATGCCTTGAACTATGTAGCCAAAACCGAACAAACCTGGTGCTGTCAGTACCACGCGCCCAACGCCCGCCGCCGCTTCTCGGCGTTATATCACATTCACCAAAGATCCTGGCGGTGTTTTTGAGTTAGAAAAAAAAGAGGTCAGGGGATGGGGTTTAACACTTTCTCATTTTTTGTGCCTCATTTTATCCCAGCGCAATAATTAAATGCATGGCGCCCAGTCCAGACTCTGACGATAGATGAGTCTCGGCGAACCTTGGCGGGGGCCAAGATGCGAAGCAAATGGCGCTCGCTCTAAGCGAGGCCACTGGCTCTTGTTCAGATAAAGTCTTGTCGTGGCGGTGATGGCTTGTTTTGTACCGTAGCTTTCCTTGGTGCTTGCTTGAGTTGATTGAGGCTTGTCACGATGCAGAGTAACGTGTGATGACTTTGGGCCTGCCAAGTTGCACTAATCACTTGAACTGGTGGGTTCCTGTGGTCCATTCCTTGGATCAACAGGTCACGGAACTTTTATCTGTCAGAATTTTAATCTCGTGGTTTCAGTGACAATTAAGCTTAGCATCAGGGTTTGCTGTAGTACGAGTAAGTCGACTGGGCATTTGGTGATTGGGTTCTCGACGTATTATGCTGCATGGTGTCATAATTAAGAATACCAGGCAGCATAGCAATAATCAATGCCAACGAATGAATGAACGTGATAAAGGTTATCCTTTGCTGAGCCACCACATTTGACGATATAGGGTAACGTGTTAACAACCCCTTTATCTGCCTCAACCTTGTCGGCTCGACGGGTAGATCGGCGACACTTGGGTTATACCATGATCCGATTACTGGCAATGGCACAGACTCGACAGAATAACCAGCCCATCTCGACGAGATTGCTGGTACAGTATCTAGGAGTGGGAGACCTGTCGAGCCAATCATGGCGGTTCAAGGGTTTATGATGCGATAGTTAAAATAAATAAGCATGCAGCCACCGAGCGCCAAGCTTTTTTTCGGGCTGCACGGTAAAAATTTAAAAACAGAGACAAAAAGCTTCGCCCGCTGATGGAGGGAGGGCGAGTGAGTGTGTGGCGTCAGCCGAGTCATTGTGGACAGGGATCTGAACGGACAGATCGGCACGCGAGAATTAGAATTATGGAGAGGCCCTGTCTAGCGCGACACCTTAAGTCCTTAGCAGCACATGGGCGAGCTTCGAGATGCCGATATATCCATATGGTGACATTGGATAGACTCCGCCATGACGATTACAGCGGCCTATTTCATACCGCTGTTGCTTCGGATGCCTTGCGTGTGATTTAGAGCACAACTTACACGACTCACAGCGACTAGAGTGACAGCTACACAGCAGAAAATCGCACAATCATCATCACCTCTCCCTCTTGGCAACAGAACCTCACGTCTCCTGTCCGCGGTTAGCGGCCTCTTAGCAAAAAGCCAAGACAAATCCTTGATCCACCCGGCACCGCGAACACGCCCGGGAATAAGACTCTCAGTGAGGTGTGCCCCAGATAATGCCAGAATCGTAATCAGAATCAGAAACGCCCATCTTTGTTTCCGCTACGTACCACTAGACTACCCCTGCAAAGCCAAAAAGCCAAGACGGTTGCGACGGCATCTCGCAACCATACCAAGACCACATCTCGCAAGCCACGGGCTCCAATTGACGGCCAACCATGTGTCCACTGTCCTCTTTTGCGGGCTCAGGCAGGGTCTACCTGGACGCTGAGCACATTATCTGCTCCTGATGAGCGTCGCTGCGGCCTTGGGATTGGAAGACGCGGCTACTTCTCGTCACTTTGTGCTTGTAGGGGCACGCCCCAGGGCGGAATGACACCCGTGCCAAGCAAGTGGCTGACAACGCTTAAATTCATGCTTAAACCAGGGCGTTTCCTTTTGCTCGAATGAGAGGCCGCCTGACCCAAGGCACCACCTGCGCCGAGCCCTCCCCGATCCGTCTTGGCAGTTCTGAAGGAATCAGTATTTTATTAATTGGGCGACTCGTAAAGTGAGAAAACGCCATTGTCTTTTCCGCGGTCATAAACAATTTCCATGGCATCAGTGACAGTATTCTTGGCGGCATCAGCTGCGTAGAACAAGGCAGTTTTGCTCAACCTCAAGCATTGGCACTTCTACACAAAGCGCTTCACAAAAAAACGACAGTGCTGACTGACAAGGCTTCCCGCCGAGCCTTGGTACATAATCCTCACGATCCATCGTTGTTTCATCAACATGGCAATGTAATTGGAGCGTCTCGCCTGTCGTATTCCATCCTTGGTACATGCTTGGCTGGGTTGCGCGTTAGTGTGCACCGTCCAGAGCCGATTTTCCGAGCTCAACCCTCAGACGACCAACAGCTCAAATGGCCTTCCTCTCGCGTCAATTTCAAACAAACATGGGTCGTCGGTGCCTGTATGTATGCACAGTACAGTACATAACATCTTGGCTCTGTGACGCAGCAGAGTAGTATCCATAGGCCAAGCTTTAGACAAGTCTGAAAAAGCAGGGAGTTGGAGGCTTGAGCACTGGCACAGGAGGCATGGCATGGCATATGATGTCGATCCTGATGCGTCAAGTCTCAGCACTCAAAACATTCAACTCACGTTCCAGCCGAGGGCGGTGACAATCAATAACATTAGTAGTCTACAGTACATCCAGATCCAGTGGTTCACAGGGAGAGATAGTGATTCTTACAGCACATGCATGCAAAAGGGCCGTGACTCTAAAAACACACCGAGACAGAGACGAGACATTAACAAACGCCCAGCTCGGCACAGCGGCACAGTCGACGTCATGTCCTGGGGACGTGGGGAATGGGGGACTTTGTCTCCAGGGGGGCAAAACCGCCGATTTTCCCGAGTTAACCTCATCCCAGGGCTTCCTGTCCACTGTAACTGCTACATCGAGAGCAGTACAGAACCCGCTAATGGTCAAGATCTTGATCACTGGAACCCGTGTTACGTGTCCTGGACAATCATGGGCTTTCGTGAGGAGAACAAGCATTGGGCTAGAGGCGGGCGCAGTCGATCTCTCTGAAACCGTTCATCTTTGAATGGCCAAAATAAGAAACCTTCATAGGAGAATTAAAAAAAAAAAGAAGACACACGGATCAGGGCCTGGCGCGTGTTGGAAACAAGCAGTAAACGAGGTTATGCCTGATACACGCATTGATGCACAGTCTAATACCTTCCTTTCTGCTACAAGCCCAAGCTCGCCAGTAAAATCGGGAACCAGGAGAAGAAGCAGAGCTTCTCACAAGCACTCTCCATTTTTCATCCCCATAAGTCAGTCAGTCACGGCGGTCAACGTTACCTGTGGTTGCATTTATCTCGGTGTATGATACGACACCCGCGGAAGTGCGTGTATCACGGCAAAGGGATTTTGAGTGGGAATGCATGACAAAAGCCGCTCTATGACCGTTACCTGACATGGACATGATCGACAAGCCTCGGGCTGGGAGAGGCAGAGGCAGAAAAGAGCCCCCAAATGAGGCAACTTCGTGGGTCCTTCGGAGATTCTCAAAGGCTTAAGCTTACCTTGAAGATCTCCATCAGTTGGACCCTAAACTTGAGCATGCTGTGGTGCCTGGCAGACGTCATCTCGTCATCAACTGCTGAGAAAAACTTTATTTACAGGCGGCAGACGCCCATCACTTGAGCCGTGCGTGCCGATGGGGGGCGATAATCTTGCTTGTTGCTGTCGATGTTGTTGTCGTCTTTTTTCAGAAGAGGAAGTTGTTTAGAAATGCTGGTTTCTGTTTGTTTCGAATGGATTTCCATAACTGAACAACGGCTATGACGATGTTGCTGACTATGACCACCTACCTATTATTGGGGTGGCTGTGGAGGCTGAATTGCGTGGGATTGAGTGCTTACGAGCGTTGTTTCGAACGAGCCAACATCAACTGGCATGATAGGGTCTCCTGGCAGGTATCGTATGTATGTATGCGCGCGCAATGACACTGATCTATCTCGCTCAGGGAATTACATATGTACCATATTGCACGAGCGTAGATCATTACATCGTCAAGTTTACGTGAAACACAACCAGCTGAGGTTACATCGAGGTTACAGGAAACGGCTCTTGAGCAACAGCAAACAATTCGAGATTGTCTCAGCTGGGCGGGCAAGCAATCAACCTGCGAGGAACTTTTTCACAGCACCAATATCCCTGATAGTTGATCAACGGAGACCAAGTGGGCTATAAGACGACAAAGTACATGACTCTCTGTCTCTCTGACACCGGGAACTTTTGAGGAATAACTGATCGATCTTGGCACTGGCACAAGGAAATGAAGTCTGGTCCACCAGGACTTGAGTCTGTGCGATGCCATGGAGTATCAAAACCTGATATCTCATGCGAGCCAAGACGCTTTGAAGCTCGGCCTCTTGGACAATCGTAATTTGTGCTGTGACCAAACCCAACTCAAGTCCTTTGGAGTCGGAAAAAACCCCAGATGATCGAAAGAGCACGACAAATCCGAGGCTGTTCCCGACAACCCCTAGACTCGGGCCACGGCACTTGGTGCCAAGCCTGAAATTTGGAGTGTTCCAAAGCAAGCCGCATCATCCGCCAAGGGCTTACGAAACCCAAAAAAGGCTCAAAAGACGCAACAATAACACTGTAACATAGAACGGGAAATACCTCTATACTTTATCTTTTTTTGGTCTCGTGTTATTTGTTAAGTATCTCTTTTTGAGGAGGCATATTCCGTCAAAAACAAAAAATGTCTTGCCAATTTCATCGCGAGCCAAGAACTGCCCATCATAATCCTGATAAGCACTGAGGTCTCGCTTAGGAGCATGGCCTCCCCTCCTGAACTATTTCTAGACGAGACCCATCCGGCCTTATTCTGCGCTTTGTGCGGTAGAAGGACGTACGTTGGACGATGTTGCTGCTTCTCCCACAAGCCGAGAGTTCCGTTTCGTGGCCGACTGTCTTTTAACTTATAACACATGATGGACTTGTTTTTAACAGCCAACGAAATCTGATATAGCGGTGAAAATGTATGTATCTGCTACGCACACACAGTCGACCACTCGTAGAAAATTCACCCATTCACATCCAGTCAGCCAAGACGATCAGCAGCCAAGCTTCAGTGGCTTTTCAATCCCTGCACGGGGCTTCCAGGAGCGGCCTAATTCAGCCTTCTGATGCGTTCTAGCCCCTGTCACCTGCTGAGGTAATGGGGCCAAGAGGAGCCAAGCAGCCAAGGGACAAGCCTCGGATTGGGGATCTGAGCCAGACGGAGCCAAGTCCAGGTCGAAATAAGCTCGGGAGGGATAATTGGCTTCCTGATATGCTTACTGTTTGCCGCATTGCCGCATGCAAATAAGGGTACGGAGTACTCAGGTGGCTTTGAGGGGATCCGCAGTGTTGGGAGCCGGAACCGTCACTGTCTGTCTATCTATGACTGCTGCAGTTTGGTTTGGACGGTTAAACGAGTGCCACTGACTGAGCATTGCATTACATTGCAGCATTGGCATTAGGATATTTGCATTCTGGTCGAGTTATTTGTTGTTGGTTGGCGCAAGGAATGATTATAGTAGTATTTATGGTTATTCTTAGTGGTGCTTGGCATTGGCCTCTGTGAGACTTTTTGTTTCTTTACACCTTTACAACTACAGTCCAATTTTTAGGCATGTCTGTCCACCGTAAACTTACTTTGG
The DNA here is from genome assembly GCA_003353625.1 of Fusarium fracticaudum. Taxonomy (NCBI): domain Eukaryota; kingdom Fungi; phylum Ascomycota; class Sordariomycetes; order Hypocreales; family Nectriaceae; genus Fusarium; species Fusarium fracticaudum. The sequence continues at coordinate 1,030,911 of PDNT01000009.1, forward strand.
CTCAACATCGTCGGCATTGATCTCACGAGACTTTATCTTTCCAATAGGGTTGATTTCAGTGTTTGAACAGAGTTTTTGACTCATAAACTATCATCATCTCGACTCGATCATTCGCCAGACGTTTCAGAGCAAGCTTCTCCCCTCCTACCGACGAAAGGACCCCTCAACCTTCGCAGCGTAAATTACCTTAGTTATCCATTATATAAGTAACTCCTAATCTCGAGCCGTCTATCCGAGTGATTGCGTTTCCCTTGCACCTTCCCTCGACTCGCTTCTCGATAGTTCGAAACCCTAACGCTCCGTCTCGTATCGATAACGGAAAGACCTCACTTCTCTATTACGCCAACTCGGATACATGGCAAAGGGTTCAGCTCTAATTATACATCCATGGATGCTTACCTACTGTACCTATGCCCCCGCCCCCCGTATCACGCACGATACCTTGGACAGTCAGAAACAGCGAAACAATCAAGCCGGTCAGACGGGCGCACCGAAACGTCGCCGATGCACATTAGAGTCGCCTGGGAACGCCTCCCCCACGACTATATCTCCCGCTACTGGTAGATTCAGCTAGTCAGTCTCTCGAGGTTCCAGACTCTTTGCTATCTATCAAGGCCAGCGTGTGACGGACTCAATCATACGGGTAAGCTTCTTAATTCTACCCAGAACAAGCACTGCACTGCATTTATTGTATGATGAACCTGCAAACAATACACATACGGTAGTGGCTGGCTGGCTGTCAGTCACAACCACCACCACAAGTTCCTCCACGGATACCTCATTCCTGTGCCCATGCTACAACCTCCCACCACTGATCCGATAGCCGTGATCTGTCATGCATTTCCCTCCTTCTCACGCCTATCATGCCCTTTCTGGACCCGACCCTGCCCTGGCCCTGCATCGTCATCTTTCCCTAAAGCCCCTAGGTGGTGGGTCAGCTTCAAAAGCTTGTCCTGACCAGCCTAAGCTTAGACGAGTCTTAGACGCTCTCAACCTCACCCCTAGGCAGTGCCTAGGTGTCTATCTACACACCATCCCCTTGACTTCCCTCACACCCTCCTTCTTTGCCGTCCTCCGTGCTTCTCCACACTCCCGGCCATGTCGTCGCCGAGTTATCCACCACCGACTCTACGCCTCCAGGCCTCTGATTCCCTTTTCTGACTTGCCTTTGCAACCTTATCTTGCTCTTGGCCCCTCCCTGTCTTCCCGTCTTGTCCGAGGACACGGCTCATTAAACCCTGCTGACCTGTTTCTGGACAAGAAGAATAGTGAACAATTGTCCTAATCTTGACCTGACATTCCACTCCAACATTACATGCTCGCTCGCTTCTTGTAGCAAATTATCCGTTTCACCAACTCGACGACAAACGCAGCAAGCCGTGGCTCTCGAGCAACTACAGAGTCCTTGATAGGTATGTTTGTCTCCGTCTCAGATCTTGTGTCTTTTTCCTATGCCTCTGGTACTCGGTGCATCCGGCGCAATACCTCCTAGGTGAGGCGGTTTGGTGCATGGATCAAGTGTCCTGGAAGCACTCGTGGGACCGTTGTGTTCACTGAACCGGGTTTCTATGAGGCGCCTGAGAGCCGCAATCGACTCTTGTGCGTGTGTGCTTGCTTCTCATGGCATGGTCCTGATCTGAATCGCAAGCTGGGTCTTGGCTCGAGTTGAGTCAAGTCAAGTCAAGCAAAGCAGCTGTGAGATTGCTTGGTCCATCTTACTACATCCGACGAGTTCATGATGCACATCGCCAAGCGGCAAATACTCAATCTAAGGGAAATTTTAGTCGAGTGGATCATCCACTTAATCGGCTCCGACGGCACTCCCGCCAGGGAGTCGAGCCTCAAACCCCTGGGATGTGGGCTTGGAGTGTGTCACTGTACCGTTGCGTTGTGGTTTCCCTTACGACCTTGTTTTGGGGATTATATATGATCACCGGTGTGCAACTCATATCTTGATTCTATCCCCTTGCAACCTTTTCTCTCTTCACATACACTCTACTACTCTACCAAGATACTTCACACCTGCACTCAGGCATCATCTACCGCTTCACGCATATACATTACAGGCACAAGACTAACAAACCTACTTAGCCTTGTCACCTTACCAAGACCAAACAAACACTTTCATAAGCCCCAACGCTCTCAGGAACGCCAAGAAAGCGAAGGACGAGCCCACTACCACAGGTGGATACGTGGACAAAATTCCGCTCAACCCTCAGCCCTTGTGGAGTCACCTTCGCACATTCGGCTTTCACACGCCCACGCCCTGGCTCGATCTGATCTAGTGGGGTGCCGCGTACAAACAAGCCAGAGCTTGCTCGGTTCTCACAAGGCCCTTATTTATAAAGACGCTGAGAACCTACCCAGGGCACTGGATCTGGATCCATTACCCCCAAAAACTTCTTTTAACCTCCCGCCCTCGTGTGGAATATCTCTTTCACATAACATCACATCACGTCACACACCTTCACAATGGAAACGTACCACGGATATGTGCGGACACCCGCCGATGCTATCAGATTATTCGAGGCTTGCCGATTAGGCATTCTGCCCCGTGTGCAACGACGACTTTCAGAGAAGGAGAGGCAGTCAATTCGATCTGGTTCAGTTTTTGTTTGGGACGAGCGGGAAGCTGGAATGAGGAGATGGACTGATGGAAAGTCATGGAGCGCCAGCCGAGTTTCGGGAAGCTTCCTGACATATCGTGAGATGGAGGGCAAGCGAGGTGGTGGTTTCAACACTACCCGACGAGGCGGTGGCAAGACCCCAGATTCTGGACGCGGTAGCGACGAGGACCTAGATGACGGGGAACCTGAGGGATACCGATACAAGGCGGACGGCCTGATGAAGCAATCTTTTAGCATCACTACTTCAACCGGCCAGCATCTTCACCTTATCTCATACTATTCTCGCCCTCAACCTGGCCAGCCTGAGCTTCAACAACCAACAAACGATCCTAACTTGCGCGGCATTGTTCCTGTCAAGGGCATGTATCCTGAGTCCAGCATGGGAGAGGCCAACACTACACCTGCTCTAACACGGGCGCCGATGCAGCAGCCTCCCTACATGGTTCCTCAGCCTGGTCAACAACCATATGCTCCCTATGGCCAGCCTGGCTATGGATGGCCTCCTTCTCCCGTCGCTACTCCTCCTTACAGCCATTACGCCGCTCCCTATCCCCACGGTATTCCTCAGCAACTTCCACCTCACCCCGGCCACCCAGGTCTTCCTCACCCACACTACCATCAGGCACCTATTTATGAACAGCGTGCTCCTCTTCCTCCTCTGCCCGCCAAGCCCGCCTATCAATCAACATCTCCCCGCTACTCACACCCGACTCTCCCTAGAGCCCACGACTCGCCTCGAGAGCATCATCTGCAGGCACCTGCTCCAGCCGCCATGGTGAATGGATCTTCTCGCACTCATCAGGTTGCGTTGCCAGGTCTTGGTGCTGTTACAAATGGCCCTCCAGGATCGTCTCTCGCTGCTATCAGCACTCCCCCTAGCCGCACTATGAGCGTCAGCCCTCCACGCAGCTCTCATTCTGAAGCTCCTGCCACCACATCTAACAAGGCCAGCCTCTCAGCGCTTCTGCACCCTACTCCCGCACCTAGTGAAAGCGGTAGCGCCAAGCCTGGCAGCGCCAGCAGCAGCCCTAGATCGGTTGGTGCCTGTGGTCTGGAGAAGGGCGGTGTCAGTGAGGACGCAAGAGCCTTGAGAATGCTGGACCGCAAATTTTGCATTTAGACACGCCAAGAGTCTGTTTCCAGGGACCTTGAAGAGGATTGGCGGCCAAAACCAGCCTAGTTAGAGGCTACCATGCTAAGGGGTTGTGTTTGTCCATCATATGCATTGTCACGGCGTCTTCATTTTTTACGGGGCAGCAACCAAAGGGGGTTGACTGCGATCATTCAGCGTGCTTTTTTACGACCGGGAAGGGAGGAGGTATGAACGGAACGGTGTTTAAGGGTTCATGCAAGGCAGAGCCATGGTTCAGTGGTGTTTGGGTGCCATTCGCAATACCAAATCATGTACATAGTTACTGAACAATGTCAGGAGCATGTTGACCAAACTTGACCATCATTATTATTCCACCTAATTCATCGTGTCTCTGTGTGTATGTTTGAGTGACGTTTCGTCCCAGGGTGTAATATCAGGCCGGCTGACGAAGCGGGTTGTGGTGTACTGTAGGTACGTACGCGTTCAGTGTAAGTCAGGGGCGGCACAACGGCACGATGAGGTAAAATTTACAGTAGATTTAAGGTTGTTGTCAGTTGGAGGATAGTGTCTGCATTCCCGTTTATCCGTGTCTTTAGCTATTTGGCGGCGCGTAGTGCAGGGCCGCGTCATCCTGACGATGCCGAGATGCCGGACAGGGTGTGGTACAGATCGTAAAGAACGCGTAAGGGAGAAACTGGGGAAAAAGAGGGAAATGAATGATAGAGGGTCTCGGATAGTTCCAGGCAAGCAATCCTTAATTTTATATCGAAGCCTAGAATTGGTGTTTGCGTATAAGCGCTGTAGGGGTGCGATGGAAATAGGCGGCAATTTAGAGGCCTGGAGGGGTGGCGAGAGGATGAAGCTATTGACGATAGTTGACAGTGCTATTTATGGACGAGAGACATGTCTTCAAATTGGCTCGGATTGATGTCGTGGGATTGGTCTGCTCGTATTGAGCCTGTCATTGTAATGTTGATTATGAAGCTATTCGTATTGGCTGGCTTGTCAGTCACTGAATGCCAGTTATATTGTGCATGGTCAGTAGTCTTGACGGCCTCACATTCGTGACTGTATAACATAGATAGATCCGGGGTCATTGTAGTCGCATTTGAGTTAATTCAAGCAGCCTTTGTATCATACCTTAAATAAGTAGTTTATTTCATCCGTTCCATGCCTGATGCACGTAATCAGTAGCATGTCGCGTGTAAGTCGGACTATAGTTTAACCGACCCGAACTCCATTTGACAGCTGCTGCAAGTGCTACGCGCATCAATCAATGGGCGGGCAGGGCAGAATAATCAAGCTTCGCGACGACTGATTGATTGTCTTTGTCCGCATCAATGGAGGACAATGAAATGACAATTCAATAGCTGCAAAACTCCCGCCTCGATACTTAATCATCCTCGACTCATCTAAGATTGATCTAACGATGACCATGCTGTTACAATCGATATAGCAGCAACTCTACTCCAAACTGTCACCTCGATTTGACCTGATCCTTTCTTTAATCACGTTTGCGCCCACACCATCATGTTCACCTTTTGCCCGCTCCAGGGCGCCCTTTCAGACTCGCCCGCTTCACAATCGCTCCTTGAGCTCGATGGAGGAGTCAAGGTGCTTGTTGATCTAGGATGGGACGAGACCTTTGATGTTGAAAAGCTCAAAGATATAGAGAAGTATTGCCCCCCTGCGCATCTGATAGTGACGATGATGGCTAACAATCATGCGCTATAGACAAGTAACAACTCTCTCGCTCATCCTCGTTACACATGCGACGGCTTCGCATCTTGCTGCCTACGCCCATTGCTGCAAGAACATTCCACAGTTCACGCGCATCCCCGTGTATGCGACACGACCAGTCATTGACCTTGGTCGCACCCTCATACAAGACCTCTACACATCGAGTCCAGCCGCAGCGACAACGATCCCTCAGAGTTCGCTTACTGAGAGCGCATACTCGCTAACACAGACTGCAACGACTGCGCAGAACTTACTACTACAATCTCCCACGAACGAAGAGATTGCAAGATACTTCTCTCTTATCCAACCGCTGAAATACTCACAACCGCATCAACCTCTCCCCTCGCCATTCTCGCCACCTCTTAATGGCTTGACTATCACCGCCTACAACTCTGGACATACCCTCGGAGGTACGATATGGCACATTCAGCATGGCCTAGAATCGATTGTGTATGCTGTGGACTGGAACCAGGCACGTGAGAATGTCTTTGCTGGAGCAGCTTGGCTGGGAGGTGCTGGAGGCGGTGGTGCTGAGGTCATTGAGCAACTGCGGAAACCAACCGCGCTGATTTGCAGCAGCCGTGGTGCAGACCGAACTGCCCAGACTGGAGGTCGCGCAAAGCGAGACGAGCAGCTGGTCGACACTATCAAGGCTTGCGTGACACGAGGGGGAACTGTTCTTATTCCTGTGGATTCAAGTGCTCGAGTCCTAGAACTCTCATATCTCTTGGAACATGCCTGGAGGATCGATGCTGCTTCCGATGCAGGCGTCCTCAAGACAGCCAAGCTATACTTGGCTGGACGCAATATGTCAAGCACAATGCGATACGCCCGAAGTATGCTCGAGTGGATGGACGATAGCGTCGTTCAAGAGTTCGAGGCCTTTGCTGAGGGTCAAAGAAAGGTTAACGGTGCAAACGAGAAGAAGGAAGGGGGACCATTCGACTTTAAATATCTACGACTACTCGAGCGCAAAGCACAGATTGCACGACTTTTAAGTCAGAATCCCGACAACGTATCGACGGAAGGCCGTGTTATTCTGGCCAGTGATAGCAGTATCGAGTGGGGTTTCTCAAAGGATTTGATCAAGGGATTGGCACGAGACTCGCGAAACTTGGTTATTCTAACAGACAAGCCAGGTCTATCCAAGACCGACAAGCCATCTATTGCACGAACACTGTGGGATTGGTGGAAAGAGCGCAAGGATGGTGTGTCGGTAGAACAAAACGCAAACGGAGAGAATCTCGAGTTTGTTTATGCTGGTGGACGGGAGTTGGAGATCCGCGAGGCCCAACGTCATGCGCTAGAAGGTGACGAATTGGCATTATATCAACAATGGCTTGCGACCCAAAGACAGCTCCAGGCTACACAGCAGAGCGGAGGCGCAGCTGGGCTTGAAGCCACAGCAGATGTCGTTGACGATGCCTCGTCTGAATCCTCTTCTGATTCAGAAGATGAAGATGGAGAACAACAGGGCAAAGCACTCAACGTCTCGACTGCTATCGCCCAAGCTGGCCGCAAGAATGTTGTTCTCAAGGACGAGGATCTTGGTATCAACGTGCTTATCAAGAAGAAGGGTGTATATGATTTTGACTCCCGAGGGAAGAAGGGCCGAGAGAGGACGTTCCCTATCGCTATCCGAAGAAAGCGCCAAGACGACTTTGGAGAGCTCATTCGACCCGAAGACTACCTCCGTGCCGAGGAGAAAGAGGAAGAAGGACAGGATAACACCAGCATGGAGGCTGCGGACGACAAGCTCGGCAAGAAACGAAGATGGGACGACTTTGCAAAGACTGGAGCCGGTGTTAAGCGGCAACAGAATATGCGGGCTGGTTCTGCTGACGGAGAAGAGGCTGCAGCTGGTGACCATGACGGTTTCGTGCCTGATGAGCTCGATAGTGTCGAGGATGTCGAGACCGAGGAGCCCACGGGGCCATGTAAACTCACATATCAGACCGAAACTGTGAAGACCAACATGCGCATTGCATTCGTTGACTTTAGTGGTCTGCATGACAAGCGAAGTCTTGACATGCTGATTCCCCTGATCCAACCACGAAAGCTCATTCTTGTTGGTGGTGAACGAGATGAGACACTTTCTCTGGCTGAGGACTGTCGTCGAGCATTGGGCGGAGATAGTGGCAACACGGGTGCAGGCAGTAAGCGTTCCGTTGACGTATATACTCCCGAGGTTGGAGTTGTCGTTGATGCCAGTGTCGACACCAACGCATGGGTTGTCAAGCTCGCTGATCCTCTGGTGAGAAAGATCAAGTGGCAGAACGTACGTGGTCTGGGTATTGTCACTATCACCGGACAGCTCCTTGCCACACATCTCAACGAAGCTGCCGCAGCAGATGAAGATGCTGCCAACAAGCGCCAGAAGACGGAGGAAGCCTCCTCAACAACACTCACCAACATGGCCGCGGATATCCCCTCGGCCACACCAGTTCTCGATGTTTTACCGGCGAACCTCATCTCGGCCGTCCGCTCAGCAGCTCAGCCACTACACGTTGGTGATCTACGCCTTGCTGACCTCCGTCGTGCCATGCAATCTGCTGGCCATGCAGCTGAATTCCGTGGTGAGGGTACACTAGTTGTCGACGGTACCGTGGCTGTCCGCAAGACCTCCGCAGGGCGCGTCGAGGTAGAGAGCGTCGGTATGCCGACTGCACGAAGAAGCACTTTCTACGAGGTGCGCAAGATGATATACGACAACTTGGCGGTTGTGGCTGGTGCATAGAACGTCCATGGATGGTCACAGAAGAAGTTGGGGGCGAAGAAAGGAAAAGAAAAGGAATGGGCGTAATCGATGGGATGCGCTGGTTTTTGTACTCTACTGAAGTAAGAAAGGCAAGCAAGATAAGACAAAGGTGTATTCTCTTTGGGGAATGATATTGGTTACAACGAGCCACGGCGGGGTTGGGGATTGCAGAAGATGGAGGTTGAGATAGATTCGACAAAGGCATCAAAGCCAGCTCTTCTTCATTTTTCCTTCGGTGTTTCTTGATTTTGACTGTAATTCTGACAAATAAGTAAAGTACTGAAACATAGCACGATAAGTCACAAGTGTCGTTTGCAGGCCCATGAATCTATGCATCTTTGTGAGATCTGGTCGTTATACTGATATTCGTCTCTTGACAGACAAATCTACCCTCTAGTCATCTGACTCGGTCTCAACGGACCCCTGATTAAAGCTCTCCCAAATTAACGCACGTAAACGGTGTAAACAGCGCCCAAACGCCTAGCAATGCAAGTCTATTCAACCATATCCAAGGACACCAACCCCAATTTTTCATCTTACAGGCTGCATAGGCGCCATCTCATACTCTCCACCACCATCTGGCCCCCTTCCTCTCACGGCAATACCCATCTCCTCATCAACAGGAGGAGGTTGCGTCGCCGCGCCTTCGGCCCCTGTAGCTGGGAGAATGGGACGACCGCCGAAAAAGACGGGCTGCAGCTCGCGATACTGACAGCCCCAAGTTCCGAGACTGATACATAGCCCAGATGAGACAAGCATGGTGAACCACCAGGCTCCGTGGCGGGGGATGTGGCCGCTGTAAAGGGATGCGAGTACGAGGTTGAGAAAGTGGACGGTCAAGGCGAAATCGGGCACGAGTTTGGAGCGAGCGATGAGGGCGACTATTGCGATAGGACTATAAAGAAAGTGTTAGCAACGAACGATATTGGATCTAACAAGGGGAGCTTCTGCGCTTCAAGCAGTAGAACTCACATGATCAACCCGCCATCCAACAAGAACACAAATGCCATGAGCCATCCATGCGTGGTATCTCCTCTCAGCCCTTCCCATCCAAATACAAGCGTCCAGCTAAACCCAGAGCCAGAGACAAGCGCCGTAAAGACGATCAGAACTAGGGCAGCAAAGTAGTATATCGCCTGTAGCGTCGCGATCTGGCCTGCGATTTTTAGAGGCGCAAGTTCAGCGAGGGCGCCTGCGCGCGGAGGTTTACGACGGCGTGGCATCTTGTGTTTTTGCGTCAAGTTGATGTAGGAGGCCAAGTGTAGAGGGTGCAGGAGTCGTCGGTCATCGAAGGGGCATGTCTCGTGAGGTCTTGTGATGTCTTCTTTGAGCTTTCGGCTTTAGCGCATGAACCTTGTAGTCATTCCCAGCTTTTTCTCATCCCTCGAAGCTTGATTATTGAAAGTGAGACTCAGCAGCAGCTGAGAATCAATGTAGATAAAAAAAGAGAGTAAAGTAAAAGGAGAGAAGAAAAGTTGAATGCAGGGAATAAGTCGAGTTGCTTGAAGCAAGGGCAGTAGGTAAAGGGCAATCAAAGGACAGATTAAAGTGCATCAGCCACACCAAGCAGATCATAGGTACCTAGCTACCTTGAAACGTGGCTTGTGCTTCATCCACTAAACCTCTTCAATCTCACCGCCCTCTTTTTCTGCCGCTTCTGCTCGTCATAAACGACCACAGCTTTAGTACTAGAGATACACGGCTCATGAGATTTTGTACCCGTTTGTCCCGCCCTCAATCACCATCACCAATTAACTTGTCTCGCATAAAAACCACAAAAGAAAATACAAATACGCAATGGGTTTCTGGCCATTCTCAAGCGAATCACGCGCTGATGCCATTCGCTCCGGCGACGCGATACCAAACCGTCAAGAGCGCAAGATCTGCTGGGCCGCCCGCGATGCCTACTTCAACTGTCTAGACGCCCACAACATCGTCGACGCCACCAAGGATCCATCAGCGACAAAGAAGGCTTGTCCAGTTGAGACGGCGGATTTCGAGAGGGACTGTGCAGCTGCTTGGGTCAAGTACTTCAAGCAGTGGAGGGTTGCCGATATTCAGAAGAAGCGACGCCTGGATGAGTTGAGAGCACAAGGTGCACAGGAGATGACGGTTACGACGAGCTTTGCGCCAGAGGGTGGTGCTGGGGAGAAGGGCAAGGGCGTTGGCGATATCCAGGCCATGTTGGACCAGAAGAAGTAAAAGGAGCCGGAGCAATAAGATGATGGATGAATGAGACAACGTACGGGCACGGAAAAGGAAAAGGCTTCACAAGAGGGGAGCCCAGTACTTGTTATACATATTTGTATTATATCACTGTAAACTACCACAATATCACCAACTCACACCCCAAAAGGTACAATCACAACTACAATTGCACTCACTGTACCACCTTCACATCACACACCACACCACGCCCATTCCTCCCAATGAGCTAACTCAAATCTTTATCCTACCAAATGTATCTATTCCTACTACCCGAGCCGCTGCCTGTGCAACCCCTGCCAGTCGATGAAAAACCAAGAGAGGACAATAAGTATATGACAAAAACGAAGTACCATGAGAAAAAGGGGTCAGTCAACAAAGAATTGATTAACGACCAGAAGAAAAGTGAATAAAAAACAGATTGTAGCGTGCTAAGCGTGGTGGTATCATCCATGTCTTCTTTTTTGATAAAAGGAACCATAATCTGCACTCGCTCCAGAGACACCGGCCGCCCTTGAACCTGGCGATACGGCTCACCGACCACCTTTCCGAGTGCTTCTCTGCTTCGTCGCCGACAAAGGAAAATATGACTGAAATAGAAATTTGCTTTCATAGGCCGAATCCAGTATGCCAAGGATGTCGATTGACAGAATAACAGTAAGGAAATAGTGCATGGCTGGTCAAGGAATGGTCCAGCATAAGAATGTGATAAGAATATGAATAAGGGGGTGTCGCCAGGTGTCTCGCTTTCTAATGCATCATTGATGGTTGGCGATGGTTCCGTCGCTCGTCAACCTTGTGTATGTATCTGCGTCGTTCGCTTTCTTAATCGTGAATCCATCTTTGTCCTCCTCGACAAACCTGGAGATGATTCTTTGGTTTGACCTTGGTCGCAACCTAAGCTACCAGTCGTACTCCATTGTCGTCTGTCCCATCCTTCCTTGGTAATGGCGGCAGCTCCTTGTTGAGACTATCAATGCTCACTCTCTGTCCTTGATTGACGGGACCTGTGCCATTGCTGAGACCTGCATAGCCGCTATCTGCGCTTCCTGGTCCGGCATATCCTGACTTGGGAGGAGTTGGGGGCGGTGCTCTCGTCGGAGGCAGGCTCTTGTTGAGGTCTTTGGAGGATCTCGGAGGCTTGGCCTCGGTGTCGTCGCGGCCATTTTCACCTGCCTCTTGCACCACAGGCAAGATAGGCTCATGCTGCAAAGAATCGCGGTTGTCCCTAGAAGTGCCGGTAGTCAAGACTCGGTCCGGAACTTGGTTCTCGGTGTGTCCATGCCTCTCAGAGCGCTCGGCCTCCTTATGAGCCCGTTCGAGCGTTTCCTGAGCTTCCGGAGATCGTGGGCCAGGAGGTGGAGGTGGTACATGCGTTGGCATCGGTGGAACGGCCTGAGACGACCTGCGGCGAGAATTCCAGCTTGACACCCTGTTTTCTGAACGTTGAGCTTCAATCATTTCCTGATGTCTCCGCTCAGCCTCCCTGTGAGCCTCTTCGGTGGACATAGTAACACCTTCGATGAAATGGTAGAACCGGTCACCATACTGGTCAGGTGGCAGTGCCGAGATTTGAGTCTTGTCACTGGATAAGCCCTTCCAGAAGTGCTCAATCTTTTTGATAATTCCATACTAAATCATGTCAGTTGTCGTCAAGTTCATTCTTGGTGCAATACTTACGTGAGTCAGACAGTCGATGACTCCGAGGTAGTAAATTTCGTCCCCTGGAGTGTTATCTTCATGGGTTGCCCTAAAACCACCGTCATCCTGTCCAAATACCCATCCAGGTCGATGTTGGCCTTCTTGCAACTCATCCGGCATCTTGTTTGCTGACTGGCCCATGGGCACTGGTCGCTCCTGGCGAATCATCTGTCTCAGTTCCCTAGCCTTACGTTGGTTTTCTAATTTGGATGGTGTGCGAAGGAGGACCGAGTTGGGCTCGTCGTCGGGAGACTTCTCACCACCAGGGTTGAAAACTTGTAGTGTCTTGTCACGAAGGTTCTCTTCATTCCCTCGAGAGACGTCATGTATGCCAACCAGTAGTGAATAATCCATGATCTTAAGTCTCTTCAGGAGGGCAACATCCCGTTGTAGTTGCTCAAGGAACATGCGCTTCTTCTGAATACCCAACTCGAGGCTCCGCTGTCGCCTCAGCCAGTTGAGATCTTTCAGAGTCGCCCTGGGATTCTTCTCCAAATCTTCTTCTCTGTAGTCTCGACCAATGGTAGAGCCCTTCAGATCAAAAGTGGTGTGGATATCTCGGTGTGGGGGGAAGAGGTTGTTCATCACAACAAAGTGAATCTTCTTTCCATATGGCATCTTAACTCGGTGGAGGCCGTAAAACTGCGAAAGAAGCATATTGGGGTTGTCTTTGACATGCTGGTAGTATTCCTTGAGGATCTTGCGGAGAAACTTATGTTCAGCATGGTGGATGGTCTTAATGATGTACTTGTAATCCCGTGAGAAGTAAAAGAAACTTCCGCTCTTGCCAGGCGATCCCAGCTCAGAAAGAATATACTTGCCAGTAAGCGACATCAGATAATCGGCAGGGTCCAGGCGGAAGAGAGCTCGGAGGCGGCGAAAGACCCAAGGAGCGTAGTCTTTGAACTTGAAATCGTACTTGGCAGACGGCACCAGCTCATTACCGGCTATGTCAAATGTCGACTTCTGCTTAGTCTCAAAGTCGGCATCTGTCAACTCTCGGTCGAGCTTGGCATTCGTCCTCGAAACCGAAACACGAATACCTGTGAGCATGTTGTAGGCCGTCTCCCAGTTGGCGTGATTCTCGTCAACCTTGGTACCGACAAGAACGCGATCGTCATCCTCCTCCTCCTTTCTCCTCCTCTTGCTAGCTCTCTTTTGTCGCAATGCCTCCGCCCAACGAAGAGCATCCTCATCTGGTACAATCTCATCCCGTGGTCCATCTGACTGCATTGATCGAGTTGGCCTTCTCCCCATACTCAATGAGGGTCGTCGACCACTTGAACTTCCAGCATTTGTAGGAGAGAAGCGGCCACTAGCTTGGGCTGTATCCATTCCGTCTTTTGAACCGCGCCCAGGTACATATTTTGGTACATCGAGAGTATGTCGCTGCTTGAGACCAGGGGGCGCTTGTAAATGTCCTGTTGATGAGGCTGCTGCGCTTGAAGGGTTATAGATTGGTGGTGATGACAATCGATGTGTACCATTTGTGCGAGGATGCAGTGCCTGCGCCGTATCGGTGTTCGTATTATTATTCGCCGAGAGAGCAGTTTGTGACTGAGAACCGCGCGGCTCTACAGGGAATGGAGAAAGTGAGAGTGTGTGGTTTCCATCAAAGCTCCTACTTGGGGGTTTCTCAGAGGTTACGTCTGTCGTTTGGGGTTCCGAAGGTAAGGGCTTTGATAGTATGTTGTTTTGTTGATGATTATTGGTAGAGGCTGTGTTGGAATTGATGCCATTGGTATCGGATGTGTGTTGGCGTGTACGGTCGACTAAGTTCGCTGTGCCATTAGGCATGGGCTGTTGCCCAAACTTGCTGACTCCGTTTACATCGTCTTGTTGGGTGTGAGTAGCCGTAGCGGACATGCCGTTGGAATTGGAGCTCATGCTCGTGGGCCGCGTGCTGTTACTGTTGCCATTCATAGGCGCCGGTGTTGAGTCGGAGACGTCGGACGCGTGTGTAGAAATCGAGCTCTCGTCAAAGCTCTCATTGATTGTATCGGATCGGGTGTGGCGGATAGAACCCCCATTCACCCTCTCCTTGTTTACGAACCCGAACTGATTCGTGGGATCAAGGTTGAGAATATCGGGGTTATTGCTAAAGATTGTGGAATTGTCCTGATCGGAGAGAAACGATGGCATTTCGAGCGGGAATGTGAAGGACTCGCTGGAGGCCAAGACCAGCGAGTGCTGACGCGGTAGATGCTACTAGGTGAAGTGATGCTATTTCGAGCCTAGATCGGGGGTTGTGGATGTGATAATATCGTCGAGACGTCGTCGGGCTCTGCAATCACTTGGCTTCCTATCGCAGTGGTTCGCTCTCACTAACTCTGGGTTGAGTATTGACTTGCTGATGGACAATGGGCGGTAGAGACGAGAGAGAGGGAAATTGGTTCGAGGGCCTTGCTGGCTGGGCGCACGGGGGGATGCTTGGCGGGTCGACCAATGGGCAGGGCAGGGACACCACGCTGGGGTGAAAAGTCGAGGGGGGAAGCGAAAGCCCAGGCGAAGTTGAAGCTGCAGATTAAATGGGCTACGGGAGTTGTATGAAGATGATTGCGATGGGAAGCGGTTTCGTATATCGAATTCCCGATTAATGTGCTGTCGAATTAGATCGATTTCTGGATGTGAGGTAAGGTGAGGTGAGCGACGGAGACGGAGAAGAGAGACGGAGGATGGATGGATGGTGTAGTGTTGGTTGGTGGTGGTGAGGCTGGGAGAAATCCGGGTGGGAAAAAGTGACGGGGGCCTGGGCTTGTTCTTTCAGCAGCTGCAGCAGCTCCTTCCTTCCTGCCTTGCCTGGCCTGTACCTAAAACTGGAAATGAGGCGTCTCTCTGTGTGTCCTGTAAGGAAGAAGGGGGAAGGAGATGGTACCCAATGGGATCAAGGATGGGGGGCCACCCGGAATCCCGGCTGATATGAGATGTAAGGATTGGTGGACGGTGTGACAGGCTCTGTTTTACTGGGCACAGCGTATTCAGGGCTATCTTTCAGTGCACTCCACCCACTGAAGCAATGCAACTGGACTGTGTGGACCGCTGAAAGGAGAGGAGAGGGTTTGCGTGGCATACCTAGGTAAGTACATACAGATGGGCTTGGCTTGGCTTGGGGCTTGGCAGACGGCCCTGGAAACCCGTCTCCCGTCCGTCTGATACCGCTGCTACTATTTATCGGTGGCTTGCAATATTGGCGTCTAGCTCTTGTATGTATGTTTTATGTGCAGGTACGGGTTAGAGAGACAAGATACACGCCATTGACACAGTCTAAGGTG
Organism: Fusarium fracticaudum; assembly: GCA_003353625.1. NCBI lineage: Eukaryota > Fungi > Ascomycota > Sordariomycetes > Hypocreales > Nectriaceae > Fusarium > Fusarium fracticaudum. The sequence continues at coordinate 1,046,307 of PDNT01000009.1, forward strand.
CCATTAGAAGTGCCGGTCGGTTGTGGTGTTGTCAGATTTGACGATCTGTGACCACAGGTAGGTAATCATCCTTCTTATCTCGCCAAGGGGTTAACATGAGAGAACAGCCAACTTTACAGTACAGACAATACAGCATAGCATGATATAATAACCCAGGCTTTCTCCATGATTCAACACGATCTCCCTACATATTTAATGTGATCCTTGTCATGAAGCATCAATCAGTGCCCGTCTCATTCTAAGTTCGCCTCAGAAGTCGAACAGTGAGTGGGTAACGAATTATATCTCGACTCATGTCTCTTCAACATGAAACCTATGGTCTTGAAGCATTTACTTTCCCTCTGGATGTAGAAAACAGCTTCAGTAACTTGATCTTCGTTCAGCTGATCCGATTTCAATATTGTTCGGATGCTTTAAAGGCTCCGAGTGCTTGTTAATGGCTATTAAAGAACCTTGTCGGTCATCTGCAGCCATTGGATCCCGTCAACATCAATCACCCCAGGCACCGTTAACACAGCCACGGGGGGTCAAGATCCACTCTCAGTCTCCCCCATCTCTTTCAATCTCCCGTCGTTGTCGTGGATATGAAGACCAAGCTAAATCTCAAGACTACGCACCTAAGGTACTAATCTAAGTACTCCGTATCTTCACCTCAACTTGAATATGAAATAGTGAGAATGATTTCCAAGTGGCAACATATGTTTGGTGGTGTTTCTTCAAACTAAACACGCCATTCAACTAATGGCAACTGATCGTCGTTTTGGCTGATATGTCGATTTACAAGATCGGCGCCATTTTCTCATGTTCCAAGTCTTTTTTTGGTCCCAAGACATTTGTTCCTGTCCCTTGTTTTTTTGTCTTCACCGCTAGCTAACACATTCCGTCATGGCTGCGACCCTTATGGCACCAGCGATGTTTATGCTGCTGATCTATCATCCAACCTAACATGCAGCGTCCAACATCTATCTGTCCATACCGTGATAATCCCGCGGCTTTAACATCAGATGTGTTTCCGTATTCAGTATGGAGAGCAATGTACCAGTCTTTGGTCTTGTACATGTTCGTTGGGATATATATGGTGGCTGTGAATGAGTCTGGCTCTAAAGAACGACGTATGAATACCCTAAGCTGTCACCCAAAGCCCGTATCACGGGCATTTGCGTTTCCTGTAACACACGGAGCATCGTTATACATTATACATGACTTAACATGCTGCACTCACAACTGATCACAGCTGATTCTCATCTTCAGTATCAAACTCATTGCGAGAAAGCCAAGCCCATCATCTTACAACATATCAAACCCAATATCTAGACAAGCTCTTCATTCTCCACAACATCTCTTATACTCTTGGCTGCCTCTTCCTCTTCAATACCAAATATCTTCCTACCCCCTGCCAAGCCACCCACAGAGCACGGCCCTTCTCGGGGTTGGCGAAGAATGCGAGCAACCGTAACAGATGTCAAGGATCCACTGTCTACGCAATCCTTCATGAATCCTTTCAAGCACAGTTAACTCAACTTTCTTGGCCCTCTCTGGAGAATAAAAAAGGAGGGCAGTGATTTTCAGGAACATGTATCCGTAGTCTAGTGCCAACTAACGCGCCTTTGCTGATCAGATACGTGAAAGCCCTGTAGACCCTGTCCCTGGCTTTTTGTCAGATCGCATTCCAGTGCTGACTCATTCGTTTCTTACTTCACGAGCCTCTCCCAGACGTTTCACGACAACTTCCTAACTTGACCCTTTCAACACGCCCCAATTACTACATCCAGATGTCCTCTCAAACTTAAACGTGAACCTTAAACAGCGGCTTGCTGTACTGATGGTTTCTGATCTGTTAAAATCGAACTACATCTGAATCATTTCGACCCCATATATGATCGAGCAAGCCAATTCTCTCAATAAGTTCGCCTTCACAAGTTATTGAGCAACTCAAGAGTCATCCGTATGAGAGGAAAGTGGGAAATCCCACGGTTTTGCTCAAATAAACTATCTGCCTCACCAGCTCCCGCCACGTCGTTGGAGAACGCAAAATCCGTCCATACAACGGCACGCGCCGAGCCGGTACGAAAGTCATCCAGTCCATTCAGTTTCCCTCCCAAAAGTTATTTTTTTCTTGTTTTTCTACTTTCATGATTTTCATTGGTGCTGCTCAATAGCAGTCATCTCACTGTCTCACCCTCCAGTCTCGTCGCGAGAAGCCGTGTACCGAGCAAAGACTGCATCTTGTCGTGATAGGAGAGGGAGAGACAGCAAGGTCAATGTAGTGATGTTACCCATGGGCCTCATAGAGCCCTTTCGAATCCACCAATACGTCTAGCAGAGTATGCCTCAACTCATGAGATCCGCTCATCCAACGTAGATTTGTCGTAAGGGTATCATATCCCCCGTGCGCTCGCTCCGCCGAGGTGCCGTTCAAATCGCAAGTCAGCTACAGAAATTGCAGCCCTCAAATACAAACCGAGGGCAACGCCATCCGCGTGAAGAGCCTCGAACGCCTCGAACCTCAGAAACACCCCTTCCTTTCCTTTCTCCCCGCACCATTTGACTGTGCCCAGCCCCAAAGCGGGTATGTCTACCGTGGTTGATGCCCAAAGAACACCTTTTCCCTGGAAGTTCCATTTCTCGCTTTTTTTCATCATCCGTAGATATCATGAACCAAATCAAACAGAATGCCAAAGCCGATGGTGATGATACGACTGACAGATCCGTGCAAAAAGGAAGCCAACAGGGCCTCCATGCCAAGAATGCGTGAGCCAGATGAGTCGGGGCTCGCTAATGTGTTGGGTTTTTGCATAGAAACCCTTTGTGAAAGTGTCGAAGGAGTCGTAATCCATCGGCAGTGCAGGCCGTTCGCCGTCCCATCCATTCGCGGAAAAATATGCGAATAATGTACAATCCAACATTGAAATCAAACCCAGTACAAAAAAAAAATCATCTTAAAGTCATCCTTAAACCCCTTTCTCGCCTACCTAACGCCATGCATGAGTATATCTGATATTAGGATTGGGCATCGCGGGGCGGGCCGCGACCTCGACCGCCTGCGCCTTGGCTACCACGGCCACGATACCCGCGGCCTCGTCCACGACCTCGCCCGCCGTTGTTATAGTGCGGGTTGCCGTGCTGAGGGTTTTGGCTCTGCCAATTACCCTGGCCCTGTTGAGGCAGACCAGCCTGCTGCATCTGCTGAGGCTGTTGGTATTGCTGAGGTTGTTGAGTTTGGGGCTGCTGTTGACCCTGAGCAGCAGGTAGTTGTCCTCTTTGCATGTTGGAGATGGGTCGGGGGATCGACTCAGGGTTCTCGTAGACATAGAGACTCTTGTCGATGCTGGCGGGGATAGGCTGGATCTCAGTGCCAAGATCCCGCTCGATGTTGTAGAGGTTGAAGCGGTCGTCCCAGTTGATCAGGTTGATAGCCAGACCAAGGTGGCCATAACGACCAGATCGACCAATCCGATGAAGATAAGTCTCGGCATTCTTGGGGAAGTCAAAGTTGATGACAACATTGACGGCCTGGATGTCGATACCGCGGGTGAGGAGATCGGAACAGACCAAGTTTCGGCACACACCGTTGCGGAAGTCGTGGAAAACACGATTTCGTGCATGTTGCTGCATCTTAGCATGACTGTAGAAGCAGGAGTATCCAAGTTCGGTAATTTTCTTAGCCAGAAGTTCAACTCGGTTGGTGGAATTACAGAAGATAATAGACTGGTTGATTTGGAGCTTGGAGAAGAGGGTGTTCAAGCAGTGGACCTTCTGCTTCTCTTCAACAAAAGCGTAGTATTGAGTGATACCCCTCAGAGTGAGTTCGTCCATCAGGTTGATCTCATAGGGGCTGACCATGTTCTTATCGGAAAAGTCCTTGACGGACAGAGGAAATGTGGCTGAGAAAAGCATGACTTGTCGGTCCTTGGGGTGAAATTGCAGAAGCTGTTCAATGACGGGAGTAAACTCAATGGATAGAAGCTTATCGGCTTCGTCCATAATGAACATGGGGCATTCGCTAAGGTCGGCAACATTCTTGCCAGCGAGATCGAGAATTCGGCCAGGGGTACCAACCACAATATGGACGGGATCCTGCAGACGAATAATGTCGTCTCGAAGACCGGTACCACCAGTCGTAACCATAACATTAATGCCGAGGTGCTTGCCGAGAGTCTTGCAGACTTGCGAGGTCTGCATGGCAAGCTCACGTGTGGGGACAAGGATAAGACATTGAATCTTGGAAACCTTGGGGTTGATGCGTTCCAAGGTAGGGATGACAAAGGCAGCTGTCTTGCCAGTGCCGTTCTTTGCTCGTGCAAGAATATCTCGGCCAGTTAATGCGACGGGTATAGCTTCCTCTTGAATTGGTGAAGGTTTCTCAAATCCTGCTTCAAAAATTCCCATAAGTAGATCTCGCTTGAGGGCAAAGTTCTCGAACTCGAGGCCCTTTGTGTTTGTAACATCCTGGGAACAAAGGTCAGCCTCCGGGGGTGCGCCGAGAAAATCATGATTGCAGCATGTACCTCTGTTTGTTGTCGGTTATCCTTTGCGGGGAGGTTCAGGTTCTTCTTCCACTCGTCACTCGCGGCGGGAGCACCGTCACTGCTCGAGTTAGTCCAAGCTCACAAGGGCCGCTAGGGCGGCGCGCAGCGGACCTGAGTTGGGTGGATTTCAGCTTGTCTGCTAGCTGATCCGCCATTGCGTGTATAGGATCCGTCTACGGATCGAAAGAAAGTAAAAGGGCGAGGTATTATATGCAAAACAGCACAGAGGTCGGCCTCTCGTTGGTTCGGGGCGCGGGAGGGGGGCAGCAGGTGAGGAGCTGCAAGGCGTTGTTGGTTTGTGTGGAGAGAGGTCGGAAGAAAATCGGTGCGCGAAGTACCTGAGAAAGAAGACTCAGGGATGAAAGTGCTTTAGTTAGTTGAAAGCGCGAGGTCGATAACGTGTGGAGAGGTTTCTTGTCGTCGTGGGGTGTTTAAAGGTGTGGTTAGGCTCTTTGGTGGAGGGAAGAAATAGAGTAGAAGTAGGCTCAGTCTTGGAGTTTGAAGGTGAAGGTGACGATGGTGTGTGCCTCATTGCGGCGAAGGCCCTGCAGTTTTTGGTCACGTGTGGGCGGGGCAGCCCGGTTTTTATCGTTTGCTGAGATGGACGAGAATGAGCTTTTGCTAAATTGATCTAGTTCTATTGTGTTCTGGAATTGGCCAAGTGTTTGCTTGGAGTTGAGCGACTCTCGGTGGGAGATTCCGATGCTTTTGTTGTGATGAAAATGTCACGAGAGATGAAAATCAACAGAGTTTCAACGAGGACGCATGATACCTCCAGTTCTAAGCAGGGGCCAGCTCTAACGATTTAACAAGCGAGGTACACATTGTCACTGCAGTCTGGGGTTAAGCTGTTATTCAATTGGCAAAATACTATTCATTTCTGGGTATCTTTCGAGGGAATATATACCTCTAAAGCTTAATAAGTTCGTGTTGTTCATCTATCAATTCACATTCCAGGTCAAGAAAGGTAGCGTTACTCCACGTTACTCGAAGCTTAGCACCTAGGCACGCTTATACATACCTATCACGATTTCTCAATCACATGAAAACAATAGCACGGCCAATAACCGCTGGAGGAATTGCCAATTCACGCAAGCCATTCGTTCATCATTCATCATGAAATCTGTGTAAAAACTGGTATTCATTCTTCGCTCTACTCGGCCTGACATCTAGACCAAGGCCATAGTCAAATAAATAACTCCAAGGTGGTGCAATATATATACAAATGATCTCTACTCCAGCTTTTACAGCTTCATACCCACAGCCTTTGCAACTCTCAGACTCTGCCTCATGCTAAGATCAAGCATAATCTCTTCACTACCACCGGGGATGGCATATGCTCGCACATCACGGTACAGTCGCTCGACCTTGGCACCCTGGCCTCCTCGAGAGTAACTGAGGCCGCCAAAAATCTGACTAGCTTCTCGGGCACAGAACTCAAATGTGAGGGTAGACTGGGCCTTGAGACCAGCAATAGGACCGCCGAGTCGAAGCATGGCCTCTGTCTCGCCCATGCGCTCGCACTGGTAGATGAGGTTCTCGAGCCAGTTGTACGAGGCCTCGATTTGACGAGCCATGTGAGCGAGCTTCATGCGGATAACAGGGTGGTCAATAAGCTTCTTGCCGAATGTGCGTCGCTTGCTACCGTACTTGACGGACTCCTCGTAGCAGACACGAGAGAATCGGAGGGACTGGATGATAATACCCATACGCTCGTGGTTGAAGTTGGTCATGATGACCTTGAAACCCTGGTTCTGCTTGCCGAGCAAGTTCTCAACGGGAACCTTGACATCTTCAAATGTGATGTATGTTGTTCCCGAAGACAGGACACCTTGGCAAGGCATGCGTCGGGTGGAAACGCCTTCGCCACGCTCGATGAGGAGCAGAGACACACCGTTCATACCAGCCTCTCCAGTTCGCACAGCGACGGTGAAGTAGTCGGCCCAGATACCGTTGGTAATCCACTTCTTCTCACCGTTGACGATGTAGTGCTTGCCATCCTCGCTCAGCTTGGCCTCGCAGGTCAGGTTGGCGACGTCACTACCAGCATCAGGCTCAGTGATAGCCAAGCAGATACGCTTCTCACCACTGAGGATACCAGGCATGATACGGTCCTTGAGCTCCTTCTTACCGAATTTCATAAGAGGAGGGCAGCCAATACCGAAACCACCAATGATGTTCCAGACGAAACCACCGGAGCCAGTGCGGGACAGCTCGTCGGTGATGATCATCTCGTGGAAGAGATCCCACTGCTCAGGGGGGACAGACTTGATACCTTGAGGAACATATTGGGTTGGGTACTTGACACCGAGCAGACCAGCGAGATAACCACGGCGACCCATCTCCTTGTAGATCTCCTCGGGGACCTCCTTGGCCTCGTCCCAGTCGGTGACATAAGGCTCGATATCCTTCTCAACCCACTCGCGGACCTCTGCGCGGAGAGCAGCATGAGATTCGTTGAAGTATGGTGAATGGTACTAACACGTGTAAGCAAGAAGCTGACAGAAGGTAACAGGGGTAAACCTACGCTCTGGTACCAGGCAGGGTCAGCAAAGGGAATCTGGTCACCGAAAGGCTCGAGAGCCTCGGCGTCTTCCTCCTTGGCAGCAACCTCCTTCTGGGTAGTCTTGACGGCCTTGGGTGTAGGGGCCGCGGGCACCGGAGTAGCATTGGCCTCAGGCTTAGGCTCGGGGGCCGCGGGCTTGGAGTCAAGGGATCCGACCTGAAGCTGCTTCTTGTACTTCTTGAGGATACCCTCGTTGTGGTACTTCCAGAATTGCTTGGAAGCGTCCTTGCCGCCGACACGCTGGAGAATCTTCTTACCACCTATTGCGCATCAGATGGGAGTTTCGAGGGCTGCATTGTGATTGACCTACCTGGGTGGTCGTCTTGGAATTTTGTCACATCGTAGACATCGCCGTCGACAATGATGTACAAGTCGTCGGGCTTCTTATGCGACGCAACGTCGCTTGTGGTAAAGACTTTGGACATGTTGACTTTGTATTGGTGATGATATTTGGGTATGAGATGGAGAAAGGATAATCAAAGCTGCAAAGGGTACAATATATCACAGAGTCAAAGAGAAAAGACCAGCACGACAATATGGGAGAAAAAGAAGGAGGAGGAAGGGATCATAAGCCTTTCATAGAATCTTTTTTAAACATGCTTCGGCATAAGTAGGTAGCATTACAATCACATGTTGGTGCTTCAGCTCCACCCCCATAGTCTATCATCTTTTTTTCTGGGGAAAACTTACGCTTCAGGTCATGAGTCGTCTCATTCACGGCATTACTCGATGTGGTCATGGTAGAGAGACAAAGGTCATGTGCACACGCCTCGTTATCTTCATTTTGCATTTACATGTGAAAGAGCCTCACTAAATGACAATTGCTCTGCTGCTAAACTCTAGCGCATGCGTTGATGTCATGATGGAGGATGCCGAGGCTTCTATGCGCTGTCCAATCGGAGGTCCAGCATTGCCAAATATGGCGTCCGAGGTAAATGCGCCCACGACTCGCCAACTTTCCAAGGGGACAAACCCCCACGGGGAACGGACAACCCATCTGGAAAGAGCATGCGGAGAAGACCCTTTGTTGCATTTCACTTTAGTACTTGCATGTGTTGGAAATTCATCTTATTTGGCTGGCTAGGCCCAATGACCGAATATAACCCGCCCCCAGTAGCATCTTGGTTCGGTGATCTATCTACATCAGATCACCATCTGCCGCCTGAGCAACGGAGCTTGTTCACTGAGATTCTTGAGGCCATCTATTTAGTTTATGTAAGCCATTGAATACGCACAATGATACCTGTCCAATCTGTTTTGTTTCGAGGTTGCCGTCTTACAAGTTCTTTGTAAACCAAACCCTTTGTAGAAGAGGTGAGAGAAGATGTCAATCTCAAGCAACAGACATTCAAGTTAATTTAGGATAACCTAAGGAGTCCTTTAACTCTCTTAAGTCAGAACTTTCCCCTCGAGGCCGTTCATTAATGCGGACTCTAGATTATTTCTATAAAATCGTCGTAGTGTTGCTAATACCACCGGATAAAGCCTCCAGGCGGTCTGTACCACTCCACAACGCCAAAACTCCGTTCCCGATCCCAGCAAGTAGTTAACCCTTTTCCACAGCCTTTCGAGTATCCGATCCTTGTATCACTGAAATATCATGTATCCTTTTACTTGGTACCTCGAGGCTTGGCTTTAGAAGCAGTCTTGTCCTTCTTCTCCTGCTTAGCCTTCTTTCGCTTCTCTTCATTCTTCTCATCCAGTTTTCGCTTGTGTGCTGCCTTCTCAGCATCTGTCTTGGGAACAGGTTTGAAGAAACCCTCAAGTCGAGCTTGTTGAGAGCTCTTGAGATTCTTCTCCAGTCGGGCACCTCCACTGCGAACGCGATCCTCCGAGAACCCCTTCTCCGTGACCAGGAACTGAACAAGGCCTTCCATGTCGGGCTTCTCCCATTTGAAATCGCAGTCAGCGTGGTCGGCTTGTCGCACATCAGGCTCGAAAAACAGGTCCCGAGCATCCTTATAGGGCCAGTCCTCGGGAATAGAATACTTCTTCTTGGGATCTTTCTCAATCGCCTCGACAACCTTCTCCAACGAGCCATGCTCACGGATCAGCTTCAGGGCAGTGCTGGGGCCGACCTTGGGAATTGGGTCAAGGTAATCGCAGCCGAGCAAGATACAGAGATCCACAAACTATGCAAGGTTAGTACAATGTATCAGCCAAGCTGAGTGTCACAGCATACCTGCTTCCTCTCCATGTTGAGGCCCTCGAGGACCTTCTCCAGGTGAATCTCCTGAATAGGCTCTTTACGTTGTTCGCTGAAGGTAAGATGGCGCAGCAAGATGGGTGCGTTGAAGCAAAGTGTGTCCATATCTTCACTGGCGGCCGCATACACCTTGCCAGCCTGGGCCAAAACAGCACACTGGGCCTCAGCCTCAGTAGGCGCAATAATGTAAGGAATACCCATGAGCTTGAGTAGTCGCTGGCATTCGGCGTTGTGCTCTCGGGTGACACGGACAGTTCGCCGCGAGAACTTCTCGATGTCTTCAGCTGTACCAGTTTCCTTGGCCTCCTCAAGGCCTTCGGTAGCTTCCTGCTTGCGTTGGAAACGCTTGGCCAACTCGCCAGACTTGAGTTTGGGCGGTGCACCATCAAAAACGTAGAGGGGCTTGATCCCGTTGTCTACCATGCGCAGAGTACGGTAGAACATGCCCATGAGATGCGATGTCGTCTCGCCGCTCTCGTTCATGAGCTGCTGGCCTTCGGATCGTACGGCAATGAGGAAACTGTAGATACTCATAGAAGCATCCTACTATCATAAGTAACTACTCTTAATATTGAGATTTCATCGTGAGCTTACGATGGCGACCTTGCGGCCGAACTGGTTCTTGATCTCACCCTCCTTGATCGAATCTGGAGCTTCCTCCTTGATGATCGAAAAGAGTTGCTTAATACCCATCTTGCAGTTTTCTCTGGTATTCTGGGGTTATGTTGGAGAAGTAAGATTTGGAATGAAGCCGAAATCCAAGTGACTAGAAGAAAAGCGAGGAGGATACTTGATCAATGAGAAAAAAAGAGATGGAGGCGCAAACGAACGAAATGTGAAAGAAGAAGGGACTTTACGCGTGTGGGACGTCATGACGCGCCTGTCGCGACGGAAACTACAGGGATCTTAATTAACCCCACAACGCGATTGGACTAAAGCTTCAGAGCTGCCTGAAGCTCTACTGCAGCATTATTTATGAACAAAGAGAGCATGCATTTAATGTGAATATCATGCTGGATGTGGAAAAGGCCATTGTTCAAAGATGCTGTTGGCATTTATTCTTCCAAAGTTCCTAGTCAATTCAATATATTCTACAGCCCTACATAGTAGACTCACTCTCTATCCTACAAGCCTCATACTACTTGAGGCCACTCCTATGTCACAATAGATAATGCATCGGGGGCAGAGACAAATGTATCGACGTTCAAATCTCCAACTTGGGTGACTGCACCCCCCACCGACCTCAAAAGTTCTACACTGTCCCCAAGGCAGGCCTCAGGTACTCCGAAGAACCCATCAGTCAGCAGATAACAGGGTGTATCCTGAAGCTAGAATAGTGCTCAAGGCACTGAACCTCTTCCAACCCTCCTCTAAGACGTCGACCAAGCACATACGTACTTTGCCTTAATATACCGCTCGGAATACAGAGCAGTCAAGGATGGGTCTCTCCTTGCGCTCCACCTGGCCGTGCGGATCTCATGTCACGTAGAAAAGGAACTGACTTCACAATTTCACAATATGTCAAGCTTGTGTCATGAGAAAGAAGCAAAGGGGAACTTCGCATGTCGTGGGGGTATCGTACAAATCATCCCCGGCATCTTCATTATATCGTTCTCGACATCTACTCGCAAAGGTCAGTTCCTCAATCTCAATTTTACATCCATAAGACAGCCTCATGATCTTCTTTGGCCATCCATGCTATCAAGCGTCTTGTCAATCTCCATGATATCCAACATCTCATACTCCACGTTCCGTCTCGTAAAGTCTTGCGTATCGTCTGCTGCTGCTTCAAGTGTGTCCATAAAGTCAAAGTCGACCGTTCGGCGCGGTGGCTGCAAGGTGGTGTCTGCGTCTTCGTCGAAATTTCCAGACGCAGATCTGTGTCGCAAAGTACCCGGCTTGACAGTGCTCAGGTTGAACAAAGACTTGGCCGGTCTGTTTTCCCTGCCGTGTACGATGATAGCGTCTGACTTGTCTCCTTTTGAAAACAGGCCTCGTTTTCGTGAGTTTGCCACGGCACCCACAATCTTGCCGTGTCCATCATCTCCCTCTCGAACAACAACAATCCTGGATTCACCAAGAACAATAACATCAGCAGGGAGACCACCATCTTGTGCGGCAATACTGTGATCAGGCTCTATCAACAGACCAACTCCGCAACATCTCTCGCCCAACAGGCCAGTTGCCAAATCCATGAGCTTCAGCATCTTTACCGGTTGCGCTCCGCTGAAAATGTCTCCACCTGTGCCAGCAGCCCTTCGAAGTTGAGAATCCCAGAAGCGTGTGACTCCAGGGATGACGCATACATGCTCGAGACCACCAACCCACAGAACCACGGTCTCATCTTGAATGGCACTGCCACTTGATGGCAGAGATAACACTTTGATGCCACCTCGGATAGTAGCCAGGCGGTCAAGTGTGATAGCAGAGCTCAGGGATGCAGTAGCCTGTCGTCGAGTGTGAGGTGTCATCGGGGCGAAGTCTCCGGTGCTGTGCTCCTTGTTTTGGGTGGTCACACTCCTGAGTGAGCTTGTCCCCTCCACGTAGCCAGAAACGCTGAAGGTCGTCAGGGCGGCTCCCTTGACTCCAGGCTGCAGTTTATTTGAGAGAACAGCGCCTGGTGCAGTAGGACTGGCGCCATCAACGTCCCAGATACCCCACATCCCATCGGCGAGGAGAACCAAGATGGCACGGCCGTGTGCTATCCAGGCAGCGTCGATTATTGGTTTCCTTGTTGATGAGGGGCGAGAAAAGGGCTGATACATGGAGAGAAGCCACGAGCCCTGGACAGGGAAAGGCCCTGTGGCATCTGTAGCGGTGAAAGAGGGTCGTGCAAAGTCGTAGATACGAACGCCCTGCAAGGCTGAGACAGCAAGCAGCTGTGTCGTGTGTGTAGAGTTGAATGATATGCTTGTCAGAGGGTTGGGCAGATACTCAGTCTGGAAAGACTCGACAGGGTTGGCAGGTTTATCACTAGCATCTAGAAGTACATCCCATAACCGGAGCACGCCAGAAGCCTCTCTGCAGTGCGAGGCAACAACGGCCCTGGGCTTTGTACCGGGTCGCTCTGTGGCAGTGGGCATGATGAGGTTGATGGCAATGCCCTCGCTGTGTCTGTTCTGGCCACCAAGCAGGATGAGCGACTCTCCCCAAGCTCCGGATCCAGCCTCACCTGCCAGCAGATCGCTCCTGAGCTCTAATCTTGCCTTGCTCTCTGGTGACGGGGGAGTAAGAGGAAGTGTAATGACGTAGATGTCGTTAGTTACGCAAGACACAGCAAAAACCATCTTTTCCGTCAGGACTTTAGCACCTCCCCATGCAGCATCATCTGCTGGTGTTGGGGTCATAGGCATGACCGCGACTTTCAAGACCGCTGTTCCAAGCGCCAGGTCCAGTGTCTGGACGATCTCCGGAAAGGGAGTATCTTCAAGCTCATCTTCAAACTGCGGTTTGTCTTCGTAGTGAGATGCTGTCTTTGACTTAGCTGGTGGTTCGTCGTCGTCCGAGTCGATAATCATAATGGAGTCGTCTGTGTTCCCATTCTGCTTTTCGGGTTGAGGCGGGGCCTTCTTCGCAGCCGTAAATCGCTTGCCTCCTCTCCATGCGATCGTCACACCGTTTTCGTGACCGTATATGAGGATGGTCGCTCCTTGTGGAGAGTAAACCGGATAGGTTTGAACATCATTTACCCGTCGCGAAAGGTTATATCTATAAAAATGAGAAGACGTTCTCTGAGCCGAATATCGGTCGAAAATGAGGTTCACCTACGTGAATTGTGTGTTTTGCGCCGTGCGACGAATTCGAGGAGCTGGGATGGAACTCATGTTGAGTTTGAGCTCGGGCAGTAAGCCCTGTAAGGACTGATATGTGTTCTTGTTTGTATTTTTACGGCTCAGTATTCGGGGACTTGGGTCGGTTCTCGTTATGTATGCAGTGTGCGAATTGTTTTGTTTGTTTGCCGTTGGTTGATGTTTGCAGGCTGGGAACTTTTCCAACGCGACAAGCTTCGCGCCAAGCTCGAGCTCCAATGGTCACGTGGTAGCTCCTCTGGGCGTACCTATTCGCTGTAGACCTATCTACCTACCCTAAACAAACTTAATGGTCTTCTAGTTAAACCCTCATATTGCAATCTTCGGTTAGTTTTTTGGTTGCTCTTTTCACTGTGGCATAGACTATTTCTTTTAATGCAAGAGAAACCTCTGATCGGGTTTTTTTGGAGGCCGTGCCGGGGTCTTACACCTCTCCTCTGCCTTCGTGAGTTTTCCTCGAGTGGAACATATTATTCATCCGTACCCGATGACAACCCAGAACGCTCAACGCGGCATTATAATGTTAGCTGCAACGTAAGTACAGAGTTCTGGGGTAAAATAAAAGGTTGCAGCACCTTACCCGAATCCCTGCAGAAGTTCAGATCGTGCATCAGGACCGAGCCCAGTTGAACGGGTATCTCTGTGAGTGTATGCATCGTCAAAACGAAGTATCCCACAAGTGAGACAGCTAGGGAGGAAATTACCTATACTGCCAGTTACATGCCAGATCGAGAGCCAGTATCAATACAACATCACATTTACCGCTATCACTCAATTTACAGACAAATGACGCCTAACAGCTGGCCCAGGGTATATGTATAAACCTAAAATAGCACCTTACCTCAGCATTGATATCAAGCAAAAGACTCAGTCAATGAACCAGCATCTCAAGTCCTAAGTGGTGGTATATGACTATGCACAACCCTACATACAGGCGACACTATGACCACCACGATCATCGGTCAATGATAGGGAAAAGATAACGGTCAAGTAAAAAAGTAAATAAAGCGACGATAGGACATCCCGCACTATCTGCCAACCTCCCAATCGTGATATCTCCCCCACGAGGTTGGCACATCCCCCGCGTCCCATTGTATCTACGTGACAACTCGCTCCATCGCACCCTGACCAGTATCCCAAGAGGACTTCTCGCCCCCTTATTTTTAGATTTAATCCTGCCCTACTCAACAAATAGAGGGAGAATTTGTACACAGGAGACAAAGGACCCCCAGTCGTGAAGAAAAGAAAACAGACGTGCCGATTACACGCGGGTATGATTGCCGCTCGAAATACCCTTACACGAAGACGACATCCATAGTGAAACGGATCCAGGGAAAGATGGCATCTAAAAAGGGCACTTGCAGCATTATTCCCATCTTCTCCAGTCGTTTCGTTCAAGGCTTAGTTGTGAAAATGGAGGTAATGAGTGGATGGCGCAGGTGAAGCCGGTGTGCCGTGGAGCGTGATTGATCAAATCCAGTCGTAATTCCGCAGACGCAAATAGTAGAAGAAATGTCTAGTCCTACGCCCAGAAAAGAGTCAAACGCCGCCAGATCGTCGGAGTGATCGATCGGCAAATACACATGAGCTATCATCCCGAAAACGCCGTAAATGCCGATGGTGAAATAATGGGTGAAAAGTAATTGATTTTCAAGATCCTAGACTCGAGATTCGCTCAAGCGTTGGTGACCTAATCTCAAGTCAGTAAAACGTGGGCAAATTTCAACACACACCGTAAACTTACCCGTAGGATTCTTCGAGAGTAATCTTGATTGTCAGCGATGCTACCGTCACTGAGTCGTCGGTGAGCCATGACGGGATCCAGGCGGGAATCGGTCATGGAGATGCTGCCGCTGCTGCCAGGTGGCTTAGAGCCGTTGATAAAAGCATTTACAGCGGCGTTTCGGCGGTGCTCCTCTTCGATCTCAGCGTTGCGTCGGCGGCGGACAAAGAAAATGGCACCACCTCCAATAGCAGCAACAACGACCACGCCGACAACGACACCAGCAGCAATGGCGGCCACGTTGGGGCCACTCTTCTTCTTCTCCTCGGAAGGGGCTTCCGAAGTAGTAGCAGCATCCTGACTCCCTGTTGGGGCAGCAGATTCCTCAGCAGCAGTGCTTTCAGCGGCTTTGGTAGACGAAGGAGCAGCGGTTGTCGAAGACTCTTCCGGTTTATAGTTGTCAGGTGCTAATTCGAGGCCTGTGTTGAAAACCGAATAGTACGTCTTGAGAGCACCGCATGCCTCCTTACCATAACCAGGACAGGGCCAGTTGCATTTATCGTCGTCGACCAGGTCGTCTTCTGGAGGGTATAGCATACCGCAATAGCACTTCGACCCTTGTAGTGCGAACGCGTTGTACTTCTTCTTGCATAAGTTGAAACAATAACCACTTGATGTATCGGTGCCTGAAAATGCTTGTGTCATGTTACCCACAGACTTGAAGCAGCCTTGGCGAGTCTGCTGGTTCAAGACAGGAGTCTGCGCAGGCTGTTGCAACTCTACAGCCATTACAAAGCTGGCACCCGCGATGGCCATTGCCAAGAGTCCCGAGGTCTTCATGATGGATGTGTGTGTGAAGAGAGATTTGAGTGAATGTATAGCAGTAGTGTACGAGTATCGTATACCAATCGTTGATAAGAACCCCCAGTGAGATCGATATGGATCGAGGGTAGTCGAGTGCGATGGGCGTGCGGAAGGGGCCAAATATTCGACTATCTGGCAGCACTTGTTACTTGTCGTCGATGATGGCGAATAGACGATTGGCCCTTTGCAGTATGTGAACAGAAGCCGTTGATGGTCGAGGGCTTGATCCAGCAGGGCCGTCGAGTGATGAATAGATGACGGTGATAAGAGAGGCCAGAGGTATCGATCGTACGTGTCGTGGTAGAGGAGATGAGGTGAGGCAAGTGAACAAGAAAGATCAATATGCCTTGAAAAAGGAAAATAACTCGACGATGAAAAGAGACCACCGCGATGCTAATCACGATACGCTTCAAAGTCAAGAGGAAGAAAGAACAAACGCTTTGAAAGTGTGGGGGGAAATGAAAGAGGGACTGGAACGAGCGAGCGGCCAGAGGTAGTGGCTTGTTTTTGTTGAAAGAGGAGATGGAGTGCAATGAACAGGAGACGAAAGGTAAAGCGAAGCGAAGCGAGTCAGAGGGGACAGGAAAGGGAAAGGGACAAGACGCTCAGGGAAGGGGAGATCCAGAGCCAAAAGCCAAGCAAGACCAGGACCCTCAACGCACCAGCCAGTAACTGCACGAGCTGGCGAGACAAAGGACCAGGGGGTGTAGGGGCACTTGCCATTTAGTGGAGACACTGTCAGGGATTTAGCAGGGAACCGGCCACCATTTTGGGATCATCTTCTGGTAGCAAGTGGATAAACCGGGAAGGCCTGGCTTCTCCTTTTGCACAAAATCATGCATAGCATAAGCTCAAATCTTGACGGACAACCCGCTAAACCACCCGATGTTGTTCACCCAAACTCTTTTCCTCAAGGCAAAAGTCTACTGTGTAAAGGCCCATAGTTCTCACTGGATACGGCCGTTAGTTCAGCAACTAACGGTGCAATTTTGGCCCGTTTTGTGCAATCTCGGTCAGTTGCACAAACCTTGGATAGTATAGTGCACAACTACCGCTCTACACTAACCATATTTGGACTGCACACACGGACTGTCCCTTCCTTTCAGACCTGAGTTACACGACACAAACTCGAAACCACACCATCACGGAAACATCTTCCAACTTCGACGAAAGATGCACAGATTCAGATAAGACCGCAGCGAGACCAAAGGATGACAACTAATGGTCATATTGTGACCTGGCACGAAGATATCAACTATAAACCAATGAGTTGCAAGACTTGGAGGAACAGAGGTATCAAGGAAGAAGTGGCATCAACACTCGATCGTGAGCATGAGCGACTTTATCAAGCTCGGTCCCTTTGAAGAAGAAAAGTCTTTGATTTCATTCATGCCTCGTTCCTGAGCACCATCTTGGTGGTACCTTATTGCTCGCACGAAAGTCCAGTTTCTCAAACCCCACCACTCCTTCCAACCTTCTCCTGGATTTCATCAAATTCAACCCCCTGAACAATTACACGCCCCCTGCGACGTTGCACTCCGGGCATCTACCAGGGGACCACCAGAGGCGCTGCGACCGCTACGACCGCTGAACTCGCCTGCGGGCAAGCCACCTCATCCAATCCAATGCCTGGGTTTCAACTTGAGATATGGAATGTGCTACCGCCATTGGAACACGCGTTTTATGATACCTACGGTAATTTCTATTTTATTTTTAAAAAAAGAACTTGACACCGGCTCCGAATTGATGAGAGACCTATCGCTCTTGATTTTAGAACGCACAGTCAGTGACCATCAATCGCTCAAACATCCGTGGCCGCAAACTTTTGGCATTTGATTTGCATTATCGGCTTGTCAAAATGTTGCAAACCTTACTCACGTATGGTTCACGACCAATTTGTGGATGATATTCAGGAACGGCATAGTCCAGTACGTATCTCACCCTCCATCTTCCTAAAATGGACTTTATACCGCAGATCTTGGCCATGCTTGGCCTGCTTTTGAGGTACCATGGCTGTTAAAGAATTTATCCATTTAAACCACGGCACTTATATTACTCACACATCTTCTTTGAAATGCTAACGCCAACTGTCTGTTGAGGACGCCATCACGAAGCCCATGGACAGCACTATGAGGGACTTGTTCATTCTACCCGTCCTGCCAAGAGATATACTACGCTCATCGATGCTAGACAGGCTATCAGCGATTGAGTTGATCGAAGCTGACAACAATCCACCTCTAAGTGGGGGGCTTCAAACATTCATTTGCATGTCAATGCACCCCCGCGGCGACCTGGAAGCTTTCACAAGTTTAATCACACTTTGTGCAAATTCTGTGCAAGTATTGTGCGACTCCCGAGTGGGTTAGAGGTGCGCGTCAGCTAATTACCTGTGGTCACCACCGTATCGGTCCACGTGTCTCGCGAGGCTTGTTGTTGCTGAACTTTGACGGTCCAGTCAGAATACGACCTGTATGTTATTCCTGGAAAGCGCTTAATAGACCTACTCCGTACTCCGTATACGACAGTGCGATCAAGTGATGAGAGTTACAAACCAGGGAATAGCTTCTCTCGAAATAACAGATCACAGATAAGTCAGCGGTCATTTCGGTGTATCAAAGTCCCCACCACAACAATCAGATTCAAGAGCAAGGCATGATGACTTCAAGGCAGTCGATATGCTTGACTTGAGTCCATGGACTATCGCATATTTACAGCGACTATCTTCTTTTGACTAGCGGACTTGTGTCATTGGACCTGCATTAATACGATCGTGCCTTGCCTCGTCCAACCAACAAAAACCAGTGTCTCGGTATGTGACCCTGTACGGAGTACAGGTAGACAGCTTGATGGAAGACCTGCAAGGATGAACCCAAGCCGCCGCATCTGAACACATTCATTGTGATATTGAACATTGAGAAACGGAACGAACATGATTCTCACTGCATGTATTGTGATAGGAGCATACGGCGGCTACCGATTGAAACAGCAAATGGAGACGCCGTCTGTTACCACTCGATATAGCCAAGCCGTCGAGGCGAAACCGAAGAATTATTGACTAGCCTCTGTAAGCCGGAACCAAGAATCGGCACTATTGCGTGGACAGAATAGATCTGAAGCTGACGCAGGAGAGAAAATTTGCAACCTCGGAGTCTCGACTGTAAATCGATCTTGTTTGAAAAGACACTTTCAGCTGAATCGATCCGAACTCCACCGATTTTGAGTTGTTTGTTCGGCCCACGGACCATGCAAGCTTGGATTATGCCAACTTAAAAAATACACAACTCCTGTTTTGTGCAGCCTTCCGATAAGGCTATCCTCGCATTTCAGGGTTGGCATAAAAGACTGGCTTCCTACATTACGGCGGTATTTATGGACTTGCCCCTTTTGTCGACGTCCATATTAATAAAAGCCTCTCTCTTCCGTCCGGTCTGCTTGGTCAAATGTCACCTGTGGGTCATATCAACCTCCTTCATAAAACGGCCGCGAAGCAATTCGCAACACGATTTGCTCCTAGAGTTCCGGAATTGATACGTACTAGAACACCAATGCACGAGATCGATGATCAAAGTCTGAAACTCATCGAGGCAGCGAATGGAATAGCCAAGTCGCAAGAATACCGGCATTCGACACTGGTCCGGCCGTGAAAAAGAAAGCACAATACCTAATTGACGCGATTAAAGCAAGGAACATGGCAGCGGGTCGATTCGCCAACAAGCCCCTAACTTACTGTATCATAGCTCCAAACAGGCTTCAGGGCTCTTCTGGCAAGGCAGACTCTGGCTATGCTAGCAAGAAGCTTTCATGCCCCTCTTTGATCTCGGCATGCATATCTGATGAACAGGCTTGTCCCTAACCCGTCATCCATCTTCGTGGCTGCCAAGAGATGTGTCGACCCGTTGCAATGTTGAGCCCTCCGTTGCTTCGAGGATACCTGATGCTAAGCCCCATAGAGGTTGATTTAAATAAAGGGACCATGATGTCCTTGACGATGCAACTTCAGCGCTTGGTGTTCTGCTTTGATGCTCCACGACCAATATTCCGAGCCGGAATACAGGATTGTTCCAGCCGGTCGGGACTGTCGGCTTTTACAGGCGACATTGGACCTGTGTAATAAGTCCGTCCCGTCTCGAGCATACCGAAATACAGCCGCATTGACGACTAGATTGACTGTTGACATAGTGAAGCTTGTACCATGGTTACAAACGTTATGGCCTCTTTATATGGGAATGCTGAATCTCAAGTGATTGGGCTGCAGTCTCTTCAAGACATTGAGGCGTTACTGGGCTCAACGTGGCTTTCGTTCCGAACCATCCGCCAAGACCGTTTTTGTGCCTCGTCGGATGTTTTCTGGTCTTATTTGGAAGGGAAGACGTTCAAGTCACATCCGTTGTCACTGATTTTCTGTCTGCCGAAGAGATCTAGTCTCGAACAGAGAACATAGACACAAACGTAGACATATACATAGTAACTTTGGAGTATCTGTATAAACCGATATATGTTTGAGAACCAGGGATACTCCGTATCTGAGACGGAAATGACTTGCGCTAGGGTTAGTGAGGCCAACGCAAATACGTAGTCCCTTAGCATACGCATACATGCATGCATCTTTATATGCGGCTTGCATTGCACGACATGGAAGTTATAGCCTCACATAACCTCACAAGAAAACTCTCATTTGCCTGCATAATAAGTCCATCAATAATCAAGCTGCGCATTTGTCACCGTTCGCTGGTATGCGGCCCGTTGATCCCCAGTCTTATTTTATCCAGCCTGGAGAATGGGAGATTGTCTGACAAGTCTTGGGGGGCTATTTTTGGAAGATTCAATCTTAAAAACTCACCAGTTATTGGTGGCCGCTTTCACCTCCCTCAATCGACTTTCCAATTTCGTGTCTCTGCTTGCCCGCACGCGATATGATAATGGAGATTGAGTTGATTACTGCGACTACGTATACGTTCGCCCAAGCATCAGAATTCTTCTTCCAGGTCCATCCATTTCTAGCTTCTCGTCGGGGATCATCGTTCTTGAAAAGACACGAGGGGATATCTCTGGGCTCTGCCAGCAATGTACCTCAGCCCGTGCTATCTCCCTGCCCTGCCCTGCATTCTTTGTCTGGTGGCGGTGGAAACACGAGCTCCGTCATACCAGTCGGTGACAAGTGTCAGAGACACTGTGTCTCATTGCCCTGTGGAGTCTTGGCACGATTTCGTGATAACTATCGAGATCATACATACAAGACTATCGATTCTGTGGATTTCGATTTTCTGTAGCCAATTCTTCCAAATCGTCATTCTCACTTCACTTACTCTCAATGGTTTCCTTTCTTGCTGCAATTATCAACTAATCTGATGCTCATCTTAGTATAACGCCATGTCATCCATCCATTTCAGCTTCCCTCTCAACAAGGAGGCCATTGCCAACCGGTCCTTGTTTCAAGGGAGCTGAGCTGACTTGCGCTTGAACATCTTTCTGTAGCATGGGTTTCGAATCGGCCTGTGGCCTCAGACTCTTACTTTTGCCTTGTCTGCAGCACCCAAAGATTCTAGACAAGCGTCAGACTCGTGCGTGTTTCCAGTCAGTCATAGGAAACGATGGCTTAAACACTCACGCAAAAAAGATCAGCAGTAGCCCACCAGCAAGCCCTGAGCCCACCCCGGCGCCTATCCGTTGTCGCGAGCTCAAGTCTGCTTTGCGGTTAGCAATAATACCGAGACATTCTCTATCAAGTGATGCACTGACCAGACTCGGTCCCGAGGTTTGGTCTGTCGCCGCTTGTTGGTTTAGGACCTCCTCCGTTTGTACTTGAAAACCCGCCGTCTGTTCTTGAGGGCTCAATTGTTGGATTCACAGTAATGGTAACCGGACCGTCAGAAGTTGCCTCTTCAATCTCTGTAACGACCGTCGCTGTGGTCCTCGCCGTAGCACAGAAATATGCTTCTGCCGAGAGTTGTGGCCATGTGTAGGTTGCACATGCAGAAAGCGAACCATCCGTGCTGTATCTGCTTTAACATAGCCTTCTGAATCCAATATCAGTGAGCCTACCATTGAATGGTATTGCTGTTCAGAGCTGTGCCTGACTCAATACACGTCGTGGCGATTGCACATCTCTCATCACCACAACATCCAGCATAGGCATTGTCGTGGCCATATATAAACAAGAACCCGCATGCTCTAGAAGTGCATTCGATTGCACGATCGAAATCTGGATAAGTCCTCTCATTAGTTGATGGCATACACGCAGTCATGACAACCCTACCTCCGTCAACGTACCCGCAAGTTTCTGAAAGTCCAGTACTGCTGATTTGCGATGTGACCAGCGCAGCAAGACTGAAGCCAAAGGTGAATAGGAAAATGGATCTCGACATCTTTAGAGCACTACAGTAGTATCACTAGAACGGGCTTCTGTACACTTGAATAGGTTTCCGGCTCTGTTGATGGGTAAGAACGTCTCGAGGCTTGAGCCTTATATGAGAGCCGACACTGTGCAACGAGGCTCGGCACTCGGTCTATACATTTCAAGCCAGTGGTATGAACTATCGACACTACCTGCGCTGATCATCTTTTCATTTGTTGCTATTGGATCTTGGCTGCACCTAGAAGACGCCGCCTTCAGCCGCAGCTGAGTATTGGTCTAGATAACATTTGAGACAAAATCGGGCTGAAGTCAGTGAGTGACATTGCCCAGAATTTCGAGATTGAACATCCCAACGACATGTTCGTCGTAATCATCACCTAGCATCAGTCAAAATGTCTAGTCCCAGCATCGATTGCTCGCAATGGACAGAACTAAACGATTTCAGCGAATACATTCAGGACCTCGACTCTAAAACGCACTTTAATAAGAGCATACTAGAGTCTTGCAAGAGCGAGATATGCAACGCCATCTACGGCACAGGAAATCCTGACATATCTGGCATTGGAGTTTGTCTCAAGGATCCTCTACACCAAGATGTATTGCAGCTGATATTCCGCAACAGGTTGCCGTTGGCTATGTTCTCGAGATCATATTGAGCATATTCCTGTCTCTGGCAGTCATAATGTTCAAGCGAAGCGGCATGAATAGCCAAAGGCATCAAGTTGCAAAAGCCGGCCTTGAAGCATTTGTCGACTCTGCTGCGTATTTTGCACTGGCACTACAGCTGGCTACGATCGCTGTACTTGCTCGCAAAGACTATGGTATCAGCACCGCGGACTTGGGCGCTATCGAAGCCCGGATATCTCAATCTGTCGCCGTTGTTAGCCTGATGCCGCTTCTGTACCCCGTTGCTCTGTTGGAGCCACCAGCGAAAAGCACCATGAGAGCCAATATCAAACACAACGCTAGACTGCTGCTCCTCAGTGTAACTGTTGCACTGTCATTCTATCCCTTCTTATCGAGGTGCATCCATGCCTTTGACATAAGCCCCATTGGCGAGGGTAAGGACTCAGATGTATCTTCTACAGACTGGAGTGTCGTTGAGGATATGTGCTTTCCGGCAGAGTACAGAAATATTGGGCGATCGACAACTTTCAAATCTCTGAATGGCTTAGAATTGACTGCCTCCTTGATTACATATATCTTCACATTCTGGCTCCTTGCTGGTCTGCCTGGCACATGCTACGACCATGACGAGAAGGCAAAGGATGCCAAAGGAGCAGAAGACAAGGCCTCTTGGCGTGAGCGTGTTAATAAGTGGTTCAGTGACAGGCCACTTGTTGCCGTCCTTCCACTTCTTGTGTTTGTTGGACTGACTATACCATTACTGGTGGTGATCTTCACCCTTAGAAACGTCCAGGAGCAAATGTCGGAGAATATGGGAGAAAATTACGATGGGAATTACTGGGGATTTGGACAGATAGTGTCTATCATACTGTTTATCCCGGTTGGAGTCGAAATGGCATACCGGTGGCGGTTTGGGGCGTCATATGTGTATGAAAGGGATGAATAAGTTAAGAGTTCAGAGTGATATTCAAGGGGGTCCTTCTAGCTTGTGGTTATATATAACGGCGCTGCAATGTATTCATTGACGCCTGGTTCAATCATGAGAGATATCCTATCACACCCTCCATGTATCACAATATATGCGAGGCGCCGGGTCCCGCCTTGATATACCCTGGCATCACCTGGCTCAACCGATATGTCATTCATTACATTGACAGCAGTGGCATCTCTGCGCGCCATATACCTGCGCAATTACCAGGCTTGAAGGCCTTGTTGAAGAAATAGCAAGGGTATGTATGGAGTTCCAGCTCCTCGGTAACCATAGAGAGAGAGCACCCAATCTTATACCCATTCGGTCTGTCGCCTGAATTCATGATTGGCTTAAGATGGAGTGGCCTAGCTGACTTTGCCTAGTTCCCAAGCGAGTGACTAAGTTAGCTGGCGTGTTGGCAGTTGTTGCCTGAGTTAGGCCTGAAAACATGGCCGACGGTGCGAGCCAGAAGTCGGCCTTCTCTGGTCGCAACAGAAAGGACTGGAACAAATGTTCCGAGTTAGAGGATATATCAGGTAGATTATACATATTCAACAGATTTACTCCTGCGGCCTTTGATGAGTGCAAGTTACTGAGATCCCGTAAAGCCAGATATATACATTATACACGAATAACATCTATTCGAACCAACGACAATCAGTACTTTGTAAAGGTCAACACCCGGCACCTCGAAAGCCACTTTCTCTCTAGATGGACTGAGAGCCGCCCAGTTGAAGTATATACACGCAGGGCCAAATGCTCGAGTTAGGCATTACGGTCACAGCATCAAAGACGACCACGAACTGCGATATCCATAAAACCAAGAAAGAGGCCTTAAAACAATACGAAACAAAGACAGAGTCAAGACTTGAGTAGACCTCTACCTTAATATAGTCATGCTTGTGGGTTTGGTTGTCGAGTGTCAGAGTTAAGAAGAGAGTTACTAGTTGCCCTCCTTAAATCAGGCCACCTGCATGCAGGAGTAAGTTTGCCCTAGACTTGTGAGAGATTCATATCAGCGATTCAAAAGACTCGATTCTATTGTCATCTAGGTCAAAGCGCTGCAGTTGCGTTTGCATTTGCATCGCCACCGAGGGTCCCGAGGCCAACCACCTCCGACCATTCCGACATTTATAACATCCCTCGGGGAGAAGGAGAACACCAGAACTTAATATAGCGTCAAAATAAACTTAGAAAAAAGGTTCCTAAACCTATGCCAAGTTACCTAAGTCTTTATGTCATTTTGGATCAAGGTCCTGAGTTTTCTTTCCTCCCCTAGACATCTTACCCTGATGATCACCCAGCCTCTCTAAAAAGTTTGGAGTAGAAATGCTCTTTATAGGGGGATGTACATCGTATTCCGAAAGTATTGAAAGGGTTATGGGACTCGTCTCCTCAACACGTAAGCTCTCAGACTAAAAGTATGTGGAACATATGTTCTTAGGGTGACATCTATTATAAACTCTCGTGAGTTGTGTGACCTTGATAGTAAACTCACAGCATAACCGCATAGTCGGCCGTGCAGTCGCTGGAAGTTGAACTCGTCTTACTTAAGTTGAACTTGCGGTTCCCTCTTGACTCACTCCTTGTAAGTTGTAAGTGAGATGGTTGGAGTGCAACGTAGTCGGAAGTGTGTCAAAGACTGACACCAATAACGCACCAAGGACCATGAGATCAGGCATTGAGAGATAGAGTACATGAGGGATTCACTTCGAGCAGGGATGCCGTCTCATAAGTAACTTCAGCCATGGTATCAGCCAGCCTCGGGGAACTACCTCTGTAAGTATTTTGTATCCCAATTCGCGAAACAAATCGGCGCACAAAGTCAACGCTATCACTTGCAAAGCGTCTAGTAACCTTGGAAGTGAACTCTGTATAGAGGTGGCTTGGAGTCATTTGTGCTGCAGTCTTGTAGTGTTTACACCAGTTTCTGGCACCTTGAGTATTCAGGTTTCCAGTCGAGGGTCAAAAGGCTATAACATAAGTCCGATTTGGAGGTATATACAACTACTACTCTATACTGGTATCCAAACTCAACTGCATCGACGACTTTGAAAGTCCCGGAAGCTCACATTCTATACCATCCAAGGTCAATGACTTGGAGACTAACAGGAGCGCAGACTGAAGGCCACATAGATCACACAACATTTGATTAGATTGAAAGTAAAGCGTGAGGAGTTTGTAAATGAAGAATCATTCCACTCAACATTTAATATCAGCATCAATGTGGAAGAATTATCATAGAGATGGCACGGATATGCTACCTATTACACAAAGTGGCTATTAGAAGCTCCCATCACCTTGGGAGCTCTTCATTTTCCAGTTCCGTACGTACAATCAGATAGATAATTAGTGATTTAATTTCTGATCATGGTTGGAAACGCGACAAGTGAGTGGCCATTAACACAACAGCGCCGAGACATCGAGGCCTCTCTTTCACGCGTCTTCATTACCTTGATTGGCTGGGACAAAATGGTTGCAGAAGCTTGGACAGCCTGAGGATGATATGCATAATCTCGATGGGAAATTAATAGGCTGGGGGCATGACTAAAGTAGATTGGGGAACTGAGGGAGAGACGATAGAACACTGAGAATATAATGTGAATATTATGTGCAAATACTGTTGCAGAATATTCATTGAGGTTTTCTTTTTTCTAGGAACCTTAAGTTAACGTCATTGCAGATTCTTGGTCGCCTCTACATGGGTCGAGTCTAGTTACAACCCTGGAAAAATGACATTGGGCCTGGACCATCTTGGCGCTGGCGTATACACCAGCCTTCCTATTTTCCCCTTTGGACATTCCTCAACGAGGGGAAGCCCCCCGACCGATATTAACGGTTTATCGTCAATTTAGTTTAGCTCCCCTAATCAATCAATGTCAACGCTTTTTTAATCAAAAATCCCCTAAAGGAGATATTGCCACAGTATTCCAGACGATCTCGAATACGATAGATACTCCTTCTTGACCGTATCTTTCCTCTCATCTTCTTGTCATGAGACTTTCACTTCGCTTGCACTAATGACAGACGGTAAAAGGTACCACCCCTCCTCTGTCGACGCATGCATCACGCCAGGACATTGAAGCCGCCGTTGGGATTGATACACCGACTATTGCATTACATGGAAGTCAGGCTAAGAACCGCGTTCGCAACTTGATCTTCGCAATATCACATTAAATCAGATTGAACAATGGGCTTCTCAAGAGCAAAAGACGACTCCCCGCGATCTTCGAGGTCGCGGTTCTCTGCCTCTGATGAAGGACCTCTATCGCCGGATAGCTTCTTAGGACACTATCCGTGGCCGAGCACAAGCACTGTTGCCCATAAGCGCTATGAAACGCGTCACGTTCCAAGTAAGACGCCACATCTCTTGACAAGACCTTAAAAATACTGACTGACTTGATAGATGATGCGGACAAGGAAAAGCAGATTGAAGCTTTCTATAATGATCTCATCTGGTCGGACCCCTCATATGCAAAGGATGCGCTCAGAACACAGCAGGGTCCAAGGGCGCCCAAGACATGTGAGTGGATTATGAATGTGCCAGAAGTCAAGAGCTGGCTTCAGCCAGAGTCAGAAAACCAGCAAGTTCTATGGCTTTCTGGAACTCAAGGAAGAGGAAAGTCGACATTGGGTGTCTATCTCGCCGAAAGGCTCACAAGTAACTTCGCGACTAATCCCACAAACACCTGTGCGTTCTTCTTCTGCGATCCAAACGATTCGCAGAGGAACACGGCCCAGGGTATTCTACGAGGTCTCCTCACTCAGCTCTTTCAGAACCATCCCCACTTCCTCAGCGACAGAATCCGCAGGAGACATGCGCATCGCGGCTCTCGAGTCTTTGAGAAACCTCAAGCACTGTGGAACTTGCTAGTCGAGGTTGCTTTCAGATCTGATCGTCACATCTTCTGCGTCATCGATGGGTTAGATGAGTGCGACGCGGCCTCTCGAGAGATTCTGCTGGAGTTGATGGAGCAGACGTTCCATGGCCCAAAACCAGCCGTGAATCTCAACCTTCTCATTCTAAGTCGACCAAGCTCAAAGATTTATGAGTACCTGGGCGAGTTTGTCCACCGAGATCTGGACTCATTCTCCCAGTCGAAGCATGATGTTGAGATTTTCATTAACCAGCGCGTGCGACACATCGCGATCAAGCGAGGATGGTCAGGGACAAGTACCACCCAGGTCAAGCGAGTATTCCAAGCAAAGTCGGAGTACAACTTCCACTGGGTGCGATTGGCCAGCGAGAGCATCTGCAAGCTTCGTTGTGCCGAGGATGCAATCAAGTTCCTCAAAGGATTGCCCAACGGCTCGGAATTGCCAGCCCCCAGCGCATCCACAAACCACAAACGCGATAACCTTGAGCACTTGGGATTTGGTAACACAGATGAAGATAGAGAGAAGCACCATGCGAGACTCAAGTCGCCGTTTGTTAGTGCGATACTCACCGGACGAGTCGAGATGCTGGCGTTTCTTCTCAAAAAGGGCGAGCCTTTGACGCCTTATACCATTCGAGCAGCAGCAAGATGGGGATGTCCTGGGATGCTGGAAAAGATCATGACTCTCCGACGAGATGAAATCTCACGCGATCAAGATCTTTCTTGCTCCGCGGCAGAATGTGCAAGCGTCGAGATGATGGATCTTATTTTCGATCATCCCGATTTCAGATGGAGCGACGCAGCTATGATCGGAGCGATAAGAAATGAACGGCATGGACTCCAAATACTCAGGTTACTATTTGAACTTCACAGGGATGACATCGAACTTGACGAGTGGATGATGGAGAGTATTGCGAGCATATGCCACCCCAGGACCATGGATTACCTGCTCACACAGCATGGAACACGGATTGAAATCACACCGACCGTTGCCGAGAAGGCCATCGAGAACCGTCAGGGTCCAGCCATGCTTAGAGTTCTACTTAAGCACCGGGCACACGAGGGCTTTGTCGATGAAAAGCTCATGACCCTGGCTCTTGCCAACACCCGATGCCGACCTGACTTTATGGCCATCTTTCTCGAAATGCCAGCATCCCAAGTTCGATTCACGAAACAAGTCGTCCTAGCGGCGATAGCCTCACCACAGAAAGACACCGACGACTGGGCCCCTGAAGTTCTCGAGATGCTTCTTGCCAACCGTGCTGCCGACGTTGACATCGACGAGGAGATTGTCATTGAGACATTGTGGGAGCTTGGATTCCCTGGCTTGCAAGTTCTCTTCGAGTATAAAGATGAGAGCGTACGGATCACACAGTCACTCTTGGACGCTGCAGCTGGTGTTTGCTCAGCAAGGGAGTTTGTTGTGTTGGCGGAGAGAGCCGAGGATGAGTTCAAGATCACACAGGATATGCTTATCAACACGACGTCCAACACGCGACATGGCGATAGATTGCTGCCTGTGATGTTGAGATATCTCAAGGGTTCTCTGACTGTGGGACAAGATGCTCTTGAAGCATTTTTGAAGGCTGGACAGATTGGCTTTAAGGGCTTGCTTATACTCTTACTAAGAGACCGTGGCTGCAGTGTCAACCTTACAAGAGGCGCAATCCGTTCCTGGATCCGAGATGACCAAGTCTGCCGTGGGAGCTTAGCATTCCTTTTTGTTGCACTTCATTCTGGGTGGTGCAAGTTGTCGGATGATATGACGGGCTCCAGGTTGGAGAGATTGGAGGAACTGATCAAGCATTATGCCGAGTTGGATGATGTGCGGCAAGTATTTGCTGAAGCGATGGAGCGTTCTAAGAAGGAGATGCGAGGAGCTTGAGTATTAGTGGTTGATGTCACTAACGAAGTTATGATGATGACTCTTATGATGGGCCAAGGCTCAACCGGGTGGTTGTAGCTATATATAATAAAGGTCACCGGCAAGGATATTTATCTTAGGAAGATTATTTATATTTAATAGGGGAGATACAGTTTCTGCTTACGAATTGGTACAATTCCGCTTACATTTCGTTACGGTGATTGCCTGGATGGTGAGAATGTATTCGTCTGACGATCAGGAACAAGGCATGATAGAGGATCCGAGCTAAGTTAGAGCAGTGTTTAACCCCGGAGTTAGAGCGCTACTGTAATGCTAAGGTAGTGTTAGTTTCAATGGTACTACGCTGTAAGTTAAGCTATCAGGAACACTAACATAAATATCTCACCGCAAACGCGTGAGCAGGCCAGGGGCATCATACGAATACTACGTGCATGTCACACTCATCATAGATCATCAACCTCTGACGAATCTTCCATGACAACAGCATAAGAGGAAGTGTTCCAGACCCCAGTAAAGAGTAACAGCATGTTTTGTTGTTTGTTCCTGATACGCTTGAAGCCTTGACCTTGGCGCTGATAAGTTGAGACAGGCAGGATGCCTAAGGCGGAAAGGCTTGGAGCTGGTTGCCGAGCAGGGAAAGTGGATACAAATGGTGCGTCATTGCCAGACAAGCAAGACCAAGTCACAAGGTCATGAGCAGGGGAGTTCTTCACCAAAAGACTAAAGTTCCGGAGGCGTAACTTACGAATCCAGGCAGGTGCGAGGTGCGAGGCCCAGGCCACACCCACCACTAACCGCCGAAACAGGCCGCAAGCATGCGCAATAAGCTTCCCCCAGTCAAGCACAGCTCGGACGGTGCTTGCTTTCCTCCGCCTCGCTTGCCTTCTTGCCTTTCCCATCGTTATTAACCAACCATCTTATCTCCTCCAACTCCATCTTGCATCTTGCATCTCAACTCACCATCTGCATCTCCATCTCCATCCCCATCGCAGCTCGTAACATTCTCGTCGAGCTCTTCCATCATTTAATCTACTTGGTCGCATTATCGACCCGATTGTCCATCATGAAGGGCGCTCTTCTTACTGCTGCCGCGCTCCTGGGCTCTGCCCAGGCCGGTGTTCACAAGATGAAGCTCAACAAGGTTCCTCTTGCCGACCAGCTCGTATGTTTGATTCCCATGATAATTGCGCGATCCATCAAAGCTCTCTAACACCATTCCCAGGCCACCAACTCCGTTGAGGACCACCTCCAGAGCCTCGGCCAGAAGTATCTCGGCGCCTCCCGCCCCAAGAACGCTGCCGATTACGCCTTCGCTACCAACACTGTCAACGTCGAGGGTGGCCACCCCGTCCCCGTCTCCAACTTCATGAACGCTCAGTGTAAGTACTATTCAAATCGCCCATCTTGGCCATAACTAATCGCCTCAGATTTTTCCGAGATCACCATCGGTACTCCTCCCCAGAGCTTCAAGGTTGTCCTCGACACTGGTAGCTCCAACCTCTGGGTTCCTTCCCAGCAGTGTGGCAGCATCGCCTGTTACCTCCACTCCAAGTACGACTCGTCCGCTTCCTCGACTTACAAGGATAATGGCACCGAGTTCGAGATCCACTACGGATCTGGCAGCTTGTCTGGTTTCGTCTCCAATGATGTTGTCTCCATCGGCGACCTCGAGATCAAGGACCAGGACTTCGCTGAGGCCACCAAGGAGCCTGGTCTGGCTTTCGCCTTCGGTCGCTTCGACGGTATCCTCGGTCTCGGCTACGACCGCATTGCCGTGAACGGCATGGTCCCTCCCTTCTACCAGATGGTTAACCAGAAGCTTCTGGATGAGCCCGTCTTTGCTTTCTACCTTGATAACCAGGACGGCGAGAGCGAGGCTACCTTTGGTGGTATCGACAAGTCCAAGTTCACTGGAGACATCGAGTACATTCCCCTCCGCCGCAAGGCTTACTGGGAGGTTGACCTCGAAGCCATTGCTTTCGGTGATGAGGTTGCTGAGCAGGAGAACACTGGTGCCATCCTTGACACCGGCACCTCTCTGAACGTCCTCCCCAGCGCTCTCGCAGAGCTTCTGAACAAGGAGATTGGTGCCAAGAAGGGCTATAACGGCCAGTACACCATTGAGTGTGACAAGCGCGCTTCTCTTCCTGACATCACCTTCAACCTTGCTGGATCCAACTACAGCCTCCCCGCCACCGACTACATCCTCGAGGTTCAGGGCAGCTGTATCTCTACCTTCCAGGGCATGGACTTCCCCGAGCCTGTAGGACCTCTTGTTATTCTCGGTGATGCTTTCCTCCGACGATACTACTCTGTCTACGACCTCGGCAAGAACGCCGTTGGCCTGGCTCGTGCCAAGTAAGATACTTGCCTAGGTATGAAACATTTATGTATGAATTACAGATAGCGAATGGAACACGTAGCATGGACATGGCTTTAGATACTGGCATGGGACTAGTTTGAATTGTATGACAGACCATGAGCGTGAGGAGAGAAGATAGCTTCTCGTACTTGTTGCTCAGTAATATGAATCCTTATTGACTTTTTGGCTATATGCTCTGTTGGTGATTTGGTGGTGCTTATGATGTGATGAGATCATAGTTTAGCTTACGGACTGGGGTAAATGGATACTTTGATCATGATCATGATTACGCTAGGCCTGCAGCCACTCTGTGGGTGTTAATTGAGCTGGCTGTTGAGTAACAAAGATCTCGAGGGGATGGCACTTTTCTTCACAAGAACGCTGTTATCCTATTTGTAGAACAATCGCCACAAAGCTAGGCATTGCTGGAATTTCATCCCCTTTTAGAATAAAGAAATATCGTAACATTTGGGTGATCCAAGACGATCATGTTCTGTAACACTAAGGTATGCACCTTAAGCCATTGAATCTCCAGCTGAGTCACGTGCACGAGATGACTCCTGAGGCTTCACTTCGCAAAAAGGGACAGAGTGGGTCTGAGATTGGCAAGCGACAAGTAAGGGACGAGGTACAAGGTACTTGGCGATCGAGGAGACACATTCTTCCCCCCCAGGCTCAGGCTGAGCGCAAAGCAAAGCAAAGCAAAGCAAAGCAAAGCAAGCAAAGGACAGCCAAAGCTGAGAGAGCCAAAAGGCAATCAATCATCCTCCCCCCATTTTTCGACTTGAACTATTGCTTTGAGACGTGTTTGTCGCGTAATTTACGACTCGATTACATCCTGTTACATCGATTGACTGTACGATTGTGTCGTGGGTTTACTCGATGGAATCGCATCGGTTGCGCTTCTCCATCCGCTGTTGAATCGATACCATACCTAGGTACCTACAGTACTAAAGCTATTGACTTATTATTTACCTGGAGTTGCACCAGCGACTGAGGAGGACCTGGGCCCCCATACCCATAACCCATTTCTGCCATCCACTACCGCTGCCATTCCAGCTCCAACCGCTGCTAACAGGAACCGCTGCCACTGCCACTGCAACTACCGCGTATCGCGACGAGGCGCGGCCAACGCCCCGACGACGGAACCAAAACCATCCAAGGCTCTTTTTTGAAGCCATCATGACCACGCCGACCATGGCCCAGCCCACGGCCATCCACGCCAACGGCACCTCAGAATCTCCCAGCCTCGACAAAGCGCAACCTGTCGCTCCGGGAAAGCGAAAACGCGAGACGGAAGAAATGGAAGACCGCGATGAAGACAATGCCTCTGAGGAGCAAAAACCTGCCATTACCAATGGAGAGCCCAAAAGGGACCAACGCGACGTGATAAAATCTTTCGTTGAAGTTCTGAGCAGGTATGCCTGCTTTTTTTTACCACTTCTTTTTTCATCGCATTGCAACTTTGTCGCGAATGACTTCTCCCTCAGATCCACTAACCCATCACCAATAGCTACGACATCGGTCCCTCCATCCTGAAGCGCCCCTTGCCCGAGTCCTCTGATGATGAGCAAGATGAACACCGAGCCAAGCGTCAAAAGTCGACCGATCTAACCACCATCTCCGACAAGGCTGCCGCGAATGCTTACGAGGATCTAGACCAAGTGGCTAATGACCTGGTCTCTGCTCTCCAAGTCGCTCTCAAGGAAATCAAGACAAAGCCGGCCGATGATGAAAAGCAAGCGACCAACGAGGAATTGAGAGCGCAAATCTCGGACTTTAAGGAAAAGGCCATGCAACTTCTTCGACGAGAAAAGGCCTACCCGAAAACTTCGGCTGACCCTCTTGCAATCGAGGCAAAACTCCCACCATCTCCTCAGAAGGGAGAGTTGGTCCTCTCCCTCGTTGCATACGCACCTCAGGAGAGAAGGCTGTTCTCCAGTCTCCCAATTTCCGATGAAGCCAAACTGCGTGATGTACCCTTGCCCCAGGGAATGTCATTAACTCATGTTATGCCGACAACACCTCATGAGCGAACGCAGACTCTCGGAGATTTGTTTTCGTCGCCAAAGAATCTGCCACCTCTGCAGCCACCTAAGCAGCCTAAGACGCAAGCTAAGGGCAACGTGCTGGACTTTTATCGACCAGAACTGACAGACACCTCCAAGTTTCGAAATGCGTCTTACTTCACAACCAAATTGACTGCTGGATGCTACCTCGACTACAGCAACGCGACTCCTTCATCACAAACCATCACCAAGCAACGAGAACGTGCGCAAAGTTTAGCAGGAAAGCGACCCTCAACTACTGAACTCGAACTGCACGAGATGGAATCGCTTTTTCGAGGCGCCTTTTCCAGCTTCGCACCGTGCAAGGATGATTCAGGAGCTGTTGTGCCGTCAAGTGTTGCAGGTCGAATGTGGTGGCAGCAATCGGGCCACCGATCTTTCCAGAATATGATCGAGGTAGAATATTATGGTGGTGCTGACGGTGACGAAAAGGCCGAGAAGGATGAGTCTATGGACATCGACGAGAAGGCTATCCAGGAAGCGATTGATAATTGGGATGAATCTATTGTTGATCCGTCACTCGAAGAGGCTCTGGGCACAAAACGAGCGGATGAGGAGAAGGAAGTCGATGAGATTTTGGAAGAAGTCAGCGACATGATTGAGACCCTGTCTTCTTACCAACGCATCCGAAACCTCAACCTCCCCAACTCGCAAAACCGCTCGTCAAGCGACCCAGTCAATGGCGATATGCTGGCTACCCCCGGACCTACTCCTTCAGAAGGCGAGCAAGCCACATATGAGGTGCTCAAGGCGCAGCTTGCTCTGATCATCAAGACACTACCGCCATATGCAGTCGCCAAGCTGAACGGAGATCAATTGGAGGATCTTCTCATCAGCACCAAGGTTCAAGTCCAAACTGACAAGTACAAGGGAGTTATGGAGGAGGACGAAGCGGGCGTTCAGGCTCGGTTGAGAGCTCAGCAACAAGCTGCTCAAGCTAATGCCCGGCCGCCGCCTCAACGTACACCAAGTGTATCGGGAGTTTCTTATGGGCATCATACTCCCCAGACCCAGTACGCAACCCCTCAACGAACCCCCTCTATGCAACAACAGCAATACTACCGACCTGGGCCTACGCCCGGCTTCACACCTGCACCACGACCTATGCCCGCTCAACCCAGACCTCCTCAGCCTAATCAGTATTCTCGACCCAACGGTTATCCTGCTCAATATGCCACACAGGTTGCTAAAGCTCAAACTCCTTATGGCCACCAAAACATGCCTCAGTATGCTTCTCAACCAAGACCTCAGTTTGGACAGATGCAGGCTCAGCAAGGAACTCCTAGTGCGCGGTTCGCTTTCCAACCAGGCTATCCACAGCAACAAGCCGTTACGCCCTCACAGCCCAACTTTGGGGCTTACACCAACGGCCAAGCTGTGCCGCAGCGCACGATGTCTCCTCAGGTTAATAGACAGGCCTACAGTGCCTCGCCTAATGTGCAGCAGCCTCCGCGATATGGTACGCCGAACCAGGCTGTGGGCAATCAAATGAACAGGTACCCGAGCAACCCCCCTCAACAAGCAACGCCTGCTCAGAACCCTGGACTTACAGGATATCACACCGTTATCCCTGAAGCGCAACAGCAGCGGATTCTCGAACAAGCCAAAGCCAGGGTTGCGGCTCAAGAGCGGTCTACTATGTTCGCTGACAAGATCACCCAGCCTGGTACTCCTGGTTTTGGCCAAGGAGGGACTATGGACCCCAGCCGACTTGCAGCTGCGCGAGCAAGTATTGCCTCTCAGCAAAAGCCTCCGACTCCCAATTCTCAGCGATCGAGTATGAGCGGGACACCAGGGCCACCACCTCCCCACAAGGTGACTCCTGTTCCTGTCCCGCCGATCCCAGGCATGCAGCAGAAGCCATTGTAATAATCGACACCATGTGTATCTTTTGGAAACGAGAGACGCGAAGCGGAAGAGTCAGATATGATATCATCAATGCAGACTTAGGGCACCAGAGGAGCGAGAAAGGGGTTCAGGGGAGGCGTTTAGAGGGTGGATTCTCGATTGTTTTTATTAGCTACGTTTTTCTGAGGAGTTGGTTTTTTGACTCAACCAGGGGAAAAAGGGACGAGAGACATATTTTCTTTCTTACTATAGGGAAGAACGAGGAACTGGTGGACTTTTCCATCGAGTTTGTTGACCTGGGAGTGGAAGCTCCTGGTTATGTAATCCAAGACGCCGAATCGGCGCGTGTATGCAGATGAAGAAAAGGTACACTATTGCATTGATATTTATATGTTTACGCTATGGACTTTCTTTTGTGCCAGTAAGACATGTTAAGGGTCCTGGGTTAAGTGTGTATTTATGTGAATGCCATCTACGGTATGGAGAAAGTTGGTAAGTACAGGGGTAAAATAAACCTATTGAGTTGATTGTCAATTCTATTGAGCTGAGGGGTATCTATCAAGCCAGTCCTGGAGGCATATCGTATCCTCAACCTATTCCCAAACAAAAGATGTTATACATGGGTTTTTTATTTATTCAGTCGTAGAAAAAGTTCTAGAGATCTACATCCACGCTGGTGATCTATGCCGGTGGTGTCACCACAGGCTGTGGCAGTTCAGTCGCAAGCTTCCTTTCTTCCCGTTCCTGGAGCATCTCAAGCACAATGCGACGTAACTCAAAGATTACCTCAACGGCAATAAGCACGATGATGATCCACTCCAGGCGAGTACCGTGTTGCTCACTGGACATCTCACGCAGAACACTGGCGATTTCAGCGGCATAGTCCATCTTTTGGTTCAATGCGCGGATTCGTACGTTTACATCGAGTGCACGGCCAACTTGTTCGTAGTAACCCTCAAGACCAAGATCGGAGCTCGTGTCCCAGAAAATGTCTGGCAATGAGTCGGTGAGTTCAGAGTAATGGTTGAGACGAGCACGGAGGCTGAGGAGTTCGCCTGTTTTTTGTAGGATGAACTTTCGACCAAGAGGTATACCGGCACCTTGTGAGAGCAGTGCGGGGATGTTGCGTGTGCTTTCAAAGTACGACGTCAAGGCCGTTTCGAGAACAGCAAGCTTTGTGCTTCGAGCTAGACCCGACGAGAAAGCAACCTTTGCTAGAGTAGTGTCTAGCTTATCAGCTTCCTTGTGCTCCTTGCGAGTACCAAGAACAATAACATCACCCTTAAGCACACTTGTTTCTCGGTTTGTATCAGTTGTGAATTCGAGATCCTCAAACTCCCGACTTTCAATGGTGTGCGCTTCTTCAGCAGCACGCATGATCTGCCTTGTGACGACATCTGGGGGCAGCGACCATGTTACGATTGTGCCGGACGGAAAGACAAAGATGTCTCCACCATTTACACCTCTTGCATGGACCACCTCGTTTGCATCGAATCCCGTGCCATCCGGGTCGATATCGAAACCATGAGATGAGAGAATCTCGAGAACTATAGGCATCTTGAAGGTTTCTGCAACACAGGTGGCGCTGACCACATTGGAGGGTTCATCGCTGGGACTTCCTGGTGCTGTTGCGCCTCGTTTGGGCTGCTGGGCAATGATGGCAACTCGACGTAATGAATTCTTGGCCGTATTCGATCGAGTGGGCTTCCTCTTTGAAGACGCAAGACCTTTCTCTTCTTTGGAGAGTTCAGAGACGGAACGGGAACCGTCGTCGACTTGAGACAGGTAGGGATTCGAGGTGAAGAAGCTTCGCTTTCGAGGGAAGCTAGCCAAAGAGGTGAGATGGAATTGTCGATGAGGCCTCAGCCGTGGCCCGGCGACTGAAGTGTGAAAGAGACGGGCGACATTGAGGGTGATTCGCTGGGAGGAATTCCTCATGATGTGACAACAATTATGCCATCAAAGGTGAATTTATGGTGGGTTGACTCAATCAAAGTATTGAGAATGAACCAATGTCGAATCAAAAGAAGTTCTAGTTACTAACAATGGCAGACATTGACATCGGAAGCGGGCCCGATGATAAGATAAGATTAGATACGATACCTGGACAAGTCATCGAATTATCTGCATGTGAGAGACCACGTGATGCCCCTCAACGGAATGTGGGTATGCTAGACCGCTTCGGGAGGCATCCAGGCATCTTAGAGTGGACTTGGATACCCATGACGAAGTCCCACTAGCCACCGTAGCTTAGGGAGAGGGAGATCCATCTCTAGGGGAGACCAGACAAGCCCAGAAACGGTTAATTACGCTACGGTACGCTTCTCATCTCAACACCGACAGGACAGGACAAGACGACTTTAAATTCAGAGGAGGCCCCCTTGACCTGAACTCTTCATCAACCTCTTGGCGTCATTCGTGGCCTATTTCAATTCATAACCTCCGCTGTCCTCTGACTTATCACCGCGGACTCTTTTTCTTCCTCTTCTTTTTCCTCCCCTCTTTCTCTAACCCCCACCATACCACATCTATCACTATGGATCTGAACCCCAAGTACGACAACTATGATTTCCCCATCAAGGGCCCTGAGAAGCAGGATGGCCACGCCGGGTACCTCACAGAGGACCAAATCGCCAAGCTTCACCAGTTCCGCATGATGCTCGAGTCCGAAGGTTGCACTGATCGATTGGACACCTTGACTCTGGTACGAGATATACCTTAAACCTAGCTACTTAAGCTTGCTGCACCCTGGACAAAAAGGGCCATGTAACGCGACACAGCAAATACTGACAACGTCTTTGTCTACAGCTTCGATTCCTCCGAGCGCGCAAGTTCGATGTCGAGGCCGCCAAAGCCATGTAAGACTTTTCTACTCTTTCTTTCCATCTGATGGCGGTGGAACGAGAAAATGTGCTGGTAGCGACAGGGGGGCTGACCGCCACTATAGGTTCTTGGATACTGAGAAATGGCGAAAGGAGGTTAAGCTTGACGAGACTGTGCCTATCTGGGACTATCCCGAGAAGGCTGAGATCGGAAAGTACTACACTCAGTTCTACCACAAGACCGACAAGGTATGGCAAGCCGGTGACGACGAGGGAGAGCCATCATGAGAACATATGTTGACTAATGTTTTTTTTTCCTCATACAGGATGGACGACCCATCTACATCGAGACCCTTGGTGGTATTGATCTGACCGCCATGTACAAGATCACCAGCGCTGATCGCATGCTCCTGAACCTCGCTGTCGAGTACGAGCGCGTTGCCGATCCCCGTCTTCCTGCCTGCTCCCGCAAGGCCGGCCACCTCCTCGAGACATGCTGCACCATCATGGATCTCAAGGGCGTTAGCATCACCAAGGTCCCTCAGGTCTACTCCTACGTCCGACAGGCCTCTGTCATTTCCCAGAACTACTACCCCGAGCGCCTCGGCAAGCTGTACATGATCAACGCCCCCTGGGGTTTCTCCACCGTCTGGAGTGTTGTCAAGGGCTGGCTCGACCCCGTCACCGTCTCCAAGATCAACATTCTCGGTTCTGGATACAAGAGTGAGCTCCTCAAGCAGATCCCCGCCGAGAACCTTCCCAAGCAGTTCGGTGGCGAGTGTGTGTGCCAAGCTGGCTGTGAGAACAGCGATGCTGGTCCTTGGCACGACCCTGAGTGGGCTCGTCCCGCTTGGTGGGAGAAGAAGCAGGATGGCAACGTCATCGAGAACAAGGGATCTGAGATTGAGGAGCCCGCAAAGGCTCCTGAGGCTGCTCTCGCTGCTGAGGGTGCTGATGCTACCCAGACTGCCCCTGCTCCCGCCCCCGCTGCCGCTTAAAGAAGAGTATATGTACCAAGGTGAAGGATATGGAAGAAAGATAGACGGGCGGGTTTGCTACGTCTTAATATAGACCACATATTTTCTCTCGTTTACCATGCTTTTTTTCAACAAATGGGGTTTGAGAGGATATCTGAGCGAAGATATATATATGGTAAAAACACGTTGGGGGAGTGTATAGCGGAGCGTGACGTGTAGGGAGCACAAAAAGAATTTCTTCCAAACCACTTCTTGTTCTGCTCGATGCATAAACATGCTCATGTGGATGTTTTATTTCGTGTGTGCCTAGACTTATGTTAGATGCTGGCTGAGGTTCCTGACTATGGCTGCAATTGTTCTCAACAATAGACGCGGTCTCGAGATTTGTGTTGTAAAGTGTGAAGTGATATTGCCGATTAATCCAATCCAATCCAATGCGCCCCAACTCCCTGTTCGTAATACACTGATCGCCGCCCTGGGTATATATGCAATAAAGACAAGGGATGTCTTTTATCGTCCCTGCGTAACGACATACTCGCCCGCCACGCGTGCTCTCTCCATCTTGGCCACCACAGCAGGCATATCGCGCTTCAATCTCCCCAGACCCTCAACAGCTCTTCGAAATCCTTTCTCCACGCCATCTTGTCTCTCCAGTGGTTGGACGTCCAGATCCACTTGAGTGGCCTCTGCTATAATCTGCTGTTTTCGGGCTTCGAGCATATCGTCGTCGCGCTTTAGACTATCGCGTAATTGCTCTGCTTGCGCCTCGGCCGTCGTAGCGGGCACGCAGCGTTTCAACGCTGCAACATCCTCGAGAAGCTTTTCTTCTTGTGTGATTAAATCTGCGACACGCCGACGTTTGCGCGTATCGAAAGGTTCGTAAACGGTATCGGGCTCGACGTTTGATTCGGAAAGGAAAGAGTCTGAGGATACGGGGAGGCCGTTTATCGAGAGATTTGGAGAGGCGAGAGAGAATGTCTTATCGATGTACTGGTTGTTTGTTTGTTAGGCTTGTGTCATGAAAGTATATCGAACAAGGGATAGTACCTCGTTGACGAGCTTTTCTATCTCATCTCGATATTCATCCCCTCCATCATTACGCACTGCCACGGGAAATGCTTGGTTGAGATGTTCTGCGGCTGCGCGACGGACATTGGCGATTAGATACGAGAGATCCTCGGGTGTTTGCAGCTCAATCTTGCGCTGGACTTGGGCGACGACAGATTCAGAGTCCATGACTATTACTCTCCAAGGGGAGAAGAAAAAGCAAGGTAAAGAATAGCCGGAAGAGAGGGGGTAGTTAGTAAAGGAAGGGTTGTGCTATCAAGGTGCTTGACGGTGAGTGCCTGCCCCGCGGCCGTGTTTAGTCAATTGTTTACTTTGAAACTCTGGCGCCGACTCGGAAACGGAGACGGGGCTTATCTTATCGCTTAATATATATGTCACCTCTAACCAAGCAGAACATGAATTTGTAAATACTTGGGTGATTTATTGTTAACTGAGCTTGCAAATTACGCTGATGTTTTCATTCAAAATAACCTCATTATTCCATCAATCGTCCTCATATGTCGTTCCAGGCTTGGTGGCTCACGTTGTACTCTGAAATGAGTGTCCTTCTGTTGACTCCCTCTTGCTCCCGCTTACAGTAAAGCAAGATCTTGTCCATGGGAGCACCTGAGAGCTCGGCCTCAACTTCACTCATTCTGCGCGACTCTGGTAATAATGGTACTTGATAATCCAGATCGCGCATTGGGGTGTTCAGCTGAAAGTCATCCCCCAGGTCAACACCGGTGTAAAAGTCCCCTTCTTCCAACTCGACCACCTTTTTAGCGACACATGCTGCGATATGCGCATCCCAGATGCCTTCCCGGTGAGGGCTTGTTCTGAGGAGTTTGATTGCTTCGGCTCGGATGCGATGGACGCGACATTTGACTGCTGTAAAGTAAAGTGGCGGTATCCAGCCCATGTCGATGATGGACCTGGGCATACAAGTTGTCATGATGTACAACGGCATCTCGTCTTCCAGTTCATAATGAAGCGACAGTTCCCATAACTTTGCAAGCTCTTTGATGAGCAGGATGAACTTATCCGTGCAGGTGTCGTATATGGTCTCGTTATTGCATATGCAAGTCTCAGCCATAACGTTCGTCATAGCGTAGTGTATCTTCAGAATCTGGTATGCCTTTTGCAAGGATAAGTTTGAGCCACCTGGTCGCGCTCTCATGAAATCTTGAAACATGCCATGCCATTGTGCGAGTCTTGTCTTGACGAGTTGCTGGGCTGTATGGTCTGTTGCTGTTATTGTCTGTTGGCGAGCTCGGTGAGTGAGATGGAATATCTGGTTGTAAACAAGCTCTAGCCCTTTCCAAGCATCGTTGAGATTAGCGAAAGATTCAAGAAAGCTCTTCTCGGGGTTGTGAGCTGGCTGTAGGATAACACATGAATGGTGGTACAACAGTCTGAAAAGCTCAACCTGGATATGGAGCCTGGACAGGGCCTCCACTATCCAAGCATCGGTTGACTCGCGACTGGGTTTCAGTGCCAAGATGCCCGAATTAGCCTCGGGAAGACCCTGCATCTGCCAAAGAATGTCAAGCCCATTCTTCAGGTGAAGCTGTGCTGTAGCGAAGTGGCCCCGGAAGAACTCCAAGCAGACAAAGACAACACAAGTGATGAGCGCCACACGACACGATTCCTTATCTTTGGCGTTGAAGTGTGGCTGCAGATGTGCAATGGCCTTGACGTACTGCTGCAGCGTAAACTGCTCCTGTTGGCTCATCTGCGAGGTGGGCGAGTTCCTATGTATGTCCAATGTCACAACACCCTTCTTGTGCGCCGAGCTGAGCGCAAGCAGGGCATGTAGCACGGCGGGTTCTCTAGACCCAGCCTGGAAGACGAGAGTGTTCCAGAAGCCAGAAGAGAAAGTGGCTGAGATCTTTGTAGACGTGCGACACTTGAACCAGTCAAAGTAGAGCTTCTCGTTTGCGTTTAGAGAGAGGACGAGGGTTGTGTCCAGAGGAGGGCCAAGGGTGAACTTGGGCCGGGACTGGGAATATTGTGTAAGAGCGTGTGATCCTCCGCCCCAGATTCCGTATCCGTCGCATGCTCGACCAGTTGATAGACATCTCTGACAGGCTGGACGGCCTTCGTCGCATTTGACTTTTCTCAATCTAAGTCATTAATCTGTGTTCTCTTCTCTTCTCTCCTGTTGTCAAGTACTCACTTGCATGTCTTACAACCCGATTTGACCTTGGATTTTCCCTTTCGAGCCATTCTACCAAACAATCTAGCAGGGAAAGAAACGAAGTTGATTTGTCTGCTCGGAAACCTTTGGATCTACTTGGTTATATCAATTTAAGCGGAGGTGGCATTTTGGGCGTCGTCGAACGTACGTGCCCCTGGAGCTTATAAGTCGGGAATATTCTTGCCAGGCCCGCGGGTTGGGGGCGCCAATACAAGGACTACGTACTGAGCGTGCCCTGCCACCCCGCGGACTACTCCGCTGACTAGATCGTCATCCGTATCTGCACTTCCTATTGGCTTGCTCGGAAACTGCTCGGTCTGATTGGTTCAAATACCAAGTGTCAGAACCTCCACTTGGGTGTAAGAGTGCCAAGATAGTACCGTACTTATACATAAGTTTGTCCGCTTCGGAAACTTTTCAGGGTCTGTTGTATGATGTAGTTGAGCCCGATATAAGACCTGAGAGACTATTACTACTTCATATGTTCATTGTCGAGCCCAATCTCTGTGAAGATGTATGATAATATCGTGAAAATGGGTCCTACGATAGCCGATCTTGCAGCCAACAACTATGAATTTCATGCCGGATAACCAGTCCAACAGAATAAACAAATCCAATCTTGAGGCTACTCAAATC
The DNA here is from genome assembly GCA_003353625.1 of Fusarium fracticaudum. Classification (NCBI taxonomy): domain Eukaryota; kingdom Fungi; phylum Ascomycota; class Sordariomycetes; order Hypocreales; family Nectriaceae; genus Fusarium; species Fusarium fracticaudum. The sequence continues at coordinate 1,089,677 of PDNT01000009.1, forward strand.
CTTATCATCACGTCAGCTAAGAACAGCGCATCGGGCACCCCTTGGCAAGAATGGCCTCTCGTCTCTCGCATGGGCGCGGGCACCGTTGGCTCAAGTCGTCTAACATATGGAGCTATCCCCAGTCAAGATGAATTATTTTCGTTCCTTGACCACTCACATGAGGCAGGTGTAACGTTTTGGGATAGTGCTGAGTAAGTTCAGAACTCTGACGGCATCTAAATACCAGCTAACCACATGTAAGCTGCTATAACGATTACGACGAAATTATAGGCGCGTGGTTCGGGCGAACTGACAAACGAAGTGATGTCTTTCTTGCAACCATGTTTGAATATGATATTTGCATCAATCAAGAAAATATGGTCTGAGAGTCTACGGCTCTTGGAAGTTGAGTCTATCCATCTCTGTAAGGATAGAGATATTAGCAGAAACCCTAACTATAACTGTTATAGACTATCTGTGCACACCCAAAACCGAGACACCTATCGAGGAAACCATGCGCGCTCTGAGAGAGCTCTCACATCAGTGACTCTCCGTAGAGCCGTCAAGATCATTCCAGCTGCTGCGATTCAGATCGACTATTCTGCAGTCGGGCTCTACTGCGAGGGAGAATAAGAGACTCACATTCTTGACAAATGTCGGAAGCCTCGTGTGGCCATCATGGCAGCAATGCCCTTCTTTTATGGTTGGCTACTCAGAGATATAAAGGAGGAGCCTGAATGAGTTACCAACTTTAGTACCTATTTATGTCAAGGAAGAGTAACTCACAGGGCCATATATATCAAACACCAAAAGGCCCAATAAATCGACTCAGCCTCCTCTTCACTCCGACCATACCCTTCTCGTCAATAACATCATGTGCCTTCAGAATATCCAAAATCCTATATATGAAATCCTTACTATCGTTACGCATCTCGCCCTCTGCCAAGCTCCAGAACGGCGAGATACAGGCCATGTTCACAAGACTCTCAAACCACTCTGCGTTTACTGTACAAAGTTTTCCCCAGGCGACATGGGACGGAAGCATACGTGGGTTATTTGAATGCCGATATATCCTACAAAAGTTGCCGTGGGGAGCTCGAATGACTTCGAAGTTTTGCCAGAGACGAGTAACTGTATCGTAAGCGGAGAGTGTCCATTGAAAGTCTCGGTCTAGATCGGGGGTCGAGATTGTGATGAATACTTGGATGGTACGCGGTGAGCACGAGGCTGGACGGCTACTGTAAAGACGATATTCGTGAGACATGGTTACTAGTAGATTGGTGTGTGTAGAGTTGAGGGACTCCAAGCATGAGAGAATCGCTCCATCTTATAAGTTGAGGTTCGTTGTGACCAAAGGACAAATGGATAACAAAGTTTCTTGATTAGAAGACTTTAATTGTAAATTTCACGATTCAATGCAGCATTACTGGTGAAATCAATGGCCCGTGTAATCTGATTAAGAGGATACATTGAGGTCAAACAGAATCTGAATCAGGCTTCCCTTTAGTCTGTTTGTCACAAGTTGGATGATTTCCCATCACCCTGACAAGTTACTCAGTGAACGTCCCATGCTCCTTACAAACAGCAACGCCCTTTCAGGCTCAATGACAAGTACCTGCATCAACGAGGCTATTCAACATCCCTATGATATACTCACGGCTGCACCAAACGTCCCGAGAACTCAAACCTGGATCCGGATTGGCAATTCTGCATCACTAGAAGACTTTGGGGACTTGATAGCAGTGCTGAACCAAACATACTCATCACAGATCAAACGCCAGAATCGTCCTGGAACACACCAAAAGGGTTCCAATGATTCTTCCGGTTGCCATACCAATCTTTCCACTTCTTACAGCCATCATTGACCTGCTTCAACTTCTCCGGAGTCATCATCTTCCTCAGATCCTCTTCACGCTCCATGATCTGCAGTGCCAAACCACTTGAAGCGTGCCAGGCAATATGGCAGTGAAACAGCCAAGAGCCAGGGTTATCAGCCTTGAAGGCAACTATAAGGTAACCTCCGGCTGGTATCAGTGCAACGTCACGTCGGGGTGGATTGTCGAATTTGAGAGTGACGGGGTTGTTTGGATCATTTATCTGCGAAGAGTTTGTGCCTTGGGCGAGCAGGGCAAAGTCGTGCCCATGTAGATGTAGCTATTTATTATCAGTATAATTACAGTTCTATCAGCACAGCATGAGAATTGGACTGGACTTACCGGGTGCGCAAGAGATTTGAAAGTCTTGTTGGTGCCGATTCGATCAAGCGACGGAGCCGTGATGACGAGATAGACCCAACCATCTCTGTTCTCTGCTGGAACAATCACATAATCGTCGGGCCATTCTTTCGTTTCCTCTAGTAGGGTGATAGTTGGCTTCGAGAAGTCGAGCCAAAGAGGTCGCTCGCCGAAAGCCCACCAGCTGAATTTGTCTCCAGCGTGTGGTCTATCCTTTACTTTCTCTATACCAAGCTCAAGATCTTTACTCCTGTCTCCTACAACTTGTTAGCAAAGGACTTCCATGTGATTTACGATGGAGCTGACTGACTCTCGTCAAGTTTTACAGGAGGAATTGACCATGGAAGGACGGGCTGTAAATTCTCGTACTTCTCGTCGGTGCAGTCTTTGGTCCAGTTGTCTCTCCAAGTCTGAGGTACCTCCGTGCTCACGGGCTCGTATCTAAGAATACCTTGTCGCTCGTCGGGCTCGTTGCCATCTTCAAATCCTTTGCAGCCGTCTGCTGCAACGGTACGAATCCAATAGTTTCCATTCTCTGACGCAGGGAATTTGGTGTCGTTCCTAGGTTTGGCATGAAGAACGACGTGGTATCTTTGGCCTTGAGGGTGTTAGTTCCCATGCTGCAATGATATTGTATGACTTACCAATCCCAACGAGGATATGATCTACTGTATAGGGTTGAATGGGGACAAAGTCGGAGCTCATGACCTCAAAATAATGATTATCGATACCGAACAGAAACGTAGTATCGACAGATGTGTTGATGATACGAAGGAGGTATTTCTTGCCCTATTAGGGGAGTAAGCATCACATAGTAATCCCTCACTCCCAGTCTTACCTTTGTCACGGTTATGTTGTAGCGTTCTCGCGGAAAGCTACCAGCAAAGTTTCCTAGAAGTGAGTGCTCCGTAAGCATTGAACGAGATATGTAGGTCGATCTGACTCACCAATTCCGTTCATCAATATGCTATTCATCTCAGGGCGAGTAGGGACACCCGTTAGTTCTTTCTCCCACTCCTGAAAAGCACTTCGGTGGTTCCAATCCGTGATAAGAATAGGATCCTTCGCTTCATCATAGTGAGCTGACGACGGTCCAAAGATAGTTATAGGACCTGCGAGACCGTCGGCATATTGTAGAGAGTAGTGACTGTGATACCAAGAAGAGCCATACTGAAGAGCGCGGAACTCATATGTAAAGGTATCGTTGGGGGCAATGGGGCATTGAGTGACGCCGTTGACGCCATCCATCTCCATGGTTCCGTTCTGCCTGATACCATGCCAATGAACCGTGGTGCCGTTATATTGCAGCTTATTTGTGACGTGGACTCTGATAAGATCACCCCAACAAGCCTTGATCCACGGGCCGGGGTAGGTTTGGTTGAAAACCTTTCCATACGGATTGTCGATGCCGTCGCCGTTGATAGTCTTGTTATCAACTACAAGCCAATACTGTAGGTATAGGTCAGTGAAATGTCTAAACTTTGAGCAATACAAGTGATTGTTACCTCTCGAAGCACTCCAGGTGGATACATAGTCTCATAGTCAGTATGAATACTGAAATTGTGTCCATCAGAGCTCTTCAGCCAGCAGTGACGGTTCTCTCGAGTAGAACATGACTTCCAGTCATTTCCAAGCTCGGGATACTTGCAAACGAAGTCTTCATCTGGCGAATCAGGGCCATTTGGTGCTGGGAACTTTGGATAATTCTGCGAGATCTGGCCATTCTCGAAAGATAGAACGGGTTGTTCAGAGCCACCTCCTATATGCTCGTGAAATGGAAGTGAGAAGAAGGTGACGGTGTAGACTATGAACGTCTTGCACGCGTTGTAGAAACCCATGTTGGGCAAATGTCGACTGATGCCTCAGTGAAGGTTGGGAATATGAAATCTACAACCTACTATGGACTCTAAACTCTGGAGCTCGAGTGAGATGGTGAATGAGAGAGGACAAAATATTCTCAGAAGGATAGCACCCTCCATATCAACTTTCAGAATTGAGTTTCTTGTTTCTTGCGGTCGTTTTCCTCCGAGCTTCGAGTATGTGACAAGCCATTTCACAACTTACACAATACAAAATCATCCGTTTGTAGTCCCATCACATCTCTTTTACTCACCCTGATCGAATCCCGTGGCCATATTTCAGCCATGACTCGAACCTAGTTCTGTCTCAGCTGTTGAAGCTGTCCAGATCTGGTCATCAGCCGCACTCTAGCTTGAGCCACCGCTGCTTTCCCCTCATTCATTGGAATGTCATACGACACCGTCACCATAGAGAAACAGAAGATATCTCCGCTTCTGTAGAAACGCCTTCAAAGCTAGGCTAGTTTGAGTTTGTCGTCCCGTCCCGTTCCGTACAAGTTAGTGAGATATCGTTGAGGTGATGCATTCCTTCGTTCGTCCTTTAGCCAGCCTCAATCGCCAGATTCATGAGAAGGAGCACGTAAGCGAGACAACATGGGATCTAGACTCTGAATTGTCTTCTGTTGCTCTACAGTTTTGGTGGTCAGCTAGTCTCTGTTTGTTTTGACGGTTGAACGAACAAACAGTCTGACAACGTGCTATCCCCGTGGCTGATTTGTCAGAGAAGACTCTCAACTCGTCTGACTCTGGTGCCCTTTAACGTTATCACAGTAAGTGCATTTCTACGCCTCTAAAACACCGTCAATGTTGAGAATTCGCCACTTCATGAATGAATATTGGTCACTACCTCGCGTGCTAGAGGTGATTTCAGGCTCAAGGTCGGCACGGAAGAGTGACACGGCCTGAAGAAGTGTCTGTTCCAGCTGCTAAAATCAAACATTTGTAGTTCATGTCTCGATACATTGACCTTCAATTAACACATAATATCACCAGGAGTGTTGTGAACTCGGAGGCCTGGGAAATTCATCGCCACTGGTGCCATCCTATACATTAGAGTTCTTTCATCTGATGATCTTGAAGGCTGTCGGAGCAATACATAAAGCACTTCTAGATGCATGGCAAACAGACGGATGAGATTATGTTATTTATCACGTGCTGATATGAGCAAATTGGAGGTGATGACCAGCGTGATGTAGTCAGCATGCTCACATCACAATTACACAGTGGTCATAAAAATTCGTCAAGTCATGAATTCGGATTGATAAAGCTATCTTTGAGCCTCTCTTCCTTTCATATCATTCGTAGGCGCACATTTCCCGTGTCATCCTATTCAACTTCACACCCAACTCCGTTCATCTCGTTCTGTCCCAGAGACTACCTATACATTCTTATTGAAACAACAACCACCGGACCTCAACACCCCGCTAACCATTTCTCAAAACTTTTGTATCATGGGCCCCAAGCGCTGGGGGATATATGAGATTGGAGTCCTTAGATCTTGGACTTGGCGGCGGTCCAAGAGGCGATAGCGTCCATCAGAGGGGGAGACAGAGCATCGTAGGACTCGAGGCCAAGGTCCTTGAACTGTTGTCGAACCTCGTTGGCCTTGTCAGCAGGGAAGCCCTGCTCAATGATGGAAGAGACAAAGGCGGCGAACTGAGGCTCTTGCCAGCCCTTGTCGTCAGAGAGCTCGACGTGGACAAAGTCGAGACCCTTGAAGGGGTGATCGTTCTCAATGCGACCGAACAGGTGGACACCGCAGTCACGGCAGGCGTTTCGCTGAATAGCGGCGCTCTTGTCAACGATGGTGAGCTTGTCACCGTTGGCAGTGACCTGGAGCTGGTCGCGGGGGATGACAGCGACGACGGAGAAGAGAGCACCCTCGGGCTTCCAGCACTTGGAGCATCCGCAGGCGTGGTTGTGAGCGACCTGGCCGCTGAGGGTGACCTCGACAGGGTTGGAGGAGCACTTGCAGCGGAGCTTGCCACCAGAGAAGCTGGGAGAACCCTTGGTGATGCCGTTCTTGAGGCTGGGGTGGAGGTTGTGAGACATCTTGGAGGCGGTTACTGAACGGTAGATGGAAGTGATTACTGCAGCAGCTGATACTAAGGCGGCGGCGACGGCGATGGGAGTTTTATTCTTGGAGATGATGTTTCGGTTAGAGGATGAAGCCATTGCGAAGGGGAAAAAAGAAGAACTTGGGAGAATGGGATGGACAAAGACTTTATATACAACAAGATTTACAATAGACAGCCACAGGCGCCTGTGTTCAGTTATGTACTCTGATCCCCCGCAAAACGACATGTAACAGACGGTAATTTTGACTGCATGCAGCCATAATCGGCGGAAGCGTAAGCGTCGAGACCGAGATGCCGAGTTATCACCATTATCTTTCACTGTGTGTCTCACAGTCTAACTGTCGCGATGGCGTTTTGCGGGGAATGACTGGGCCTTGGCCCTTCAGGGACAATCGGGGCCTGGTCCAGGGTCCGGCCGACGGTCATCGGAAGCCGATTCCGTGGCCGTGCCCACTGATAGCTCGTTGATAAGATAGATAATTAATGCCTGAATCTGGAATGACAAGTGAGAGCTGAAGACAATAGATAGATAATTGCTTTTAGAGCAGAGGCTTCTAGAAGTGTCTGATACTGTGTAGCCCAACATCGGCTCAACGTCCGCAATGCAACTTATATCGAGGGGTAAGCAAGACACAAAATGATAGGATAGGATAACTTTGGGCTAGGTAGACGATCGACGACCCCTCTCACACGTCGTAATCCCAATTCTGGGCGTTGTCACCCCGTCTTCCTCTTCCTCTTACTCATCATCTGATCGGGATAAATATATGCGGTCCCGGTAAATACTGATGATCCCCCCCGGATCCCGTCCCGAAGGCGTCTCGTCTAAGCTGACCGTCTAGCATAGCAGGCAATTGATACCTGGAGATAAGATGCCTTAAGACCCTCCCCTGAAATTTTAAGCCCATTTCCAGAATTGCGTGATGGGGGATGCTCGGAATTTTAGAGACCCCGTTGTCGGAAAAGTAGTGGCATGTAGAGTTCCGAGATGCGCCGTGGCGTGGCGACCACGGTTAAGCTGCCAAGAGGAGGGGAAGGGTCAATGCCAAAGAAGGAGATATACTTTTTAATATACCGTATTCGCAATATTTTGTAGGATGGCATCGTGTGGTTACGGTGGTGATGCTAGATGCCGATGTTAGGAGCCGATGCTGATATCGTAGTTAGACAAGATGACAAGGGACGGGCATTGTTCGCAGTCTAACAAAAGAAACATGGTAGGATCAATGACACTCTCTATGAGGAATCAAGTATCAGCCAGGAAGAACCTAAGTATACGCGTTTGAGGGATCATTTCGGAAACATGGAGAGTCCAAAAATACGTGATCATCTGCAGCCTATCAAATGGCGACCCCCAAAAGTAACCCCGACCAACTCCTCATCACCAAACCTTGGCCCATCTACAGCGAAACAAAAGCCACTACGAATCCTTGCTAGAGCTGAACTTGAACCATGTCGTGTCCAGCGCGTAAATATGCCCTCCGCAAACCCCAGGGCCACAAGCTACCGATCCCGCGATGGCACCTCGCCCTCCCAGATGATGTCACCCATGTCTGCACCGCGTACATCGGGGTTCAGATACATTCTGATGCTCAAGACGCTGATATCGCTCGAAACAAAGCTACGGAAACGATCCAAACATGGGTGAACAGCGATACTGGGCCAGAGGCATACGAGACATTCGCGGTGATTGATGGATGTGATGTCCAAGAATCGACAATTTGGGTGTGTTATTGGTCAGACAGGGCCAAATATGAGAAAGGTCTCGATGACCTCTCACTGAATTCCATCTACGCCCAACTGCCAGAAACAGGCCGTGCCTCAGTGGGCATCTGGCGAGAGGCCTTCATCACAGAGTGTTCCCGCCTCGAAACCAACTACTCGGGCCTCGACTATCTCCCTGGTCTCGCAAAACTCCCTGGCGCAAGCTTTCCAGAGCATGAACTCTCGGCGTATTGGGGCGCAGCAAGAGACAGAATCCCCTCGTCTGCCTTTGATCTCTTCCCACCATCAAAGCCAAACCTGCCAGTCACAACTCCTGCGGGTGTTGGCCAATACCTCATCGGAACAAATGATGAGAACGTAGCTCATATCCGCTCAGGACAGTTTTGGGAGAATTGCGGTCAGCAGGAAGCAGATTCTTACAACAGAATGCTTGAACCCACTCTCCACACTGGCCTGAGATATCTTTGGGATAATTCACCTGAAACAGGTGCTTTGGGACTACGATATCTCAGAAATCAAGACCCTTCATTTGAGGAACCTCGGCCTCGAAAAGAATCATGCGGTGCTGGCTTCTTCACGAACCTCGAAGCCCTTGAAGCATGGGCAAAGAGTCACAGGTCTCATCTGGCTATATACCGCGGTGCACTAACTCACTACAGGGCCTTTGGGGACGAAAGGAAATTCCGAACGTGGCATGAAGTCTCTATTCTGAGAGCAGGAGATGCACGGTTTGAGTATCTGAATTGTGTGCGTGAAACGGGCGTGATTCGAGGCGTTGCTCTCAAGGCAGAGAGCATCCAGCAGGAAGTCTGTGGGTAGGATTCATAAGCAAGATTACTCAGGTTTCTGGCCAGGGCATAGTGTTATATATGAATTCAACTCTGTATACCAGTAAGAAGAGTGGTGTAGTGGTATACGTCCTAAAACCTATAAACCTTCTCTAAATCCGAACCTAAAATCCTAAAAATCTCACCCACTGCACCACTCTTCGTTTTTGCAGGTCGCAAGTTCGAATTTACAGAAGCCATTCTTTTTGTTTGAGCTATCGTGGGCATCTCAGGCTTTTGTGTTGTCACGTCCTGGGACGTCAGTCTTGACCCAATTTTCGAACGTAGTAGGCTCCAACTGAGTCTTCAGCCATGCAAGATCCGCACCATAAGATCTCTCACCGATGAAACCAAACATGGTGTTCAGGTCCTTGACCATCCAGATTATGAAGCGGGTCAGAAGGCCATAAGTAACAGGGACGCCTTTGCCGGTATGTTTGATGAAGATGTCATCAATGTCCTTGAAGCTCAGCTCCTCGCTAGCAATCGAAAGAGCTTGATTTCGAATTCCGGTTCTATCAGGACGGACAAGACCTTCTACAGCCCATCTTCCAATGTCTTTTGTCACGGTGACTTGCATCTTCTTTCCGTTCATGTTCTCCCTCCAGCCCGTCATGCAGAGTTGGCCTGGGAAACCCCACCAAGCATTGTCAGCGAACCAAGTCGGGCGAAGGATCGTGTAGTCCATATTGGAGTTGGAACAGGCTCCAATGAGATGCTTCTCGATGAGAAATTTGTCGGAGAACGTCTTGCAATACGAAGGATCCTTATCGCTGAGTTCACGGCCGCCACGATCAACAGAAGAGTACACAAAGTACGGAATGCCGTTTCTCGCAGCAGCATCGATAAGCCCCTTTGCATCGCTGACTTCAGTCGGTCCATGGGCTTGAGCGAGAAAGATGCCTGTTCTGGGAAGAATGGACTTGTCTACTTGTTGTAGAATGGCTTCGGGGTTGTTCAAGTCGCCAGCAACAATATTGATATCTCCGTACTTCTCACGGAGTTTGACGGCTCCTGATCCAGAAGCTTGGCGAGTCAGTGCATAGACTTGCTTTGGTTTTATTTTGATATCGGGGTGAGTGAGGAGGGCATCGACAGTTGCGCCGCCTTGACGGCCTGTTGCGCCAGCGATGAGAAAGTATTCAATGGTGGCCATGGTGATAACTTGCAGTGTTTTGTGTGTGTTTGTGAGGGACTGAAATTATTGATATTTCACCTTGTTTTATACTCTATCGGAGGCACTCATATTTAAGATCGTATTCTTGGATATCCTAGATTTGATGCAAGTCATCGATAACGTTAACACCACACATTTCTTGCGCTGGAATTAAATTACTAATATGGGCTTATTCTGAGACCTGTCATAATCTGCATAATAATAAGCTCACGGCCGAAATAGGTTTCCGCGCGGTAAGAATAAGCTCACGATGAGGCTCGATCGTAAAGTGGAGTTACCCGCGCGGGTTGAGCCATCAAGGTCCTTTAGTCTCAACAAATGACCTCAATCTTAACAATTTCCCCTAAAGAAACGGGCAGATCTTGATGACGGGAAAGTAACAGATCTTGGCTGCAACTTAATCAACTTTTCCCACGATCAACGGGCACGAAGTGGACGAGGAACTACACCAATCGTCTTACACGGTGCACGAGATCTAACGCGCGTTAGAGATAGTGCGGGAACTTGGATGTGACATGGTTGATTTCTAAGCACAGCGCGCGGCAGCCACAGCAAATTGGGGGCGTGATACGGTCTATTCTGTGACTTGCTGCCGATTGCAACATGATTGGGCCGAGAGGCGGTGGTATCTGTATCACTATCTGCACACTCTCAATAGCTCAGCCAGATGCAAAAGTCTGTTGAGGAGGTGTATCTGTACTGCAGTTCCATCACAGCAGCCACATTCCCTCTGTCCAGTCCACAATCCTCCGCTCTGAATTCCATCGGTTCCATTAGAAATTCATCTCTTTGGTGAGTTCCTTCGCCGTCTCCTCCAGAAGTGACTCCAGAGCACCTTCAACGGTCGTACGCTCAACGCTCTTCAACAAGACACTCCCATGCCCGCAGGTGTGGGGAGTGGCCACACCGGCAACATACAGCTCGCCACGCTTGCAAACGAAAAGCTTAGTCACCGGCATGCTGGCGTACAGGGCGGCGACGTTCACTGGCAGGTCAGCTAAGCATGAACTTGCTGGTCATGGGTTTGGAGTAGACTTACTCTGGATGAGCTCCTTCAAGCGTACAGCTCGCTCGACTTGGCCGGTACCTGCCATTTTGGATGTCGAAAAGTGAAGAGTGTTGTGTCAGGTGGGAGACGTGATATGACTTGATATGTCGGAATGGTCGAGGACTTGGGGATAATCTGACAATGCTGGTGAATATCAGAGAAATTTGACTTTGGAGAAGCTATCTCGGAAGGAAAATTTACAGCTTTATATATGTTTCTCGGATCTGATTGTCCTCCCGGCCTGGTCCTGCCGGCTGTTTGCCAGTGGCATTCTTTGAGCTTCCATCTACGGGTAGCCTAGCCAATTATCTAAGGTACTCTACACTATGGGACACTTCTCTTTGCTACACCCAAGCGTTTGTCGACCAAATCGCGGGCAAACGAAATCCTTTGTTGGTTGTTTAACGGCAAATGCTTCCTCTATGGCCTGCTCTCGGTAACCTGCATACATAACCGGCAACGTTGTATGCAGCATCCCAGATTACTCACCAGTAACCTGAAGGGAATGAAGTGTGTTTTGTTTACCTTTGGCGTTTCATGACTGATTGGCTGCAAGGCAAGCAAACACTTTGGTTTACTCCGAAAACATAGTCCTCTTGAGTATAGGAAATCGTTTGTCTTGTTTCCGCCTAAGGCTCTAAGCTGAACACTATTGACCAACAATCTTCGAAATCACGCATTTAACCTAAATATACAGAAAGTAAGGAGGAGCTGGGGTGCCACAACGTGAGCATATTAATTATTGGAACTACAGGTTTGAGTTGAGAAGTGGCTGTATTTAGATACTATCTCATGCCCAGCGATGCCCAACGTACTACATCCAGTCACTCGATATTTTCCTCTGGGAATGTATCAACCAATCTAATCCATCACGTTCAATAATCATTTGAAGACTACAGAAGAAATACGAAGTCAGCTCGTTCCTTTGGTCTATATTTCCGTAAGTATTCAGTACATACCATTTCGTTCTTTGATACACCATTCTGAAAAGTGCACTTCCTCACTGAGCTCCGCCATTGTCTGATCCAGGATATCCTCGAGCGCGCTTTCGATTGTGAATCTTTTGCCGCTGCTTCGCAGAAAGACCTTGGCTTCCTTAGTGCTCGAAAACCTAGCAACGCCGGCTCCATAAAGGAACAGACCTGACTTCTCCTCAACACGCTTAACCAGGAACAGCCTGACTTTGTTGGGGGCATAGAGAGCCTTGATGTTCACTGTTCTGTTAGTGACTGTGTGGTGCTCTTGTTATTTTGTTGGGGCATACTCTCGATCAATTCTTTCAGTTCGCCGACTGTCAGTTCACTCGGTTCGTCTTCGGATGATGAGGATGATGACATGTTGAGTTTTGGTTGATATGGAGTTGTGAGGTTATCAAAATGACTATGACGGCTTTTGGTCGAGATCCAAGATGGCGTTGAGGGTCGATCTGTGTTGAAAATACTGCCATTTATATAGTTCTTCAACAAGACTACGTAATGCGAGATCAAACTACTTTGCGGCAAGTTTTATCTTATTTACCGACAAATTGCTAACTGTTGTTTAATATCTCTTCGCTTGTTTCGCTACCTGAAAGCATAAGGTCCCTCTGCAGCAAGACAAAATTGTTAGATTTCCAAGTTCTCGCTTCTTCTTAGGAGTATATATCCAATTGTATTGCAAATAGCAGTAAACAAGCATGTTTGCTGTCATGGCTTTTGAAACATGGAAAACTCTTCGCTTCACCTTCCTGAGGCCTATGGTGAATACTTGAATATTACATTACCTGGTGGATATTAACAGGATTTCAGTGGTGTTTGGTGTCTAGCAGTTCTTAACAGAAATGTGGCTAGATATCTGCAGGATCCGTTAGTTTCTATTAGTGAGCAGCAGTGGGGCCACCTCCGACATTTCGGCGGAGCAAGATCTGACGATGACTTACAAAGCCTCAACATGACATGCTTTGCAATGGATCAACAAATTTGTAATGAAACCACGGAGGAGTCTCTTCTAGTTCTCTCTCAAGATAAATATATATAGCATCAAGATTCAACTGAACTTTTAATCATCACTCTCTCATCTCACTTCAATCACAACAATCAATACAATTCCTCTATCATCCATAATTATCCATCATGAACGTTACGATTGTCGGCGCAAATGGCGAGGCCGGTTTGTCCATCATCGATACTCTCTCTTCCTCTCCAAATGAGTTTGTATGTTGCAAACCTCAAGCCTCAAGACTTCTTATACTCATCTTTACAGAAATTGTCCGCAATTGTGCGACCTGCTTCCATCAACAAACCCGAGATCCAACAGATCAAGAACAAGGGCGTTTCCGTGATCCCTATCAACCTCGAAAACAACCACGACGAACTCGTCAAGGCCCTCACCGGTCAAGATGTAGTCATCAGCTGCCTTGTACCTTTCACGACTGGCCCTGAAATTGCTCTAGCAAATGCTTCCAAGGAGGCTGGGATCAAACGATTCCTCCCCAGTGCTTTTGGCCCACCCTGTCCTCCCGAGGGTGTTATGCTTCTGAGGGAGTTTGTAAGTGACAAAGCAAGCTTATGGTCAATATTTCTAACGAGTTTGTAGAAAGAGGCCATCATCAACCACGTCAAGAAAATCTATCTTCCCTACACGATCGTTGATGTTGGCATGTGGTATCAGGTCTCTCTCCCTTCTCTTCCTTCTGGGAAGATTGACTATGCTCTCAAATTTCCGGCCGCCGTCGTCGCTGAAGATGGTTCTCACGCCACAAGCTTGACAGACCTGAGAGACATTGGAAGATACGTTGCCAAGATCATTACTGACGAGCGAACCTTGAACAAATACGTCTTCGCTTACAACGAAGTCTGGACTCAGGAGGAAATTCACACTCACTTGGAAAAGGTCAGCGGTGAGAAGATTCCTCGCAATTTGGTAAGTCTATCTCTCGTAGGCAGAAATGAAATGCGATGTTAACAAGAGTAGATGCCCGCCAAGGACATTGATGCCACCATCGCAGACGCCCAGGTCAAGTACGATGCGAGCGACAAGAGTCTTCCCTTCATCTTTGGACTCGCTGCTCCTCAGTATCTCTACTGCGAGTGGTTCCGTCAGGACAATCTTCCCGGGCCCGCCGAGTATCTGGGCTATCTCAGCTCCAAGGACCTTTATCCTGAGTTTGAGGCTATCAAGTACGTGGACTATGTGGATGAAGTTATGCAGGGCAAGGGGAAGAGCATCTATGCGAACCGTTGAATGTGATGAAAAGGTTGGAAGTGATCACATCAGGCCCCAGTAGAGAAATTTTTAATCTAGTGCATTTATCTAGAGTTTCGTTCCTATAGATACATCTTTCTCCTAGTCTAGAGCTGCAGTGCACTCAATCTCAACATCAGTTCCTAACGGCAACTGAAAGACCGCTACACAAGTTCTAGCCTGGGAGACATTAGAGGTTGGGCTGAATCATGTTTGGAGCTTGACATACCGGCTTTGGCTCCCAAGTGAAGAACTCATCGTATGCCTCATTCACAAGAGCAAAGTTTTGCATATTCGTGATGTAGATGTTCATCTTGACGATATTTCTCAAGCTACTGCCGGACTCTTTGAGGATAGCCTCAAGATTCTTGATAGCTTGTCGCTGGAGTCGTATGGTCAGCCATCACACATTGCACGGTCTAATCGTCTCAAAGACCTACCGCTCTATCTTTAACAGTTCCCTCTACCAGCTCAAAATTTGTCCCAGGAATGGCTCCGACGTTTCCGGAGCAGTACACCATGCCATTGTGCTTGACGGCCTGTGAGAACTGCGGCAGTGGAGCTGGGGCAGATTTGGTGGAAACAGCTTCGATCTGAGGTGGCATGACTGTTTTTGTGATTGAAATGAAATTTTCGTTTGGTTGCTTGGTGAGATTCCGATTTTTCTATGTATTAGAAATCAAAGCTTGGATGATGCGGGGAGACTATTATCTCACGAGGTCGACCGCGCCCTACGGAGTACATACAGCTCATGATATCGGCCGGAGCTCAGATCTGCCCCCGACCCAAAGAAAGGGCGTGGAATCCTTGGACTTTACCATTTCTACGCTCGTTACTCAGATCGTACTGAAACAATTGTAGGGTTATGCATAGAGATCCACAGACTCTACTTGACTTTCAATATCTAGCAAATTGGTCAAAGTACGCTTCTCTCTTCTCACGTATGACTGGATCATGCACAAACTTTTTGGTGCTCAAATCTCTTATTGAATCTTCAACTGCTTCTCTATCTGGATCGTTTTGGGGGGTGCTATCCTAGCTATTGCATTCTTAATACTAGTCGACCAGATTTCAATCTGTGGCTGCTCCCGGGATTGTCTCGGTGTTCAAACACCACGAGGCCTTGAGATGTATCAAATTGGGGTACTGTGTGTGTTGGGTTCCAGGGCGTTCTTTTCTCCCTTTCTTTGGTGATGGGGTTGGGTGGTTGTGCGTGTTCTTTTTGTCCTTGTGTTTCTTTTTCCTCTTCTTATCTCAAGATTCAGACGTCGCTCGAGTTGTCAAGTCACTAAAGACATCATACTCAAGCGACAGCCAGGCCATATCTCTAGCCTGCTTCTTGTCGGTATCACTACCGTCCTCAAGCTCCCCTTTGTTAAAAGCGTCGTTTATATACAACAAAGCCATTCTCTCCCATCGACGTTCGGATCCCGTCGCACAACCAGGGTTGTGGCACCACAGCACGTGTTTCATCTCTTCGTTGAATAGGGGGTTTCGTTTGAGTCGGGGGTCGCACTCCTCGTCATGGTTGTAGGTAAGATTGAAGAGCCACGAGGGTTCAAGGAAGGTTTTTACCCAAAACTCTCTGTCAATCCTGAGGTTTACCATTGTTTTTGCGTGTTTCTTTGGTTTAGCATTGGTTCCACGTACCGATCCAGGGATGCGTAGAAGTCGCCGGTCTTTTTTCAGGCCCAGGTGATAATCGGCTTTGCAAGTCTTGCAGGTCGTGCTGGGTGTCGGCTTCCAAAGCCCACATTCGATGAACCTCCCTTCTGATCGTGGGAAGCAGGAGCACTTGGATGGGCCAGGAGCAATACACTCATCCAGGATCTCGCTGGAGAAATGTTTGCATAGAGTTTTTGTGTCAAATTCGGCATAGGAACCATTTTCGAACTGCTGAATGGCTTCTTTTGTATGTTTGTCCGAGCATCCATCAAGAACCACAAGATGGAGGGTTGAACTGAATGTAAAGCGCAAGTCGTACTTCATGGGGCCATCTTTCCATGCTCTTGTGCTCGAGAGACAGACGCGGGGAGTCTCGATTTTCTCGTAAAGGTCAGGGGATAGTTTGTGGCTCAAGTCGTCGCACTCGATAGTTTCATTCTGTCCACCGATATTGGCCAGAGTCACCATGTCCAGTCCTGCAAGAGACACATGCGAGCAAAGGGGGAAATTTCCCATTCGACCCAAGCACTGCGTATATCGTTTCCCTTTCTCTTCGGGAGAAAAGAACAGCGCAGGATGACTGGCTTTACATCCGTGGCAGTACTGCAGCTCGTAGAGCTTTTGCATCGCTTCTTGTAACTTGCCCGAATCGCGGTGGTTGTTACATTCTTGACAGAGAGTTTTGCGAGCAAAGATGTCCCGAACGAGCTTCCGTTGTTGGTAGCCATCCTCGCTGATACAATAGCTCTCTGGCTCGTCTCGAAACTCTAGGTTGAATGTCTTGAATATATCTCGCTTTGACAGCTGACGGAACTTTTGGCAGGTCTGCTGGAGGATATATAGGCTGCTATGTGGAAGAAGCAGCATGATCTCGATTATCAATTCTGGGGAGAGCTTTTGTAGGGTTCCTTGGGCCTGATGTTGCTGCTGTTGGTCGAGCCTCGTATCATTGTTGGTCATCTGCAGGCAATTAGTGTGGGGAAAATACAGTGGCTGATAGCGCACTTTACCTCTTTTTCCTTTCCTTTGCCGGGGATGTTGGTTTGATGGTGTTGAGTCATCATGTTGCTCACGGCTTCGCTTTCATCATCATGAGCCGCAGTCTCCTGATCGCCAGGGCCGAGAATAGCTTCTTGGGCATCAAAATAAATCTCGGATCCGGAAGAGCTATCAGACTCTTGGTCAGACAGCCACACGCTAGAGGCATAATCACTGCTGGCGGGTGAGGTTTGTTCTTGAAGCTGAATGACTGTCTTTTTGCTGACACCTTGCTCCTCGGAGTCCTCACGAACACCATCTTGGGCATGTTGGTCTACCACAGGAGTTGTTGTAGCAGGCTCATCTTTGACACGATCTACCTTTCTGAATGGACTTTCGATGGACCGGAAGGTCTTTTTGGCCTTGGGTTGCGGAAGCGAAGGCGGGAACTTCTTCTTGGAAGAAGGCATCGTAGATGAGCGGTGGTCGATGATCCCCCTCAACAGTCAAAATAAGGATGGAAGAGGAAGAACCATTCTGTGGGTACAGAGATTGACAAGACATTTTATCTTAGGTTTGTATTAAATTTCTTTGTAGTTTAGGCAGAAGGTACCTTGTGAAACTCTGTTCAAGCTTCCTGCAGTGTCAGTCAGTGTCGGCCACTGTCAGGTCCAATATCTCAAGCGATCTCTGCCATAACACTCAAAGGCAAACAGGACCTTGCTTTGGAGCCTGTCAGCTCAAACTCATGCAGATAATGGTGTATATATGCATGTCACCATGGCTGTAGCTCTAGTAACCATATCATTTTAGAAGCTGCGTAATTTCCAATGCTGCTATCAGGTTTAAACAATAGCTTGTATGCTATGTTTCTTCACTCTGTGTTAAATGTGATTGGGGCAAACGATATAGCTGCTACCTAGGCTGCAGATGCCAAACTCAAAGTATAGATAGAGTTCATAAGTCTATGCAGTCCCATGGTTGGAATGGGTTTGTAAGGACATAACTATGACCTGACTACGACTGAACGAGTGAACATTTAATTGCAAGCCACGGGATAATTCTGAGCTGCCTCGAGATAGAAATCATTGTGAGTAATACTATAATTAATAGCAGCTCAGAGATATGATGAGACTACCCTACAAGAATGCAGGTGTTACAAGGGATGCAAAAGCATAAATGCATCACATGACAAGACAGCCTTCCTGTGAAGAGCTAGAGCAATGTAGCTTTACGCTGGTCACGATGATCATTCCGATAGACTTCTTAGAAGGCGAGTAGCGTCTTCTAGCCGTTTAAGCATGCTTTGAGACAAAACCTCCTTCAAGGGCGGCTGCGGCTAGATAGCCGCATTCCTTTGCATCGAAACGGTTGGTAGCTCACGAAGCAGTTCAAAGTGTATTAATGTGAGAGACATTATGTGCATTATGTCGGACAATGAGATTTGTGCAGTTGCATCCAATATTCATATTCTATCCAATATCAAGATGAAAAGAAGCAATGAATCATCTCACAGTCTCGAACAGCCCGTGCAAAGTGCTCAGATTAGCAGGACGCGGCCTAAGCAGGACCAAACAATGGTCTCTACCTTTGGCGGCGCCACCCGCTTCGCTATTGACTGGACAACCCAATAGACCAGAAGTTGAGTGAGACAGATGATTTGAGGCTGAGACAAGTGGCAAACTAGACAATAGGAGTCCATGACCTCCCTGCCTCCTCACCCGTTGTTTCAGCCAAATATTAGTACATACATATCTCTTAGACAGGTCTCAGCCACTTTCTGTGAAATGTCGCTATGAAACCCGCCATGAAACGTTGGATCTTTGGAAAGACGGTATTATTGCTGTAACGGAGAGGCTGACAAGCCAAGATGAAGGTGGCTTGATGGTAATTTCGCGTGTGGGGGGATAATTTTGGGGACTTTGGCATGAGTCAAGCGATGTTGACTTTTTGGCTGACGTCTTCGATGGAGTATCCGTACCTAAACTGGAGCTGATTGCAAGCGAGCGAGGGGATTTACAACCAGGATGATCTGATTACAATTCCCTCCTTGAAATTGTTTGTGATAAGGAATGTAGGGGTGTAGATCCCATGGCAGCCTTGCAGAGAGTGAGAGTAAGGTGAGAGTCTCGGTTCAGCTTTAATTAGATCGGGATGTGTTTAGATTTCCTCGGCTTCCGCGACAAGCCACAGCGCGATCTCTTTTAATTAAAGCTGACATAGGAGATTAAATGTCTAAGACAAGCTTACAATGCCTTTGATGCAGAGACAGACCATCGACGCAAGGGGAAACGGAACCGCCGCCGTAGCCGTGCCGTACGAAAACTGTCAAGGCCAGGCAAGCATTGCGCGCAATTTCCTCTTACGAACGGCACAACCAACAACGGATGAACTGATTTTGCTGACACTAGGGCCATGATTTGCTCTGGTAAAATGCAAAATGCAGCCCGCAGAATGCAAGGGGCAGGGGGTTCGAGTTGTCACTAGACAGGGGGTAATCTATTTTGATGTCTTAATTGGTTGAAGCTTAAAAAACTTGATGAGATAAGACTTTTTCCGCTCTGGAGACTACCTAAAAACCAAGGAACAGCAAAAAGAGACAAATCAACTCACGCTAAAAGATGACGACCTCTTGTGATTGGGGCACCTGGGTCAGAGTGTGATAGAGGCTGCAGGACGCCGCATTAGCCTGATGCTGACTGCAGGGGCCGTTGTTGGTGATTGGAGATAAAAAACGTGAGAGAATAAAACCGGCTTTTTTTTTAAGAGGAGGAGGAGGGAAAAAAGAGGAGATTTGAGTGACTAAAAAGTGAGTAAACAAAGTTCCCCGGACTACGGAGCTAGGTGCTGTGTGGGTACTAGCGCAGGTACCCAGCTCACCCAAGAGTGCTAACAAGCACGGCTAACTCGGCCCCTCTCAATCGGATCATCCACTGAACAGACAACAAAAACAGCCCGTTGATAGCTGTGTTGTGCTGTGCTGTGCTGTTGCAGCTGCCACCGTTGCAACCGATGAGTATAGAGTTTGCCCTACCGATAGATAGAGTCACTCGCTGCAACTGTGACAACTGTCCATCACAACAAAGAGACCCTGCATTGCAACAGCACGCTCACACTTCTGCCTACCCCGGACATTTCCTTATCATGAGGTTTCTCACAAGATCCGAATCTGTCATAAAATCCCTCCCCTTACCTCGTATTCCTAGACAAGGGCCCCTGTACCCTGTCTGCACCAGTGCACCTCCTCAGCCCAACGAGTCTGGCTAGTGCAAGGTACAGTATGAGTAAGAAGTGAGATGGCTTCAATGATATCATGATTGGATGAGCTACGTCTTGGAGCGACAAAAAGAGGGTAGGGAGGTAAGAAAAATTGCCTCGTCTTAGCGTGAGGCCGTGAGCGTGGGCCCATCTCGATGTGTATGTACATACAAGGTTAAATGGACTTTCAGAATCTGGTTAGGCTAGACTAGACTAGACTAAACTAGACGCCTTTTGGGTTTGTGTGTGTCTGTGTCTCTCTCTGGGACCTGGGTTTCCGTATCTATCAGCCCAGTTTGGTCGGTTCAGCTCAGGTTTTGTCTTGGTGTTGAGGTCCAAAGATAAATACCCTCACTCTCTTCCACCTTTTCCCTCACTTCTTTCTCTCTCCTCTCAACAACTACACTCGCTTCAGTCGTTACACTCTCGCTCAAAGCTTAATCTCAATCTTGCTTTTCTGCACTTCACTCGTTTTTACAAGTCAGAACTAAATCTACAAACCTCCCCAAATCCTTCAAAATGGTTGCTATCAAGATTGCTGCTGCTGGCCTCCTCGTCGGAGCTGCCACTGCTTCTCCCTACTACGCCCCTCCCTCCAACGGCACTCACTACACCACCGAGGTTGTCACCGCCATCACAACCTACTGCCCTGGTGCTACCACTCTCACCTACGGTGACAAGACCTACACCGTCACCTCTGAGACCACCTTGACCATCACCGACTGCCCTTGCACTCTCAGCTACCCCGTCAAGCCCACCAAGCCCGTTGTCCCTCACCCCGTCTACACCACTGAGGTCATCACCGCCGTGACTACCTACTGCCCTGAGCCTACCACTCTGACCTACGGCAACAAGACCGTCACTGTCACCGCTCCCGGCACCGTCACCGTCACCGACTGCCACTTCACCACCACCCACCCTGCTTCTGAGCACCCTTACCCTCAGCCCACTCCCGGCAAGCCTGGTAAGCCCGGTTACACTGCTCCCGCTGTCCCCGGCAAGCCTACCACCGCTGCCCCCGTCCCCGTCCCTACTGGCACTGCTACCTACCCCGTCCCCGAGGGTACCAACCCTGCCGTCGTCACCGCTGCTGCCGGCCGCATCGCCCCCGCCGGCGTTCTCGCCGTCCTCGGTGCCATTGCTCTCTTCTAAGCAACTCAGAACCTCTGCTCTACATGTCATGGATATAACTTATCTCGTAATGAGTTTGGACGACAAGGGAAAAGCATTGGTCTTTAATGATTAATTTCACACATGATGAACTAAGGATGGAAGCGTTGGGTATATAATTCATTTCTACAACTTGCACATAGATCTCTTGATAGAGGTGCATAGACCTTAATACTATACAGTTCATCTGAGCTACACACTTTGCCTTCCATTGTTCCATCGTCATGTTCAACATGTTGTGAATCATGCTCGTCTTGTAAGAGCAATGTCGCAGCCTGACCCGAACCTGGCCAATCGCCGCTGAGTGTGTCTCGGCCGTAGTTAAACTAACCGGTCAGACACGTCTCGGCACAGCTCACTCAAGCAACAACGATTGATCAACAATGACTCGGAACAGCCTACTTGTACTTGTCCGTCAACGTGATCACGCCGTCCCAAGCTCCGAAGCTGCTCAAGTGTCCCAACAACTAACTTACTGCTCTTTCAATTGTTGCAATGCGTCTATTAAATGTCTCAACTCTGCAGCTGAAAGAATTCACCGCACATGTCCCTCCCTATGCGATTCTCAGTCACACATGGACCGAAGAAGAGGTTCTCTACAGTGATATTGGCACCATTACTGCCCAGTCAAAAGAAGGCTACCCCAAACTCGTTGGTTGTTGTAGAAAGGCAGCTCAAGATGGCTTCGACTGGGTGTGGATCGACACTTGCTGTATCGACAAGTCCAGTAGCGCTGAGCTATCCGAGGCGATTAATTCCATGTACAAGTGGTATCAAAAAGCGACCGTCTGTTATGCTTATTTACAAGATGTCACCGCCGAAACTTGTACCAATACGGACGTCTTTCATATCACAGAGTTCGGCAGAAGCAGGTGGTTCACAAGAGGTTGGACACTTCAGGAACTGATCGCGCCTCAAGTCGTCGAGCTCTGTTCCAAGGAATGGACCGTGATCGGCACAAAAAAGAGTCTTGCTTCAGGTATAGAAAGTGCCACTGGCATCCCAATCACTGTATTGCGTGGTTTCCATCCTTCATCGTACAATGTCGCTGAGCGAATGTCGTGGGCGTCGGCTCGAACCACAACCAGAGAGGAAGACCTGGCCTACTGTTTACTGGGTCTATTCGATGTCAACATGCCCCTTCTCTACGGCGAAGGAGCCAAGTCGTTTATCCGACTTCAGGAGCAAATTCTCCGACAAGAAGAGGACTATAGTATGTTTGCATGGACTCTCCAGCAGGATAACCCAATTGCCGAGTCCGAAACCTCTTCTACTGGGTTTCTGGCTTGGTCGCCCTCGCAATTCTCCAAAAATGCTATACATAAAGGTACCCAAGCTTCAAGGCACACGCAGGACCAAAAGATGGTCGATCATGGCCATGCATTTCCTCCTCCCTCTGAACCTGAGCTTGATCTGGAAAAACAGAGCATCGAATATCGAGTCCTGCACGACAAGGACTACGGCCGCATGTTTCGCGGTCAACGTAGCATCGTTGCAATGCAGTCCGTCCTCTCGAATCCTCTCGAGTTCACCAGTCGCGGTCTACGTATCAATCTGCATGTTCTGTTCCCTACAGATCTTGACCTGGCCCGCATTGCATGGCTATCCTATGAGACAGAGGACAGTCTTGTATGCGTCCTGATAGAACGTGACTATGAGTCGGCACGACGACGGGTTTATTGCAGAGTTAAATCGTCTTCGCTTATCGGTGTGCCCAAGACACTGCTCCCGTACTTTAGACCCATGGAGTTATACATTCGACCGAGTGGCTATTTCACAGGTTCAAATAAATTTGGTATGAATCCGCCATCGTCAATGTTTTCGTCAAAGCAACTGCAGATCTTAGCACAGGTCTCATCGACAACTACACGCTCCCTCGATATTGTCTTGACTTACCCAAGTGACGACTGGATGAAAGGGCAAACTCCAATGCATGAGTCCCCATTCAAGGCTCTCTGGATTGCTTGTTCACATGGATCTCAATCTTCACTATTTCGGATCGACATCATGATATCAACTGACGATGCTTCATGTACTATCCGAGAGCTTTCGCAGTCTAGCAGCGACATCGACGAGCCTCGTAAGAGTGCTCTCTTCCGGGCTTGTGCGCAGTATAAGAAATCTTTTGTTGCACATACAGACCGTGCTGTAAAACGATCGGTTAGGGTCCCAGAGACTGTATTTTCAGCCGTTCTCCGGAAAATGCCAACTTCCCATGAGGATCTTGTGTCTTATGAACTTCAAGTTAATGCTTGGGATGTAGGTGGCTGCCCCAGTTGGGTTCAATTGAGCTTGTTGCAAGAACATAAAGAGGTTGACGAGGTGAAGACTCCATGATCATGTTACGACGGATTCACATGTGAATTGATTTGGCCAGGGGGTCACCATAGGCTAGGCTTTGAACTGCTCATACAATACAGCGTTCATGTGCATCAACATAAACCTTTCCCAGACCCTTGACGTACGGATCGTGGCAGCAAAGCTCGAGGGAGTTGTCTTATGACTCAAACTGCAGCTGTCAGGTAATGTTTGGAAGTATTGTGGATCTATGGAGTAGAGGGCTGTGAAGAGGAGGACACAGGGATATTGCTATCATCCTTGGCAAGAACATTTATCCCCTCCCGTGTCATTCCTTCAATTGACAAACGAACGACACAAATTCTAAAGCCTTGACCCCATCATCTACTGTCCAGCAAGAAAATAGAAAATAAAGTTAAAAATGCTGGATCGCCTAGAACTTCGACAGGATCAGGAAAAAGCCATACGTGGTGATGGAGTACCGAGACTCCTGGAAGACCGTGATAGTCGTGCAGCTCTTATCCGGAGCATTCGTCTACACTACCACTTGGCCATGAGTGAACCTGTCAGACGCCTCAGCTCTTCAATGCCTCAGGTCGCTCGAGCCCGCAACGCTCGCCGGATCATGAGCAACGACATACCGCAACGGATGACAGCGGAGGAGCAGCCATACTGTATATGGCATCCCGACATGGCCACCGAGGACACCTACCGCTCACTAGCCTCCAAATTCCCCGACATGCGCTATCAGGTCGGCCGTGCCTGTGCTGCAGCAGGTTATCACGCGCTTTACCAGGAGCTTGATCTCCTGCCTGAAGTGTCCATCGCCGAAGAGGCGCGAGAAAGCGAGACAGATGGTGGGAAACTCATCTATGACGAGATTATGAGTTTCAAGTATCGCTATGCCATCATGGACGACTGCAAGCGCACTATCGAATTGATGGAATATGAATGCCCGGCGTATCTGAACGGCAACACCGAAGTGCGATGGCGCTTGGCAGCTCGACAAGGCATTACACGCTTGTCCAACGACGACCTCCTCCCATGCATCGAAGAAGACATGCATCTTGGCCTCGAGGACCAGGAAGTAGATGGAAAGTATGGCAAACTGACTGATGACGAGGCCAAGTTGCTCTATAGTCCTTTGCCTTGGGATCTGCCGACTGTGAAGAAGACTTTGTTGACACAGATGGCCGCCCACGACGGCAACATCGAACGCTATGCCCAGCTCGCCAACTCTGGAAGAACCTTGACGCAACTAGACCAGGACTGTGTCATCCGTGGTGTCTTGCATCACACTATGCATGCTCGCTGGTGGGCGGACCAGATCAAGAACGACACCGTGTATGCTAGATCTGTCCCATACGTGTGGGATATTCAGCGAGCCATAATGGCGCGCCGCATCATGCTCAACGACCCTTCCGCGTTTGAAGACGCTGGCCACCCGGAGTCCCGATGCCCTACATTATCTGGTGGCCCCTGCAACCGCAGCCTGATATGCTTAGTCTTGTCGTCATGAAGGTGCCTGAGATGAAGAGGCAGTGCGCGGCGGCAGCGATTGTCTACGACTACGAGAATGTTTATAAGAGCCTTGACCCAGAGCCGAGCTGGCACCTGTGGAAGGTCGCCAGTGAGTTCGCAGCCAACCCGTTTTACCGTGAGGATCAGGAGAGACGAGGGAGGGAGAAGGGTGTTGATGTGGAGGATGACTCTTTTATGGAGTCATACTACCGTGAATTAATGCAGACGAGGGAGACTACGGTACTTGAAGAAGGTGGTGAAAAGATTACAGACAGTGTCGAGAAACACGGGTTACGAACTGGCATGTATGGCTCCGTGGAAGTACTTAGTACGAGCGCCGTCCAGCTCAGAATCTGGGAAGGCATTGGAAAGGTATCGCCGGTATCTTGACGCCTCGGCAGTTGAAGCAAGCATCCTCCATTGATCACACTTGAGTGTGTACTACAGGGAACTTGTGCGTCTCACTAGATGCTCAGAGGAAAGCTACGACAAGGCTTATCGTCAACACCTCGGTGGGAGGATCACGAAAACGGGACCGGCGATGGGGTTCCGGTGCCGACTCTTTACATAGCAAGGCCATTTAACAACACCTTGGGGTCAATTGTCATAAGCCCATATTGCCCTGCATTTACAAACTCTATACAATTGCATCTGACTCCCTATGAACACTCTTCAAAAGACAATAAAGCATATTATTCTGTTTGTGATTGGGAGACTTATCTTTGTTGAGGCTGTGCGTATATTGCCTTCCAAAAGCTAAAGTTAATTGGGACTTTTCAGTGCAAGGGCTTGATATGTTTCGTTGAGACGTCGTAAGCTTTAGGTATCAATCAATGACATAATGCTGATTTTAAACCTTGGGGAGCATTAAACCGAGCTCAACGAGGCGTCTTCGTACAGTAAGTTATGCGATACAGAGCACATCAAAATACACTGTGACTTTCCGCATCTATAAATTGCATCTGAATTTCCACTTCTCTCTGTCTCTATCTCTTGTCCGAATTCGGTTGTAGTATCTTTGCTTGGCCTATGATGAGCACTTGGCATCGAGAGAAAGTTCAGCTTCTACACTTGAACATGATGTATCCGTGAACTGAGGTCATATAATATTTTTCGTTTGTAGTATCCAATAGTTGACCTATGATGAGCACTTGTATCCGTGCACTGAGGTCATAGAACATTTTTCGTTTGTAGCATCTTGGTTGACCTATGATGAGCGCTTGGCATCAGAGAGAAAGTTCAGCCTCTACACTTGAACATGATGTATCCGTGAGCTGAGGTCATTGAATATTTTGGTATTTTTAGCCGAGTTGGCAAGTGCCAATAAATCACTGGTTGTGTTATCATCAATTACATATCGAGGCCGGCCAGCGTTTTCCAGCCAAACAGGGAAACAACACATAATAATAGAGGTACATAGGGTCGAAGAGAATTACTAATGCAGTCGCCATATTCGAGGATAATGGAGGCCACTAAACTGGCAAATTTAACCTCCTCGTCATATCTCTGTTGGGCTCTCTTGAGTATGTTGATATACTGTTCCGGAGGAAATCTGTTACTTCTTGAGATCTCGTAGTTATATCACAAGCAAGCCCATATTTTTGTGTTTTGTGTTGTTTCTTCCAAAGTGCCCGAGCTTCTCTCTATTTCAATGTACTCAACCATAACTGGCCCGTATCCAAGGCAGGCCAATACTCAATATGTTCAATTCTGTGAAAATATCGCCTTTTTCAACTGAACTCGGACGGAAGATAAGCTCAAATGTGACCAAGCAGCTACAGGCAAGCCCATATACTATAGCAATTCTGAAGAGGCGGCGAAAAATAGTCACCCTTGAACAGAAGACAAAAACTAGACGGGATCCCGTATTTTCTACGAGCTATGGTCGTATGTGCTTGACAGACTCGCAAACGGTGCTCATCATGATGTCCAGATGCGTTCTCATCATCAGGCATCGTTATTGAGATCTCATCGACTGTGGTGTAAAAGGTGGACCCTATGGAACGAGGCCACCCGGAATTGCAGGCCTCATTACCGCTTGAGACATAAAATCGCTGCCCAAGACGCGAAAGTGCTGTGATGATAATGTTTGCAACATGGCGCTCTTGGCGATGGATGGACGTTGGTCGAGTCAGACACCGGGAACTGGCCGGTACTGTATGGAAACAAAGTTGATCGTTGTCGGGAATCGGTAATAGACTCGTGGCCGTGCCCCCAAACAGTTTTAACAAAGGTCCATAGCGTAGTGCAATCCAACATAATCCGTGCGACAATGACACTTGATGTCTGTCAATCTGGCGTCGAACACCAATAGTTACCCAAGACGGAACTTGCTTCTTGGGGCTGAGCTTGAATGACATCAAGGTTCCCCGACCGGCCCCGTACAGTTAGCTCCGGTCCGGGCGGGTTCTCGGTAGGGGGCCGGCTCATGTCGGCCGTCGGTGATTGGCGCCAGCGGGGAAGCGATCAACATCGCAGGTATCATTTGAGCGACGATCAAGTTAAGTCATGTGAATTG
Source organism: Fusarium fracticaudum (assembly GCA_003353625.1). Classification (NCBI taxonomy): domain Eukaryota; kingdom Fungi; phylum Ascomycota; class Sordariomycetes; order Hypocreales; family Nectriaceae; genus Fusarium; species Fusarium fracticaudum. The sequence goes on from PDNT01000009.1 coordinate 1,117,234, forward strand.
AAGAGAGTTACAAACAAAGAAACACCGTCCTACCGTACCTCAACGCCACCATCCCTCAAGAACAAAACAGTCCAGCCGCAGAATTAGTGAGGAAAAAGAACGAAACAGTTTGGTCTCGTAGACCCCAAGAAGTGAAAATAGCCTCTTCCTTTTAGCCCGCGAATCCAGGCGTCCCCCCCAATCCAATTCCCAAGATCGATACCGAATGTGCCGGACGCTGAGGTGATGGATGCTTTCCCATGTCTTGTCTACTCCGCCAAAGCCAAAACTTAAAAGTGAGGCTGTCAAGCCGATTGACCAGGGACCCTGTCCCGAAATCATACTCCACCGAACAATGCCCATGCGTCGACAGGCCTAAAACAAGTGTCATGTCTTGCCTGACTGAGAGGAAAGGCAAGGAAGGTAAAGAAAAAAGCCGAGGGAATCGTAACGCCGTAAAAATAATGGTTGAATAATAACAGGCCTGTCGTTGAATCGGGAATCTCGTGAGAAGGAAAATGTCTATCATGGCCTGGTTTGTGTATACGATGTAATGTCAGGCGGTTTAGTGAGGCAGCAGGTTCTTGGACTCGTCGTCGGTCAAAATGATCTCGTGGACCGGGTCCCGGCGGTTCTCGAGGGGAACATAGTCGCAGTCGATATAAGATGGGAGAAAGATTTCTGCCAGTTGTTAGTCGTGACTTGCGGAGAGGCTGTTCATGATACAGGTGAAACATACCGGGATTCCAGGCGAAACCCTGGCTGGAAGAGAGGTAGGAGATCTATGGAGAGTCAGTACACCTGAAACCAGGTATAATATCGTCGAGACACTTACCAGTCGGGGAGTGCCTTCCGGATCGCCGACGTTAATGACGGTGCATTCTTGCTTGGAGAGCGAAGAGCCTACAAAGACAAGTCAGTAAACGGCTGTCGGTGCAAGATAAGACGGTCGTATCATTGTCGCTGCGATCGTCTGAGGCGGGGGATGATCCAGGTTCACTTACTCAGGAGGCTCGGACGGCGGTTGTGCAGGGCCTTGTCCTTTCCGGCTGACGGAGGAGAAGAAGAAGGAGTGCCAAACGGGCTGTTTGTAGAAGAGCCGGTGCCCTTATGGAATGGACGGGTAGCCGAGGGGCCAGCGGGAATGGCGATAGAGGACGACATTGTATGTGCGATGTTGAGGTTGCTTAGAGTATCTAGACAGAGACAAACAAGCAACCCAAGATGAAACGAGGGGTATTGTATGTGTGTATGTGTGTATGTGTGACGAGCGGTTGGCCGAGTCGAAAACGGCTGCGGAGGGAGGGAAGATGACGGCGTTTGGGGAGGAGATGGCAGCAGTATCAGTAGAATGACGCAACAAAGACACGCCGAGCAGTAAAGTGATAGATTAGGGTGATAAAGAGACGTGAGGTTGGCTTGGGCGAGAAAAGGCGATCGAAAAGAGAGCAAAAAAGACAAAGAGGTCGAGTTGGTAGGCGGTTGAACAAGTCAGAAGGTAGAAGGTGGTTTCAAAGAGGTACAGTCAGTGAGTGAGTGAGGTGACTTGTCGATTACCTTACCTTGCTCCTCGGCCGCCGACCAGTGAATCACCGCCGCATCATCCCGTGAACAGGCGAGTGATCCGACGCTGATAAGCCACAATCCAACCGGGTACTTGAGTTTACATGAGACGATCCATAATGATACATGTACTGTATAAGCAAGCGAGAAGCTCCTCACTAACAATTACCAATAATAACACTCTATACTGTAAATACTGTATGAACGATTTCACGGTTCACCTAACTAACATCCTCTCACCGAACATCGCGGGGCAGGCTTATCGACAGGGTCATGAGCCTATTCTCACCGCAAAACCCGCCATCTTTTTAACCTTGGACTGAATCAGTTCAACGCCACTAATAAGACATTCATTCCCCCATGCATGGCACCTTATACAGCCTCAGAAGGGTCATAGGAGTGCCAAAAGTACAGAGGCACTTCAACCGCTGTAGCTCTCATGTACCAGGCTAGAAACGTCCCCTTCAGGGTCCCCACGTCTTTGGTCTTGTGTGGAAGCAGATCCCCCCGAAAATCGGCCAATCTGATTCATTGAAGCTCGCACTGGGGTCGTTGGAGCCTTGAAGCCTTGCAGCTGCTGCACGCTTGCAACCCCACTTCGCCCTGCCTGTGAGAGGGAATCATGCGCCAATCAAAGCTATCGAGCCTGGACCCCAAATGCTCACGCTCTTAGACGTAGACGGATCACGTGAGCCGAGCTCAATCCAGATGACTAAGGTTTCAAGCCGCGCTAGCTCACCTTAGCTTCCAGTGTCGTCGTCGTCGTTACTGGCGCCTGGCATCATCTCGAAGCAGCTCCATCACTCCCTCAACCATCGAAACAACAACCAAGCGCTGTATCTCCCGACGACAATCGCTTTCCAGACTCGACGCGTATTTCTATCTGCACCGCATTCTCACGATCATTTCACCTATCTTACCCACACAGCAGAAGCGCAAAAATGGGTGACGTCGCTGTCGAAAACCCAGCAAACCAAGTGGCACCTCATAAGAGGGCCGCGCTCTCAGCCATTCCCACCATTGATAACTTCGAGGGTGTATCAACCGATGGAGGAGACGACTACGCGAACCTCAAGAAGCTCCAGAGGCAACTAGAGTACGATACTCCAGTCTCAGATATCGCAAAAGTGGCGGGGAACTGATAGCTTTGGAATAGGTACATCCAGCTGCAAGAAGAGTATATCAAGGATGAGCAGAGGTAACTTATCAATACCGTCTGAATCCTAGTTATGGTTTGCTGACTACTTGCAGGAGTTTGAAGCGTGAGCTTGTGCGAGCTCAAGAAGAGATCAAGCGGATTCAGAGCGTGCCATTAGTTATAGGACAGTTTATGGAGGCTATTGACCAAAAGTATGTGCTCACCTGCAACCGGCAATCCTACACGAGCTAACCAGCGTCTCAAGTACTGGCATTGTGCAGTCTAGCACCGGATCCAACTATGTCGTCAGAATCCTCTCTACGCTCGACCGTGAGAAGCTCAAGGCTTCCTCCTCGGTTGCCCTCCATCGACACTCTAACGCACTTGTCGATATTCTCCCCCCCGAGGCCGACTCCTCCATTGCTATGCTTGGCGCCGACGAGAAGCCTGATGTGACATACGCCGATGTCGGTGGTCTGGACATGCAGAAGCAGGAGATTCGCGAAGCTGTCGAGCTACCCTTGACACACTTTGACCTCTACAAGCAGATCGGTATCGACCCTCCTCGAGGTGTTCTGCTCTACGGTCCTCCTGGTACCGGCAAGACTATGTTGGTCAAGGCCGTTGCCAACTCAACCACCGCCAACTTCATCCGTGTTGTCGGTTCCGAGTTCGTTCAGAAGTATCTCGGTGAGGGTCCCCGAATGGTCCGTGATGTTTTCCGCATGGCTCGCGAGAACTCTCCCGCTATTATCTTCATCGATGAAATCGACGCCATTGCCACCAAGCGATTCGACGCCCAGACCGGTGCCGATCGAGAAGTCCAGCGTATTCTCCTCGAACTTCTCAACCAGATGGATGGTTTCGATCAGACCGCTAACGTCAAGGTCATCATGGCCACCAACCGAGCCGATACTCTTGACCCTGCTCTTCTCCGACCTGGACGCCTCGACCGAAAGATCGAATTCCCCTCTCTGCGAGATCGCCGTGAACGACGTCTCATCTTCTCCACCATCGCCAGCAAGATGAGTCTGGCTCCCGAAGTCGATCTCGACTCCCTTATTGTCCGAAACGACCCTCTATCTGGTGCTGTCATCGCTGCGATCATGCAGGAGGCTGGTCTCCGTGCTGTCCGTAAGAACCGTTACAACATCATTCAGAGTGATCTCGAGGACGCCTACTCAAGCCAGGTCAAGGGTACCGGCGAAGAGAACAAGTTCGATTTCTACAAATAGATTCACGCGGTGTCTGTCTATCATCATTTCACGCACTCTTGTGTGTCATCTATCCTGTATTACATACGTCAACTATCAGGCCAAGGGGATATGGAAGGAAAAGTCCATATGAAGGGAGGCGGATTAGAGCGAAAGGTAGATTAGGATTAATCAACGTGCCCATTGACGGCGCAAGCGATATGAATTTGTCTCTACAGTTCAGGCCCACACCGGTGAAGTGATTGATTTACGCGATGTATGCCTCGAGTTACATCTCAGGAATCTTACCATTCTGTAGGTATGTATGGATGTATGTCAGACTATCACATGTTTCTGAGCAAAATGCCCGGACACAGCATGATGCTGCTGCAGCCAACAAAGTGGGATACGACTTCAGAGGTAACATTGGTGATACTCTGCTTGCATGCATCAATGTGGCCTTTTGAGAGTCAGCGGCGATAAACAGTAAATGGTATGTGTAATCGAGATTGGGGGTCCTCCAGGCTTCCAACAATTCAAGTCGGAGGCGAATTATTCATCCTCGAGGCCTGATAGCTCCGAGTTCTCAAAATTAGTTAGGTATTCGAACTTTACAGACAACAACGCACAATGACTAACATACAGCAACGGGGTATGTACAAGTTCAAAGTCATCGTAAGTTACCGTAGTTTTCCATTCATAATAATTCCAAGGTCTATGTTCCGTACAAGTCTATCAATAAAACCGTGGCAACTCCTGGCTGTTCGTCTCGCTCTGCCAAGTGATAACTAACAGGTAAAGAATTGTAAAATACAGTTACTTCGCCACAAACTCCATTATTCCGTCCATCTTGCCGGTTTTGTTTCCCCCAACTCACTATCCGTCTATTTTGTTTCGCCCGCTTCCTTGGAGTTCCCGTCCTGACGAGTTCTCTGCGCACAAAAGTAGATAACAAACACGCTACAAAAACCAAATGGGAATCAAATGCCCGTGCAAAATATGCCGAGGACAACGCCGTAAAGCCCTTCCAAAGGCAATACATGTAAGAATACAGTTACACGAGGCTCTTGGCAAGTCGGCCGCTGGGTATAACTCCCCGGTTGTGCGGAAAGGTGTAAGCAGCATTGCCAAGAATCCTCGAGCATTGTGAAAAGGAAACGTAGAAAAAACCAGTAGGTCTTGAGCGACTGCAGCTGTCGATCGAGATCGTTGCTTCATTGAGGTATTAACCATTAGCCATTACCATTACTCTCGGATAAGTATGCTTGTATGTAAAATCATACATCGCTTGTTGCTCCAAAAGGACAAAAGAGCGCCGAGCCAACAAGGACGAATCGGATTTTGACCGGTTCAGTATCATTGGGTTGGGCGTGGAGAGTAGCATTGGTAAGGCTGGGGTATATCTGCGGCGACCAGATCATCCCGGTGGGATAGGGTGGAACAAGCCATCCTGATCCTGCGGGATTTCCTTGGGCATGCCGAAGCAGAAAAACGTATAGAGCATGCCAATAGGCATAAACAGCTCATTACGAGCTCAGGGTAACACCAACTTCAAAGAGAAGGTGAACGAAACGCCGGTGCAGCTCGATAAAGATATCAGGCTGTCCAACAATCTCCGCTAGACCACGGGCTTTTGGGGCTGAGGCACCAGGGCCACCACCCATCCGTCGGGTGAACCCGCTACCGCCTGTCAGAAAGCTGCTTCCATTGCGATCAGGGCCTCCGGAGGATTCGACAGTTGGTGGTGGTGGTGCATAGCCACCCCCGTAAATGCTGCTACCAATAGGAGAGTTCTCGGCCGCTCGCTCGGCCTCGGCTTCAGCCAGTTGCTGGATCCATGTAGCGAGCTCGCGAAAAGCGGTCGAGACCACGGCAAACGTCTTCATGGCCAGTCGCTCTCGGTGAGTACTAAGCGCCAAGAAGGCATACACTCGCTTGTGGCCCCGTGCGTGTACATCAGGGATACGGAAGATATAAGCCGTCGTGTAACCGGCGAGGGCGTCGCCGAAAAAGATGGGGCCGCCTGTGACAGCCGAGCCGGCGCTTTGTGTGGTAACAAAGGCCGGAGAAGAGGTCGCAACGGGTGAAGTGGGGTTTGCCGTGGATGGAGCCCGGGGTAACGTCTCGAAGGATAGAGTACGCAAGCAAGACGCTCGAATAAGAGAGAAAGAGTCGGGTAGGACCGGATCGTGGGTAGATGTATAGTCGACGTAGTGAACATGGAAGGGTGTCCGTTCTGCTGCGGTCGAATTGCCTGTACCACCACTCTTGCTTGATCGCGAGGTATTGCGCGAGCTGACCGAGGGTGTTGTTCTTTGCCGAGCCCGAGGGTCCTCGTCCCGCTCTCCATCGGTATCACTCGAGGTCTGGGAGTTGGGAGGCGATGCCTGACCTCCTGCGCCGAAAACCCGCTCTGCTGGCGCGCGAGTGCGCAACGTTGGTCCACGAGTATTGTTTGCGAAATGAACACTATTTGATCCCGCTTGCTGTCGCGGCAAGGTCATTGCGCAGTTATCGCAAGGGCCTTGTTTCTTTGTCACAGTCTCATCATAGGTTCTTCGGAAACTCGAATCGCGTCGAGGATGAGGAGGGGCCGGTCGCGGACTTTCAGGAGGAGTATCGATAGCAGTAGGAGTTGCGCCTGAGTTGCTAGAGTTTCGCAATAGCGCTGCACGTTGCGCCTGAGCCTCTTGTTCGGAGGCTGGCATTGAAGCGCTCCGAGATAGGTCGAGGTTTTTTAATGCGTCGTTGAGAGCAGTCGACGATGCATGCGCACTGGATCGTGGTCTGTTATCGGCAGGATCTGCACCATCTTCAAAGCAGACAGTACATGAGGCCGGTAGACCCTCAGTGACCATCAAAGGGGTCGGGCCATGGAGGTCGCAGTAGTGAGCAAGACATAGCTGGAAAGACGGCATTAGTGATTGATTCTTGCGCATTGCGAGCAGATGGCCAGTTGGCGCGAGAGCAACAGTGGATCAAAGGGGGTAGGTAATGCACAAGCTGCCGGGAGAATTAATCATAGTAACAAAGGATGGCTCTGGGGAAGTATATCATGTCAAAAAGCTCATGACGTTATGGGACAGGGATAGATCATGTATGGATAAATAGGCCTCGGAATAGGAGGGTTGCAAGGGGTAGTGATGGGAGACATGGTATTATAGGAACAAAGCAAGTGGTGATATATCTCGGTGTACGGAGACAGCTTGTTTTGGTCGCCCTGGCTCCTCTCGTACCGGCAACGAGCCGTTCTTGAGGTCATGGGGCTGAGGTAGGGAAGTGATGTGGCACCGGTGAGTTGGGATTCCAGTAGGAAGCATCATAATTGCCCCGGGGCTACCAACGCTGAATCGAGGGCAGGGCAATCATAGTCAAGCGGTGAAGCGGTGTGGATGTAAGTGCAGGTCTGTGTGCGCCTGTGTATTGTTCGTGCCTAGTCAGGGTGTGCAGACAAGACGAGACAAGTAAAGAGACTTGGGCTGGGTGCGTGGGATGTGGGATGCGATGCGATGGGGATAAAGAAAGGACAGGACAGACCAGGACAGGGTGTGTGTGAGGGTGAAAGTGCATGTCAGACAGCGGGCGGCTCGGGGGCCATTAGGAGGTACGGCAGACGGGCCGTCAACGGACTGGCAGCAAGGAAACGAGAGCGAGGGTGTGAAAAGGGAAGGGATGTGAGGATGAAGCCAAGGGGGGATAAAGGCAAGGGAAGGTCGAAAGCGACGTCGAGAAGCAACGTCGATGAGAGCCAAGACATGGTTGCTGAGTATGGATGGATGGACGAGAATAGGAATGGGATCATGACAAGGAATCATGATATATGACAGAAATGTGTGTGTGAGAGATCTTTGGTAAAGAAAGGTACCAGAAATGTCTGGACCCAACAGGGCGGGCGAGACTGCTCGACCTAGGGACGTGCAGAGAGTCAAAGGCTCAAGGAGGAAAGCATTCATTCATGGCTGACAGGGATCTGCTGAGACAAGCTATCGGCCATGTGAAGTGAATGCATGGCGTGTGATGCCCTCATTGACCAGGGCGTAGGTTGAACAGGAACGTGGAGGGCGGAGGAAGCAGCTCAGAGCGTGGAGGGTGCGACGTCGGACGTGGCAGGAATTGGCATGTGGTTGTACAAGAGAGCCAAGTCAAGTAAAGACAAGCAAAGCAAAGCGAGACAAGACATGTCAAGTCGAGACATGGAGATTTGACCTTGGAGGAAGTTTGTGTTGTACACTTACAATGTATGTCATGACGTATCGTCGTCTCGGAATCGAATCACGACAGAGGGAAAAAGCGTAAGTATCAAAGTATTATCGACGATTGGACGGCGCTGCGAGACAGGGATGGGGTCTCCCTTTTGGCAGCACGAGACTGCACAAGGGACGGCGGGGGAGAGCTGTGCTGTGCTGCGTTGTGTTGTAAGCTTGATTTAAAGCTGAAGCTGGTTTTCGGGGCGTCGTGGTCGTAAATAAGTTTATAGAGGGAGCGAGTCGATAGGTATCCGTATCGAGGCGAGACCTGGAGGCGCGAGCAGGGGCCGGATCGACGAGGGCGTGCGTAGGTACGTAGGTAGGTACAAGTATGTAATTAGGCGTGGGCGTGGTAGTACGAATGGCTCGTGCAGTGCTTGCAGTTGCAGTTGCAGACGGAGTGCAGTAGGGCTACCTACAGGACAGGACAGGACCGTAGTAGCTGTTGTTGAAGATTCGATTCGGTTCAATTGGATTTTGTGTGGACCCAACAGGCCAGGGACTGTCTTTGTTCGGATGAATCGAATTGAATTGGAGGGAGGGAGGGATGTTTGCTTTCGGAGCTCTCTGCTTGGTTCGATGTCCGATTCGACCAGGGTGTACTGAGGTAGGTATGGATAAAAGGTGGCAGCACCCAAGATGTGCAATTGCTCCGGGCAAGACTGTCGGACAAAGAAATCGAGTTCGTTAAATAAACGTATCAGGTGAACCGAGAAGACAAGAATGGCCTTTGACTCGCTCGCAAAGTTACGCTGCGCGGGGAAATATGTATGTCGACAAGGACAAGGAGCTGCAGCAACCCAGTTCAGGTTGACGAGGCGTAAGAGAGACAGCGAGAGAGAGGGAGGGGCAATTAATGTAGAGAGCTCCAGGAAACTAGAGCACCTAGACGGACGGAATATCGGCGGCAGAAAGTCGCGGCTGCAGCCCCAAAAGCCAGAGCGAGAGGGAGAGGATGGGCAAACCCAAATAATCGTATCGACAAAGAAAGATGAGGGATAGATGATGGAAGAGGAGGATGGCAATTGGAGGAGATTCGACGGAAACGACGGGATCGGACGGACAAGGTTTAGTTTGAGTTTGGGAGTGACGATGCCTGTATTTAAGGGCAAAAAGTAGAATGGAAAGACACCGAGAAAGTAGCTGGAGATCTTTTTTAATCCATCATCAGCATCAGCATTGTCATTCAGTCCGTAGAGTCGAGTCGAAGTCGAGGTTTCTTTGCTTTGGTTTCGATAGTACAAGCAGATGTCAACTCTCGTGGCTGTGGGGGTGGGCGTTTTTTAAGACATCCATGGCCCCTCGCGAACCTGAGAAACCGTTTGATCAAGGGAATCAATGAATGGGATCCAATAGGATATGACATGGGGAAACTCGTCTCCATTGCTTCCATTTGGTGGGTACCGTGCTACAGACAAGCTAGAATGAACAAGGATCGTGTGTGTGGGTGATTGATATCCATGCCAATGCCGATTCATCCAATCCTACTTCGCTCTTTTTTTCCTTCTCTAGCTCGACAATTTAGCTGAGATGCAGTCTCTCTTGTCTAGGGTACCTATGCTATGGCTGGAATTGGCGGCACCCGGCACGTCAGTCAACAATCAAACTCCCCCTGCTACTAAACGTGCGTGGGCGTGCGATGCGTCCTGTGCGAAGATGAATTGTTTGGGCGTCATTATATATCAAGGGTTGTTTGTTAGAGGTGAGTTTCGCATCTAATATTAATCTGAGAGAAACAGTAACAGTCAGTCAGTCACATGAATATTGCTAACCAGCAATTCGTGATTAACTTTACCGTAAGAAACCACATTTCTCGGATACGCTAAAATCATCTTTTTTGTTCCTTAGCATCCACATCCAATCCATATCCACACACCAAGTTTTTTTTCTTCAAAGTCTTCATCTATGACGATGAATCCGCAATGGAGCGGCGGCAGGAGAATTCTCACCGCAAGATATCCAGGGATACAATTACCTCAAGTATCAACCATCGCGATGGTCATGGCTTTGAACATGAACAAGGTCTCATACCTCACTCAAGTTGCTTCATATCATGACATGACCCACCAACAAATGCTAAAAGGAACGACGGTAACAAGCAGGAATAACCAGTCGTAATAAGGGTCCTCCGGTTGGTCAGCCGATCCGCCCGATTCTCTTCATCCAGTGAGAGACTATCCCAATACCTTGTTAACCTTTCCAAGGATCGGATCTTTACGACAACGATAACTTCCTAGCCTTGCTTATTAGTTGAGTACCTTGGTCGTTAGGATGCCAAAATAAGTGGTCTGAAGGTCTGCCAAGTGTACTCCAAATCTACACAAGTATTTTTAGTCACCTGGAACAGAGGTCCCAAGTTTCTTGTATCCCCTTGTTCAAGTTCCAAGCCGCCTCCGAGCGCCGGCCCCAGGGGAAATTCTGGTACGAGTGGGGACCTGTTCCGCTTGCCCAGCCACCAAGACCAAGTCAATGGATGAATTCTCGGCTTGTTTTCTTAGCTGCTACGCCAAGCCTGGCTGTATGTAAGCCATCCCGATGAGCAACACGGAACTTCCTAGAGACACTTCCTTCTCTGATCTAGCGGTTGTTGTGATAAATTAGGTGACCAATTCTGCCTGTCATGTCTAAGCCAGAACTTAGGTATTGTACTAGTCGGAGGCAAATAGAAGGGAACCGAACTTGTTTGTCAGGATTGCTTCTAGAGCGAGCCTAGACGACGGACGGGGTCAACAAAAAGTCTGGAGGGGAGAATCCCGATGCTGAGGGACTTATGGGGACGGACCCGATGGAATACTCCACTCGTCGCGTGCGTTGGAATCGAAGCAATGGAGCAAGCAAAGCAACAAGGGGGTCCTCTTCTTTCGGAGGAAATGGTCGGACGTAACGGTACTTGAACGTTGCACTTCTCTCACGTCCTGTCCACAGAGCACGCACGGCCACGGCCACGGCCACGGCTCTCTACTCGGAGCGACTCAGCAAACAATGAAACCAACCTGTCGTAACACCCAGCTCACCCTGCGTTCAACAAATGTCAAAGGGTATATAGCCAAGAAACACACGGTAACATCGCAATCTTCAGCAACGAAACACAGAGCCAAGAGAACCTATCAAACAACGGCCTCTAGCCCGAATAGGGTCTGGGCGGCAGTTGGCTATGGTCATTATGACAGCAGCTTTCACTGTGACGACACGAGGGGGCTCTTCGCACAGACACAGTTCGATTCTGCCTGCTTACATATTTGCTAGGTATTGCGTTTCATTGCTAGTATTCTGTGCAACGTGAAGGAGAGAAAAGAGAAGGAAAGTCGACCCGTTCACGCGGGGAACTCTAAAGGTTCTCTTGTCTTGGAGTGGCATTGACTGCGAGCTATGGTAGCTGAGGCCCTGGATATAATACAATCTCCACTCTTCGAGAGAAGGAGATGAGACAAGTTGGAGCTCCAGAGTGTGATGGAATAAGCAAAGTCCAAAATATCACTTACAGCATCTCCTCGGTATGTTTTGGAGGCTCTCCCTGCTGTCGCGTGCCCGTCAACTCTGCCCGTACATACATGTGCATGCATACCTCGCCTTACACATGTCGAACCTGTCTCGTCTTCCTTCTCGCTTCCTTAGTAGTGGATTACAATACCTTGCTTTGCTATGCCTTGCCCACCATCCGCTACTGTACCGAGAGCGGATACGATACGATGTGCGATGGTACCTCGTCTTTTTAGCCTAAGGAAACCTGGTTAGGCTTAGGTTACCTTTGGGCCGCCATCGTTTTGTCTCCTCTTCTCTTCTGGTCCTTTTTTGCGCGCGAGATGGAGTCGGCCACAAAAGGACTCATAACGGAGACCCCAGGAGCAATGACCACGGGGGACCAGGGGGGGGAATGACTTGTGACAGTTGTTCCAGAAGCCTTCGAGTCTCGACGAAGAAAACGAACCCCTGTTTTGGTGGGTCACTTACATTCACACTCACTTTGGTGCTGTATGTACTGTACAGCGAGATCCGTGAGAGACTTGGAGTGAGGCTGTCTCTGATATTGCCTCCTTTTGTGAACTTTTTTGCTTTTGCTGAAACACTTTTGATTCGTGATTCGTGGTAACAGAGTCAGAAATCTCAGCTTCCTTTCGTTTCCTCTCGTTTCTTTTCTCGTCAATAATTAGCCCGCAAATACATACAACCTAGGCGATCCCTTGATATGGATTCACAAAAAGTCCTCGTTTACTTCACTTACCTGGAACAAGACCCAAGTATCATTTGTCAAAGGACATTGCGGACGTCAAGATGAGCCCACGACGTGGTCAACCCCTGGAAATCGTGGTCAAGGCACCGAAACGAGTAGGTCCCACGATCTCTATCCCTGCACCCACGCGCCGAGAGAGTAAGGTGAGGGTGTTTGACAGGCGACAACCGCGGCAATGCAAAGCAAAGCAAGCAATCAAGCAATTGTGTTTTGAGTTCAGTTTCTTCCACGTGTGTTATCATACATAGCATTGCTTATAATCTTAGTCTAGATCGTATACCAAGCAATAAGAGATGAGAATTAAGGATCTGACTATCCGTACCTTCCTCTCTGAGGGGATATAAAGTGTTTTTTATTATGTTTTAGAAGTTATGATTTATTCACATTTATAACCACCCTGAATTTAATTGATATAAGCTTTTAGGGGCCTTTCTCTAGGCTATATTACTAGACCTTTTCTCCCTTTAAATTATATTATCTCTAATAGTCTTAGAATTATATAAGATATTTAGTATCTATCTATTACTATTATTAATTATTAACTTCTTTAAAAAGCTATTTTTTTAACTAAAAAGTTATTATTTTTATTATATATATAAAGCTAGGATTTTTAGTTACTTTTTTTAATATTAAAAAAATTATATTACTTTAAAAAAGGCTTTTTTAAAAGTAGCTTATAGTTAAAGATTACTATTTTAACCTAATTAAGCTTATTAAAGTATATAAGTAAAGGAAAAAAACAATTATCTTACTTTTAAAGCCTTAAAAGGAGATTTTTATTTATATTTTCCTAAAGCTTTTTATAGTTTTTTATAAATAGCTTTTTTATATTAGAATACTAGTTTTTATATATATAATAGTAATAATAATTTATTTTTTTTTAGTAAAAAGGTAATTCTTTTTTTAGCTAATATTATAGCTATTTTTATTATTTTAAGACTTAAAGATTTAAATAAATTTAAAAAAAATAAAAGATTATTTAGTCTTTTATTATAGTTATATTAAAAAAATATAATAATTTAATTATATATTTATAAAAATCAAAATAATTATATTATAAATTAAACTATGTATTAAATAACTTATTTATTAAGAGTTAATATTAGTTATAAGAAAAATAAAGTCTATTCTACTTAAAAGAGAGAAAAAGCTAATATATTATTTTAACTAAGTAGCTTGGATCCCCTACGTAAGGGTGATCATACATTTGCCGACTGAATGAACTATCCGTACCTGTGAGTCCGTTGCTCTTGGCAATGAGTCCTAATGTCAACATAGCGCTGTAGATCAATGCTTGGGATCTCCAATACATGACATATGCACTGTACATGCCGCAAACACTGCAGCATAACCCCATGACCTGCAAAAAACATGGGATTTCGGCCGAGGCCTATTGTATGTATGTAGGTATGCACTGTAAGATATTGCTCGACCAACCAACAAGCAGTTAAGCATGTTACCGATACACGTTGCATCGCTCAACCCCCTGTCAGTATATCTGCAACGTTGATAAAGATCAGCGACGAATCAGACTCTGCGATTAACGACTGTCAATTAATCAACTTCCAACTCGTCTGCTGTATGTGTATGTACAGTATCCGCACGCATTCATCACCAATGTGAGCCTCCCTATTGACAAACGTCATGTCAGCATAAGATGACTCGGCTCGGCGCGTTCCCTCCTCTCCCTCTGAAGATCATGCTATCTCAACACCCCTCAACGCCCGCTGTCCATAATCCTTAGGAACGTGGAACGCCGTTGCAACGAGATAAACGGACACTGGGCTGCATCCGCCTGCATATGCAGCTTCTAAAACATCCATCGGTTAACGACTGCTGAGGTCTAGTTTACGACGATCACTCGCCCTGGACTCCACGTCTTCTCTCTTTACTCCGCTGAGTTTCTTTTCTCCTTCTTGTTTTTGATAAGCCACGATCATCTTTCATGCCCCTCCAGAAGCCTGGGGATCAAAGAAGAAGAAAAGAAACAGCTGAATCCTGAGTCTCGGGAATTCCGGCCAAGGGAGGCCGAGAAGTGCTCGTGGCCATGGACTTGGACTCGGAAAAAGCAATTCACGGTCATCTTCACGCCCCCACCTCGGGCATGTGCCAGCTTCCTCCAGGATCGTTGCCTGCGTGAATCTTTGACTGGGTCCTAGATCGGTCCCGAAGCGAAGTCTGCTCTACGCTGCAGATGCATAATGCCGTTGCTATCCCTTCAGCTGATCTCCCCAGTCCTTGATACAAGTGGAACAATGCTCACTCTTGAGTCGTACTCGTCTATCAGCTCGGTGGATCAGCTTTAATCCTGTTCTTGCAAAGGGAGCTTTCTGTTTGTCTCGCTCCCGAGGGGCTTGTTTCAGCGGTTGCTTCTTCGCGTTGTCGTCTCTTCCCTCCCGGCGATCATTTGGTTCCGTTGGGCCGGATTTTCACGGATCTGCCGTACGTCAAGACATGTTTGGTATGATCTCCTGCCAAGCGATGACAGGTCGTGTGTGTGTAGGTCTCAGACAGTGGCATAGCTCGATATGACGATGGAGCTGCAGGCACGAGATAATGGCATTGCATTTGTGGTTCACCTTTGACGCCAGATATCCCAATGGGGCGAAGGGATTGCTTTATTCAGTTTGGATCTGGCTTTCAGCCTCGATCAGGTTCCATTGAGGCTTGATGCCGATCTCAAAGGGGCAATCTGGGGTCGCGTGATGACCGTTGAGTTCTGGAGGTTGGTGTTACACCGATCTCAAGGGAATGAATCTCTACAGTTGGCGTAGAGATGAGATCCGATGCATCGCCACAGTTTATCGAGTTCATATGTGCTCCTCTCCCTGCTCGTTCAGCCGCATCATCAATAAGCCAAGAGTGAGTGAGACCTGATTAGAATGCGATGTCTTTTCTGACGTCGTCGACGATCTACCGACAGCTAAGCTTGATGTGTCCGCAAGCTATCATTTATGATGAGTCATATTAAGAAGCAATAAACGCCCTCGATAGTTCATGGCTGAATCAATAATCTGCAGGTGGCTGGCTTCCTGAATACCCTGGACTCAACATCATGCAGTTGTCATGAACTTCAAGGAAAGTCGCCACTGCTGAAATTATGTTGAGCCCATAGACACTCCCTCCGGAGCTGTTCCGTGTCCTATCAGCCATTGCTTTGCCGGGTTCTAAGCACGAAGGGATATCCTTTGTCTGTATTCAGTCTGTCTCACTCGTCTTCCAAGTCGAGAATCTCGTATGGAGGAGCAAAAGCGGGACTCTGGGAGATAACCGTCCGAGTCAGCCCTATCTCAGGCACTACGAAGTGAGCTTGATATGATGATCAATAGTGGATGCGAGTCTTTAGTCCAGAGCCGGTGCTTGATTCCTTACTGCTAGCTGGAGGTCACGCAAACCCGACTCAAGCCGGACGAAAGCTCCAGGGCTCATGTCAAGTTTGACTGGATGAAAACGATGAATGCTTCCGATGTCGGTGAAGGTGGCATTCTTCTCAAAGAGAATGTTTCAAGCCATGATATTCAAGTAGACCATGAAGTGGTCCAAGGGATTGTAGCGCAGGCTGGATTCGTTTGAATTGTAGGGTAGGTAAGTTCAGCAACATTTACCCCCCAAGCAACAATGTCACTGTAACGGGCCTTTAAAAACTAATTTGTAAGAAGACGAAAAGGGTCTTTTGTAACGCTTGTCATATAGAGGTCGTTCTTCAAAGAGCCATGTAGCTGGTGTTGGAAACAAATTACCCGTTGCTGTCAATGAAAATGAAATCTTGAGCTTGGACATTCATTCAGTTGTTGGAGGATACATGACTGCCCCGGGGATAGCCTGTGGATCCCGGCTCTCCATGGTCTGGACCCGGCAGTTGAGGCCAGCATTCACCTAATGCCGTTGGTTCTGTGGGTTTGCTGATAGATATTTACAGATCTTCAAGTGCAATTGAAGATCGTTTGATATATCGAGTCAAGGCTAACTCGGAGCCACGTGTGAGCCTATGTATGACCTGGACAATTGGAGGCTAATGTGTGGCAGGGCAATGGTCTAGGTTAGTTCAGTTCAGTTTATCTGGGCTGACAAGATGTACCGCCTCACTCTTGTCAGCCAAGGCATCAAGGTGTGTTCAAGATGTAGATGTTAATCACCTTATCAGTTATTGACGATTCGTAATGGTTACACTAGGGCTTTGGCCAAATATACGCACAAAACCAGCACAAGATTTCTCAAATCTTGTATAACTCACTCACCATCTCGGCCCTCACCTCACCACTCAACATGTCCTACCTACCTCAAACTTCCTTTACGTTCAGAAGCACCCAACCCGTCCAATTCCCTTTGAGGCCCCGCCACTGACGACGGCAGGGCGAACCGTCTCCACCGCATCGTTAAACCTTGGCGTGGATAGTGGACTCTTAGCAGCGTTTAGACGCTGTGTTTGGCTGATATTCGGTCTCCAGTGGGCTCATCTACAGGTGGCCCCCCTCAGAGCAAAAAGGCTTGAGACTCTAGAAGAGGATGCCAAATAAAATTAGACAAGAGTCCCACTAAACTAAGGCTAGAGTTACCCGAATACTTTTATCACTTAGGATACAGGTCCTAAGTTTTCTTGTCTCCCCTAGGGAGCCCCCCCCACGGGATGCAGCTCGGCAGTGGCGGGTCTGTGCTGGCACATTGAGGGGATTGATTGGTGCAAGAGTCGTGTTTGGATTCAGCCTTGTTGAGGTTGATAACACGATAATGCCTGGAAGACGGGGGTTGGAGCATTAATGGACGAGTTTAAGCGAATTGGTCAATGTAGATCAATATGAGGAGTATGTACTGTGAGGGTTTGGCCTGCTGATGTTTGAGTGCGAGTGCGTGAAGAGTGTGTTTCAGAGAGTCATCAAAATTACATAGACCTTACAGGAGACGTGCATTTAAAGATCAGCGAATGTTGACAGCTTCCATAAGGTCCATACCTTGGTTAGGTATGCTTACCTACCTACCTACCTATGGACCCCGAAAAACGAGCCTGGTGCCACACAATCAAGGTCCCCTGTTCAACACCAACTGTCAATGGCAAGTCATCTCTTACAGGCAACAACAGCCAATTGAAGCCTCTCCCCTCAGCTTTATCATCCAATGTGTTATTGTCTCGTGGCAGTGCATGAGGCAGCCGCCGTCTTACAGGGGCGTAGGCGGGAGACATGGGGATATCTGGAGCTCTGTTGAATCGCCTAGGGAGCTGGGAGCCTGCCTAGGTAGCTTTGGGTAACAAAGTAGCTCCAGTTTGACTGGCCGTGTGACTCTTTTTCTTGTTGTTGTGTTAAGCTCTGGTTGAAAGTAACACAGGATTACATACCTAGCTCGCTCCATTGTCTTTTCAAGATGTATACAATGTGTATTGTTGAGCTTGAAGTGACGTGACTGCAGTGTTGTGTATTTCTGAAACATGGTGGGTTCATAGAGTTATCTTGCGTACTATACAGCTCAAGTCAACGTCTTTTATTACAGTTAGGTTAGTAGCTACGGAGTATCGTATCATAAAATGTTGCGTATGGACAGGATGCTTCTATTCGTTACGTGCCCGCCAAGGTACCTACAGTGCAGACTCTAGGTACTAAGGTCAGCCCCCGTCTTACTCCATGTCGTACTCACCTCACCTTGCACATCGATTCCATTGGTTGCCTGCAGTCTACATCAAACAACTAAGCAGGCAGCTACCGCCTCAGCCTTAATTTTGAACTTCTCTTCTTCCATTCTCAAACATTCCAGATTTCCTCCCCTTCTTCTTTTCTTTTCTTTTCTTTACAGCGTCTCCTCGATAATTGCTTGATCGCCTCCCAACTTCATCGAATATCCTTTCTAGACCGCTTCTCCCCTCTCCCGTGCCTTTCGTAGGTCTTTATCAATATCGTCTCCTCGCACGCGATCTCTCTCACTCTCCGTCTCCGTCTCCCTCCCCACCCCCGCTCCGGCTGTCCCATCCGCATATCCGCAGAGCTATCGCCCGGTCCCTGCGTGCGTATTCACCACTTATCTTTGCTTGCTAGCTAGCTCGCTAGCTGTTGAGAAACCCATATTTGGGAGTTGTAGCTTTATCTTAGAGCAAACAAACCAGCTCCAGTGCAATCCAGTTCACCTCACCTCACTTCATTTCAGTGCAATGCAATGATGGAGCTTGAATCTACAGATATCAACTTTTCCGTCACATGGCTACTTGGTCTCAAGCCAAAATCCACGTATCCTTCATGGGCAAGAGACTTTCTGACCGATGAACCACATTTCCTTGTGAGCCGTCTTCTCGGCCTTCTTCCAACTCGCAAACCCCGCCGGCGCTTGAGAAGGCGGCGCAATCGTTCCAAGACTGTAATTGTACCCGAGGAGCCTCTCAAGGACGATGGCCAAGATGCAGACGACCAGGACATGGATGGCTTTGGTCTAGGGAAATTATACGGTGATATTCCATACGAAACTGATAATGATTCCGAGTCTGAAGCTGAGGACGCACCTGCGGTGGAAGAGGAGCCACCTGTCTTGGCTGAGCCAGCATTCCTCGAACTGTGCAAGATGATGGAAGATCTTCTGGATGAAATTGAGTAAGTGGCACCTCGGGTGCTTGGGAACATCCACTAATTCGCCCCAGAAAATCACAGCAAGATGATACCGACGACTCGGACAACGAATCGATCGACGGTCTAGAACCCGAAGCTTGCCAAGATGAATCCCCATCAAGAATCGAGTGGTTGCGACAAAAGAAGGTGGAAAAGGCAGAGAACAAGTACCTCGACCGTGTCATGTCTTTAACTGGCCTCGAAGAAGTCAAGGCTTTCTTCTTACAAGCAAAGGCGAAAGTCAAGGCCGCTCAGAGGCGGGAGACGGACCTGAAGAAAGAGAACTTTGATGTAGTCTTCACGGGAGGTGAGGGAACAGGCAAGACAATGCTGGCTCGCCTCTATGCCAAATACCTGATATCTCTTGGCGTGGTAAAGAAGTCTGGTGTTTTCACTGGGATCAACAGATTTTCGGCATACAACATGTCTAAGACGTCGACTTTGGGCACCATACATAACACAAGCAATGCCTGCGGTGGCTGCGTAAGTGAATGTCTTATCACCAATGCTAGGGATCGCTAATTTTCTTTAGATTGCCATCATTGACCACGCTCATCTAATGAACAGCGACGATTGTAATCTCTGGAGCCTCTACGTTCGCTCACAAGACCTCCCCGGAAAGATTGTCCTCATTGTAGCCGGCAATGGCGAATGGGGATTGTCAGACTTGATGGGGTACAGTGCTGAGGTTTCCAATCACTTTCCTATTCTGAAGTTGCCAAATTACACAGCAGAAGAGCTACAGATAGTATTCCATGGCCTGATGCGAAAGTGGTTCAAGGGCAGAATGGAAGTTGAGGGCGGCTACGATGGCCTGTATGTCAAAATTCTGATCCGCAGAATCGTTTCAGGGGCTAGCGGAAAGTCATTTGGTAACATCTGGCCAGTCCAAAAGGCATTTGTCGATGCTTGCAGGCGTCAAGTTGGGCGCTTTATGCAGGCTCGTAAGACAGGGAACTACCCGGAAGACTACAAAATGACCAAAGAAGACCTGCTGGGTAACAAACCTTCTCTTGGTCCCGAGAAGAGCCCTGCTTGGAAAGAGCTTCAACAGCTTGTCGGGTTGGACGATATTAAGGACGCAATACTCGCTGTGGTCAACCAAGTCAACCAGAACTATATCCGCGAAATGCGTGGGGACGATCCCTTGCACGTTTCACCAAATCGAGTCTTCTTGGGACCTCCAGGTACCGGAAAAACCACAGTTGCAAAGCTTTATGGTAGAATTCTCGCAGATTTCGGCCTCTTGTCCAAGGGTGATGTCGTCACCAAGACCCCAGCTGATCTTCTCGATCGCTATATCGGAGGGTCTGAGAACAACACGCAAGAGGCTCTCCGGGAAGCAAAGGGCAATGTTCTCATCATAGATGATGCCCACATGCTTGACCCGGGCACCAACGGAAGTGCTGGTAGTTCTAAGAATGGTGATTTCAGAGGTGGAATCATCGACACAATTGTCGCAGAGGTAACTGGAGCTGCTGGAGAGGATCGATGCGTTATCCTCTGCGGTTACCCTGATCAAATGAAGGAGTTGTACGCAAATGCCAACCCCGGTCTGGCCCGAAGATTCCCGCTGGATAACGCGTTTGTGTTCGACAACTTCAGCGAGGATAACTTGGGTAAGGTGCTAGACCTCAAGTTGGCAAAGGAGAAGCTTGTTGCTACAGACAAGGCCCGTGAAGTCGCCATGGAAGTGCTGAAGCGAGCTTCTGTCCGGCCAAACTTTGGCAATGGCGGTGAGGTGGACAATCTTTTATTCAAAGCCATCTCAGCACGTTTCCGCCGCACTGCCAAAGAGCAGAAACTTCATAATGAGGATCTTGATCAACTTCCTCTAGAGCCTCAGGACTTTGATGCCAACTACGACCGACTATCACAAGCTGCGACAAACACGCGGGCATTGTTCGACGAGTTTGTAGGCTTCGAGGAAATCATCTCCAAGTTCGAATCGTACCAGTACATGGTGCAAGGTATGCGACTGCGCAATGTCGACCCTCGGCCCTATGTGCCCTTCACCTATGTCTTCAAGGGTCCTCCAGGAACTGGAAAGACATCGACTGCGAGAAAACTTGGCCAATTATTCTATGATATGGGCCTGATTGCCGCACCAGATGTTGTTGATGTCTCGGCATCACAGCTTGTCGGTGAATATTGTGGCCAAACTGGCCCCAAGACACGCCGATTGCTCGAATCGGCACTCGGCAAGGTTCTCTTCATAGACGAGGCTTACAGACTCAATGGCGCTCGTGGATCGTTTGCCGAAGAAGCAGTCAGCGAGCTTGTTGATGCTGTGACAAAGCCTCAGTTCGCACGCAAGCTTATCATTGTGTTGGCAGGTTACGAGGAGGACATGGACCGTCTTCTTCGTAGTAACCAGGGTATCAAGAGTCGGTTCGCAACCGAGTTCACTTTCCGTCCCCTTCGATCGGAGCAGTGTATCGAGCAATTACGACAAGTTGTTGGAAAGGTGGGCATTACTATCCAAGCTACACCAGAGATGGATACTGCCACTCGCACATCCTTGTTCTCACTGCTCCAGCGTTTGAGCAACGACAAAGGCTGGGCCAGTGGCCGCAGCATCGAGACCCTCGGTGAGCGACTGATCGGACATATCTTCAAGGAATGCGCTATGAAGGGTTATACTGGCAAGGATCTTATTGTTTCAGGGCGTGAGCTGGTGACCATCTTGGGACAGGCATCTGGCGTCCCTTATGCCAGCATTAGGATGCGCGGTGGCCAGGTCCCTATGGGCGCCAAGGTGATGACCCTTAAGGATCTGGAGACATCGGAGTAGAGGGGTAGACGGACGGGACGCGATACTGGAAGAGGTTTTTGAAACAGCGATATGTTTTCTTCAGTGCTTTACATCGAATCTGGCTATTTTTGGTACGAGAAGGGGTGCATCCAAGAGTAAGGCGATATCAGCATTAGGTTGAATCGGAGTTTTGGAGTAGCATGTTTTCTCTCAACAGTTTATCAACAACGTTGGCAACTAGCAAGCTACCGTAACGACAGTAATGACTTTTGAATCACTTAAAACTTGCTTCGATTTATTTGTTCATCGTTTGTCACTGACTCTCTTGCTTTCGGGTGGTTGTTAATCCTTACTCCAGTGTAGAGATATGGTGGAGGGCTTCTCCTTAATCTTTAATCAGGCGTTGGTGAATGGGATTCAAGATGTGCAAGAACACAGTGGATGATGGATTAAGTCCATTATGTTATTGTCAATTCTATTCATCTGGTCGCCTTATTGACGCCCACGACGAAGCTAGCTGTGATAGACAGGTATCTTGTCTATATGAAAGACTCCCTATTTTGCGATGCTCACAAGCCTTGAAATTCGAAATACAGGTTCGCATGTCCCGACGTCCGTCTATATGCTGACTTCTGAGCTCCGATATTCGTGTATACAAAACTATCCCCCCGTACTGCTATGCCGCAGCCTGCTTGATGCTACAGACGTGGCCCTGCTAGGGCTGTTGTATTCGTCTGTCCTGAGCGACTTCGATCCGCGAATCTCAACAGCGATCCGGCTACGCTTAGTAGACGATTGAGGAGGTGTAGGAGGTGTAGACCTCGGTGTAGAAGAAACTTGATTGACCCGAGATTCACTTCTGGACTTTTGAAACTCTGGGGTGTTTTCGACAGAGGCTGACTCGGACTCAAGTGTCCTGATATTGGCGATAGGGGAAACCTCGATACCCATACGAGCCGGCACCACAGAAGGGGTTGCAGCAGTGGAGGCGTGATGCTCGTCTGCGAGGCTCTGAATCCATGCCTCGCAGAAAACAGCACCCAAGCTCACCGCGACCTCACGAGCAACACTGTTGCCAACGATTTTGTACTGGTCACTTGGGATACCCAACAGGACTTCTTCATCCCTGAAGCCCTGTGCTCGTCGCGCCTCCATGACGGTCAAGACGCGAGGCTCGTGCCAGTGTAAAGTTCTGCCGTTCTTCGCATCGTCCGGACTTTGGGTCTTGACGACTGTTACAAAGAGACGGTCGGGTCGCTGTCGGCCATATGCGTTCGAGCTTGGGTTTCCTCGTCCTAAACCCTTATCGGTGCGCTCAGGAAATGCTAGGCGCTCGCTGGGCGTCATTACGCCTGAACCAGCTTTTTTCCGCTCACGACCATACCAGGCTTTCGCGAAGTTCATACCCCAGGGTTGAGTTGGGATGAGCTGAATTCTACTTCGCATTAGAGGCGTGATGCCTACAGACACCCGATGGTCGGGGTATGGCACGCATATATCTGGCTTTGAATCATAAATAGGGGGCAGATCGGCAGTGGAAGCTTTCGCAGACACGAAGTCAAATGGTGTGGCGGCCGGCATAACGCGCTCAGCCATAGGCTCCCCCGTGGGAAGAATACCTAGACTAAGTTTGTGGGTTTTTTGCGGGTGAGCATGGGTTTGATGTGGTGCGTGAGGTAGGCGGTGGCCTGGTGCAGCAAAAGCCAGGAACACACGAGAACGACGCTGAGGTGCACCGCAGGCAGAAGCATCGAGAAAGAAAAAGTGTGCTTGATATCCCAAGCCTACAATAGCACAAATGAGCTGACTGAACACGTCTTGGTCTCTGTTAGCGGTCTTTTGTACGATTCCCGGAACGTTCTCAAGGAGACCGTACCGTGGACGGTACAGGTCAACGCAGGACGCAAAGGCTGCTACCAACGACTGGTTCTTCCGCTGAGCGGCAGTTGTTTTATCGTTGGTCAGCCGAGAGAAGCCTGGGCAAGGGCTACCTCCTGAGATAAAATCCACATCTCCAATCGGTGGGACATTGTCTGAAAACTCGCCTTCGATAGCAAGACGTTGGAGATCGTCTATAGATCCAAGGAATGGAGATACTTCAGAAGGCCCTGCAGTGTTTGCCATGTAAGTATGAATAGCCTTGGCGTCAAAATCGTTGGCCCATCGCATCTCGATAGCACCTCCATCTTCCAACCCACGACCAAAGTTGCCACCACCGCAAAAGAGGTCCAGACCTCGCAGCCGTGGAATAGACTGAGATGGGTCGTAGCCCTGCTGTATAGACGAGGGAGGTTCGGCTAGCGCAACACATGACTTCGTTCCAGTCTCATTGTCGGAAACTTGTTCGTGGGTGAAATAGAAAAACGCTCCCACACCGTCACGGTCATATGGCGTTGGTATTGCTTGTCCGTCTTTAAAATAACGAACGAAACATGGCTCAAGAATGCGGGATCTTTTTACCTCGACAAGTGGCTCAACATAGCTGTACACCAACTCATTGGGTCGAGCTTTAGCTGCCGGATCAACTTGGTGTCTTCTTAGCAATTTCCGAAACCTGTATATGCCGTTGCCTTCCTCCTCATAAAAAGTTAGAAACTCGCAAGGCTCGGACCGACCGCTATCCCTATGGAGCATGACGAGTCGCGTTTCGCCAGTTCGTAATCCCAGCGCCTGAGCAGAGCTCTCGCGTAGGTGAATGCAACGAAAATGGTCTTTCTCAAGGGTGACCCAATTTCGTTTTTGGCATATATATGTCTGGCGACAAAAGAGCTCGGCTTCAGTCGCCGAAGTACCCCCAAACTCGACTTGGTGAACCCCTGACACTTCGTCCTCGGAGATCTTCGCTCTGGTATCACAAGAGCAATGGTCTGACAAAAATAACTCGTTGTTCCAAGGGTACTTCATCAGACCGCATAGGGTGTCCACGGGTCGGTAGTACCAAATCACATCGAACGTTCTCTGGCCACGCTTGTTGACACGCACGCGCTGTACCAGGGCGAACCATCGGTCGACGTCGTCAAACCCATGCGCAACGTCACGTCGCCATTGTGTGCCAGATCCTTCGGCATCTCGTTGGGTCGAGATTGTGTCACCTGCTCGGATCGCTCGAATCTGCTTCTTTCCAGCCATTGTTATGGTCTTACCACTATCATGAACTGGCGCTGGTAATTCCAGATGGCGTTGCTTGATCAGTACATTTCGTAAATACTGAGTAGTCTCACTCAGGGGAATGGCCTTGAGACGGTCGCCGAAGGGCTGGTGACTGAAACAGTCGTAGATGTATTGGGTAACGACAGTATCTGTGTCTTCGCTGGGCCCAATCTTTGGGCACGGTTTGTATCGCGTGAACTCCCATACCTCGGCCCAGATAACGTGCTTGTATGTTTTTCTATGCCCAAGAACACCGATAGCTTCCTTGTGTAAAAACGTAATGTTGGCCACAATCGACGTCCTGAAATCATCGTTTACATGCTGCCTCTTCCACGAGATGAAATCTGGTGCATGGCGATGCATTTTCGCCAGCCAAATGCTGAAGTTTGATCTAAAATGGAAGATCGTAACTTGGTCATTTTCCTCCCCTTTGAACTTGAGGTAATCCACGAAATGCTTTGCGAGATCTGCAACCCACAAGAACGGGTCAAAGAAACGACGATATTCCTTGGCAGGGGTATTCAACCGGTAATATATCTCACGTTCATTATTTAACACTGACCGTACCCAGATTTTGTCTTTGACAGTGTGCTTTGATAAGGTACCGTAGTTCTCGATCGGCAATGCGCTAATTTCCACGCGATGGACGTAGATAGCAGTATTACCAACACTCAGCTTTCCGTCAAAGAAGACAGTATTGAAGCCATGTTTTGTGTGGAGGTGATGGAGAGAGCACATCTCCTGGCCGTATCTTTGACGATCGGAGTAGACTGCAAAATCGTTAAGTTGGAACTCAACGAAGTCATCATAGTCAATACCCCGACCGGCCTCTTCAGCCACCTCGAGTAGTTGGGCAACAGCCTCACGTTCCTTAAGGACTGGGACGCCCGGTTCGAATGATTCGTAACACGACCTTGGTACTAAGAGCAGGCTCTCCGGGAACTCAACGCTTATATTCGTGTTGACGGGGACGTCCGGCGTCTCTTCCAGTGTCAAGTCTTCCTGTTCCACTACTTCAGCCGAAGCACCTGCATCTGCATCACTAAATTCGAAACCAGGATCTACAGCCTCCATGACGCAAGACTCTGGAAGCTCAGGCATTTCCGGGTAGGTGTCTGCGAAAAGGGGTTCGGGACTTGAGACGTAGCCAAGAGGGCTCTGGGTGGGAGAGCTAGAGGACAGGGTGACCTGCTGCAAGACATTCATGCGCTTTTCCTCTTCCTCCTCCCCCTCCTCAGCTTCCTCCATCTCACCAAACTTGGTCCACATTTTAGGTGCATCATGACTGGTAGTAGTGGTGGTCGCATGAGGCTCCCTCGCAGCAAAGGCGTCTTCAAATACACCGTCAAATTCGTCATTGTGATCAATGAGCCAGTCGATGCCCGGGTTCTCGAACTCCTCTAACGTTAGGTCGATAACGTTATCTTCGTTCTGGAACTCATTTAGCGTTAAATCGACAACATTATCGTCGAGATCGATATGCTAGTCAACGTCAGCAGTCGAGCCATTGTGTTTTGGAGATGCAACCTTACAGGCATATTGAAGGATAAGACTTATGCCACTGCATGCTCAAAAGCAATGAAAATAATGGATATTTGTATGCGAAAAACTCGATTGCAAGACAACACCAAGTAGTCTACACCTCCCGTATCATCTTTTGATGAGTACAACAGGTCTGACAATGCCAAGAGAATCCCATGTAAATAGGTTAGGCTTTGTGCGTAGGAACAATAAGAGAGCAAAATAAAGAAAGTTAAGACGCGAATAAGGATCGTTGAAAGCCTCAATTTTAACGCGGCCAAATGAGTGAGTGTGATTACAAAGACGCGAAGGGCTCGAGGCGTTCGTTGTATGCAAAAGGAGGATTGGTTTAGATAGGTAGAGAGGAGCGTGTATTTGAGTGTGTTATGAAGAGAGAGAGAGCAGAAGAAGTCGAAGTGAGAGGATTGTGTGTGTTTATTGTGGTCGAGTTTCTTTGTTTGATCTTCAGGGCCACTCAGCTCAGTGAATCGTTGTCAATCCAATTCTAAAGTCTCGAGGTTCGGCAAGTGTGAGTGAGAATGCGCTAAACCCTGAACGGTCCGCAGCCCCACGTCTGCAACCTTCTATTCTGGCAAGACCCCCCATCTTCTTTGCCTTATTATAAAGAGAAAAGTTAGAGAGATACACAATTTTCAGCGAGAGGTACTAGGTACGGGTTTGCAAAAGGAGACGATCAAGATAAATCTCAGAGTTTCTCAATTCTCTTCCAGCTTGAACGCTGAACTGGACAATGCAACAACTAAAGTTAACTTCTCCTTGTCTGCTGGTATAGTCTACTGTATATGCCTCGAATCAGAACGCCATGTAATGCATCTCATAATAACCCTCTTCTCTTGCCCATGAGCAAACCAAGTCATCATCTTCGTCGTCGGAATCTACTGTTAAATCCAGGCCCACCCTTTGCTCCGTGGTTCCTAAGCTTCAGCCGTTGAAAGTTTGCGTGAGCCAGCTCATTGACCTTTCGCGCGGCCTTCCTCACGGTGCCCTCCTTCTTCTGCGTGGGCTTCTTCTCCTTTACTTCCTCGAAATCAGATCCAGCATCTTCACCACCGGCTTGCGTTTCATCATTTTCAATATCGCTCTGAGGATTCTCTCCCATGTTCTCCGGTCGCTTGGTTCGAGTGGGACGCATCTTGACCATTCTCGTAGTTCGCTTCTGACCCTTCTTCTTATACACTCTAGTTGGGTTACCACTTTCCTCCACTGGGCTGTCGTACAAGGCTTCATCATCGAAACCACCAAGTGGTAATTGCCGTGTCTGGGTGTCTTCAACCAGAATATCATCCTTTGGTTTCGACGGGAATAACGTCTTGGGCTTAGGTTCACCCATTCCTTCTTCTTCAGCGTCGCGCAATGCGTCCAAGTCGTCGTCCAAGTTCTCCTCTTCCACCTTTCGAAGACTCGCCACAATTTCACTGAGACCTCGTGTGAAAGGCTTGCGCGGTAGCCGTAGGGGTGCTGGGGCATCAAAATCGCCATTCTCATCAAGAACTGGTAGAGTGTTGCGTTTTAAGAACGCGGGTGTATCGAATTGGAGCTTTGAGACCGAAGAGGGCGTAACGGCGTCCTTGTTTTCATCCTTGTTCTTCAATGGGGTCATGAAGTGGTTCAGTCTTTGTCGTTTACTAGATGACATAGGGGTTCGGCCAAGCCTTTCGTTCTCCTCGTCATCCATGGTAGCTGATCGTTTGCTCGGAGTTGCATAAACCTTTTGCGCGGACTCTGATCTGGTCGCGGAGTCTTGTTTCGACGGTGTTCCTAGCTCTTTCTCTACCAATAAGTCAAAGAGGCCAAGCACGCGACCATCTCTTTGTGGTGTCGGACCCACTGAGGTCACCGACGCGGGACTGAACAGCTTTCGCGATATGGCTGGTGTGTTCATGAGTTCCTCATCATGGTCTTGTGTGCGGTCCTTGGAGGGAGTCTGGGTGTTTTTGGTACGTTTGGTGGGGGTTTGTGCTGGTAGAGTATCGGATTTCCGCTTCCTGGGCTCTTTCGAGGGAGGGGGGATTTTGCCCGAGAGTAGATCTCGAACCTTGTTATATTGCTTATATTTCAATGCTGTGCAATGGTTAGCAGCTTGGTTGTTTTGTTGTGCTAAAGACCTACCGATGTCTTCGTTGGCCTTGATGTCCCCTCTTCCTGGCTTCATGCCCTCGTGTGTCTTTGCCCATTCTGTCTCCCAAGTCTTCAAGTCGATGCGAAGTTGCTGTGATTGACTTTCGTAAGCTGCTCTCAAGTTTTCGTCCATTGCCATAGCAATAAAATCTTTTATCCGTACGTGAGTTTATGTGAAAATCGGAACTTGGAAGAAAGATGCAAGAAACAATGGTCATGAGGGGAAAGTGGAATTGAGTGTCGCGATGGCAGATAAAACGCGTCTATTAAGTCAGATGGATCCCTTTGCAACTGCCAATGCGGGACGCGAACCACTCAACGCGAAAATGGGTCTCACGTCATGACAGTTGCAGGGAAGGCGCGGGATATGGACGGAGCTAACGGGCCCACCCGCTCCGAATTTTGCTATGTACAAGTACGTAGTTCCGGACCCCACCCACCTGAATCAAGCCCATTTCTACTCCGTAATTCATCGTTCATCATCTTCTTTTCATTACTACACCAAACGATAGCATCTCATCTTCGCCTTCTTACTTGTGTGTTTTGGATATACTACCACTTGCGCGCCAGGTGGCCAGCACTATCGCGTCTCCAATCCCCCAGTCCGCTATGGAAGCAGACCAAAACACAGATGATCTCCAACGTCAAGTCTTACAAGGCACCCTCGACGAAATAGCGACCAGGCAAGAAGACGCCACCGACTGCTGCGTCATCTGCCTCGAAGGCATTTCTGAAGCCTGTGAGGCTGTTCCCTGTCAACACAGAAACTTCGACTATCTCTGCCTTCTCAGCTGGCTTGAGCAATCACCAAAGTGCCCGCTCTGCAAAGCTGTCATCTCACAAGTTCGCTACGGCCTCGATGAACCTGTCGCAAAGACATACACCGTACCCGGGCCCGCTTCAGAGCCCCAAGCACCAGATATTGAACATCCATTATTTCCGCCCCATCTTCGTCCCCGCCGGCGTCACTCTCACCATCGTCCACATCCAGGTCAACTACGATACGCAATCGCCAGCCCTAGTCCTTCAGATGAGATCGCGAAGCGGAGGGATGTGTATCGCCACAGCAGATACTCTAAACATGTCGGGTCGAATCGATTGTCTCGGTACCGCGAACTGACACCCGCAGCCTTTTGTTCAGATAGCCACTTAGTCTCTCGCGCACGGATGTGGATTCGTCGAGAGCTGCAAGTGTTTTCCTTCTTAAACCCTGATGCCGACCAGACAGAACCAAGACCCGCTGGGAATTCACAGAGAGACACAGTTGCCAGAAGGAGAGCCAACCATGCTGAGTTTCTCCTCGAATACATCATTGCCATTTTGAAATCCGTGGATATTATGGGCAGTGCTGGCCAAGCCGAGCAGATGATTTCAGATTTTCTGGGTCGAGACAGCACGCGCCTCTTCTTGCACGAGCTAAGAGCATGGCTTAGAAGTCCATACACAAAGCTTGAGGACTGGGATAGGGCTGTTCAATACGACGTGTCTGCACCAAGCAGCCCTAGAGCTGAATCTGGAGGGATTGGCAGTTCAGGGCAAGCCCAACGCCAATCTAAGAACGTCGGCGCATGTAATTGGGACACAACACGAAGACAGGGAGACTTTTATCGTCCCGGGGGCCGATCACAGAGACCCCGAGAAGTGTATAGACGCGAACCATACGGAAGACCGAATAGAGATTAGTCAGGCATGATAAAGTGTTGGAGCCTGGATAAGGCAAGATAGAATATTATACCCGGAGAGCAATCTCCACTGAATGAATAACGAATTACATTGCTACTACTACGTAGATGTGTTTGGAATAATCTGAGGTTCACTACAAGCTTGCGGCTAAATCATCCATAGCTTACGAAGCAGAACTCCTTGGTGGGCGGAATTCCGCCCTCATGATGAGGCTATGCCCGTTTTGTCCCGCAAGTTCAGTTATGTCGTCGAGAAGAAGCACTTATAAACCGGAGTTGACCAAAGGTCGTCCGTCTCGGGTGTAAAATACACCCGATCCCAGGGCAGCTGAAACTGCTCTTATATCTTTCCATCACATCTTTCCTATCCAGTTCAATATCTCATCCCAGATTCTCTACATATCAACACAAACAAAAGCTGCCATAATGCCTACGATCTCTATAACCATCATATCAGACCCCGTCTGTCCTTGGTGCTTCATCGGTGCCCTCCGTTTATCCCGCGCCATAGCTCTCTATCTCAAAACTGTCTCTTCAACTGACACTATCACTACCAAATGGCACGCTTACCAGCTGGATCCCAATACACCCAGACAGCCCCTCATCACGAAGATAGCATCAAAATGGGGAGAAGACCAAGTCCCCTCAGTCAAAGCTCGTCTCAACGGTATTGCCAAACAAGAGGGTGTGCAGTTCAACTTCAACTCTACGATTGGTAATACCAGAGATGCGCATCGGTTGGAGAAGCTGGGACGGATGAGGGGCAAGGAGACGGAAGTTGCGCTGGAGATTATGAGGATGTATTTTCTGGATGGCGGAGACATTACTAGTAAGGAGGATTTAGTGACCGCAGCGGTTAAGGCGGCCCTTGAAAGGGATGAGGCGCGGGAGTGGTTAGATGGGGATGATGGGGGTGACGAGGTTGATAATGAGGTTCGTGAGATGCAGGAGAAGGGCATAAGGGGGGTACCACGGTATATCATCAATGATAAGTATACCGTCAATGGAGCGGAGGATGTTGGAGATATTCTTGAGAAGCTCGTTATGGCGAGAGAAGACCTGCTTGCTAAGAATTAGGAGGCATTTCTCCTTCATGTTATATCATGTTTAAGATTTTCATATCTCATAAGGGTATCATCACATTCTCATCAAACCACCAAGATCCTTCTCCATCTGCCTCAGCCTCACTTGCAGCTCCCTCTTCTTAACCTCCATCTCCTTCGCCTCCTCTTCTTCCCTTCTCAAGTCATCCTCCGTCCAAACCTCACCCTCCTCCTCTTCCTCTTCTTCCTCATCATACCAATCTCTGTGATCTAGGCTCGCCAACTGTTCTGCCTGCTCCGCGACGCGCGCTTCGTAATACGCTGCTGTGTTCTTCCCATGCGCATGTTTACTCCTCAATGCAGCGATGCGCTCCCTCGCTCCAGGGAGTTCGTATACACCACAGAGCTTTTCTGCGCCGCGCAGAAGAACATTTACGTCGACGTCGCCTTTGCGATCTGATTCTCCGCGCCGTAATTCTTCGTGCATTTGACCGCCCAAGACAGCTGCTACAGCTGTCTGTCGTCGGGGATGTGTGCCGGTGCGGGGTGGAGGCCCTGTGGTGACTTCGCCCGAGGCTACATTAAAGACAGTTTGTCGTCGACCCGAGGACTTTTTCTTTTCTGGTTCTGTGGGTTTTAGAGTAGTTGAGGGCGGAGGAGGCGGTGGGACGGAGAAGAGCGCGCGTTCGTGCGGTTCTGTGTCGCGGATGAGAGATGTGATGTCATGGTTTGAGAGGAGGGCGTTGGTGAAGATCTTTGGAGGAGGGAACCTGAAGGCAAGTTAGCGATTGATACAGAAGGAAGTGTATGCTACCTACGGTAGAGAGTCAATTCCCTGACACGAATAGCCAATTTGTTCCAGATGCGCAGAGATGAGCGACATGATGGACGTGGTTGTCGTTCAATTCTCGTACTAATAAAAGTTCTATATTCTGAACATGCGAAGAAACCACAAGATCTACTGTGTGCGTCTAACTTGTCCAGGCGGAAGAGGAGAATGACTTCAAAGTTACGGGTTGATAATAGAGACGACAGCTTGTGTTGACGATGGTGGGTGGAGTTTCAAAACAATCAAGGGACGTGGGCGAGCAGCTCTTATCGATAACTACCCCCACATTGCAATCACTTACATCCCAGTGGAGGGCATACCAGCTCCTAGGTACATATTGATCATCAACCTAACAATCAGACCAAGTAGGCAAGGTAGCTATATTACAGGAGCCGCTGAACTATCCAGCCATAGGTGTTAATCCATCCAGATAATAACTATATCTCATCTGTTCTATATCATTCGTGGGCATAATCTTGCCAACCAACTACGTACGTATAGTTTTTGATGATTGCGACTAATAGTAACATTAGGAGTAGCTTCATGAAACCAAAGGAGTAGACAATGCATGCCCAGTGCATTGAGAAATTATACGGCCGAGTTCAACCAGAGTTCAGATCTTCGCAGGTCCTGATCTCCAGAGTGCTGTTAAAGCTTCATAACTCCGGTAGATCAAGACCTTTCACTTACCCAATCGAAGCCAAGAACTACAAGGACAAGACAGATGATCTAATGCCCTGGTTCTAAGGATGCTGGAGTTAGTAGCATCAAGCGATGCCCTCTTTGCAGTTTGAGGTGAAAAGCCACCGCTCGTTATCAGGCATATCCAACGTATCATTGCCACTGCATAAAAAGGTGAGAAAGGAATCTTCAGTGTGTCCCTTTTCTTCTAAAATTGCTTCAATGATGATGATAAATGCCAAACGCTTTCATGTTGTCTGCCAGACTTATATCCATGTCTTCTCCGCATATATATGATGATCTTCTGTGCTTAAATATCATGCCCATCTTTATATCTTCAATAAACAAATTCGACATATCGTAACAGTCTAAAGGTATCCCTGTGAAATCCAATGTGACAATTCCGTCTTCGGCCTGAATGCAAATTCTATGCAAAACATGCAATATCATTTCTCTGACCAAATGGTCTCCTCAACCTTCAGTATCCGTACCTGCCCGTTGCATAACTGATCATGGGGTTAAGGTAGGGCGAACACAATCAATGGTTCACCGTTGCCCGAACCCTGGTAGACTCAGGGGCTGGTCGGTGTAGGCGGTGTCATGCTCGTGGGATGCAAAAAGGTGAGTCGTTATCGTCGTCAGAGGGACCCCTGGTCGCCCTCTCGTCCTCGTAATGTCATTAATGTTCATGCCTATGCGGGCCGGGGTAGCATGATGGCTGTCGCAGCTGATGTAGTGCGTGGCTTACAGGGTCCAGCGCTCTAGCTGGAGCTTGAGCCCATCTCCATAATTTCGATGGCCCAATAGGGCAATTCCCTTGCGAGATGCTGGTGCGCGACAAGTTCATCCTCACTAGAGTCTGGCTCCTCAAGCTCCTCGATCCGCGCAGGGGGCGGATCATGGAATAATAGGCTGGTACGATGCATCTTTCTCCGCATACGACGTGCGCTGGAGCCGACCTCGTTGGCGTCGAGCCCCTCGCCCTCATCCTCCGAGTCGCTGAGTTCGCTGTGTGTCCGTTTGCCAAAGCTGCTACCCATGCTCATACGTCGGAATTTCTTTATTTGCTCGCGGCGCTTCAAGAATTGCGTTTCCTCGTCGAGTTCACCCTCGCCCTCGGGACTTTGCTCGTTATCTGATGTTTCGTTGCTGCAAGTGAGATTCCTGAAATCCTTGACCATAGTCTTGTGGGCTTTCCTGCTTCGTGACCTTGAACGACTGCGATTGGATTCAATCTCGGTAGGTTGTAGAACATCGAGTCCGTCGCAATCGCTATCCATAGGGTCAATATCCTCGACAGTGAAATTACAAGCAACTGTAGCCGTAGCCGTAGCCGTTGAAGTAACAGTAATGTGAGAGGTCTCAACTTCGTCTGTTGCGCCGGATCTGTCGGATTCTGAGCCCGAGTCTGATTCTGAACTGTCTGAGTCACTAGAGCTGTTGGTGTCGTCGTCTCCAAGCTCCATCGCAGAGCCGTCAATTGGCGAGGAGATGGCTGGGCCAGTAGCATTGCCCATGCTTCGTATGCTGGGACTTGCGGAATCTTCTTCATCCTCATCTTCACTACTGCTGTCCTCATCACTGGTGTCGTCGGCCATGCCGGATGAGGAAGACGAGCGAGGGCTTAACTGATGAGGGCCAACTGAAGGCTGATAGCTGAATTGGTGTCCATCGCCAGTTGGCTTGATGTTAGGATCCGAGTCCAATGACTGAAAATAATCATGAAAGTCAGGTTGGCGCCGAGGTTTTAGACTGGTCTTGCGTAGGAATGGCGGCGATGTGGTGGGGGTTTCTGGTGGCGAGTTGGGGTCGGCGGTGAGAGGTTGATTCTGGACTTCTTGTACTTGAGCTCGAAGTTGAGCGACGTTGAGATTTGGCGTCGTGGGCCGCCGCCGAAGACTCTTTTTTGGCGGCATGGCTGATATGGTGTATAGATCGGTAGACCTTAGAGTTGAGGTCTAACAAGAAACGTATATATGGTGTGGAACAATAGGAATCCCAATTGCGTCCAAGTGTTAACCTTTGATGGACAGACAGATGAGTCGTCTAACAAGCCTCGAGTCTTGGACTTGGGTAAGACCGTCAACGACAAGTAACTTGGGTCGATAAGGGTCTTATCGATCGACGACAAGTATTGGATGTGTAGTCAAGTAGTTTGGTTGGCTATGATGTGGGGTAAACAAACGGATGGAGGCGAGCCGATCCGGAAGTAAAACGAGTAAGATATAATAGTAAGGTGAGGTGAGGTGAGGTGAGATCAAGTGAGGGTGTAGTTGAGTGAGGCGGTTTAGTCTGGTTTGAGGTTGAGGTACCAGGCAAGAGAACAACAATGCGTTGCCTTGCCTTGGTACGAAGAGGAAAGAGAACAAGAAAAGACGGAAGACAAAAAAACGGCAGGAAGAAAAAAATTGCAACCGTTGGTTACTGCAAGGCAAAGCAAATGCAGATGCAGCAGTAGCGGTAGCGGTAGCAATAGCGGTAGCGGTGCTGGCTGGGCTGGGCTGGGCTCAGTGCGTGTGCTGTATGAAGACGTGGGCGTGGGTGTGAGCGTGGGTGTTGACGTGGGTATAGTTATGCAATTGGATACAGAGACTGGGCTGGGTTAGGCCAATGCTACGCGGGGCTGCCAGTCGAGTCCCAGTCCAGTCAGTTGCCAGCAGAGCATAGACGATGCAAGGCAATGCACCCAAGTGGCCGAGGGTGGGAGCGAAGAGGGGAACGTAGATGGAGTCGATTGGGTGCCCCAGTCAAATAAGCCCAGTCAAGTCCAGGCTGTTTCTTTAATGATGCGGTGGGTGATTGGCGATAGAATTGGTTGGGCGGTTTATTCTTTCAGGGCCTTTGATAGTGTCCGTAGTGTTGTTTGACTCTCAAGAAAGCCAGCACTGACTGACCTTGTACTTCAGGAGAGTCGCAAATCGGTAGTAAAAATAGAAGGTCCAAGGAAACAAAATAGAAGAAGCGGAGAAGATGACAAGACGTGGGACAAACGCACAAGCCAAGTCGAGTCAAGGTCGGGTCTTGCTTGTTGCGGGGGGTGTCCCGTCAGGTTCAGCAGTCAGGTAGGTCCTCGCTTGATTCAACTTTGGGCCTCAAGCCAGTCGATACGATGTCGATATTTGTGACGATCAATTGGTAGTAGAGAGACAATGGCAGATATCAATGGATTGAGTCTGCTGTCTGTGAGCAATAAACAGTAGCGATAGTCAGGGAGTCAGGACCCAGAGGAGAAACCTCCAACACGGAGAGGATGATATGCGACTTGTGTTTGGGGTCATGATAAGTCTTTCTCCAAAGACAGGCGATAGAGTCGTCCTAGAAAGGGGACAGAGACCTGGAGAGATATTGCTTCAAGATATCTCTGTCAGTCCGCTTATCGTAATATCGCAGTGCCTCGTAGTAAGCTATATCGCTACTGCCAAGACCCAATTCTGGCTGTGCAGTACGGAGAAGGAAGAATCTCGTCGTCGAGATTAATAAGGTCGAAGATGATTATCAATCCCGTTGGTAGCTCTTTTGTCATTCACTTGAGAGAATCCAAGTGAAGGTGACAAAAAAGGAAGAAAAGGAGGGAAAAGAGAAGAAGAAAACTAAAAAGTGTGAGAAAGAGGAGGGGAAAGTGCCAGATAGAAAAAAAAGAAAAAAGTAAAGAGCACCTCAGATGCAATGCAAGTGAGATGCGGATGGCGAGCACCGACCGGAGCTTGTGGACGGAGGGGGTACCTTTACTGTAAGGTAGAGAAACGACGGGTCCTTTGATAGGCTCGGTGGTCCTTGATGAGCAAGTGAAATGCACAACAGATTGAAAAGACGATGAGCTATGTAGGTAAGGTCACTCACTGTATGTAACTACCGTGACGGTACCAGCCTGGTACGCGATGGTACAGCGATGATCAAGTCTGCTGCAGCAGCAGTAGTACTGTAAGTCAAAAAGTTAGAAGCCGATCAACGATGATGCCATTGATCAAATGACGATGGATGACTGACAGACAGACAGACGACAATCAGTCAGGCCAGGCCAGTGGATAGATAAGAGAAGCCTAACAACAAGGAATGTCCTTGCATCTGAGCCTCAGCCGTGCTTCTAGTTCAAAGAATCTAGTCTAGCGCAGAGAGTTTCTGCTGCTCGGCTCTCTTTAGGAACGAAGCGGCCTTTTTCGTCTTCGTGCGGAGGAGGAGAGTGGATGGACGATCAACTTGGACTGCCGGGGCCGGGGCCGGGTTCGGATCGGGTCTGTAAAACCACCAAAAAAAGAGGAGGTTGGGCCGTAGATAGTCAATGTCCCAGTGGATGAGGCTTAAGAGGTTCAACTAAGACTCTTTTCTGGTCCCACAGCTTGGTTTTGGGTTCGGTTCTCAGACCTTGGTACCTTGGATAAAGAGGCTCCGGGTGAATTGAGGGCTGACAGGTCTAGATCGAGACTGATCGGACGGTTTCGTTGTCACGCAGGCAGGCCTTGTCTTAATACAGGTTTATGCAGTCGCCTTTTTTTTTTTTACACTGAAGCTGACTGAAGATGTATCCGGTTGGGGTTCCAAAGTGGATGTGATGTATAAGTAAAAGTAATCAACGTGAAATCAACAACAAGAGACTCGACACTTCTATAATGGATATCATCAGAGTTGACATAGAGGAGTCTATGCCCATGGTTAGTTAGGTATCTGTTTGTGCTACTCTTGGGCATTGCCTTTATATCAGTGCCAACAACCATTCTTAGCCAGTCTTGGCTCTCGGTATACATAGGAGGTAGCATTATAGACTGTGATACAATGCGAATCCTCAGACATGGAACGGCCCGCTCTGTCCATTCCACGTCTTGAAAGATTCATGTGAAAACAGGGAGTCAACTCTCACCGAGCCCATTCTAACCCAGCCCTGTACTAGCGTCGGGTCGCTGCCAACACAGAAAACAACCTTGCAATGGAAGTTGAATAGAAAAACCCTTGATCAAGTGGAAACATCTGAAAAAGAACCCTTGCACGATTGAATGGATCCCACAGACTTCGAGACCCTCGAGTGAAAAAGCAAAATAATCACTCAACTCAGTGCGTACCCAAACACAACTTCCTCTAAGCGCCGTCGTGGACCAACCCATTTTATCAGATCCATAGACTACGAGGGGGCATCACCGACATCCATGATTTGGGCATCAATGCTCGAGGTAGGGTCCGGTCTATGGTTTTTTTGTTTTCCTTCTTCTTCCTTCTTTGTCTTTCTCTCCATCCACAGGGAATTGACAAGGGCATTGTTTGTGTTAGTTGATGGGAACCACTGTTGAGACTTTTGACACGTTGGTATGACTCTTAAATTCTGGAGACCACATGTGCTACATCCCTTACCTTACCTTACCTACTTATTGTGCGCGGTAATTATTTGTCTGTCGATAAAAGATGCAGTAATGTTCAGACGGTCAGATTTTGATTGATTGATTGATTCAGCCTTGACGAGGTCCTGTCTGGCCTCGTAATGCAATGCATGAGTTGTCAAACATCAAACGAATAAGACACTCGGTGAGATGCAAAGCAACGCACAACAAAAGAGAGGAAACACATGATACGTTACAGGCTTGGAATCGAGGTACAGACAGTACTTGAAGGATCATGAGGGTACTGATACCCATTGTTTGGTACCGAGACGCAGACGCTGTTCAACGGCCCATCATCGTCATCACGCATTCGCGTATTCCGCTTCTGCGAAGAATCGAGGCGCCTGTCCTGCAGAGTCTGACGAAAACGGGTTTTTGTCGCGCGTGCCTATCGCGAGGGCACACGTTCGATGGCATCATCGCGTAGCATTGGGGGAGCTGCATCGCACAAACGGGCTAAACTTTCGCTTATCGTTTTGGCATTTCTAGCTGAAGGCGATGAGTCTAGTCAAGATGAGCATCGTGTCATTTGTGTGGCTTGTGCTGCGAGCGAGTGTTGATCCAACTGTCTTTCAGTCTGGTGAGTGGCCTGAATGTTCAACAGGCAGAATGGAGGATGACCAACCCATTCAGATACACCGTGTTGTGAAACACGCACAGTAATAAAGAGTGAAGCTGTCTAGTTAGAGCACACGTTAGCTTATAGTGTAACTCTAAATTTGGATCATGACTGAGGCGTAGAATGAATGACATCCATCAACCGTTTCCATCCCGGATCTGAGCGGAGACAGACACGGGCTGCCCCGCTTCCCCGTCTCAGCGCCCGGAGCCGCTGAAACTCAAATCATCGGTTCATTGGCCCGTAATTAAATCAACAAAACAAACCATTTCCTTGCACAACAAACACCATGGTAAGTAACAGAGCAATAGACGTTCACTCACACGGCCATTGCGATTAACATGCACTCTTTTTTTTTTTTTATAGGCTCCAGATCCAAAACCGCAAGGGCGCAAGCGCGGTAGACCTGCAAACGCGTCCAAAGGAGCCCCCAGCGCGTCGCAAGATCGACCAGACGAGTACGAAGCCGATGTCGAAGAAGCTGCGCGTCCGAAACAACGAGGACGACCAAAGAAGAAAGCGCAAGAAGATGCGCCCGAGGAAGAGGTAGCGCAGGAGGGGAAACCCAAAAAAAAGCGTGGTCGACCGTCACTAGAAGATAGGAATGCGGAAAAGTCGACAGAAAATGCAGCGCAGCCGAAACGAAAACACGGTCGCCCTTCACTGGAGAAGAATCAAGATGAACAAGAAGCTGAGCCAGAAACGGTAGAGGAGACAGCCCAACCTAAGAGAAAGCGCGGGCGCCCATCTCTCGAAAAGAATCAGAATGAGGAGCCCGAGCAGGAAACAGAATACGCTGGAAAGCAAAAACGAAAGAAGCAGTCGAAGGAGAAACACGTTGAAGAGCCGGAAAAGCAGCCAGAGGAGCCTCAGCTACGAAAAAAGGGCCGCAAGGCGGCTCAACAACCTGAGCCTGAGCCTGAGCCTGAGCCAGAAGAACTAGAGGCAGAACCAGCACTAGGACCCCGAAAGAGACGGCGACGTGAAGCGAAAGAGCCCGAGGCTGAACCTGAACCTGAGCAAGAGGAGCAGCCACGACGAAGTCCACGGAATTCTTTGCGCGATCTCGGCGAAGATGCCAATAACAAGGGCAGCAAGGCCGAAAGGTCTAAAAAGAAGAAGGACCGCGTAGCACAGGAAAATGCAGAAGATCAACAGTCCGAAGAAGCCCCCAAGAAGCGCGGTCGTCCAAAAGGGGGAAGACCATCAACTGAGAACGCGGATGAACCACAAGAAGAGCCACAAGAGACGAATCAAAAGAAACGTCGTGGCAAAGAGAAAGACGATGCGCCCTCTGACTCTGACGAATCTCTGGCCTCTCCGCCAAAGCCATACATCCACATTGCTTCCTTTAAACGCACAATCCGCTCCTCCAAAGTCGCTGCAGACTGGACCGGTCTATCGGGTGCATCACTCCCCACTACCAAATCCATCCTCAAACTCGCCCAACAACCTATCCTGCAACGCATGGCCCCAACAAACAACCGACGCACCCACGCCTCTGCAGCATTACATCTCGTCTACCGCCGCATGGAACGTAAACTCGCCCGCGGTCTACCTTTCCCCCCTGGGAATCCATCATCAAAGACTACAAAACGGCGCCTGGATGCTGATGGGGGTCGTGCGCTGGAGCTTGACTTTGAGGCGGTGCTTGATGGGAAGGCGGCGTTGGAGAGACAGCTTGTGCCCGGGATGCATGCAGTCGAGCTGTTGAAGACGGAGAAGGAGAGGATGGAAAGAGAGCTTGAGAGGGATTATGAAGAGCTGAGGAAATTGGAGGCAAATGCGAGGGCGCAGACAAGAGAGCGGAAGGATTTGTTTCGAAAAGCTCATGCTCTGGCACCGACATCAAAGCCAGCCAGCAAGTATCAGGATACAACTTTTGTTACTGACACCAAGGATGAGGGAAGTCTCAAGGTAAGTTTGTTACTTGGCATTAGCTTGCGTCCGGAGAACTCACAAAAGCAGGACATTGCCAATACACCTCTTGAGCCTATAGCTCTGCAACTAGCAGACCACGTCGAAAGCATCCGTGGTAACCTTCAGCAAGCTGATGGGCTCACACCACAACTGAGTCGGACAAAGGCTGCTTTACAGGATGTGTTGCAGCGGTACCTAGATGAAGGAACTTATGAGCAGGTTGTCCTTGGATAAGTGCTCTGTGTAAGATATGAGATGATGAAACAAGCTCCTTGGGCTATACATGAATGGATGAGCAAGGCGTTGGGATTACGGTTTGGATGAGTTTGCATATACGTATGGCCTCAGCTGAGCGTCAGGGTGCAGGTACAGATAATATCCAGAAATGGGATTTTTTTTTTAAAGCCGTTGAGGGCATTGCGTCCATATTTATTGTTTATGTTGTCTCATATCTACACAGCTACATCTGCAGCATGAGGGATGTGTGGTATAAAAAGCAAGATGTATATGTGTATAAGACTCAATGAGACAAGGAAGCGGTCTATGGAACCGACATTCCCGATAAGCATAACTCAGGTCTATCTGTCTACAAGCGCTTCCATATACCAACCCCATCCGTGCTACAGTCAAAAGGGAACAAGACCAAGTAACCCAAGAGGGTATTTGTTGAGTGGACCAGATAAGACGAAAGTTCATGATTCTCATTGATTTGATTTTGAAGAAAGAAGCAGCAAAACAAAAAGTAAATTGTCATACATCCAAGAGAGTAGTTGACCTATACAAAGATGCCCCCCCCTTCCACTAGATGCCTAACCAAGAAGTGACCAAATG
This sequence comes from Fusarium fracticaudum, assembly GCA_003353625.1. Lineage (NCBI taxonomy): Eukaryota > Fungi > Ascomycota > Sordariomycetes > Hypocreales > Nectriaceae > Fusarium > Fusarium fracticaudum. Next base: position 1,158,705 of record PDNT01000009.1, read on the forward strand.
GTGAGTAATGTACAGATGAGACTTCATATACATAGAAAGTGTCTCAAGACATTTATCGGAGACGGCGAGAGAAGCCAGTGGGCTTAGCGTAGCCACCAGTGGCAGTGTTGTTGACGGGGTAAGGGACAACGGTGACAGTAGCTTCGAGGGTGGTGGTGGTGTCGCAAAACTCCTCCTCGTCATCGTCATCCTCAGAGTCATCATCCTCGGAGTCATCGCCATGAACAGCCTTGTCGGTGACGGTGGCATCATCAGAGCTACCGGTCTTGCTGGCCTCAGGAACAACAGTGACATAGACAGTGGAGGCAGGGGCGGTGACAGTGACAGTCTCAGGAACACACTCGCCGTTACCATTGCCGGAGCCGGAGCCACCGTTGTTGGATCCGTTGCCGGAGCCGTTACCAGTACCCTTGGAACCCTCCTCCTCACTCTTGCCAGTGCTGTAGCCGTTGTCACCGCCGGAAGCGGGGTTGGTCTCACCGACGCGCTCAATGGTCTTGGTGACGGTGCCAGTCTTGGTCTTGGTGGTGGTAGTGGTGGTATCATCCTCGGGGGTGTCGTTACCCTTGGAGCCCTCACCGGTGACCTGAGGGCCGGCAGGGACGGTGATGGTGGTCTGGAGAGTCTTGTGGACGGTGGTGGTGATGGTCTCGTCACCCTGGGTAAGAGTAACAACCTGCTCGGTGGTGTAGTCGGAAACGACGGTCTTGTCGCCCTCCTTAGGGGGAGGGTAAGCACCGCCAGTGGTCATGGGGACGGAAGCGGTGTAAGGGGCAGTGAGGGTCTTGCCAGTAACACCACCGGTCTCAGCATCGTGGAGGACGGAGGTGTAGATGGAGCTGGCGTCAGCGACGGGGCAGACAACCTCAGTGAGGATAACGGTGTTGGTCTCAACGTAGGTGACCTTGTCGGACTCGGGGAGCTGAGCAATAGCAGTGTGGTCACGAGCAGGGCAGTTGGTGACGGTAGGAGCGCAGCTGGTGATGGTCTCGACGACAGTGGTCTTGACAGTCAGAGTGGTCTGGGTGTCGGTACCGTTGTCGCGGCGGTAGTGGGCGTGGTGGGGGAAGTTGTAGGCGTTGGCCAAGGCGGCAAGCATGCCGATGGAAGCGACGACGGACTTCATTTTGAAGATTGAGGAATTGGATGTGATTTGGTTAAGTGGTTTGATTTTGCGGTAGCTTCAGATTTGTCTATGACAACGGTTTGCGATGCGATTCAAATGGCCGTAGAAGTCAATTCCACAGTCGGGCAGCGAGCAAGACACAGTTTTGCTTCACTAAAAGAAAGGATAGAGTTGGAACGTGAGAAACGCTGGTTGCTGTAATGCTGGAAGGATCGTAATGGCAGAAGCCGGAAATGAATGGAAAGTCACGATAGAGACTGAACGAGTGTGGTGGTTGTGATAGACAAGACTGAGAAGCCGGATCTGAGGTGAGGCAGGAAGCGTTAGATATTAAGAGAAACCAGAGTCGGGGGCGTAGTACCAACTGGGCTGGAACGCCTCTTTTTAGCTCAATGTCTCTGGCAGGGGAGTAGACTGCAACCACAAAACGCCGGACTGCCAAGATGCTTTGAGCATGGGTGGTGTTGTGGTCCACCAGGAGGCCCTTGGATTAAGAGAGGGCCAGGGTCTGCATCTCGAGTTTGGGCCTTGATCAGAATGAGAGGGAGATGTACCCACTCGGGCACGTTCCCTCCAGCGACTGGTGAGCCATCTTCGGGTCTCCGCAGTTGGAGGAGATGTGATTGTCGCGAAGGATCATCGAGAGCAAAGGCCACTACCGTACAGTATAGCTGAACGATAGGAGTAGCGACAGACTAACCAGGCGACGAGGGCTAGGAGCATGTACCTGAGCTAGAGAGGCTTGTCCATAGTAGCCCTTCGTGATGAGTGTGCGTATCCTTTCATCTTGCTTGGGCGGGTTGGTCGGTTGCTGCGGCCTTGACGTTGTTGAGATGAACATGGATGTGATTTGATTGGAGATGATGGAACAGTCAAGACCAACCAACCGTAGGAGAAGGTTGAGGTTCAGATGTCGGTGGGGCGTTCTAGCTCTTGCCTCAAGAGGAATGGTTCAGGGGCGCTGTAGGCTTCTCGGGCCAGGGTCCACGGGGTGCCTGACTAGGGGGGTTTGGGGCTAAGGAAGCGCTTTTTGGTGAGCGAGCACCCTGTAATTTAGCGATATTACTCCAGTTCACTTGAACCTTGATCGATTTTGATGATTGTTCATGCTATATCTGGGCATGATCATGGGTGTTCTCATGGAGTTGGACGATAATTGCTTGAGACATATGTTGGCTCTGGCTGATACATAACACAAAAAGTTATGTTTCACTCTCTTGCGTAGATTGTTCATCTTTTATCCTCTCCCTTAGTAAGATCGAATTGGTAGCACCACCACGTCATTTTATGCAGGTACCGTGCAGAACCTGAGACGCCACGCGGGCCAATTAAACCTCCAGACTCTTTAACCACCGCCATCCCGAGATTTCGTTGTTCTGGCGCCCGCCACATTTTGGTCTAGGGCAACGAATGAGAAATAGCCACAATCATTGTCAAGTGATGAATGTTTCGAGGAGCGCCAGCTATTCTCTGTCTGTACACATGTTGCACAGCATAGACAACAGCGCGTAAATCAGGTGAGGCTGCTTATTTACATAGAGGCTGTAACTGCTGCTGTGCACATTTACCCCTATGTACTGCTCGCCCGTCAGCGAGGTAAGATAATTTCAGCCTTGTGCGCTGTAAACGCCAGAACCTGCAATATGCCGCCGTGCGTGCCTGTCTAGACCACTAGAAATGTCCGACGGGATCGACAAACCTGGCACGCAGGATTAGTGCAACGCTGACAACTAAAACTCGAGCCATAACCGGATACCAGAAATTCCCGAAGCTTTGAAGCAATGTCCAGGTCATCCTGGCGCAGTCCTGCTACTCCAAGGAGGTCCATCATCAAGGAAACGAAGAGTCTAGAACCCAAAAGTCAAACATTTTTCTCACATGTTCGAGACTGTCCCTGGCAAGCTGAAAAGTCATTGGAAAGAGAGAAAGAGAGAGAGAGAGAAAAAAAAAGAAACAAGTCCCTTGCATGCTTGACCGCGATTTGGTAGAGTCAGACAGAGTCCACTCTCTTATGCAGGCTTCCACCAAAACAGATCTTTTCTTCTCTGCCAAGCATTTCCTCGGATCTAGAATGACTCAGATCCCGGATTCCAGCTTCCGACCTTTTCTGTTCTTTTATGATTAGAAACGACGGCTGTGACGAGTGATCTGAGACTGGTAGCTAATAGGCCTCATCGGCATACGGCAGTCAATGAACTACAGTTCCTACACTAACCTCTAATAACAGTAGATTCGGAAAGAAGATTGGTCGAGTCGTACAGAGGCACATGGGTAGATCATAACTGGAAATGACCATCAATTGCCGATCCTCCAGAATAGAATCAGCCAGCCAGACTGGTCACTGAACGGTGTTGGTTACCCAATCTGGTAACTAGATTCTTGTTATGCTTTCTAACAGGCTCTGACAGCGTTGATCTAAGTTTTGCTCGCTTGGATGAGGCAATTTTGCATCAATATGCAGGTACCGATCCACAGATTGTCAGTCATCTCCATCCATCTTCCAAGTTTCCATATCCAATATCAGTCATCATCTATAGATCAAGATTCCCAAGTTGCACACAATTTACGAGGAATATGTCTCATAGGAGACTTAAGAGAAGCCACGTCCCTTCGTATATGTTTCACTTCTCAGCCGCCTCCGGCCAACCCGTCCCCCGATGTCATCCCTGTCGTTTCATCAAAACCCCTTGGTCCCTGTCTCGTCTTGTCGCAGAATAACAAGTTGCCAACTTTGTTTCCCCACTCGTAAATTAACTAACTACCTCTTCCAAGTTCCCTCCTTGTTCTGTCTACCGCCGTTATGGCACGCTGACGGCTTGTCATCTCGATAATGTCGTTGTCGTCTTCATATATCAAAAACACCCCAAGCAAGGGTTTAAAATTCCAGGAACACTTTTTTCACTCCTTTTCTAAATTTTTACGAGAATGTTTATTATTCGGCTCGCTTTAAACATTCAAGCCGCGCAATCGCTCATCTCATCTCGTCTCGTCTCGCCTCGGTAATCACTCATGCTCATAGGCAGACTTGGCCTTGGCGGCCGGTTCTACTGTAGACCAAAGTCCCAATTTATGCTTGATACATGCTAAATAGATTGTCGGGATATGCTGACAGTGAATCTCATCTCATCTTCGAGCCACGGCCATGTCAGTCATGAGGCTCGCGCCGAGTAACTTTAAGCCATGTCAATTCTAGCCCTGCTATCAGCTGCAGTTGGCTGCATCGTCAGGGAACCTCAAATCCTACATGGTGTCACTATCCACAACTCAAATGGGCTGCGCCCTGTTGTGATTTCCGATCAGGTAGACACCGAGATTGCCAATCATTTACCGCACTCAGGTAGCGTGGGACCTGGATATCCCCTCGATCTCTTGGACGCACCCATTCATCCCGTCTTTCATTCCACCTCCTCAATTCGTGGCCGAGGCTTCCCAGCTGCGTCGACCAAAGTTCCGCTGGGGTTGACATGGAGGCCCGCTAGCCGCGTGAGTCCTGGACTGCTTGTTGACTCTTGCGGCGGGATGATGCTTGCCATTTGCCAGTTTTCAAGGCTTTCGACCACGTCTTTTGCATGCTGCTGAACCAGTCCGTCGTTGTCAGTTTGAGCCACATATTGCAGTGTCCTCACAATATCCTTTCGACTCTCGTCAGTCAGACCAAAGCCAAGTTGCCTGCCAGACTCCTTAGCAGCGTCGAGAGCCCTCACAAAACTCAACACGTTCAGGATGGCAGCTCTTCGTAGAATTGCCGTCTCCATCTCTCGTTCCATTGCCAGTATATTGATACAAAGGTCAACGCTGCCAGATACGAGCGTTGGCCCAATCCCTCCAATGTTCGTTTCGATAGCAGCGCCAAAGATTGACAAGGCAGAAGTTCGTATTCGAACGTCTTCTGCGCCTCTCTTACTTTCCCATCCTTGAAGGATTTGAGCCAGAATGTCATTCCTAGCTCTCTCTTCTTCCGTCACTTCTTCTTCATCCAAGTCCATATCATCGTCCTCGTCCTCCTTTTTCTTTTTCAGTTTTCTGAGCTTCTCATCACGAGCTTGTTTAGCCATGGTTTTGGCTCGATATCCACGACGTCCAGCGATGGACAGCAAGGTCTCGCTAACTTGACGTGCAACATCACCGGTAAAGGTTTCCCCTAGTCGCTGGGTCACTTGCAATAAAGCTTCTCCAAACCGCAGCCGAACATCCGTCGTAGACTTTTCCTGTGGGTCTAAGTAGTGGTCTAGAAGCTCTTGAACTACCGATTTAGGATGTTTGTTGGCCAGCTGAGTATAGACTTTGATGACTCGAAGGTTTATGTAGTCGTCGTTGTTCTCGAGTAGGGTCGACAAAAGCACGGCAACTGCAGGGATGTCGAGGATTGGACTGTCTCTAAGTATCAGACCAGAAAGCAGGTTCAACCCTTCGGACACGATGGGTGCTGGATTTTCATCACCCCCGGTGACATATTCCATGGCTAATTTATAAGTCCTCTGATCTTCGATCTGTCGGGTGCTAGGGGCCGAGGCAGAGTATTCATCCTGCTCCATTTCGTCTCGGTACTTGAGAAGCAACGCTAAGTTCCTTGCTGTAGGCGACAGTTGTGGCCTATGTTCATTGCTCAATCGTTCCAGGGAATTCTCTACAATCTTGAGCTCTTCTGGTTTAATGTGGGATTTCTGGAATGTCGGTGCAGTGATGACCAGATTCAGTAAGCTTAGTACCACAGCGAGTAGGTCATCTGCGAGCCTCGACTGAGTATCTGCAGTAAGAACTTCGCATACCAACTCTAGCAGCTGATCAAACTGGCTCACGAGCTTTTCTGGAGCCTGGTCCATCAACTTCTGTAGAATGGTGACCTCGAAAAGATTTTGTAGAGGTGAATCCGCCTTTTCATCCTTAGGACGCAGATCAATTTTGATCTCATCATTTGGTTTGGCTGCTATTTCAATCCAGCGCTTTAGGAGGCTCAGGAAGATGGATGACACCTCTGTAACCGAGCACGATGTGGTTATAAACTCAACCAGCTTAGCTGCTTTGCCTTCGAGTTCGTTCCAGTTTAGCTCAATGCCTGAGGGCGAGTCAAGTCCACGAGGTTCTGTGATCTCAATATCGCCTTTACCTTTGAGTCGGTACTCCCAAGGCTTTTTACTTCCTTCTATGGCGCCTCTGCAGAGGAGGTTTCGAACAAATGGTCTGACACTTTCGGAATTACCGAATATTCTCAGATAGGCCTGTAGCAGTGCCCTCGCAGGCTTGACAAAGTTCTCTTCGGTACTTGGTGGTGGGTTTTGCCACGAGGCGAGGACCCATATCTGTACTAATACAAGCCTAAGGAGACGTCGGCATAGCCCGGGTGAAGAATTGGACATCACCAGAGTCATAAGGCGCTGTAGCGATGTTTTGAGAGATTGAGAGGTAACGAGAACATGATCACGGCTGAGATCGACAATTTCGTCGTTTTCTTGCTTAATGGCAGTGGGATCAGGGTTGGCCATCGATCGTAATGTTGGGTTTATATCCTGGACTAGAGGCTGAACAAATGCATTCCAACCGGGAGATCCTAATTCTGAATTTAGTCTTGCTTATAAATATTGTCTGTTGTTACTCACCTGGTGCACCATATTGCTTGTTCCCCAATACGCCATAACCTACGATCTGAGAAGCAGTTTTCGCAAGTTCGGGACCAGCAGTTTCATCGATGAGCTCAAATAGCTGCCCTGAGAGGCCCTCGAACCACGCTTCCGCCGTCATACTGGTCGGAACTGATGAGAGGAGTTTCGTTGCAACGGCGACACCTTCATGCGTTATGCTAGCTCCTTGCTTTTGTGGTCCAGCTTTGGCATCTTGAGTTCTGCCAACATTACTAGGGTGTACTGAGAAGACGAATTCCATGGTTCCACGGACGCCAGTTGGACGTAGAGGGAGGAGGGTGAGCGTCTGGACCAGAGGATCTCTTAGCCATTGTGGGAGAACTGATGGCTTAATGAGTGTGTTTAGAGCAGGCAAAAGTTTCCAGACTGGTGTTCTTGGAGGTTGTCAGTGTCCTGATATCGAAACAAATGTTTTCATAGCAGAGTTTTAGCTCACCTTTCGATGAGTTTGTCGTAGGCTTGGAGGCCCGATGCTCGAGTGCTGGCATCATTTTTAGGATCAAAAGCTTTTTTACCAGCTTCAACTATCTCCTCAAGTATTTTCGGGTGTGCAGCAGAAGAAGCTGAAGAGCCTGCCATGCTGTGTTAGGAGCTAATTACGAGCTTCAGAAAGTTGAATAGGTGAGGTATGTAAGGTTGTTGGAAACAAGGAATAGTGAATTGGTATAGGGTGTTTGTCATCATGATCCAAGAGCTCCAGCCTTCATGTGCACTCCACACTGTATGCACTGTGAAGAGGCTGGAGCAGTCACGTGCAGGCGCGTTCACAGTGGAGGCCCACATATTTCATCGCGTCTATGTCGCAGTGTGTTGAACTCGACTTTCTCAGTCAACAACCACTTCATGACGCTGTTCAGTTTCTAGGGTTCTCTACTAGAGACGCGGCACCCGCCAAAAAGATATGATTCATACGGATCAGCTTTCCGAGGCTCCCGGCATGGTCAAGACGAGCTCCTTCACTACTATCAACACGCGCGACGCCTCCCCCACAGTCCTCCGGTCCTCGTTTCTCGCAAGGGATCCTATTGTAGGCACTCGCATCATTTGGTTACCCTCCCATATGCCGCTCTCGAGCCTGTAACAGGACCTCGTGAATGCCGCAGCCGGATTATGGTGGGTAGCGCATCCTGTATAGGATGTACCAAGCGGGCGGGTGAACGAGGCTCGGAACTTAACCCTAAGAATATATCTGGTTATCAAGTTTTGCGCTCTTGTCGTCCAATTCGTCTTTTATGCCGGTGAAGCACCAACTGTCATCATGCCCGCTGAAAAGTTGGATGATTGACTGGTGGCGCTACTGCCGACGGACAGGCGAGGAGGGCAGTCCAGTCACCATTTGGTGCGCGAGAGGATCGGTGCCATGAGTCGTTTGGTAAGAGCCTCTGGTCCGAGGACGCTCGTCAGCCCTTTCCGCTGGAACCAGCACATTGGTCAAGAGTAGACCGTCTAGTCGATGTGATTAGCTCTGGGTCTTGGAGATGGAACTAGTCTGACCACTTGGTCATACTGCTAGCTTGCCCATTGCGCCCAAGTAGCTGAGAAGTGGAGCTTCGATTTGGCCTTCAAACAGCCAGTCAATGAATTTCATTCATCTCCCGAGTTTTCGCTTGCCGGAACCGCCAGTTAGGGTAATTCCATCTGGTGCAGCGGGCAACTCGTGGAATCACACAGAAATTCGGCGACTGACATATCTTGCCAATTGTATAGCTCCCGGTCCTTCAAAGCTGTTTGTGGCATGGCGCATTGCTGCACTACTCCATATCCTCCTAACCCGTTCGCACACTAGACCACACCACAGCACTTGCTACCGGTGTGTGACGCTCCGCGTCTGGTCTGACCAAGCGCATTAACCTTCAGCCATGGGTCACAATCCCTTGGTCATGATGGGCGCCAGCAAGCCTGCAAAGATCAGAAGGTCTGAACAGGTCCCCCAGATCCGCCGAAAGGTTGAACTGAGATGAAAGGGTGGTTTTTATGGATGTCTTTTGTCCACCCGTCAAAGCCCTCCATACCTCTCGCTGGCGAGAAATTTGGAGAGGAATCAAAAACTAGTCCTAGTTAGCAGCGCGAATCACACAGAAGGAGCTCTCTCGTCAGTGTTGGTGGGTTTTCAGACTGCATTCTGCTATGGCAATCTTTTGGCGGTGTCGTGTTTACGAAGGTATTGGATCATTATGATATCGTCAGCTCACGAAACAGTCTTGACAATTGCAATGGCCGTTGTTGCAGGAGGATACTTGCGGTCGGTGTTGGAAGCATCACCGGGACCCATCTCGAGTTGGAGTCAAAGTTTCGTGCTTGTCTGGTGTTGTGAAAGACCCTTTCGCCAAGTTGAATTTCACGACTCTGGCGGCACTGTTGAGGCTGGGTTGCATTGTTGGATCTAGGACAGGCCTTGTTGGATGGGGGTAGTCCTGGCTGTTCTCTCGCCTGAGAATGGTGTGGAGGACAGCCCCCCGCGGTGAGGGGATAAGTCTACCCATTCTTCCTGTTGACTGGACAAGTGCTAATATTCAGACAGGACCAGAGCAATCTACTAGATACACTAGCTGCCATGCTTGGGGACAGGTTTTTCAGGTAAGTTCAAGATCTAAAGTCAATCGTTGTGTGGGGAAGTTGGAAGATCCCGTCTAGATCGGCATTCGGATCCGACGGATCGGAGAATTAGTGTCGTGATGTCATGAATGCCAAGATTTGCCAACGTCCGCGTTTCTTCGGCAGCAAATCAGAACTAACAAAACACTCGTCGTAAACTTAATGCATCTGTAACAAATGATCTGCGACAGATTTGGAGTGTGTGGGCTGCTCCAAGAAGCTTGCTTCCATCCTGGTCGTGTTACACGAGTGCTGACAGGGAAGAAAAAAAAAAGACGCATCTACTGGTGCTTGTGTGCACGAAGATGCCATTGTAAATATCGCAAAAACTCTAAAGAACTATAAGATAATATACTTGACTCGCATCGTGTTTAGCAACTTGTTTTAGAACTGTAAATAAATTTACAAGTGATATAACGAGAAGGACCAAGTTTGTCTATTTCTATGTTTTTCTTCACCCCCAAGCCTGTATGTTTAAGCAGCCAATAGGAAATATCCGATGACTGAGATACCTGGTTGCTGGTGATGTCACATAATGCAGGAACCTGCTCCCCATGTCTGAGCCGATGATTTGTACTAACCAACTAAAACAAAAACAAGATTGCCCTGATACCTTAGCTTACCTTACCTAGTCCGCTTACTCCTCATAAATCATTCCCTCCCTTCGTTTGCTCGCTGGCGTCTTGGCTCTCTGTTCTCACGCTACTCTTCGAAAGCCAAGACTTGAAGAGATATCCATCATGGTGAAAGCAGCATTCTTGGGCTTGTTGCCCGCCGTTATGGCCATCCCGGCAGCCGTTCCCGGTCCCGCACCAACGGTTTATCGCAGAGAGGCAATTCCAGTTCCAGCTGCTCAGCCTACGCAGGTTATGGACCTCGAGCGACGCGACATCATTGGCGATGTGGAGACTTATGTCGGTAGTCTTGTCAGTGGTGTTGAGACAAAGATCAAGGGATGGGTCAATTCGGGAATTCTTGACTTTCCAACTGGTTTCCCTACAGGCGATGCTGTTAAGAAGTCAGCAGGCGTCGACGACGATGATTTGAAAGCCGAGCCAACGCAGGTTCTAAATATTCCGTAAGTAGCCTCAATCACATACGAGAACGATACTAACCAGGAGGCAGCCCATACGGCAATTGGACCAACAAGGGTTGGAACGTTCGAGTGCACGGCAATGTCTACAAGATCCCCAACCTGAGCCAGGAGAAAGTCGACGACCTCGCCAATGTCTTCCTTATCGACACGAGTGTCGACAAACTGTCCAAGTCTCAGCAAGCCCAGGCTCGAAATGTGACAAGGTCTATCTTTGTGGTGCAACAGGACAATGTTGAGGTCAAGATGAACTTTGTGAACAATGTTGATGTGTCTCCCAATGAGAGCGGTGGTGCAATTGATGCGGTAAGTCAAACAGAAGAAAGTAGAACCATGGAGCGAGTTGCTGACCATGTATCAGAGGGGAGGTTCGCAAAACATCACCATGCCACACAACACAACTCTGGAGGGCGACTTTGACGCTTTCGTCGTGCTTAAGAACACCACAGGCCCCAACAATGGCTATCTGATCCCCGGCAACGAAACTTCGAAGATCCAGACCCTCAATGTTTATGCTGAGGGTAAGAACAACAGCGGAAACGCAACTGCTTACCTCGTACCACCCAAGGGTATCACTATTGTCTCTGACATCGACGATATTCTGCGAGTGACAAAGATTTACGAGCCAAAGGAGGGTCTTCTTAACACCTTTGCTCGACCTTTCACTCCATGGATGAACATGCCCGACATTTACGCCAACTGGTCATCTTCAGTGCAGGATTTGCACTTCCACTATCTCACTACGACACCTGAGCAGGCCACTCGTAACTACATGAGCTTCATCTACAACACTTACCCACTGGGCTCATTCGATACCCGTCCACTGAACTTCTCAGACGTCTCAGCGACACTGTCCATCCGTCGCTTCTTGCTCGATAAGGTCTTCCAGACCTTCCCTGATCGCAAGTTCATCCTCGTCGCTGACACGAGCAACTCAGACGTGATGAAGGACTACCCAGCGATGTACAAGGACTATCCTGGCCAAGTGCAGTGCATCCTTCTGCGCAACACCAGCTCCACTGACAGCGGTGACAAGTTCCCGTATAATACCAAGGGCTTCAAGGACATTCCTCAGAAGAACTACATGTTCTTCCACGTGCCTGACGACATCGCCAAGATTGACATCGCCAACGGCGGGTGCTACAACAGCTCTATCAAGCAGAATGTTACCTTTGACTACCAGGGTCTTCCTTTTGGTTTGAGCGACGACGATAATGCCGCTACGGGTGTTACACCTAGGTTAGGAATGATTATTGCAGGATTGATTGCCGCTGGTTTGGCGATGATGGTTTAGTTGGATTAGAGGGCGTTGTTCCGGGGTATCATGAATTCAGACTGTAGCATACAAGGTAGGTAGTTACGAGCATAATGATTACGCTGTATTACTCACGACAAACCTCACTACTATCCCCAGACGCTATAATCGGAGGAGACGTATTGTTTTCCATGGGAGAATCATGATCTCGAGTGTCAACAAGTCTGTCGCTGATAGAATACTCTCCAATCGGTGATCACAGGCACCCAAACTTTTACCGTGACATGACATTGCGTTCACTCCATTTTTGCAAACTGTGCGTGTTCTTCCGTAGTCACGTATTCAATTACGTCAACCGGAATACATTCCGTTCAACGGCACACGAGTAATTTTTCGGAACTTGTCCACTCAACGGAAGCTATAAAATTCAGGGTCCAGCTGAAATATCGTATGACAACGGCACCTCTACCGCATAGATCGTATGAACACCATCCCAGGCTCTTGGATATGAGCATCTCGCTGCGGAAAATAATCTCCTGTGTCCTGAGAGTATTATCCGGCATTACGCGCATCGTATCCTGTCGTATCATGGCTCAAGTAACGAATATGCACTCTGACCCCACTACGGTACTTGGAACTTCCAGGGTTGAAGAATTCCTTACATACATACAACTGTCAAAGCTTATTGTGAATAGGTAGGCATAAATTCTCTTGAGATGCTGACTAGGAAGATGTTCTGTACTAGAACGGCGTGCCCCGACTCCAAAAGAGACGAAATGGCCAGACAACACTTGCTCTAGATCAGCAAGACAAGCCACTTGATACTAAATACATTAGTAGCTGCACTTGACTGATTCATGAACTGGTTGGTTTGTTCCTGGCTGTGGTCATGGCTGTATGAGTACCCAAGTGAGGTCTGCAGTAATTCTCTCAATCGTTCCATTCCGCTTCTGGAACGAGACGTTGTTTGTGCCATGACGCTTCTACCACTGGCACTAAGCTATGGATAATGGGCTGATGCAGGGTTCTGAAGGTGCTGTACCCATAGCGCGTAGAATCCTCACGAGATCTCGCAGGCATCTTTCACATACCGAGCGTTGCATTGTAAGAGGATGAGAGGAGACAAGGTTCACGCCAAGACCAGGGATGGCAGTTTTCTTCATTCTCTCTTTCTAAAGTTCCGGCATATAACGGATCTTCCAAGGAAGCCAAGCCAGATGCTCAATTGGGACACTTCTGCGAGGCTGAGAGTGGTCATCGGCTTTTAGAGCTGTGATTCAACATGTGGAATTGTCCAATAGGATCTCGATGGATACCCGCGCAGCTGAGACATTGAGGCTACCTAGTCGTCAATCTTAGCGAGGTGTGAGGTGTGTGTAAGCTACGTATTTCTAGAAGGGAGTCTACACATGACACAACGGCATCCCTCGGAAGTTGAACTAAAGACTCATGGCTGAATGGATGGAAGCTTCCAAAGGCCCTAGACCTTGAAAAACATACTACTAAAGGACTGGTCAAGTTCTACGGGCGCTAGTGGAGACTGTTTCCCCCTGATCAGCCAGTTGACAGCGGCTCATATCCTATTTGATAATGGTGTTGTGGATGTTGAAAGCACTAATCCGTAGCTGCCGTGTGTCTGTCTCTTGCCAATTGAGCATGTTCCTGGACCACAGACTGCTCGTTCAGGCCGGAAAGAACGGATACCTACAGATAAGTCCCCGCTTGAGCTCTTTCTCGATTCAAACATTTTCTGGGCTCTGGCCCCATTGGATTGCATTAGAAAAGGCAAGTGCACAGGAAGATGACTGTTCACTTGTCATTATTCGTATTCCCCACTCCCGCCGTCGCAGCCAGAAGCCACAATCTCAATCTCTTCAATCTCACTCAGACTTCTCCACCAAGTACTGCCGCTAAGGTACCTAACTGAAGAGAAAACAATGCTGCAAGCGGTACATTTATCCGCGGTCAGTTCGAAACAAGCCGCATGCTTAGCACTGCATTCTGCACCTCGAACCGCGTCTCTGTGGCTACGGGGTTTGCCTGTCCGTGCAATACTGTACGTACTGTACCTCCGTCGTTTGGGGGTCCTGACGATCCGCAGTCCGCGGGAGTAAGCGAGGCCGGAAGTCTGTTCTAAAACAAACCGTCTTTCAACGGCGTCAAATTACTTCATCACCGAAACTCAACTAATCCTCTGCTAGGTACCTATGTAATTGCAGGTACAACTGGTAGCTCAGCCTTGGTGATCCCCCAAGTAGCTACTAAGCTATTGGCACCACCTCACAAGATGCAGGCACGTGGAGACTGGTGGAAACCGTTGCACTTGGTCCTTTTCGAGAAAAGTTTACCGTTCGAAGAGCAAAAACGCCTTTCATGGCTTTTCGCCAAGTCAAGTGCTACCACGGGTCTAGCAGAAACGCCTCGTTCAGCTGCGGCTCCAAGCCTCTTCTTCAACAACCAACATCGTTGTTGATCCTCTTCGGCCCACAATCAATTGCGGCTCCCGTGACGGTCATTACTATTCGAGTCGGTTTGATATTAGAGCTTAGACTCGTGCGCCTTGTTGGACAATCTCTATCGGTGGGGTACCTCATCCCGAAACAAACAACGACTGACTGATAAGTCCTGCAGCCAGACAAGGATCATCAGACGAGCTCTCTTCCCGAGGCACGCCACCTCTCACGACCCAGCCCTGGCCTCCGCGCCTTGATCTGATTCCTTGACATGATTTCGTGTGCCTAGAACTCATTACTGACCCGCTCAGTAGCAGGTCGACCACAACCAATGCTCCCTGAGCATCACATCACATGTCGTGTGCGTTTTTAGCAGATGATTAATCGAAACAAAATGAGATCAAAAACTGCCTCCTTTTCCACGAAGGAAGAGGTCAGAAATCAATTTCCCGGCTCCAGAACAGCCAAAAAAGATAACAATTGTTGCCACCCAATGATACTCATTCGCGCCTGTTACATGATGATGTCCGAATGAAAAAAAAGAAGCCCAAAAATAATAACAATTGCAGATTGGAGTCCCCCGTCTCCAGAAAGGTTCAACAGCGCGTGGGTATCTCGCGGGGGTTTTGTTTGCTTGCGGTCTTGCTCCAGCCACCAATCTCCCGCTCCATCCAATGTCGAGCGTCGCAGTCAATCAAAAATCGTACACTGCATACGCCCAATGGCGCGTTGCAAATGGTCGGCGGTCACGAGAGAGGCATGCCAACCTATCTACCCGTTGCCGTCGGCACTCAATAGTCCATTTCAGTCTTTGCCCGTCGATTATTATTTCCAGCTCTGGCCTCCTCATGTCGCAATTGAAGAAACCCTCTTAGAGGGTGAGGCTCCTGTGCCCCTTGAGGACACTACTCTTCTCAAAATCGATGATGTGCCATGATGCTCGGTATACCTGGCATAGCGCTTGTTACGGGAATTGATGGTGGTGGCCGGCTGGCCTTGTCCCGAAGAGTCCAGTCGTCGCCAGGTTCTGAGGGAGCTACGAGCTCCATTAGAGTATACTGAAGAATGCCGTCGAGAACTTGAGGGACAACAATATCTCGAGACAGTCCCCATGATGGTAATGAAGGCTCTTCGTTATCGCGCCCATCAGCCTGGAGCTATCAGTCAGTACCAGCCGAATAAATTGATATGCAAAGCAAAATGTGCCAACTTACAAGACATGATGCGCAAGGTGCATTATTCACCCAGACCCAGTTGGGGCAATTATGTGTATAGAAGTACTTGCATCTGTACTTATAAAAACCACCAGCTCCACTCATTGTGCTGTCGATGTCCAAGATGTAAGAGAGTTGTATGGCGCAGTGAGCAAAGGATTGGACAAGATGAGATGTGAATCAATGGGCAGACGGATAATGGAATGCGAGGAAGAGGCATAGACTCTTATATGAGCTGCCAGGCAATGAGAGGAAGTGACGTGAATGCGATTATTAGCACGGGGAGTGGACTAGGCTGGGGAAAGGGTCGAACGATTTGCTTGTACTACCGCTGAAGTGCGGATGGCCAACATGTCAAGGATACCCAGGGCAGAGCGGAGCTCTAAGTGGGAATGAGCTGGCATGATCAAAGGTGCGTAGTGTTTGCTCAACGGAGTACAACTCAAGAGACTCGGACGCTGACGTCTTAGGGACAACTAAACTCGATGGGAATGGCCGTTGGCGTCGCAATGCCATTTTGCATGGCATTGACTGATGCCCCCCGCCGAACAGAACGATGCGATGTGGTGGGGACCACACCCGTAGTGATGACAGACAGGGAGCCCCTGTGAGCTATGCAGGACGACTGCAGACGCCTTTTACAAGCGACGAGCAGACATGACTTGGGTACGGGCAGGCAAAACAACGTACATGATTCTAAAACGACGATGGAATACGGCAACCAGTCAGAGATGGCTTGTTCTTGAAAGGCTGGTGTCGAGGAGAAATCGATGCCATCAACATATTTCGTTACTATGCGCTCATACAACCGGGGAGGACGCCCAAGCGCTTCCAGAGCGCGACTAGACAAATGCTAATCAGCATTAGTGGCATTCATGTATTGCGGTTTCCGCCTCAATCTGCTGCTCCAGTACAGACAGTATGCGTCCATACTGAAAAGCGAAGTGATAGGATGGGTCGTCTCAGAAGCCATGTCGACAACTTAAACGGTTTGTGGTTCGTCGAGACGTGGGGCCATGGGACGAGAGCTATAAAGGGTGTAGCGTCCGGCGGAATGGCGTGAGGTTAGACCTGACAAGGGCGTGTATACTCGTCTGGGGAAAGGACGTACTGTCTGTCATGGCCATGTCCAATGATACCGAGCTTTTGCGCATCCCTCTCGGAGTTGACCTTACTTGAGACGATGCATGATGATTTCCCCCCGTCTATGGTCCACGCCTAAGCCCCTAGGTCCACGGCAATCACAATTGCTACAACGCCGCATACAGGACAGTACCAGGTCAGGGCAAGAAGCCCTCAACAGGAATAGGGAGGGGTGTGCTGTTCATCAATGAATAGGTACCTATGTATGTTGTGGTGTTTTCTTTTCGGGCCAGCCGGCGCCACGACCTGAAGCCAAAGACCCGTAGTCAACGGTAGGCTTGCTGCGGTCATCCCATGCTACCATGTGTCGTGCCACATGAAGTGCACAGGCAAAGATCCGATTGTCGGACGCGCAGTGGCATGGTTCAAAATCAAGCAGGCCATGTATCAATAAACCTGACCTCACTCTGACCCTGTGGCTCTTCCAAGCAGGGACTTTGTGGGGAGGAGATCTCTGAGGCTGAAAAAGAAACGTTCTTAGAACATCTTGGGATCGATGCCAATGCGGCTCAGCCCAGCATCTGGAATGGAAGGACGGGAAAAAGCAAAAAAACGCTTTGCTTGTGAAGGGACGGGATCCACAAGGGTGTGGCGCCGCAGTTTGGCTTGTGGATATGCGAAGTATATCTCAACGTCTGAGTATGCATGCTTGCACATGCCGGGAAATGTTGGTTTCTCTCTGTGAGCTTGTGCTGGGGAGACTGATAGCCAAGCTATCGGTGATACAAACTATCAAGGTTGCCGAACAGCGAGACCAGAGCTTATTACGAGGAGGAGCTTCGGACATGGTGGGTTACCTGTTCTGATATCATGAGATATTTGAGAAGCATCAGTCTTTACTCGATGAGATTACGACCCTACTCGGAGGTCTCGGGTCACCCCGTGCTTCCATAACGTCCAGTTGAGCATCACCGATGACCTCGGGTGTCTCCATTCGCGGTTCACCCATTCTACCTCGGCCACTCCACACTCGTTTGGACTTTATCAAGACCATCTTCTCATTGAGGCAATTGCACTGTTGCGCGATAAACTACACCTTGGACGGGCGCGCAGAAGCAGCAGGATCCAGGGTTGGCCAGTCTTATCGTTGCGTTGCGTTGCGTTACAACTAGACAAAAACTTAAAACGTTTCTCTCATTTTCACATATTGGGAAAACATCGCAAAACGCGCAATATGCACAGTTGACAACGCGGCCCCCTTCGGGCAGCGCACCATCTTCTGATGCTTCTTCACCTGTGCGCCATCTTGCTTCTTCCGCCCCCCCAACTACGTTCCAGGTTGGGAACAGGGGCGAACGGCAAGGAGCTATGGCCTCCTCGGATAGGTTGCCATGATGCTCAACCACCCAGGAAGTGCCCTGCAGATACATACATACATACATACAAGCAATGCTCTCCATACTTTATTCTCCGGTCGGCACTGTCGTCTGCTTGAAGCTCGAGCCTTCCACTGCATTGTATTCTCGAAAAGGAAGAGAGCTGCTGGAGCTCCCGTCAGAGCATGTTCATTGATTGGACCACTTGTGAAGGCTGAGCCGGGCAATTTGTCTGGCCCGCAGGACGATACCCTGATATTCCAAACCACGCTGAGATACACGTGGTGTTTTGCATCAGCTCTTCTTACTGATGTGATATTGCTGGGTCATCCCTGGTTGGAGGAGTCTCAATCATTATGATAACCCGATTGACTTTACCGGGTGGAATTGAGGGATGCTACTCCGTACAACGGCTCTTTCTCACCCCTGTCATCGGATAATGATATCGAATCGGCCATGAAGGGCTTTGGCGACAGGTATTGATCTCGTCGGTAGTCAGTGACCGGCTTCGTATGGAAGCAGACTTCGAGGTGGAACCCATAAGTCAAATTTGGTGGTATTCTTTGCTTCTCATACGATGTCCTCGCTTCGTACATCTGCCCTTTCATACACTCTTGCTCTCATTCGTCGTGGGGCAGTCATGGCTGTGAGCAACAAGAATTCTTGGGAAGGGATCCCCACCCTCTGCGAAGACCCGGCCTTACCTATCTGTCTGTCCCGCCGTATATCTGAAACAAACAGCCATCGCCGATTTTCCTCAGTCCAACACAATTGGACTCGTTCTCCTTTGGCAGCTTTCATTCCACTGTCATTGGTGTAAATTGTGGTAATGGGGGCAAGCAAACATGGCGAATTCTTAAAGCCAAACTACAGTATGAAAAAGCTATCTATGATATCTGCGCTGAAGTTACTGGCGTGGTTTGTTCGTCAACCTAACCAAGGCGTTTCAAGGCTAATAATTGTTTCTAACCTATTTACACCTGTACTTGGTTTCCCTTCTTTTCCCTTCTTTTTGCTTTTTCCATCGATCTCCCGTCTTGCCCGCCTCCATAGCCGATGTTGATGAGGGGAGCCCTGCTAGCTTGGCCACTTTTATCGGCCCCTGGTCGCCCACATCCAGAACGAGCAGGCATTGACACACACATCGTCATCCCAAGAGAGAAGGACGTGAGAGGAGAGAAAACCTTGGGAAAATTGGACTTGGATGGCCGAACCAACACCCAGACTGCATCGTCAAGCGCGGCGAGACGGATATGCAGGCCACCCCTCCCTCTGCAAGGATGCATTTTTGTGTTTGCATCAGAGAAGCTCCATCCTGACAGACACACATACTCTGAGTCAAGCTTTGCTGACAGCTAAGCTGATTGCCTAGTTGATTTGAGGCTGGGAGAAGAGGCAACAATGCAGTCAAGACAAACGCTCAAGCAACCAGAAGAGGTGTCGTGCATGATGCTAAAGAAGCATGAATGCTGCAGAACTGCGCAAGTGCTTGGAATTCGTTGATAATGTTTCATCTAGTTTCAAATACGGCTGTTGTGCTAGCAATAGTTCTCTCTGCCACAACCTTTACTCAGTCCCAAGCTCACTTGTCGCCTCTTTCCTCTTTTTACCTCCACTCAAGATACACACGAGTAAAACAACCCAAAAACGCCCGCATCCCTCCATTACACTCGCTCACACCCTCTTTTGGTAATCTAACGGTGCTGCAGGGCTCTAAGACCGAATAGGTAAAGTGAAAGAGACCAAAGGACCAGACAGAGAGGGGCGCGACGAGGGGGAAACATTGAAGCATGAAATACCTTAAAAAAAACAATTCAACCGAGCAGCCAACCATGAAAGAAGTGGCTGATGCATATAAAACGCCGTGCTCAACCAGTCAACTTGTGAGGATGTGCAACTCCAGACCGGGGTGAATAAGGGAGGGGCAAAGCTTTGTCGAGCTACATAGCAGTCGACAAACAACACCTCTTCCCTAGGTACTCTAAGGCCAAAATGTTTGTGTCTCGTCGGCGCCCATATAAGGCCGAGCCGCAATTGAGGCCGCTTCCCGCACGTACATGGTAGGGCTAAGCATTGGATAAGCAAAGAGGTCGATCAATCACGTTTCGAATCCCTGCCCATGCCTGTATTGTCGATTTCTAGGGAACGACTGCAGAGCCTTTCCTCGGCCGTTCATTCATAGGCCCTGAAGTGAGTACTTCATCGACCAGCCTTCATGGCTTCCTTGCGGCGCTTCTTCTCTGCAGCACGTGCAAGAGAACGCTTGACGTCACCTTGCTCAAAGCTGTCGATATCGTAGTATGTAGGGGCAATTTCCTGCAAAAAGTGTTAGCGAATGTAAAATTGACTCAAGGTACTCATAATGAAACGAGAGTCATCTGAAAGTATCACTTACCAATAACCACTCAGGTCGGATACCCGTACATGTTCGGATGTATTGCTTGGACGTTAAGACAAACTCATTGTAGAGGACCCAGTCGAACTCGGTACGGAGGACAGTTGAGGGGTGAATCAACACAGCCTGATCGTCCTTGACAGTGCGATAGAGCTTGCCAGAGCTCTCCTTCATGGCGACCTGCATGAAGAAACCGGCGAGCAGTGCGCGTCGAATGTTGGTATAGTAATTCTTGTCCTCAAATGGTGTCGACACAAGCTCCAAGCCATGCGTCTCCATGATGCGCTTGAGCTGAGCGCGGACGTTATCCGCACTGGAGAGATGTCGGAAGGAGAGGAAGTGCTCATGGCACCACTGCTTTGCACTGTTGGGATCGGACGTTGCCTGGCCCTTGAATGCGTGGTAGGCGTTGAGCAGGGTGAGGTGGTCACCATCAGGATGCGCAAATTGAGCCTTCATCTCATCGGCGCGCTTTCGGTTGTTGGCAGGGCGAGTAAAGATTTGTGGAACGGAGAGAAGCGAGGTAATAGAGAGAATCTCGTTCGAGCAGTAGAACTCAGGAGACGAGATAAGCATGACCGCCAGAGCCGGATCAAGGGGGAATGCAGAGGCCATGCTGCCGAGAGTGGTAAGCTCACCATCGTCGTCAAGACAGGCAAGATAGTTAAGCTCCTCAAGGGCGCGCATCATAGTCTCGGGAGCAGGGGGGTCCATAAGATCGAAGTGGACAAGATCCTCCACACCGAGCTTCTTGAGCTCCAGAACGGTGTTGGCAAGGTTGGAGCGCAGGATCTCGGGGTATGTTTGCTCAATAAGCTCCTTCTTGAAGGCCTTCTCGGTATACAAACGGAAACACTTTCCGGGCTTGGTACGACCAGCACGACCAGCACGCTGCTGGGCTGAAGCCTTGGAGATGGGCGAGACAAGAAGAGACTCGACACGGATACGAGGGTTGTAGATCTTCTGTTTACTAAACCCAGGATCCACGACATAGACGATGCCGTCGATAGTCAAACTAGTTTCGGCAATATTGGTAGAAATAATGACCTTGCGACCAGGACGGCCGCCCTTGCGAATAGGCGCAGGGGCCTTGTCGAAGATGCGCTGTTGCTGGTGGGGAGGCAGGGTACCGTACAGAGGGTAAACGGCGAGAGGACCAGCGTCGACCTCGCGCATCAGCTCGTCAGCCTCGAGATTGATCTTGCGACAAGCGTCCTCAATCTCGTCTTCACCAGTAAGGAAAAGCAAAATATCACCCTCAGGCTCTGAAGCGTGAATCTGGAGAACGGTTCTTATGGCGGCCTCGACGTAATCGCGCTCAGGCTCGGGGGTGTAGAAGATCTCGACAGGATGTGTTCGACCGGGGACAGCGAGCAGGGGCGCATCGTTGAAATACTTCTGGAACTTTTGAGCATCGAGTGTAGCAGACATGATGATGATCTTGAGGTCGGGGCGGCGCATAGAAATCTGCTTGAGAAGAGCCATGAGAATATCGGTCGCGAGAGTACGTTCGTGAGCCTCATCGAGAATAATACAACTGTAGCGAGACATCTCGTGGTCGTGCATGGCCTCACGCAGAAGCATACCATCAGTCATGTACTTGAGCATAGTCTGAGGACCTGTCATGTCCTCGAAACGAATGCTGTAACCAACTTCCTCGCCCAGGGTGACGTCCATCTCATCGGCGACACGCTGCGCGACCGACATGGCGGCGACTCGACGTGGCTGCGTACAGGCGATAAGCTTGCCGGTAAGATGAGGTAGCTCGTCGTAGACGACATACTGAGGAATTTGAGTAGTCTTTCCAGAACCTGTCTCACCAACAAAGACGAGAATCTGCGTTGAGTGGTACTTGTTCAAAAACTCTTGTCGTTGCTTGTGGACAGGCAGATCGCGACGGCCCTGGAGAATTTGGAAGTACTTTTGCGAATGAGGACGGCCGGTGAAAGGGTTCGACTCAGAGTCCTCAGCTTTTGAAGCCTGGGCAGCGGTAGTATGCTGCCTCTTCATACCAGCGAGAGGAGAGTCCGGCGAAGGCTCTGCGCCATTGCCATTGCTGTTACCGTTGTCGTACATGTGAGCAAGGTAGGGGTTGTATTTCTCGTCCTCGCCGTCCTTCTTAGCCTTCTTTCGCGTGGATTCGTCGGCGTCGGCGCTTGAACGCTTTCCTCCCTTGATATCGGACATTATTTTCGGTGAATGGCGGGGAGAGGAGGTGAGAGAAAGTGGCGAGGCTGAAGCGGAAGGCCGTGGTGTTTTTGTTTTCTGCTCTACTAAATGCTAGAAAATTTTGGCGGGCCTTCTTAGGCAGATGCTTATCGATAAGGATCCTTGTCGTGTCGCACAGTGTATGAGATGTGACGGTGTTGCTGCGTTATGACGAGATGCAGCATATGTATATGTGCGTGCTTGTGGCATCAACGGTGACATTGAAACTCTGAGGGGACTCTTGATCAAGTTCATCTTAGCCCGCTCTTCTCAAGTCTTGTGTTTTCTTGCTCCTCGAGGCCTGAAGCTGTGTTGCTGTACTGTTTCAACTCAAAATGGGCGCACACTGTGCATTTTCAGGGTCTTTGCTCTCTCGAGCTTCAAGCTTGAAACTCCAACTCGCAGGTTTCTGCGAATACTTATTGAATACGCACAAACAACAAGAAACCTCTTGACAGGCCACATCTTGATTCTTGGCAGTTTTTGTCTACGATTTATTTTCTCTCAGTATTTTTTCCTTCGTCACATACATCCCTCCCATCCCACTTCGCACAACTGAACGATCTGGCTTGGATTGGCGGGGTGAATTTACTCCACCACCAGAAATCTCAACTTTATTTACTGTTTCTCCCGGCAAGCTCCAACCGCAAACATCGTCTCCTGACAAGCTCTGAGCTACAATCATGACTTCTGACGACGCAGGCTCCGGAATGCCTGACAATTTTGGTCTTCAACGTCCCAATTTTCATATCGGATACCACGACTCAAATCGCGATGAGCCCCTCACCGACGTGCAGTATGGCCATCTGCTGAACCATGGTGTAAGTCGCAAGCTCCACGCCAAAGACCTCTATATTAGATATATCATACATGTCATATATATACGTGGCGATGCCCGGTGCAACCCATTGACTCTCGGATAGCTGTCCTTTGCGACGACTCCCATCACAAACACTCACTTCCGAGACCGGGTCTTCGCTCTTGTTTCTGAGCATCTGTCCGCTCTATCCGAAAATGGCGAGAAGCCTACCACTAGGGCAACTGGCTCACGAGCAGAGCCTATTTTGCCTCCCTTGACTCCTAAGGACACCGCTCTCTTCCCCAGTGCCGCTGTAAACACCTACACTGCAGTCATCAGCCCCTGGCTCGACCTTGGATCTTCTAACCCCATCATCTCAAGCATCTCCCGCCAGGTCCTCAACGTGGAAATCAACTATGCCAACTTTTGTGGTGTGAGAAGCATCATGATTCCTGCCCCTCGACAGGATGCTTCCATTGATGGCGGCAACCAAAGTCTTGCCCAATACGCACGAGCTGTAGAGGAAGCTCTTACAGTTGGAAACCGACTCACTTTCTTGATTCACATGCCTATGTATCGAGAACCTGGCATTGATGTAGGGACAGCCAACATCTCTTCCCTTGATGCCAAGACTCCAACCAAGACCGAAGGAAAAGAGATCGATCTTCTGGCCGCTTGGGATTCGTGGCATCATGTCCGAAGTGTCTGTAACTACAACACCAGACTCTTTGTTGGTACGCTCACATCAATATCCTAGAATCCTTAACGAATGCTAACTTGATAAAAAGCCTTGCAAATTCCCCGTGTTATGCCCGAGAAGGATCTTCAGGATCGATGGTTTGCTGAGCCTTTGCACTACCTCACATTCAGCCCTGCGACTTTCCAGGCTAACAAGGCTGGTTTCCCATCGCTGTCTAAGCATCACCAGAATCTCATATTCTCGTACATGCGCTTGAGGAATATCCCATGGATTCTGCTCTGCGACGTTGGCCCTGATGTTTCCCACCTTCAGGATGATCACCAGTCTCTGCCAACCACTCAAAACGATTTTCCTAGCTTGGCCGAAGCTGAGGCCCAGGAACAGTCATCCAAGACCAAGAACAACGACTATATTTCATACCTGAGATGGCTCGAGGACCAGCAGCCACCATTTAGCTATCTCGAGAGCCCAACCTTGACCAGCTTCCAAGACTGGCTTCAGTCACCTCTCCAGCCCCTGTCAGATAATCTCGAGTCAGCAACATATGAGGTCTTCGAGGGCGACCCCGTCAAGTATAGCCAGTACGAGATTGCCGTGTTTGAGGCTCTCACAGAATGGAAGGAACTCAAGAAACCCACCTCTAAGGACGGCAAGGTTGTCGTTGCTGTTGCCGGGTCTGGTCGCGGCCCTCTCGTTACCCGAGCACTGAAGGCGTCCGAGGACGCCGGCGTTCCTATCGATATGTGGGCGGTCGAGAAGAACCCCAACGCCTACGTCTACCTTTTGCGCCAGAATGACCTCGTCTGGGGTGGCAAGGTCAAGGTTGTCAAGACCGATATGCGAGCATGGAAGGGCCCTATTATCTCTGAGGACGAGAACGGACCTGTATATGGCAAGGTTGATATCCTAATCTCTGAGCTCCTTGGCTCATTTGGCGATAACGAGCTCTCTCCTGAATGCCTTGACGGAATCCAGCATGTCATGTCCACACCCCATGGAATCTCCATTCCCAGCTCTTACACTGCTCATCTCAGCCCCATCTCAACACCCAAGATCCACGCTGATATCCTCTCACGCGTGTCGGGAGACCCCAACGCTTTCGAGACACCTTGGGTTGTTCGCCTTTTTGCTCTCGACTTCGTTGCCGAGAAGGTGCCCAACAAGCCTAGATTCCAGGAAGCCTGGGAATTCTCCCACCCTATTCCCGAATCTTCACTCGCGGCTCTGGAGGCTAAGCGCTCTGGTGGCGTCGTGGGAGGTGGCGGTGGTAGCATGGCTGGTGCTGCCGGGGCCAATGACCACAACTCGCGATATACTCATCTCACATTTGTCTGCCGGACAAGAGGTGTCACTCATGGGCTGGCGGGCTACTTTGAGTCGACTCTATATGAGTCTCAGATTCTCGAGAACAAGGGAGAGAAGATTGAAATCAGCACACACCCTGAGCGTATTGATGAGAAGAGCAAAGATATGATCTCTTGGTTCCCCATCTACTTCCCCCTGAAGGCAAGTTCCCTCCCCAGCAAGTATCGAAGCGCACTAACATAATTGAAGAAACCTCTCTACTTCCCAGCTGATACTGAGCTCGAGGTTAGCATGTGGCGACAGACAGATGATACCAAGGTGTGGTATGAGTGGCTCGTCGAGGCTTTCACGTGGGTTAGCCCAACAAGCCGTGTCAAGGTTGCTTCCTCAGATCTGTGCAGCAGTCGCCAAGTGGCATGCTTGATGTAGACGGATGACCAGGGTCACGACGAGAAGAACCGGCTGGGATAAAGATGTGACGAAAAAAAAGTTTTGCTTATGAGCTAGAAAAGATTACAAGTCTTGGGGTATGGAGACAGCCGTCGCTTGAATTGCCAGGTGGCTGTAGCCTGGATACAAGCTAACTCTTATTCGCATGATGGTTGACTATTGAAGGAGATCACATAGCATTTTGAAGACGGTTATGAAGCTGGAGAGATATCCTTAGCTTCGCATATCTACATTGGCTGCCCTTGTGGTGGAGCAACACGCGATCAACTCACGTATTGCAAGTCATGTTATTGCTCTGTTGACTGCAGTACCATATAAAACAGCACTGGAGATCATCTCGATACATACAATGAGCTTTGAGACATGCCGTCTACCATACTCTTTGTTGTTGGTCTATTCACATGCTAGGTCATGTTCCACTAGACCGAGCCTCAATTGAAGTCGATGTCGGTCAACTTCCGATCAATGCACATGCTTTGCCTCGCCTTGTAGGTCACTTTACCTGGTCATTCGGGGAGTATAGGTGCCTGACAGATGTAATTACGGCTCGGTGGACGGGAAAGGTGATGATGCACAGGATGGTACAAGACAAGGTCATGGTTGGCTTGCCATATCCTCCTCGCCTCATGAGACGTTTTATATGCAGAATTAACATGCCATGGCCAGGCATGGATAGAGTTGTAATGATCCTGTTGTCCGACAGACAATCTTTGGCTCTATGAAACAAGTCATCCCTTCCACCGATGAATTGTGCCTATCATGACACGTCTATGAGAGAGAGGCCTTAAGAGTACGAAATTACAAGCCTGGCTGTGCCTGCGGCGCCTCTTACGCCTCCTTGTTACAAAGATGGTAACGAGGCTTCTTCCTAGCCGCTCGAATGCTTCCCGTGGTATTTCGATACATTGGATTGTCTGAATATAGCAAGACGAGGCGACACACAAAAACGCGGGGGAATTTAGATTAATTACGCCTTGATCGTCGCGGTGAACAAACCCCAGATTTTCAAGTAAAATTGCCTTTAACCTCATTAGTGACCACCAAATAATTAACACACCATAACGAATATTTAGGTGCTGCCCTACGAGGCGGCTCTAGCCTCACGCTCTCATCATGGTCAGTCAGTGTAAGTCAAAAGCCGGTATAATCCGGCGTCCAAGCTCGCACCATTTCTCTCGGCAAGACTCGGTCAAGCCCTGTAATTTTTGAGCAAAATAATTATGGAGTAGAAACATCGTCATTCATCAATTCCGTCCTTCTCCAATTCTCCATGTGGAGTTCGGGTTATTAATTTATTTTTGACGTTAACTACTCATGAGAATCCCGGTGCCGGAGCCGGAGCCGGAACCGGGAACTGAATCGTGCATGTATTTCCCCAGAAAGAGAAGGAAAAAGGAGCCTCATCATCAATTGACACTACGAAACTGTAAATGAAAATCTTCTCAGGTGAAGAGGAAGAGGAAGAGGAAGAGGAAGAAGAGCTGCCTGGCCCGGGTATGAGCCGACTGGAAACCCCCTGGAAATAAACCAAGAGAATAGAGACGGGTTCTGCAGGCGCCAAGGATTGTACAACACCTCTTGACCAGGGCGGGTGGCATGTCATGTTGCATACTTGTCATGACACTCTAAACACATGGCGAGACGTCACATTCAAGACATATCACAGATAGGACGTAGATGTAATAGTATAGACTTTTTTTCCTTGGTATTGAATATTTCTACCAAAAGAACTCCTTTGCTTAACGCCGTGGTGCTCTGGTGCTCCTTGCTTGCTGTTAAAGCTTCGCAGGTAGGTCTCCCAAATATACAGAAAGAAATGGCGTTGACGCCAGTCGAGAACAAAAAGCACGGAGGTCGCACCGTTCTCCGCAGCCGGGGGGTATTCTCTATGCAAAAAACCCGACTCATTTGCTTTTTCCCGTTTTCTCCCTCTTTCGTGGTGCATATACTAGCCCCTCGTTTCATATGACGCTCCTGGCGGCATAGCAACGCAGTGCCCTAAGTGATAACTCGATGTGAATTGCAGTTGGAAGCGTTGTCCTGTCCTGCACGTATCGATGGGGAGGGTTTGCATACCCCTCCCTGAAATGCACAGTGAAGTTGATCACTGTGTGCATTGTCACTCGGCGTCCCCGTATACCATGCCGTGCAGGATATATGCTCCAGGCAGTAGGCTCTGGCTCTCGTCATAATCTGCGCGTCATCGTAGGCATTCATTCGTTCATCCCGTCTTTTTTCTTTTCATCCCACCGCTCCACCTATAACTCCTCGCCTGTGGCGGGAGACATATTTAACCGAAGAGAGCAGCGCCGCCGGACTCGATAGCCTCGATCTCAGCGGCGTTGAGGGGAGCGCGGTGGAAGCGAGTGGGGAGCTCAGAGACGTCAAAGGCAACGCCTTGAGGAGGCTTGACGGAGCCAAGGGAGGCAGCGGGGGTTCCGCCGAAGCCAGACTTCTGGAGAGGACCGTGCTGCTGGACATGGTCGCGGTAGGAGCTGAAGGACTTGTGGGTGGTGGCAGCATCGCCGTTTCCGTAGCCGGACCAGGACTCGGGGAGCTTCTCGACTCCGGAGGCAGGGTGAGGCTTGGGGGTGTGGTCGAGGTTGGCTGCGGAGAGGACGGTGTTAGTTTGTTCTATAACGGCATTGCTCAATACCAGAGGGTTGACATACAAGGAATGGTTCGGGGACCGAGGAACTTGATGAGAGGAGTACGCTCGGCGTGGACAGCAGCCTGTCGGAGGGCACGAGTAGCAGAGAACATTGTGACGGTTGTTTAGGTGGTTGGTCGGGATAGTTCCGTAGACGTTGATGAGGTCGAAGAGTGTAAGAGCGTGCGGCTTGCTAAGATGAGATGAGATATGAGAAAGAAGAAATGCAATTGGATTGAGGAGAAGGAAGAAGAGGGAAGGGTTAAAGTAAGAGACGAGCGTGGGAGAGGGCGCGATTATGTATTTGAGGAATTTTTTGGGTTGGATGGGATGGAGTGAATGGAAGTTAGCTAGCTCAGGCCAAAGTAACTCTCAGCCCAGCCCAGTCAGTCCAGGTCCAGGTCCAGGTCCAGGTCCAGGTCCAGGTTGTACCGCGCCGAAACGTGTGGTATGGTAACCCACGCACGCAACGCACAGAGACTCAGGTCACTTACAGGGAACTGCTAGTGGCTTCTGTTAGTGGCAGTCCCGTCGAAATGGCGCGAACTGGGCCCAAGCGAGCTAAAAAGTTGGGAGTCCACATCCACCAGGAAAAAAAACCTTGACACGACCAAGAGAGACAGAGGGGGGAAAAAACAGGCCACAATTGGCGGCATTGAGCTGCACGCCCACAGAACAACACGTTACCCACACCCAGAAATCAGAAGCAATTCTGCCCAAACGAAGTAAAAGAGTGGGATGAGTTTGTTGACTTTCACTTTCTTCAGTGGCACAGCAGAGACATCCAACGATAGAGTTGCCCAAAGACGTGGGATATCGACATGGGGGGGACATGGATGCTACAGCTACAGCAACAACAGGGCCAGAGACTCCGCTACCTCGCATGTGCATTCACTTGCATTTG
Organism: Fusarium fracticaudum; assembly: GCA_003353625.1. Taxonomy (NCBI): domain Eukaryota; kingdom Fungi; phylum Ascomycota; class Sordariomycetes; order Hypocreales; family Nectriaceae; genus Fusarium; species Fusarium fracticaudum. The sequence goes on from PDNT01000009.1 coordinate 1,187,950, forward strand.
CATTTGCCATGAGAGACCAGATTTACTTGTGACAGTCTCCGATGGACGGCCTCAAGGAGGTTGATCATAAGCTGAGAGAGGATGATGATCGTCCCTCCACAAAACCCATCTCGCATGAGTCGAGACAAGTCGGTCATTGATGCCGTCGGCGGATACACCGTCTCCAGGCAATGGATGCCTGGGGTTAACGACTGGAGTTGGGCGGAATGGCGTGGTCTATCACCTTGAATCAACGGGGTTAAGCAGCCGTCTTCAAGGCTACAGCTTATTCACCTTGAGGTCAAAGGTGAATAGTAGACACTACGGAGTAGAGCCAAGACAAATCCCCGAACCGATAACTCCAGGCACCATAAGCAGATTCACCGGCATCCTCAAACCGAACCGAAAGTTGGAGTAGCTAATAAATAATGCCCAACTTGATGCTATTCACTACTACTCCAAACTCCGAACATGGCCACCATCCTGACTGCAAGTTTACATCCCGATGCACACACATTGATCGTCTACCATTTGCCGTCCTGGACATCATGGCACTTGGTTGGAGAAGCTCTCCCCCTTTCCGCCCCAGGCTTACCATCCATACACCCCCTTCGCCGTTCCTCCGGGGTTGGCAATAGAAACTCAAGAGGTTCGTTTGCGCGGGGGAACACACATTGCCTCTTTGGGAGAGAATGCTCGTCTGGGGCACGGCGTCCGGGGGAGAGTTATGAATGTGTGGTTGGTGGAGGAGGTGGGTAGACTAGAGTAGAGACTACATACTAACCTTAGAAAGCGGACAGATGGGCACGTCTGCGAGTGACGATCGTTTCTCAAGTCAAGACGAGGCTGGAGGGTCCTGTCCTCTGCTGCACTCGCTCTCTCGTATGTACATCTGCTACAGGCTACAGCACATGGCTATGCTGGTCTGTACAGCGCAAGCGAAGAGCTCCGTGCCGTGTCCGTGCCATCCGAGGCTGGCCATTGACGCGATCTCACCTACCAAAGGCCTCAAGGGAAATAAAAGCTAAGGCCACGTCCATGTCATTGCTGGACCCTACCTACGTAATTGAGGTGCTTTCCCCCTGGTCCGGACTCCGAACGCGAAACGTTGTTGCGCTGGGTGAGTTTAGCTGCCGCTCTATACGGAGCGGAGAGGAGCGGAGACACATGGTCCAGGCAGAGCTAATGTAGGGCCTAAGACGCCGACATACAAGCGTGAAAAGACCAGCGTTACAAATTGGAGAGGAGGACCGGCCAGAGGAGGGAGGGAGGGAGGTAATACGGGGGGAGTGGTAATGCCGAATAGCGAAGGATTCAGCGAGCATTGGAAATCATCTTGATTGATAATGGCATTCGGAGTTACATACGGAGTACTACTCATCTGTTTACTACTTACGACTCAAGACTATGACAGAACGAGGATAAGTGGACTAAACATTCATTTTAATTACCTGATGTCCAAATCGTAAGACGTGGCATTCTTCCCCCCGCGGTCTTTGGTCTTTGCAGTTGATTTGATTGATACTGTTGAAAAATAAAAAAGTTGATATCTCTGAATCAAAGATGGTGTTTTGACCAATCCCGTGTCGAGAACAGGCTATGACAGATTCAGATTACATGTGGTTTTTATGAGTAAAAAAGAAAAGATACGTACCCAACCTCCACTGTTCAAGTCGCATCTCCCGTCGCTACCTAGGTTGTAAGGTTCTAAGGTTTTGCGGCTGGGGAAGCATCGCTAATAACATTGAACGTCGTGGATTTGGTAGGAGAGTCCGACAGATTCTTCAATTTGAACGGATGTTGTTATATAATGATTGCTAGTTTGAAGTTCTTATTTACATAGGTCTGAACGATTGTTAACCACATATGAGAGTGGCATCTAATCCCGATGCTCTTCTCTACAGACAAGACTACTAGGTAATTCTGGATTAGTAGACAGACAGACAGACTATTGAGGTGAAATTGACCTCGCGTAATACTTCCAAAGCCAAAAGGCCCGATCTTCCATCCATTGCCAATCTTTGATCCTCCTCCTTCGCCTTAACCTCACTTTCACTGTCTTCTCGAGAGCGCTTACACCGGGATCCGGCATCGGGCGTGGAATGAATGGTCTGTGCTTGTTCTGTTCCATGCATCGTGTCGCTTTGAGAGCTCCCATTGGATCTGTTGGATTAGCTTATTTCGTGCCTCACATCAAGTTCCCGCTCCTTGTCCTCTTGGGGTAATTCCGCTAGCACGTGAAATCGAAGGAGGAGGTTTCCTCTCAAGGTGGAAATTTTGAGCTCGAACCTCGACTTTTCATCTTTTGCTTTTGTATGTGATGACACTGTCTATGCGCCGTGAATGTATTGCTGGACCTCTTTGACATTGAAGAGAAAGATCGATCCCTAGACTGATATTCCAATTTGTGCCATAAACGATGAAAAGAATAAAAGAATGGTCGACAAGCAGGTGACAACAGAATAACCGTATTGTTGTTGTTGCTTTCGCTCAGTCTGAAGCTTCCATCTTTTCATCAGAATTGGACAAATTCACAGAAGTCTCTGTCTGTGTGCTGGTACCCCTCTAAACAGATAAGATAACGAGTTTCTACCAATCATATCCGCAACTTCCCCGCAGCACCCCCCCGTTTTCAACAACAAAGGTCGCTGCCACTGAAGTCATCTCGACTAACACTGAGGGCCATATAAACATCCATTCATTCATAGTATCTAAGCACCCCAACAGTCGGGCCCAGTCGTGGATTTTGGCCATGTTTAGTATCTTCCTGAAAGCACATCACGGCCATATCGCGTGCTGGCTTCTTCAAGTTTCCCGGCAAGAAGATATGATCTCCTATCGTAGACCAGAATATAAACCGCTGGAGTGAGTCCAAGAAGCTCTCTTTGGTCACGGGTGTGGATTCATACTCAGTGTCGGTGCATTCTCCTGGATACCATTGAGATGGAGAGTTTTCCACGCAAGGGTGTAAATAGGTCGTTATAAAGAGGTCCAGGAAAGATATAGTGTCGCCATTTAAGCTGAGAAATGCCTCTCGGCTTGCTTAGCTTGAAGAGGGAGTAATAGATCTCGAATCATATGGTCTCTTCAACGTTTTCTCTGAAGGGATGGTGATGTACGTAAAGATAAAATTGCTTTGGGTCGTGGAAACCAGAGTATTGCAGAAGAGGATTGCGAGAGTCTCGTTCTACCTAGACGGAAACTATGTTAATGCTTTCCTGGCAGGCAGTACATCAACAAGGGGGATCTCACACTTTTTGATATGTCAAGATAGGATTTATCCCCTCCAGGCATTGCCGGGACCTTGACAGTAGACGATACTCATCGGGCACTCGAGAAGTTGAACTCCTATTGCATTTGCGGTAGCGTCAGCAACTCGTCGGTTTAGGATAATAGAAATAACTTTTTTATTACTTGGAGTTAGATAGATTAATGCAGACTCTGGAATGAGTAAAAAAGACTCGAATTATATACGCCATCGAAGCTTCCAGCCGAGCTTCGTGAATGGGCACGATCTCTTCCGATGGGACTGCCACTGTGTGTAGAATCTGAGTTCCATGGCCGCTTAGACGAGGCGGAGTGCAGCTATTAAAGCCATTAGTACTGATCAGTAAATAATGCCAGGTTGACTTACAGGTGAGGGTTGGTCTTAAGTATGGTTTGTATTGTTCTTAGAAGGAGAGGACAGCCTCAGGTTCGATTGACTAATGTATAAGCTGCATTATAGAGATGACGAAACAGTGGCTTTTATAAAAAAAAAAAAGTTAGGTTTATGCTCCGGCGCATGCCATTTGACGTGGTTGGTATGGTTAGAGCTGAAATAGTGGTTTTAAAAACCCAGATGCAGCATGAAAGTCGCCCCTTAAACGACTGACAGCGAGGCTGGCTCAAAGTGATGGTCTGACAGAAGTTCTTAGTGAATAAGGGGACTAAATTCACTAGCATGTAATCGAAGGGTAGGTAAGTGAGCGTGATGCAGCAAGATAAGCAACTGATTTCCTGTGACTTTGAATGAAGGAAGCAAGGCGTCCTATAGGCATAAATGACAGATATGTTAACTCGGCATGTTCAAGCACTGGCAAACACTGGCGGACCCGCCTGTTTGGTGAATGAGCCACAAATGTTTATGATTTCTTCCCGTCACTCTCTTCCTCACGCCTCCCCATCTCTCTCCTCCATCTTTTCTCTCTCGCATCACCGTCAACACCGCAAAATCCTCACGAACCTCATAGTTATGGGTCCCGAATTCGAAAAGGGCAACGCCCAGGAAAACTCCTCGTTCTTTACGAAGCTACCCCCGGAACTCAGGCGCCAAATTTTCATCTACCTCTTTGGAGAGTCAGTCGTGCATATCAAGTTCCATCAAAGCAAGGATCAGTTCAAACGTGAGGGTCGCCCTAATCCTTCCAAGGTCCCTGGATGGTGTCACTGCGTCTGCAGAAAAGGCAGGGGAGCTCTTGTGCATCCACATTCAGAAAAAGACCACAAATGGTGTTATCTTTCTGCGAACGTTATGTTCTCCTGCAAGTGGGCGTGAGCAAACCAAACAATAGCATCTCCAAACCAAGACTGACAAGCTGTAGCTTTCAAAGCGGCCTCCATGTGCTCTATGGTACCAACCACTTCATGTTCGATGATCTGCAAGATTATACCATGTTCAGCTCTTGGGTTACCACCAAGCAAAAGTATATCAAGTGTCTCAAATTATACCTCCGGCACAACCATTACGACAGCTATTATGTTGACTTCTACCGTCTTACAGCTCTGATTCCTCGTACCTCACTGAAAGAAGAGTTGGAGGTCCGAATCGACCTACAGCACCTCATATCCAACGACAATGATGGCGATTTTGCCTTTGAGGTCGCGGACGAGATGTTGGACAGGGTGAAAGAGTTTCTGTATGCTCTGGTCGAAAGCTCGGTGTCGATGCTTGAACTTTGGCTGCCGGAGAGATTGGAGATGTTTGTGGAAAGGGAGAAAGAACGTGAATGGTATGCTTGGCAAAAGACTGTCTGCCTGTTCGAGCACGAACCCGAACACAATTCTGAGGAAGAAGGCCCAGAGTCTGATGACGAGAATTACGGCCTCGTCGTATTTCCCACGCGAGGGGACTTCTAATACCATACTTCGAGACAAGTATGCACCAGAAGGTGAATTGTAAGGCCGGGAATAGCGGATCTATCCAGGGTTCGAGACATGTATTCAGTGCTAGATCCTGACGCAAAAGTAGCGAATATGGCGGGTGGGTTGAGAGGTGTTGAGAGCTACCTTCTCGTGTAGTAGATGCTGTTGGTCTCAATAACAAGAGGTAGCTGGAGTTCTTAGTAAATGACGTGGATCTTCTTGATATCGAAGCTATGTGGACGAAATCCAACGCTTTGGATCGCGAGTGGTCACTACTGACAGTGCAGTGATAGCTTTAGTTTTATACGTCAAGATTAGAACTGGTGGCTGTTTCAGTTGGCATATTGATTAGGATTATCATGAAGACTTTGTTTCCAGAACTCAACCGTGCTCATAGTGAATTCAACAGAGATGTCTCCTTCACTCTTTGCCGCAAACCCTTTGTTAATGGACAATCTGTGTTCCTTCACTACCTCAAATTTCTTGATGCCTTGATATGAGCTATTATTTATTCCATTCTCATTTTCTCCTTATCCTTATGTTTCTGGGTTCCCTCAAAACCATCGACACTGGAAAGCCTCTCTGAGCCAACCTTGACTGTCAACTGTCAAGTCAGACATCTGAAAAGGTATGTATTCTGATGAAGCAAAGAAACTTGGTATAACTACTTACGACCCAAGATTACACTGACCCAAGTTTCATTCAGCTTGTGGAAGCATAGCCAAGCTTCTGTGTACCTTGGGAACAACTTGCATAAGTCTTTACATCCGCTAAGACCAAGGTTTTCCTACCTTAATCATGCAATCGTCTCGATTGCAACAATATACGGAGGCTCCCCAGAAGTCCCTATTCTTCACCAAGCTCAATCACGATATTAGGCAGGTTATCTACCGCGAGCTTCTTGGATCACTCACTATTTGTATTACTCACGAATGAGGAATTTGTGGTTTCAAAGGTCGAATGTCATGTCTACGTGGCGGGAAAATACACACCAACATACTCTTAGCCTGTAAAGTGGCGTAAGCGTATTCTTATGAATTTCTATGGTGATAGATCGACTGACTTGGACAGCTTCAACGAGAGAGTATACCTCTTTTATAGACTTAACACATTCTACTTCAACGTAACATCCGACGCTGTCGATTTCGCGCACTTCCGAAGCTGAGTTCTGCTGTCGTCATCATGCCTCTTGCCTTTGGGGAAGAGGTGAAGAAGATAATAAAAACTTTGGGTCCTCACATCTCGTTTGTGTGCCGCAATCAATCACCATATTCCCGTAGTCCTCACAGGTTACTGAAAGCTTCTGCGTCACGAATACCGTCGGGGCCTTCTTCACTGTACTTCTTCCCGCCCTCAAGCACATCAGTAACACCATGAACGGCGTTCTGCAGCCAGTACTGCGTCCCGTTTGGAGTTGCAAGGGTCTTAGCCACGACGCCATCTCCGACCAGGTAATTCTCATCCAGCGTCCCCAAATACAGATCAAATATCGGGGTGTAATCAGCTGAGCGCCATGCGATCGACGTGCCGCAGTCACCGCAAAAACCTCGGAATCGACCTGGGGAGGACATGTACTCTTTGAAGGACAGGAAAGTGTTTAGTGCTGGAATGATTTGTTTGGGGGATATGACAAGGAATTGGGCGACTAGGGAAGATGTCCACTTGCGACACATGGTACCTGATTTGTGTTTGCTAGTTATCTTGGAGTCTCTTGGTAGAAATAGACATACATTGGCATGTTGATGACTGCGTGCAAGTGAGTTAGCTCGAGTGATTAGAGATAATACAAGCACAACTCACAATTGGTGGCCATGGGTACTCTTGGTCAAAGTTGACAGTGTACCGAATAGCACCACAGAGACATCCGCCTGTGATGACAGAAGGTGAATCTTGGTCCTTATCGTTCATGATGATCTTTGAGTGTGCCTCGTAGATGATGTGGGGGACAGAATATATTACAGTCGGTGGTCATTGGCATGAAAACCGAAAGGTCGTCGGTTTAGGCGTTGATGTGTATGAAGAACCAGAACCGATTGGATGGTATTCCCGTGCATTCAAGACAGCCAATCATGATTTGCACAGACACATGGAGGTGTTGTGCACTTTCGACTCTGTTCAACGTTGTACATTGGGAAATTATGAAAAGGATGATACGAGAGTGCGCTAGTTAGAGATAATTGAGGCCAAGGGTCTACTATGGGATGTGTCTGTAGACGGGGACTAAGGTCTTCTTCCAAGTACTGCTACCCATCACTGTCATTCTTCAACAACTTGGTCATTCCTCTCACTATTAGTTCAAGAGTCGCCATCTTGTTCACCCTCAGAAGACGAGCCATAGCGGCTCTGAGGGCTTGTGACGACACATTCTAAGCTTCAGCCCCCTCTAGCTTTTCCGACCATATTCCCTTCACAAGTTCCGAGAAGCCATCCATGCCACAGCCATCCATTACAAAAGTAACCTGCCCGTTGCCAACAAAAGTTTCAAGTCCGAACTTGATAGCCTGGCCTGCAAGTCTCTTGCTCTCAGCAGTATGTCTGGGCCATGGTTCCCCGTTGCTCATATACACATGAAAGCGTAGGTTGAGCTACTGCTTCATCTCTGACAAAGTATGGCACATAATTGTGAAATTGATGGGTTGTGGTCTCCTCGTCCTTTCAAGTCCGCTTCCATAGCAGACCAGGTCGCTGAAGTTGATCGATACTGGGGTATCGATGTGCGTGAGTAAATGATTCAGATCAGGGGCAATCTGAGAACTTTGAAACTCCATAATTCATCCATAGCTTCAAACTCGAAAGTGTTTGTTTGGTAAAGAATCTTTATATATTGCTCAAAGCTAGTAGCAGTATGGCCATTAGCAATAGTGACAGTGAGCACAAGGAGTGTGACTTACGCTCGTTTGCAAGTAAGAATGAACCCCGAAGATAAATGACATTTCCTATATCCATCTTCTTCTTCATAATGGAAATGTCGATATGGCCCTTCGAAGCAAAGAAAATGCGTCCATTGAGGGACAGTTGGCCGGTCCCTTGCCTTGTGTTCCCAATCATTGCCGCTCGGCTGCGGTGCGCATTCAATATGGAGTCTGCGTTTACCAAACAAGTTGGTCAAGGTCATGTCATGAATTTCTGGCGGGACATTTGCGAAAAACGGAGACTGGTTCTGCAGCGAACAATCGCTGAATCTGATAGCCATGATGCTGTATCGAGTGGAATGAAAATTTGGTGGAGGGGAGTTGGAAGTGAGAGCAACTAGGTAGGCAGAAGATGGGAATCTGGTAGCGACGTCAATAGATGTTGGTAACACCAGGACACGCCCAAAATAACAGTCCAAGTCGTTTGCCGATCAATTAGTGGCTACCTCAACATATATGAAATATCAGCTTCTGTATGTTGGCTCAACATTGATCCGCCGTTTGTTGTGATTGGGCGTAACATGCCACCAGATTTGTTTCTGATCAACAGCTTGCAGTTAATCACGCCCGCTCCTAGGTATCCTTTAGCAAGAATAGTAGAGGAGGTTCTCTGATATTCTGTGATAAGTCTCCCTTCTGGTCATAGATCCTCAGAAGCAATGAGGGCGATGGCTTCTTCACTTCTGCAGCCTGCTTGGTCCTGACATCTTGGAATGCCCTCTTACCAAACTCCATCATCATATCTGCGTCTTCGTATCATAACCGATGCATCGATATGTTGCTAAACACGAGAATTCAAGTTGTCACAGAAAAGCCGTGACTGGCCGGTGATCTAGGTGTGAGTGACGAAGACGAACCGATTTGTATTTCCCTCTCCGATACCTCTGATGTCGTAGTTTGGGACAAATTGTATTTCAATTATTTAACTGAACTACTCTTGTAAGCATGAAGAATCTTAACAAGTACCTCATAGGGATCTATCTCATGATCCAAAACTGTACACTCCATTTGCCGTGGCCCATACCAACCCCCAAACAATAAAACAGCTTGACCCCTCTATGATAATCCAGTGCGCATCGTGTACAGCTATACAACACTCTCATTCCTTCTCACATAATCCCATCGCTTATAGTGAATACAATATAATAATCTCTTACGCCCTCTTGCGCACAACATCCCGAACAATGTTCCTACACTCACTCGGTTCCTCAAAAACATGCCACGCTTCAACCGGTACATTTTTGAATGCCTTTTCAAATCTCTCCAGCTGGTTCTTCTCTTCAATGCCAATAGCAGCGACGTCTGTGGCCTTGCGAATGAGTATCATCTTGACCCAGCCTGGGAATGTTCGATAGCTGCAAGCGAATCAGTAAAGGGGTACTATATTAGTGCGGGCTACTTACATTTCGCCATATGCCTCAGGATCGGATTGTGTTGAGTCACCGATGAGAATGAGCTTTCTCTTTGGTAACCACGAGTGAATCTTCTTCATGCGATCTGCCTTGTACTCCTCAGTTCCCATTGTTAGCGCCGACAGCAAGCCTGCTATCGTGCGCCAACTCGAATCTCGGAGGATCAATGTGCCTTGCGGGAAGTAGCGGTCTCGGAATTCTCGAAGAAGGGGGTACAGGTTGTATGGAGATGCTGAGAGGTAGAACCAAGGAGTATCACGGGGGAGAAGAGTCTGAAGTTCTGAGTAAAGCTCTGGCATCCCAGGCACTGGTGTTGGCTCGTCGACAAAGGTGGTCTTGAGGATGCCTAGTGGATCGCTGGTCAAGGTGACTTTGATGGTGTCGTCGACATCTGAGCCATGTTAGTCTGTACGGCTGATAGGCAATGGTCAAAGGAACATACCGGATATGATGGCCCAGCCCTCAGGTCCGGCGTAGTAAGTCTGCATGTCATGAAGGCCTTGAGTGCCTTGAGGTACCAACGCTGTAGCATCAACTGCCGACCCCTTATGGGCGTGATGGAGAGGCTCAACGCTCGTCGTGATACCATTAATACTCGTCGGTCCCAACTTAATCTCCTTCTTCTTATGCTCGATCCAGAAAACCCTCGCTGCTTGAATATCCCAGAGGAACGGGATGATTCTCTTCTCGATAACATCGCGCTCAGCCGCATCGTCCGCCAACCCCAACGTTGAAGCAATTCCAGACACTATATCCGCCACGCGACACTTGGGCTCGTTCTCAAAAACTGCAGCGACAAACTCAGCTTCCCACTGGTCGGTCTCAGGGTTTTGGTACGCTGTGTTATCCATCAACCACACTATGTCGCCAGCATCGACGGCTTTTCCGAAGGGGTTCCATTGTGCAAAGCGCGAGAGCCACGCTGAGACATTGATAGGTGCTGAGAGCGCAGCAGCTTGTGTCTTTTGAAAAGCGGCGGATTTGGGATCGGGCAGATCGTGCTCGATCTTGTCAAAGTTTCGGGTCTTTCGAGTGCGCAGTTGCATATCGGCTGCGAAAGCGCTAGGATTAAAGTCTAGTTTGTCCGCCATCTTGAAATGCGACAACCAGCTAAGGATATAATATAGGTAGGATGCGTTGCCTTGTGAAGGCAAATGAGGTCGCGTGCTGTATGAGTCCTTGGGACAGTGAGGCTGTATCAGGAGCCGCAAGGTCTCGTGGATGTCTAGGTCAGGTTTCAGGGCGTGAAAGTGCAAAAAATAGGCAGCGAGACAATGTTTTATATTCAAGGTATCTTGTTCTCGAGAAGGCGGTCTCATGGATTAACAAGAGAATAGAAGGTTCAGGGTCTCAGTCACAGGAGGAAAGCGCGTGTGTTAAGGACTTGCCAGCAGCTCAGGTCTTGGCTTTAATGTACGTGACCTCATATGAAGATCAAATCGTTTATAGAGGCTGCGACGTGCTTTGTTTAAGGTCTTGGACTTGTGACGTCGCTGCGTGATACTAGCGACGCCGATCTCCTAGGCTTGTGGGGGTGGAGATTTACCCGCGTGGGCGCTATGCCTAGAAGAATGACCTGTCCAAAGCCAAGATTGGACCGTTTGAGTGTGGCTTGCAGTGGGCTATGCTATAATTCTGACAAAAACAGGAGTCGGAGGGCATTAATTAGAGTGCCCTGTGTTCATGTTGGCATCATATTTGCAGTTGACCTCTCGGGTGTTGGATTTGCCAGGCGAGAGAGGACCCTTGTAGTGATCGATCGAGGTTACAGGGGTTAGGTCAACTGCCGTATTACGTCACATCCTTAACTGGACTCGACTGTAGGTACCTACCTTAGGGAGACTGTTGGGTCACGAGATGGCCGTCTAGGTGATGTATACCTAGCCAAGCCAAGCCAGGACAAGGACGGGCATTTAAATCCTGCAGGTTAGAGTTAACCTCTTTGGTGATCAGCCAACTTTAACTTAATCTCTTCCCTACCGATCTTCACGTTTCATGGTTTCCGTCCCGCTTCCTAGTACTAGATCCAGCATCTACCCGGCGATCTCGGCCTCAGGTTCGGCCCGTACGTCAAGAACAGACTTTGTAGTCACTGATGGGGCTCACAGGATTGTCAATTTCTTATTGGCACTTGTACGGTAGCTAATTCGTTCTCCATCTTATCAACAAAGCGATTCTGTTTACTCCTAAACGCCATCCATCCATCCATACATACATACATCCTGTCTTTAATCATATATGCATTTCCATGTCTCTAACCACCGGGTATCAACCAATACCAATGCAATGCAATGTCAAATGCAAACCGAAACCCAACTGATCATACACGCTTGCTCGAACTACCATCCTCCGTATAACCAGCCTTTCTTCTTCTGCGCACTGAACAGCTCATCTCTGATCTCTTGCACAACCGCTTGAACTGCGCCCTTCATGGCCCTTTCGCTTATCGTCAACGAGTCGTAGAATAAATGGTCGTTCTCAACGGCACAATCAGCCACGACCTTGTCCTGATCAATAGTGAGATCAGACATGTCAGCCTTGACACATGAAGTCCAGACATCGGCGAATCGCATCGTCGCGTTTGGTGCCATCGTACCGCGTCCTCGCAGATCTACCACCGCGGCGTGCTGCATCTCACCCTCTGTCATAGCATCGAGAAGCACCTTTCCAATGTCCATCGCCAGCCCGTTACGCATGGGGTATGGAGCTTGGATAACACGCTCGTCCTCGTATGTCTTCTTCGCCGAGTCCTTTGTATCTTCGCTGTGTTCAACTGGCTCAACACTCTCGGTTCTCTTGCTCTTGCTTGATGCCTTGTCCTCAGAAGCCGGCTTCTGGGGTTTCTTGGTCGATCTTTCAACCCACTCAGCAACTGCAAAATCCACCTCTTGGTTCCAGTATTTGGTCAGTTCCGCGGCATTTCGGGTATGCTCTACTACGCTGTTGGGTGCTGGTGGCGCCTGTCGAGCTTGCCACGCCGGTGTCAAGGATATGTCGAATATCATAGGCGCTATAATGCGAAAGCTCTCGAACTTGCGTTTGTCAACACTATCTAGAGCGCCGGGTGCCGTCAGCTCTCTTATCTGCGTTTCGGTCGCATTCGTCCAAAAGTCCGAGTACGCGATGGAAGTTGGGTCTAGTGATCGCTCGTAGAGTATTTCAGCTTGGTCAAGGATAACTCTCGCCATGTCTGTAATAATATCTTCCGACTTCGTCCTTGGCATTGAAGCCATGTTCCAGATTTCCCAAGTGCCGAAGCTGAAGATCCAGAGCGTTTCGCGCGGGGGTATTTCAGGTGGTGGCATCGCGAGGAAGGTCTTCACTTGGCTGGCCAAGTCGGGGACTTTGTCTGGAGTTGGGTACTGTTTAGAAATGAAGTTGTAGTCGAAGGCTGGCTTCTTCTTCACGTCTGTGTGTTTTGTGATATTGAGAAGATCTTTCACGCCTTTTTGATGTAGTTCGTTGCTAATGAGGCCCCTGTTCGGTCGACCATCTGGTACAAATGAGAGATAAGAACTACAGTTAAGCTAATGATCTGTTAGTAAGTAAGATCGATATCACAATATCGAACTTTGGTAGCTAACCTCGTCACATAATTCTTCTGTCCATGTTTTGCGTCGGGGATCTTTGACATTACCCACGACATCAGGGGATCCAAACACCACGATCCTCAAATTTGATTCGGGTTCTGGCTCATATCTACCCCAAGAAAATAAGCCAGTGGAGCCGCTTCTGAGCTGTCCACCTGATAGTCGATTTGGTAATACGCCGAAGATCAGAAAGGTGGTGAGGAAGAGGGCAGCGAACTGAAGGATATGTTTAGGCGCGCCGCGCCAAACGCGAGTAGAGCAAAAGACGACAACATTCTTTCCACCGAGTCTACCCATGACAGAATCTTGACTGTCACGGCGACTTGGCAGTTGATGATCGAGCTCTGCTGGTGATTTCCATCGTGCTTGAAACATGATGCGCTAGAGTCGAGTAAAAGCGGCTAACAAGAGAAAAAGGCACGGCGATTTCAAGTACTGATGTGGGCCATGGGCAAAATGTATACTATGTCGTTTAATGTCGATGTGTAGAAATAGGATAGGTCTAGAACTAGAACTAGAACTAGAAAATGCGAATCCTATGCCGATGATCCGGTAGCCTCTCGAAGTGATTGAGTGCACGTTTTGATAGGAATGTTGCCGGTGGGAAGCAGTGATTAACTTTGAGCGAGGCGTTTCGAAAGCAGGACGGGATGGGAAGCTAGAAACGGCTTCAGGGGAGATGTTGTAGAGAGAGAAAAGGCTATGATAGGTCCAAGACGAGGGAGTTTGAGGTTGACGGGAGCAGCTCCTGGAACAGACCAAGATCAGAGGCTATTGCGAAAATAAGGCTGCACTGCACTGTAGGTAGGTAGTTAGATAAGATGAAATTATGGATAGAATTTATGGGGGAATAAGCGATTGATTTATCAAGGATAGGTACAGTACGCCTCGGGGTCGATAAGTCTAACGGTTACGCTTCTACTTAAACTACCTAACCTCCGATGAAATCGATGCAACAGTCATTGCCAAGCCGACTCTCATCACAACTTTGTTGCGTGGCCAAGACCTCTCACAGACTTGGTATCGCGGGATGTGGTGAGCCTAAAGCGATTCAGGAAAGGGAGGACAAGGCAGAGACGAGAGGATTAGAGGCATCCTTGTTTGGAGGGTGGATTTCCATGTGGCCAAGAGAATGAATTAGCGAATCTCATCGAATTGTCTCCCTCTGTAGCCTCTCTCCTGAATCTCTTCGAGACGATTGAAGCCAACAAGAAACGTCACGTCACGGTTACAACGGGATCCGGCCGGCGCGTCTGTACCCACATCCCGGTGCCGTCTTCCGGCTTCGTCATCCGTGGCAGCAACGTTGTCTCTCCCACTTACAACTCACTTCACTTTGTTAAGTTAAATTAGTCCCAAGAAAGCGTCGTCAGCAGTGGAGTCTGAGCCTCCCCCCAGACCTAGGCCCAGCCAAGTCAAGTCAAGTCAGGCTAGGCGAGCACAGGCCAAGAATCTCAACTTCCAGAACCTGACTTGAGATCTATGTATTGTTGATGGTTTGTGGGGAAGTGAGTGATTGATTGAGTGCAACTCAGCTGTTGATCGCTGAGTGATGTGCTGCAGGTTTGGTCCAATGTTTGCTTCTCATGAGCCGCAACCGATAATAACGCACGAGACAAATTCGATGCCTCCCAAGGTAACGATGCACCCGGTTGATCACCAACGGATATTGTATTACACAAATCTACACAATCACTGTGTCTTCACGTCCTCTTTTATCAAGCATCAATCTCTTTCCCTTCATTGCTTACTGTCAAAATAACAAAAGTCTACCTCACTCCTGTTTCCCCACATTCGGAGCGCTCGGTTACGCCAGATATAATTTAATGAGTGCCCAGCCTCTACCGCCTGCATTTCACCAGTCATCGACTCATGATGAGGTCTGCCCAGGAATCCTACTGCCTACAAGCCTTGGAAGCCCTGGAAGCCCTAGCAAAAGATTCAGTCTCTGTGTTTCACTGTTGATGCAGGTAGGTAGACAAGAGAAGTTTTTAGAATGCTATAGCATTGTACCCCAAGCTTTTCCCAAACATAAGACAAACATATCTTCAATCAAGAACCGCGGGCCGAGCAAGCCATCGCCAAGAACCACCACATATCGAAAATGGTCTAGAATAAACGGCCCAAGACGGGCCCTCTCCAACAACATTCCTCGCATTCAACTATTAGATCTTTTATTTCCGACCGTCAGTGAGAACTGAATGCCGTGCTTCCGACGCCTTCAGCCATCGTACGTCCGTCCAAATCACACACTGACCTGATTGTTTGGGGCTCTCAGCCCGGCAACGCCGCGTTAGTTCACCAAGCCTCACAGCCTCGTGGCTCAGGTCAGCGTTGAAAGTTGAAGACTTTTGAAACTGTGGCTGCCGCTTTGTTTTCTACTTCTATTTTTGGACTCAAAAGATGACAGCTGATTGAATCACGAGTATTAATCACCCCGAGTCAAAAGACTCATCACTCTCGGATATGAATGAATTATGTTTTTCATAGGCCGATGTCACGAATGCGATTGAGCTTTGATCGACATTATCATTGACTTACATAATTCTCAGCAGTGTTACACAAGCCTGAACTGGGAATATTACTCGATGACGCATAGAAACTGAGGGGAATCGCTCACAGCTGATTAGCCTCTCCTAGGTTGTCATCGACGACTCAATTGTGTACGTAGGTATTCGATGAAGTATGCCTGCCAGGTTGAGAGGTCAGCTCCAGTTGCCAGTTGCGAGAGCCAATCTAACTTGAGTCGTCTCAGATAAGCTTAATCGCCATGGCCAACACCATCGCATCTCTATTCACCTACTATTGGGCATGTCATGATAGTCGGCATAGCGGTTGCAAAGCTTATGTGATTAGACTCTGGGAGATCAACCTCATCGGCTTATTGGCTGCCACCCACGTACTTCCATCGTCTTGGCAAGTTAGACTCAAGAGCGAGGCATTGAAATATCGTATAGCAGCCCATTAGAGCTGGAGGCCATGTCATGGGTGTCGCTGATACTACATATGCTTTCCTCCGATGCACTGGGTGGGTTGAGTTGAATTCATGCTCGGAGATTGCTACGGTGTAAGTGGAAGAGCCAAGATACTTAGCGAGTAGAAATCATGTCCCACAGCAATAATGTGTCTGAGACTTTTATAAAAACAGGAACAAAGCTCAACCCCTTTGCCAAGCCGAGACCCATTATACAGTCTCTACTAGGCCCAGTCAGAGACTACTAGGTATCTCGAATGCCACTTGCACATAAAGAGTTGAAGGGCGAGTATGTGTAAGTGGATGTACTTAATAAAGCTGCCCTCTGTCCACAGCAAGGGAGACTCTGTTTTATAATGCATTCGCCCCGGAAATGACAAATATTCATCATCAAGGAAGACGCACTGTTTACGCTATTTTTTTCACTCTTAATACTGCTGTTATTTGGAAGGGATACCTAGGGATTTCTTTTTATAGACTTGGCGCAAAGCCTGGTTTACTTTGCTGTAACAGAAGCCGGCCCCACTACCGACGACAACGCTGTAACTACGGAGCAGGACTAAACTAAAAGCCCTACTTGTTAAAGCTAATTGCTTGATTCTCTCATTGGATTTATTGATTGTAACAAACAGACGAAATAGTTGATTCAAATATTCTCCTGAAATAACATCGCTGTTGTTCTGCTGATTGGACTTGAGAAGCCGCGTCAGAGTCGTATTCGAGTGGCTTATGCACGTGCAACTCATCCTTGCCTTGCCTTGCTTTGCCATTGCCAGGCTTTTGGATTGGATCCCTTGAAACTGTAAATCCGTCACCAACCACGCATCGGGGTCAAGTCCATTAAGTTAGTCAGGTTGTCACTTTTATCTCCTCAGCCTCCTCCCAACAACATCTCATCCCATCATTTCCATCGCGGCAATCTACATCGACTATACCGCCGAACTCTCCGAGCCTCTCTGCATCAGCACCAGCCTCACCCGAAAAAGAACATACTTCGGCTATCGCTGCCTTGCTTTGCGCTGCGCATTCAGAAACAAGCTTACGCTCCCTTGCTGCCCGCTATCGATACCCGGCTCTTCTCACGCCCAAAGCCAAACCCCAAACAAGGCACGCTATCGATCGACCACTATGTTTACGTTGTCTCTTGCGACTGCGACCCCTTGAGTCATGCCATGATCGCGTCTCGATCGCCTCCTTCGCCTACTGTTTGCTTCGCCCTACACTACACCATCGGGTGCTGCCCCACGGATGCGCTGCCCTTTTCTCACTACGTATCGGTTCCCTTACGCAAGCTCGAGCGCTTCCGCGCTCCCCCCCCACCCAGCCGCTGTCGACATTTTGATTCACTCTCCTTGACGCAGACCTCAGCCGGTTCTTCGGTATGCTATCCCATCTGAGGTTCCACAGGCGAGGGCCCTCGAATCCTGCCTCGCCTTCTCCCGATAACAATCCTACTTCGCCTACACCCACTGTGCCTTTCTCTCCCGATGCACTCTCTCCAGAACTGCGACCGACCTCGTCGAATCCTTCTGCATTGCCTCCCACTCTACCACCCATAGCCCGTGTTACCACCGAGGACCTTGGGAAATCACGAGATAGTCGCCAAAATGCTGCCACGAGCCCGCTAGATTCTGCCCGACCGCACCCGAACTCCAAAAGCTCATTTAACAAGGGATCATTCATAGGTGGTGTCGCTCTTAGAAAATATCAGCGAGACCTGGAGGCTCAGGCTCTTGAAACTGGGGACAACGGAAAAGGGCCTAGTCTACATGGACAACATTCAGCATCTCAACCGTCATTGACCTCAAACAGCGCTCCTCTGCGACCATCGCCGCAAGTTTTGAGGAACACAAAAGCTGCATCCTCTTTCAGTACACCTACAGATCTTCAGCACTCAGCTGCTGCACCTACCGGTCGCCGTCCCGCAGGTACCCGACTGGTTACGGAACTCCCCTCGCTTACACAGACAACAAGCAACACCGAAATTCCCAAGCCCAAAAAAGGACTACCTTTTCTCAAAAAGCCAATGTCGACCTTATTGATGAGGCGCAAGAACAGTCAGCATGCTCCTGACTTGCGTCCATTACCCTTGGCTCGGCGCGGCGAGGATCCGATATATGACCCTCGTATCATGGGAACTCGAGTCCATGATTTCAGTGCCCCGCGGCCCAAGAGGAACACCCCAAACAAGGAAACAATGCAGCCTTCTTTCGCCTCGCCGGTCCCTAATTCCGCTCCTCTTCCCACCCAAGAGAGGTTTCTGAACCCAGCTGTCAGTCAGGCAGATGAGACTCCTCTCTCGGCCACTCCTTTAACCCAGCGAGAGCCTAGTAATGCCTCCGAGTCTATTTACTCCCAAGACTCCAGGGCCCTCAAGATGACGCCAAGCACAGCATCTACTGCTGCTCCAATCCCTGCAGCAGAGATGGCTGACCTCGCCTTGTCAGATGCCCCTCCCGTACCTCCCAAGGATAACGCTCCCATCTCGGTTCAGCCAAGGTCGCCTCAAGCATCACGGTTGATCGATGAAGAAGCATACATCCATGAGAGATCCACTTCACCTCGGGCTGGTAGATCGAGAGGTCCCTCGCTATCTGGATTGTCAGGCAAAGACATCCCTTCTGCGATTCCTCGACATATGAAGAGTACCTCGTCAAGGTTTAGCTTTGACATGATTGGCGCTGCCAAACAAGAGAAGCTTCTTGAGGACAGGCATCGACAACGAGAGCTCGAGAAGAAGACGGCTGAACCCGCTGCAGCTCGAGACTCCCGTTTTGATGATTTTGATGACGATGGTTTCGATTACGATGCAATGATGGAAGACGATGGTTTCGAGGAAGATATTCCTATGGTCGGTGATGACTATGATGATATGAACGACGACGGATTCAACGATGAATTCAATGACCACATAGACAACCATGTGGATAATAACATGAACAATACGCTGAACGACCCCATGGGCGGGCATCTCGACAACAACCTACACAATACGCTGGGCAGAAAGGTGGTCGACGATCAAGACGATGAGCTTGATCCAGACAACGACCAAGAGAACTTCTCTGGCTTCGTCTTTCAACGATCGGGCCCTACATCGTCGTTGACGAGCCCACGCAGCGCAGGCTTCTTGCCAACCCCGAGGGATGCAGAAGGCAATCGGATCGGATATGCCATGAGTCAATACACGCCGAATATACTCGGAGAATTGTCTCCCAACCTCCCCCTCGACCAACAACTGAATCAAGAGATGCAGGCAGGTGGACTAGGGATCCAAGGACTAGACGTTCCGAGAGTGCCCAGTCTGGAGAATGAGGCTGCATTCCAGAAGAATCAAGACTTGCCACCAATTGACACAGGGCGCCAATTAAATGATGACGAGCTCTATTATGATGATGGGATGCTGGAATTCGAGAGGAACGAGTTTGCTGAGGATCTTGCTGCCCCTCCAGAATGGGATGATGCCCCTTTTGACGAGTCAATATTTGACAACAATGATACCGATCAATTCGGTCGACCGATCGCAGGGGCATTTGCGAATGCATTGCAACGATCCGGGAATCAAGATGAACCGAATCGATCGTCGGATATGACAGCCCCATTCTCTGCGGGTTCAGAGACGTCCAAGACCACGGCCCATACATCACTCAGTGTTGAGGAAAAGCAACCTGTCGAACCTGAGGCTATTCACGACAGTCCCAAACCTCAATCACCTCATGGCCCCTCAGCTATGGTCCCTTCATCATCACCTCCTACCAGTGATACCATGGCGGCTTACCAGGCTGCTCTCGCTGCTGCAACTTACAAGGCAGCAGCATCGGGCAAATTTCAACGGAGTTCTTCGCCAACGGCTGATGAAAACATTCTGTCTGAGCCAAGCCAATCGCCTGATACACCAGACCGCGATAACTCTTTTAGGCAGGACGACTATGAGAGCTTTGATGATTACGGTGGCTACAACGATTCGTATGAAGACATGGCCGATTTCGAGCTCGATGACGATGCTATCATTGCTGAGGCCAACGCAAGCGCCCTGGCTAATGACTGCGATGGGTGGTATGGCCAGGAATTCAATTTCTACTCAGCCCCAGCTGGCCAACAACAAGAACCCGAGTTTGAGTATGCTAATGGTGGCTTCTTCGGACCCAAGAATGGCTTGGACCGAAGCACAAGTGGACGCATGATTTCAAGGGAGCCGAACTTGACACCTATCACAGAGCGGTCGGAGTACTCCAACAGAAACTCGTTCATGAGTCTTGGCATGCCTGGCTTTAGCGGAACACCACTGCAGAGTCCTGGTCTAGCCCAGCTTGCTCTAATGGGTGATCGCGGCGACGAGATGACATTGTCTGCCCTACTCCGTTTACGATCCAGAGCTTGGGGTGGCTCTCAAGCCAGTCTTGTGTCTAGCCAGAATGGGTCCCCTCGGTCAGAAAGGGGCGACTTATCAAGCTCACCATGGGGTCAGAGTATTATGAGCCCAACGACCTTCCATACTCGAAAGAATTCGGTCTTATCCACCATTAGCCACGACTCGGACAGTGTGAGCGCGTCAGGAAGCCCGACCTTGACAGGTGGCATTCCCGGTTTGACTTTGTCTCCTCCACCTGTCCCGACACTGGCCAAACTCGACACCAACGTTAGGGGGGATGTCCCGGTAGTGCCTCTAAATATTAGCAGGCCCCAATCAAAGTCTTTTGATAATCCTATCTCTCCGATATCCGATGCTGAGAGCATGCCTGCGTCGGCAATGGTGAGCCCTCTGGAGACTTCGAACAGGGCCAGCATGGTTGAGTCAGGCTCAGCTCCGAAGCGTCCGGGTATGGGTCATCGACACAAAGGGTCAGCTGATAGTATATCATATGTCAAAGAGGAAGATAGTGGAGCTACGCGCTGGGTCATGGAACGACGACGCACCGGGGAATCTGGCCAAATTGAGATCCTCGAACGAGAAGTTCTTGAAGGGGGGCGAATATAGGATACCATTCGCTGTTGTTGTTTTATGAATGACTGGATACGACCAATGGAAAAGGAGCAAACTGATACACCATGGCATGAGGAGTTTGGATTGGGATTGGATATATATAGTAGACACCGGTGCGAGCCGTAGGCCCTCGGAAATAGGAGCCTAAGCCATGGACAAAACAAAAGGGAGGAGCACAAAAGTTATTAATGGCGTTGCGGTGCTATATATGAGGGACACAGGCACTTGTGGCTTTTTTTGTTGTTGTTATTGTTTGTATATAATTATGGACGATAAGAGTCTCAGTCATACCTTAGTACCTACCTACCTAAGTACCTACCTGTAGGTACCTAGACCAAGCATTAGAGATATAACAGAGCGTACAATACCTAAGGAACGAATCATTCTATTATTGCAGCGGTGTATGGGGTCCGGCGTATAGGTGGAAGGGACGCTTTATGACATGACAAGTACCTTGGGTACTTCCCTCAGTGTTCCTTCCTTTCATCTAGATGCGACAGGAAGGAAGTCGTGGAAAAGTCTTGCCTCTTGCCTGCCTCTCATATTCAGGCTACAGTTGCACATCTCAGAAAGGGCAGGCACAAAACTGTTCAGTGCAACTACCTTGGGGTAAGGTAACGGCAAATCTGATGTCGTCTTCACTCCATCGTTTCTTGTGAGAGGCATTTGAAACTCTCGTCCTACACCGACAAATATCAACGATCGATCCTCTGTCCTTCTACACTCTCTCGAAATCTCGTCTTTGGAGCACTTTTGGAGTTTTCTTGGAACTCTCGTCATTCGCTTCGTTGTTCGCAACTCCTCTCTAAGTTATCTCTTTCTGCCTCCTAAAAAATGCTTTCGTTTTTGGTGCAAGTCGCGATGCTTGCTTCGTTAGCTACTCTATCTCTCGCAGATGATGCCCCTGTGAATGACTTGAAGGCATACAATAAGGGATTCCTCGGTCAATTTCCCTCACAGGAATTCAAGTCCTCGGATGTAATAGCCCCTGTCTTCCAAATCAGTACCTTCAACGCCAATCTTGTTGATGATTCGGGGTTTCTCTTTTTGACAATGGAACATGGCGACAAATCGGGGCCTGCTATCTTCTCCAGCCAAGATCTCAGCCTTGTATATGCTGACATCTCATACGCCAAAGCATTTGATGCTCGTGCTCAAGTGAAGAGCGGAGGCAAGTATCTCACTTTCATTGAGGGCGGCCGCTGTCATGCCTTTGATGCCAACTACCAGAAGAAATGGACAGTCGAGATCGAGGACCTGGGGACTACACAGGGCAGTATCCATGAGTTCGAGTTCACAGCTCAGGGGGGCACGGCCCTGATGACCGCTGTCCAGGATGTCAGATACAACTTGACTGCTCTTGGGGGTGAAATGGATGGTTGGCTGAGCGATTCCATCTTTCAAGAAGTCGAGCTCGAAACCAACAGGGTTACCAACGTGTGGAGGTCCTTCACACATGTCAACCTGACCGACACCATGGTCAACTACAGTCCCAAAAAGACGTTCATGCATGGTGATGGCTTCGACTGGTTTCACATAGACAGCGTGTCGAAGGTATGAGCCCCCTTCTTGGTTTCTCAAGTTCAGGTACTGATCAGGAACAGACCTCGAAAGGTCATTACCTGGTTTCGTCAAGGAGTCTATCGGCGATCATCCTCCTCCAGGCGGATAGCCTGAACCCACGATGGGTCCTCGGGGGAAAGCGCAACCAATTCAAGGACCTCAGTGGCGGCAACGCAACCAACTTCGCAAATCAATATGACGCAAAGTTTGTCCAAGGCAATGAGAGTCAAATCAGTTTCTTCGATAACCGAGTCACCACAAGCGGATCATGTAGCGGAGAAAATTGTTCTCGTGGTGTTGTTGTGGAACTTGACTATGAGGAAATGACAGTCAGGCTTTTACATGAATTTTATCATCCTCAGAGGATCTCCTCGGGTTCAGGGGGCAGCGTGCAGGGCCTTGACAATGGCAACTTCCTTATCGGCTGGGGGGCGAACCCAGGGATTACAGAGCATACATCCAATGGCACAGTTGTCATGGATATCCAGCGAGGAGTTATCCCCCATGCGACTGACGGTGATCCCGATCTTGACATGTCTGTGTATCGCGCGTGGAAGATGGAATGGATTGGCCGACCTCCATGGGGTCCTTCCATCGCTTCCGCGCTTCCAGGGAACGAGGCGACAAATGCTACCATCTACGTGTCCTGGAACGGCGATACTCAGGTTGACCGATGGGAAGTGGTACGTTCAGACATACCCCTTACTCGTGACTGTTACTGACTCTTCAGTAGTACGTTGGTGAAGATGACAAGAACGCCACTTCTTCTCCAAGACTCCTCGCAAATTCATCTCGATTTGGCTTTGAAACAGAAATCCTATTGGAAACATTGCCACTTCCTAGATCCGCACGGGCTGTTGGTGTAAGTAAAAGTGGTAAAATTCTCGGTTCAACAGCCACAGTTAATCTTGCGAGTGGTGAACTTCATGGCAATAGCAGCAGTACTTGGATTGTAAGGGCGAACACTCCCGATGGAGAACCGAGGAATGATCCTCACGGTCAAGGGAACCAAGGAGACGAAGAAGACTTTGCGTTTCATACGAGGCCGCCAGTTAGCTCGGTGTTTGCCCTTTTACTTGCTATTGCCTTCAATAATTTTTTCTAGGCTGAGCCTGAGTTGGTGGTGAGTCGAGGTTAGAAGGGTATTTTTGGTGCCGATATGTGGCGGAGTCTTTACACGGCAGGACAATTCGAACTATTCCATAGTATGAGCACCTTCAGATACTTTCTTAAAGATAAAGGACTTTACTAGAGATAGTTATTCCAAGTCAAATTTATAATATGTTGATGACTGAAGTGGCGATGATAGTGTATAGGGTGGCTGGCTGACTAATATCAACTGATCAACTTCATTACCGTCATCACAATTCATACAAGGTCATCCTTTTTCAACATTCCCGATTTCGTACTGGACTTCAATTTAGTCTCCTATAGATCTTCAAGGCTCACGAAATGTCTGTGCCTATGCGCCGGGTGCCCTTTGTATGTCGGCGTTGCCTACAAGTCACTCGTCGACCCAGAACATTGCCACCAGCTCAATATTCAACGCAAGCTGGTGCATCCAAGGCGGAAGATAAACAACAAGACAAAACTGCAAAGAAAGTCGAACAAGAGAGTGATGGGAATACAGTCGAGAAGGAACTTGGGCCTTTGGCTCGACGGTTGGAAGAAGCTACAGAGGAAGCCCTCTTTACCGGTGGAAGAGCCGGACGTAGGGCCGTTGAGGATGCCGGTTTCTCGGAAGAGCTCAAGGAAAGACTGTTAAACAAAATTGCAGATGCGAATTTTAAATCTGAAAATGCCCGTGCATTTGCCGAGGCCAGTCTCTCGTCAACAGCAGCCGAGGGAACACGGCACATCGCCTCCGCGCAGGCGTGGACAGGAGAAGAGAGCACTGCAGATACGGTGCTTCGAATGCTCGATGATGCAAAGAAACCACTCGCACCAGGCCTCAGGGGCAAGTTTCAACCTCCCCCGGTTGATATGCGACTACAGAAGCAACCGAGGCGATCAGCTGGAGAGAAAGTAGCCAAAGCGAGGGACAAGGTGGACACCTATGTCGGAATGGGTGGTCAACAAGCCAAAAATGGTATGAGTGAAGATGAAAAAGAGGCTTGGAGAAAAGAGTTGAGGGAGAGGTTTGAGCCTGGAGCCCGAGCGTTACCAAACTCTATCACGGGTCTTGCAGCACTGGCGAATGAACGCATCGAGAACGCTATTGCGAGAGGACAGTTCAAGAATATTCCCCGAGGAAAGGGAGTCGAGCGTGATGCTCGCGCTGACAACCCCTTTATCGACACGACGGAGTATATCATGAACAAAATGATTCAGAGACAGGATATTGTTCCACCCTGGATAGAGAAACAGCAGGAGCTTGCCAAAGAGCTAGGTATTTTTAGAGCTCGACTACGGAATGACTGGCGACGCTTTGCAGCGAGGATGATCGCTTCACGGGGAGGATCGTTGCAGGAGCAGATTAGCAGAGCAGAAGAATACGCTGCAGCAGAAGAGGTGCACAACCCAATCATACGGAAGAACGCTGATGGACAGGTGGAAGAGATCAAGGCTGCCTCGCCGGTTGTTGGGCGACCGTTTCGAGATTCAGCGTGGGAGCAAACCGAAGCGGCATATCTCAAGCTGTCGATTGAGCGTCTCAATGCCCTGACACGAAGCTATAACCTGATGGCGCCGGATCTAGCAAAGAAGCCGTACTTTTCACTCGAGCGAGAACTCAAAGCCTGTTTTGCTGAAGTTGCGCCTACAGTGGCTCGAGAGATTCAGGAGCGTGCTACGGGCGGGAAAGCGAGGAGTCTGGGAGGCGGGGGTCAGGCGGGCAAACAGACGGGTTTGTTAGAGACGCTGACTGGAGGCGGCGATGTCAAGGTCCATGTCGAAGCACACGAGAAAGCATATGGGTTGAAGGAGTGGTGGAGAGATGTGTGGAAAAAGAATGGAGGCCAATAGTCAGACGAAGAATGGCATATTGATTGGCATGAGTAGTGTTGTATATAAGAGCTGCATCACCACACCACAACGCTACCTACCCAGCAGCTGCAACACAAACCTGACTCATAACGTAAGAAAACATAGACGTTAATTCCCACGCAAGTCCCCGCCTCTTCCCCAGACGGCTGGCAACTTTGCATATGTACCTAGATCAACTACAGCCCCCGCACGAGCTATCGTGATCAGGTACATAGTGGCTGAGAGCAGTCCCACCTTGGCATGTGTATGATAAGTTTCAAGATCAACTAACTGTGTTTCGCTATAGATTGCCAATGCCTGAATTTTGAAGTCTTGGACCTCAAGACTGCAGTATCAGTTGGGGTTGAGGAGTGTTTTGTTTTGGTGTTTTAGAGTAACCCCAATGTCACGAATTGTAGCTGGTGTATATATATATAGGTTAGTAATAGCCATTGCTTGGCCTTGAATCATGCTTTGACAATACAGCTTTGGTGTATTCCACGGTACTCAAGATAATCGGCAGAATTCGCCCTCGAGGGATGAAATGAACGGTCAAGGTTTGTCGGCCCTACCACGGACGTTGAAAGAGTTCCCCAATTATCCTGGTACTTCCAGGGGTTCGCAAGTCTTAGTGGCGCTAAATGGCTGCCGATTGTTCTAGCTTCTGGGCATTGGAGTCAAGTAGGGTTAGCTAGGTTAGCCAAGTTGAGGCTCCGCACCCTTGACAACTTTGGAAAAGATAAGCTTGAATGCAGCAGTTGTCAACAACGACCAACGTTCTGTTTGAATGGAACAAGGTAGTGCATACAAGGCCGCAACGGTGGCAGCATGTATAGCGAGTGAGTGGTCTCATGGCTCGACCATGCTTCTTTCGACATCTCAATGAACCGTGAGGTTTCTTCCTGCGGTTAAAGAGCAATCGGCCGGCCCACTTGAAAATAGCAAGGATGGGCTTGGGAGATGATGTTCCTTAACAGGCACCATTGGCCTGTGGCCTCACAAGTTCCCTGACAATCTGTTAGCAAATGCAACGACCACAGGGAGAAATTACGAGCTCAGACTCTCGAGTCGCACTCCATTATTCAATGATTCTGCCATACTTGGTCTGGCATGGCTCGTCCCGCTTTGATCCGACCATCCGCCCCTAGAATAAAAGTTGTTGACCTTTGGATCCATTTTTACTTGAAAAAAGGTCCCTTTCGGACTCCATCAGACTTTCTCTCTTCCTGTGTTCTCTCTCTGTCTGCTCTGCTCTGCTTGTTCTCTGTTTCTGCTACGTACAGTTGCTGGTCGTGTGAGTAAAGAGTGGTTATCATCACTGTTGCCCACGGATCTTCTGTTGTTTTGTTGTATCTCATTGTGGTCCATCTGAAGTGTCACCTTTTTCCTACACAAGTTGAATTTCATGTTTGTATGACTTCGTTCGACATTGCTCCTCCACCACTGCATCAAGCATATTTGGGCAGGTCTTGATCATATTGCTTGGCCCTTCTCCGTCCGTTGCTGTGCTTTCAAACAGTTGTCTTCAGCGTTGTAAGTCGAGCGTTGATTTGTTTATAAGGCCATCTTCACGACCAGGCTCAGGAAGCTGAAGTCATGGCGGACGAACAAGAAATGGTGACGCCGGCCCCGGCCCCGGCCCCGCCTCCGAAGGACACCCCCGACAACACGGCCGCCATGGAATCGGCCGCTGAGGATAACACCGACCCCATTAAGACGCATATCAACATCGTCGAGCATGCCCGTTCAGCTGCCCACAAGGAGCGTACCATGACCCTCCGCCAGGGTATCAAGCTCTATCCCAAGGCCATTTTCTGGAGTATCCTCATCTCCACATGCATTGTAATGGAGGGCTATGACATATCTCTCGTCAACAACTTTTGTATGTGTTGACCAACCCCTTGACCATTCACGTGTGACTGCAATTAGATGCCTGGTGTGCGGTGTCACCATTGGCACCGAGCGAAGCCATAGTTACATCTCGCTAACACTTACTGCCAGATGCCTTCCCGCAGTTCAACAAGAAGTATGGCGTCCTTGGTGATGATGGGGAATACCAAGTACCAGCTGCGTGGCAAGCTGGTCTGAGTAACGTAAGTCATCTGCCCACAAGTCCTCGGTGTACTCGCTCATCATCAATTCATAGGGAGCCCATTGTGGTGAGATCATTGGTCTTTTCATCAACGGCTGGATCTCTGAACGATTTGGTTATCGTTACACTGTCATGGCCTGCCTTGTCTGTGTCGCTGGCTTCACAACCATCTTCTTTACCGCCCAAAACGTCCAGACCCTGCTTGTTGCCGAGATACTGTGTGGTATCCCGTGGGGTATCTTCCAAACATTAACCATCACCTATGCATCTGAGGTTTGTCCAGTTGCTCTGCGTGGGTACTTGACGACGTATGTCAACTTCTGCTGGGGCCTTGGCCAGGAGATTGGCATAGGCGTCATTCACGCCATGCTCAAGCGCGACGATGAATGGGCGTACCGCATTCCATATGCTCTCCAGTGGATGTGGCCCTTGCCACTCCTCATTGGTATCTCTTTTGCGCCCGAATCGCCTTGGTGGCTGGTTCGAAGAGGTCGTACCCAGGATGCTAAGGAGGCATTGCTTCGCTTGACTAGTCTCGACCGCGAGACTGACTTTGACGCCGACGAAACTATCGCCATGATGGTACATACAACTGCCCTTGAAGAAAAGATCACATCTGGTGCAAGTTACTGGGACTGCTTTAAGGGCACCGACCTTCGCCGTACCGAGATCGTGTGCATGATCTGGGCCATTCAGAACCTGAGCGGCAATTCATTCTCCAACTATTCCACCTACTTCCTTGAACAGGCTGGACTATCAGCCGACAAGGCATATTCATTTGCCCTGGGCCAGTACGGTATCAATATGGCCGGAGTTTTTGGTGCTTGGGGTCTTATGACTTTGGGCATTGGCAGACGATCCTTAGTTCTCTATGGTCTCTGCGGTCTTTGTTCCATGTTGCTCATCATGGGTTTCCTTGGTCTAGTGCCTGAGGCCCATCGAAGCCAGTCATCGCTCGCCACAGGCTGTATGATGATTGTATGGGCGCTGTTCTACCAATTAACCATTGGAACTGTATGCTATTCTCTTGTGGGAGAATTGTCATCCCGGCGTTTGCAGATCAAGACAGTTGTTCTTGGCCGTAATCTCTAGTAAGTCACGAATGTTGTTAAAGCCGGGGGACGCTGTCCTTGGTTGGCGTTTGAGCCATGACCGAACTGTTGTTACTGGGAGCTAACCACATTTGACAACAGCAACGTCGTTGGCATTATCAACAGCGTTTTGACTCCTTATATGCTCAACCCCACAGCCTGGGACTGGGGTAATTATGCTGGATTCTTCTGGGTAAGAGCCACTCCTCCACTCCGTAACACATACGCCTCATCGCTAACGAGAACAATAGGGCGGTATTTGCTTCTTGTGTATCATCTACACCTTCTTCCGCCTACCAGAACCAAGCGGGCGCACATTTGCGGAACTCGATGTGCTTTTTGAGCGAGGTATCAGTGCAAGGAAGTTCGCATCTACTGAGGTGGATGTATTCCATGAGACCGTGGAGGAGAATGTCATGAATCGGTACGAAGAACTTGCGGACACACCCTCCGAGAAGGTCCACGACAAAGCATAGGTTGGCAGATTCTAACTGCTCAGCTTCCTATGCACTCTTGCCCCGGGGCAAGAGATGAATACGTTGATGAGATGGATTTTACCCTAATTTCGCAGAAATCCAGGATCACAGATTGAGCTGAAATGCGCCAAATGCAAGATGCAGAGATCTTGGTAAGGGGATATCTCGGATCTTGGTCGGCATTGGCATATGCCTTGGCACTTGCATCACATAGGCGTTGGCGTTAGGGAGTAAGAAGCTCCATGTCCTATGGACTTGCAAAATGAAGTTGCGAAAAACGGGAGGCTCCAGTATGTAATTTGGTTAAAGGCGTCATGATAATTGACTTAACGATTCCCTCGAATACTGTGTTTCTTTTGGTGTGACTATCACCAGTGTTTGAAGCCCCCCACGTTTTGGTAATTTCAGTTTGAAATGTTCGGATGACCACTCTCATAAACCAATCGACGTTTCTGCGCCCAATTACCTACCTACCTTGTGGGTTCCTGTAAAGATAGTATATACCGCATCCTGAAGCTTGTATGATTCAGCGACGGCATGTGAATTGCAGTTGCAGAACACTCGGGACCGGGCCGGTCACGAGGACGGAACCGGGCCGGTCACGAGGACGGAACCGGTGCATAGGAAATGCGCGTGTCTGTCTGGATTTCATAACGGTAGAGCTCGGTACCTGAAGCATAGATTCGGTGACGCAGTCAGGGCTAAAGTGAGCATGGAGACAGCAGTGGGAGCGGAATCTGGACAAACGGAGAAATAATGGGCTTCGAGCTCAAAGGGCGCTGTCCTGTCCAGTCGCCAGTGTCCGTATCCTAAGAGCGGACCCGCTGCTACAGACAGGCCCAGCGGAAGACCCAGAATGGGACGCGCGGTGAAGAGGCCGGAGTCGACCGGACAGCTGGAGGATAAATCGACAGTCATTGGAAACAGGTCAGGGTCGGATTCGGTTGCCGGCGGATGATGGGAGCTTTCCTTTCTTTTCTCGCTCCTTTCTCGGTGTGGCCTCATATATAAGCTGATTCCAGCAGATACATAGGTTTGTACCAGTGTTGGAGTGGATAGAAACTGCCGTTGAAGAGTATAAACATAAGAAGGCTCGTACCGGCTATTGAAAAGAGTATTATAAATGCCAGTTTTATCTATGTAATGAATCGAATGCGAATGAATCGGGGTTTTGACATGTGCATGCTGCTTTGAACCGCCGTCGTGCATGTGTCCATATTTGCTTGACAAGGATCCATCGAGATCCCGGGTTTCAAGCGGCCTTGATGATTTTGGGGTCCCAGCTTCTGTACACTAGGTACTCAGATCATACTATCCCGAAGTGGCAGGCAATTGGTGACAGAATATCGTCCTTCGATATGTGGAAGGGACAATTCGATCTTTAGTAAACGACTCGACTGGATAAATTGGTGGACCATGCTCATTATTGTGTTTGTTTAGAAATGAACTATGATGGACAAAAGGAACACGCACGACTGGGCCCAACAGGGTAAAAACAAAACCTGGAACCGCCTCAGGCGCACCACTCAGCTTGAGGCGTTTCTTTAGGAAAGAAGGAACGACAGAAACAACAGGGAGAGTTTCACTTCCCTACTACTAACCTAAGCCTAGGACTTTACATATGGAAGGTATTATCCTCGACTTGGCATACCTAGGTAGGTACTACCTATTGTGTTACATAAGGTCTTGAGCCTAAATGGCAGTTGACAGAACTGCCTACCTACGGATACCTTAGAGTAACTAAGGTAGTTCATGTTTATTAAACTTAATACCGACTCCCCTACCTTTTGACTCACAATTCTACTAGAGTCTGTGTCATGCTCCGTTAAAAGAGTCATTCTTGCTACAGATGAACTTAGCTACCTTAAGAGTAAGGTAGGTACCTATTCGTAGATCCAATGGAGAGAAACACCCCGGGAAGGATCAAAATATTGTGGCTTGAGCGCCTGTGACTGCCCTTCCTCACACGCCGATGTCCGGGGTAACCCCACTAGAATTTCACGGGCAGCAGAAGCCCACCGAGAAATGCCCTGATCAAGGTGAGCTCATTCTGTGGGAGCTGCTTTCACGCCCCCATAAATTAAGGGTCTCGATCCAGTTTCCAGTGTCTCATTGGACAACAGCTCCCCTCGCCCAGCTCCGAAGAGGCCCGATCGCCAAAATGTACGTTAGACACCACGCTTTGCCTAGGTACTATACCTAAGGTACCTAGTCACACTCCGCCATAGGATAGGATCGCCTCAAGTGATCCTACTTCTCCTCCCACGCTTTTTTATTCTCCTCCTCTTTCTCCTCCTTCAACCTCCTCTCAGTCATCAATCCATCCCTCGCCATCACCTTCACAATGCTGTCCACTCTCCGAGTCGCCAGCCGCCGGGCTGCCCGTCCTGCTCAGTTCAACCTGGTTGCCATTCGCGCTGCCTCTCACTGGGCCAACGTTCCTCAAGGTCCTCCTGTAAGAAGCTCCCTCACTGCTGGCGCACCTCTCTTGTATAAATGCTAACCTTCCATAGGATGTAAGTTGAATCAGCCATTGCTAATCTTTGCGCGAGCTTCTGGTGCTAATCAATTGTTTGTTTTGTTCCGTATAGGCCATTCTTGGTACGTACAACGCCCGCTTTATGCGATGCGCTCCGTTTCTCCGAATACGGGGCGTTTTGTGCCAAAGACAAATCGCTTCACCACCATGAACATTAATATTAACTTATCTCTCCAGGTATCACTGAAGCCTTCAAGGCCGACAAGAACAGCAAGAAGATCAACCTGGGTATGTTGCGACGTCATCCCCCACCATCCGAATGCGGAGGTTTCTCGCTATTTCTCGACCTCGTTCTGACCCGAATCCCATATAGGTGTCGGTGCCTACCGTGACGATGCTGGCAAGCCCTACGTTCTCCCCTCTGTCCGTGAGGCTGAGATCAAGGTCGTCGATGCCAAGCTGAACAAGGAGTACGCCGGGATCACTGGTGTTCCCGAGTTCCCTCCCGCCGCCGCCAAGCTGGCCTACGGTCCCAACAGCGCCGCCCTTGATCGCATTACCATCACCCAGACCATCTCTGGTACCGGTGCCCTCCGTGTCGGTGCTGCTTTCCTCCAGAAGTTCTTCCCTGGCGAGAAGAAGATCTACATCCCTACCCCCTCATGGGCTAACCACAAGGCCGTCTTCAACCATGCCGGTCTTGAGGTCGAGCAGTACCGCTACTACGACAAGAAGACCATCGGCCTTGACTTCGAGGGTCTGATTGCTGACGTCAAGGGTGCCCCCAACGGCAGTGTCTTCCTTTTCCACGCTTGTGCTCACAACCCTACCGGTGTTGACCCTACCCAGGAGCAGTGGAAGCAGATCTCTGACGTCGTCAAGGAGAAGGGCCACTTCGCCTTCTTTGATATGGCTTACCAGGGCTTTGCCAGCGGCGACACCGACAAGGATGCCTTCGCTGTCCGCTACTTCGTTGAGCAGGGCCACAACATTGCCCTGTGCCAGTCTTTTGCCAAGAACATGGTACGTTAAGCAGATTTACATGTGGGGAAAAAAGGGAGGGAAAAAAGTCCAGCTAACAATTTCATAGGGTCTCTATGGTGAGCGTATTGGTGCCTTCTCCGTCGTCTGCGCCGATGCCGAGGAGAAGAAGCGTGTCGACTCTCAGCTCAAGATCATCATCCGACCTCTGTACTCCAACCCTCCCATCCACGGTGCTCGCATCGCCTCCGAGATCCTCAACAGCCCCACTCTTTACAAGCAGTGGCTCGGTGAGGTCAAGCAGATGGCTGACCGCATCATCACCATGCGTGCCCTCCTCAAGGAGAACCTGGAGAAGCTCGGCTCTAAGCACGACTGGTCTCACATTACCAGCCAGATCGGCATGTTCGCGTACACCGGACTGACTGCTGAGGAGATGACTCGCCTTGCTGAGGAGTTCTCCGTCTACGCTACCAAGGACGGCCGTATCTCTGTCGCTGGTATCACTTCTGAGAACGTCGGTCGTCTTGCCGAGGCCATCTACAAGGTCAAGGGTTAAATACGAAATGGCTAGAGTATAAAATGAGAGGATGTGCACCCAGTGATCACACTGTTTTCAAAGGCGATTTCTTGGATGCAAAAAGACAGCTACGACCATGAAAGCTGTCGGGGCTGATGGATTTGAAAATACCCCGAGTCTAGGGTCCAAGTCTAGTATTGACTTGGAGAAGTAATGACGAGATGAAGAGAACCTGAAAATACATGTACGAGTAACCTATATAGAAGACGTTATATGCGTTTGCTACCTCTCCAGTGCCTCATACTGAGTTTGGAAATGTGAAAATATATGTATTCGATCTAAGTAGGTATTGAGTCTAAATTATGCTAGCAGTTCAAGCTGCTCTCGTGCCATCATTATCTTTCATACAGCGTGGATAGTCTGAAACACATTGTGTCTCACAATTATCACACCTCGTTAACCCTGGTTCAGTCGGTCCAGGTCTCTTTTCACTTCATCCATTTGTCTCGCCATGTCCCGATATACCCTCGACATCTCCCTCATCTTCCTCTCCTTTGTCTCCCCGCCATCAACACCGACGCCGTACTCTCCCAACTCAGCCCGCAGACCGCGAATGCGCTCCTCACCCCGCATTCTAGCATCGCGCAAGTGCGCGCCATAGTTCTTTAGAGCAGCAATTGCTTCGGGCGTGTAGACCGCGCGGCGCACAGAGGCAGCAGCTATAGCAGCATCGGCGTCGTGGCGACGAGCTTGAAGGGCGACATCTGCGGCGCGGAGCTCAAGACTGCGGGCTACAACGCCGTGCTTTACTTCTAGAGCGCGGACGAGAAGACTTAAAGCATTGCTTGCGGACTGAAGAAGAGTTGTCAACGCAGCCAGGGAGCGCAACCGGTGAGTGCTCAGATCTGCCTCCGCAGCTGTGAGGTCAGAACGCCAGGACGTGAGGGTTGCTGGCAGCGAAGCAATATGCCGATGGAGAAAGGATGGATTCGTAGACGGATGAGCGATCCGTGCAAGGCCTAATGCCCAAGTCCGTAAATTCGATGCGATGACTGGTGCCAGAGTTGGAAGGAGAGTCTCAAGGTCTGAGAGGGGAGGATGGGCGAATAGGAGCTGGAGGGTATCCTGAGGAAGAGGCGGGTTGTTGGCGTCGAGAAGTGGAGGGAGGATGAGAAGAAGATCAAGTAGAGGCTCTAGAAATGAAGGCTGTTGCTGTAATTGCGACCTTGACTCTGTAGGTTGTTGATTTTGAGGTGCTCTCAGGCGGGAGGAAGCTCTTGTTGCGGGCGGTGTGCTTGATGGCGTTGCTGATGAGATGGCGCGAGTTAAGAGATGTTGTTTCGCGCAGACAAGACGCCTGCGGTTGAGTTCCTATGCCTCAAGTCAGATTAAACCATCTTTATTGAGACGATAACCATGGAGTAGTCTCACCTCTCGAACTGCAGCCCGCTCTTTAGCTCTGGGGTCCTCCTTAGTCGACCCATCAGGATTAAGTACAAGATTTGTAAGTTTAGTATAGAGCTTCGCAAAATCAGGATTATTCTGAAGAACAGAGTCTTCCACAGGAGGAAACATGGCCATCGTATATCAGATCAGATTAGATCCAGCTGTTGGCGAATACTACTCATTGTTTGCTTTGTTGATAGTGAAGCTGTAGTGGATCCCATCGCGAAGTCACCACGAAATCACCTGATTGGGCAATTCCCCCAAGTTAGGTAAACGGTCCATGCCTCCGGCCCCGGAACATCACGCCCCTCCGAACAACGACAGCCCAAAAATCTCAACTCCAAAGGGTCATTGATATCGTCGACGATCAGCGCATCTCGAAGGGGGCTCTCCGCGCTCGAAAATCTCCGCCCGCCTCGACGTCAATTCAAGCCCAATGTCTCGTATATAACCGGAAAACCACACTCCGAGACTCGATAACCAATATCATGGCGTCCTGGGCCCCCGCTCGGCCGGCTCTGAGGGCCCTGGCCTCATCATCGACAGCGGCTCCCGCTCGACTTTTCAGCACAACTCTTCCTCAGCGGACCAAGACGATCAAGTCACATCTTCTACCCAACCGCCTGATCCCCCCATACCCCTATGGCGAGCGAAGAGTCTACAAGCAGTCCAACAAGGGTCTGTACGGCTCAGCGAGAATTCGTTTCGGCAACACTGTTGCGGAAAAGTACAACAACAAGGCCCGTCGATTCTGGCGTCCAAACGTTCATGTCAAGGTCTTCAGGCTACCCGCCATACAAGCCAATGTCAAGACCCGCCTCACACTCCGAGTTCTCAAGACCATCCGCCGAGAAGGTGGTCTCCAGGAATATCTCCTTAAGAGCAAGCCCGCCAGGATAAAGGAGCTTGGCCCCGGTGGCTGGAACTTGAGGTGGCTGCTCATGCAGTCCAAAGATATTCAGAAGCGGTTCAATGATGAGCGTATTGCTTTGGGCATTCCGCCCAAGGAGATTGAGGACCGGGATGATATTATTCAGTATGCACTCGATTTCGCTACTCCGGGGCCCCTAAGCAAGCGTAGTCAAGCGACGCTGGGCGAACTTCTGTCGCAGGAGTTTGTGTTGGGTGACGAGGATTTGGCTGATTTGGAGGGCATTCAAGAGTTGTCAGACGAGGACGAGGCCCTCTTATTCAAGGAGCTCGATGCAGAGATGGAGGCTAGAAAGACGCAAGGCGAGCAAAAGATTACGGTGTAAAATG
The DNA here is from genome assembly GCA_003353625.1 of Fusarium fracticaudum. Taxonomy (NCBI): domain Eukaryota; kingdom Fungi; phylum Ascomycota; class Sordariomycetes; order Hypocreales; family Nectriaceae; genus Fusarium; species Fusarium fracticaudum. The sequence continues at coordinate 1,223,794 of PDNT01000009.1, forward strand.
TCTTATGTATAATATGTACCAAAACCCTCCATTTTCAACGCCTTCCAACCATTGTATCACCAACCCGCCAGAGCCACGATAGAAAAAAGACTTTTTTGTTCATGCTATCATTTCAATGGTTGCTACATAATCCAAACATGGTATCACTTTTAATCTAGAAACGCAGATCCCAGCCAATCTTAGGGCCCAACTTGGGCAGCTCATCAGCGACGCTCTGCACGTCCTTGTCACCACGGCCACTCACGCAGATGACAATGTCCTCGCCCTTCTTCATTGTCTTGGCAAGCTCAATGGCACCAAAGATACCGTGAGCAGTCTCAAGAGCAGGAATGATACCCTCGAGCTGACTCATGAGCTTGAAGCCAAGGAATGCCTCAGCATCAGTGGCAGCAACGAACTTGGCTCGCTCGTTGTCCTTCCAAGAGCTCAACTCAGGTCCGACACCGGGGTAATCGAGACCAGCGGAAACGGAATGTGTCTCGGTGATTTGGCCGTGCTTGTCCTGGAGAACATATGTCCTCACACCATGCAAGACGCCCTTGGAACCACCAGTGAGAGTAGCACTATGTCTGGCGGTGTCAACACCATCACCACCTGCCTCAACACCCAGAAGCTTGACAGTAGGCTCATTCTCAAAGGGGTAGAACATGCCGACAGCGTTACTGCCACCACCAACACAAGCCACAACGGCATCGGGAAGCTTGCCTCGCTTTTCGAGCATTTGTTGCTTGGTCTCGTTACCGATCACTGACTGGAAGGTTCGGACAATAGTGGGGAAGGGGTGAGGTCCGATAGCAGAACCGATGATGTAGTGGGTAGTGTCCAAGTCAACGACCCAAGCGCGGAGGGCCTCGTTGACAGCGTCTCGAAGGGTCTTGCTGCCAGCTTCGACAGCAACAACCTTAGCGCCGAGAAGTCGCATACGGAAAACGTTGAGGGCCTGTCGTCGGACGTCCTCCTATTCAATGCATTAGTAGTGATATTTAGACCAGTGAATAGACTTAAACCTACAGCTCCCATGTAAACTGTGCACTCCATGCCGAACTTGGCACAAACGGTAGCGGTAGCAACACCGTGCTGACCAGCACCGGTCTCAGCGATAATACGCTTCTTTCCCAGCCTTCGAGCAAGGAGAAGCTGTCCTAGAGCGTTGTTGATCTTGTGACTACCAGTGTGGTTCAGATCCTCACGCTTGAGCCAGATGTTAGCACCACCAGCGTGCTCAGTGAGTCGCTCAGCCAAGTGCAAGTGGCCGGGTCGCCCCATGTACTCGTAGTAAGATCGGTATTCCTCCCAGAACGAAGGGTCGTCTTTGATCGCGTTGAATCCATCCTCCAGTTGTGACAGACAGTCCATCAGACTCTCAGGAACGTACTGACCACCGAATTCGCCAAACCGCTCGGGGATCTTGCCGTGGAGAGCAGCGAGCTGCGCAACTAGAGCGCTGTCCTCCTCGGCAGTGATATCGGCATCTGTGACAGTACCACTGACGGTAACATTCTCGCCGCTGGGCTCCTTAGCCCCAGCAACAGCCTCAACAAGACCGACCTCTCTTGTGTTCTCATCGGAATCGCGGCCTGATAGGTAGGCACAGTACTTCTCGACATCGGCAAGAGCCTGGCCAGGAGCGGCGTTCTTGATGGTGGTGATGATCTGACTGCCGACGACGACGCCATCTGACAAAGTAGCGACACTTAGGAAGTGCTCTCGAGTGCTGACACCGAAACCTACAGCGGCGGGCTTGTTGCCGCTGTACTTCTTCACTCGCTCCAGAAGGTCGGGAAGGTTCGCGTTAAGAGTGCCGGTAGCGCCAGTGACGCCCATGCGGGAAACGACGTAGATGAATGAATCGGCGAGCTGGCAGAGAATCTTCATTCGGGTATCTGATGTAGCAGGAGCGATGAGAGGAACATATGAGAGACTATGTATGGAATCAGTATTGTACTCATGTCGATTTGGGCGTTTTGACTCACCGGCCCTTGTTGCAGAGCTTTCGGAAGGAAATAGCCTCCTCGGGAGGCAGGTCGACGACGATGAAGCCATTGATACCGGAGGAGTGGCAGTCCTGGAGCAGCTTCTCCTCACCGTAGCTTAGCAGAGGGTTGTAGTATCCCATAAGCATAACGGGAGCCTTGAGACCGCGAGATCGGGCCTCCTTCACCATCGCCAATGTGGACTCGATTGTGACGCCATTCTCGAGAGCGATCTAAACCAGTCAATTACTGTCTAATCGAAGCGCTTAGTACTGTACGAACCGTGTTGGCAGTTTGGATAGTAGGACCATCGGCAATTGGGTCGGTGAACGGCGCACCGACTTCGATAATGTCTAGAGTTGCGACTCGGTTAGTACAGTTCACAGGCGTCATTGAGCCGAAGAAGACTTACCGGCGCCACCCTTCTCGAGAGCCAGGAGGATGTTGGGTGTGTCCTCGGGCTTGGGGTAACCAGCAGTGACATATGTTACCAGCGCAGACTGTTTGAGAGAGAAGAGTCATTGTCAGTTTCTTTGTTCTTCTAGCAAAAGTTGGTATTCTCGCCGTTTTACCCCGCGGAGGGGCAGTCATGACGAGAATTTGGTGTACTGACCCTGTTCTGCTCCTTGCAGCGCCTGAAAGTCTGTTTGATAGCGTCCATAGCGAATTGGTTATCGACTCTGGTCCTAGAAATGATATAGAGATTGAATGAATGGAGGAGATTCCTAGGGAGGACGTGGGGATCTTTTAAGAAGAGGGAAAGAAAGTTGAGGCGAGGGTTGTTTGTTGGTGGTGACTGCACTGCATTCTCATTCTCCGCCACCGATTCCGGAAGAACGAGTTCCGCCGCTTGCAATTGTGCCTCTGGACTCGTTAGCTCCTTCCCGCTCATGCAAGTCGCCCGCAGGTGCATATTCCGCCCACACTCCGCCCTGCATCAAGCATCATAGCATCCACTTCGGCTCCGGAATTCCCTAATTGGGTAATCAATCAACATGACATTGGATGGAGCTTTGGTTGCAATTTCAGGGTCCTGCATCATGGCATCTAAATCGCGTGACATATCTCGTACTCCTCTCTATGTAAGCAGTCACGGACATTACGATTGGGTGTTCTCTAGCATCTACTTTGCTGCAGTCATCATGTATACCTAGGTACCAACACCAAGGCACATACGAGGGAGCCTCTTTGTCGAGCAACTCCGACGCCAAGCAGCTTATAACAAAGAACCACATATAGGGCTGAATTAGTATCAGGAATAACCTCTTTCGACCAGAAACAGAACAAACCTTCACTCATCAAAGGGAGTCCACGCATTGTTATGCAGTCACAATAACCATGCATTCACAGGCACGCATCACTAAGCCATATAGTTTGCAATTGTAGCCTTCAATTTGTTGTTACTACGTGTCAGTCTAAGACTAGAAGCAATCTGGTTGAACATGACCACAAACAATGTAGAACACGAACCAGACCCAAGATTATTCCTTGGACACGAAACATAGACTGAGTATCCAACGACCACTACCTTTTTTTTTCCCTTCTGGATATCAATTGAGAAACATATGAAATAAATTTGAGTTGCCTCCATGTCCAAGATACGTTAGATTAACGCCTTCCGTGTAGTCATCGCTTCATGCAGTTAAAAAGGATCGTCTCTCTCGGCGTGGGTCCAGCCAGGGCCAGAGTAATAAAAAAGAAACTGCAAGGGAAATCATCCTTCAACTGGCTATCGGGCTCCAACACTCCTAGTATTTGCCGCTTGCCGTGTCTAAGTAGCCGTAGGAGCTGCTTCTTTGGTGACCGTCCACCTGTGTAGCACGGGCCCCTGTTGCACCCGACATGAATTTCTCGTCATGTCTGCTTGCATCTTCTCTGTAATGATCTATCTCGCCAGAGGATGACCCAAACCGAGGAAAGTGTGCTGCACCATCGGCATTGGCGGGATCATGATGTCCGACACGAGGACTCAAGCCCGGTCTGTTGTCTCCGGTATAGCGCATACCACCTTCAGCGCGGCCTTTGTCTGGTGCAACCATGCCGACAAGTGTCCATACGGTGCCAATGAGGACAACAAGTACATACACTAGAAGTATACCGGTAGAGATAAGAGCGTCTCGGATCAGCTTCCCGTGAAGCCAATCTGTAACTGCCTTGACAGCCCCCGTGACCTCATCAGTAGTGGCGGACGACGGGGATGCCAGGAACGTGTTAAGCTCCGAGTCACCTTCAACCGAGTCCTTGGCACCCTCGCTGAAGGTATTGTTTTCGAAGAGTGGGAAGTTAACCTGGGCGTGGTCATGAACCCAGGTGAGACCCTTTTGCACACTCTCGATCTTGATGCCGATAACACAGTGAAGGACTGTCTTGATAGGGTCAAGAAGGATGGTTCCATTGAAGACAGTGTTGAGCCCATCATTCATGGTATCAAGAAATGTGTTGAGAGTGTCGTTCACAGCATCCGTGGCATTAGTAACATAGCCAAGGACATCGTTGTTGATTTCACTGTTGAAATTCGTGATCACGCCGTTGGCATCATGGGCCCATTCAGCCGAAACACTTTCGAGGTTCTCGACAACGTCATCAGCAAATGCGCCAACTTGACCAGCGAGGGCAGGCACTTGGTCTCTGATCGCCTTGAGAAGAAGCCACTGGCAAAAACAAGAGAAGAACCCAGCGATTGCAAGAGACAGGATGAAGAGGGCTGGGACGGACGTGGCATAAGCGATAAGCCATCGTACTAGAATCTGTCGCTTGCCCTTAAAGTGCGATGCGATTTTGATGCCTAAAGTAGCCGTCATGGGCCGAGACGCAATGTAGACAATGTCCATAGGGTCATACGAATTCTGAGCAATAAGACGAGCATGCTGCTGTTGTCGCCGCCAGCGTCTGATCTCAAGCCAGGCCATGGGAACAATGGCGACCAGGGCGAGAATAATCAAGACAGCGATGAATATGGTTCGAGCTTTGTGGATAAGTTCGAACAGGTTGTTGAAGAAGTCGTTGAGAGCAGTGTTCTCAGAACAGAAGGTCAGCTTCTTCTTCTGGGCGAGAGGGAAGACATCTCGATCGAATTTGTAATTGCCGTAGGTCTCGTTGAGGGCTTTGCGGACGAAGTCGAACGGGATGGAGATGGCTTGCTCCGTCAAGTTCTGAACTTCTCGGAAGTCGGGGAGATCGTTTTCCAATTTGCGGACATCCTTGACGAAATCTTCGGACTTGATGTCAAAGTCCTTGAGTTCCTTGACGGGGCTGGAGAAGTCAACCTTGGGGATATCGGGAACAAGGTCTCCAAAGACAGAGTCTTCAATTCCCTTGGTGACCTTGTTAATGCCATCTTCAAGTTCCTTGGAGAGACTTTCTATCTTGTCCACAGCCTTGTCAATCACGCCGTTGAACTTTTCAGTTGCCCCCTCAGTGACATCGGCAACAACATCCAGACTGCCGTGGACCATGGCGGTAATCAGGCATACGTAAGTGGCAGTAAGAAAGTTGATGTAGAACACAATCATGTTCTTGACGCCGACAAGGACCAGGTCGAGCAAGTACACCATGGCATCGACTGATTTCTCGATTCCAGAGGCTGCAAGTTCGTTCACGCCCCTAGAGAGGTAATGAGGCATGGAGGCCATGGCGCTGCCAACATCTTCGACTTTGGTACAGGCAGAGAGGGCTTTGACTTTGGCATCTCCGACGTTTTCTTTGAGGTCAACGATGAGGATCATGACTCGGACCAAGACTAGGATGAGGAGGATTGTCCAGCGATTCATCCATATTTGAGAGAGCCTTGCTCTGAGGCTGAGGTAGGGAGTAACATTTGGAGCAGTATCGGCTCTAGCTTCTTGAACTTTTCGCATCTCGGTCATTTCGAATGATTCTGACCGGAGGGAGTTGGGTACGGCCGGGTAGACCGGCGGGTCGTCGTTTTCTTTCCGTGAGGAGAACATCTTGAATCTATGTTTGTTGGTAAATGCAAACGATCAAGTTTGTATGAGACTGTATAAGTAGAAAAATGTGAAGACCGAAGGGAGACGAAGGCTCGGATCGAGTGAGAGATGTGGTGATGATTTACAGGGTGAAGGGACAAAGATTAATTAGATAAAGAACCCAAGGTCGAGAGACGAAAGAAATGGGACAAAGGAAATGACGGCCGTGAGCAAAAAATATTTCCAGTCTATCGTCTATGATTCCATGTTGATTGTTCAAGGTTGAAGTGCAGTTGTGTATAAGTGAAAGAATAGGCCGAACAATAGAACAATAGGAAGGGGAATAGCAACAATAAGAGAGGGTGATTGAGAAAGCTTTGACGCAAAACATACCTGACTCACTCCACAAATAAAGTATCCAATGAATAAAAAATCCCAATAGAAATCAGCTGTAACAGAAACGCCCTTGACAATTCTGGCGGCAGCGCTTAGGGTACGAGAGTAAGGTTGAGTTGGGTGAGCTAAGCGCCCGCCTATACCGGTGACCAGTCACGATGCTGGCAAAGGCCTGAACACAAACGGTTCCGAAACCGAGCCAAGAGCAAATGGACCGCAAGTATAGCGAGGTAGGTAGCGTTTGTAGTAAATTAACAGCTGGGGCTGAGCTTGAGTTGAGTTGAGGGTACGGTTGGGCTGGCTATAGGTGCGAGGTTGTTTGGCTTGTTCGACTTGTCGCATTGAGTGGCCCAGCCGCCTCAAGCATGGGTTGAATGTTATATGGCCGCTCCGTAGAGGACTTGCACAATGAGCAAGGTACTTCAGGTAGCACTGTACTCGCAATATCACAGCATCAACTGCAGCAGCCTCCAAGTGAATGGGGTGCGAGTTGAAGTATAGATATATAGTGACTCACGCAGAGTGCAAGGGGAACACCGGGGGAGCGATAAGGTGAGTGGTGCCCAGCATTCCAAACCTCACCATCAGTTGACGGCGAAGAGCATGGGCATATAACTGATAGGAAGGCGGCACATCTTGGTAGTCCAAGCTGGTGACGCCATTGCAAGCTGCTTCCTATGAAACCCTAGCCTGAAGCCATGAGCGCAGTGGTGGCGCTGTCGACTGATTCCGATATGCTGACTATTTGGCTAATGTAGCTGCGCCGTAAATGCCATCGTGTAGGACACTGGAAAAAGCAGGGTCCTCCGAGAAACGATTTCAAAAGGCTATGATCACCACCAGAACATTTCTTGGTGGTGAATGTTTTCGAGGTGGCGTACCAGGGTGTTGTTGGAGTTGCCAGGGCTGACAGCCAATCAAGCTTCCAAACAGTGGTCTCCTTACCGTTGAAGCCCCTGGACCCTGGTGAAGAGCTTCCCCGAATAGGTCTAAGGGTCGCTCTTCAGGACCCTCGTCTACAGGGGTTCACGTGGTCGGTAACCGCCGATCTCGTCCAAAGAAGTCGCCACTTGATGAGTTGTAGTTGAAACAGGATTTTCTGGAAAGAGTCACGGGTTGGCTGGATCTGTTTCTGATCATCGTCTTGCATATTCTGAAACTTGGCCAGCGGTGAGATATGGCCAGGTGAACAGGTGAGTGAGGTGTTTAAACATACCTAGATAGAGTTTGTAGTCAAAGCTCTTTAGCCGTAGTCAAGTTGGGCTGAAGAGTATGATGTCATATGGCGGGGGTTCATTCGTCTTGTTTTCGCTTGGTTCAACAAGAAGTTTTGTTATTGGTGACCTGACGAAAGATGCTAAGCGACAAGCAAGAAATTCCTCATCTTGCGAGTACTCAAAATGGGGATCGACTCTTTGAATCTTGCGAAGCGCTTTGTGTATCGAGCCATCGGAAAGTGCCCGGTCGCGTCTTGGTCGTTCCAGTGTAATACGATTGGTTGCGGTTACAGCCGCTGGTAGCCCTGCTCTTTTGGCGCGTAGTGAAACGGAACCCACTGAAGGCAGAATGTCTACAAGTTGAGAGCATCCACCTCACTTACAGAAGAGCTTAAAATAACGGGCTTCCTTTGTTGAAAACATGCATTCTTACTATTGTTGCGTCGAAATCGGTTATCAAAAACAGTTATCAGTCAGTAAAGAGTGCCTGTTGCCTGTAGCAGCGAGCAAGCTGAATATATCCACATCTAGGTCAGTCTGCTTCGTGTCCGGTGCAATCAACAGCGAGAAACAACTTTAAAGTGTTGTCTTTGGAGCTCGCCGGTATTATTTAAAGAGAAGCAGGATTGCAGCAAATGACTCAGCCAAAGCCTCGCTCCCAAACTCGATGTGCCCAGATAAAAACCTCTGTGTCGCAAGGAAGCTCTATCAAGTGAACATGTATGCTTTACCCCTTAATAACAGAAAGCTATATGCGTAAAAGTTTTCGGGAATCTGTCCTAGCAGATTGGCTTGGATACCTAGTCACAGTGCTCCTCTCTTTCGAAGGGTTCCGTGAGGCCCAGATTCCGACTGGTAAGAGCAGGCATTTTAAGCCATGTTGCTTCATTCGACATTTATAGCAACTCAGCTTGTCCAACTCCACCGAAATACATAATTCTAGTCTTGCATAATTCTTTGATAGTCATATTGGGGTGTGTCAAACCTCTCTAGCCTCTTTCTGTTCAGGTAAACTAGCCCATTCTCTAACATGGTCTTCAGAGACACAGAGGCAACGATTGTGTCACCCTGCAGTCACAGAATGCGCATATCTGTGGCGCGGGGTACATACGCACACCCCGATAACAGCTCATTACCTATAAACGTTGCCGTGTGATTCTGATACACAATTTGATTTGCAACCAAACTTGAGCAATTGCTTCAATACCTTACGACCGCACGACCTCGAGCATCAGAAATCATGGCTGCCACAGCAGTGTCTGACCAAACCACCGACCTGAGCAAGCAATATGACACTCCCCTCGGCCTCGCTCACTCAACTATGCAAGTCCTCAAGGACAGAATCAAGCTCCATTACGATCTTGCAAGTGACTACTATTTGAGTTTGTGGTATGTGAAAACATTCTACCTCCCAGAAAGCTTGGCAATTACTAATCCACTGGCTGGCTTACTAGGGGCGAACATATCCATCACGGGTACTGGCCAACACCAGAGTCTGAAGCGACGCAGACAAAGGAGGAAGCTCAAGCTAATCTCATTCAGCTCCTCCTCGACATTTCAAAGATTCCATCCCACAGCTCGGTTCTTGATGTTGGCTGTGGTATTGGTGGAACATCGCGGTATCTCGCTTCCAAACATGGTAGCTCTGTGACGGGCATCACCATCTCAAGCAAACAGGTCGAGATCGCAAATCGCCTGACCAAAACTGCTGTCGGAGACACCTCTTCGTCTGATGTGTCAGATGACAATGGCTTCACCAAACTAGGCGAAGGAAAAGTCAAATTTCTCGAGCTTGACGCCGAGAAGATGGGCGACTTCTTCAGCGGCCAGCAGGGCACATTTGATGCAGTATGGATAAGTGAAGCTCTTAGCCATTTTCCCAACAAGGCATTATTCTTTGAGAATGTGATGAAAGTACTCAAGCCTGGGGGCAAGCTGGTGTTAGCAGATTGGTTCAAGGATGAAGATGTTGACGATACAACCTTCATCAATGATATCAAGCCTATCGAAGGTAAGGCTGCATGCGAGATATTCGTATTCATGTGTTTATGAACTCAAATTGCACGCAGATGGCATGCTACTCCCACCCCTCTCTACCCAGCAAGGGTACGTCGATCTCGCGAACAAGGCAGGGCTTAAAGTCTTGTCGGAGCCAAAGGACATCAGTCAACAGGTCCGAAAGACATGGTGCGAATATCTTGTGTCCGACTGTTGATCATGAGCTTACACTCATATTTTTAGGGACATTACGTGGTCACTTGTGCAGAACCCATCTCTTTGGGCATTTGCGTTTACTCAAGGCCGGGATGGTATTGCTTTCTTGCAGTCATTTCGCGCAATGAGACGAGGTTATGCTAACGGCTCTTTTCGCTACGCTGTCATGGCATTCTATAAGGAGATGGTATGAAGGTATGGGCCAGTGAGAATCAGCCCAACGTTGCCTCAAGATCTGAAAATCGTGACTCCTTATCCTTGATATATTACTAAATTATCTCGAGATTCCAGAGGCTATAGACAACTCTCTCGCAGGATGTGGCAAGTTTAGTATTTGTGTACACGGATGCCGATCACGGCTTTAACAAGCCATTCAGGCACATGGCGTGCTAGCGCTCACGGTTTCAAGTTGGGGTAATCAGGTGATAGCCGCAGCTGCCTAATCTTGGTATTCGTGCGAGTTCCGCTCGGCGTGACTGTACCATGAGCTGCTTATACATTTTCTAATACCATGTTCAAAGACTCTGAAAATCGTGTCACTAATCAGAATAAACGTGATAATCCGGAAGGTGAAAAAAATGCACTTCGGACCGTAGCTGCATTGCCAGATCTAGCGAGTATACAGACGTGTTGCCAGAAAGAGTAGCAGACTCTCTATCGAGGTCTGAAGTACGGACTCAAAAGATAACGTGAACATAACCAGTGACCAACGAATATTCACCCAAATACGACCGTAACGCCTTCATCATTCTCGAGGTGGGATATAGAACCGATTCCACGCAGCTTACTCCCAAGCATCACCGAAGGTGTTCTCGCCGGAGTAGGTAATGTATAGGAAACTATAGGTAATGTCAGCAAGTTGCTCTCTCCAACAGTTGTGTGAGAACGTACCCGTCTTCATCCTTGTGTTCCTCGTAGATGCTGCTCATGAGGGCGGCCGTTGGGGGAAGCACTTCATCGACGAAGATGAAGATGGCCTTCTCGGGGGAGAGCTTGATTCGCTTGCGGATGACGTAGACGAACTGACCGACGGTCAAATCGGCGGGGACAAGGTACTTCTTCTTGTCGATGGTCGCGATGTCACTCTTCTCGACCTTTTCGCAAATGACCTTGTAACATGTTAGTTTCCTATCGTGGTAAAGAAACGGAGGAAATAAGCGGTCACTGCACGACTGCGCGCGCCCGCCGTTCTCTCATTGCCGAGTTGGAGCCTCAACTTGAGTTTAAATCAAAGCGACTGGCAAATTACGTACAGGAATGCGGTCAGAGTACTTCTGTCGAATGCGCTCGGCCTCAGCCTTGCGCTTCTCGAAGGGATGCTCGTCCTTGAACTTGCTTCGCATATTGACGGTGGTGGTTGGTGGGTGTGTAGAGGCGGTAAGAGTGGTATCGATGGTGGAAGCAAGCAGTAGGGATGGTTGACTTGCGGCAGCGGAAAATTCGGGAAAGTGTGAAAAGGGAAAAAAGAGGATGGAGTTGGCGATAGATAAGGTAAAGTGACAAGAAGGTTTAGGTTACGATTTGCTTGCGTCAGGCAGAAGAAGAATGAGGAAGGGCAGAGAGTCACAGGCAGAAGGTGGCAGTGGCACTGACACACCTCAGACACTGGGACATAGATGAGCGGTCGAGGCGGAAGGCAGCAAGCAACCTTACTAGGTACTAAGGTACCTTAGGTAGGTACCCCAGGGGGCAAGAAAACTCAGACCTGAATATAAGGTGTCAAAAATAAACTCAGCAAAAGATATCCTGAACTTAACCTAAATTACCTAAGTCTTTTTATCATTCAGTATCAAGGTCCTGAGCTTTCCTTCCTCCCCTAGGCACCTTACCTAGGTAGGCGCAGACAGGTTCAGAGCGGCAGGGAGGTACGGAGGACACAGGCACAGGGCAGGCGGCACGCTCACTCAGAAGGGGGGTAATGGGCTAGGCGGGCATCAAGTGGCAGGATGACAAGCAGTGATGAGAGAGACAGTCGCGGGGCTCTTAGACTAAACTATAAATGGTCTAGATCATTGATGCTTGGTGAATCACAAGAGGCCCCGCGAGGCAACAATGGCGGGGAAGCAGCAAGTCACGTCACACTATCTCGTCACAGGGCCGAGTTTGTGAGGGAACCTCAACAAACAATTAATCACTTGGAAGGAGATCCTCCTCTTTCATGCTAGGTGATTAATTCCTGTCAAAGATGTCGAGGATGTATCACCGGGATCCGAGTTACGGGCCACGTCGTTAGAGTGGTTTTAAGGTACAACGATTCACCATCCGGGAGAGGGTTAGTACCAAGCTGATGGTGCTAAGCAGCTTGAGCTGCAAACGTACGTGCTCATCCATGTCCATCAGCTCCTTCAGGGTTCTTGATGTTGTGAATTACAATTGGATGTTGGCCAAAGTATATGTTTACGAACGAATCATGACTTAGCCGCCTTGATTATCTCACTGATGAGGCAGTCAAGAGAATCTTGTGAACCGCACCATCTTCTGAAAGTTTGCATGGCGAAACAAACAGTGTAATTACCCAATGGTAGGATTGGTGAAGCAAAGTTTCTCTGCTGGCCACTCATCACAAGTCGTTAGACTTTTAATGGAGCTGTGACCATCTGACCACAGTATCATCTACTCGACAAAATATACAAAGGTGTACCTTACATATGAGCAACCAAATGGTGAGGCCTCATGTTGATTGCATGTGTCACTGAATTGGTGTATGTCTGCGAGTTAAAGGTCTTTAGTCGTAATTTAGCTTGTATATCAAAGAGTCTAGGGTCAGGTACTAAGTCAGGAACAATACCATAGAAGCTCTACCTATGTTCCTCAGTGACAGCCCAATTATCAGCGCCACTTCACACGGATACCAGTTGCCAATCCTCGGGGGTGATAAAACCTCTGACATTATAGTAGGGTGCCAAAACCAACTGGTCTAAGGATTCACTAGAGTTGAGTAAATCTGCCTCAGTACTTTTATCGATTAGGTATTTATTGGCTGAGTTTTCTTGCCTCCATTTGTCGATGCACCAAATTGAAAATTTGACAAACGAAGCCTTCCCTGTCAGCCACATCGCCAGAGAAATCATGCTTGTTCGGCACATTTTCTCGATTCCTCCCCAACTGATCTCATCGCCCGGAGAAGCTCTACACAAAATACAGGTGCAAACGGAGCTACAGTGGTCTGGTACCCCCGAGTGGTGCGTTGATTTTGGCCGCCCTCGGCACCGGCCGGCCACCGGAGCAGACAGTGTCGGGGTCCCGCTCCACACTACCAAGTCCCTTAGACTCAGTTAGCCAATTGCCGAACATTCGATTCTGACTATCACCCGAGTTCCCAGTCGTTCTCACACAGACTTTGAACCTAACAAGAGGTACCTGTACCGTACTGTCGCATCCTGGCCCTCGCAAGTGGCCTCATCCGAAACGCCTGATCGTCGTATCCTTCCTGTCTTTCCTTCTGTATTCGTTCTCGGCCTTCGGCCTTGTTTTGCCGCTACTATTTCCCGGGTCCTCGCGTTCCATTGTCCAATATATAATATCATGGCTGCCAGGCGGCCTTCCCAGCGCCTTGCTGCATACCTTGCATCTCCTTCTACACGCCTCCCAAGAACACAATTCGCTTTTACGAGACGCTGGCTGTCTAGTTCTGCCGGTCCCAAGGCTTCACAAACCTCTTACTTCAACTACTCTCCTCTGTGGCTCGCTGCTATCGCCCTCGGTGCAGTCGCCCCTTTAGCTTACAAGATGGTACAGGAATTTCCTAGGATAACAAAATATCAATTGCTAACTCTATTGCTCTCAGGCCGAAATGGAACCTATTAACGCCGACCCCTCCACTCTCGCCGACCGCGATGCCCAGAAGAAACGAGAGTCTGGGGTCAACGAGGACTCGCCTATGCGCCTGCGTATGGAAAAGTTTATTCGGGAGCAGCAGGCTCTGATTGTCGCCGAGCTCGAGAGAGTTGATGGCAAAAAGTTTCGCAAGGACGAGTGGGAGCGCCCCAATGGCGGCGGTGGCACAACCTGCGTTCTCCAAGAAGGCAACGTCTTCGAGAAGGCTGGTCTTGGTGTGAGTGTCGTCTACGGCTCGCTCCCCAAGCCTGCCATTGAGAAGATGCGCGCAAACCACAAAACCATGGACCCCAACATGGAGTCGATCGACTTCTTCGCCGCGGGCCTCAGCATGGTTCTGCATCCTTACAACCCTATGGCCCCTACGGTGCACCTAAACTACCGCTACTTTGAGACAGCCAACCCCGACGGTACATCTCAAGCTTGGTGGTTCGGTGGCGGCTGTGATTTGACACCCTCTTACCTTTTCGATGAGGATGCCATTCACTTCCACAAGACGATCAAGGCAGCTTGCGACGCTCACGACAAGGACTACTACCCACGATTCAAGAAGTGGTGCGATGAGTATTTCTACAACAAGCATCGAGGCGAGGCCCGTGGCATTGGTGGCATCTTCTTCGACGACCTCGATGAGACCGAGCGCGACCGCGAGAACACCTTTTCCTTTGTCCAGGACTGCCTCAAGGCCTTTTTGCCCTCTTACATTCCCATCATCGAGAAGCGCAAGGACATGCCCTACACTGAGGCAGAGAAGGATTGGCAGCAGCTGCGCCGTGGCAAGTACGTCGAGTTCAACTTGGTGCACGACCGTGGTACAGCATTTGGCTTGAATACCCCTGGATCAAGGGTCGAGAGTATTCTTATGAGCTTGCCGTTGACGGCTGGCTGGAAGTACATGCATGAGCCCGAGCCTAAGAGCAGGGAGCAACGCCTGGTAGATGTCCTCAGGGACCCCAAGGAGTGGGTTTGAGTTACTGCTCTTTTGATCTAAGAGAAGCAATTTATTTGTGTGGAAGCATGAGGTTGAGCGATTGTTTAGTGTATCATATGCGAGGATCATAGATGGTGACACCCAGGGTGGTGCAGGCTATTAGGTACAAAAAGACGGACAAAGCTGTCCGATATGAGAATATTAAAAATTTAAAATAATTCATATAATTCTTGAAATGGTTCGTTGAACTGGTGATTCTCGTGGAGGTTGGTGCGTACCTATTCTTGAGCTGACACTTTTGGCTGCCATCGAATATCACCACTCATCTCAACGTGGAGACTAGACTTCTTCCTTCAACACCATTCATCGAACCATGCAAGAGCACTCGTCAACTCCACGGCAATGGATTCTCTCCCCTCCCATCGCCAGTTGATCACATCCCTCATAAGTTCCATCTCCAATATCGCGCCATCAACCGCCGGAGAAGACGTATCATCAGCGCAGCCACTTCGGGCCGCTCAACAGCCCACATTATCACCATTACAAGCCATTCTCCCCTCTCAACGGCCTCTACTATTAACTCTCCATGTGCTGTTCCCAACTCTTCTACTCCCAGCACTGGATCTTCTGGATCGGGGACTCGTCATCAGGCCAGTGCGAAATCAGGAGCTTCAAGATGAGGTTTCATCAGATAAGATAAAGAAAGATATGTTTCTTGTTCGCTCTCTCGCTACAACACTTTCACGCCGGACGCGAGACTTCAGTTCATCATCAAAGCGCTACGTTGTGCATCTTAATGCGTGGAATTGCACGTGTCCGAGCTTTACGTTGGATGCTTTCCCAGCCCATGCTCATGCTCATGCTCATGCTGTCTCAACAGCGAACCAAGTACAGCAATCACCAACTGAAGATGGGCAGTGGTCCTTTGGGGGCATGAGTATGGATCCACGAGGAGAAGCTCCTCCATGTTGCAAACACCTCCTTGCATGCTTGCTTGTGGATAAATGGTCAGAAATGCTCGGTATGTATGTTGAGGATCGGGTTGTATCAAAAGATGAAATGGCTGGTATCGTAGCCGACTTGTAAATATGGTTCATCATAGCAGTACCGAAAGACCCGTCTCTCAAGACGTATCTGTCCAGTATGTATTATCCGCGGTCCGTCCTCTAATAATCCAGTTTGATGTGATCAATGTACAAAGGCGCTTTTGCCTTGACCTTTGGCCAGGATATTGCCATAGTTCCCCTCCACCCGACGCCAAAGAGCCTCAGTCCAAGTCTAGTTCATCTACCAGGTCTTTTGTCTTTGTTCCTTATTTCTTAGTCTCCTTGTTCTCCTTATCCTTTTCCGCGCCCTCCTTGGAGTCACCACTTGAACCATTGGCGCCCTCCTTCTTCTCATCCTTTCCATTGATCTCTTCCTTCTTGGCCTCCTTCTCCTCCTGCTGTTGTCTGTTTTGGATCTTGTTCTCGATCAGATCGTGGAATGCTGTGATGGCGCGGATCAGACTGCTCAGGTAAATAGCCATAAGCTGATCATTGGTCTTGACGCTCATCGCATATGCCAACTCGCCACCGCCAGACTTGCCAGCTCCTTCAGGTGTCGAGAGATTAGGCAGTAGGTTGAAGACGTCCTGCAAGTTTCCGAGGATCGCGTGGTTGACTGGTAGTTGCTTGTCGAGAACCTTCTGGAGGTATGTGCCGATATCTCGGAGGCGCAGGTGCAAGCCCTGGAGTGATTGAAGCTGGTTTGTGACTCGTGTGGACAGCGTGCCGGCGGCCACGTCGCGAATATCTCTTAGCAGGTGCTCAACACCAATCTCCTCTGCTTCCTCGGCCTCGATAACGGAAGGGGTGTGAACAAATGTTCGGGCAGTGGTTGTGCCGTCCTAGTGAGTGTCAGTAGCTGGTTGGTGACCTGAAATCAGGAAGACTTGTCAACATACGTCCTTGATCTCGTCTACGGCGAAGTAAGCATCTGTAGGAACTCCCGACTCCTTGGGCTGAACATCGACAATAACGAGCAGAGGGTTGGGTGTGTAGCGCTTGAAGAGTTCATTGATTTCCAAATCAGATGCACGTAGCTTGGGACCGGTGTGATACCATCCTATGAGCTTCTCTCGGGCGTTGACCTTCTTGAACATGTCGTTCATTGACTCGACGTAGTTGTGGTCAAGGAACCATACCGAAGGGTCCTTCTCATCCTCCTCGAAGGGAACTGTGTAACAATTGTAAGCGCCGCCCAACTTACGGTCTCATGATACTAAGATAACACACCAGCAAAACTGTTTGACACTCTCACATCGTTCCCATCATTTTGTCCTAGGAGAACACCGACCACTCGTCGCTTTGTCTTGGTAGAAACAGTTCGGTTGTAGTGGTCGACAGCTGAGAGAAGGACGAGGGGCGCAACAGTGACGTTTCGAGTAACGAGGGAGAGGGTTTCTGCTGTTGTAGTAGGCATCGTTGCTTCGTCAATGGATATCTATTACGACGGATGCTGAACTGTGTAGAGGTGGAATTCAATGCGCGGTCGTAGTCGTGCAGGCGCGGCGAAGTTGCAGGTAGAGTCGTGGTGTTGATGCAGTGATTATTGTGGCCGCACGTACGTAGTCTTGAGGCTGCCTTCTTGGGGGAGCTTAGGTAGCTCCCGATTGGGTCGGGCACCTTAGAGACTTCAAGCTCAAGCCTTGCAGTGCCACATCACGTGGAAGCAGCCACCGCTAGATACTCAGCCACATGCCAAGATCCAAGTGGTATCTCAACCAAGAGAATTGAAAGCACAGGCCCCTAAACAAAGAACAGCGTGAATCTTCAAATTTGGACTAGTGAAGAAATATAAAGAGGAGCGTTGCTTTTTGTTGATTCTGCTACTGACATCATAGGCAGATGAACGGTTGAGTCACCAAATCTGAAGCTCTATTTGGTTAGATGGATATTGACCTACCTACCTTACCCAACCAGCCAACGTTAGTACCTAGGTCATCATCCTAGGGCATTACATATACAGGCAAACTCACCATAAACAAGATGACGATGTCTTTTAGAGAGTCACTTCAAGTATCAGCCAACGCATTATTTGCTGGATCAGACATAGCGTGATCAGATCTTCCACTTATGGTAAGCGACTCGATTCTGGTAAGATTGCCGCCCACTTGGGCCGGGCCTCGGTGCGAATCGGAGTACGGTAATAAGGATGAAAGTACATATTGAGGGAAGAAACCATTGAAGAAGCAGTGTCCAGTACGAAATTGTATATGATGATGCCATCATTATAAACCTAGATTTGGCTTTGGGAGACCTGTAGGAGAGCGGAAAGATGGAGGCTAACATGCTAATGCCGGCTATGAACACACCTACCTACACGTGGGCGCAAACGTTGAGTTACGAGGGGGCCATGTCACTACTACTCGAATAGGATATAACAAAACGAAGGTACCCGTGCAGCGATACTAAAACTACCGATAGTCGTTCCTTGCACGAGTGTAGCTAGCCGCGAAAGGACAGACGAGGAGGACAGGAGGTCGGTTGTATGCAAACCGAGGTGTGGCCGTTTTTCTGCAACAGATGAAATGCTAAGAGAGTTATTCTTGTATTGTTGAACAAGCGGGGATATACCGGATCAAAGGGGCCCGTGGCATCCCAACTCTCTGAACCTCGGTCCTGGCGACCGAACAAACTCCGTTGCATCATGGCAGTTGTGAGCCTACTTTCCGCCATTGGCTTCGGCCAAGTACGGTTATAGCATCTTGGAGTAGGTGTAGTGAGATACGGCTGTTGTTGAGGCAAGCTGCGAACTACCCTAGGTACTATAGGTATCTGTATATCGGTGCTGTGTAGAGATGAAGGACTGAGGACTGAGGACGATAGTAGTGCTTATGGCTAAGAAGATCTAGTAAGATATAATGACTCGAGCTGGAAGGCCACATGTTCTCACCGTATTTAAATTTATACATGTCAGATAATGTTATTGTTGGAGCTTGGTCGTGTTACGAACAGGTGGTGGTCTCTATAACGCCGCAGCTGTACCGAGTACCTTGTCCTGAGCCTGTGATTGAAAGTTTGCTTCTGTGGTGTTTAGGTACCTTATGTGCACGTTTCCAGCCTTGGCGACGTTACTTACAAAATAACAGTGCACCAAGAAATACTAGCAAAACCAATCACCTGAGGTAAGGTATCCAGAGTTCACATACCTGCCTCCATTTACCTACCTACAAAATTATATAAATATCCGTAAATACCAAAAGCCACGATTGCTCTCACCTCAAAGGCCAAGGCGTGTCCCCAGCAGGTTAATTACAGGGGTGTATCCCCATCATCATCGCTCCAGCAGAAACGGCCCCCGTTGACCAATCATAGCTCGCCAAAGCTTGTCCCCCAAACCTCCCGTCCTCCGGCTACGCACTCAAGATTTCCCTGTCTTGACTTTGTTCCTCAATTTTCTCTCTCTCTTCTTCCACTTCGATCCCCTCAGCCTCGCACCCAAGAACAAAGTCTCTCGTCAATTTCATCTTTGCTTCTCTGGATCTCCAAAGATCTCTTTCAATTGCCCGCCAGAACAAGTTCCAGTTCCAATTTCATCTTCCGCAACCGCAGCAATGGGTTTCATTGAGGACGAGCTTAAGCAGCTCAAGGATGTTCTTAGCACTATTGACACTCGCATCAAGAAGCTCGAGGCTCGAGCCACTGGCGGTCCCGTCTCCACTGAAGAGATCCGAATGATCCTCATCGGTCCTCCTGGTGCTGGTGAGTGTTTTTGCGCCGCAAATGCTCGCTTAGTCTCTTACTAACTGTGCTTCCCAGGAAAGGGAACTCAGGCCCCCAAGATCAAGGAGCGCTTCTCCTGCTGTCACTTGGTACGTTGATTCGCGTCGCAAAAACGCAGCCATTCAAAGTCTCAGCTCTCTAACATGTATTCTCTCGTTGCGCAGGCTACCGGTGACATGCTGCGGTCCCAGGTCGCTAAGAAGACCCCTCTCGGTGTCGAGGCCAAGAAGATCATGGATGCGGGCGGTCTGGTCAGCGACGACATCATGATTGGCATGATCAAGGAGGAGCTCAACAGCAACAAGGAGTGCCAGGGCGGGTGAGTTGCATTATTCCACGGTTTTCGGGTTCCAGACGGTTTGAGCCCGCAAATCTCGACCTACATCGACGTAATCGACGAAACAGGATACTAATAATTCGCGCTTCAGTTTCATCCTCGATGGTTTTCCTCGAACTGTCCCTCAGGCTGAGAGCCTCGATGCCATGCTCACAGAGCGCAACCAGAAGCTCCAGCACGCCGTCGAGCTCCAGATCGACGACTCTCTTCTCGTTGCCCGTATCACTGGCCGATTAGTCCACCCCGCTTCCGGGCGCTCATACCACACCACCTTCAATCCTCCCAAGGAGTACATGAAGGACGACATTACTGGCGAGCCTCTTATCCAGCGAAGTGACGACAACGCCGAGGCTCTGAAGAAGCGTCTTGTTACCTACCACAAGCAGACCGCTCCTGTTGTGGGTTACTACAAGAAGACTGGTATCTGGAGCGGCCTCGACGCCAGCCAAGAACCTGGCCAAGTGTGGAAGAACATGCTTAAGGTCCTCAACGAGAAGCGAGCTTAAATCCTGCCCGGAGCGGTCGACTTCTCCCAGCTGCCACTTGGTGCGGCTGAGGCAACAAGACGAATGCTGAGTGAAAATAAAAGCCAGCTCGTCTTGGATATATGAACGGTATGAACTGTAAACTGGGGGAGGCGGAAGGGAGAGTGGAGAGTCCAATTTTCCAGGCAAAAGAGGCGTTAAAAGGTAGAGAGGGTTTGTCTACGGTGCGGTCTTGTTTGGCCATGTGTGGAAAAAGCTACCTACTTTGGACGACGATTAGCCATGTATCAAAATGTCTTTTTTACAATAGTTTCCAGCCAACAGAAAGTTGGCTTTCGAAGCGTTAAATATATCTGGCCTACATGTTTCTCGTGAAGATGGAATACGCACTTATGGGCTTATTAGTCTCAGATGGACTGGAACCCTCCACCCAGATCATAGTCCTAGAATCGACTTGCACAACTTCAGTTTCAATATTGGTCAAACGATGACTCTGCAATATTTGGCCCGAGTCTCTATTGAAACGCATTTGGGGCCCTTCGTAGGTTCCCTCGGCATAACATCTATACTAATGATATCATTGAATGCATTCTGTTTGAATGCAAGAATTCCCCTAGCCACCGGTCTACCAAGCAAGTACGCCCGTCTTTTAAGAAACACACCAAGCTCCCTCGCAATGCTTCAAAAATAGAAAGAGGAAAATACGACGCCCTGGATTTCCAAGGCGGTGTCGACAATTATGAGAATGTCGGGATCAAGAAAGGATAAGGGACAATCTTCTTGAGAGCCGGGTAAGATAAGCCAGTATGGGTGGGAGTGAATACGTCGAGGGAGAGACTGGCGTTTTGTAAGGTAGGTAGTAGGAGTTATGTCACACAACTTGAGAGCGTAAATCGTTGAGTCTTATCATAAAATAGCGAGGGATTTCTCACCCCGCGAGTACCTATCGCTTCGGGGTCGCTGACAGGGGAAGGTCAGTAGAGGTAGAGCGAGTCGCGGAAGCGCAACTGACCATTGACCATCTGCCTCTGCTTGTTAAGCCAGCTCCGCGGAGCTTCGTGCCGCCTTTGCAAAACGACATGGTTGCTCTGAAGCCGGCTCGTAAGATCATACCATGCTGATGAGATGAGAGCGTTCTCTCTTTCAAGGTTCCGGATAATTTGATCGCTCGCGGCCTGGAATCACGGATAATCAGCACAGGTTTCAGCCACAGTAAGAAAGAACATGATGAAAGAAAACAGATTATGTTACTATATACACGGGAAGAATTAAAACGTACCTTTTGTGCAGCCACAGCCTCCCCATCGTGTGCAGCCTTGAGTTTACGTTGCAGGTCGATTCTGTCCGTCTCTGATCGTTCAAGTTGCTAGAACATATCTGTCAGCCAACTCAATCTACCGGATTGCGTATGCATATCAATAGGTCCCTCGAGGTCCCCTACTTGCCCTCGCTGGAGGGGACGCAGGGGTAGTAGTGCAGGAGTAGGTCTCGGAATCACAGTTCTAATGGGTTCGAGCGATGAACTCGGTCCACCATATGCAGATGTGGGATCCAAAGGCCAAGCGGCATCGTCTTCTAACGACGTCTGACTATCGTTGTCTGAGACCACTGGGTCTTCCCCATCACCATTAACAATTGCATCAAAAAATGGACTCACCTCGCGGATTTCTCTGAGGCGGGCACGCAGCTTCTCGATCAGCTCGCCCTTCTTGCTGGGGTCAGGTGGTGCATCGCCAGTGCCATTGATGTCTTGCAGCTCCCGGCCTTCTTCAACCTCCTTACGCAGCTTATCCTTGGTAAGGAGAGCATCGACGAGCTGGGATTGCTGCGCATCTCGCTCAGCAATGGTGTAACTGAGCTGCTCTCGTGTGTAGTCAAGCTCAGACTTGAGGGATGAGATGATGGTCACATCAGCGCTCTTGAGCTCCTTAAGAGCATCGGCGCCCTCTTTGTCGAGAGCCGAGAGCTGAGCTTTAGCAGCAAGCAGTTCGCGGCCTTGATCTGCCACCTGAACAGAGAGGTCCTTCTCCCTCTTCCTCGACTGTTCGAGTTCGAATTCGCACTGCAATAATGACTGTTTGATGTTGAGAAAGGCCTTGGTCCTGTAGTAATCCGAAGTAAGTATATGATTCCCATCAGGAGCACCGGCTTCATCAATTGCTTTGACTAACCCTTCGCCGGTCATGTTATTGATCAGAGCCTCCATTTGATCATGCAAAACAGCATGCTTTTCAAAAATGTCGTTATAGTTCTTTTGAAGGTGAGCACGTTGTCGCTTCTCTTCGTCCAGCTCTCGGCGTAACGGCGCGGTATCCCCAGAGCCGACTGTGCTACGCAGCAAATCGTTCTCGGCCTTTAGGCGAGATAGTTCTAGGGGTAGGTTAACTTGGCTGGGCTGGCCATCCTCGGTAGCTGCATCGTTAAGTTCATCCTCGAGATTTCCAGCCAGACCTAACACGCCGGATTCTGCGCTTTGTGCGGCCCCTCCACTCTCTAGCTGCTCCTGAAGATCCTTGATGAAGTTCTCATCGTGGCTCTGACGTGCCCTTAAGCGAATCACCTCGTCCTCGAGTGCTGCGATATCCTTCATCAACTGGTTCTTTTGGCTGCGTTCGTCCCAAAGATGTTGCTCGGACTGGGTAATCATCTTGGTTAACTCATCCTCTGCTTTCCTCGTACGATTCCCCCTATCTTGATCTTCCAGCAGGATTTTAATCTGGTCTTGTAGCTCTGTTTTCTCATACTGTAGGTTTTGCACCTCCTTGACGAGATGTTGCTGGGACTCGAGTTTCTGCTTGTACCGCTCTGCAGTATTGGCTTTCTTCTCGAGATCCTCAGCCTTGTGTTTCCATTCCGTTGCTTGGTCGCGAAGCTCTTCTGCCTCTTTACATTTTTCTGTCAACTTGAGGACTTCAGCTTCAAGTTGCGACTTGATGCGCTCGTCTCTTCGTATTGTTTCCTCATGTCTAGCAATGAGTTCCATCTGGTCATGCACCTGGATCTCTAGATTCTTGATCATCTCGGCATTGTTAGCACCATCTATAGTGGCCTTCCGCAAGACCTCCAGCTCCCGGTCGTTCTTCTCCTTATCAAACCGGAGCTCTTCGTGACTTGTTTGTAAATGATCAAGCCTGGTGATATAATCTGACAGCTGTCTCTTGGTTAAGTCAAGTTGTGACCGCAAGGCTGCATTCTGCTCTTCAACGAGTAGATCAATGTCTCGCGCCTCCATAACAGCGTCGATAGCTTCATCCACATCGTCGTCGCCTTGTGAGCTGTTGATATCCTGTTGTATTGTCTGGATTATTTGCATAATCTCTGCCTGAGTGTGTTTGTCGAGACCTGTTATCCGAGGAATATAATGCTGGGCTTCGGGGCCCAGTGCGGCCACTCCCAACATGACAGCCAAGAGCTGGAAAGTTAGCCGTACGCACCTTGATTGTCCAGAAGAAAGATTTACCTGACTGATGCCTTGAGCATCGGGATTCTCGGCGATTGTATGATAGTCGAACTTTTTCGCTTGACAAGCAAGCTCAGGAACTGCTCGTCGAATGTAGCGGAAGAGACCCTTGTAGATGCTCTGAATGTTGCGCTTGTTTGTCAAGTAGCGGGATGTATTGGAATTTGTCTCGAGGGCGGATGTATCAAAGGTAGGGTCCAGTTGATGTAGAATTAGACCAAGGGTGACACCATCGATCAGGTCCTCGACTGATTCTACCATGCGTTTCGGCTCGAAGACTCGCTTGATCTGAGGGGCATCTTCAGTCAGACTGGAGCTAGAAGACGGTGAGGGCTCTTCCTCGAAGACACTTACGGCCTTTATGAGCGCAGCCTGCGCGTTGGCACTATAGCCTGGCATCGTGTAATAAATATTGTGCGATCGAAGCCAAATATTTATTGGTCGAGTAAAGTAGTCGATCAGGTCGTCGCTGTCGGGAGTGATAATGATGGTGGAATTATAGGGAGTTGCGTCGCGTGTCTGGTAGCAGGGGTAATGATTTTCGAGGCATTCGACGGCATGTCGAAATGGGATTCGAGGGTTTTAAAAGGAGCTGTTATGAGGAGAACAAGATCGGCCGTTCCATTGTTCAGTGATTGTCGAGTGAGTGTTCAGTGCGGACTCAAGATTAGAGGGAGCATTGTTCTTCAACGTTTCGGCGACGTTGGGCCCTTGTTGGCTTGAGCTATGCGGTCGGGTGGGCTTATCGATTGACAGGGGTAATAGTAGTGGCCCACGGGAAGTTCGAATACTAGCGGACTTTTAGTCTCGAGGAATTATAGAAGCAATTTCAAGTCTCAGCAACTAACGAAAGTACTGTAAGGATGTTAATTTGTCTCGTGTTGAATATCAAAGTCACGAGTCACGCATAGGTACCTAGTTCCCGCCGTACTCATATGTCTACAAAGTACGGATGTAAAGTCAAGGTGATCGAGTACTGGTACTAACATTATCGAATTCAATGTTTGCTGGATGCCAACTGTGGCGTTGTGGCGTACCTAATGACAGTTAATGTCAGGAGTGGCATCTGAGGCATTCTTTGTAGCAGAAGTGTCCGGCTACCGTAATAATATACTGAGAGCGTGGCTGCACAGCTCGAAACGAAAATGAACAGTCAGTTGATATACACAACAACAACAAGAATAAGATCTATACACTGACAATCTACAATGACGCAACTCCATACTCGTTAGTGGGGGCGCCCGGTGTGAAAGTGCGGGATGTTCATCGCAGCGAGACATATTGTTTAGCCTTAGTTAGTAGATACATTATGCTTCTACCAATCTGGGCCCTTGGACTTCAAAGGATGATAGAATGAACACATCAGCACATCATTAGAACAAAAGTTCATGAAGGCGTTATTCAGTAACCAAAATACAGCACTCCGGATGATCATAGGCCAATAAGGCTGGGCTCTGTCACTCCCGTGTCACTAACTTTGGTGGAGCTGTACTGGCGTATTTCGCATTGACAGCTGATGAACATGTGTTTCGAGCTGATGGCTATCATATGCCTAACATCACAAGCAGCCACGGAAATGTTGAATAACAAAAGTTCTGTTCCAACCGGGAGAGGTTTAATAATAACAATAAGCTCATTGAATCTCGTAACGAGTGTTCTCTTCCAGGCAATACCTAGGCTCCTGTCCTATAACGCCCAAACAAAGGATATCACTATCCCAATACTGCCGTGAAACCACGGTCAGTTCATTTCAAAGGCATGCTGTTGTCCCATCGTCTTTGTGTCGTCATTTTCGTATTACCTCTAGCACCTCTAGTCCGTTGTAACAACCTCGTCCTTCTCAACCCGAATCTGATGGTTCTCGTGGTTGACCTGAACGATCTCGAGCGCCTTCTCTGGTGCAATGACGGAGAAGCCCCTAGTCACCTGGTTAGTATCGAACTGTCATTAGTGCCAAAAGGCGGAGGATGCGCACTTGATGATGGAGTAAACATGAGTGATCTTTCCACCAGCCTTAATGAGGGCATTTTTGCACTCATCAACGATGCTGTCGGGGGTAGACTCGTCCTCGAACCAGACAATAGCCGACTTCTTTTGATCAACAGCCAGGGCGCCTGGGACAACCGCGAGAGCGGCGGCGACAAAGGGGAGGAATCTCATGTTGATAGTGGTATCGGCGATAAAGTTGATGGTAGAAATTTGTTGATGATAGATGCGGCGGTTGTCGCGATAAAGGTTTAGTCGATGTTGAATGCGTTGGATGATGCTCAAATGCTCGTGGCGTCAATGCAGAGGGGGATGGGCTGACTTTATATGGCCTGGGCGAGTTGGGATGGGCAGGCCTTTTCTTGGGGGCGGGAGATCCGAAGGGACCTGACGCACTGCACTCACTGAATGGAATCGAGGCCCACTGCCCGCCAGGTAACTAGGTATGCTCTGGGGTCTGCATCACTCCACTGAAGCGAGTTTAAATCAGTGTGCCACATGGCGGGCTGACCAATAACCTAATCGGGCAGGTCGTCCACTCCACTGCTCCAATCGCGTTGTCGAGAATGAGGGTACCTGAACTAAGGTAGGTAGGTAGGCAAGACAATTGTTCAACGACGGAAACGGCCAATAGACGGACAACGACGTAAATGGCAGGACAAGAGATCATGAGTTCGGATAAAATATAGTCTCCTTCTTCATATGCCGAGACCCTCAACTCTTTCGGTCAAAAGTGTATTGAGAGACAGCCAAGCAATGACGTTTCTTCAGCCTGTTATGAGCCTGCAACCACAATGCAAGACATGCAGTGATACTTTTCAAGTCATGGATGCTCTAATAAGTAAGATAGTCTTTGCGGATATCAAATCAAGAGCGCAGCCATGACGGAGTTTGTATCTGGACGGCCCTCTTGTCGTCATCGAATTAATTGGTAGCTGGTCTCCCCTCCCAGTCTCCACATCCCCTCTTGGTGTAAGTCGAAGCAACGAATATGTTCTCAATAACTAGGATTCAGGAATACGCCAACGACAACGTAAACAGTCAAAATATTCTTAGGAGGATGATATTCTAGAAAAAAGTGTTAGAAAAAACTCCCAGATTTTGTCTCGAAATTGTGAAACGCCATAAATGCCGAGTAAATATCGCCTAACTCCTGGCAACGCCGAGCTGGAAATGCCGAAATCACCTGTATGACACGATCACGTCCTCGAAGCACCGGGAACACTGTCGTTCTCGCTCCAAACTTCCTTGCTTTCCTGTTCAACAGCTCTCATAGCCATTGCGACATCTTCAAGCCGGGTTACAACGTCGATCACTCCTTGATTGACTCTCTGGAAATATCGATCATTTGCTTCTCGCCGTTTCCTTGCGAGGAGGATATCCACTTCCGTCTCTTCCTCTAGCTTGTGACCCAGTCTCTCAACTCCTGTGCCGCTACTGTTGGGTCGTGAGATACTGCTGCTTCCGACGGCACTCTTCTCTGTGCCATCAGGACCAGACTTGGAGGTATCGCCGAGCGCACCCTTCATGTTCCGAACTTCGGATCCAGTTACAGACCCCACAGTTTCGAGCTGGGCTGTGTCTATAACATCATCTGCTTCACTTCTGGCCCAGGCTTGCGCAAGGGCAATTTGAGCGGCTCTCAAGTCAGCCAGCTTGCGGTCATGATCTGGGCCAAACACGTGAGTGCCCCCAGAAGCCGAGAGCTCGACTTCTTCTAATGTCGCTTGCATTTCGGACCATAAGAGGTCGGTACGGTCACCTGTCGCACGTGTGCTCTCTGCTGGAAATAGTCCAGCTCGATGATGGGAGGCCACAGCCCCGGATCGTCCAGATCTAACAGATGGAGCACGTTCAGTGTTAGGCCGTAAGTTTGACTGGCCTATGAAAGGGACGGTTGGCGGTGGTGCATTTGATAAGGAGACATTTGACGCCGATGGAGATGGATGAAGGAATAAAGAAGGAGGAGGATCTCGTTGTCGGCTCAGAGGTCGCGTTAGATGAGACATAATGACCTAAGGGACCTCTCGATTGGCTGGTAATGATATGTACAAAAGAACAACACAGTTTGCTTCATTCCAGACCGATATCAAGTGAGCATTGACGCTTTTGTCGCCAACCTAGGTTGCTCGCTAGGTAATGCCAAGGGAGTTGAAGACAGTGTAAAGAGTGTTGATGAGTCCCGTCGCTACTGTGCGACCCGCCACTCGAATCTCCATTGATGAGCGATCAGTCCACATGGAACTCACCGCAGAGTTTCTGTGGGGCAGTTCTTGACACCACGTGATCTCTCGCCTGCCTTCTTCCGCACACAGGTTGCACCTTCCTAGGGTCACCAAACCCTACCTGGAATTTTCGTTGGTCGTTCCTTCCCAAGTTTTCGTCGCCTCCGCAAATTACCATCACCATCCCGTCGTCGATACACAGACAGATCCGGTAGGTACTAGCCATCCAACCCAACACACAAAGACATTCTCTCAACTCTGCACGCTCGCGCTCGAGTCTTTCGAATCGACAATCGACTAACGACTTTCTCTGAAGCAAAAATGGCTGGAGGCAAACCCCGTGGTCTTAACGCCGCCCGCAAGCTGCGAACGAACCGAAAGGACCAGAAATGGGCCGATCTCGCCTACAAGAAGCGTGCCCTCGGTACCGCCTATAAGTCCTCTCCCTTCGGTGGTTCCTCACACGCCAAGGGCATCGTCCTCGAGAAGGTCGGTGTCGAGGCCAAGCAGCCCAACTCCGCTATCCGAAAGTGTGTCCGTGTTCAGCTCATCAAGAACGGGAAGAAGGTCACTGCCTTCGGTACGACGAACCCCAGATGCTACGAGAGATGAAGGGCCGGTCAAACTAACATTACTTTCTAGTCCCCAATGACGGTTGCTTGAACTTCGTGGACGAGAACGACGAGGTCCTCCTGGCTGGTTTCGGTCGCAAGGGCAAGGCCAAGGGTGATATTCCCGGTGTTCGATTCAAGGTCGTCAAGGTCTCTGGTGTCGGTCTGCTCGCTCTGTGGAAGGAGAAGAAGGAGAAGCCCCGTTCTTAAGCGAAGGGCTCGCGGATGGAAACAAAGTCATTTTTCGACACATGGAGTCTATTCGGATTGCTTGCATCGGCATTACTGGTTAGGGTTCTGATCATGGGAGACGAGGTCTGAAAAAGGGAAAATAGATCACAAAGTCTTCGACGAACAAAACAACGATGTGCACGCCGCGTGAGGTGAAACTTTTGGGGTCTGAACCCATATCTCCATATCTGGTGACATTATTGTACAATTGTTTTCCATGCTTCAGTACCTTCCGGCCTTCAGTTCTACGACTTGACCTCATCCTCAGGCCCCCGGACATATCTGATAGTGTAGTCCGCAGCTAGGCCCAGGCTGATCACGCCACCGGTGATCCAACACCCGTTGATGAACCACCACCAACAATCCTTGACATCCTTCAGATTGACTTGCTTAATCATAATACCAAGCGTGACCATAGCTCCTCCACAGCTCCCAACGAAGAACGCCGGGCCAGCACCAGCTGCAAATCCGGCAGCAGCCAAAAAAGAGATTTGTACAGCAGCCAAGCCAGTCAGCACCTGCTTAGTCTCAGCATCATGCTTCAGTGCAATGCTCTTGATTCCCGCCTTTACATCGTCCTTGATGTCCATATGAGCATAAATCATGTCGTATAATATTGTCCATGCAATATTTGAAGCATATAGGCAGCCTGCAGCAGTCAAGGCTGGGGTATGTGACAGCAGGTCGATTCCAAGAGCCGGGAAACCCATAATAGCGCCCCACGAGAAGGTGAGGCCGAGAACTGCTTGAGGGTAATAAGTAACTCTCTTGGCCAAAGGATAGCTAGCTACCAGGAGCAAGCTGGGGACGCCGTAAAAGAGGCAAGGCAACGGAAATTGGAGCAATATCCCCAGACCGGCAAACAGTTGAACCCCAGTGTAGACAAGTCCCTTGAACGGTGTGATCGCACCACGAGCAATCGGCCTGAGTCGAGTTCTTGAGACATGAGGGTCGAGATTGCGGTCCCAGAGATCATTGATAGTACATCCAGCACCTCTCATGATGAGAGCTCCAGAGAAGAAAAGTAGTGATGTTCCAACGACAGAGCCTGGAGTCGCCATTGGCACAACCAGTGGGGCAGCCATGAGAGTAGAAAAGAGACATGGGAAGAACAAATAATAGGTTCCAGCAGGCTTGTCAAGTCGAACCAGCTCAGCATAAGGAACCCATGAGGCTGGGAGTCTCGACAACAGTCCCGTCTCAGGTGGCTTATAAGGTGATGGTGCTGTCGGAGCTGACGGTGAGTCCAAATCTTGGGAGGTCAGGGGCAAAGAGCGAGGTTTGGCCTCGTAAAACCCAACTGCTCGCTGATTCTTATGCCATGGTTGTCTCAGGCCTTTGCAAGCACGAATGAGGGACGGTCGTGTCTGTAGTTGTCTTGGTACTTTCAGAGCCTGATCTGAGATTCCCCGACATTGAGCCCAGGCCGAAGCCCGGGGAAGCGCACTTAATCTCATGAGATATACAATCTACAGTCCTACTGGGATCATGAGAGTTCGAACTATGATTTTATAAAGATTTTATATTCAACTTACTGCGAAGCTGTGTAAAGGAGCTTTGGTCACGTTAGACCTCAATGGCAGCTTACCAGAGTTCAAATCGAAAACTCCCGATCCAAAAATATGAATCTTAAAACTTTAGGATCCTTGTCACCAAGCTCACGTAGCAAAACAGTGGAGCGAATTGTTAGCGAGATCGGCAAGTGATGTGTCACGTGCACATCGGCCTGAGGTACCTACCCACCTAAGAACCCCTAGTAGGTACCTACCAGGTACCTACTGTACCTTAGGCTCCCGAGGGCACCTTTGATTGGTTGCGCATTCTACAATCCAACTCAAGCCTACCTACTACCTAAGCTCCCGACGCGCCTTCATCCATTCGCCTACCTAGGATATGTAACCTCCCCCAAAAATCTATCGTCGTTCACGGCATCATTGTCACTATTTTCCTACTGAATGGGGGCATTTTGCGAAACGAACGGCTTTTCGGCCTGATTTCGCACATACCAACTTTTCGAGACTTCCCGTTCTTTGCGACCAACGATCTCCCTTTCTCGAGCGAAACCCCACTACAGCTTCGCGCGTATCATTCTCCAAGCTCGACAAGATGCCGACTTCGTTGCATCCGCAGGCCAAATTCGATCCTATCCCGCCTGATTTGGACTTGTATGGCTTGGTCGACAAGACCCCGAATTTCAAGTGGGTTCAGCGTGTATCAAGAACCCAAATACGCAATCTTGGACAACAGGAGTTTGAGAAGCTGGTGTTGATTCACGTCATCGCTGGCGGCAAACCCCTGGTCATTGATGGATGGGATGGCGTTCTACCAAAGCGACTTTTCGATGCCCGCTGGCTGGAAGAGACATATGATAAGCAACGTAGGTCAATCCTTCTCGGATGACCATCGGAAGTATACTAACCCTAGGCTGCTCAGAGGAGAATGTCAGAGACATCAATGCGGGTTCGGATATCCCTATGACGATGGGACATTACCTACGATCGATGCGACAACTGGCGAATCAATGGACACCTACAAATTTCAGAGACGAACGTCGTCAGCGCCTTTACTTGAAAGATATAGACTGTCCTCCCGAGTGGCATGATGCACTACAAAAGGTCATCCATCCAAACCTATTCTACCTAAATGAGAACGCCAGCGAAGCAGGTGGCTCGCAACAAAAAGAAGACGCCTTCCGCGATGAGGCTGCTGCAGCACCAGCTGGTGACTTGATGTCCAGCTTACCAGAAGAAATGCGAGCCCAAAATCTTATGTGCTACATTGGACACGAAGGCACATTTACCCCGGCTCATCGTGAGATGTGTGCATCGCTAGGTCAAAACATCATGGTAGAAGCATCAGAGGGCGAGAAGGGCGAGAAACCAGGAAGCTCCCTCTGGTTCATGACGGAAAGCAAGGATCGCGAGGTTGTTCGAGAATACTTTCTCTCCATGTTGGGACACGATATTGAGATTGAGAAGCACTTTGCTCAAATCAATGCGTGGAAGAAAGCACCTTTCGACGTCTATGTCGTTGAACAGCGAGTCGGCGACTTTATCCTCGTTCCACCCCTGGCAGCACATCAAGTTTGGAATCGTGGTACTCGAACCATAAAAGTAGCATGGAATCGGACGACTGCCGAGACCCTAGAGTTAGCGTTGCACGAAGCCCTGCCGAAGGCTCGTCTTGTCTGTCGAGATGAACAGTACAAGAACAAGGCCATCATTTTCTTCACTTTACAGAAGTACTATCGCCAACTTCAGAAACTGGAGGAGGATGCAGAGATGACATCGATGAGTTTCGTAGGACTTGGTCAAGACATTGTCAGGAGCTCACCTCGTGCTAGACAGCTTGCGGGTGACTTCAAAAAGCTATTCAGTCTATTTACTGAGATTCTCATTGACGAAATGTTCGCACACAAGGAGAAGGACGTCGAGTTCATCGAGTTTGACTCGTGCATCACATGCTCATATTGCCGTTCGAATATCTTCAACCGGTTTTTGACATGCAAACATTGTACTCGGACGCTGATAAACGGCGATGAAGATACGTATGACGTTTGCATGGAATGCTACGCCATGGGGCGGTCTTGTGCCTGCCTTTCGGGTCTTCAATGGTGTGAGCAATGGTCTTGGGCTGACTTGGTCAATAACTATGACGAATGGCGTTCAATGATTATCAAGAACGACGGATTCGTTGACTTTGAAACCTCGCCTCAACCCTTAGAGATCGCTAGACAGCGTTCAGGAAAGAAGTCACTGGCACAAATTTGCCAAGAAGCCTTGAGAAGACGACCGTGGAAAGACATAACTCAGCCAGAACGCGAAATTACGCCAAGCGAGTCGGAGGCCGAGGTCGATGGCGAAGGGAAACCAAAGAAGAAGTACAAACGCAAGAAGAAGAAGGGAGAGCTTAGGCGATGCCACGTCTGTTGTCACAAGGACTATGCCTACCGAGTACACCAATGCACTAACCCTGGCTGCACTGAATCCTATTGTTATGGCGTTCTTTATCGAGCCTTTGATATGTTGCCACAGAAAGTGCTTGAGGATGAGCAATGGCAATGTCCGAAGTGCTTAGGTATATGCAACTGTGGCCACTGTCGCCGCCAAGGACATACAGACCCCTACACGCCAAAGAACACTCTACTGGGGCATGATACACGCCCGATTGCCGATGATCGAAGTGTGGAAGCACTTGTCGACTTCCGAGTCCACAACCTCTCATGGTTGAAGGCTGCTGGAGAGGAAAGTCGCAGCAAGGACAGCAGAAGGATGAAGAGGTTGAGAGAGCAGGCCGATAATGCCAAGGCACAAGATATTACCGAGCAGGATGAAGCAGATGACTCCATGCAAGACGCAGAGCATGATCCTCCTTGCGGTATGCACGTACCTGGCATGAACGGCTACGGAGATCAGAGTCATGTTCTTGGTCAAGGCGACCAGTCTATGGCTGATAACACCATGGAAGGACCCTATCCACAATACCACGAAGAGAATGTTGGACCGCCCGATCAGTCCATGGCGATGGATATGTCACAGGCTGAAGACGCTGATACCTCCCTCTACCCTGATCCTTCACTGGTGGCACGGCAGCGCATTGGTATGGGATACTATGAACCAGACGATACCCCCGACAAGATTCTTTTTGATCCTTTCCAGGCTCCATCTGAGGAAGCGATGCGACCGTCCGAGCCAGATATCCCTGAGTTCGTCAAGAAGTCTATCCGCGCAGCCAAGAGAAAGGCCAAGCGAGAAAACGAGGATCCCGATTTCGTTGTTGGCAAGTCGCACCACAAGAAGCCTCGTCTCGCGGCAGAGCCAGAAGCAGATTTTCTGGATAGCATGGACCCTGCGCTGTTCAATGGGCCGCCAGCTGCCCTTGAGGCTGTCGTGGATCAGCCTGGCCAAGATACAAGGGAACCGAGCACTGCACAAGACACAGGAACAGACGGCGCCCAGAACACACCAGATGAGACCCCAGTTCCAGGCTCGACTCCGGCTCCAGCTGCGGCTCCAGTCCCATCTAAGAAACGGGGTCAGCTGCTGTTTGATGCAAATGAGCCCGAACTTCGACACGCCAAACCCATAGCATCATACGTGGAGGCGGACGTCGACTCAGACGAGTTTGAAGAAGAGCGCACGTTAGCGACAAAGCCTAAAACACCAGCTGTCCGCGCACAGGGCGAGAAGCAGTCGGCTGTCGATATGGTTGCTGACGCAGTTCGTGCCTTGTTCGGACCATCATCCCCCGCACCGCAACTTTCCATTGAAAAAGACACGGAGTCTGTCCTTGAGACCAAGGCTCCCTCTAAACGCCGTGGTCGTCCCCCTAAGACTGCATCTACTACTTCCCAATCTACGCCCGCTAGTTCTTCTAAGAAGCCAACAGGCGGCCCCAGAGGTTGGCCCAAGGGTCGACCTCGAAAGTCACGCTTGTCTCAAGTTTTAGCCGCGGATGTTTCAACCGAATTCGCTGACGAGTCCATCCAAGACCAAGGCGACGACAGTGACATCGAGCACGGCAGAATGGTTGATGAACTCGAAGCACAGCTAGCTGCCGAGCTCCGTACGGCTCCTTCGGAGGCTATAGCAGAAGCTCCTCAACCCCGACGTCGAGGAAGGCCTAAAAAGTCCGAGGTGACCACTGTTACAGCGGGGCCATCTGCTGTTATAGATCCTTCAGAAGCAGGCGCCCGGTCAACATCGGGTAACCCCGAGGATCGAGGATCGCGAAGTGCTCGCCGTACTCGACGATCAGAGGGTATTGATAATGGATCTACTCGGGACTCTGTATCTCCACCCCCGCCACCCAAATCGGGCAACGGAGGAACGCAGCTTATGTCTATGGCTGAACGAATGGCACTTAAGGGCAAGAAGTTCAAAATAGGCAAACGCAAATCCACAACTGCTTCAGCCAATGTGACTGCAGCACAGTCAGGGGCTTCCACACCCACGCCAACCTCCAAGGCTCCTCTGGCGGTAATGGACGAGCCGACAGCAGAAGAGCCAAAGCAGGCTACTCGTAGTCCGAGTCAGCACAGTGAATATCCCGGTAATGGATTATCCTCTCAATCCTCGGCCCATGACGGAAGCTTGCGCAGCCCTTCGCCACCACCTTTAGCTCGGCGACCTCAACAGCCGACAGTTGTCAGAATTGGTGATACAGAATCGGAAGCAGATATGAGTGATTCAGTGTCTGCGTCAGGATCGGATTCCGGTAGTGACGGGGATATTCCAGCAAGACGTGGCGCTGGTCGTGGAGGTCGAGGAGGTGGGCGAGGTCGAGGCAGAGGTAGGGGTAGACCAAGGGGTAGTGGGAGGGGGCATCGAAGGGTTTAGAGAGCTTGTAAGAGGTTTTTATTTAACGGGCACATTGATACCAATGCTGGAGGACTTTGAAACATATGCGTTCACAAATTTTCGGTTCTAGGTTGGCGACAGGGGTTATCAACGAATTCATTGCTACATCATGGTCCAATGGCGTATGGTATACATATATTAGATAGTTAATTGGTTCAGAATCATGTTTATGATAAGCCCAAGTCCTTTTCCAAATCCCGCCATCGTCCGTTTCGTTTAGGGTCTAATTCCCTGAGAATCTGGAACCAAGATATCACATCACTTCGACTCTCAGGCTCGAATGGCTGACCCGTGAGTTCGCTCAATGCGATTTCGTACTCAATGAGAGCCTCGTAGATCCATTTTATGTCCTTGTAGTCTTGTAGTAGATCCTTGATTTCGGTTACTTCATCGTCAATGTATGACTTGCGCTCCTCCATCGTCAGATTTGGCGCTATTTGGCGGCTTGATGAGGGATTTGCGAGGTTCAATACGAGGAACTGGTTATAGTACCATAGAGACTGGTCTTCCGGTCCAACATTCAGCGCTTCGCGAATAATCTCAATTTCTAATCCAGATGAGCGATTGTTCAATATATTGCAGGACAAAACAAACCTTTGTCCAGTAAATCTTTGCGAGACGCGTCATCTGCTTTGCGCTCATTCAGAAGCCTTGTAATGAGCTGACTTCGGTTATGCCATGCTGAGAAATTGGACAAATCCTCATGTATCTTTTTGGTGGTATACTCAAACTCGAGCTCTACCAAGCTCTGCCCGTTGAGCACGGAGCTCTCAAGCTTCGCTACAACGTGGCGACGGTAGCCCCAGGCGTGGAAGTTTCGTCGGTCTTTGGTGAGCATCTTGCTGACAAGACCTAGTTCCTCTTCCCAAATGCGCCGAGCTATAGATACATCAAGTCTTTCGATCGCGCGGTCAAGCGTCCATAGTCGATAATTCCATATCCAGTAGCATTTGGGAAATTCCATCAGCAGAGGAACAGTGAAGCCCAGCTCGGAGCGTATCACGTCGGTATCGGCATCGCTATCCGTCGTTGTACCAGTCTTCCCAGCTGTCGGGGGGCTGGGGCGTGGCGGGATCTCGGTCGAGGAGGAGGGCAATGAAGCGTCGGAAGAGGCTGTGTGAGTGTCTTTCGCTGAGATATTCTGCGACTCCTTCGAGAGCGGCAATCCAGCCGAGGGTTTGGACAATAAGCCATAGATTAGACAGCGCCTGCGGGCGTTCCATATCGTGTAGTATTCCGGGTTGAGGCGTAGTAGCTTCGATGTCAGCTGGAATGTTTCGGTACCGTAGTTGTTGTCGGATATCTGCATTTGGCGTGAGAAATACGACCCTTGCATGTTCGGCTACAGCTGACCTTTTGGCGTATATCGTCCTCGAGACCACGGTACTTTTGGATCTTGATGAGATCCTGCTGGCGCTGTTCTTCTGTGCGTGACCGCGCAGCGCGGGCTATACCGTGCTGCAAGCCTTGGGATCAGCATCAGTTACGGTGGACTAGTTTGTTGGGGTGTTGAGACTAACACTGGTCATTCTGAAGAGCCTCGGCTTATTGATTTAGCCTTGGTCGTTGCTCGCGATGGGTTTGTGAAGGCTTGTGAATGTTTTACTGCTGAGCTGGACGATATGACCCCGCGTAAGAGTGTAGGGTAGTGCGATGTGGAATAGCAGTGTTTCCGTGCTGCGATATCCTTGACTTGGGTATTCAGAAACCTACCTCGGAGCTGTAACAAACATTATATGACTCATTTGGTACGATCTCGACATCGGTATTAAAAACTTCAATTGTTGTTCAGTCCGTTTGAGAGAAAAGTACAGTTACTGCCTTCAAAATTACCTTATGCTAGGAATCTGGCAAAACGAGCATAACCGCAACTAAAGTTACACAGCCGT
Source organism: Fusarium fracticaudum (assembly GCA_003353625.1). Classification (NCBI taxonomy): domain Eukaryota; kingdom Fungi; phylum Ascomycota; class Sordariomycetes; order Hypocreales; family Nectriaceae; genus Fusarium; species Fusarium fracticaudum. The sequence goes on from PDNT01000009.1 coordinate 1,260,637, forward strand.
GGTAAGTCTCTTACGGGTAGACATCACGGGGCCATAATCCAACAGAAGAGCACAAGGGGTCTTAAGGGATGTTTTTCGTACCTTGATTCGTAGTTGATCTCGGAGCGAGGAGTCGTTTGGGGGAAACCAATGATTTGGTGATCTGGTGCAAACGAGAACAATGGTAGTTACAGAACAAGCCTATGTGAGTCACGAAGCTTGAATATTATGTAGATCAAGATGCACGGCGTAACCGTGTTGTGTTGGGCTTCATGCGGCTCAAGGCCGTCCCGTCCCTGGCACGGAGCATGTCGTATCAAATGAGGAAAATGAATATAGCTAACATCCATCATAACTCTGCACCAAAGACACGACAAAGGACTGCTATAGTTGAGTCTCTAGGTAGGTACAAAGACTTATCGTTTACCTTGGGAGATATTACGACAAAAGAATGCATGACACCTTAGTTCGGACCGAGTATCATACCTAGGTAAGGTAGTAAGAACTACACCGTTACCTACAGGTACTGAAATGAATCCATACTACCAGGTACTTCACTTGATGATGGGATACAATATCGTCGACTGACATTTACACAACGTCTATGTGATGCCGAAACTTGTCCTGCCCGACTCATTCTGTTCGAGTTACAAAGACGTCAAATCAGTGTGCATCGGTACCTACCTACGCACCCTTGCACGATGCTTCAGGAGAATACAATAACAGAACCTCCTATCTTACCTAGCACCTACTACCTAGTACCTAGGTAAGTTAGGTACTTTAGGTGGTAGGTAGGTAAGGGAGACAAGAAATTCAGTGTCTGTGCCTCTTGTAGGTACCTTACTTTCGTAATGTCCATGGGAGTCTAGAAATGATACCTCGACTGTTCTTTCCTTTAGAGTTACCTTAGTCCTCTCCCGTCTCGCTCTTTATAAATCAACCTGCCTCTCAGTTCTCAACACAGTCAACAAATTCTACCCCTTTCATCTCCAACATTGATTCTGTCTATATACTGACACTCAGCTTCTCACCAATCAGGGCGAATCATGCAGTCGTTTCTCCACCGCCTGGCGATTGTTGCCATTCTTTTCGCAGCTCGGCCGTGCCGTGCATCCCGTCCTAATCAGTCTCTCCGATCACCACAATACACCCCAAGAGGACATGTGAACGCTGCGTACTTCATCAACTGGTTTGTGATCTCGCTTTATCAAACATGGCACTTGGTTAACACTCTCAGGGGTATCCATGACAGAGGCTTTTACCCTCAGCATATGGATGTGTCCCAAATCTCTCACGTACTCTACGCATTCTTGGGTGTCGAATCCGACGGAACAGTGTAAGTTAAACGCAGCATGACCTGAATACCCACGTCAGGCTAAACATAAATGAGATACTCCAAAGACGAATATGCCGACTATATGGCACAGCTTGACGGAGACAGTGAGTCTACCTTCTTCACCTCAACTTCACAACTGACGAGAGAACAGGCTACGATGAACATAAAAGAAATGCCTACGGATGTGTGAAGCAACTTTTCCTCTTAAAAAAATCCAATCGTCACCTCAAGACTCTACTTTCCATCGGCGGATGGGGGGCCGGGTCTGCGAACTTCAGCGCTGCCGCAAGCACACCTGACACGCGTGCCAGATTCGCCTCGACTTCGGTCTCCCTGATGTGGAATTGGGGTTTCGACGGTATCGATATCGACTGGGAGTATCCGGATGATGAAATCGATGCTGCTAATTTAGTTCTCCTCCTTAAGGCTGTACAGAACGAGCTCGGTATATGTGCAAGAAACTACGCCTCGGGCCATCATTTCCTACTGTCCGTTGCCGCCCCAGCTGCTCCTGAGCATTGCTTAAAGCTTCAACTGAACCATACGGGCGGAATTGTTGACCAAATCAACCTTATGGCTTATGACTACTCTGGAAGCTGGGATCACATCAGTGGTCATAACGCCAACCTGTTCCCGTATAAACGCCCTGTCAAAAAGCTCAACCTCGACTATACCCTCAATGAAAGCTTCGAAACGGCGATCAATACGGACTATGCTATCAAAGACTATCTTAGATCCGGGGTGCCCGGTGAAAAGATTGTCCTCGGCATACCTGTCTTCGGCCGCTCCTTTGAAAATAACACGGGCCTCGGAAAGACCTTCAGTAGTGTTGGGAAAGGCTCCTGGGAGCTTGGCATCTGGGATTACAAGGCACTTCCCAAGGAAGGAGCTACGATCATATACGACCCAATAGCCCATGCGTCTTTCAGTTATGACGAGAGAAAACGTGAATTAATCTCCTACGATACTCGGAGCGTAGTTCAGGAGAAGGCAGAATACGTGCTGGAGCATGGTCTTGGCGGAAGCATGTTCTGGGAGGCTTCTGCGGACAAGCAGGGACGTGACTCCCTTATCGGCACAAGCTACCGCGCCTTGGGAAGCCTGGAAGCGACGCAGAACTGGCTGGATTACACAAATTCGTACTTTGACAATATTGCGACAAAGATGGGCGAGGACTATATCTGAGGTGGCTCGATTTTATAAGATTCGTCAGGGAGTTTAAATGAGTCACAAGGTCCTAAGCTCGAAACATTACTGATTATTGACCATTAAATAATTTTATAATATGCGTTACCAAGATCATATGGCTCTCTGTAATGCCTGAAAGATGCAGAATCTTTATCTTCGAAGAGACACGTCGTGAGACCACGGAGCAGCAATATCGTGGTTGCCTCAAGCATTAATCTATTGGGGCACTCCAACTAAGGTAAGTGCAGCCAATTCTACGACTTCCAATGTATAATCAACTAAGGTAGGGCAAGATATTGGGTGCATCTGGCATGACTCCTTCCCCTCCAGCCAAACTCCTCTCTCTCTCTCTACATCCTCACTTCACCTTTGCCTCTCTTCCCTACGGAATTCTTCTTCCAAGCATCAATAAAACTCATCATCTCACGAGGTAGGTAATTTCTCCGAGGGAAAGTTCTGTCTATCGTGGCAGTATTGTTCAGATCATCGTACAATAGTTCATTCGTTTCTTCATGTCCCCGACTTTCAAGGGCCATACATCTGAAACTCGTCGAAAAATCGATACAGACAAGCATGTTTCGACAGCCGCCTCGGCATCCTCGACTTCTTCCAAGAACTAGCGGGACAGACTTATCTTGTCAGTCGATAAGCTCGCCGGATTCAGGTTATGGCTCAGCAGATGAAGTCTTTGAGCTCTGCCCGAATCTTCGCAAACGATGCTTTCCTTCTTTCGATGGGTCAGGCCCAGATGAAATTCCAATCAAATCGCTCGAGAACCAAGAGCAAAAACCACCAGCATCGAGCAAAACAAGACTTGCGGCCAAGCCTCCCAAAACACCAGAAAGGCGTCATCCAAAAGGGAAGGCTGATGTGATTTCTCCTTTCTTATACTCGAAAAGCTCCAAACGCTTCCCCCTCCAAGACAAACGCATTGACCCAAACATACAGCATCTAGACAGATATGTCCCGAGACGTGATCCCATTTCCCCATCATCCGAGAGATACCGAACAACAAAGCAAAGCCAGGATTTATCGAGAGATGAGCGTTTGAGGCGTGACAAGAGTGCCTCGGCAGATCCGTTCGTTCTAAAACGTCGTGTGATGGACCCTGATCCCCGTTTTCCTTTCCGAGTTGACGACAGTTATCTGGACAGAGGTTTGGCATCCAACCTGTTTTACTTCTTTTTCCTTGTTTTCATCTAACCAGCTCATCACTAGGTATAGCTCTTGGCCAACTACCACAGAACCGAGGAGGAGATCGTCAAGTTAGTATGGGAGCTATGTGGTCGGTTGGTGGTCTTGCGCCCAATGCAATCGCTACCGATGATGGACAGGGGCATCTCGTCAGACGTGGGACCAACGCTCGTGTGTTTCCCACCCTCTTCCAGGAAAGTCTTGTCAGCACGTCAGTCGAGAAGGAGAAGCACGAAGGCCGCATCGCTTCGGCTCTCAACATTGACCAGGTACGAAAGATACTCGAGTTCGCACGCGCTCAGCAAATCCCGCGAAGCCTTAAACAGCACGGTCTTCATGCAGATTTTGGTCACACAAGTTGGAACGGATGTCAGTGGGAAAACAAAGAGCAGTGGTCAAGTAAGTTGAAACGCTGGTCTGTCAAAATCACGGTTGACCATAAACAGTTCCTCTTAGGCCAGCAAAGAGGCGCCTTCTACCGGCTGCTCCATTCAGGTTGGTAAGTCTGAGTGTTCCAAAAAGCTGAGCTAATGGTCTTCAGAGTACTGGATGCCCCGAATCTAAAGGATGACTTCTACTGTTCGCCACTGGCGTACTCATACACCGCACAAACTCTTGTTGTCTGTCTGGGGAGCCTTCTTTATGCCTGGTCTGAGTTTCGGGGCGTGCAGCTGATCCATGGAACACACTCCGATACCTAGTTGACGTCGGTTGCTTTCTCATCAACTCCTGGAGGCAAAGCTGTGCTTGGGATTGGGCACTCCAACGGGAGTGTGCTTTTCCAATCTCTTTTTGACACACTACCACGATTCGAGATTCGCCAGGCCTTTCCTATCTCCTGTGTGAGCTGGCGCCCAGCTTGTACTTTGCGACCTTCCAAGAACCCTATGAATCTAGGGGTCGAAGTTCTAACGGAGGACTTGGTAGTTGGGGATGAGATGGGCAATATCTACTACTACGTTGTGGAATGGCCGATAGGCTGGGAAGTCACGCGGGACACTTGGCCCGGTGCAGTATCGTTGGTAGCCAAGATCAGCAATATTCACTGTCAGCAAGTATGCGGTCTTGCATGGTCATATGATGGTCGACTATTCGCTTCGGGTGGAAACGACAACCTCTGCTGTCTTTTCAATGCTGACCAAGTCTCTGGACGGCGAGCTGAGCAAGCCACCGGGACAAATGGTTACCGAGGGCGTATAGAGGCGGGCAGCGCGTATGGTGGCATTGAGACAAGAGTTACACGGCTGTTGAGCGTCGATGGGAGCGAGGACATGCCCGTGAGGGCGTTCAGGGCACAGCTACAGCCAATTCCGACTGGAACTGACACCGTTCGGTATCTTGGCCCCGCTATTGCGAAGCATCGTTGGAACCACGATGCTGCTGTAAAAGCCATTGCATTTTGCCCCTGGAGGCGAGAGTTGGTGGCAACAGGAGGTGGCTCTAACGACAAGTGCATCCACTTCTTCCACACGCCTTCCGGAGCAGCTCTCGCAACGATATCAGTGTCAGCCCAAGTAACCTCGCTCATCTGGAACACAACGCGCCGAGAGATTGCCGCCACATTCGGGTACGCTTCGCCGGAACACCCCTATCGTGTGAGCGTTTTCAGCTGGCCGGAGTGCAAACAGGTTGCAGCAATTCCTTGGGAGGACGATCTGCGAGCATTGTATGCCATTTCATACCCTCGAGGACCGACCTCTGATGACTCAACCGCATCAACAGGGGGAAAGGAAGGATGCATTATTGTTGCATCGAGTGACAAAAGTATAAAGTTTCATGAAGTATGGTCGCGGGAACGAGGCGTGACCGTGGGCGCCACGGGTATTCTAGCAGGAAGCGATATCCTGGAGGGGCTTGAAGGCATTGACAAAGAAGGAGACGTTATCCGATGAACTGCTTTCTTTCTTTCTTCTTGCCTTGTCCGAGAGAATTTCTACCTGAGGAGAATTGTCTAGACTGCAAGTCATGTTCAAGATTGGTAGGTAGCTTTCACTCTGAGAATGATAATATGATAAGACGAGGAACCTAGACCAGTCTCTATGCTGTTAAACTTGGTCAAGTATTGCTGCGTATTTACAGGAAGTGAGTGGCAGAAAAGGTCAACTGTCCACTGTTGTGCTGGAGCAAAGGAACAAGAACATATCAAAATGTAAGGTAGGTAGGTAGATAGATGCCACAGTAACGCCCAAGCAAACGACTCCGAGAACTCCAACCAATGCGCTGAGCCCGCTGTTTCTTTTTGAGACAGATGGAAAGAAGAGAAGAGACAAGCATGGTCTAGCTTATTTCAGGATAGCAATGAGCAAGACAAGAATGATGATGAGAACCACGATGGTGGTCATTTGCTTGTTCTCGCTTGCGCCTCGAGCAACCTTTCCGAGCATTCTACTCGCACGATCCAGTCGGCTCTGGTGACGATCGGTAACAGCCTCAACCTCATCGAGCATAGCAACGTGGCTATCAAGCTCGTCACCAATTTGCATGCTCAGCTCGCGCTGGCGCCCGATAGACTCACCCAGGCGATCAAGCTGCTCATCCTGTTGCTCTAGAATCTGGGCGTGGTACTGGTGAATCTGCTGGTTGTCCATACCCTGTGCCTCGTCTCGGTAGCCGGCGCCATCGGAGGGATCATCGCGGTAACGACCAAAGAGCTCGGCGGACGGCGAAGAAGGAGTGTCGCTGAAGCGAACAGTCTTTGGCTTCCTCGAGACTGGAGATGTCGATGTTGCGTGCTCAAAGTCGTCGGCGAGCTCTTCCGAGTTGGGGTGGGTGAGGGTTTCGGCGGTTTTGGAGTTTGGTTGGCCTTGGAATTGAGTTGTGAGGTCGTCTAGTTGCTTCTGGAGCGATGTGATGGATTCTGTGAGGCTTGTAGCGACGCTGAGGGACAAGATCAGCATTGAAAATCGTGTTTAGTACCTTGAGAGAAGGGCCTACTCTGTTTCGCCAGCAAAAGTCAAGCGCTGCTCCTCATCGCGGAGATTGGCTAGACCATCGCGGAACTGGTCAAAAGATCGTGAGATGTGGCCATCTTGCGAGTCGCCTTCAAGATTGAGACTCTTGGCCCGTTGGCGCTCCAACAGCGAGAGCTTAATGTGGTCGGCGAGCAGGAAGAGTTGATTGGCGCTCGACATGGTTGGTGACTGCGATGCGATGCGATGCGATGCGGTGGACAATGATCGATCAGTCAATTAGATGGAGCTGTTCTCAGTTTGGGAACTGACACAACCGCCAAGAAGAGAAAACAAAACAAAAGATATGACGGTTGGATAGCTTTGGTTTGAATTTTGAATCTGCCGACAAGAAGAGAGAATATACTGGAAGTGATGGATGATGTTGTAACCAGATGGAAGTTACCTACCTGAACCTACTACTATACCTAGGTAAGTAAGTAGGTACTAAAGTAACTGGATGACGGGTGTAACTTGGCGATTGATGTATTTGAGCTACCTAGATGATAGTTGAACAGGCTAAGATACCTAAGATAATACGGATGCCCCTGCGAAGACAATGTACCCAATAGTCTTGGCCTTATCTGACCTCTGTGGGAAGATACCTCGGCCAAGCTCAACGGAGGAGGTTGGGGACGTGCTTCCCCTGAGCCAGTCCAGTCAAGCCAAGGTACGGATAGGCTTCCATTCAAACGATATGAACAAGGGAAAAGGCAACAGTGAAATGGATATGATATGTATTTTATGTTGGGAGGACCGGTTCAAGAGACAGGGAGCCAAGCCCCCGCTCTGAACGAGCTCTCGACTCAGTCCTCATGGAAGAGGCAGATATCAAGGTAGAGTAAGTTATTAGGCTATTTAAATGGTTGATTCCACGAAAAGTCAAAAGATGCCATATAGAAAAGCTTATTATAAGAGCCGTCTACGGAGTACGTACGGGTATCTACATTTACAGTACACTATAGCGTAGGTTCACAACCACATACGACAGGGTCATGCTTATATATATTAGAGCATTTGAAGAGTGGCCACGCTTCAGTCTATTTCAGTTATTTTATAGATCGAAATGTGGTATATACAGCTCGACAGTCTATCTACGATATTAATCTCTCATGATTAGTGCACCCACTATCGTGTTTGTGTTAAAATCCCAAGTGTTGGCTATCATGAAAGTCAATGCATACGATGCGCCACTTTTAACTATAGTACATTGTTACTTTTCGTGTCTGAATAACCAACCATTGAATTAGCCTGAGCCGCATGAGAAGAGCTGCAGGTCCAAGGCAAGGCATTGGCTCTGTTGCAGCCCATGAAGAGACCATTCAAGCCACTTCATGGACTACATTAGCTGTCATTAGCTGGATGAGTCTTGTTTGTGTTGCATTAGCGGTGCTTCAAGCATCTCAGGTACAATGCCATGTATCCATTACATCGTGCTATACGAGGAATCCCAGAACCCATCTCTCTTCAAACCGGCCCTTTCCAATCCTGACGGCCATGGTGCTTGCTTACTGCGTGTGCACATAATGTAAATGCAAGGTAAGGTTCTATCTAGCCCGAGCCCGAGCCCGAGCCAGACCAGGCCAGGCCAAGGATGTCGCGTCGCATTGTCTTGCTCGCGAAAATAACGCCCTGAACGGACGCGCATCTATTAGCGGGAGTTTTTCTCCGACTGTGCCACAAACACAACTACACAACTTGCACAAAGCCACAGAAAAATGTTCAACGCTAACACAATTCACAACAGAGGCACATTCAAGATCAAGTTGTCGTTCAATGATGTAAATTGCAATCAAATGATATCAAGCCATGACTATCCGGTCTATGGCATTCGCTCTCGGTAGCCTTCTTTCCCGTCCATCCCAAGGCTCCTTTCCCATTCCCATTCCCAGTCCATAAGCATGGCAAACACGTAACTCCGTAAATAGCAACTACAAGATGCATCAAGAATTTTTGAAATGTTCCCGGACAATAATTCTCTAGTCCATTCTCATGTCCATATCAGGGACAGCGTTGGTTGGTCGCGGTGATTCGGCTGCTGAAAGAACCTCCTGTCCGTCAAAGATAGGAGGAGAGCATTGAAGATTTCGGAGTGCGCCCTCAGCATTCTGGCTGACGAGTTGGCCTTGTCGGAGGTTCTCGGCAAATAGGAAAAAGCCCTCGTTGGTCTCCACCAGATACGACTGGAGACCGTTGCTCTCAAGAAGGATTCGAGCATTGGAAACAGGGAAATGGTTCTCTATGTAGCGAGCCCAACCACGAGCAGCGGCTTGGATGTGCTCTTCTTCACTGATTCTTCGCCAGCCAATGCCGAGATGCAGAGTGAAGTTATCGACAATGGGGCCCTCATTAGCAGACTTGACTTCAGACAGGAGGGGAGAAGTGCTGGCTGCAGGTGCGCTGGATAGAGTGGGCGATACGCGCTGCAGCTTCGGATTTCTGATGAGAGAGCGCGCCTCCTTGATGGCGGCCTCTTCAGCAGCCTTCTTCTCCTCAACCCAGGTGCCGGATTGACTGCTGGCGTCTGTGACGTAGCGAGTGCTCTTCTTGATGAGGGTCATGCCCGGGCCGTAGATCCATTCCTCTTCGGGCTCTTCAACGGGCAGGGACTTCATGTCAGGCTCAAGGTTTTCAGAGGCCTCGTCCCGGGAACGCTTTCTACCAGCTGCAGAAGGTCGAACAGGCTGAGGAGCAAACTGGCTTGGCATAGGTGCAAATCGGGGTGGTGTGTGGTGTCCGAAGCTTGCCATACCCATAGACTGGTGGGCATATTGGGGAGACATGGTAAGGACGGGAGAGGAAGAGAACTGAGAGCTGAAGTACGACATTTTGAAAAGCGTATTCTGTTCTGTCCGGTTCTGATCTGTGATGGGAAACTGGGAATGTTTGCAAGGTTAGTAGTCAGTGTTGTCACAAACCATCTATAGCGTATAGTCTCCGGGACACGCGGTGATGATGAGTTCGCTGAAGAGAAGAGGTGAGGGGGGCGTCGGCGAGATGGAGCCTGATGAGTGACGATGAGATAGAGAGAAGTAGTAGAAGAACGCGATGGATGCGGCCAGGACGAGGCACGAGGGCAAGGTACGCGAAGGTGAGGATGAGAGAGTGGATAATGAGGTAGGTAGTAGTAAGTGGATGTAGTTTAAGACGAGTCGTGATGGGAATGACTTTTGAGTTACTATGTCCTAAGATGGATGGATTATGTGAAGAGATGAGAGGAGGAGGAGGAGGAAATCGATGGGAGGAAGAAGGAGGATTAAAAAGCTGTAAAAGAATGCGAGGGGAGGACCTGCTAAAATAGAAAGAACCTGTGAGTAGGTAGGATAGGTAGGTACAGTACAGTAGAGAGACGAAGAAGGGGCGTGAAGTGTGAGTGGCTCTTTACCCCAGGTTGAGGTGCTCTCTTACTCTTTAACGCACCCACCCAACCCATGCAGCCTCACTCCGATCTCTAACAGCCACTCGAACTGACACTGTGCGTTGGTCTTGCGAACGGCGAACGCCGCGTACAGGTACTCTGAGAAGATACCGGGGCGCTTGAAACAGACCGGGAGCAGCATCAGTATCTTGTATCGGATTCGGCAAGCTGCAGTTTGGACCCGCGCAAGACAGTATGCATACGGTATGCACGCCATCAGCTTATCGCAAACCTCCCGGCCCTAAAAGTGGTCTAGGTCGAAGCTAAGGCACTTCGCAGCGTCAGGTACGTACTGTCTAATGGTCAGCTCTAATTCGCGCTTGACTCCTTCTGGGTTGCGTAATTGTTAGGGGTCTCACTGCCGTAAGAGGCATAGCGCTTGGGTGGGTCTTTAGCATGTCTTGAGCCTTTACCTGGTTGGATGGACAACGTTCTGGCCTGACTCTACCTAGTTGCCCCGTGCCACTCTGAGCCTCTGAGCACTCGCTCAGCAATCAAACCTAAGAGCCGAGTCCCCATTTCAGCCAAGTGGTTTTGCTTCTGATCCGCAGCTAATCCGTAGACATTGACCAATCTTTTCCCGATGGGACACCAATGAGATCCCCACCCGGGCTTCCGCCCAGCCCGAGTCAGTTTTTGTTTCTGCCCTCGTCGTCTCTTCCCAAAGAATCATTGGGATTGGAAGTTTGTAGTTCCGAGCCCGTTTCCAAGCGGTACGTACCTTGCGTAGGGAGGATGGAGCCTACCTACTAGGTACTGCAAGTGAAATGAGTGGATCAAATGGAACTCCCGTCCCCAGTGCCTACCTACTACATAAGGTTTCTGCCACTCCTGGTGCCTGAGGTGGCAACAGCCAAGCCAGGCACATCCAGTCTGACAAAAACTCTTCTCGACTGGAATTTTCGTTGCCGCGAATGGCTGGATCTGGAGCCCCCCGGAGCCGGACCAACTGAAAATTCGAACCTGCCCGAGTTTGTATGTAAGGACTGATCCATGTCCGCGCCCGTTGTCCCAAACGGATCACAAAGGAACTATCACCGATCTTCCATCGCTCACTTACGGAGAAGCAAGACCCAAGGGAGGAATGCACCTTTAATTGACATTATCTTGGTAACGAACTTGGTGAACAGTTCATTATCCTGATTCAGTAACAGACTAAACTAAGGTAAGGTAAGGTAAGGAATATGTTTTAATACTAACTTCACTTCAGTCAACGCCCTGCTTGATCAGCAAAACCAGCAGTCCACCGTAATATTATGCTCCGTTTATCTTGTATTAGCAAGACTGATCCTCGTACTCCTTGCATTTGCCGATGACATGGACCACCTGACATCACCGCGGATGTCTGTCGGCAAATCACATCACACATCGTCGGCGTTCTCACTGCCTCCGTACAAACCCTGAAACCCTGGTGCTCTCAACCCTACTGGGCTAGTATTGCGTCCAGCACGCCTTCTCCTTACTGTCACCGGTGCATCGTCAATTTGGATTCTCACTCGTCGTTCTCGAACAGGCGCCGTGTAAGCTCCATCAAACCTGCTTTGATGGCGAGCTTCTGGAAGCTGTCTTGGAGTTTGGGGTTGTTCTTCAACGGGCAGGCGATCACTGTACACAGGAAAATGTCTTCGGGGTGTCGTAGACTCCAATCCTTCGTCAGCCGTTGAGATTGAAAGCTCACCAGCATCTTCGGGGGATTCTATAAGTTCTCCCAAGCTCTGCGAGAGGTCGTCGTTGACTTCTTCCGTTTCATATGTTGATCCGTCCAGCTAAATGCCCATTAGCCTATGCGTACTTATCTTTCATGTCGCCGCCGCATTCAATACAATTCAAGGGGGCTTTCATGGATACATATCCCGATAATAATGAGAGGGACTGGAATTCGGTTGGGGAAGTGTCCCTCACAGTTGCTGCCAAAAGTTGCCCTATTGTATTGCGTTCACCTTCATCCGTCACGGAACCATCCCTAACAGTATTGTGGGGTTGCGTGTGGACGGGCGCGGTATTCGCATCTTCATGGTCATCTTCAAACTTGTCAGTACCTGCCTCAGCTCCGATCGTATCTCGCCATTGCTAGGCTGCCGGCTTACCCAAGCTTTGCCGCGGGCGGAAAGGAAGTCGATGTTGATCTGATTGTTGATGCAGGCGGTTGATGCCGTGATCAACATCCACGTAGGTGGTGTCCTCGGAACTGATGGTACCGTAGTCTATCAGAGGAACTGATGATCCTAATCCCCCTTCACCGTCTGACTCGTTTCTACCATCTGAACCTGGCGTGTCTTGTCCAATGCTAGAGTCAGTGGTTGGTGTTACGATCCTAGTGTTGAGGGCATCTTCAAGCACAGCTTCTTGATCATGCTGGATGAGATCATCGCGTCTTTTATCGATCTTCTGGCGACTGAGTAGGTGCTTCCTGTAGCGGCTTCGACGCTCAGCGTCGCTAATGTCGCGTGTGGATATCTTGATCGTCGTAGGTTGAAGTCGTAGCATCTTGTAGTTGTGGGGTGATGAGCCGATTTCACTCTAGACTCTCACAATGAAGCGTCATCTGTATGGTTGCAGAAACATGAATACCTAGACAATAAGGTAGCTTGTATGTGTATTTATTCCCGAAATCTTTCAGGACGCAGCTTCCCATGGACAGAATTGTTCAGTCTGTCTGAGTACTGAAAACCTTAGAATAAGAGCAGGGACGTCCATACAGCTCCCGAGCTCTAGGGTAAGACATACATAACCTCAAGGTATCATGTTCATTTCACCACGTAATGAGGTGGTTATGGATGTCTGCTTATGAGATGAAATTCAACAGTGCTCCCCGGCCCCTATCGCAAGTTGTGGCTTTATGGTTTCTCATTCTCTGGGTGCCTAATTTATTGGTGCTTCCATGATTCGATGGGAGGCAGACGACATCACACTTACAACAGTACATGCTTACACAGCCCCAGCAAGAGTTACTAAGAGATGGCGGATAACGTTCTCGATACCTCAGTATGTGGCTGATTAGGATCAAACCCCATTATCTAGCAGTATAGGTTACTAGTTCGACATGGCGTCCCTATTACGCGGCTATCCATCACGAGATACTCGAAATCCAGATATATCTTGCAATTTACGTGGTTTCTGGCTGATACGAGGTGCTGCGCCGCACTGGAAGACCCAAGTCATGGCAATGATATCGGTATGCATGCAAGAAAGATCCCCATGTTTCGTACGATATGACATCCGCACTTGGAGTGAATCCTGTAGTTCAGCAATGATGTTGTCATGGTTGTGCATTTGACCAACACGTGGAATCAACGGTGCTTGTCAGCTTGAGGGGAGATACCTAATAATCACTGCATGTAAATGGAAAGCAGTATGGCCTTTGATATTCTATGATAATAAACACAACATGAATGGGGCTTTTGTTATATAAACGGTGATAGTAAATGTCCTGTGCAATATGGTTGCACCACCGCTTCACGACCTCAAAAGTCTTGATTAATTACCTCCACTACCTTGACTAAAATGTCTTGAAACAGGCTGAGTCCCATGAGCACGGACAGAATGGCATCCGCACGTACCTACCTCCTACCTACATCAATTCTATTTTTGGGCATCGCGATTGTTGAACAGCACTGAGCCATGGATCCTGGATATCGTCGTCTCCATGTCTGGGTTAGATGAAATGCCCTCATTAGCAATTTGCTGTACTCATTCATCATGTTGAACAGGTAGCTAGGTAGGGAAGGTAAGGTGCCTAGGTAAAAAAATATGTATTTTTAGCGCCACGATACCTTAGACAGGGACAAGTGCGGCTTCTGTACCTCTTCGGTACATAAGTATTTAAACTGAACCAGATCCGTGATATATTTAAGTCGTTGTCCTTGGCATGAAAGTACTAATATAAGCCAGCATTTTGCCTGGACTACGGATACAGACCAGCAACAGTGGCCAGGAGATCTCGCGGACCGTGCTCGTGGATCAATATTCGAGTTTGCCAGCTATACCTCACACTCCGACTATACCTGGCCGAGTACATCTAGTACATACGTTGGGTTAGTAGTGAATTGGAGATTGGCTCAGGACAGATATTGGTGGCTGGTGCTCCTCTCACCAAAACATCACACAGGACAAGGTAAGGCACCTTGCAAATAAACACTGGGGGCTCCCAGTCTCTCCTTTTAACTGTGCATCATCCCAGCAAACAAAGCCCCTACCTAGTTACTGACCTACCTAAGGTGAGGTGTTATACCTGGGTTTAAAGACAAGGTTGGCGGCGGCCTAAGGCGTCTCTCGCTTCTCTGGACTCTCGTAATCTAGACTGGGGCCTCGTACCTCTCTTTTGCTAGGTGCTGTTGGCTGACGGACGGGCCTATACTTTATCAGTTTCGTTACAGCACTACCACTGCAACCACCACCAGCGCAACGCAACCTCACGCAACGCAACGCAACGCAAGGCGACGCAACAATCCGGGATTTAAATTCATTATTGCTAACCTCACAAACCGACCTCGCTCGCATCCTCCCATCTACCTTACCCGTCGATTCCTCTCCTGGATAGCTCTGCTCAACATCCATTGGTGATGCTCCACGGTCTAAGCCGCCGCCAGTGGCCGACCGTCCCTTGCTCACGACTCGCGTTTCTCCTCCCAGTGCGAGTCGAGCTTGAGCCTGCCCACTTCCCCTGAGCATCTGCCCCAGGCTCCTCCGTCGCCCACCATGAATGGGGACCTGAGCCTTTCTCAGGCTTTGGGCGGACTGCGCATCGCCAATCCTGACGATGCTGCTGAGGCTATTAACTCATCTTCGACCTCTCATCCTGGGCCCGACTCGACTGCTCAGAATACCACCATCTCTGCTTCAACTTCAACATCCGCCCTCCCCTCTACGCCTCAACCGACAACCACATCCACCACGCCCTCATCCTATGATGCAATCCGCCTCGACCCTATAGATGCCGGTGTTGAAACCTCACTTACCGATCCTCGTCTTACTCCATCCGCTCAATCTTCCGACCCTGCTTCCGACCCAAGCCCCTCCGTAAATCGTCCCCAGCCATTTCCCCAAACCGAGCCGTCGAGGTCCTCCGTTTACGGCATGTCTAGTGTGGCAGAACCCGGCTCAAACCCCTCGTATCCCGTGAGAGAGTCTAGCCGACGAGACCCCCATCGCTTCAACAACTCAAGCCGACCAGTATCAGGTTTAATGTCTGGCGGCAGCCCATTGCCTCCTCGAAGGAGCTCAAGAGGTATGGGGGTTGGCTATGCATCAGGTCCTGGCGGGCCACAGCAGAACCAGCCTTACGCAGGTGACGCGCCGGTCCCAAACAGCAGAGAGGACTGGCAGGAGCGTGGAGCGGCTGTTGGGGTCCGCAGAGAGGTTGATGCAAATGGACGTACCGTTGTCCGCCAGGTCAAAAAGGGCGTCCGCGACTTTTCCTTCGGGCGAGTTCTTGGCGAGGGCTCCTATAGTACAGTCTACATGGCGACAGATCGCCAAACTCTAAAAGAATACGCCGTGAAGGTACTCGAAAAGAGACATATCATCAAGGAGAAGAAGATCAAATATGTCAACATCGAGAAGAACACACTCAACCGACTTACTGAGCACCCCGGAATTGTCCGGTTATACTATACATTTCAGGACGAGACATCGCTATACTACGTCCTCGATTTGTGCAATGGTGGAGAGCTCTTGGGTGTCTTGAAGAAGACAGGCACTTTCGATGTCGAATGCACCAGGTTCTACGGTGCACAAATTCTCGACGCCATTGACTACATGCATTCTCGGGGGGTCATCCACCGAGATCTGAAACCCGAAAACGTTTTGTTGGATGACCAGATGCATGTCAAAATTACGGACTTTGGAACTGCTAAACTGCTCAAAGATCCACGCGAAGACCCTTCAGCCGCATCAGCCAGCGGTGCGCCAGATCCTGGAAAAGACGATGACAGTCGCGCAGCATCATTTGTCGGTACCGCTGAATATGTAAGCCCGGAGCTCCTCACACACAAGAACGCCTGTAAGGCTAGCGACCTGTGGGCTTTCGGCTGCATTGTATACCAGCTTTTGGCTGGCCGACCTCCTTTCAAGGGAGGCAGTGAGTATCTCACATTTCAGAAGATTGTAAATCTCGAATACGAGTTCCCCCCTGGCTTTCCACCAGCAGCCAGAGACCTCGTGGAGCGGTGCTTAGTCCTCGAACCAGCCAGACGTCTCACGGTCGAGCACATTAAAAACCACGAATTTTTCGATGGACATCCATTCGGAAAAGGACTCTGGAGGACCAAGGCACCTCGTCTCCGCCCATATATACCACCTCCCCAAGAGCCTCAAGTTATTCAGCTGAACGGCTTTTCCACCTCATCCAATACCAGGCCTCCACAGCAATCCCAGACCACTCCCTCCAATGGGAATAATCGACCGTCGAGGATAATAACTGAACTTCCTCCCCCGACACAGCTTGACATTGAATGGTCGCCCGTTTTGACTAAGAATAACGAGCGCATTCTCAAGTTGGGCGATCTCATGGTGGTCTCGACGCCTTTACCTTCAAGCCCCCACGGAAAGGAACCAGGAGAAGGACATAAGAAGTTGTCTCGTTTCTTTATCGGCAGCACTACTAAGAAGCGTCAGCGCCTGGTAATGATCACATCTAGCGGCCGAATTGTCCTTGCTCCGGCTGGTGGAGAAGAGAAAAGAGCGAAACAGGAGTTGTCTCTGCTTGGCTCAGACTGCACCTGGAAGACTCAAGTCGACGCAAAGGGTCAAACGGTGTGGTGTGTCAATACAGTAAGTGAATCTTTATTGGGATTGTGTCTTTTAGTCAGCGCACTGACATCTCTCTTCAGGGCGGCCACCACTACACATTTGAAGAGGCCAAGTCCTCATCCACGCCCCAAGAAGGTGGCTCCGCTGCCGCTGACTGGGTTGAATGTCTCGAGAGGGCAAGGGACATGGCGTTGTCTCAGAACATGACCACCTCTTATGGTGGTGATAGTGGTTTTGCCGATATGTCGTCTCAAGTTTCAAGTCCGTCAAGTACTTTGGGAGGCCCAGGAAACTACTCAGATGGTTTCGGGCTCAGTGACCGACAGGGACGAAACCATCTGAGTAAGAATCAGGGGAACAATGAAGATCCCGCGCCAAAACGCAACCGATTCAGCAAGAGACAATCGAGGAACGGGCTAGGATCTGCATTCTAAGGATTTTGAAGGGAGAAATGGTGCGAACAAACTCGGATCTCGACAAGTTTCAGATTCTTACGGTCGAAGAAATTTGTCATTTTTGCCTCTCATCGATCACATTCAGTACGTTCATGGCATTGAGAGCGCGGCGTCTTAATTGCGGAGTTTTATTCATCTGAGCGGACTGGCAATGCATTATTTTGGGGTGCATTTTGTTTTCAGCGTTGTGGAAGAAGGATGGCCAGAGCCGCCAAGTGGTGATTGTTTGATGGGCTCCTAAGCGCAAGGTTTCTCGATTTGGAGAAGCGCAACCCAGACCACCAGATAGGTCTACGCCATTGTCGGAAAACTGTTGTCGAGCTTACTCTATGTTCTCGTGTTGAGTTTTGGGTGAAACAGCCACAAAAGTGCGTGAGGCTGAGGTCAAGACTGCAGGTGCAGAATCTTCAAGTATGCTCGGGATAGGAGAAGTGGTGGTGTGTTTGGTGTGAGCAAGGACGGGTTCAGAGCTGTGGCACTGGATCAACTCCAGCCGGTTTTGACAGTTATGGATGCCATCCTATGGTTCTTGAGATCCTATTCAAAAGGCAAGGCTAGTCAGAAATGTAGGGGCTATAGATAGGAACTATAGTAGGGCGACGAGAGATGGGCACTCGTTGTTCCGAGGCTTTACGGATATATGAAGAACCAATCCATCAAGACAGGGATGGTATTCGGTTTTTGATCAAGCCCAGATCGCCCTTCCTAGAGCTGTGGAACTGGATCATGTCCAGTAATATTCAGAGACATCAGCATTTCTTAGATATAAATCATATTCAATTACCTAGGTACACACAAAAAGGATAAATGACTTCTAGGTGGTTCGTATTGTTGAAGGCAGAAGTGGTCACGTGACTGGATGAGTAATAAAGTTTGCTAAGGTACCGACTGGCGGCTACCGTTTCCTCGCGACGCAGCAATGCGATGCAACGCGACACGATCAACCTGTAATCCCGCCAGCCGACGCCTACCGAACCCCAACACAAGACTTTGTTTTTTTCGGTAAAATGCAGCCTCAATATCGCGCTTATGCGCAGCAGGTTCCGCAACGCTCGCCTCATGCGACAAACCAGCGACGTGGTGGAATTGGTACGCTTAAAACCCATCTCCCATCCTTTGCGCAATCCGACCACGTTCATCAATCATCTACTAACATGGACGTCTTCTCAGGACCCATGATGTCCTCAGGACCTCACCCTTCGGTTCCCCTCACCCAGGCACAGATTGCTCAGCAACAACAGGTTCAGGCTCACGCTAGTGAGCTAGCTAAGCGACGTAGTCGAAAGCCTACAGATAAAAACATTCCCGATGGAGTTGAGGACAGCATTGTTGATCCAGACGGTGCTCAGCGGTACAAACAACTCCGAGATGTCGAGCGTCGTCTTGATGCTACTATCACACGAAAGCGTCTGGACATTGTCGACTATACCAGCCGTGGATCCAAGGTGTGTTCGACAATAATACGTTTATCGGGAGGAACTGACTAACTCATGGCTCAGAGATACAAAACCTTACGAGTTTGGATCACCAACACGGTCGAGGATCAAATCTGGCAGAGCAATGGACTGAACTCTGATTCGTTTGACTTTACCCCTAGCATGGAGGCGTCGTACCGAGTCAAGATTGAAGGTCGTCTACTCGACGATGACGACGAGGAGACCGAGCAACTCAAGAAACAAGAGTCAACTACAGAAGAAGGAAAGGAGATTGGCGATTCAGCACAGAAGTCCAACGTACAAGAGAAACCCCGATTCTCGCACTTCTTTAAGTCTTTGACTGTCGATTTCGACCGATCTCGATTCCGAACAGGTGCCGAACAGACAGTGGAATGGAAGAAACCAGATGCTCCGGCCCGAAACCAACCCGGTGCTAACCTTCCAGCAGCCGCTGATTTCGATGAACTCACCTTCAAGAGAAATGGAGACGAAAACCAAAACATCACCATCAACCTGTTCCGTCAGGAGACACCCGAGAGATACCAACTGACCCCTGAGCTTGCCGAAGTGGTTGATATGAAAGATGCTACCCATCAAGAGGCCGTCATGGCTCTCTGGGAGTACATCAAGTTACTTGGACTACAGGAAGATGAGGAGAAGCGCAATTTCCGGTGCAATGAGCCTCTCAAGAAGGTTGGTTTATGCATATACCTATGTTGATATTGACTTGGCTCTGACGATCCCCACAGGTTATAAGGCAGGGTGATATCGGACACATCCCTTTGCTCAACGAGTATGTCCAGCAACACCTGCGACCTCTGGAGCCAATTCGCTTGCCATACACCATCCGAGTTGACCAGGAGTTTCACAAGGATCCCCAGCCTACGATCTATGACATCCAGGTTCCTGTGGACGATCCCCTACGTGATACTCTCTTGCCGATGCTCAACAACCCTCAGTACATTGCAATGCTCAAGGACGTGACGGGGCTTGACGACCAGCTCGCCAAGGTGGTTCAAGCGATCGCCGTGTCGAAGGCCAAGCATTCCTTCTTCCAGTCTCTTGGCAAGGATCCTACCAACTTTATCAAGAACTGGCTAAGTTCTCAGAAGAGAGACCTCGAGGTCATTATGGGAGAAGCGCCCAGAGGAGGTGGAGAGCATGCATCGGGTGACGAGTGGCGCCGTGGTGGAAAAGATAGCGTCTGGGCTACCCAAAATGCGCGAGAGAGTGTCAATGTCTTGCTCTCAAAGCAGCAACGATGAGCATGCACCTGAAAACTGTCAACACGCCAGGACGGCACTTGTTGACAAACCAATTGGAGTTATAGAGTTTGTGTCATGTTTAATTGGCCACATTCTGGGAGCAAGGGGGCGTTGGGAGCGTCTTTTTGTATAATAATATCATGAACCAAGATCGGCGAAACGACATGCATAGCCTGGTTGCAATCAATGCTACCGCCAGGGCCATTCAACACAAGTACTGTAGGGATAAAAGAAAAAGAAAAAGAAAAAGAAAAAAGACAAAACTGCGTGTCATGCTATGCCGTTGTGATGAATAGAGAACTGTGCCCCTTGGCCTCATGAATCGCTGTCGGTTGGAATAAAAGCATTGAAAACGCCGCACAAGTGCAAAATGGTATAGTGAGAACATGTTTGTCCAGAGTAAGTAGGCAATGCGGCATGAATACGTTTACCGTTGAGGAGCAACGGGAACTGAGGGCATGCCGCGGATTTGCTTGATTAAAAATTCTCTCTCATCGATGAACTGCTCGTCATCTGTCCGATCCTCGAGGAAGTGAGAGAGGAAAGTGAGAAGCTTGTCGCGATTCATGAGGAGAATCTTCTGGACGGCAATTGACTTGTGCGGGTTTGCAACAAAGACCTTGAATACGTGGAAGCCCTCGTACTGAACCATTTTCCTATCGTCGCGTAGCAGGTTCATGCATATCTTGAGATGCTCCCCGCGATCAACATAGGCAGTCATGACGTTATAGTTGGAGCGATCAAGCAAGATCTCACCGAGAAGCTTTATGGACTGACGCTTGGTTACATAACTGTTGGACTGCACCAAGATGTTGTTGTACTTGTCGAAGAAGAGTTCAAAGTTTGCGTTCAAGTATCTTGGTACAAGGTCCTTGTGGCGTGTCAGGAGTTCCTACAGTACGTATCAGCAAAAGGGAGTAATTCAGGTACCGTAAACCAATCTCACTCGAAAAGTGGTGAAAGCATCTGCTGCCACCTCGAAGGAGCTCTTATCAACCCAATCGAAGAATCTCCAGAACACGCCTCTGCCACTTTGGGGTCGGTCACGGTCAATGGCATTCAGACCCTTGGAACTCGAGCCTGGCTCGTCTCCGTCATCGTATAGAATGATTGCCGCGGCGGCCTCATTCTTGAGTAGTTCTCGTAGAACCGAACCTGCTGGCGTAGCGCTCTCCTTGTGATCATACCCTCGACATAGCTCAACTAGGACCTGGGGTCGATTGCAGACAACGTATGATAGTGCGAGAGGGTCGCTTTTGGGGGCAGCGGTGGCGGGGCGGAAGCGGAAGACGTAGGAGAATATGACTTGGGTATCTTTACGTGACTCGAATGGAAGACGGAAGAGATTGACGGCGAGGAGGTGGAGGAGATCTTCGTCGATGAGACCAGTCACAAGCTGTAAGATCTGTTCTGGAGAGGTATCGGCCTCTTGCAAGATGTCTTAGCCATACAGTCAGGGGGTTCGTGGGGAAAGGCGAAGCAGCGTACCGGGAGTTCCCTGCAGGATAGTCTTCATCTGGCTCAAGACTCGGGCAAGCTCTTCAGCCTTTTAGAGTCAGTATCAGTCTTTACCCTTGAATCGAGGTGAGGTGATATGATTGCTACCTTGGAAGGGCCCTGTGGCCCCTCGAGCTTCAAGACATGCTCGCGGGCCTGCTTGGGAAGATCAGCAACTGTGCGTGTGCGGGCTCTTCCAAACAGGAACGACATGGTTCGAGGTTATAACGCGATTGTCGAAGAAGGAATATAAGGGTATCACAGCGATACAAGAACCTATCACGGTCCAGACTGTTGTTTGTGTAAAGTGAGTTGCTACCTAGTTAGTAGTGTTATGGTATGTAACTGACGGTCTTGCGACGTCAGGTTTGTTATCGATAGTGTTTTGGTTTCAGAACCGAATAGGTAGCGGCGAGTAGCTACTAGGTAACTTAGCTCCCTTGAGAAACACAAGGACTGGCTACCTTACCTTAGGTACCTAGGTATTCACCTCATTTACGATGAACCGAAGCGGAAGGATGAGACACAGACGCTGGCGACATGTATGCTAAAGTCATACCAGAGTGGGTTGATGTTGGCAAACAAAACCAAGCAATAATATGAACAAACACTTCATCAAGCTCGATCCTATTTGCTTTGCTTTGCTTAGGTTGCTTTGTCTGGCGGACAGCAACCACGCACG
Organism: Fusarium fracticaudum; assembly: GCA_003353625.1. Classification (NCBI taxonomy): domain Eukaryota; kingdom Fungi; phylum Ascomycota; class Sordariomycetes; order Hypocreales; family Nectriaceae; genus Fusarium; species Fusarium fracticaudum. Next base: position 1,282,785 of record PDNT01000009.1, read on the forward strand.
CGCCAACAGGCCCTGGTCCTTTTAGTGCTGGAGCGCTGTAAACTTGGCGTTTGAGTGACACAATCGCTAATCTCAATCCGCGATGGGACCTACCATGTATGATTAGTGCCATTGCTAACAGAGAGAAATTGGTTGTAATACATCAAATCTTACACATGCTTAGTAAATCGGTCTAGAAGCTACCAAGATTCATAGACCTTGGTACCATTTGAGGCCATACATACATCCATTATCTGCCGGTGTCGGTCTGGTGTCATCTCTTGATGGACTACCTTAGTAAGTGTTATGCTGGTCTGCCAGAAAATACTTTTTTGCTTAAGGACAATCTTTAAAACCAAGGTACTTAGTTAGGTAGGTAAGTAGTTACCTATGTAATTAGAGTATTTGAGGTAGTTGATATGTAGATTAATTCAAACTCGAACTATTAACATTCGTTATTTATGGTTATAAGCAACTAGGGACAGGGACCTAGTGCTGTGATTATGGTAGGTACCTTAGGTACCTTACCTTATGAGGAATCCTTGAACCCCTCCATGGAACTAATGAGGTAGGTACTGACTGACTGACCTAGACGCGGGGCACAAATTTGACCCCACCTCCGGTTCCGTCGCTCTTGCTTGACTCACCCACCATCGCGAGCGGGTGAGCGAGCTGCCTTTTTTCTTAAACTTGCCCCTCCTATCAAAGGTTTGTCGCAGGTACCTAAGGTAGCGACACTTTCAAGACATCGCCGGTGAGTCAAACATTTCTTTCTTGTCCATTCCCATAGCCACCTACTTAAATACGACTACGCCTCTCCTATGATTCCTCATATCACCTCGTTCAAAACTTGTCCACTAACCCCTCCTCCTACAGGCGAACCATCACAATCATGTCGATCGACTTCCCGAAAGAAGAGGAGGCTATCATCCAAAGATGGCGGGAAATCGATGCCTTCCTGAGACAGGTTGAACTGTCCGAAGGACGCCCTCGATATACCTTCTATGATGGCCCTCCTTTTGCGACCGGTCTGCCTCACTACGGCCATCTTTTAGCTTCCACCATCAAGGATGTTATCCCTCGTTACTGGTCCATGAAGGGCTACCACGTCGAGCGACGTTTTGGCTGGGACACACACGGTCTGCCCATTGAGCATGAGATTGACAAGAAGCTGGGGATTTCTGGAAAGGCTGCCGTCATGGAACTCGGTATCGCTAAGTACAACGAGGAGTGTCGATCCATTGTCATGCGTTATGCTGGCGAATGGCGACACACCATTGAGCGTTTGGGACGTTGGATTGATTTCGACAACGATTACAAGGTAAAGAAACATCCACTTTGTCTACACCCTCAGCCAGATAGCTAACCGCGCTCCTTCAGACTATGGACCCAAAGTTCATGGAATCTGAATGGTGGGTTTTCAAGCAACTGTTCGACAAGGACCAGGTCTACCAAGGACATCGAGTTATGCCCTACTCTACTGTTCTCACCACCGCCCTGAGCAATTTCGAGGCCAACCAGAACTACCAAGATGTCACTGATCCTGCAGTTGTCGTCACATTCCCCCTTGTCGACGATCCTGAAGTCAACCTACTTGCCTGGACCACCACACCTTGGACACTGCCATCGCATCTTGGTCTCGCAGCTCACCCTGACTTTGAGTATGTCAAGATTCTGGATGAGAAGACAGGAAAGACCTTTATCCTTCTCGAGAAGCTCCTTGGTACCTTGTACAAGGATCCCAAGAAGGCTAAATTCAAGAAGCTCGGAACAGTTCTCGGTAAGGATATGCTGGGATGGAAATACACCCCTCCTTTCGGTTACTTTTACGAGGAGTTCAAGGACATTGCATTCAGGGTGTTGAATGCAACCTACGTTACAGACGACAGTGGTGTGGGTATCGTCCACCAGGCGCCGGCGTTTGGTGAGGATGATTACAATGTTGCTGCAGCTGCAGGTATCATCACCGAGAAGCGACCACCTCCTGACCCCGTCAACGACACCGGTCACTTCACTGACCGGGTCTCCGATTTCAAGGGCCTGCATGTGAAGGAGGCTGATAAGCACATCATCAAGCACCTCAAGAACGCCGGTCGCATCGCCAACGAGTCTCAGCTCAAGCACTCGTACCCCATGTGCCCTCGCTCCGACACTCCCCTTATCTACAGGGCCGTTCCCTCTTGGTTCATCCGCATTCCAAACATCGTCCCCGACATGCTCAAAAACATCGAGGGTTCCCACTGGGTTCCGTCATTTGTCAAGGAGAAGCGATTCGCCAGCTGGATTGCCAATGCCCGTGATTGGAACGTGAGCCGAAACCGATACTGGGGTACCCCCATCCCTCTTTGGGTCAGCGATGATCTGGAGGAGAGAGTGTGCATTGGAAGTGTTCAAGAGCTTCGTGAACTGAGTGGATATGACGGTGACCTGTCTGATCTTCACCGCGACAAGGTTGATCATATCACTATTCCCAGCAAGATGGGCAAGGGTCAACTGAAGCGTATCGAGGAAGTGTTTGACTGCTGGTTCGAGTCTGGAAGCATGCCTTATGCCAGCCAGCACTACCCCTTCGAGAACGTTGATAAGTTCAATCAGTCATTCCCCGGAGACTTCATCGCTGAGGGTCTGGATCAAACCCGTGGATGGTTCTACACGCTGACAGTGCTGGGAACTCACCTGTTTGGTAAGTCGCCGTTCCAGAACTGTGTCGTCAACGGTATTGTGCTTGCGGAGGATGGCAAGAAGATGTCGAAACGTCTCAAAAACTACCCCGACCCTTCTATCGTCATGTCCAAATACGGTTCTGATGCTCTTCGACTCTACCTCATCAACTCTCCTGTCGTGCGAGCCGAGCCCCTCCGCTTTAAGGAGTCTGGCGTCAAGGAGGTCGTCCAGAAGGTCCTTTTGCCGCTATGGAACAGCTACAAGTTCTTTGAGGGCCAAGTTGCTCTCCTTAAGAAGGCAGAGGGCGTGGACTTCGTCTGGGATCCTAAGTTGGAGTCAAGCAACACTAATGTCATGGACCGCTGGGTTCTGGCAGTTTGCCAAAGCCTCCTCCAGTTCGTGAACAAGGAGATGGCCTCATACCGTTTGTACACTGTCGTACCCAGGCTTCTTGGTCTCATTGACAGCACAACAAACTGGTACATTCGATTCAACCGAAAGCGACTCAAGGGAGAGAACGGTCTCGACGATACCCTCCATGCCCTGAACACCCTTTTTGAGGTGCTGTTCACTTTGTGCCGTGGACTGGCACCTTTCACCCCTTTCCTTACTGACAACATCTACCTAAAGCTTCTACCTCACATTCCTAAGGAGCTCCAAAGTGAAGATCCCCGGAGCGTGCACTTCCTACCATTCCCCGATGTCCGCGAAGAGCTGTTCGATGAGGAGGTGGAGCGACGTGTTGGCCGCATGCAGCGTGTCATTGAACTCGCTCGTGTATCGCGTGAACGCCGCACCATCGGTCTCAAGCAGCCTCTCAAAACACTGGTGGTCATTCACTCCGATCCTCAATATCTTGAGGATGTCAAGTCCCTTGAGAAGTATATCAGCGAGGAGTTGAATGTGCGAGACCTCTTGCTCTCAAGTGACGAAGCCAAGTACAACGTCCAATACAGCGTCACTGCCGACTGGCCTGTTCTCGGAAAGAAGCTCAAGAAGGATATGGCCCGCGTAAAGAAGGGGTTGCCCCTCCTTACCAGCGAGCAGGTCCAGGGATACGTCCGTGACAAGGAAATCTTTGTTGACGGTATTCGTCTGGAAGAGGGCGATCTTGTTGTGCGCAGAGGTATCAGGGAGGATGAGTCCTCCAAGAACTTGGAGATCAACACTGATAGCGATGTGCTCACCATTCTAGACACTGAGATTCACCCTGAGCTGGCAGCTGAGGGTCTAGGACGTGAGATTATCAACCGTGTACAGAGACTTCGAAAGAAGGCAGGTCTGGTGCCAACGGACGACATCAAGATGGAGTACCGCGTCATTGCAGACCCTGAAGATATTGGCTTGTCTGGTGCATTCAAGTCCCAGAATCCAGTGTTTGAGAAGGTCCTGCGCCGACCACTAGAGGAGACTGGAGCAGAACCACAGACTGAGGGTCTTATTGCAGAGGAGGAGCAAGAGGTCCAACAGGCAACATTTTTGTTGAGATTGCTCAAGCTGTAAATATCTGGGAAATAAAACTGAAGTTTATGTAGGAGATAAAGTATTAAACAAGAGGTTCGATTACAAGTGTATTATTTGTGGCTACGTGAGTGCATCATGTTTTCTTGGATGCAGCCTTAAGTGACAGACAGTGTCAGACTTGTCGCCCTTAGAAGTGAATAGATAGGAGGACATACTAAATAACAATCTTTGAGCCTCATAAACTCTTTGGCACACTTATCCTTGTGGACAGCGTTATAGTCGGCAACGATACACTTGCCATATGCCGTAGCCTACCAGATTTTAGTGATTTGATTCAGGTATGACAAGAGAATTCAGACCTCGACAGAGCATTGCGAGACTGCTTTAGCAAACTTTTGAATGGGGCGAGTTTTTTGCTGGTTCATGGTGACTTTGTGAGAGATGGGGATAGGTGATTGAAGACAGTGGATGGCCAGTAGGTGTAGGTGCTGAAAATACCTACTATACCTAGGTACCTTAGTATTGCTCATACAGTGCCGACGGGGTGGATCATCGAATAACACAGTACGGCTATCAAGCCCCATGAGGCGTTTGCGCACCAGCCACCCACTTTACACGTCCGAGCGAGCTGTTGGCCGTTGGCATCGCGACCGCGCAAATTCGCGTACGTTTTCTGTTGGGTTGGAACTCAGATTGCGCTTTGTTTGGATACGACCCCCTCGTCGAATTACGGTAGTGCAATTCTTGAAGCGCTGCTAACATCGTCTTTGTCGACTCCTATTCTTGCATTCTTATAACCCGATTCACTGAAGCGCAATACTTTCGCAAAGTCAACTCAAGTTTGGTATTTGTGCTACTAACCTACCTAAATAAATAAACAGACAGACAGACAGACAGACAACAGAACAAAGCAGAACAGCTCGCGCTTCATTAGGTACACACCGACTTCTTGACTATGGGTCAATGACGGATGTGGGCATCTCGCCAATCATACAATATCTGTCCATGTCCTCCGACGGCTCTCGCCAGGGCTCAAATGCAACTTCACCAGCAGTATCGATGTCGCCGGCTGCGCAGAGAGCGGCCTCACCGTCTGATGATGGCCGCTCGAGCAATGCCAGTCGGGCGCCCTCTAGCCAGGACCCATACTACTCCAACGAAGGTTCGTATCATTCTTGCGATGCTGCTGCGATCTGAAACTGACCGACCCGCCTAGACATCGCTGCGCTGCACGCGGTAGTCGTCGCTGCTCAGGAATTGCTCGACTCAGCGCCTGAGCCGAAACCTCTCCCTGCTGCTGCGCTCTTCAAGGCGTACGACGTCGTGCTCCCGACCTATGGAATTGACCCCGATTCAGATCACCACTTGTCGACTTTCGTCTTCCGCGTTGGCGGTGAGCGAGGCGACGGCAACTTGCTCGACAAGTTCCAAGCTATCCTCAGTCGAATGGGAATCGTTTTAGAATTCGGTGATAATACTACTGCCTCGCCGCGAACTTCAGCCTCTACATCTCCCGCAGTATCTTCATCGAGTCGCCAGAGCCATGCCATCTCGCGCCAGCAGATAACTCCACATAAAGGCCTACAAAACGGCCATGCCACGACTGGATCGACAGTCCCACAATCACCAGCTTCCGCTTCACCATCACCATCACCATCACCGTCAGTCTCTCCACCAGAATCGCAACGTCTCCCCCAGGATGGACTGGACTTTTCCGAGACCGACGATGATGACGAGGAGGAGGGGGCATATGAGGAAATGCGAAAGGCGGTTGTCTCTTCAGCCATGAACCGCTGGCGCTCTCTGGTAGCGAGTCGTCGAGCACAGCCTGCACAGCGGATTCCTTCTTTTCCAAGCATTCCCGAAGAAGCTTCAGCCGATGTGAGGAACTTTGAAGCTCAACCCTTTGAAGATCGACCACCAGTGACCGGGCATCAAACAGCGACGTCTCCACATGTCAATGGACTCGAACCTCACACTCAAACTTCTCTCAAAGACCCAACAGATATACACACAAGGCCAGTTTCTGCTCAGTCATTTATGCATCGACCCCTTTCTGTTCTAAGCAATGCCATACGATCTACGACTTCTCTAATTCAAGGGAATACGCTGAAAGAGGAGCACTTTGATGAGCCATCTCGTCACGATGATGATGATGATGAACTACCTCACAGCCCAGTTGAGGAGCCTCCACAACAACTCCAAGAGCCTGAAGAGCCTGAAGAACTCGACGAACCTGAAGCAGAACCCTCTCAACATACACAGATCCAAAATCCAGCGGAAGTCCTTTCTCCAATCACAGCGGCTCGATCTAACACTGTAACTGATAACGAAGGGACAATTGTTCATCATCCTGTAACCCAAGAACGCACTAGAAATACAATATCTCAACACGAACAACCCGCTGACGAAGGCCCTTTGACACCCGAGCCGCATATTGATTCGGAAAAAGAACAGAACAGGCTCCTCAAACAGGCCGCCAGAGCTCGTGAGATCTACCTCGCAAGTAAGGTCTTCAACCATTGGGCTGACCGCACTGCACGCCGTCTGGAAAGAGACGCCGTTGCAAGACGGCATATGATACGATTTCGCTATTTCCGATCATGGAGCCAAGCCCCTGCACTCCGTGAACCTACCACCGACCACATGAGAGCAGCCGTGGTCGTGAAGAAGTGGCAACGTATTGTCGTCCAAGAAAAAAGCTTACAGGCCACTGCGATAGAAGCTGCTCGGGCTTACGAGCAGAGAAGAGTTCAGCGAGTCCTTGATATATGGTCTTGCCACCGACTCAAACACCTCGGCCGTCAAATGACAGCCTCGCGTAGTAGGACACGAGCCATGTCAAAGTGGCTGTCACAGGCTTCTCATGACAAGGCTCTCATTCAAGCAATACAGACCCAAACGACTTTGCGACTCCAAGTGGATGCCATTCACAAATGGCAGGGCATGTCAGAAAATGAAAGCCAACTATATAACACTGCCATGAGAATTGGAGATATCCAGCACTCCTTCACATATCTTCGAGAATGGTGGGATCAAGCTGAGGTCAGTCGAAGGGCGGTCGGGTACCGCCAGCGATTGATGATCGAGAAGGCAAACCATGCTTTCGATGAGTGGAACTTGAGGGCAAGAGCCCAGGCATTCCAGTGGAGGCGCGAGTATCTTCAAGTGACGCGAGTGTTTGACCGATGGTTCCAATGCGCCGAACAAGATGCGGACATGGGCCGAAGAGCAGAAGAGTATTATGAGGAACAAGCAAAGTCCCATGTTGTAAGGACTTTCAGGCAATTTAAGCGTCATTCGTCACACATGTCACGTCTGGGGGATCGAGCTCAACTCTATCTCGGAGCTACCAAATTGTTGCAAGTCTTTGATCGAGCGATCAAAAGCCGTAGAGACCAAGACAAGCAGCAGATCAAGAGGTATCTGATGGCTAGGTATACCCAAGTCTCTTCTGCTCGAAAGAAACGCAATTTCCTTGCTGCTATCGATCGATGGAGGGTATTGGCGACGGAGGATAGGGCGCGGAGCGACTTGATACAAGAGTTGCGAACCCATAAAGATACTCAACAGGTCATCCTGATTACTGATGCATGGAAACGCCAAGCGGACATTGACCAAAGGCGCATGCAAGAAGCCAAACTGCAACATGCAGAGGAATGGTTGGAAACTTGGAAAGTGTACACCGCCGAACTTGAGCAGCGGGATACAGATGCCTGGCAGCTTTGGGCAGCCGACAAGCAACGGCAGTCCCTCAAGTCCTGGTCAATTGCATCGTTACAACAAAGTGGACAGGGTCACACAGCAATTGAAGTTCAAAGGAAGCACGAACGTGAAAGGCGTAACCGCGTACTGCAATATTGGCGTCAACGGGACGATAGAATTCGATCCGTGGCTCCTGGAACTCGCCCACAGCCACAATCTGTGCCGGCTGTATGGCCACGCGGAAGTTGGCGAGCATTGTCTGGGAGGCGATCACTGGCCAGTCGCAATGATAGGAGCTTTGATTACTCCAGTACACCGCTCGAGACACCGACTAGATGGACTGGGCAGCCATTCTCCATGTCGACTATGATGCCACCAGGATCCATGGCTCCGCTTCGAGAGGCGGACGAGAATGATGAGGCGTTTTCGCTAGCGGGCGATGAAGATGATGAGCTACCAGCCTCGCCATCTTTGAGACCTGCTTCGCGAGGACCTGGCCAGTTCTCAGGTCTGCCATCAACGACACCGATGGCACCAGTCCCATCGCATTTAGAGCGAGACACCCAGGGTCGTGACCCTGAGTTTGACCAGGACCTGGCGAGCACAGCAGGACCCGGCCGGCCTGAACCCTCACGGCGGCCAGTAGCTGCGAGATCATTTGGAATCAGGCCTCTAAATGGGCGTACGATTGGACCTTTGCCTTCCTCGCCGGAGCCAAACTCCCCAGCCATCATCAGCAAATCCGTGGGCGCGAGACCATCTGCGACGCGATTTGGACTTCCGCGGCAGACCACCACTACTAAGTTTACGCCAGCCACAAGATCTGTACGTATTCAATCACCGAGAACACTATCGGCTACACCACAATCTCGGCCACCAGGATTGCCAAGAGGGGATCAGCTGCGTAGCCGTGTGAGTGCAAACCAATGACCCTGTTGACCAGGATGGCTATTAGTATATACATCAAGGAGGAACGGGACCATGTGCGAAGCTGGCTTTGGCGGTTTGCAAGAGTTGGAATGGCTATGGATGATCTGTATGTGTTTCTCAGAACGTTGGATGACTTGTTTGATAAAAGGATACCCCTTTCTGTTGGTGTTATTGTTATATGTGAATGCATAGCGACGATCCGTCGAAGGCGTTGGATAGGCAATAGTTTATGAAAATTGCTGATCTTGAAAAATTTGCTACTTAGGTTGGCACGAATTTGCTCGAGTAGGTAGATGTGAAGACCAAGTCCATGTGGATAGATTTGGCTGTCTTTTCGTTATTAGAAGTGTAGATAAGCAATATATCGTGTTGTGAACGTCGAGTCGAGCCATGATGCTCTAAATCATTACATGGATGTTGATATACGCCAACGCTCTGATTACCTTATATAATATAGACGAAGAAAAACATCTACACTCTTCCAATAACAAAATTATGTTTAGCCTCTGTAGACAGCTTCTGTATGCAGCTTCTGGTAATTGAAGATACCTACCTACTAACCTAGGGTCGCATAGGTAGCATTTATCGTCATGGGTTCTTGTGCATGAGCCGGGGTGTGGGGGTGCACGTAACCTCTAGTCACGCTGGGGTCTACGGATACTCCCATTTGATTGACTCTGGCGACTTAGCTCACCAAAGCTTCAGCTGTCAGATCTCAAGCTCCTCTCTCTTGCACCTGAATATAGGGTAGTAGCGCCATCACAATTCCTTAGAGATGCGCGCAAATCGTTCTCCTTAATAGCATGAAGGCCGTCTTGCCGGGCAACCCGCGCTCGAGGCTCCAAGGGCTTGCCTCGGGTTACTGGGACTCGCGACACATTAATGTAAGTATCTTACCAAGCTCTCCTCCTGAGCTCTGGACCCAGCTGATGAGCTGATGCTGCATAGGTATACATCACAGGCAGCGCCTTTGTAATCTTGGAAGGATCCCACGGCATTCTACAGACAGTTTACGATGAAGGCGAACAACCGCTAGAAGCTATCGCATTCGACGAGGCGACAGGCAAGATCGCTACTTGCACATTGACCCAAGTCCGTGTGTACAAGCCATTCGGGTCGCGCCAAGACACTTTGAAGGTTCCAATGCCCGGTTCCATGATAAATGCTTAGGAAACTCAGCTCACGACTCTACTAGTGGGCGCTCCAATCGACCTTGGACATTCCCTATCCGAACCCAGACGACGTGCCGTGTACATTGTCCTGGGGCAGCTCCGCAGAGCTGTTGTTGGGTACACAATACCTGTCCCTTTTCGACACCAAGACCGAACCGAGGTGTCTCTGGCAAAAGAAGCTGCCGAGCATCGCCAAATATGCCTTATTGTCGTACGATTCGAGATACATCGCCACGTCGAGCCATCATGACCACTTGATCAAGGTCTGGAGGAGACTAAACTTTGGTGCCGACGAAGTCCGATTCGATCTCACATACCTCCGACACCCGAACATTATAACATCTGTGAGATGGCGCAGACCATTCCATGTTGAGCAGGCCTCCGACAATGTTCTATACACCACGTGTCTCGATAAATGCATACGAGTTTGGACACCTACCGACACACCCGACGGGAAGCATTGGCAGCTATGGGGACAGGTGGATCTTTGTGCGCCATCGCAAGAGAACCCAGAGGGCTTGGACATGCGCTTCGCTCTGGTTCTTGACGGGCGAGACTTCACAGCCTCTGTAGAACAAGCTGTCCAGGCGCGAATGTCTGACGACTCAACCACTGACGACCCCGTTGCCCTTGATCACCTAGTAGCAGTCGCGACTAAGAACCCAGAAATATGTATAGCTCTTGATGGCAAGGGAATCATGTCGGCATGGGCGCTCGAGAATGTCGGCAGTAGCACCGCGAATTCACCAACCCTTTTCAAGGTGGCTCAAGTCAAGGATGTCCATTTTGAGCTTCTCAGCAACTTCCTTCCGGTTCAAGACACCCCTCACACAGAGATACAAGCGTACTGCGACAAGAGGAGTGGCAAGGTTCACTTTATGCTACATGCGTTCGACGGAAGAATAGGCGTGTTTACTGGAAGCGTTGCCGATCTCTTTGACCCCATGACCAATGATCGACGCCTCGCCCTTCAAACAATCTGGTCTGGACATTCGACTTCCATCACCAAGATCGTCCGAAATTTCAGCGGGCGAGCGGTGGTCTCTCGAACCAGAGACGGTGAAAGTATCGTGTGGAAACATATTTTGAGCCCACGGAACAGCTCGGGCCTGACCTTGACACGAGGGAGCGTTATCCCAGAGAAGGGTCACATACATCGCATATGTGTGCTGAGAAAGGGGCGTTTCGTGGTTTTCCTTCGCCATGACACATTCTCGCTCTGGGATTGTAGGACAAGTCGAGCTACTGCCCTCTCTCAGTGTGACTACGAGGTGTCAGGGAAGCCACTGTGCCTCATCATTCTGCCTCGATCAGATGTCAAGAACTATACCGTTGCTCATATTGCGACGATAACGTCGGAAGGACACGGTATCGTGTGGGAGGTTCAACTGCCTCGCTACTTTGATGACCCGAAGACAACAGCCGGAGCCAATGTGGAGGAACTGTGCCGCTTTGAAATCAAGGACATAAAGAGTCTGGCCTATGTGTTGCCAGTTGATCCTGCCGGTTCGCAGCCCATCGTCTCGGGCTTTCTCGATGTATTCGCTCGCGATGTTGCCGTTTCTTATACACACACGGGCCGTGTGGACTTTTGGACTGCACGAGTTGACCCTGAACAGCGAAGCGTTGGATGGCTATCGACGTGTACCACGGAGACGGGAGTTTCTGAGCCAGCACTGGTCAGTGGCAGTACATTGAAGAAGGCTGCCCTCGTGAACTCGTCGAGATCGCAATTGACAATTTGGGACATTGGCGGTGCTCGTCTCGAATATGAGAATAACTTTCAAGAGCACCAGGTGATTCAAGATCTTGACTGGACATCAACACCTGATGGCCAGTCTATTCTCGCCGTTGGTTTCCCTTACCGAATCGTCCTCCTCTCTCAGATGCGATTTGATTATCTCAACAAGGGCCCAGCATGGGCACAAATTCGCGAGATCAGCATTCGAGAACTCACACCTCACCCAATCGGCGACTCAACTTGGTTGGGCGACGGCCACTTGGTTATTGGTGCCGGCAACCAGATGTTTGTGCAGGACAGGCACGTTGGAATCTCCGAGTCTATGAAGACAGATCTGCGTCTTCCTCTGCGAAAAGATGGCAAACTAGACTTATTTCAGGTCGTTCAAAGATTCAACGGCCCCTTGCCAGTCTTTCATCCCCAGTTTCTCATGCAATGCATCCTTTCAGGGAAGGCGACCCTTGTCAGGCGCATCTTGGTGGCTTTACATAAGACCCTGAAATACCACATTAACGGCGAAATGCTGGATGACTACCTGGGAATGGACTTGAGCGAATTCTATATACCCGAGGTAAGTGACAATTCGATCATGCCGAGGACACAGCAGGCCGGCCGTGCTAATCCAATTGTTCAGCAAAGTCATACTCTAGCTGTTGACAAGTCTTCTGGGGTCTATCTGAATGGAAGCAAAATGGATGAGACGGATGACGAGGATGTTTTTACGGAGCAGACCGCGGTCTCGATCAACGAGAAGCTCGTCAAGATCGATATCATCCAACTCTCGGGACACGAACAGATTCAGCTCGCTGATATCATTGAATGCGTTGCCCTTGTTGAGAGACACCGCCGATCGATGGACGAGAATGGTGCTCGATTTATGCTGCTGTTCCGTCAACATGCCCTCCGCAAAGGACGAACCAACGAGATGCATCTCTCATGGCGTGAAATCAACTGGGCTTTCCACTCCAACAGCCAAGATATTCTGGTTGACTTTGTATCGCGACAAAACCATGGCAGTATGCTTTGGGAACATGCTCGTGAAAGTGGCCTGTTCATGTGGCTCACTGATCCTACTGCATTGGTAAAGACCATTCCGATCTGACGAACTTGTTTACGGTAGCTAACATCTTCCAGAAAGCTCAATTCGAGCTGATCGCCAGAAACGAGTATACAAAGAACGAGGTCAAAAACCCGGTTGATTGCAGTCTTTACTACCTCGCGCTCCGCAAGAAGACGGTGCTCCAAGGTCTTTGGAGAATGGCAAATTGGAACAAAGAGCAAGCAGCCACTCAACGCCTGTTGGCAAACAACTTTGAAGACCCTAAATGGAGATCGGCAGCACTCAAGAATGCCTATGCCTTGCTTAGTAGGCGACGATTCGGTAAGATATCCTTGAGGTAGCAGCCTCCTGGTACCAAAGCTGATTGTGAACAGAGTATGCTGCAGCATTCTTCCTTCTTGCGGACCACCTCCACGACGCTGTTCAGGTCTGTCTGAATCAGCTGAAAGACATGCAATTAGCCATCACAATATCGCGCGTCTATGAAGGCGATGACGGTCCTGTCTTGCGCCGTCTTCTTCAAGATACAGTGCTCCCACTAGCAGCACAGGAGGGTAACCGCTGGCTGGCTGCATGGGCCTTCTGGATGCTCGGCCGTAAAGATGTGGCCGTACGAGCACTTATTGTACGGTGTGATCTGTCAAGTTCTGGATAGGAGCTGAATCGCTGACATGTTGATATAGACACCGGTGTATACTCTCTTGGAAACACCTTGTTCACCAGACATCAAGTCTCGATTGTTTTTGACCGACGACCCTGCCTTGGTTGTCCTTTACTCACATCTACGTCACCAGACTCTGCAAACTTTGAGAGGAGCATCTAAGATTACACCGAAAGTTGAGTGGGAGTTTGTGCTGCACAGCGCCAAGCTATATGACAGAATGGGATGCGATCTTTTGGGATTGGATATAGGTGCGTGCAAGACTACATTACAAGTACCAAGCAAGCACACGTTCACTGACTGTGAAATAGTACGTAATTGGGAGTTCCAACAGTCACCTGGAGCAACTGGCCTTGGTGGAGAGGTCAACCCTCTGAAGCTGCTTCGCCGGAGAAGCTCTTTGGTGGTTGCCGACTTGCCTTCCCCAACTCTTAGATTCGACTCTCACCGGGAGAACAAGAAGACGGTCAAACCACCGCCCACGACATTTGAAGAGCCAGATGCTGGCTCTCTGCTCGACAGTTTCGGCTTCTGATGGGGTTGTTGAGTTGCAGTATTGAAGAGGCGGCGATGTGTGTGTGTGTGTGTGTGTGTGTGTGTTGCTCAGTACCTAGTGAGCTTCATGTAATTACACTGAAGCTCATGCATGGCGAGGCAATGGAGTCAAGGCTGGGAAGAGTTGATTCGTAGGGCTATACTGCAAGCACGATAGCAAGTATGTATGGGCAGTTAAACTTCAGTGGTAATAAAAGTGTCTTTACTTGGAAGACACTTATTGATTAAGTACCTACCTACAGAGTACTCACCTGTATCTTGTGAGGTCGATGTGATAGTAGCCTGTAGGCAAATTACTAAGGTACAGAGGTGTTAACCGACAAGTTAATAGCGGAAAGTAGGTCTCCCGGATATCGGAATGTGGGGTTGGTTCGCTTGGTAATACAGTTAACTACCTAGGGTACCTACCTAAGGTACCTCACCTATCTCATCTCACTTAACGTCACAACCATCCCTCTAGCGCGTCCCTGAACCAAACATTGTCGTTCGTTAGCTGCTCACAGGCGAACCCAAAGAAAAAGAGAAGAGAGAGAGAGAATGGCGACACGCGTGGTTCCAGGGCGCAGTTTCACGCTGCGAGGCGTTGCAGCTGGTCTCGCAGTTGGCACCATCATCTGCTTCTCCAATATGTACTTTGGCTTGCAGACAGGATGGGTTTCCATCATGTCAATGCCTGCGAGTCTCATGGGCTTTGGTATTTTCAGACTCCTTGCGCCGCATCTAAGGTTTCCGTTTTCTCCTGTTGAGAATGTATTGCTCCAGAGCGTAGCTTGTGGCATGGCTATTATGCCACTGGGATGCGGCTTTGTTGGCGTTGTATGTCTTCTAGACTCATATTATATCAAGAGGCTGTTCTGACTAGTGAGGCAGATTCCGGCATTGAACTATCTTTTGGCTCAAGATGAGCAGGGCCCGATCGACCTGAGTACCTGGCAGCTCATCATCTGGTCTTTGGGACTCTGCTACTTTGGCGTCGTCTTTGCTGTTCCCCTGTAAGCCATTATATGATCCATGTCTTTCTGCTTCAATCTTGCTGATATCCACCAGACGCAAGCAAGTCATCATCCGAGAGCGCCTCAAATTTCCCAGTGGGTTCAGTACGGCCGTGTTGATCTCAGTATTGCACGGACAAGGCCGCCAATCGACCAAAGACGAGCTTGACGCTGCTGCTAAAGGCGGCTTTGCAAGTCTCGTTCCTCGTGACGAGCCTCTTCAACCAGAAACCGTTGGACGGGCTGCTACGGACCAGGAGCATCAACAGAATGCTGGTGATGACGTGTCGGACAAAGGAGACTGGGCAGCCAATATCAAATTGCTACTTTTGTGTTTTGGTGGCTCTGGGCTTTATACTCTGGCGACATATTTTTTCCCCATACTGCGCAACTTGCCAATCTTTGGTTCTGCCGCAGCTCACACATGGCTCTGGGCATTCAACCCCAGCTTTGCTTATATCGGCCAGGGAATCATAATGGGGACCGAAACGACGCTCCATATGCTTCTTGGTGCTGTAGTTGGCTGGGGAATCCTCAGTCCTCTGGCCAAATCTCGGGGGTGGGCGCCTGGAGATGTTGATGATTGGGAACATGGTAGCAAAGGATGGATCATCT
The DNA here is from genome assembly GCA_003353625.1 of Fusarium fracticaudum. Lineage (NCBI taxonomy): Eukaryota > Fungi > Ascomycota > Sordariomycetes > Hypocreales > Nectriaceae > Fusarium > Fusarium fracticaudum. The sequence continues at coordinate 1,298,323 of PDNT01000009.1, forward strand.
GGATCTCGTTGGCAATTATGCTGGCAGATGCAATTGTCAGCCTTGCTTACGTTGCCCTCCGTGGAATCTTTGCCAGCCAACGGGTTACTGGGATTATGTCTTCCCTACGCCAGAGAGTACAGGAACATGGCGTCTCTGGCTTGTGGAAGAACCCGAGCCATGACTATTCACCACTCTTGAGTAACGAGACTGAGGCTTCTCAGAGGCGCTATGGAGCTGATGAATATGCCCCTGTCCGCGATGACGATGAGGAAGATGCTCCTCCCCACCAGCGCATTGGGCCCCGTATGGTAACGATCGGCCTTCTTGCTTCGATAGCTCTGTGCGTCCTCACTATTCACTTGGTCTTTGGTAACCTTGTACCGCTCTATGCCACCACAATTGCTGTTCTCATGGCCCTGGTGTTAAGCATCATGGGAGTTAGGGCGCTGGGTGAGACGGATCTGAACCCCGTATCTGGCATTAGCAAACTTGCGCAGCTATTCTTTGCCTTTATCATCCCTCAGACTCACAAGTCCAGTGTCTTGATCAACCTGATCGCTGGTGCTGTAGTAAGTGATTCCTATGCCTACATCTTCAGGCAAATGTTCTAACCTGCCATAGTCTGAAGCTGGTGCTTTGCAAGCTGGCGATCTCATGCAGGACCTGAAAACCGGGCACTTACTGGGAGCAGCTCCGAAAGCCCAATTCTGGGGTCAAGTCATTGGAGCAAGCGTCGGTGCTGTTCTGAGTGCATTCATCTACCGTGTCTACACGAAGTGGGTTACCTATCACTTCACCATCTCACACTTGAAAGAGGACCTGGCTAACACAGTTGAAATGCAGCGTATATACGATTCCTGGTGATCTCTTCCAGGTACCAACCGCCTACGTCTGGATATTCACTGCAAGGCTTGTCACAGGTTCTGGACTACCATATCGTGTCAAGGAATGGGCCATTGGAGCTGCGGTTCTATTCTCAGTTGCAACTATCACCAGAGCGCTCGCTATCGGTAAGAGATGGCGACCTCTGATTCCTGGTGGCATTGCTGTCGCCGTTGGTAAGTTGACTATATGTGACCCCGAGGGAGATACTATCGCTGACACCTGACAAGGCATGTATAACGTCCCATCTTTCACACTGGCTCGAACCGTTGGCGGTCTGTTTGCATGGTACTGGACTCATATCGCGCGACGGACGCAGACCCCTCTCATCATCCTTGCTTCGGTACGTATCTTGTCCATTCATGTCGAAACCACCCTGACCCCCTTTAGGGATTCATTCTTGGCGAGGGCTTCCTGAGCATTGTAAACCTCTTGCTGCAAGGCCTGAATGTGCCTCATCTGTGACTGCATCGCGTACCGTATTCGACTCGTGGGGACACCGTCTTCTCAGACTTTGCTGGCCGTGTCCAAGCCTGGTAAAAGATGCGTCTATTTCAGCTGCCATGAATGCTTCCTTGAACCACCCTCAGAATCGGTCCAAGAAGCCCTGAGAACCAGCGCTCGGGCATTGTCGTCAGCTGCCGCGAAAACGATATCTCCGGAGAGACTCTGGGGCGACTTGGCAGACGATTTGGCCTCTGGAGGAGCGAGAAGAAGGCCCTGCTTCCAGTGTGTGACAGTGCCAGAAGGGCCTGTAGTGAACGCGACGCCTCCCTGGTCTTTCTTGTCCCAGGTCTCTGGTGTTGTCTCGGCAGGGGGTACTGGGTCGCTTCTGGATGTCGTGAAGAAGTTGTCGAACCAAATGAGGAGCCCGTCGACATTCTCGACCTCACGGGTGAGTTTCGACGACCACTTGGCGCTAAACTGAAGATCCTCGGTCTTGACGGTATGGAGATCAAGCACCTTGAAGGGGCAGGGTTCACCACAGACAGAACTTTGTGGCATGGCCTCGACACGGGCCTCTTCGTAGATACCTTCTTGCATAGTCTTCATGTCAAAGCCGTAAACATCTCTCCAGAAAGAGATGTGGTCCGAAACATACTCAGGGTCGGCAATGGGGGCAATCCAGATTGTGGCAGAGCTGGGCGCGAGAATACCGTCAGGCTTCAGGTAACGGTCTCGAGCATACAAGACACTTGGAAGCATAGCCTCATAGAGAAGACAGTAGCCCATCCACTCGCTGACAATAATATCGACCTGGTCTACAGGCAGCTTGACATCCTCGATGGCACCCTTGAGAGTTGTTATAACATCGGACAGACCGTTGTGGAAAATATTCTCCCTAGCCTTGACAATGATGTCTGACTTGTCAACAGCAATGACTTGCTTAGCGCCAGCCTTTGCAGCAAACATGCTGAGAATACCTAGGTCAAAAACTTTAGTGTGTTGAGTCAAGATCGAAATCATGACTAGGCTTACCGGTGCCACATCCGATATCAAGGACGACCTTGTCCTTGAAGATGTGCTTATTGTTGTAGATGAAGTCACGATACGCATCAGTTCGTACGGTATCTTTTAGCATGGTCTCGTGAATTTCTGGACACAGTCAGTATAAACAGATCAAGATATCGATAAGTGGTGGGAAGTACCATGTGCGGCGTACGACTCAAAGTAGTAGGCAGAGTCATCCTTCTTCTCCGTTGCAGCCGTCTCAGTATCATCGCCCCATCGCTTATCAAGTGTCTGCTGAACCGTCAAGCGGTAGCTGGCAAATTGACCCCTGAGCTTCTCGAGCTCCTCCTCCAGTTCCCTGTTACGGGCCTTGAGATTTCCATCGCTGGATCCAGCTGCTTGGTCGTTGGTAATGCTCTCCAGTACTTCGTCCAGAGAAAAGATGAGAGCATCGTTCTCCAGAACAGGCTGAAGGTACTTCTCGTCTGCGAGGTCTTTTGCAGAAATCTCCTTGGGCAATGGTGTGCCATTCTTTACATTATCACGAACAAAGTTGACGAGCTTGACAGCACCGTGAAAGTCAAGCTGAAGCTTTTGGACATAGTCGGCAAAGCTGAAACCATGATTCTTGCTGCTATCATCGAGCATAGCGGCAACATTAGGGAAGGTTTGGGCGCTGAAGAAGGATGTAATGGGGATTGACTCCTCATCCGACTCCAGGTCGAGCCATTCGCCCTCATCAGAGATAGATTCGTGAGTGGACATTTCCCCCTTTTCACTGCAATATAAGCAAGACAAGGCCAGATCAAACCAAGTATAGTTTCCTTTTGGGAGAAGACAAAAATTTGAACCAAGAACTCGAGTGGCCAGTATTGAATGTTGGTTTGGTTTGGTTTGGGTTGGGTTGGTTTGCACCGAGTTAGCTAACCTAACCTTAGCTTGGAGAATATTTTGTGGGATCACGGTGATTGGAGAAGGCTATGCCCTGTTGGGGAATTTTTTTCTGGGTCATGATAGGTAGAGAGTTAAAGGCAAGGCTTTGCAAACGCATGGCGAGGTAACCATCCAGATGCAATCCGCGAGGTGTTTGCTGTTAATATATATGATATGTCTGTAAGGGGGTATATCGCATATATCTCTCTGTCTCTCTGTCTGTCTGTTTGACGACTTTGCTGATGTACCTCGTTCATTTTTTGGCTTTCGGCTTCTGTTTCGTCTCTTCCTTTTCGTCATCGTTATTCTTTGACTCTTGTTCGTCTTCTTCTCCTTCATCGTCGTCGTCGTCGTCGTCGTCGTCGTCATCATCATCGTCTTCCTCACCATCATCGTCCTCACCGTCTGATACGGTTTCTCCAAGCTCAACGAGACGAGCCTGTAGTCAAGGCAGTTAGTATGTAGTATGCAAATATGAGCACCGCGTTTCTTGACTTACCTTGTATTTGGCCACCTTTTCCTCCAAATCGCCAAATACCATCAGGAGGTCATCAAGTTCCGACTGAGTGGTCTCTCTAGCCTCATTTGACTCCTGCAGCTTCTTCTCAGTCGCCTCTTTAGCCTTCTCAGCCTCCTCTTTTGCTGCCTCCTTCGATTCTGATAGTTGCTTCTCGGCTGCTTCCTTTGCTTTGTTGGCAGCTGACAGTTCCGATTCCATCTGTGAGACATATGAGTTTCTTGACTATCTTCGATCAAGACATATTGATAATCACATACCTTCTTGAGCTTAGCCTCCAAATCCTTCTTTCCAGCGTCTCCTCCGCTGAGCTGCTTCTCGAGGCTCTGGCACTTCTCCTCTGCTTCCTTGGTCTTCAATTTCTGATGTTCCAGGTCCACCTGATTCTGCTCTCGATAAGCGTCTATCTCAGCATCTTTTCTATCGCAGAGGCTTTGCAGTTCCTCTTTGAACCTGGCCTGTTTCTCATCTGCTTTAGCCTTAGACTGGATCTTGAAGTCTTCGTATTCCTGACGAAGGTGCCCTAGCACCTTTTCATATTTCTCTCTTTGCATATCTATCTCGTTCTTGCGTTGCAGCTGTAGTGCATTGTACTCCTTTTGGGACTATGTTTGAGCCAATGTTAGCCGACTACACTTGTACACACCGTAATGGCTGGGATAACAGGCACGCACCTTCATCAGAACAACTTCGAGACGACTGATGTTCGCTTTGAGATCTGCCACTTCAGCATCTGTCCTCCGTCTAATTTTCTCTGTTTCGGCCTCGGCCACCTTTCGGACTTGTTCGAGCTGCTTCTGATGATCGTTTTCTTGTGCTGTTTGCTGTGAACGCAGCTGAGCAAGTTGCTTTTGATACTCGTTCTCCTTTATCGAATATTGAGATTGCAATTGAGCAACCTGCTTACGCTGATCATTCTCCTTGGACGCCAATTGACCCTGAAGCTTTCTGTAGCCGTTTCAGTAGAGTCAGTACAAGTTGGTAATGGAGGCACTTACCGCAGCTCTTCGCTATGATGCTTTTGTAATCCTTCATTCACGGTCTTGACCCGTTGCATTTCTAGGGCAGCGGTTTCCTTTGATCTGCGATGATCTGCCTGTTCCTGTCCTAACTGGCCCTGAAGTACTGCTAGCTTTTCCTGGATCTCGTTCACAGCATTCTGCTTTTCCTCGACCTGGCTCCTGAGAGAGTCTACAAGTTCCCTCGAAACACCTTTCTGAACACCGTTGGTGACGACAGAGATCTCCATGCCGGGTTCTCTGTCAATAGCACGTGCTATCCGGCTATAGTTGTCCTTGAAGAACTCAACAAAATCCCTGTCGAAGAAGACATCGGGGAGTCGCCCTGGAGACGAAGCGTCCAGCTTTTGAGGTAAGACTTCGAAATCACGAATAAAAGGGTGGCTGCGAAGTTTTGATAGGCGGTCTAGGTATACATCTCGATCTATACGAGCCGTTAAGATAGAGAGTAATGTTGCTCTTGGGATTGGTGAGTCTTTTGTTGAGAATTCGTAAGCAACTCCAAGCAACATTGTGCATAGTCCCTGAACGATCTCGCCCCCGCCTATGGCTGGAGGCTGTGAAACAGCTTGAATTAGGCTTTGAACATTGCTTCCCTCGGCGAGAAAGTCGTTCACTGCATCGAGATCCTCAAAAAGCCAGCCCAATAGTAGCATAAGATAACCGACCAAAACCCGCGTATTGTCGCCTCTACGGAGGCCTGACGCAACGTGAGCTGAAAGAGTTTGGATGGCAGTCACAACCTCTTCCCCGTCTTCCGAATCACCTTCAGTCAAGCCCATGGCTTCTGACTTGGCTTCCGAGTTTTCATGCAAGAGATGGAAAGTGATCACAGCAGCGAACCATTGTCTGTATGGATCCGAAGACTCAACTGGAGGCTGCAGAAGAACAGTCAAAACGTTGGAAGACTCGTTGGCCCCGGATTGATGTCCTTCAATGGCGCGGCCAAGAAAATGCAGTCTGACAGCTGGGTGACGTGAAAAATAAGCCTGTAGGCACTCAGCCGCTGCAAAACGAACATCGAATTCTTGGAGGTCGTGCAGACACAATGTTAGGTCTAATAAGCCGTCGATGACAAACACTTTCTCGCCTTGGCTGGCCTGTCCATCGGCCGTGCCAGTTTTAGCCAGAGGAGCCAAAACCATCATCTGAGCAAATGTCTCCTGAAGAGGTGCATTTTGCCGAATCACGTCACCACAAGTGATCAGAGCCTATATGATGTCAACGAAATCACCTTCCGGGAGCAATCAAATTATCGAACCTCGGCCTTGATTTGTGTTTGCGCCTCATGGCTGAAGGCCAGTTGTAGAATGTGGTAGGCAAGACCATGCTTCCATATAGCTGTTTGATTCAACGAGGTACCTGCGGAGCCCCTGACAACAAACAGACGAATGACGGCGAGGAAAGCATAAACGTTTCGATTTCGTTGCGCTGCTGCCCACGAAGCGATCTCAGACCCATCAGCTTGAGGTTCTAGAACTCGACCTAATAAATCCGCCAAACGGTTCATGCAGCCCGACTCCCGGAACAGGGCCTGGTTTGAGCTGTTTGACCGGAGGAGGTTAGCCAAAAGGATCAGGCAGTCCTCAACAGTGCGACCTCCTTCTACGAGAGCTCCATCGGCTTCGATGATGGCAAACAATCTCTCAAAAGCATTCTCAAAAGCCACCAGCTTCTGTATCTCGATCGATGTTGGTGTGAGGTAGGTCAGGAGAATGATAGCTTCGTTGCGTATAGCGTCGCGTTGGTCATCGAGAACGGAAACCAGCCGCGGTATCCCGAGGGGAGCAGTAAAGATACATTCCTCAGTGCGTTCTGTACGTGCCGAGAGTATGGCGGCTAGTAGTTGTAAGGAATATAGACGGGAATAGAAATCGTTTGTTTCAAGGAAATCGAGCAGTAACGTAATGTTCTCTTGGCGTTGGGTAAACTCGTCGGCCAACCATAGTGCGATCTCCTCCGAAGCTTCGGGACTATCTTCATTAGGGTTGAAGAGCATTAACAACGTCTCGAGTACCACTTTGACGGTGTCGACATCTTCACCGTCTTTGCTTAGACTCCCTATGAGACTTCTCAGGGCACCCGAAGCCACAGAAGCTGGATAATCTTTGGCGAAGCTACGAAGACCCAGAATTGCAGCTCTTCGGTCTTCTAGCAAAGTTGCTGAACTGAGGCGACCGCTTAGAACGTCGATGGTCTCACCAACCGATTGTTTCGCCGGCGCGCTGGCAATAGAGAACATGATTGTGGCGCCTCAATGCCATATGGCTCAAAGGAATTCGAGAGGTTGCATGGAGCCCTTCCGGCGACTGTTAATAAATGTCTTCTCTGTTGGTGAAGATCACTGAGGAAGCTATCCTAATTAGTCGACACTAGGTATTGGCTTCTTTATTCTGGCCAGCTTGTCAGGAGAAGATGGGACCAGGCATGCCAACTCCATTGCTGCATAATTCCTGATTAAGATGCAATTCAATAAGTGGATTTGAGACCCCACCTTGCAGCCACAGATATCCACTCACTTGCATAACGGTGTGGCTCAGGGTCCGAGCTAACAGTCAAAGAATCATGTCGCGATTCGAAAAGCGACAGCCTTCGTCCTACACATAATTTTCGTCTTCCTTCAAACAACAACCGAGGGACCTATTCGCCTGGCCTTAACGCGCTGTCGCCTCAACTAATTGATGCGATACGTCCTGTGAGAGACATTTATTTCCTGAGTCCCAGGTTTTGTACCCGCATTGTCTCTCTTCAACCGGAGTCTGCTCGCGCAACGAGCTCACCACAAATTTCCGAACAGTCGACTTCCGCAGGATCGCTACGATGGGTATTCCCGCGGCTTTCCGATGGCTTTCTTCCAGATATCCTAAGATTATCTCGCCGGTAATTGAGGATCAGCCCCTTACCATGGAAGATGGCTCCACGATTCCTGTCGACACGACTCGCCCAAACCCGAATGGCGAAGAGTTTGATAACCTGTATCTCGACATGAACGGCATCGTTCATCCTTGTTCTCATCCTGAAGATCGACCAGCTCCCAAAGATGAGGAGGAAATGATGATGGAAGTCTTCAGATATACCGATCGCGTGGTGAACATGGTTCGGCCCCGAAAGATACTCATGATTGCAGTTGGTATGTTGGGTCTTTTTTTTTTCTCTCTCGCTCAGTTTCTGCACTTTGTCCAGGGCTGTACACGTAATTAATTTGTTAAAAGCTAACAAACCCCATAGATGGTGTTGCACCTCGAGCCAAGATGAACCAGCAACGGTCAAGACGGTTCCGTTCCGCACAAGAAGCCCAAGAGAAAGAGAAGGACAAGCAAGAACTTATCAAACTTCTAAAACAACAGAATGGAGGTAATTTGACGGCCGAAAGTGAAGAGACTGTCCTGAAAAAGGCATTCGACTCAAACTCGATCACACCTGGAACGCCTTTCATGGACATTCTCGCCCTCAGCCTGAGATATTGGTGCCAGTACAAACTCAACACGGATCCTGGTTGGGCGAAACTCAAAATCATCATTTCTGATGCTACTGTTCCCGGAGAGGGAGAGCACAAGATCATGAATTTTGTTCGGTCCCAGCGGGCATCACCAGACCATGACCCCAACACTCGGCATGTGATATATGGTCTTGATGCCGATCTTATCATGCTGGGGCTCGCAACTCATGAGCCTCATTTCCGCGTCCTCCGCGAAGACGTCTTCTTTCAGGAACAGAAGGCTCGTTTGTGTAAGCTCTGTGGCCAGAAAGGACACGATGCCCAGAATTGCCGCGGCGAGGAAAAGAAGAAAGATGGCGAACACGACGAGAAGGACAAAGGTGTCGCCCTCAAGCCTTTCATCTGGCTTCATGTCGCTGTATTGCGAGAATACCTCGAAGTTGAGCTTAGCGTCCCTAACTTGCCCTTCCGCTTCGACGTGGAACGTGCTGTTGACGATTGGATCTTCATGTGCTGTTTTGTAGGTAACGATTTCTTACCGCATCTTCCAGCCCTGGAAATTCGAGAGCATGGAATTGATACTTTAACCAAAATCTGGAAAGACAATCTGCCCGTTATGGGTGGCTACGTTACCAAAGATGGGCATATCGATCTTGAAAGAGCGCAGGTGATTCTGAGCGGGTTGGCGAAACAAGAAGACGGTATCTTCAAGCGGCGAAAAGAACAGGAAGACCGCCGTGAGGCCAACTTCAAGCGGAGAAAGCTGCAGAATGAGAACAACGGCCGTGGTGGACGTCAAGGTGGACCTGCCCATCCTAAGAAGATAAATGGCCTCGAAAACCCTGCCAATGTGCTACTCCAACCCATTACCTCCTTCTCTGGACCGAACGAGCATAGATTGACGCACGACATGATTGTGAACCGCAGTAGCGTGCCAGATGCGAACGTTGCCAACAAGAGCGCCGCGAGTGTCCTCAAAGCCCAGCTCCAGTCGCAGAAGTCACTATCAACCGCGAAACCAGCGGAAGCGGATCAAGATTCTGCTTCCGCTCTAGGCAAACGAAAGGCATCAACACTCGAAGAAGGGGATGGCTCGACTCCTGATACATCCAATGCTCCAACTCCAGCAGCCCCGACCGAGGAGGGCCCAGTCGATGATGTGCGTCTCTGGGAGGACGGCTATGCTGATCGATACTACGAGAAGAAATTCCATAAAAATCCCCAAGACATTGAGTTTCGTCACGAGGTCGCACGGGCGTACGTTGAGGGTCTTGCTTGGGTCTTGCTGTACTACTTCCAGGGGTGTCCCTCTTGGGAGTGGTATTACCCATATCATTATGCCCCATTCGCAGCCGACTTTCAAGACATTGACAAGATGAAGATTTCCTTCGAGAAGGGCAGAATATCTAAGCCATTCGAGCAATTGATGAGTGTCTTGCCGGCTGCATCACGCCACGCCCTTCCTGAGGCTTTCCACGACCTCATGCTCAACCCTGACAGCAACATCATTGACTTCTATCCGGAAGACTTTGAAATTGATCTCAACGGCAAGAAGATGGCTTGGCAAGGTGTTGCTTTGCTTCCTTTCATTGAGATGCCTCGCCTACTAGCCGCCGTTCAAGCAAAATACCCGGAACTCAGTGCAGCGGATTCAGCACGCAACGAAATGGGCAGAGATGTTTTGATCTTCTCAGAAGCCCATGAGAGCCTGTACGATGATGTTCTAACCAAGTTCTACTCCAAGAAACAAGGGGACTCTAAATTCAAGCTGAACCCAAAAAAGAGTGACGGCTTGTCAGGCAAGGTCGAAAAGAAGGATGGATATGTTCCCCATGAAGAATTGAAGTACCCTCTTGAGAGGAATGGTATGCCCAATCTCGACTATGATCGATCTGTCAGGTATGACACCGCGCCCATAACCCACAGTTTCTGTTTGGCTAATAGTTCTAGCGTCTACTACGATATGCCTTCCGTTTCACAAACACACAAGTCGATGCTGCTTCGTGGGGTTCAGCTTCCGAAGCCTGCTCTCACACAAAGTGACATTCAAGATATCCGGAACAAAGCCAACCGTGGAGGCAGAAATGGTGGCTTCGGACGAGGGGGGCACAATCGAGGTGGCTACAATGGCCCTGGTATGTCGCGCGGGCCTCAGCATGACAGGCACCATGGAGGATATGGTCGGTCCAATGGCCATTACCCTCCGCCGGCTGCTTCTCATGTGCCTCCACCACCAGGAGCCCCTGGATTCGGGATCGGTGTACCACCACCGCCCCCACCAGCACATTTTTACAACCAGCAGCAGTACGACAACCGCCACGGCAGTGCTCCAAGCTATAACAGCCAATACAGAGGCCCACCGCCCCCTCCACACGGTGCTTCTGGTTATCAAGGGTACGGAGGACAATCCTATGACAGAGGACGAGGATCAGGAGGCTATGGTTCTCGGGGTAACTACCGAGGTGGGCGGTCATACAGATAGTTTGTGGAAATAAAGGCGTAGGGATGGCGGGCAGATGAATGAGTTCTCTATCAAAGCTTTGGAGAACGTACATTATATACGGTATTGTGCATGACCAACTCAAGATGGGGTAAATTGAATCATACCAGAGCAGTGGAGCTCGGGGGTTTGGCCTTTATTTGTTGATTATGAACACCTAAATGGATTGTGTTTGAGCTCCTGAGATGCTGGAAGCCGTCGCTGGTATTTGAGGTTCAACTAGACTATTTCTGGTTCATTCGTACCTAGTTGCTGAACAAAGACTGCTAGCATTGAGATATGTATTTGGGAGTGAGAATTGGATGCTTAGTCTAGCTAGGTAAGTACCAAGCTAGAACATAGTGAGGAATTGGGGAATATAAAATACATGATGTGCTTCTGGATACGGAATTAATGTTGAAAACTTCTAGGTGCTTACGCTTCAGTTTCATGATAAAACAATTAGTAATTTATGCGTTGTCCACTGTCGTTAGTGACCTTTCACGTCGTAGATGTCTGAAAACGGCGAGCTCCCCTATGCGTGCTACCCCTGTGGGGACAGTTCGCGGGGTTTGGCACGAACGCAGTGACCTTTGGGCAATGCCTGCTCGGTCAGGTCAGAGGGACGAGCGACTCCCAACTTGATCTCTCCCAAATCAAATCTGCGTATCCACGCTCAATGCTGTCGCGATCATGAATTGCGACGCAAGCCTAGTCGGCTGCCTTGTCGACAGGCTCGCTACCAGAGTAAGCATCTGCATATCCCATGCGCGAGGCAGCTTGCGATCAATCCCCTTAGCGGCTTGGGTTGACTGACGTTGGGTACCTCTCAATAGCTTCCCCATCGAGCTGGCACCAGTGGCCAGAGCCTACAGCAAGACGATGTCCTCCACGTTACAAGAGCCACCTTGGTCGAGCTAGGAAACACATCCATATCCACAGTCATCGCGTCGCTTCTGGTTCTACTCGAGGACCTCGCTCGCCCTTACGCAGCTGTCGCCGACCACCCCAGCCATATCTTGGCCTCCGAGCTCTACATCGTTGCCGTTATTGCAGACTGCTGTTCTTCCCATTGGGCCTGTCTCTCACAGGACGCAGATGTAGAACCGGCCCCGGCTCCTCCTCCGCTGGACGAAGTACTTGTGAGCCGCCTTTTCGACGCGTTCAAGCACCTCCTTGAACCGATCCCTGAGAACTGTATACTCCCAGCCCAGACTCTACTTGACCAAGTCTCGACGCGCAATGTCTCCGTCACTCGACCTGAAAGCTCTTCTGTCTCCTCCGACGCCGATAGCTCCCCCCCAAGCGATGAGAGGTTTGCAGACACGTTGGTGGAGATGGACATCCACATCAAGACTGTGACCGAGTATGTCACTACTTCCAGTTGGACGGCCGCCTTCGACTATTTAAGGAATGTCATATACACTATTCGAACAAGTATTGTTACGCAACCTGGCGTCTCTGCGCCTGGATCTACTCAAGATGCTGAGAGAGCAGCCCTCGTCGTTCTGCGATTGCTCTCTTTCTTCTGGGTTGATGGCCCAAAGCTGGGTCAAGTTATACAAGAGATCTGCTCAAGCTTCCTACACTTTCGAAAGCCTTACCAAAACACCATTGCTGTAGTCTCTCCATTGCTGATCATGAGATGGCTGGATCGGTTTCCCCGTGAGTTTGTGCAGCTTCACCAGCTTCACAAGCGACTTGATGGTGGAGCTGATACGCTGTTTGACATGGCACAGGCTGCGACAGATAACGGACGCCGAAAGGGTCTGTTCTACCCTCTGCAAACCACACTGCTGTTCCTTTTGCCGGATGTTTTTGAGGTAGCGAGCAATATGCGCGAAGCGAAGAGCAGCAGCATGGTGAAGAAAGTTACCTTTCTAGATGGACTGAGAAAAGCTTCGCGCAATCGAAACGAGCAAGCAGCTTACTGTTTGGTTTCTCTGCTCCGTGCCGCCAGACATTTTGATGTTGAAAGCGACTCAGCTCTTGTCAGTTATGCCTTGGATGTTCAGGATGAGGTCCGCGATGCTGTTTTTCGCCGTCATACCGCGTCAGAATACGGGCTCTTTGATCAGGACATGATGACTGCGGCCTTTGTGAGCTTGACTCATCTCAATCTCGATACGAGTGTCAGCGGCTTTGTTGAAAGCTGTATCGCTTCCAATGCCCCAAGCAGTTTTAAGTTAGCTACAGTCCAGGGCTGTACGTATTTCGCTCAGCAGCCATATGCTCTTAGGTACCACGAACTATTTGATGCGGCAATACCCTTCATGCGGACGCAATTAGAGGTGAGAATTGGTGATTTCCCATCTCTGCTGGTTTCCAACTGACTGCCTTAGACCGAGAATGCCAAGGCTGTCAATACGACGGGTCGACAAGGGAGCGAAAGGACAGAGCTTGTTTGCAGCATTCTCCAATTCTTGGATGCATCCCCAGCTCGCTTGTTAGATGATCTGTCAAAAGATGGTTCGAATAATAGCTTCTTCAAGTCCTTCCTTCTTTGCGTCTTGTCCGAGAACCCGGCCGTGCGTAAACTTGCCACTGGCGTTGCAAGCCGACTCTTCCAAGGCCACCTTGAGGCATATCGCCAATTCGATACTGGGCACCGTTTCGGCACAAAAGAACTTCGTGATGATATCTGGAGTCGAAGGTGAGCGCATTTCTCTATACTCGGCCAATCTTGAACCTGCTGACGAAACTCCCAAGCTCCAAAGTTCTGCTTGCTTTATGCGAGTCTGTCACCTCAAAGAAAGATGACCAGAGCTTGCGCGATCTACAAGACTATCTAGAAGCACGCTTACTACTTCTTAAGAACATCCCGGTATGCATTCCTGTGCCTCCGGTCATGCTGTTCGCGATAGTTATCGGCTGCTAACTTGCTGCAGGAATTGGCCAAAGTACCAGGGGACGCACCGGATGTCATCAATGCATCTTCCAAGCTTGAAACTACGCTTCTTATATCCCTTTGTTCTGCCAGCATTACAACTTGTCAACTGGTGACTTCCTGCACAGGATTGTTCATTCAAGAGTGCTCGATCGTCGACAAACATGTTGAGTCAGCAAAGTCTTCGGCATCAGTGCTTCGCAACGCCGAAGTCTACCGCGAGATATCCTCTCCAGCCTTCCGGTTCACGGGACTAGTTGCATTCCAGAAGCGAGTAAGGGGTCTTTTGCGCCGCATGCAGTTCCCAACAACAGGCATCGTGAATGCCTGGGAAACCGCATTCGATCGTTGGCTTCATCTTGCAAAGGATGTCTCAACATCAACTGTCGAGATCGTGGATGGAAGAGCGCTTGCTGAGTGGCGAAACTATTCAGGTTTCTTGGCATCTTTGGGCGGCATTTGCACCGCTGACCAGGCTATTATTCTCGAAGAGCCTGCTCTTGGAGGTCTAAGGTGGATCGACCGTGTCTCTTCTGAGCACTCCGAGGAACCACTCCTGACAAGATATCTGAGACTCAGTATCCAGCTTTTAGCTTGTGCCAATGTGAGAGTACGCGAAGCAATGCGAGATGTGCTTGCCAGTGAAGTCTCGCCTGCGCTTTACTACCCGCTGTTCCGAGCCTTAGAATCTGAATTAGAAGTATTATTCACTGGAGCTCTGGCCCCTGTCGAGAAAGATCAGGATAGTGAGGTGGTATTCGCTGAGCAAGCTGCATCTCTACTTCGGGCTCTTGTGGAAAGACTAGAAAGCCCCTCTGACCTCGGCGCGGCCTCGTCAGTCCATCTGGGTGCACTCACGCTTAACTTTGCGAAGTTCCTGGATGGCGTCACCGATACACCCAATACGTTAAGGGTCAAGATCCGGGTATGCCACCTATGCGAAGTGGTGACGAAGCGAAAAGAGCACCTAAACTTGCGGGACGATGTTCGCATTCGGAACCAACTACTTGAATATATCTTCGGCTGGATTGCTCGCCCTCGCTCGCCTCAGCATGGTCCTGGCTCCCGACAGGATGACACGGCTCGGGTGCAGAAAGACCTCGACAAGGCTTGTTTAAAATCACTGGCTGATTTGACTTTTCGTTTGCCATTGCAACCCTCTGAAAGCCATACTGATGCTGGGATGAGCGAAATGAAGTCGCAAATGTTTCATACATATTTCAACCGCTTCCTGTCCTTGCTTAACCATGAGCCATCGGAATTGACTAGGACTGATACGAATTTGAGTGTCACTCTTCGTGAAGAGTCTGCATCAAACTCAGATTTGGCCATCACCATCTTATCCAATTTACTTAGTGCTAATATCGACGTTGGCCTCAAACACTCTCTTAATATTGGGTACCACGACAATGTTGAGATTCGCACCGCTTTCGTCAAGGTCCTTTACAACATCCTGATCCAAGGCACTGAGTTCAGCAACCTGACTGACTCGGCTGTGAGTGAGAAGTACGAGGAACTACTTGAGTTACTGACCAATGATCTCTCCCTGGCCATCTCGATGGCCGTTGCTTGCCCCAGCACCGAGGTGGACGAGCTCACTATTTGCCTTCTCACTGTTTTCGAACAGCGAGGAATGATCTTTGAGCTTTTGGAGGCACTCATCAAACAAGAGATTGAAGACACCGAGAATGAGGCTGAGATATTACGACGAGGGTGTGTTGCAACCAAGATGCTATCAGTCTATGCCAAGTGGAAGGGTGCTTCCTATATTCGAACGACGCTTCAAAAGGTCCTGGAGCGGCTTATGCTGACATCCAAGGATCTCGATCTAGAGCTTGACCCTGCAAGAGTCAGCTCGACAGAGGAGCTACAGAAGAATGCTCTACAGTTGCGTATTGTGGCCAAGGTTTTCATCGACGACATATGCGCGTCTTCTTCCAACATTCCACCCGCTTTCCGCAAGATTTGCTACACCATATCAAACGCAGTCATGCCACGGTTTCCCGACGCCAAGTACACAGCCGTGGGAGCCTTTATCTTCCTACGATTCTTTTGCCCAGCCATCGTTGCTCCTGAAGTCGAGGGCCTCGTGTCGACAGCACCATCTAAAGAAATGCGGCGCGGTTTACTTCTCATTGCCAAGGTCATACAGAACCTCGCCAATAACGTGCTGTTTGGAGCAAAAGAGCCATACATGTTTCCCCTTAATGACTTCTTGACACAGAATATTTATCATGTTACGACGTTCCTCCGCGAGATTTCGGTTCCTCCCAATCAGTTGGAAGTGCAAGGCACTACGGAATCGTTCGACTTTGGATCTTGTGTTGCGCTGCATCGTTTCCTCTACGATCATTGGGACCATGTACGCCAAACACTCATCTCACGCGAGAGAAAGGATTACGGTAGGACATCTGGGGATGTCGTCCGTGGGAGATCACCGGTCTTGGAACCGCTGAGAAACCTGATTGCGAATCTTGGTCCACCACCGCTTGCTGTTTCGTGGAACAGACCCCAAGTCTCATCCAATAGCCCACCGCTATACTCTCGATTCCAGAACTTCATGCTCCGGAATGCCTTCCGAAGTACAGAGTCTTTCTTGACAGCACGTGCTGTTTACGATGGTGGCGAAAGCAAGGTAAGTCCCAAACATTAGACTATCCATAATATTGGCTGAACATGAACAAGGACGGCTTGTCTATAATCTGCGTCATTTTGCGTCACATTGAGACAGAGAGCATCGACTATGACACTTTAATGTATTGCTACCTCAAAATTGCCAGCAGGTTGTGGCACAGGCCCTTTGGCATCTTGATTGATGCGACCTGCTATAATGGCCGCAACGAGCCTCAGGATGACCTGTTCAAGAAGTTGGAGCTTCTAACACCCTCGGAGCTGTCACAAAACCTTAGCCGTATTTATGTTTACAACATGAACAGTGCATTCAAGTAAGTTGCCTTCTCAGGATGACTGGCTCGGGCTTCTAAGCTAACCTCGCCTGCAGACGGTGCTTTCGACGCCTGCTGAGGGTCTGTACCAAGAACGAGAACGGCGTTTTTAACCCTAAAAATGTCGAATATCATTTGATAGGAAGCCTTCAAGACTTGCAAGCACATTTTCACCTTAGCCAGCTACATTTGCCCAAGGAAACAATCAGTGTCGTGACCGATACACGATATGTCTTTCAACCGATCACCCGCCTGTCCAAGTCAAAGGGTAAGATTGAAGTAGTCATTAAAGTTGGCAGTCAGTTCGTGCAAGTAACGACCACGAAAAAGCAAGAGATTTTCGCGGGATTCCGATTGGGCACGACCGTGAATGACATCTTCCGGTTAGGCGAAGTTGATGAAGCACCAACATCCATACAGACTGAAGATGATTCGGCTTTTGGCTTACGAGCTGACAACGGGAAGATCGTGATGTACTTTACGAGCCCAAAGAAGTCAGATGTGCTTCAGACGATCCGGGGTGCCAAGGCCAAACATGGCAAGGATAGCAGAGCTCATAAATCTGTTGAGCGCCTCATCAGGCCGCAAGATGTGCCAGGCACGCTCCTGAATCTTTCACTGGCGAACCTGTCGAGTCATGATCATATCTTAAGGCTGTCTTCCTACAATCTTCTTGGGGCACTTTGCCGGGCATTCAAATTCAGCTCTGCTTCAAGGATCGTCTGCACCAAAGGTAAGCCTCGAGATAATATCAAAACGTCTCCGAGCATAGCAACTAACTTTATTCCAGATGTTTCTGTTCCTTTAGATCCAACCCGTTTCGTAGTGGACATTAGTAAGGAGTTGGCACTGAGCGAGCCTCAGTTGACATCAGACTTTTTGACAGAATTCTTCGTGGGCTGGGAAAGCTTCCCGGATGAACAGAAGCCTCTGAGTCTTGCCTATATGGCTCCTTGGCTTCCTGGCTTGCGGACCAACATCCTCACGAATGAGCTTGACGGGGAGAAGGGGAGAGAAAGAGTCGCAATTCTATTTCGAAAGCTCATCGATGTGACTATCCAGGATCATTCACTCACCTTTGCCTTGGAACAGTCTGTGTGGCCAAGGATCGTTCAAGACGAAATCTTGCTCGAGGTTTTCCTAGATGAGCTCCTGAAGTCAGCAATGAGCTATAGCGCGCATGATGAATCTTTAGAGGTCATCGCATCTATTGTGGTTGGCATTGGAACTGTTACTTTGCGCGGCAAGATCCTCTCAAGGCTCCGTAAAGCTCTCAACCGATCATCGCTCCGTCCAACGAAATACCTGCCAGACAACGCAGTCTGGTCTGAGATCTGTGTTTTGCTTCGGTTCTGTCTGGCACTGTCGTTCGATAACGGGGTGCAATCTCAGCTTTTCCTCCCAGAGATCTTCCACATCGTGACCATGTTGGCCAACACTGGTACTCAGGAGGTTCGATTACTTGTTTACCGGTTGCTTGTCAACACGGTTCACGCCGTATGTACGTCGTTCAGCCTGGATGATGCCAGGTCTAGCAAACTACGAGCCAGCCTAGACTTTCTATGCGATCCTCGTAGCGACATCTTCACGGCGCCGCCATCCTTCCCTCGCGATGGTGCTTCGGTATCGACTTCACAGGACGCAGGTCCCGCCTTGACCGCGACCGAAAACCTCGCATCTGCTCTCTTTGAAATTTGCTCCGTCGCTGCGCCGACAGTTGACCTTGCTAATACATGGCGATCGAGGTGGATGAGCCTAGTTGCAAGCACGGCCTTCCAAAACAATCCTGCTATTCAGCCGCGTGCATTTGCGGTCATGGGTTGCTTGGCTCGGGAAGAGGTTGATGATGATTTACTCTACCAGGTACTTGTTGCTCTCAGGAACAGCGTCAATCGGTTCGGAGAGGACCATAACAGTGAAATGCTTGTCTCTATCGTCACTTCGCTATCAAAAATGATGGCAAAGCTACCATCAGCATCACGCTATGGTCTGCAGCTTTTCTGGCTAGCCATGTCACTTGTACGGTTAGTGCCTGCGACTCTGTTTAACTGTACTGCACAATTTCTTGAGGCAGTGCTAGCGAATATAAGCACGAGCGAAGAGTTCCGAGGAGACAGCATGGCCTCATTACTTCTTCAAGGACGAGCGCCACTCGACGAGGCTGCGTTACCCCTGGAAGAGATATATGGTATACACTTCGAGGAGGAAACCTTCCACCTGGCGGTCTGTGCATGTCTGGCGCGTGGACTCACTGATACCATGACAAGACAAATCACCATGCGTGTCTTGTCTTCTTTCCTAGAGATGATGACTGCGAATGTGGGGGGTCGGGAAAAGGCCGAGATGACTCAGACCTCACCATATCTATCTCTCCTGACGGCCCGCGCGGTTGAGAATGACGAATTCAAAGACAGTCTGTGGTCTGCTGGCATTAATGCTGACGAACTTGGCTTTGCTAATGGGATGCGCAAATCGCCGGACCTCGAAGGAATGCCGGATAATGTAGTCTTGCTGATCACAGCAATCGAACTTGTTGACTTCCAGTATGTGGAAGACTCCGTACAAAGACGCAGTCTGGATTGGCTCAATAAACTTGCCAGCGAACGACCTATCGTGGTAGAGCAATTGTGAGTCTTGACAATTGAGATACTTGGACGTCCCAAAACTGACATAGAAAAAGAGCCGGAGCCATTCGCTCTTTGTTAGATGACACTTTGCTACACAGTCAGAATTCAGCGACGCTCAGAGCTGCACACACTCTTTTGCGGGCGCTGTCATCGACGCAAAAAATCTCGAGAACCCCTGGCTCAATGTCCTCACTGACCGAGGTTTTGGACTCATTGGGTTTTGGTGGGTTATGGCGATCATGTTCATTTGGATCAATGGAAGATGTAAACCGTGACTATCTGGAGCTAACCGAGCGATTAATAGAGGTAAGCTAAAAGAGATTTAAAAAACTAAGTATAAAATATAATTACTAATTTATATATAGTTAATAATTATTTAAATAATTTAAATCTTTAAAAGTTTATAAATTTTTAACTTAAAACTATAAAAATTATAAAAATACTTAAATAATAAAGTTAAGTAAAAATAATAATATTATATAAATTAAACTTTTTAAAAAAATTTAATTTAAAAATTTTATAATAATAACTTAAAAATAAAATTAATTAATTTAATATATTAAAAAGTTAAATATCTTTATAGCTAATAAAGTTTTATAATATAAAAATAATATAATATAATTATTATAATATCTTAGTTATAAGCTAGGTAGGTATAATAGTATTATATTAAATTAAAGCTTAAGGAAATAAAATCCTAACTTAAGGGATTTTTATAAAAAAGTCTAAGGGATTATAAAGTTATATATTAGGCTAATTAGCCTTATTTCTAATTAGTTATTATAATTATTTTTCCTTTTTAGTTTAGCTATCCTTAAATAAAGTTATATCTTAACTAACTTTAATATAATTTATCCTTACTTTATTTTCTTATAATTAGTTTATAGTAATAATTTATATTATAGTTATAATATTAAAAAGGAAATATTATTACTTTTATTTTAGTAATACTAATTATTTATAACCTTTAAGTAATTATATAAAGATTTTTTATAGTTACTTTTAATTAAAAAACTCTTTAACTTATAATAGCTTTTTAATTTTTTAAGCTTTTATAAGGTTTTTAAGTAAGCCTTTATAGTATTTATTTAATTTTTTTTTTTTTTTTTTTCTTTTTTATTTTATATAATCTTTTTAGCTTATATTACTTTTATTCTTTACCCTTTACCTTTAGTTTTATTTACTTAACCTTTATATTATTATTTTTACTTTAATTTCTTTTTTTTTTTATTATTATATTTAATAATAAGTTTAATAAGCCTATAGCTAGTATTAAGGTCCTAAGTAAGCTTAAAGTTCTCTTTAAACTTTTTAACTATATTTTTTTTTTTAAGTATATATTTTTTATATTTATTACTTTTAAAAAGGTTTTAAGGCTATCTTTTTAAACCTTAAAAAGTTAAGTAACTTATATTATTTTACTAATATTATTTACTTTTATAATAATTTAGTTACTTTTAAGTATAATAAATATATTATTAATAAAGGCTTTTATTATCTATAGGTTTCCTTTTCCTTTTATAATATTATTACTTATTAATATTAATTAGGCCTTTTAAAATCCTTAAAGGTAATTAAAATAATATTATAACTTTATATAACTTTATATACTTAGCTATAATTACTATTAATATTAATAATTAGCTTTAACTTTATAATAATATTTATAAAGAACTTACTTATATTTTTTATTAATTAATAGTATTTTTATAGCTTTATATATTACTTATAGTTTTACTTTTTTTTTATTTAATATTAAGACTATTCTTATATATTAGTTTACTTATTCCTTTTTATTAATATTAATATATTTTAATATAAAAAGCTTTCTTTTTATATACTTAAACTATTATAGCTTATTATTATATTTATATTAATATATATCTTTACTTTTATAATAATAAACTTTTTATAAATTAGGCTTATTTTTATATTTTTTAAACTTTATTTTTAAAGTTAATAAATACTAGGTATATAGCTTAATAAATTATTACTATTACTTTTTATTTTTAGGTAATTAAAAGCTTATATTTAGATTTTATTAAAACCTTTAGGCTTTTTACTAAGCTTTTTAACTTTAGCTTTAAGTTAGCTACTAACCTTTATAAAAGTCTTAAGCTAGCTATTTTTTTTATTTTAATATCTATTTTTACTATAGCCTAAGCTTAAAATATACTTATAAGTACTAGATACCTTTAAGGTTTTATTTTATAATTACTTTTTATATACCTTTTATTTTTTAACTAACTCTTTTTTATTACTTAAAGGTTTTTTACTTAAACTATTTAAAAAATATTACTTATAATTAAAGCTTAGTATATAATAGCTTAATTTTATTTTAACTTACTATCCTTTTTTTTAACTATAAAAGCTAAAATAATAAATATTTTAATAGTATTAATAACTATTTTACTTTTTATTATAAGTTTAAACTTTATAATTTCTAGAAAATATAAGTATTTTTCCTTAAATATATAAGGCTTTATTAAATATATTTTTAGTTACTTTTAAACTTATATTATAAAAAACTATAATAAATTAGCTTAGGTACTTAATTAGTATTATAAAGGTTTAGTTTTTATAGTTATTATTATAATTAGTTTTAGTAATTTTTAAGTTAAAATAAAAAAAGATTTACTTATAGTTTTTATAGTTACTTTTACTTATATTTAGTATTTTTATAGTTAATATCTTTAAACTTAATTAATACTTTTTTTTAATTATTTTCTTTTTTATAAGGTTACTTTTATTTATAACTTTTACCTTTTACCTTTTTATTTAATTTAGCTTTTTTTTTATATTATAATAATTTAAAAAGTATTTCTTATATTTTTAATAATAATTTATTAATTATATTTAGCTAGCTATCTTTTTTATTTAATAAAGTAATATAATTTACTATAAAAACTTTTTTTTTTTAATTCTTTTAACTTTTTATTAATTATTTTTTTTTTAAGGTTTAGTATTAGTAAGAAATTATAATTTTTATAAGTTTATACTTAATATACTTTAAAAAAATTAATATAAAAAATATTATAAATTTTTATATATTAGTTTAGTAAAGCTAGTTAATATACTTATAGTTTAATATACTTAGTAATCTAAAAAGGTTTAATAAATCTTAAAGTAAGTTTTTTTTTTTTTCCTTTAAGCCTTAAATTCTTAATTAAAAGTATAATTAATTATTTTTACTTAAATTTTATCTTTTAGTACTTTATATTAAAGTATTTTACTTATCTTTTTATAGTATTTTATTAGTATATTATAAGCTTATTTTTTAATTTTTATAGTTTTTTTATTTTATATTAAACTTTTAAGACTTTTTCTTTAAAGCTAATATTTTTAGTAATAATATAAAATTTAAAGTTAAAACCTATTAAAGCTTTATTTAAAGTAACTTTTATTATAATACTAATCCTTAAGTTATAAGTAAACTAAGCTATTTATAGAAGTTTTAATTAAATATTTTAGTTATTTTTAATAAAATATTATAAATAGTAACTAAGTATTTAATTTATTTTTTTTATTTACTTATTAATTTTAAAGTAAAATACTATTAATAGTTTTTACTTAATCTTAAAGTAATAATATAATTTTAATTAAAAAGTACTTATAAAAATAGACTTTTTATTAAAAATAATACCTTTAAATACTTTAAACTATAATTTAATCTTTTTATAGAAAAGCTTAGTAAATTTAAAAGTAATAATTTTAATAAAAATAAGTAAAAATTATATAAATTTTATAAACTTATTAACTATTACTAAAATTATATTTACTAGCTAGCCTTTAAAAAGTATTAATAATAGTCTTATTATAAAGTCTATAAAAACTTTTTTAAAAAAATATAATAAAATTAGTAAGCTTTTAAGCTTTTTATAAAGTTAATATTTTTTAAATATTACTTTTTAATAAATATTATATATAAATATATATTATTTTATATTAGTTTTTAAGCCTTTTTAATAAAGCTTTTTTTATATTAGTTTTTAAGTTTTTTTAATATTAAAGTAGCTTATTAAAGGATTATTATAATATAACCTTAATATCTTTTTCCTTAAATTAGGTTTTAATAATATATAAAGTCTATTTTTAAAATAAAAAAAGTTATTTTTAATTTTTTACTTTTAAAAGCCTTTTTTATAATTTACTTAAAATATCTTATTTTTTTAGCTAAGTATTAATTTATTTTTTAATTATATAAGCTAAATTAGTTTAATTAGTAGCTTTAATATTTTATTTTTTAATAAACTTTCTTAATATAAAGATTAAGTTATTATTTTATTAGAAATTACTATAAATAATTTTAATATTTCTTAAGATTATATATTTAAATTAGGTTTTTAGCTTATAATATTTATATTACTTAGTAATAAAGCTAAATTATTTTTAATACTTAAAAATATTTTATTTACCTTTAACTTACTTAAAGTTTAAAATAATATCTTTTCTTTTATAAGCCTTTTACTTAACCTTTTATTTAATTATTAACTTCTTATTATAGCTTATACCTTTACTATCTTATCCTTTAAAAACTTAATTAAATTTAACTTTTAATATTACTTTCTTTTAATTTTTAAATATCTTAAAGAAATATTAATAAAATTTATTAATCCTTTTTTATACTTAATTATAAAGTTATAAATTATTAAATATAAGTATTATTATACTTACTTTTTATTTAATTTTATATTTTTTATAAATAATTAAAAGTTTTAATAATTACTTAGGATTTTTATTTATTTTAAGGTATCTTTAAGGTAATATTATTAATACTTAAATAACTTTATAATAGTTATTATTTTCTAGTTTAAAGTACTATATTTTCTTTTATAGTTATTAAACTTTTAAAACTAAAATATAATAAAGTAATATTTTTTTTTATTATTTAATTAAAAAAGAATACTTATTATAATATAATTTAATATATTTATTTTAATATAAATATATCTTTTAAGGTTAAAATACTTTAAAATTAAGGCCTTTTTAAACTTAATAATAAAGACTTAAAATACTTACTATTTTTAGTTATTTAATTATATACTTTTTAGTTTATATTTATTTTAATTTTCTTTTAAAAAAGTAATTAATAAAGCTATAACTTTAAAGTATTTATAAATAAACTTTTTATAAAAGTTATAAAATCCTAAAAAAACTTATACTTTTTTATAGGTAATTAACTTAGGCTATTTTATAATAATATAAATTTTTATTAAGTTTATCTTAATATCTTTAGTAATTAAAATAAATCTAAAGAACTTAATTTAGTTTTAATAAAAAAAATACTTTAAAGGTTTTATATATAATTTAGCTACTTTTATTTATTTAAAGATTTAATAAAAGTATTTAATATATTTTTCCTTAATCTTAAAAAATACTAAGATATTATTTAAATAAACTATATAAATTATATTTATAAGACTTTAAAAGGCCTAGTAAATATAATATTAAAATATAATAAGTATATTAATTAGTTTAAAGAATATTACTATATATTTAAAATAGCTATAATAAGTTTAAAAAGTAGTTTTTTACTTATTTTTTTTATAAATATAAATCTAATAATATATATTTTTAATATTAATCTTAAAAAAGTATTTTATTTTTTAGATTTTATTTATAATTTTTAATATTAAAAATAAAGGATAGTAGTTTTTAATAGTTATAGTATTTAGCTTTTAGTAATTTATATAAAAATATAAGTTTTTATCCTTTTTAAGAATAAAAAGAATAAGTAATTTAACTAGGCTTTTAAAAAGGTAAATTTAGCTAGTTTTTAGGTTCTTTTAAATATATTTATAGAGTTTTTTAAGTTTTACTTAAAATAAAAGGTAAATTAAACTATAAAATAGTTTCTTTTTTTTATAAAGTTAATTATATAGTTAGTTTTCTTAAAATTAAGTATTTTAATTACCTTATTATAGCTAAAGATTTTAATATAATCTTTAAGTTTAGGAAAAATACCTTTAAATTAGTTTAGTTTTTAGGGTTTTTTATTAAAAAGTAAATAAGGTTTATTAATAAAAGTAATAATAAAAATCTTTATTTTATTATAAGTTTTTTTAAAGAATTATTATAATTTAAAAAATTTAAGTTCTTTATAATATTTTTTAAATTACTATTTTCTTATTTTAAAGTTAACTATAATTTAAAGGTTTTTTAAAGTAATAATAAAAAAAAGTATTAATTTATTTTAGTTTTTCTTTTTAATATTTATTAAATTTTTAGTAATTTTATATATTTATTTTTAGTAATTAGGTAAAATTATAAGTACTTTTTATTATCTTATAGTTTAAAGTTAATTATTATTAGCTTTTTAAAGTAAAATATTTATATTTTCTAGGTATTAAAATCCTTAGGATTTTATAAAGGTTTTATTAATAATATCTATCTTTATATTATAATTAATATAAGCCTAAGCTAGTATAATTTTATAACCTTAAACCTTAATTATAATTAAGATTTTTCTTTTAAATTTAATTTAAAGTATATTTAAGTTATATTTTATATTTATTATAAGGTTATTAACTAGAAATTAATTTATATTTTTAATTAAATCTAGTTTTTTAATTTTTTAATTTAATTAGTTCTTTTTAATATAAAATAGTTTTAAAAGTAATACTTAGTCTTATAGTAATTATAGTATTTTATTAAGCTTAAGTATTTATCTTTTAAGGTTTAAATAAAGGTTTAATTTAAATTACTTTTTTAAAGGTATTAATAAAAGAATATTTTTATTTATTTTTAAAGTTAATATAGTTTTTTTTTAACTAGTAAGGTATTAAGTATAGTTATAGTATATTTATTCTTTTTATTAAATATATTTTATAGTTATTATATTAATTAAACTAATTTTTCTTAGGTTTTAAAAAGTCTAATTTTTTCTTAAAATACTATAATATTTTTAAGTATTAGTAATAACTTTATATAATATTAATAAATATAAGCTATTAGCTTTATTTTATATAAAAAGTAATCTTTAATAAATATAAAGTATTTATAAAAGTCTTAAGAAAATTAATTAAGTTATTATTAAGTATATTTAAGTTATATTATAATAAAGATCTAATAATTTCTTTTATTTTCTATAAAAATTAAGAACTATTTTTTAAAAGCTTTTTAATTTTTTTTAAAGGTATTTTTATTTTCCTTAGATTACTTATTAAAGTAATTAAATTATATTAATTTAATATTTAAAGTTATATTATTATAAGTAAAAAGGATTTTACTTTTATTAATATAGTACTACTTATATACTTCTTTAAAGTTTTAATTTATATTATTAAGCTACTTATTTTTTTTTTAAAAAGTAATTAGGTATTTTAAGGTAATAATATTCTTTACTTTACCTTTATTATTAAAAAGAAAAAAGAAATTAATTAAAGAATAATAATAACTTAATAAGGTAATATTAAAGGTATAATTAATATTTTTAATATTAAGGATATTTAATTAAGGTTTTAAGTTACTTTTTTTTTAATTATTTGAAGAATTTTAAGTATTAATATTATTTTTCTTAATAAGCTATTTTAGTTCTTTTTTTTATTATTAAAAAGTAAGTTTTACTTTAAGTTATTAAATCTTTATCTTTAAAGTAATAAAATAGTTATTTATAATATATAGTTAGATACTTATATAGGTTACTACTTAAAATAGTTTACTTTAAATAATTTAAGTAAAATTACTAGTAATTCTAAGGGGATTTACTACTAGCTTATTTAGTTTAGTACTAAAAATAGTATCTTTTTATAGATTAACTATTATACCTAAATAGCTTAAAGTAAAAGCTTTAAAATTATTATAGTATTTTAATTATAAGCTAGGTAAGTATAATAATATTATATTAAATTAAAGCTTAAAAAAGCAGAATTCTAACTTAAGGGATTTTTATAAAGAAGTCTAAGGGGTTATAGGGTTATATATTAGGCTAGTTAGCCTTATTTTTAATTAGTTATTATAATAATACTTATTTTTTTAATATATTATAATATATAGTATTATATATTATATTAAAGAATATAATAATTTTAATATTAAGTTTTAAAGTTATATAACTATTACTTTAAACTTTATAATTTAATTAAATAAATAGCTTTAATTTATAAATATAAAAAAGATATTTTCTTTAAATTTAATAAGTAATATACTCTTTTTATTATTACTTTAAATAAGTAATTAATACTAAGGCTTTAATATTAAAAGCTTAATTTAAAATAATTAAAAAATACTTAAAACTATTATAAAATACTTTATTATATAATTAATATTAATAATAACTAACTTAGTTATAATTCTTTAAGTATAGTAATTACTTATTATATAAATAATCTTTTAATTAATATTAATAATTTTTATTTTAATAATATTTTAAATTATTTAGTAATCTTTAGTTACTAAGTATAGCTACTTAGTATTAAAAAATTATAAGTAAGACTTTTTATATATTAATAAATTATTACTAAAATAGTAAGTTAATTTAATAATTTTTAATTATAAAGTAAGGGTTTTTAATATATAAAATAAATTTATTTTTAAATATATTATAAGCTAAATATAAGCTTTAAAAAGCCTTATTAATTAGTTAAAATAGAATTAAAATTTATTAATAAAGTAATAAATTTTTATAATTTAAATTATATTAAGTAATAATAATAATATATATTAAACATAGTTTATAAAGTTAAAATATATAGTTATAGTAATTAAATTAATAATATAAATATTATATTATAAAAATTAAAAGTAATTATAATATAAAAAATAAAAAAAAATAAATAAAAAATAAAAAAAATAAAAGTTTAAATATTAAAAAAGAAACTATAAATATTAGTAAACTAAAGTAAGCTTTATAAGTTAATAATAAATTAAATTAAATTTTAAAATAATATTAAAAAGTTAAATATTTTTATAGCTATATAATAACTAATTAATAATAAAGCTAACTAGCCTAATATATAACTCTATAACCCCTTAGACTTTCTTATAAAAATCCCTTAAGTTAAAATTCTATTTCCTTAAGCTTTAATTAATATAATATTATTATACTTACCTAGCCTATTACTAAGATATTATAATAATTTTAAAGCTTTTATTTTAAGCTACTTAGGTATAATAGTTAACCTTTAAAAAACTATAGCTCTTAGTACTAAGCTAAATAAGTTAGTAATAAACCTCTTAGGAATTATTAGTAATTTAACTTAAATATCTTAAGGAAAGTTATTATAATTTATAACCTATATAACTAGTAAATTATTTACTTATAATATTTATATTATTACCTTAAAGATTAAAATTAAATAGCTTAAGGTAAAACTTACCTTTAGGTAATAAGAAAAGGAATTAGAATAATTAATTTAAGAAAATAATAATAAACCTTAAAACTCTCTTAATACTTAAAAAAAGAATTATCTTAAACCTTAAAGAACTACCTTTTTAAATAAGGACTTTAACTAAACCTTAAATAATAACTAATTAAATCCCTAATAATTTAAAAAAAAGCTTTTTCTTTTTTTAGAAAAATAAAGTTAAAGTAAAGAATATTATTACCTTAAAATACCTAATTACTTTTTAAAAAAAAAATAAGTAACTTAATAAAATAAATTAAAGCTTTAAAAAAATATATAAGTAATACTATACTAATAAAAGTTAAATCCTTTTTACTTATAATAATATAACCTTAAATACTAAATTAATATAATTTAGTTACCTTAATTAGTAATTTAAGGAAAATAAAAATACCTTTAAAAGGAATTAAAAAGCTTTTAAAAAATAGTCTTTAATTTTTATAAAAAATAAAAGAAATTATTAGATTTTTATTATAATATAGCTTAAATATACTTAATAAAAACCTAACTAATTTTTTTAAGACTTTTATAAATACTTTATATTTATTAAAAATTGCTTTTTATATAAATTAAAGCTAATAACTTATATTTACTAATACTATATAAAACTATTACTAATACTTAAAAATACTATAATATTCTAAAGAAAAGTTAAATTATTTAAAACCTAAAAAAAATTAATTTAATTAATATAATAACTATAAAATATATTTAATAAAAAAAAAATATATATTATAACTATACTTAATACCTTACTAATTAAAAAGAAACTATATTAACCTTAAAAATAAATAAAAATATTTTCTTATTAATACTCTTAAAAAAGTAATTTAAATTAAATATTTATTTAAACCTTAAAAAATAAAAACCTAAGCTTAGTAAAATACTATAATTACTATAAAATTAAATATTACTTTTAAAATTGCCTTATACTTAAAAAAACTAATTAAGTTAGAAAATTAAAAAACTAAATCTAATTAAAAATATAAATTAACCCTTAATTAATACCTTAATAATAAATATAAAATATAACCTAAATATACCTTAAATTAAGTTTAAAAAAAAGATTTTTATTATAATTAAAGTCTAAGGTTATAAGATTATACTAGCTTAAGTTTATTTTAATTATAATATAAAAATAAATACTATTAGTAAAACTTTTATAAAATTCTAAGGATTTTAATACTTAAAAAATATAAATATTTTACTTTAAAAAGCTAATAGTAATTAACTCTTAACTATAAAATAATAAAAAGTACTTATAACCTTAACTAATTACTAAAAATAAATATATAAAATTATTAAAAGTTTAATAAATATTAAAAAAAGAAACTAAAATAAACTAATATTTCTTTTTATTATTACTTTAAAAAATCTTTAAATTATAATTAACTTTAAAACTAAAAAATAGTAATTTAAAGAATATTATAAAGAATTTAAACTCTTTAAACTATAATAATTTTTTAAAAAAACTTATAATAAAGCTAAAATCTTTATGATTACTATTATTAATAAGCCTTACTTACTTTTTAATAAAAAACTTTAAAAATTAAACTAATTTAAAAATATTTTTTCTAAACTTAAAGCCTATATTAAAGTCTTTAGCTATAATAAAGTAATTAAAATATTTAATTTTAAAAAAACTAACTATATAATTAACTTTAAAAAAAAAAAGCTACTTTATAGCTTAATTTACTTTTTATTTTAAGTAAAACTTAAAAAACTTTATAAATATATTTAAAAGAAACTTAAAAATTAACTAAATCTATTTTTTTAAAAACTTAATTAGATTATTTATTTTTTTTATATTAAAAAATAATAAAAAACTATACCTTTATATAAACTATTAAAAGCTAAGTATTATTATTATTAAGAATTACTATTTTTTACTTTTAATTTTAAAGATTATAAATAAAATCTAAAAAACTAATTATTTTTTTAAGATTAATATTAAAAATACTTATTATAGGATTTATATTTAAAAAAAAAAAAAAAAAAAAACTACTTTTTATACTTATTATAATTATTTTAAGTATATAGTAATACCCTTTAAACTAGCTAATATACTAGCTATATTTTAATACTATATTTACTAAGTACTTTAAAGCCTTATAAATATAATTTATATAGTTTACTTAAATAATATCTTAGTATTTTTTAAAACTAAAAAAAATATATTAAATATTTTTATTAAATCCTTAAATAAATAAAAATAGCTAAATTATATATAAAACCTTTAAAGTACTTTTTTTTATTAAAATTAAGTTAAGTTCTTTAGATTTATTTTAATTATTAAAAGTATTAAAATAAACTTAGTAAAAATTTATATTATTATAAAATAGCCTAAGTTAACTATCTATAGAAAAGTATAAGTTTTTTTAAGATTTTATAACTTTTATAGAAAGTTTATTTATAAATACTTTAAGGTTATATTTTTGTTAATTACTTTTTTTAAAAAAAATTAAAATAAATATAAATTAAAAAATATATAGTTAAATAACTAAAAATAGTAAGTATATTAAGCCTTTATTACTAAGTTTAAAAAGGCTTTAATTTTAAAATATTTTAACTTTAAAAAATATATTTATATTAAAATAAATATATTAAATTATATTATAATAAATATTCTTTTTTAATTAAATAATAAAAAAAAATATTACTTTATTATATTTTAATTTTAAAAGTTTAATAACTATAAAATAAAATATAATATTTTAAATTAAAAAATAATAACTATTATAAAGTTATTAAAGTATTAGTAATATTACTTTAAAAATATTTTAAAATAAATAAAAGTCTTAAGTAATTACTAAAACCTTTAATTATTTATAAAAAATATTAAGTTAAATAAAAAGTAAATATAATAATACTTATATTTAATAACTTATAATTTTATAATTAAATATAAAAAAGGATTAATAAATCTTATTAATATTTCTTTAAGATTTTTAAAAGTTAAAAAAAAATAATATTAAAAACTAGATTTAATTAAGTTTTTAAAAAATAAAATAGTAAAAATATAACCTATAATAAGAAATTAATAGCTAAGTAAAAGGTTAAGTAAAAGGCTTATAAAAAAAAAATACTATTTTAAACTTTAAGTAAGTTAAAAGTAAATAAAATATTTTTAAGTATTAAAAATAACCTAGCTTTATTACTAAATTATATAAATATTATAAACTAAAAACCTAATTTAAATATATAATTTTAAAAAATATTATAATTATTTATAATAATTTTTAATATAATAGTAACTTAATTTTTATATTAAAAAAATTTATTAAAAAATAAAATATTAAAGTTATTAATTTATAATAGCTACTTAAAAATAAGGCTAAATAGTTTAATATATAATCCTATAACCCCCTTAAGACTATTATAAAAACCCTTTAATCTAAAATCTTACTTCCTTAAGCTTTAGTTAATATAATATTATTATACTTACCTAGCCTTTATATTAAGAAACTATAATAATTCTAAAGCTTTTACTCTAGGTTACCTAGGTATAATAATTAACTTATAAAGAAATATTACTTCTAGTACTAAGCCTAATAAATTAATAATAAATCCTTTTAGAATTACTAGTAATTTTACTTAAACTACTTAAAGTAAGGTATTTTAAATAATAACCTATATAAGCCTTTAATTATATATTAAAAATAATTATATTATTACCTTAGAAATAAGAATTAAATAACTTAAGGTAAAACTTACTTTTTAATAATAAAAAAAAGAACTAAAATAGCTTATTAAAAAAAATAGTAATAGCCTTTAAAACTTTCTAAATACTTAAAAAAGAAATAACCTAAAACCCTAAATAATTATCCCTAATACTAAAAATATAGACTATACCTTTAATAATACTTTATTAAGTTATTACTAAATCTAGACTAGCTTTTTCTTTTTTTCTAAAAGTAAGGTTAAAGTAAAGAATATTATTACTTTTAAATATCTAATAACCTTTTATAAGAAAGATAAGTAGCTTAATAATATAAACTAAAGCTTTAAAAAAGTATATAAATAATATTATATTAATAAAAGTAAGATCTTTTTTACTTATAATAATATAACTTTAAATACTAAATTAATATAATCTAGTTACCTTAATAAGTAATTTAAAAAGGAAAAGAAAGCCTTTAAAAGGAATTAAAAAGCTTTTAAGAAATAGTCCTTAACCCTTATAGAAAATAGAAAGAATTACTAAATCCTTATTATAGCTTAATTAAAGTATACCTAGTAATAGCCTAGCTAGTTTCTTTAAGATTTTTATAAATACCTTATATTTATTAAAGATTACCTTTTATATAAGCTAGAACTAATAGCTTATATTTATTAGTATTATATAGAACTATTACTAATACTTAAAGATATTATAGTATTTTAAGAAGAAATTAAACTTTTTAAAATATAAAAAAAACTAGTTTAATTAGTATAATAACTATAAGATATATTAAATAAAAAGAATAAATATATTATAACTATATTTAATACCTTACTAATTAAAAAAAAACTATATTAACTTTAAAAATAAATAAGAATATTTTTCTATTAATACCTATAAGAAAGTAACTTAAATTAAACCTCTATCTAGACCTTAAAGGATAGATATAAGGATAAGGATAAAAATAAAGACCTAAGCTTAGTAAAATACTATAACTACTATAAAACTAGGTATTACTTTTAAAACTACTTTATATTTAAAAAGACCTATTAAGTAAAAAAATTAAAAAACTAAACCTAACTAAAAATATAGATTATTTCCTAATTAATAACTTTATAATAAATATAAAATATAACCTAAATATACCTTAAACTAAATTTAAAAGAAAAATCTTAATTATAATTAAAATCTAAGGTTATAAAACTATATTAGCCTAGGCCTATATTAATTATAGTATAAAAATAAATACTATTAGTAAAACCTTTATAAGATTCTAGGGATTTAAGTACTTAGAAAATATAAATATTTCCCTTTAAAAAGCTAATAATAGCTAACTTTAAACTATAAGGTAATAAAAAGTACTTATAACCTTAATTAATTACTAGAAATAAATATATAAAATTACTAAAAGTTTAATAAATATTAAGAAAAAAGATTATAATAAACTAATATTTCTTTTAATTATTACCTTAAAAGACCTTTAAATTATAGCTAACTTTAAAACTAAAAAATAGTAATTTAAAAAATACTATAAAGAACTTAAATTCCTTAAACTATAATAGTTTATTAAAAGAACTTATAATAAAGTTAAGATCTTTACTATTACTATTATTAATAAACCTTATTTACTTTTTAATAAAAAACCCTAAAAACCTAATTAACTTAAAGGTATTTCTTTAGAACTTAAAGTATATATAAAGGTCTTTAGCTATAATAAAGTAATTAAAATACTTAACTTTAAAAAAACTAACTATATAATTAATTTTAAAAAAAAGAAAGAATTATTTTATAGTTTAATTTACTTTTTATTTTAAGTAAAACTTAAAAAGCTTTATAAGTATATTTAAAAAAACCTAAAAACTAACTAAATCTACCTTTTTAAAAGTCTAGCTAGATCCCTTATCCTTTTTATATTAAAAAAAAATAAAAGACTATATCTTTATATAAACTATTAAGGGCTAAATACTATTACTATTAAAAATTATTACCTTTTACCTTTAATCTTAAAGATTATAAATAGGATTTAAGGGGCTAAGTATTTCTTTAAGATTAAAATTAAGAATATATATTATAGGATTTATATTTAAAAAAGAAATAAGTAAAAGACTACTTTTTATACTTATTATAACTACTTTAAATATATAGTTATACTTTTTAAACTAGTTAATATACTTATTATATTTTAGTATTATATTTATTAAGCTTTATAAGGCTTAGTAAATATAATTTATATTATTTACTTTAATAATATCTTAGTTTTTTTTAAGACTTAAAAAAAGTATACTAAATATTTAAAATAAATCCTTAAAAAAATAAAAGTAGCTAAATTATATATAAAACCCTTAAAATATACCTTTTACTAAGACTAAGTTAAATTCCTAGAATTTATTTTAATTATAGAAAGTATTAAAATAAATTTAAATAGGATTTATACTATTATAAAATAGCCTAAATTAACTATCTATAAAAAAGTATAGGTCTTTTTAGGATTTTATAACTTCTATAAAAGGTTTATTTATAAATACTTTAAGGTTATAATCTTATTAATTACTTTCTTAAAAAGGAGTTAAAATAAATATAAACTAAGAAATATAAAGTTAAATAATTAAAAAAAGTAAGTATTTTAGGCCCTTATTACTAAGTTTA
This sequence comes from Fusarium fracticaudum, assembly GCA_003353625.1. Lineage (NCBI taxonomy): Eukaryota > Fungi > Ascomycota > Sordariomycetes > Hypocreales > Nectriaceae > Fusarium > Fusarium fracticaudum. The sequence continues at coordinate 1,333,136 of PDNT01000009.1, forward strand.
AAAAGGCTTTAATTTTATAGTATTTTAATTCTAAGAAATATATCTATATAAAGATAAATATATTAAATTATACTATAGCTAATATCCTTTCCTAACTAAATAATAATAAAAAATACTATTTTATTATATTTTAATCCTAAAAGTTTAATAATACTAAAAAAAAATATAGTACTTTTAATTAGAAAATAATAGTTATTATAAAGTTATTTAAGTATTAATAATATTACCTTAAAGGTACTTTAAAATAAGTAAAAGTCTTAAGTAATTACTAGAATTTCTAGTTATTTATAAAAAATACTAAATTAAATAGAAAATAAGTATAATAATATTTATATTTAATAACCTATAACTTTATAATTAAGTATAAAAAAGGATTTATAAATCCTATTAATATCCTTTTAAGACTTTTAAAAGTTAAAAAAAAGTAATACTAAAAGCTAGACTTAATTAAGTCCTTAAAGAATAAAATAGTAAAGGTATAAGTTATAATAAAAAGTTAGTAACTAAGTAAAAGGTTAAGTAAGAAACTTATAGAGAAAAAGATATTATTTTAAACCTTAAGTAAGTTAAAGGTAAATAAAATATCTTTAAATATTAAAAATAACTTAGCCTTATTACTAAGTAATATAAATATTATAGGCTAAAAACCTAGTTTAAATATATAGTTTTAAGAAATATTAAGATTATTTATAGTAATTTTTAATAAGATAGTAACTTAATCTTTATATTAAAAGAGTTTATTAAAAGATAAGGTATTAAAGTTACTAATTAAACTAATTTAGCTAATATAGTTAAAAAATAAATTAATACCTAGTTAAAAAAATAAGATATTTTAAGTAAATTATAAAAAAAGCTTTTAAAAGTAAAAAATTAAAAATAACTTTCTTTACTTTAAGGACTAATTCTATATATTACTAGACTTTAATTTAAAAAAGGAGATATTAAGACTATACTATAATAATCCTTTAATAAGCTATTTTAATATTAAAAGAACTTAAAAGCTAATTTAAAAAAAGCTTTATTAAAAAGGCCTAAAAACTAATATAAAATAGTATATTTTTATATATAGTACTTACTAAAAAGTAATATTAAAAAGATATTAACCTTATAAATAGCTTAAAAGCTTACTAATATTATTATATCTTTTTAAAGAAGTCTTTATAAACTTTATAATAAAGCTATTATTAGTACTTTTTAAAGGCTAGCTAGTAAATATAATCTTAGTAATAGTTAATAAGTTTATAAAATTTATATAATTCTTACCTATTTTTATTAAGGTTATTACTTTTAAACTTATTAAGCTTTTTTATAAGGAAATTAAACTATAATTTAAAGTAACTAAAGGTATTATTTTTAATAAAAGGTTTATTTTTATAAGTACCTTTTAGTTAAAATTATATTACTACTTTAAGATTAAGTAAAGACTATTAATAGTATTTTACCTTTAAACTAATAGGTAAATAGAAAGAATAAACTAAATACTTAGTTATTACTTATAATACTTTATTAAAAATAACTAAAATACCTAGCTAAAACTTCTATAAATAGCTTAGTTTATTTATAACTTAGGGATTAGTACTATAATAAGGGTTATTTTAAATAAAGCTTTAATAGGTTTTAACTTAAAATTCTATATTATTACTAAAAATATTAGCTTTAAAGAAAAAGTCTTAAAAGTTTAATATAAAATAAAAAAACTATAAAAGCTAAGAAATAAGCTTATAATATACTAGTAAAATACTATAAAAAGATAGGTAAAATACTTTAATATAAAGTACTAAAAAATAGAATTTAAGTAAAGATAACTAGTTATATTATTAACTAAAAACTTAAGGCTTAAAGAAAAGAAAAAGAAACTTACTTTAAGATTTATTAAACCTTTCTAGATTACTAAGTATATTAGGCTATAAGTATACTAACTAGCCTTACTAAACTAATATATAAAAATATATAATATCTTTTATATTAGTCTTTTTAAAGTATATTAAGTAAAGGACTATAAGAAATATAATTCCTTATTAATACTAAACTTTAAAAAAAAAAATAACTAATAAAAAGTTAAAAGAATTAAAGATAAAAAAAAGATTTATAGTAAATTATATTACCTTATTAAATAAAAAAAATAGCTAGCTAAATATAATTAATAAATTACTACTAAAGATATAAAAAATACTTTTTAGATTATTATAATATAAAAAAGGAACTAAGTTAAGTAAAAAGGTAAAAGGTAAAAGTTATAAATAAAAATAACCTTATAAAAAAGAAAATAATTAAGAAAAAGTATTAATTAAGTTTAAAGATATTAGCTATAAAAATACTAAATATAAGTAAAAGTAACTATAAGAATTATAAGTAAATCTTTTTTTATTTTAACTTAAAAATTATTAAGATTAACTATAGTAATAACTATAAAGACTAAACCTTTATAATACTAATTAAATACCTAAGCTAATTTATTATAATTCTTTATAATATAAGTCTAAAAGTAACTAAAGGTATATTTAGTAAAGCTTTATATATTTAAAGAAAAATACTTATATTTTTTAGAAATTATAAAGTTTAAATTTATAATAAAAAGTAAAATAGTTATTAATACTATTAAAATATTTATTACTTTAGCTTTTATAGTAAAAAAAAAGGATAGTAAGTTAAAATAAAATTAAGCTATTATATACTAAGCTTTAGTTATAAATAATATTTTTTAAGTAACTTAAGTAAAAGACCTTTAAGTAATAAAAAAAGGTTAGTTAAAAAGTAAAAGGTATATAAAAAGTAATTATAAAATAAAACCCTAAAGATACCTAGTACTTATAAGTATATCTTAAGCTTAGGCTATAATAAGAATAGATACTAAGATAAGATAAATAGTTAGTATAAGACCTTTATAAAAATTAGTAATTAACTTAAAGCTAAAGTTAAAAAGCTTAGTAATAAGCCTAAAGGTTTTAATACAGTCTAAACTTAAGCTTTTAATTACCTAGAAATAGAAAGTAATAGTAATAACTTACTAAGCTATATACCTAGTATTTACTAGCTTTAGAAATAAGGTTTAAAAAATATAAAAATAAGTTTAATTTATAAAAGGTTTATTATTATAAAAGTAAAGGTATATATTAATATAAATATAGTAATAAACTATAATAATTTAGGTATATAAAAAGAAAGCTTTTTATATTAAGATATATTAGTACTAGTAAAAAGGAATAAGTAAGCTAATATATAAAGATAGTTTTAGTACTAAATAAAAAAAAGGTAAAGCTATAAGTAATATATAAGGCTATAAAAAATATTATTAATTAATAAAAAGTATAGGTAAGTTCCTTATAGGTATTACTATAAAGTTAAGGTTAATTATTAATATTAATAATAGTTATAGCTAAGTATATAAAGTTATATAAGGTTATAATATTATTTTAGTTACTTTTAAGGATTTTAAATAGCCTAGTTAATATTAATAAGTAATAATATTATAAAAGGAAAGAAAAACCTATAAATAATAAAGGCTTTTATTAATAATATATTTATTATACTTAAAGGTAGCTAGGTTACTATAAAAATAAATAAGACTAATAAAGTAATATAAGTTACCTAACTCCTTAAGGTTTAAGAAAATAGCCTTAAGATCTCTTTAAAAGTAATAAATATAAGAAAAATATACTTAAAAAGAAAGGATATAATTAAAAGGTTTAAAGGGAACTTTAAGCTTACTTAGGACCTTAATACTAACTATAAGCTTATTAAACTTATTATTAAATATAATAATAAAAAAAAAAGGAAATTAAAGTAAAGATAATAATATAAGGATTAAGTAAGTAAAACTAAAGGTAAAAAGTAAAGAATAAAGGTAATATAAGCTAAAAAGGTTATATAAAATAAAAAAAATAAAAAATAAAAAAAGAAAAAAAAAAAAAAAAAAAGAAAAAGATTAAATAGGTACTATAAAGACTTACTTAAGAACCTTATAAAAGCCTAAGAAATTAAAAAACTACTATAAGTTAAAAGGTCCTTTAATTAAAGGTAGCTATAAAAGATCTTAATATAATTACTTAAAGGTTATAGGTAATTATTATAGCTAAGATAAGAAAGGTTATACTTTTACCTTAATATTATAGCTTTTAGATAAACCTTTACTATAAACTAACTATAATAAAATAAAGTAAGGATAAATTATACTAGAATTAGTTAAGATATAAATTTATTTAAAAATAGCTAAATTAAAAAGAGAAAATAATTATAATAGCTACTTAGGGATAAGGCTAAATAGTTTAATATATAATCCTATAACCTCCTTAAAACTATTATAAAAACTTTATAATTTAAAATCTTACTTCTTTAAGCTTTAGTTAATATAATACTATTATACCTATCTAGCCTTTATATTAAAAGACTGTAATATAATTAAACTAGTCTAGTTTATATAGTTAAAAAATAAATTAATATTTAGCTAAAAAAATAAGATATTTTAAGTAAATTATAAAAAAAGCTTTTAAAAATAAAAAATTAAAAATAACCTTTTTTATTTTAAAAATAGACTTTATATATTATTAGAACCTAATTTAAAGAAAAAGATACTAAGATTATATTATAATAATTCCTTAATAGGCTACTTTAATATTAAAAAAACTTAAAAACTAATATAAAAAAAGCTTTATTAAAAAAGCCTAAAAACTAATATAAAATAATATATATTTATATATAGTATTTATTAAAAAGTAATATTTAAAAAATATTAATTTTATAAAAAGCTTAAAAGCTTATTAATTTTATTATATTTTTTTAAAAAAGTTTTTATAAACTTTATAATAAAGCTATTATTAATACTTTTTAAAGATTAATTAGTAAATATAATCTTAATAATAATTAATAAGTTTATAAAATTTATATAATTTTTACCTATTTTTACTAAAACTATTACTTTTAAACTTACTAAGCTTTTTTATAAGAAAATTAAATTATAGTTTAAAGTACTTAAAGGTATTATTTTTAATAAAAAGTCTATTTTTATAAGTACTTTTTAATTAAAATTATATTATTACTTTAAAATTAAGTAAAAACTATTAATAATATTTTATTTTTAAATTAATAAATAAATAAAAAAAATAAATAAAATATTTAGTTATTATTTATAATATTTTATTAAAAATAACTAAAATATTTAATTAAAACTTTTATAAATAGCTTAATTTACTTATAACTTAAGGGTTAATATTATAATAAAAGTTACTTTAAATAAAACTTTAATAAGTTTTAACTTAGAATTTTATATTATTACTAAAAATATTAACTTTAAAGGAAAAGTTTTAAAAGTTTAATATAAAATAAAAAAACTATATAAATTAAAAAAAAAGCTTATAATATACTAATAAAATATTACTAAAAAGTAAATAAAGTATTTTAATATAAAGTATTAAAAATTAACTTTAAGTAAAAATAACTAGTTATACTTTTAATTAAAAACTTAAAGCTTAAAAAAAAAAAAAAAAATTAGCTTTAAAATTTATTAAACTTTTTAAAATTATTTAATATATTAAGCTATAAGTATATTAACTAGCCTTATTAAATTAATATATAAAGATATTAAAAAGTTAAATATCTTTATAGCTAATATATAAGGTATAGCTAATAAGGTCTTATAATAAAAATAATATAATATAATACTTATTTTTTAGTATATTATAATATATAGTATTATATACTATAATAAAGAATATAATAACCTTAATATTAAGTCTTAAGGTTATATAGCTACTGCCTTAAACCTTATAATCTAACTAAATAAGTAGCCTTAATTTATAAATATAAAAAGAAATATTTTCCCTAGCTTTAGCAAGCTATATACCCTTTTTATTATTACCTTAAAGAGGTAATTAATACTAAGGCTTTAATACTAAAGGCCTAATTTAAAATAACTAAAAAACCCTTAAATTTATTATAAAATATATTACTATATAATTAATATTAATAAAAGCTACCTAGCTAAAGTAGTTACTAAATATATAACTAAGCCTTTAATAGATATTTATAGCCTTCTATTTAATACTATTTTAATCTTTTAATTACTTTTAAGGCATTATAAAATTATAAAAAAATACCTACTATATATTAATAAACTATTAATAATATAGTAAGTCTATCTTATAATCTTTAGCTACTATATATAGCTACTTAGTATTAATAAAGATAAAAATAAAAATAAAAATAAAAATAAAAATAAAGGCCTTATTAACTTTATTATAAATTAAATAAAGGTATTAAAAGACCTTATAAGTTACTTAAAATAGGGTTAATACTTATTAAGGTAATAGTAGGCTTTTATTATATATATTAGATTAGGTAGTAGTAATAAGCTATACTAGCTGTAGTTTATAGAGTTAAAATATATAGTTATAGTAGTTAATTTAGTAGTATAAATATTATATTACAGGAATTAAAGGCAATTATAGTATAAAGGAAAGGAAGTAAGGGAGAAAAGAGAGGAAAAAAGGCAAATTAGAAAATAAAGCCTATAATTTTAGTATTAGGAGGAAAACTGTAAATATTAGTGGACTGAAGCTGGCTCTATAGGTTAGTAATAGATTAGATTAGGTCTTAAGACAATGCAGTATAAAGAATACAGGTTAAGGAATAATACAGATAATTAATACTTAGGTATATAAAGATATATAATATTTTTTATATAAGTTTCTTTAAAGTATATTAAATAAAAAATTATAAAAAGTATAATTTCTTACTAATATTAAATCTTAAAAAAGAAAATAATTAATAAAAAGTTAAATAAATTAAAAAAAAAAAAAAAATTTATAGTAAATTATATTACCTTATTAAATAAAAAAAATAGCTAGCTAAATATAATTAATAAATTATTACTAAAAATATAAAAAATACTTTTTAAATTATTATAATATAAAAAAAAACTAAGCTAAATAAAAAAATAAAAAGTAAAAGTTATAAATAAAAATAACTTTATAAAAAAAAAAATAACTAAAAAAGAATATTAATTAAATCTAAAGATATTAACTATAAAAATATTAAGTATAAGTAAAAGTAATTATAAAAACTATAAGTAAATCTTTTTTTATTTTAAGTTAAAAACTATTAAAATTAATTATAATAATAACTATAAAAATTAAGCTATTATAATACTAATTAAATATTTAAGCTAATTTATTATAATTTTTTATAATATAAGTTTAAAAGTAATTAAAAAAATATTTAGTAAAGCTTTATATACTTAAAGGAAAATACTTATATTTTTTAAAGATTATAAAGTTTAGACTTATAATAAAAAGTAAAATAGTTATTAATATTATTAAAATATTTATTATTTTAGCTTTTATAGTTATAAAAAAGAATAATAAATTAAAATAAAAAAAGACTATTAAATACTAAGTTTTAGTTATAAATAGTATTTTTTAAATAGTTTAAGTAAAAAAGCTTTAAGTAATAAAAAAGAACTAATTAAAAAATAAAAATTATATAAAAGGTAATTATAAAATATAACCTTAAAAATACTTAGTACTTATAAATATATTTTAAAATTAAGTTATAATATTAATAAATATTAAAATAAAATAAATAGTTAATATAAAATCTTTATAAAAATTAATAATTAACTTAAAGCTAAACTTAAAAAGCTTAGTAAAAAGCTTAAAGATTTTAGTAAAGTTATAACCTAAGCTTTTAATTATTTAAAAGTAAAAAGTAAAAATAATAACTTACTAAGCTATATATTTAGTATTTATTAGCTTTAAAAATAAAGTTTAAAAAATATAAAAATAAGCTTAGTTTAAAAAAGGTTTATTATTATAAAAGTAAAAATATATATTAATATAAATATAATAATAAGTTATAATAGTTTAAGTATATAAAAAAAAAGCCTTTTATATTAAGATATATTAATACTAATAAAAAGAAATAAATAAGCTAACTTATAAAAATAATCTTAATACTAAATAAGAAAAAAGTAATATTATAAGTAATATATAAAGCTATAAAAAATACTATTAATTAATAAAAAGTATAGGTAAGCTTTTTATAGATATTACTATAAAGTTAAAGCTAATTATAAATATTAATAGTAATTATTACTAAGTATATAAAGTTATATAAAGTTATAATATTATTTTAATTACTTTTAAGGATTTTAAAAGACTTAGTTAATATTAGTAAGTAATAATATTATAAAAATAAAAAAAAACTTATAAATAATAATAGCTTTTATTAATAATATATTTATTATACTTAAAGGTAATTAAGTTACTATAAATATAAATAATATTAATAAAGTAATATAAATTACTTAACTTTTTAAGGTTTAAAAAGATAGTCTTAAGACCTTTTTAAAAGTAATAAATATAAAAAAAATATACTTAAAAAAGAAAATATAATTAAAAGGTTTAAAAAAAACTTTAGGCTTACTTAGGACTTTAATATTAGTTATAAGCTTATTAAACTTATTATTAAATATAATAATAAAAAGAAAAAAGAATTAAAGTAAAAATAATAATATAAGGATTAAGTAAATAAAACTAAAAGTAAAAAGTAAAAAATAAAGATAATATAAGCTAAAAAGATTATATAAAAAAAAAGAAAAAATAAAAAATAAAAAAAAATAAAAAAAAAGAAATTAAATATATACTATAAAGGCTTACTTAAGAACCTTATAAAAGCCTAAAAAATTAAAAAGCTATTATAAATTAAAAGGTCTTTTAATTAAAAGTAACTATAAAAAATCTTTATATAATTACTTAAAGATTATAAGTAATTAATATTTTTAAAATAAAAGTATTAATACTTTTACCTTAATACTATAATTATAATATAGATTACTATTATAAACTAACTATAAAAAGATAAAGTAATAATAAATTATATTAAAGTTAATTAAAATATAACTTTATTCAAAAATACCTAAATTAAAAAAGAAAGATAATTATAATAGTTACTTAAAAATAAGGCTAACTAGCCTAATATATAACCCTATAACCTTCTTAACTTTATTAAAAAAACCTTTTTTATTAGATTCTTAGCTTTTTAAGCTTTAGTTAATATAATACTATTATGCCTACCTAGCCTTTATTACTAAGATATTATAATAAAAAATCCTTTAAGTTAAAATTCTATTTTTTTAACTTTTAATTAATATAATATTATTATACCTACCTAGCTTATTATTAAGATACTATAATATATAAAAGATTTTAAAACAGTAAGCTTAGTAAGTAAACTTATTATATAATATAACTATATTATATAACTTCTAGTTATATTAAGGCTAAATTTATAGCTTTAGTTTGTAAATATAATAATCTTTACCTTAAATATACTATACTTAACTATATATATAAATCTTATATATTAATAAGTAAGACTTATTAATAGCTAAGTATAATATATTAGGTATAATACTATATTTAACCTTATTTATTTAAATATTATAATAAGTAATAGTAATTACTAATTCTTTCTTATAACTATAGCTTTTTTTAATAATTAGGCTCTTAAATAATACTATCATAACGGCCTAGGGTTAAGCCTATTAATAATCTTTTTAAATAAGAAATTAAAATATTTAGATACTATAAGTAAAGTATTTTATATTAAAGCTAATAGGACTAAGAACTATACTATTAGTTAAATAAATTACTATTTCTATACCTATAAGAACTAGTTATATAATACTTTAAGAAAAACTATTTTTAAATAAAAAGATCTTAAAAAAAGCTTTATAAAAAGTATACTATTTTAAAATATACCTATATAAAAACCTATAATATTAATTAAAAAATAAACTAAAATAAAGTCTATATTACTATTTTAATAAACTTACTTAATTTATATAGTTTTTATTTAACTTTTAGGATTATTAATTATATTATAATCCTTAGCCTTTAAATAAGGAGTTTTAACTAAATAAAATACTAACTATAAGCCTTAAAAACTTTACTATTTTTTAAATAGTAATTTAATAAATACTAGTAATAGCTAAAAAACTTAAGTTATTAAAAAACTTTAATAAAACTAACTATAAACTATTTAAAGATAAAGCTATACTTATAAAACTTAATTAAAAAAAGAAAGTAATAAACTACTTAAAAAACCTAATAGTTTTAAAGTCTTACTTTAATAAATTTAATAAATCTAACTAAATAACTATTAATAAGCTATTTAGTTACTTTATAAACCTAAATCTTATTAAAGTAATAGTAAATATAGCTTAATTTCTTTTAGTAAGTATTATTATTATATATAGTAATAATATAAAAAACTACATTAAACCTAGCTTAATATTATAATATCTTAATAATAAAGGCTAGGTAAGTATAATAGTATTATATTAACTAAAGCTTAAGGAGATAAGAATCTAATATAAAAGGTTTTCTTAATAAAGTTATTAAGGTTATAAGGTTATATATTAAGCTAGTTAGCCTTATCTTTAAGTAATTATTATAATTATTATCTTTTTTTAGTTTAGCTATCCTTAAATAAAGTTATATTTTAATTAACTTTAATATAATTTATTATTACTTTATTTTCTTATAGTTAGTTTATAGTAATAATTTATATTATAGCTATAATATTAAGGTAAAAGTATTATTACCTTTATCTTAAAGTACTAATTATTTTTAATCTTTAAGTAATTATATAAAGATCTTTTATAGTTACTTTTAATTAAAAAACCTTTTAACTTATAGTAGCTTTTTAATTCCTTAGGCTTTTATAAGGTTTTTAGGTAAGCTTTTATAGTACTTATTTAATCTTTTTTTTTTTTTTTTTTTTTTTATATAACCTTTTTAGCTTATATTACCTTTATTCTTTATTCTTTACCTTTAATCTTACTTACTTAACCTTTATATTATTATCTTTACTTTAATTCCTTTTTTTATTTATTATTATATTTAATAATAAGTTTAATAAGCTTATAGCTAATATTAAAGTCTTAAGTAAGCTTAAAGTCCTTTTTAAACCTTTTAGCTATATTTTTTTTTTTTAAGTATATTTTTTTTATATTTATTACTTTTAAAAAGGTCTTAAAGTTATTCTTTTAAACCTTAAAAAGTTAAGTAACTTATATTACTTTACTAATATTATTTATACTTATAATAATCTAGCTACCTTTAAATATAATAAATATATTACTAATAAAAGTTACTATTATTTATAAATTTTCTCTTTTTCTTATAATATTATTACTTATTAATATTAACTAGGCCTTTTAAAATCCTTAAAAGTAATTAAAATAATATTATAACTTTATATAACTTTATATACTTAGTAATAACTATTATTAATATTAATAATTAGCTTTAAATTTATAGTAATACTTATAAGGAACTTACCTATACTTTTTATTAGTTAATAGTATTTTTTATAGCTTTATATATTACTAAGAATATTACTTTTTTCTTATTTAATATTAAGACTATTTTTATAAGTTAGCTTATTTATTTCTTTTTATTAATATTAATATATTTTAATATAAAAAGCTTCTTTTTTATATATTTAAACTATTATAGCTTATTACTATATTTATATTAATATATACTTTTATTTTTATAATAATAAACCTTTTTTAAATTAAACTTATTTTTATATTTTTTAAACCTTATTTTTAAAGCTAATAAATATTAAGTATATAGCTTAATAGGTTATTACTTTTACCTTTTATTTCTAAATAATTAAAAGCTTAGGTTATAATTTTATTAAAACCTTTAAACTTTTTACTAAATTTTCTAAGTTTAGCTTTAAATTAGCTATTAATTTTTATAAAGATTTTATATTAATTATTTATTTTATTTTAGTACTTATTAATATTATAATTTAATCTTAAAATATAATTATAAGTATTAGGTACTTTTAAGGTTATATTTTATAATTACTTTTTATATACTTTTTACTTTTTAATTAGCCTTTTTTTATTACTTAAAGGTCTTTTACTTAAATTACTTAAAAAATACTACTTATAATTAAAACTTAGTATTTAGTAATCTTTTTTTATTTTAACTTATTATCCCTTTTTATAACTATAAAAGCTAAAATAATAGATATTTTAATAGTATTAATAACTATTTTACTTTTTATTATAAGTCTAAACTTTATAACTTTTAAGAAATATAAATATTTTCCTTTATATATATAAAGCTTTATTAAATATTTTTTTAGTTACTTTTAGATTTATATTATAAAAGATTATAATAAATTAGCTTAAGTATTTAATTAATATTATAATAGCTTAGTTTTTATAATTATTATTATAATTAATTTTAGTAGTTTTTAAATTAAAATAAAAAAAGATTTACTTATAGTTTTTATAGTTATTTTTACTTATACTTAGTATTTTTATAGCTAATATCTTTAGACTTAATTAATACTTTTTTTTAATTATTCTTTTTTATATAAAGTTATTTTTATTTATAACTTTTACTTTTTACCTTTTTACTTAGTTTAGCTTTTTTTTTTATTATAATAATTTAAAAAGTATTTTTTATATTTTTAATAGTAATTTATTAATTATATTTAGCTAGCTATTCTTTTTATTTAATAAAGTAATATAATTTATTATAAATTCTTTTTTTTCTTTTAATTTATTTAACTTTTTATTAGTTATTTTTTTCCTTAAAGTTTAGTATTAATAAAAGATTATATTTTTTATAATTCCTTATTTAATATATTTTAAAAAAACTTATATAAAAAATATTATATATTTTTATATATTAATTTAGTAAAGCTAGTTAATATACTTATAGCTTAATAAACTAAGTAATCTTAAAAGGTTTAATAAACCTTAAAATTAATTTCTTTTTTTCTTTTTTAAGCTTTAAGTTCTTAATTAAAAGTATAACTAGTTATTTTTACTTAAAGTCTATTTTTTAATACTTTATATTAAAGTATTTTATTTACTTTTTAATAATATTTTACTAATATATTATAAACTTATTTTTTAGTTTTTATAGTTTTTTTATTTTATATTAAACTTTTAAAACTTCTTTTTTAAAGCTAATATTTTTAGTAATAATATAAAATTTTAAGTTAAAACTTATTAAAGCTTTATTTAAAGTAACTTTTATTATAATATTAATCCTTAAATTATAAATAAATTAAACTATTTATAAAAGTTTTAATTAAGTATTTTAATTATTTTTAATAAAATATTATAAATAATAATTAAATATTTAGTTTATTATTTTTATTTATTTATTAATTTAAAAATAAAATACTATTAATAATTTTTACTTAATTTTAAAATAGTAATATAATTTTAATTAAAAAGTATTTATAAAAATAAACTTTTTATTAAAAATAATACCTTTAAGTACTTTAAATTATAGTTTAATTTCCTTATAAAAAAACTTAGTAAATTTAAAAGTAATAATCTTAGTAAAAATAAGTAAAAATTATATAAATTTTATAAACTTATTAACTATTACTAGAATTATATTTACTAATTAGTTTTTAAAAAGTACTAATAATAGCCTTATTATAAAGTCTATAAAAACTTTTTAAAAAAGATATAATAAAATTAGTAAGCTTTTAAGCTTTTTATAAGGTTAATATTTTTTAAATATTACTTTTTAGTAAGTACTATATATAAATATATACTATTTTATAATAGTTTTTAGGCTTTTTTAATAATGCTTTTTTTATATTAATTTTTAGGTTTTTTTAATATTAAAGTAACTTATTAAGGGATTATTATAATATAACCTTAATATCTTTTTCTTTAAATTAGGTTTTAATAATATATAAAGTCTATTTTTAAAATAAAAAAAGTTATTTTTAATTTTTTATTTTTAAAAGCTTTTTTTATAATTTACTTAAAATATCTTATCTTTTTAACTAGGTATTAATTTATCTTTTAATTATATAAGCTAAATTAGTTTAATTATTAGCCTTAATATTTTATTTTTTAATAAACTTTTTTAATATAAAAATTAAATTATTATTTTATTAAAAATTACTATAAATAATTTTAATATATTTTAAAACTATATATTTAAATTAAATTTTTAGCTTATAATATTTATATAATTTAGTAATAAAGCTAGGTTATTTTTAATATCTAAGAATATTTTATTTACTTTTAATATACTTAAAGTTTAAAATAATATCTTTTTTTTTATAAGCCTTTTATTTAACCTTTTACTTAGTTACTAACTTTTTATTATACCTTATACTTTTATTATTTTATTTTTTAAAGACTTAATTAAATCTAGCTTTTAGTATTACTTTTTTTTAATTCTTAAAAATCTTAAAGAAATATTAATAAGATTTATTAATCCTTTTTTATATTTAATTATAAAGTTATAAGTTATTAAATATAAATATTATTATACTTACTTTTTATTTAATTTAATATTTTTTATAAATAACTAAAGGTTTTAATAATTACTTAGGATTTTTATTTATTTTAAGGTACTTTGAAGGTAATATTACTAATACTTAAATAACTTTATAATAGTTATTATTTTTTAGTTTAAAGTACTATATTTTTTTTTATAGTTATTAAACTTTTAGAATTAAAATATAATAAAATAGTATTCTTTTTTATTATTTAGTTAAAAAAAATACTTATTATAATATAATTTAATATATTTATTTTAATATAAATATATTTCTTAAGGTTAAAATACTATAAGATTAAGGCCTTTTTAAACTTAGTAATAAAAGCTTAAAATACTTACTATTTTTAATTATTTAATTATATACTTTTTAATTTATATTTATTTTAATTTCTTTTTAAAAAGGTAATTAATAAAGCTATAACCTTAAAGTATTTATAAATAAACCTTTTATAAAAATTATAAAATCCTAAAAAGACTTATACTTTTTTATAAGTAGCTAGCTTAGGCTATTTTATAATAATATAAATCTTTACTAGGTTTATTTTAATACTCTTAGTAATTAAGATAAATTTAAAAAACTTAACTTAATTTTAGTAAAAAAAGTACTTTAAGGGTTTTATATATAATTTAATTATCTTTATTTATTTAAGGATTTAATAAAAGTATTTAATATATTTTTTTTTAGTCTTAAAGAATATTAAATTATTATTTAAATAAACTATATAAATTATATTTATAAAGCCTTAAAGTACTTAGTAAATATAATATTAAAATATAGCTAATATATTAGTTAGTTTAAAGAGTATTACTATATATTTAAAATAGCTATAATAAGTATAAAAAGTAGTTTTTTACTTATTTTCTTTTTAAATATAAATCTTATAGTAAATATTTTTAATATTAATTTTAAAAAAATACTTAGCTTTTTAGATTTTATTTATAATTATTAAGATTAAAAATAAAAAATAATAATTTTTAATAATAATAGTATTTAGCTTTTAATAGTTTATATAAAGATATAATTTTTTATTCTTTTTTAATATAAAAAAGATAGGTAATCTAGCTAGGCTTTTAAAAAGGTAAATTTAGTTAGTTTTTAGGTTTTTTTAAATATATTTATAAAGTTTTTTAAAGTTTTATTTAAAATAAAAGGTAAATTAAGCTATAAGATAGTTTTTTTCCTTTCTTAAGCTTAATTATATAATTAGTATTTTTAAAGTTAAGTATTTTAATTACTTTATTATAGCTAAAGACTTTAATATAAGCCTTAAGTTTAGAAAAAATACTTTTAAGTTAGTTTAGTTTTTAAGGTTTTTTATTAAGAAATAAGTAAAGCTTATTAATAATAGTAATAATAAAAATTTTAGCTTTATTATAAATCCTTTTAAAGAATTATTATAGTTTAAAGAGTTTAAGTTTTTTATAATATCCTTTAAATTACTATTTCCTAGTTTAAAAGTTAATTATAATTTAAAGGTTTTTTAAAGTAATAATAAAAAGAAATATTAATTTATTTTAGTTTTTCTTTTTAATATTTATTAAACTTTTAATAATCTTATATATCTATTCTTAGTAATTAATTAAGGTTATAAGTATTTCTTATTATTTTATAGTTTAAAGTTAATTATTATTAACTTTTTAAAGTAAAATATTTATATTTCTTAAGTATTAAAATCCTTAAAATCTTATAAAGGTTTTACTAGTAATATTTATTTTTATATTATAATTAATATAAGCCTAAATTAATATAGTTTTATAACCTTAGACTTTAATTATAGTTAAGATTTTTCTTTTAAATTTAATTTAAAGTATATTTAGGTTATATTTTATATTTATTATAAGGTTATTAACTAGAAATTAATTTATACTTTTAGTTAAGTTTAGTTTTTTAATTTTTTTACTTAGTTAGCCTTTTTTAATATACAGTAGTTTTAATAATAATACTTAGTTTTATAGTAATTATAGTATTTTATTAAACTTAAGTTTTTATTCTTTAAGGTTTAAATAACGGTTTAATTTAAGTTACTTTTTTAAAAATATTAATAAAAGAATATTCTTATTTATTTTTAATATTAATATAGTTTTTTCTTAACTAATAGGATATTAAGTATAATTATAGTATATTTATTTTTTTTATTTAATATATTTTATAGTTATTATATTAATTAAATTAATTCTTTTTATATTTTTAGTAATCTAACTTTTTTTTAAAATATTATAATATTTTTAAATATTAGTAATTATTTTATATAATACTAGTAAATATAAGTTACTAGCTTTAGCTTATATAAAAAATAATTTTTAATAAATATAAAGTATTTATAAAAATCTTAAGAAAATTAGCTAGATTATTAATAAGTATATTTAAGTTAAGCTATAATAAAGATTTAGTAATTTTTTTTATTTTTTATAAGAATTAAGGATTATTTTTTAAAAGCTTTTTAATTCCTTTTAAAAGTTTTTTTTTTCTTTTTAGGTTATTTCTTTAAATAGCTAAATTATATTAATTTAGTATTTAAGGTTATATTATTATAAGTAAAAAGAATATTACTTTTATTAATATAGTATTATTTTTATATTTCTTTAAAGCTTTAATTTATATTATTAAGCTATTTTTTTTTTTTTTAAAAGGTAATTAAGTATTTAAAAGTAATAATATTTTTTATCTTAACTTTACTATTAAAAAAAAAAAAAGCTAGTTATAAAATAATAATAACTTAATAAAATATTATTAAAAGTATAATTAATATCTTTAGTATTAAGGATATTTAATTAAGGTTTTAACTTATTTTTTTCTTAATTATTTAAAGAATTTTAGGTATTAATATTATTTTCTTTAATAAGCTATTTTAGTTCTTTTTCTTATTATTAAAAAGTAAGTTTTACTTTAAGTTATTAAATCCTTATTTTTAAAGTAATAAAATAGTTATTTATAATATATAGTTAGGTATTTATATAGGTTATTACTTAAAATAGCTTACTTTAAGTAGTTTAGGTAAAATTACTAGTAATTCTAAGGATATTTATTACTAGCTTATTTAGTTTAGTACTAAAAATAGTATTTCTTTATAAGTTAACTATTATATTTAAATAGCCTAAAATAAAAGCTTTAGAATTATTATAATATTTTAGTAATAAAAGCTAGGTAAGTATAATAGTATTATATTAACTAAAGCTTAAGGAGGTAAGAATCTAATATAAGGGGTTTTCCTAATAGAGTTAGGAGGGTTATAGGGTTATATATTAGGCTAGTTAGCCTTATCTCTAAGTAGCTATTATACTTAAATATATGTAAAATACTATAATTATTTAAGTAAGTTTAGTAAAATAAAAATACTATATTTAGAACTAAGTTTAATATACTTAATAGTAATATAATTTATATTAATAATAATCTATAAGGTTTAGTAAGGTAAATAAATAAAATAATAATAATAATATAAAAATAATAGCTTACTAACCCTTAACCTTTTAAAGCTAAGGTTAAATTAACTTACTTAGTAAATTACTAATTAGCTTAAATATAAATATTATTTTTGATAAAATACTATATATAATAATTTATTACTATTAAATTACTACTATTAAGACTTAAGTTAAAATAAGTATCTATACCTAGCTAGCTAAACTTAGTAATTTAAAATATAAAGTAAAAATATAAAGGTAAACCTTCATAGTTTCTATACCTTAAACTATAAGTCTTAATAGGTTACTATAAGATATTATTTAAAGAAATTAAGAAGTATTAGCTATAAATATAAAAAATTAAATTATTCTTATTAAATAAAAATCTTATTAAGAATAAAGGTAATATTTACTATAAAAGTAAGTAAATTATTTTTGAAGATTTTAAACTTTAAGTTATAGCTATAGAAAACTACTAATATAAATTAAACTTTAAATAATAAATATAAGTAATACTATAATTTTAAAATTTATTATAAAGAAAAGTACTATATTAATAAAGTTTATAACTTAATAGTAAGAAAAAGATATTATATATATTCTTTAAGAATAGTTTTTTTAAAGTACTTTATAATAAATTTAAAATTACTATATAAAATACTTAAAAATAGTATAAAAAGGCTAAGTTTAGCTAGAAAAAGATTTAAAGGATTATATTAATTAGGTAATTTATAGTATAAATCTTTTATAATACTAAAGCTTTTAGTAATATATTAAATATATAACTTTTAATAAGGCTCTATATAGTACTAGGACTAGAATAATAAATCTTTATATTTATATTAATAAGTACTAAAAGTAAAGCTAAGTATATAGCTATAATTAGAAAAAAAGTACTTAAAAGCTAGTATTAAAAAGTTAAATATCTTTATAGCTAATATATAAGGTATAGCTAATAGGGTCTTATAATAAAAATAATATAATATAATACTTATTTTTTAATATATTATAATATATAGTAGTATATACTATACTAAAAAATATAAAAACCTTAATATTAAGTTTTAAGATTATATAGCTATTACTTTAAACCTTATAATTTAACTAAATAAGTAGCCTTAATTTATAAGTATAAAAAAGATATTTTCCTTAGCTTTAGTAAGCTATATACTTTCTTTATTATTACCTTAAAAAGGTAATTAGTACTAAGGCTTTAATACTAAAAGCTTAATTTTAGATAAATTAAAAACCCTTAAACCTATTATAAGATATACTACTATATAATTAATATTAGTAATAGCTATATAGCTAATATAATTACTAAATATAAGACTAAGCCTTTAATAGATATTTATAACCTTTTATTTAATAATATCTTAATCTTTTAATTATTTTTAAGGTATTATAAAATTAAAAGAAAATACTTACTATATATTAATAAACTATTAATAATATAGTAAATTTATTTAGTAATCTTTAGTTACTAAGTATAGCTACTTAGTATTAATAAAGGTAAAGATAAAAGCCTTATTAACTTTATTATAAATTAAATAAAAGTACTAAAAAACCTTATAAATTACTTAAAATAAGGTTAATACTTATTAAGGTAATAGTAAGCCTTTATTATAAGTATTAGATTAGGTAGTAATAATAAGCTATATTAGTAGTAGTTTATAAAGTTAAAATATATAATTATAGTACTTAAATTAATAATATAAATATTATATTATAGAAATTAAAGGTAATTATAGTATAAAGGAAAGGAAATAAAGAAAAATAAAAAGAAAAAAAGGTAAATTTAAAAATAAAGGTTTTACTATTAAGAAAAAAACTATAAATATTAATAAACTAAAGCTAGCTATATAGGTTAATAATAAATTAGATTAGGCCTTAAGGTAATATAGTATAAAGAATATAGGTTAAGGAATAATATAAATAATTAATACTAAGGTTAAATATTATAATTAAAGGGTTATAACTAGGTTACTTAATATTAATATTAATTATATAATGGTATATTTTTTAATAAATTTTAAGATTTTAGGCTTATTTTAAATTAAGTTTTTAATATTAAAGCCTTAATATTAATTACCTTTATAAAGTAATAATAAAAAGAATATATAGTTTATTAAGCTTAAAGAAATTTATTTTTTATATTTATAGATTAAGATTACTTATTTAATTAGATTATAATATTTAAGGTAATAGCTATATACCCTTAAGACTTAATATTAAGGTTATTATATTTTATAATATAGTATATAATACTATATATTATAATATATAAAAAAATAAGTATTATATTATATTATTTTTATATTATTTTAGTATTATTTTTATATTATAACACCTTACTAGCTATAAAGATATTTAACTTTTTTATAACTTTTATCTAAAAGCTATTAAAAAGCTATTAAAAAGTATAATAAATATTTAAGTACTTATAAAATATAAAAAGAAATAGAAAAACTTGATAGTTTATAATAGTTTATAGTAACTATAATAGGAATAATAAAAATAACTATATACTATTAAAACTTAAGTTAAATTTAATTTAAATCTAGTTCCTAGCTACTTAAAGTAAAAAAAACTAAGTTAAGATATTACTAAGTACTAATACTATTACCTTTTTTATTACTAGTCTTATTATTAAAGCTACTATTAGTTTTATTATTAATACTACTAATAAAATAGCTATTAAGGCTATTATTCTTAGACTTAAAAAAACTACTAAAAATAGTTTTAATTATAAAAAAACTAATTTAGCTTAAAAAAGAATTATTAAAAAGTAATAAAATAAAATAAAAAAGTAAAAACTTACTTTAATACTATTTAAAAGGACTTTTTAATTTATTATTTTAATAGTAATAACTAATAAAATTAAAAATAAAAAGTTAAGTAAAAGTATTATTAAAATATATAATAGTATTAATAAGAGTCTTTATACTATATACTTAAGACTTTATAGCTTAATATATAGCTTAGAAGTTCTTATATAGCTTTATAAAAAGCTATATATTTATAGAAATAGGCCTGAAAGTAGCTAAGGTGCTACCTAAGCTAAAAAGAATAAAAGGTAAGAAAAAGTTATTAAACTATAAGTAAGAAAAATAAATAAAAGTAATTATAAAACTAAATATATAGGAAAGGTTTAAATAAATATAAGTAAGCTTTTTAAAAATCTAGAAATTATACTTAGTATTAAAAAGGTTATAAAGCTATTAAGCCTAATCTATAAAAAGACCTTTAAATTTAAGGTTTTTATACCTTTTTTTAATCTTAGTATTACTTTATATAAAAATATATTAGTTTAAGGTTTCTTTTTTACTAATAATATAAATATACTTTTTAATACTAGCTTAAATTTTATAAAAAAATTAATAAAAGCCTGAGTTAATTATAAATAGATTATTATGCTAAATATAATTAGATTTAACTTTAAAGTAAAAAGTATTAGTAAAGTAATTACTAAGAATATAATAAAACCTATAATTATAATTAAAAAGGTAATTAATATACTATTTATATAAAAATATAATAATAGTAAGAAGTATTAATTTTTTATTTTTAAAATTACTTTTATAAAAATAATAACTAGTAGTGAATAAGCTAAAAGGAAAATACTAAAGCGTATTTTTATTTTTATTACTAAAAGAAGTAATAATAATAGCTATAGTAAAAGAAAAGAAATAAAAAAAGAAATATTTATAAGAAACTTAAACTAAATACTAAGCTAATAAAAAATAAAAATAAAACTATATTTATATTAAATATAATTTAAAGTAAAATAAACCTTTAAAAGTAAATAAAATAAAATATATAAAATATATAAAGTAAAGAAATAATACTTTTTATAAAAATTATTAATATAAAAAAAGTAAAAAAAGTAAATAAAAGTAAATAATATATAAAACTTATAATAATAATAACTAAAAAAAAAAGAATTATTAATAAAATAACTTAAAAATATTATAAAAAGGTAAAATAAAAGTATTAATTAAATAATATATATAACTTACTAAATATATAATATAATAAATAAATAGCTATAAGGAAATAAAAATATAAACTATATATAAATTTAAGCTAAAATTAATATTTTTTTAAATTAATAAATTATTTAAAACTTATTTAAACTTAAATGTTATAAATAAATATACTATATAAATCTAAGCTAAAGTTTAGTTATTTTTAAAAAAAATAATAATAAAGTTATAAGAAAAAGAAAAAGGGTATAATAAAAGCTTAAGGTTTAACTTAAGCCTTTATAAAGTTAAGTAAGTTAAGGATTTAAGCTAGATCTAGGCTAGACTTAAAAGTATTTTAAAAATAAAATTCTTTAAAAAATTCTTTTTTTTTTCTTAAAGTTTAATAATAGATTTATCTTAATATCCTTTAGTTATAGTTAAGAAGCTAGTTTATAATAATAGTTTTTTATAATTATAGTACTAAGTTTTTAATAATTTATATAAAAATATAGTTTTTTATCTTTTTTAAGTATAAAAAAAATAAATAATTTAACTAAGCTTTTAAAAAAGTAAATTTAATTAATTTTTAAGTTTTTTTAAATAAAGTTATAAAGTTTATTTAATTTTATTTAAAAAAAAAATTAAACTATAAAGTAATTCTTTTTTTTAATAAAGTTAATTATATAATTAATTTTTTTAAAGTAATAATAAAAAGTAATATTAATTTATTATAATTCTTTTTTTTAATACTTATTAAACCTTTAATAGTTATATATTTGATTTTTATTAATTAATTAAAATTATTAATACTTTTTATTATTTTATAATTTTAAGTTAATTATTATTAGCTTTTAAAAAAAAAATTATATTTTTTAATTAATAAAACCTTTAAGACTTTATAAATATTTTATTAATAATATTTATTTTTATAATATAATTAAAATAAGTTTAAATTAATATAATTTTATATTTTTAAACCTTAATTATAATAATAATTTTTCTTTTAATTTTAATTTAATATATATTTAAGTTATATTTTAAAACTTTTATAAAGGTATTAATTAAAAATTAATATATATTTTTAGTTAACTTTAGTTTTTTAATTTTCTTATTTAATTAATTCTTTTTAATATAAAGTAATTTTAAAAGTAATATTTGGTTTTATAATAATTATAATATTTTATTAAGCTTAAGTTTTTATTTTTATATTTATTTTTAAGATTTAAGTTAAAGTTTAATTTAAATTATCTTTTTATAATTATTAATAAAAGTAAGTTTTTATTTATTTTTAAGGTTAATATTATTTCTTTTTAATTAGTAAAGTATTAAGTATAATTATAATATATTTATTTTTTTATTTAATATATTTTATAATTATTATATTAATTAAATTACTTTTTTTTATATTTTAAAAAGTTTAACTTTTTTTAAAAATATTATAATATTCTTAAGTATTAATAGTAATTTTATATAATACTAATAAATATAAATTTTTAGTTTTATTTTATATAAAAAGTAAATTTTAATAAAAATAAAATATTTATAAAAGTCTTAAGAAAATTTCCTAAGTTATTATTAAGTATATTTAAGTTATATTTTAATAAGAATTTAATAAAAATAATTTTTTTTAAAAGATTTTTTAGTTTTTTTAAATTATTTATTAAAATACTTAAATTATATTAATTAACTTAGTATTAATTATTTATTTTACTTCTTAATTTATATTCTTTATATTATATTACCTTAAGGCTTAATTAAATTTATTACTAACTTATATAATTAGCTTTAATTTATTAATATTTATAGTTTTTTTTTAATATTAAAACCTTTATTTTTTAATTTACTTTTTTTTTTTTTTTTTTCTTTTTTCTTTTTCTTATATTAATTTTTTTTTATTACCTTTATAAGGCTATTAAGCTTTTAACTTTATTATAAAAGCTTAAATAGTAAAGCCCTTATAGTAAGCTAATATCTTAAAACTTAATATTAATAAAGGGTTATTTACCTTAGTAATATAATTATTACTTTAATTATTATAGTATCTTAATAATAAGCTAGGTAGGTATAATAGTATTATATTAATTAAAGCTTAAAAAAGTAAAATTATAACTTAAGGGATTTTTATAAAAAAATCTAAAGGATTATAAAGTTATATATTAGGCTAGTTAGCCTTATTACTAATTAGTTATTATAATTATTTTCTTTTTTTAGTTTAGTTATTTTTAAATAAAGTTATATTTTAATTAACTTTAATATAATTTATTTTTACTTTATTTTCTTATAGTTAGTTTATAGTAATAATTTATATTATAGCTATAATATTAAGGTAAAAGTATTATTACTTTTTTTTTAGCTATATTAATTATTTATAACCTTTAAGTAGTTATATAAAGATCTTTTATAGTTACTTTTAATTAAAAGACCTTTTAATTTATAATAGCTGTTTAATTTTTTAGGCTTTTATAAGGTTTTTAGGTAAGCTTTTATAGTACTTTTTTAATTTCTTTTTTTTTTTTTTTTATTTCTTTTTTTTTATTTTTTTTTATATAACCTTTTTAGCTTATATTACTTTTATTCTTTACCTTTTACTTTTAGTCTTATTTACTTAACCCTTATATTATTATCTTTACTTTAATTCTTTTTTTTTCTTATTATTATATTTAATAATAAGTTTAATAAGCCTATAGTTAGTATTAAAGTCCTAAGTAAACTTAAAGTCTTTTTTTAACCTTTTAATTATATATTTTTTTTTTTTAAGTATATTTTTCTTATATTTATTACTTTTAAAAAAGTCTTAAGGCTATTTTTTTAAACTTTAAAGAATTAAGTAATTTATATTACTTTATTAATATTATTTATACTTATAGTAAGCTAACTATCTTTAAGTATAATAAATATATTACTAATAAAAGTTATTATTATTTATAGGTTTCCTTTTCTTTTTATAATATTATTATTTACTAATATTAACTAGGTTTCTTAAAATGTTTAAAAGTAACTAAAATAATATTATAACTTTATATAACTTTATATACTTAATAATAATTACTATTAATACTAATAATTAGCCTTAACTTTATAGTAATACCTATAAAAAGCTTATCTATACTTTTTACTAATTAATAGTAGTTTTTATAGCCTTATAAAGTACTTATAGTATTACTTTTTTTTTATTTAATACTAAGACTATTTCTATAAGTTAACTTACTTATTTCCTTTTATTAATACTAATATATTTTAATATAAAAAGCTTTTTTTTTATATACCTAAACTATTTATAATAACTAATTAGGGATAAGGCTAACTAGCCTAATATATAATCCTATAGCCCCTTAAATTCTCTTATAAAAATCCCTTAAGTTAGGATTCTACTTCCTTAAGCTTTAGTTTAATATAATATTATTATACCTACTTAGCTTATAACTAAAATACTATAATAATTCTAAAGCTTTTACTTTAAATTACTTAGATATAATAATTAACCTATAAAGAAATACTATTTCTAATACTAAGCTAAATAAGCTAGTAGTAAATTTCCTTAGAATTACTAATAATTCTACCTAGACTACTTAAGGTAAGCTATCTTAAGTAATAACCTATATAAGTACTTAACTATATATTATAAATAACTATTTTATTACTTTAAAAATAAAGATTTAATAACTTAAAGTAAAACTTACTTTTTAATAATAAAAAAAAGAACTAAAATAGCTTATTAAGAAAAATAATATTAATACTTAAAACTTTTTAAATAATTAAAAAAAAAGTAACTTAAAACCTTAACTAAATATTCTTAATATTAAAAATATTAATTATACTTTTAATAATATTTTATTAAGTTATTACTATTTTTTAATTAGCTTTTTTTTCTTTTTTAATAATAAGATTAAAATAAAGAATATTATTACTTTAAAATATTTAATTACTTTTTAAAAAAAAAATAAGTAACTTAATAATATAAATTAAAGCTTTAAAGGAATATATAAGTAATATTATATTAATAAAAGTAAGATCTTTTTTATTTATAATAATATAACTTTAAATACTAGATTAATATAGTTTAGTTACTTTAATAAGTAATCTAAGGAAAATAAGAATATCTTTAAAAAGAATTAAAAAGCTTTTAAAAAATAGTCCTTAACTTTTATAGAAAATAGAAAGAATTACTAAATCTTTATTATAGTATAATTTAAATATACCTAATAATAACTTAATTAGTTTTTTTAAAACTTTTATAAATACCTTATATTTATTAAAAATTACTTTTTATATAAAATAAAGCTAGTAGCTTATATTTATTAATATTATATAAAGCTATTACTAATACTTAAAAATATTATAGTATTTTAAGAAAAAGTTAGACTTTTTAAAACTTAAAAAGAATTAGTTTAATTAGTATAATAACTATAAGATATATTTAATAGAAAGAATAAATATACTATAACTATACTTAATACCTTATTAATTAAAAAGAAACTATATTAATTTTAAAAATAAATAAAAATATTTCCTTATTAATACTTTTAAAAAAGTAACTTAAATTAAATCCTTATTTAAACCTTAAAAGATAAAAACTTAACCTTAGTAAAATACTATAATTACTATAAGATTAAGTATTACTTTTAAAACTACCTTATATTAAAAAAAACTAATTAAATAAAAAAGTTAAAAAACTAAACTTAACTAAAAATATAAATTAATCCTTAATTAATAACTTTATAATAAATATAAAATTTAACCTAAATATACCTTAAATTAAATTTAAAAGGAAAATCTTAATTATAATAAAGGTCTAAGGTTATAAAACTATACTAATTTAGGCTTATATTAATTATAATATAAAGATAAATACTATTAGTAAAACCTTTATAAAATTCTAGGGATTTTAATACTTTAAAAATATAAATATTTTACTTTAAAAAGCTAATAATAATTAACTTTAAACTATAAAATAATAAAAAGTACTTATAATTTTAATTAATTACTAAAAATAAATATATAAAATTACTAAAAATCTAATAAATATTAAGAAAAAAAGTTAAAATAAACTAATACTTTTTTTTATTATTACTTTAAAAGACCTTTAAATTATAGTTAACTTTAAAATAAAAAAATAGTAATTTAAAAAATACTATAAAAAACTTAAATTTCTTAAATTATAATAATTCTTTAAAAAAACCTATAATAAAATAAAGATTTTTATTATTATTTTTATTAATAAACTTTACTTACTTTTTAGTAAAAAACCTTAAAAACTAAATTAACTTAAAAGTATTTTTTTTAAACTTAAAAATTATATTAAAGTCTTTAGCTATAATAAGGTAATTAAAATACTTAATTTTAAGAAAATTAACTATATAATTAACCTTACTAAAAGAAAAAGACTACTTTATAGTTTAATTTACTTTTTATTTTAAGTAAAACTTAAGGAACTTTATAAGTATATTTAAAAGAACTTAAAAACTAGCTAAATCTGCCTTTTTAAAAGCCTAGTTAGGTTACTTATTTTTTTTATCTTTAAAAAGGATAAAAGCTTATATCTTTATATAAATAACTAAAGGCTAAATATTATTACTATTAAAAACTACTATTTTTTATTTTTAATATTAGAAATTATAAATAAAATTTAAAAAATAAAATACTTTTTTAAAATTAATATTAAGGATATATATTACTAGATTTATATTTATAAAAAAGATAAGTAAAAAACTGCTTTTTAAACTTATTATAGTTATTTTAAATATATAGTAATGCCTTTTAGACTAGCTAATATACTTACTATATTTTAATATTATATTTACTAGGCCTTTTAAGGTTTTATAAATATAATTTATATAGTTTATTTAGATAATATTTTAGTATTTTTTAAGATTAAAAAAAAATATATTTAATACCTTTATTAAATCTTTAAATAAATAAAAATAACTTAATTATATATAAAACCTTTAAAATACTTTTTTTACTAAAACTAAATTAAATTTCTTAGATTTATTTTAATTACTAAAAGTATTAAGATAAACTTAGTAAAGATTTATATTATTATAAAATAGCTTAAATTAATTACTTATAAAAAAGTATAAATCTTTTTAGGATTTTATAACTTTTATAGAAAGTTTATTTATAAATACTTTAAAGTTATAGCTTTATTAATTACTTTTTTAAAAGAAAATTAAAATAAATATAAATTAAAAAGTATATAGTTAAATAATTAAAAATAGTAAGTATTTTAAGCTTTTATTACTAAGTTTAAAAAGGCTTTAATTTTAAGGTATTTTAACTTTAAAAAATATATTTATATTAAAATAAATATATTAAATTATATTATAATAAGTATTTTTTTTTAATTAAATAATAAAAAAAAATATTACTTTATTATATTTTAGTTCTAAAAGTTTAATAACTATAAAAAGAAATATAATACTTTAAACTAAAAGATAATAATTATTATAAAGTTATTTAAATATTAGTAATATTACCTTAAAAGTACCTTAAAATAAGTAAAAGTTTTAAGTAATTACTAGAACTTTTAATTATTTATAAAAAATACTAAATTAAATAAAAAGTAAATATAATAATATTTATATTTAATAACTTATAACTTTATAATTAAATATAAAAAAGGATTAATAAATCTTATTAATATTTTTTTAAGATTTTTAAGAGTTAAAAAAAAGTAATATTAAAAGCTAGACTTAATTAAGTCTTTAAAGAATAAAATAGTAAAGATATAAGCTATAATAAGAAGTTAGTAATTAAGTAAAAGGTTAAGTAAAAGGCTTATAAAAAAAAATACTATTTTAAACCTTAAGTAAGTTAAAAGTAAATAATATATTTTTAAGTATTAAAAATAACCTAGCTTTATTACTAAGTAATATAAATATTATAGGCTAAAAATCTAGTTTAAATATATAGTTTTAAAAAATATTAAAATTATTTATAGTAATTTTTAATAAAATAGTAATTTAATCTTTATATTAAAAAAGTTTATTAAAAAATAAAATATTAAAGGTACTAATTAAATTAATTTAACTTATATAGTTAAGAAATAAATTAATATTTAGTTAAAAAAATAAAATATTTTAAGTAAATTATAAAAAAAGCTTTTAAAAATAAAAAAGTTAAAAATAACTTTTTTTATTTTAAAAATAGATTTTATATATTACTAAAACCTAATTTAAAAAAAAAAATATTAAGGTTATATTATAATAATTTCTTAATAGGTTATTTTAATATTAAAAGAACCTAAAAGCTAATATAAAAAAAGCTTTATTAAAAAGACTTAAAAACTAATATAAAATAGTATATATTTATATATAGTATTTACTAAAACGTAATATTTAAAGAATATTAACCTTATAAAAAGCTTTAAAACTTATTAATTTTATTATATTTTTTTAAAAAAGTTTTTATAGACTTTATAATAAGGTTATTATTAATACTTTTTAAAGGCTAGTTAATAAATATAATTTTAGTAATAGTTAATAGGTTTATAAAGTTTATATAATTTTTATTTATTTTTATTAAGATTATTACTTTTAAATTTACTAAACTTTTTTATAAAAAGATTAAATTATAGTTTAAAGTACTTAAAGGTATTATTTTTAATAAAAGGTTTATTTTTATAAGTACTTTTTAATTAAAATTATATTATTACTTTAAGATTAAGTAAAAACTATTAATAGTATTTTATTTTTAAATTAATAAGTAAATAAAAAGGATAAACTAAATATTTAGTTATTATTTATAATATTTTATTAAAAATAATTAAAATATCTAATTAAAACTTTTATAAATAGTTTAATTTACTTATAACTTAAAAGTTAGTATTATAATAAGGGTTACTTTAAATAAAGCTTTAATAAGTTTTAACTTTAAATTTTATATTACTATTAAGGATATTAACTTTAAAGGAAAAGTTTTAAAAGTCTAATATAAAATAAAAAAACTATAAAAGTTAAAAAATAAGCTTATAATATAGTAATAAAATACTATAAAAAGATAAGTAAAATACTTTAATATAAAGTATTAAGAGATAGAATTTAAATAAAAATAATTAGTTATATTCTTAACTAAGAATTTAAAGTATAAAGAAAAAAAAAAGAAACTTACTTTAAGATTTATTAAACCTTTTTAAATTACTAAGTATATTAAGCTATAAGTATATTAACTAGCCTTATTAAACTAATATATAAGGATATATAATATCTTTTATATTAATTTCCTTAAAGTATATTAAGTATAAATTTATAAGAATTATAATTTCTTATTAATACTAGACCTTAAAGAAAAAAATAACTAATAAAAAGTTAAAAAAATTAAAAAAAAAAAAAGAAAATTATAATAAATTATATTATTTTATTAAATAAAAAAAAATAGCTAGTTAAATATAATTAATAAATTATTACTAAAAATATAAAAAATACCTTTTAAATTATTATAATATAAAAAAAAAGCTAAGCTAAGTAAAAAAGTAAAAAGTAAAAGTTATAAATAAAAGTAACCTTATTAAAAAAAAAATAACTAAAAAAAAGTATTAATTAAATTTAAAGATATTAGCTATAAAAATATTAAATATAAGTAAAAATAACTATAAAAACTATAAGTAAATCTTCTTTTATTTTAACCTAAAAATTACTAAAACTAACTATAATAATAACTATAAAGATTAAATTTTTATAATATAAATTAAGTATTTAAGCTAATTTATTATAATTCTTTATAATATAAATTTAAAAGTAACTAAAAGTATATTTAATAAAGCCTTATATACTTAAAGAAAAATACTTATATTTTCTAAAGATTATAAAGTTTAAATTTATAATAAAAAGTAAAATAGTTATTAATACTATTAAAATATTTATTATTTTAGCCTTTATAATTAAAAAAAAGGATAGTAAATTAAAATAAGATTAAGCTATTATATACTAAGTTTTAATTATAAATTATATTTTTTAAGTAATTTAAGTAAAAGACCTTTAAGTAATAAAAAAAGGTTAGTTAAAAAGTAAAAGCTATATAAAGAATAATTATAAAATAAAACTTTAAAAATATTTAGTACTTATAAGTATATTTTAAGCCTAATTTATAGTAAAAATAAGTACTAAGATAAAAAAAATAGCTAATTTAAGACCTTTATAAAGATTAATAACTAATTTAAAGCTAAAGTTAAGAAACTTAGTAAAAAGTTTAAAGGTTTTAATAAAATCTAAACCTAAGCTTTTAATTACTTAGAAATAAAAAGTAATAGTAATAACTTAGTAAGCTATATACTTAGTATTTATTAGCTTTAAAAATAAGATTTAAAAAATATAAAAATAAGCTTAATTTATAAAAGGTTTATTATTATAAAGGTAAGAATATATATTAATATAAATATAGTAATAAGCTATAATAATTTAAGTATATAAAAAGAAAACCTTTTATATTAAGATATATTAATACTAATAAAAAAAAATAAGTAAGCTAATATATAAAAATAGTCTTAGTACTAAATAAAAAAAAGGTAAAGTTATAAATAGTATATAAAGTTATAAAAAATACTATTAATTAATAAAAAGTATAAATAAGTTTTTTATAAGTATTACTATAAAGTTAAAGCTAATTATTAATATTAATAATAGCTATAGCTAAGTATATAAAGTTATATAAAGTTATAATATTATTTTAGTTACCTTTAAAGATTTTAAAAGGCCTAATTAATATTAGTAAGTAATAGTATTATAAAAGGAAAGGAAAACCTATAAGTAATAAAGGCCTTTATTAATAATATATTTATTATACTTAAAGGTAATTAGATTATTATAAAAGTAAATAATATTAATAAAGTAATATAAGTTATTTAACTTTTTAAAGTTTAAAAAAATAGCCTTAAGACTTTTTTAAAAGTAATAAATATAAAAAAGATATACTTAAAAAGAAAAGGTATAGCTAGAAAATTTAAAAAAAACTTTAAGCTTATCTAGGACCTTAATATTAACTATAAGTTTATTAAACTTATTATTAAATATAATAATAAAAAGAAAAAAAAATTAAAGTAAAGATAATAATATAAAGGTTAAGTAAGTAAGATTAAAGGTAAAAAGTAAAGAATAAAAGTAATATAAATTAAAAAGGTTATATAAAATAAAAAAGAAAAAAAGAAAAAAAAAGAAAAAAAAGAAAAAAAAATTAAATAGGTACTATAAAGGCTTACCTAAGAACCTTATAAAAGTCTAAAAAATTAAAAAGCTACTATAAGTTAAAAGGTCTTTTAATTAAAAGTAATTATAAAAGATTTTTATATAATTACTTAAAGGTTATAAATAATTAGTACTATTAAAATAAAAGTAATAGTATTTTCTTCTTAATATTATAATTATAATATAAATTACTACTATAAACTAACTATAAAAAGATAAAATAAAGATAAATTATACTAAAGTTAGTTAGGATATAACTTTATTTAAAGATAGTTAAATTAAAAAAAAGAGATAATTATAATAGCTAATTAAGGATAAGGCTAACTAGCCTAATATATAACCCTATAATCCCTTAAACTTTCTTATAAAAATCCTTTAAGTTAGGATTTTACTTCCTTAAGCTTTAGTTTAATATAATACTATTATACTTACCTAGCTTATAACTAAGATACTATAATACTATTATAGCTTATTACTATATTTATACTAATATATATTTTTACTTTTATAATAATAAATTTTCTTTAAATTAGGCTTATTTTTATATCTTTTAAATCTTATTTTTAAAATTAATAAATACTAAGTATATAGCTTAGTAAGTTATTACTTTTACCTTTTATTTCTAGGTAATTAAAAGCTTAGGTTATAACTTTACTAAAATCTCTAGGCTTTTTACTAAGCTTTTTAAGTTTAGCTTTAAGTTAATTACTAATTTTTATAAAGGTTTTATATTAATTATTTATTTTATTTTAATACTTATTAATATTATAGCTTAGTTTTAAAATATAATTATAAGTACTAGGTATTTTTAATATTATATTTTATAATTACTTTTTATATACCTTTTATTTTTTAATTAGTTTTTTTTTATTACTTAAAGGTTTTTTATTTAAGTTACTTAAAAGATATTACTTATAACTAAAACTTAATATTTAATAGTTTCTTTTTATTTTAACTTACTATCCTTTTCTATAACTATAAAAGCTAAAATAATAAATATTTTAATAGTATTAATAATTATTTTATTTCTTATTATAAGTTTAAACTTTATAACCTTTAAAAAATATAAGTATTTTCCTTTAAATATATAGGGCTTTATTAAATATTCTTTTAATTACTTTTAAATTTATATTATAAAAAATTATAATAAATTAGCTTAAGTATTTAATTAGTATTATAATAATTTAGTTATTATAGTTATTATTATAGTAAATTTTAGTAGTTTTTAAGTTAAAATAAAAAAAGATTTATTTATAGTTTTTATAGTTATTTTTACTTATATTTAGTATTTTTATAGTTAATATCTTTAGACTTAATTAATACTTTTTCTTAATTATTTTTTTTTTATAAAGTTATTTTCCTAAGTATTAATTATTTATATTATTTCTTAACCTATATTCTTTATACTATATTACCTTAAGGCCTAATTTAATTTATTACTAACCTATATAGCTAGCTTTAGTCTGCTAATATTTATAGTTTTTTCCTTAATATTAAAACCTTTATTTTCTAATTTACCTTTTTTTCTCTTTTTTTCTTTTTATTTCTTTTTCTTTATATTATAATTATATTTAATTCCTATAATATAATATTTATATTATTAATTTAAGTACTATAACTATATATTTTAACTTTATAAACTACTACTAATATAGTCTATTATTACTACCTAATTTAATACTTATAATAAAGGCCTACTATTACCTTAATAAGTATTAACCCTATTCTATATAATTTATAAGGTCTTTTAATATCTTTATTTAATCTATAATAAAGTTAATAAAGCCTTTATTTTTATTTTTATTAATACTAAATAGCTATACTTAGTAACTAAAAATTACTAAATAGACTTACTATATTATTAATAGTTTATTAATATATAATAAGTATTTTTTTATAATTTTATAATACTTTAAGAATAATTAAAAGACTAAAATATTATTAAATAAAAGGCTATAAATATCTATTAAAGGCCTAGTTATATAATTATTAACTATATAAGCTATATAGCTATTATTAATATTAATTATATAGTAATATATCTTTTAATAAATCTTAAGGTTCTAGGCTTATTTTAAATTAAGCTTTTAATATTAAAGCCTTAGTACTAATTACCTTTTTAAGGTAATAATAAAAAGAGTATATAGCCTGCTAAAGCTAGGGAAAATATCTTTTTTATACTTATAGATTAAGGCTACTTATTTAGTTAGATTATAAGGTTTAAAGTAATAGCTATATAACTTTAAGACTTAATATTAAGATTATTATATTCTTTAGTATAGTATATAATACTATATATTATAATATAGTAAAAAATAAGTATTATATTATATTATTTTTATTATAAGACCCTATTAGCTATACCTTATATATTAGCTATAAGGATATTTAATTTTTTAATAAAGTTATTTATATTTATAACTTTTACTTTTTACTTTTTTACTTAGCTTAGCTTTTTTTTTTTATATTATAATAATTTAAAAAGTATTTTTTATATTTTTAATAATAATTTATTAATTATATTTAGCTTACTATTCTTTTTATTTAATAAGGTAATATAATTTACTATAAACTTTTTTTTTTTAATTTATTTAACTTTTTATTAATTATCTTTTTTATTTAAAGTTTAGTATTAGTAAGGAATTATATTTCTTATAATTTCTTATTTAATATACTTTAAAAAGGCTTATATAAAAAATGTTATATATTTTTATATATTAATATAATTAGGCTAGTTAGTATATTTAAATCCTAAGATACTAGGTAATTTTAAAAGGTTTAATAAACTTTAAAGCTAATTTTTTTTTTTTTTTTTTTAAGCTTTAAGTTTTTAATTAAAAATATAACTAGTTATTTTTACTTAAAGTCTATTTTTTAATACTTTATATTAATATATTTTTTTTACTTTTTAATAGTATTTTATTAATATATTATAAGCTTATTTTTTAGCTTTTATAGTTTTTTTATTTTATATTAAATTTCTAGGATTCTTTTTTTAAAGCTAATATTTTTAATAATAATATAAAATTTTAAATTAAAACTTATTAAAGCTTTATTTAAAGTAACTTTTATTATAATACTAATCCTTAAGTTATAAATAAATTAAGCTATTTATAGGAGTTTTAGCTAAACATTTTAATTATTTTTAATAATATATTATAAATAATAATTAAGTATTTAGTTTATTTTTTATATTTATTTATTAATTTAAAAATAAAATACTATTAATAGTTTTTATTTAATTTTAAAGTAATAATATAATTTTAATTAAAAAATACTTATAAAAATAGACTTTTTATTAAAAATAATACCTTTAAGTACTTTAAATTATAATTTAATTTTTTTATAAAAAAGCTTAGTAAGTTTAAAAGTAATAATTTTAATAAAAATAAGTAAAAATTATATAAATTTTATAAACTTATTAATTATTATTAAAATTATATTTATTAACTAGCCTTTAAAAAGTATTAATGATAATCTTATTATAAAGTTTATAAAAACTTCCTTAAAAAAATATAATATAATTAATAAGCTTTTAAGCTTTTTATAAAATTAATATTTTTTAAATATTACTTTTTAGTAAATACTATATATAAATATATACTATTTTATATTAGTTTTTAAGCCTTTTTAGTAAAACTTTTTTTATATTAGTTTTTAAGTTTTTTTAATATTAAAATAACTTACTAGGAAATTATTATAATATAACCTTAGTATTTCTTTTTAAATTAAACTTTAGTAATATATAAAGTCTATTTTTAAAATAAAAAAGATTATTTTTAATTTTTTACTTTTAAAAGCCTTTTTTATAATTTACTTAAAATATCTTATTTTTTTAGCTAAGTATTAATTTATTTCTTAACTATATAAGCTAAATTAATTTAATTAGTAACTTTAATATTTTATTTTTTAATAAACTTTTTTAATATAAAAATTAAGTTACTATTTTATTAAAAATTACTATAAATAATTTTAATATTTCTTAAAATTATATATTTAAATTAGATTTTTAGCTTATAATATTTAGATTATTTAGTAATAAAATTAAGTTATTTTAAATACTTAAAAATATTTAATTTACTTTTAACTTATTTAAGATTTAAAATAGTATTTTTCTTTTTATAAGCTTTTTACTTAACCTTTTATTTAATTACTAACTTCTTATTATAGTTTATATTTTTACTATTTTATTTTTAAAAGATTTAATTAAATCTAGCTTTTAGTATTACTTTTTTTTAATTTTTAAAAATTTTAAAAAAATATTAATAAGATTTATTAATTTTTTTTAATACTTAATTATAAAGTTATAAGTTATTAAATATAAGTATTATTATACTTATTTTTTATTTAATTTAATATTTTTTATAAATAATTAAAAGTTTTAGTAATTACTTAGAATTTTTATTTATTTTAAGGTATTTTTAAAGTAATATTATTAATACTTAAATAACTTTATAATAATTATTATTTTTTTATAATTATTAAACTTTTAAAATTAAAATATAATAAAATAGTATTTTTTTTTATTATTTAGTTAAAAAATAATACTTATTATAATATAATTTAATATATTTATTTTAATATAAATATATTTCTTAAAATTAAAATACTATAAAATTAAAGCCTTTTTAAACTTAATAATAAAAGCTTAAAATACTTACTATTTTTAGTTATTTAATTATATACTTTTTAATTTATATTTATTTTAACTTTTTTTTAAAAAAGTAATTAATAAAACTATAACCTTAAAGTATTTATAAATAAACTTTTTAGAAAAGTTATAAAATCCTAAAAAGACTTATATTTCTTTATAAGTAATTAACTTAAATTATTTTATAATAATATAAATCTTTATTAAGTTTATTTTAATACTTTTAATAATTAAAATAAATCTAAAAAACTTAACTTAATTTTAGTAAAAAAAGTACTTTAAAGGTTTTATATATAATTTAATTACTTTTAGTTATTTAAAGATTTAATTTTTTTTTTTTTTTTTTTCTTTTTATTAGCCTTATAAGGCTATTAAGCTTTTAACTTTTATCTAAAGGCTTAAATAGTAAGGCCTTTATAGCAGGCTA